>OX031021.1:6977473-8412873 GCA_943736025.1 Tenthredo mesomela
TTCTCCTTCTTTTCCTGCTCTTTTTTTTTTTTTTTTTTTTTTCAATCTCTGACTAACATAAGGCAGAAACAAGCTGAGAGAGAGAGAGAGAGAGAGAGAAACGATCGTCAAACAGATGCAGAGAAACTATATATCTCTCCCTCTACATAGAATGATCAATTTTTTTTTTTTTTTTTTGTTATTATTTGAACAATTATCATACAGTTTCAATGATTTATAAACACATTTCAACACAACTGTGTGTGTGTGTGTGTGTGTGTGTGTGTGTGTGTGTGTGTGTGTGTGTGTGTGTGTGTGTGTGTGTGTGTGTGTGTGTGTGTGTATGTATGTATGTAAACGATTAATTACAAAAACTACAAACAAGAACAAGAACAAGAACGTCTGACTTAAATCGTTGACGGTAAACACACTCGATGATACACACTACTTATTGTCAATATAGGATTAACACATATAGTTGAACATCGGACATCACACACATCTATATATATATATATATATAATCTCAATCTTCTTACAACTAGCAGAGATAATATAATACTTATAGCGTGTTTTCATTGTATGAAAAATGCAGGAATTTATTCTTGTAGCATATTATATCGTATGACGATCAGGGAAGAATCTTCTTTATAGCCACATTGTTGTTGTTGCTTTGGGTTTTATCACAACAATTTTTTCAGTTCTTTATAAGATTAGCTCGGGAAGTACGTAGGGATATTTGAAAATATCGTTTTCTGTTTTTTGTTTTTTTTTTTGTTTTTGTAGAGATGTCGCAAGACCAAAATAAAGTTTCTATTTTCGACGTTAAATTACGTGGAAAAATTGTTTATAAAACAGACAATTTTATAACATATCACAAAATCCATACGCGCTTAGCTAGATATTGTCGTTTCGAAGCTGTAGTAAAAATTTCAAGCCCATCGGTCAAGATTTGTTGAAGCTGTGTCTCAGGCTGGCTTGAAAATTGTGGTTTTGAGATAAACGAGCTTCAAGCTTTATCTAGCATTATTTTATGACAATTTTGTATTTGTCTCTAGTCTGCGACGCCTGTTCCGTACAATTGGCCTTCTGCATTAAAATTCTACCGCTCTTCGTCCTTTTCGGACGATTTTAAAGACTGTCGAACCCGTTTTGCAAATACACTAAAACCACTAAAACACATTGAATGGAACTCGGAGCGTGCTGAAAACTGGTTCGGCTACGGTACCTGAAATAAGCATTCAAGTCTTCCTACCTACGTAAAACTTATTGTATCTCATTTCTGAGACCCTGAAACATAATTTGAGTCAAAAAAGATTTTTTTTTACGATTTTTGATACATTCTAGAGTGTCGTTTACCCCCTAAGATCGTTTATTCATCATCACTTGATACGATTTACACCCAGAACTTCTACTCTGTGTATAAATTCATCTATTCTAAGATACAAACGAGTTTAATAACTCTTTTAGTCAATTCACACGAAGAAATTGACTCATAGTTCACTCAGGACTCGATAATGACTTCTAAGTATAAAAAACAGTTCCCAGTTCAATCTCTACCACATATATTGGCTAAAACTACTAGTATCAGTTCTTAAAACGATCTAACGATCTAAAATGAGCTTTCAAAATCTCCCTCCCTTCGTTTTTCACTCATTTCATAGTAGCGTTACGTCCTGAACAATTCTAAGAAAATTTAAAAAATGGTTTGTTCGTTGTTCTAATTACAGCCGAACGTGCTCTGGACACAATGAATTTTGACATGATAAAGGGTCGTCCGATCCGTATAATGTGGTCGCAGCGTGATCCGTCGTTGAGAAAATCAGGTGTTGGAAACGTGTTCATTAAAAACTTGGACAAAAATATCGACAACAAAGCAATGTACGACACATTCTCTGCATTTGGCAACATACTTAGCTGCAAAGTAGCTCAAGACGAGACAGGCGCCTCAAAAGGATACGGATTTGTTCATTTTGAAACCGAAGAAGCCGCAAACAAATCCATTGACAAAGTTAACGGCATGTTACTCAATGGAAAAAAAGTATGTACTATATCGTTTTAATTTAATTTAGTAAATATATATACTAAAATTAATAATTTTTTTTAAAACATCTTCTATCATGTTTGTTTTATTTGTTCGTTTGTTTGTTTGTTTAACTAAAATTAACATTTCTCTTTTTGTATTCTGGTTTTTTTTGGCTCTTGATAAATAAATCCCATTGAATAGCCCTCCTTTTCTTTTTTTTTTTTTCATATTTCTTCTATCACCTTCTAGTTCGCATGAAATATCATCATTTCTAGATTTTAGAAAATACTATAACATAATACTACTGCGTTTTGGAACGATACTCGATACTCGATATCTAAACAGCTTCTGTAATTCTATTAAAATGCCTAATCTTATCTTATCCTGTAATTTTTCTTGCTTTTTATCTTATTTCTAACTCAAGATTCTTCGATATATCAATATATCATAGATATTCAAGCGAAGAATAGATTAGAGTGCATGTATAGCCCCTTTTTCCCGCATGTACGACAGAAATTTTGCGAATTTTTGAAATTTTTCAACTTTTGGAAATTTTTGAGAATTTTAGAAGTTTTGAAAAATTTTGAGAATTTTGGAAATTTATAAAAATTTTGAGAATTTTGGAAATTTATAAGAATTTTGAGAATTCTGGAAATTTATAAGAATTTCGAGAATTTTAAGGAATTTTTGAGAATTTTGGAAATTTATAAAAATTTTGAGGAATTTGAGAATTTTGAGAATTTATAAAAATTTTGAGAATTTATACAAATTTTGAGAATTTATAAGAATTTTGAGGAATTTGAGAATTTTGAGAATTTATAAAAATTTTGAGAATTTATAAGAATTTTGAGAATTTTGGAAGAAGAAATTCTAATTGAATCCTTGATTTAGGTATATGTGGGTAAATTCATCCCGAGGAAAGAACGTGAGAAGGAATTAGGTGAGAAAGCAAAATTGTTCACGAACGTATACGTGAAAAATTTCGGTGAAGAAATGAGTGATGAGAAGTTGCGAGAGATGTTTGAAAAGTATGGTCCTATAACGAGCCACAAAGTGATGAATAAAGATGACGGCAAGTCACGAGGCTTTGGTTTTGTGGCATTCGAAGATCCAGACGCTGCTGAGTTAGCTGTGAATGACTTGAACGGTAAAGAAATCCACGAGGGTAAATGCATGTACGTAGGTCGTGCACAAAAGAAGGCAGAACGCCAGCAAGAACTTAAGCGTAAATTTGAACAGCTTAAAATCGAACGTCTTAATCGCTACCAGGGAGTTAATCTGTACGTTAAAAATCTCGACGATACTATTGACGACGAACGTTTGCGCAAAGAATTTACACCATTCGGTACAATAACATCGGCTAAAGTTATGATGGAAGAAGGTCGCAGCAAGGGTTTTGGATTCGTGTGTTTTTCATCGCCCGAAGAAGCTACAAAGGCAGTAACAGAAATGAACGGACGCATCGTCGGAACAAAACCGCTTTACGTTGCCTTAGCTCAGCGCAAAGAAGACCGTAAGGCGCATCTTGCCTCTCAATACATGCAGAGAATGGCTAATATGCGCATGCAACAAATGGGACAGATCTTTCAGCCTGGCGCAGCCGGCAGTTATTTCGTACCCACCATTCCTCAGCCGCAAAGATTCTACGGACCTGCTCAAATGGCACAGATACGAGCCACGCCAAGGTGGCCAGCTCAACCCAATCAAGTTAGACCTAACGCGCAAACTGGGAGCTCAGGCTTCGCAGCTATGCAAGGACAATTCAGAGCCGCTCCTAGAGCTCCAACTGCTCAAGCCGGCGCAATGCGCAACGCTTTATCAGCCAGACCCATCACTGGTGAGAAAAAAACTTGCTTTAAACATATTTTTAGATTAAGTTTTCGTTTTTTTTTTTTTTACATCATTTTTGAAAATCCAAAGCTTATTTGCTCCAAGGGGCAATAAAATCGTTCGAATATTGATGAAATTCTTTGATATTTGGTGATGAAATGACTCTGAAAAAAATGAATACGGATTTTCCTAAATCTCTAGGTCAACAAGCAGTCGGAGGAGCTAACATGCAAGGTCGTCCAATGGCCGGTCAAGCCGTTGGTGTATCTCCGCAAGGTCGTCCGTCTAACTACAAGTATACGGCTAACATGCGCAATCCTCCTCAAGCGATGGCAATACCAGCACCAGCGCCTGTACAACAAGCGGTTCATATTCAGGGTCAGGAGCCATTGACAGCAACAATGTTAGCAGCCGCGCCGCCGCAAGAACAGAAACAGATGCTTGGTGAAAGGTTGTTCCCATTGATTCAGCGCATGTATCCAGATCTTGCCGGCAAGATAACTGGAATGTTGTTGGAGATCGACAACTCTGAGCTTCTCCATATGCTTGAACACAACGAATCGCTTAAAGCAAAGGTTGAGGAGGCTGTCGCAGTGCTTCAAGCTCATCAGGCCAAACAGGCTGTTGCTTCAAAGAAGGAATAAACGAGAATAGAAGATTTCGAGTGAAGATCGGATGGAATGGAATGGGGGAGGAAGAGCGGGAAGAGGAGGAGGAGGTACCGTAGTAGCGAGAGGGTTCCCTTTTTTTTTTTTCTTTCTATTTAGGCCCGCTACACGAATGCCGCAACGTCGTCATATACATACATACATTATATATATGATATAAATACATTATTATTATTTGATTTTTTTTTTTCTCTCCCCTATTGTCGATTATAAAAACTTTAACAATTAAGTGGTTTAATTTTTTTTTTTTTTATCTATATCTATCTATCTATCTATCTTTCATTTTTACCTTCCCTAATTTTTTTTTTTTTTTTTTTTTTTCATTTCTGTTCTTCATCTTTCACATTCTGTTTCTCTTCTATATCAGTTTCTTTCTCTATACATGTATCTCTATCTATCTCTCTGTTTCTCTCTGTTGTGGTGGTGTTTTTTTTTTTTTTTTTTTTTTTTAGTGGTTTTTTTTTTCCCCTAGACGATCTAGTTATTACTATGATCGTTGTCATAACGATTTTGAGAACAAATTTTGTTCAATTTTGTTCTGTTCTGTTATTATTATCGAACTAAACCCTTTTTTTTTTTAAAAAAAACCTTTTCTGAAACCCGAGACGAAATCGGTATCTAGAAAATATGAAATAATGAGGGAAGATGGGGTTAGGGTAGATTTTCTTCGCGATGCTGTTTTTTTTTTTTTTTTTTTTTTTTTTTATAAATTGTCATACAAAATATATTCGTATACCTACACCATGAAATATCGGTTGGGAAAATATGATAAAACAGAAAACTAAAAAAAAATGAAAAACGTAAGAAAAAAAAAAAAAAAAAAAAAAAAAAAAAAACGAAAAATACTAGATGTTGTACACAGCGATCGAAGTTAGCTATGTGTGACGATGTAGTAGAAGAAAAAGTAAAGAAAAAAAAAAAAGAAAACAAAAAAAAAAGGGGAAAAAAAAGGAACTAAAAACAAAAAAAAAAAATAAGGAAAAATTAAAAGAAAAAAAAAAAAAGAAAAAAAGAACTAACAAACAAAAAAAGTAATCGACGTCCTATACACTCTTCGACACATAATAACACACATACACATAAGAGAGAGAAAGAGAGAGAGACAGAAACGCGTCGAAAAACTTGACGAAAATTGATGAGAAAATGAAAACAGAAATTTGAAAAAAAATAAAAAAAAATAAAAAAAAGAAAACAAAACAAAAAAAAAGAGGAAATCAAGAACAAGAAATATATATATAAAAAAAAAAAAAATGAAAAAAAAAATGAAAAATAAAGAAACACAAATAATAATAATAATAAAAAACGAAAAAAAAAAACAAAAAAAAATGGAAAATTTGAAAAACGTAGTTGAGGAAACGATATTGATAATAATAATATTATGAAAAAAAAAAA
This sequence comes from Tenthredo mesomela, assembly GCA_943736025.1. Classification (NCBI taxonomy): domain Eukaryota; kingdom Metazoa; phylum Arthropoda; class Insecta; order Hymenoptera; family Tenthredinidae; genus Tenthredo; species Tenthredo mesomela. The sequence continues at coordinate 6,983,369 of OX031021.1, forward strand.
AAGAAAAAAAAAAGAAAAAAAGAAAACCAAAAGAGAGAAAGAAAAAAAGAGAAAAAAAAAATCATTTTCTTATCTGCAAATGCTTCTTACCAACGCGTGCACACGTTACTTTCTTACGTGAATCACACTCGTGTACGAAATGTATAATTTATATAGTGTGCGGGGGTCCGGTTCGTTTGCGATATGAAGAAGACAAAAAAAAAAAAAAAAAAAACAGAGAAAAATAAAGAAAAATTTAACATAAAAATTGAAAAGCGAGAACAAACAAAACCAGAAAAGATGAAAAAAAAAGGAAAGAAAAAAAAAAAAAAAAAAAATAGAAAAAAAAAAAAGAAAAATTATATATAATAATAATATACACCAACAAGCGAAATTTTTAATAATATATAATATTATCCTATTATCTATTATTATTATTATTATTATTATTACTACTACTACTACTATTACTAATTTCATCTTTGTAATAATAATATCAAGAACTTCAAAGGGTGGTAACGAAGATGTTTAGAAAAAAAGGGGTAGAGGTGGTGAGGAGGAGATCGCGATTTAGGGTGATCCGGTTGTTTGAAATAGACGAAATTTATGAATCTAGTAAATTTTTCTTTTTTTTTTTTTTTTTCACTGTTCGAAGGGCATTCAAAACAAAAAGGAACAGAAAGAAAAATCGTTTTCGTAAAAAAAAAACAAATTTTACGAACACCAATCGCGCGATTCGAAAATTAATGATTTCATTGATTAGAAACGTGTGACTTAAAAAAAAAAAAAAAAAAAAGAAACTAATACTATCTATCGATTTCTTCATATTATCATAGTTTCGTATTTTTCGTCTGTTTCGTCTGTTTTCCAACACTTTCAACGTGTTGTTAACCAACAACCTTAATAAATTAAATACTACTACTGTGGCTTGCGAAAAAGAAGAAAACAAAAAAAACGAAAAAATGAAAAACAAAAAAAAATAAAAAAAAAAAAAATATACACAACATCGATTTTGATGTCGTGTAAAAATACCCTAATTAGTTACCCTCGCGGATGGAGGTGAGGGGGGGAAGGGGCATAGGGGTGGCGTCATCGTTAATCGTCGTAACCCCAGTTTTTTTTTTTTTTTCGTTTTTTTTTTTTTGAGAAAAAAAATTCCTACTAAAAAAAAAAAAAAAAAAAAGAAAAAGAAAATAAACAAAAAAAAAAAAAAAAAAGAAGAAAAACTAACGAGAAAAAAGAAAAAAGGAAAAAAAAAATGAAAAAAAAAAAACAAAAAAAATTACATTACATACATACAGAAGAAGATATTTTTATATATTACGACACAACGCTACATCGCGCCTCGGGCGCGCACACACACCCGAATTAAAAAAAATAAAAATAAAAATAAAAAAAAAAAAAAAAACGAAAAAAATGACAAAAAAAAAAATGAAAATGAAAAAAAATATCTATACTAATAGGGCTCTGTGCGTCGTTTTGTTATCTGAATCGATCATTAGGGAAAATATTATAATGACGATTAAAATTGTTTTTCAACTTTTTCTTTTTCAATTTTTTTTTTTTTTTTTTTTTTTTTTTTTTTTTTCCGTTATTTTTTCTTAATAATGAGATTGATTACTGACTGATTGATTGACTGATTGATTGATTGATTAATTAATTGATTCATTCATTTCTGGCACGTTCGGTAGAAATGCGTGACTCTGATAGTAAAAATGAAAAAAAAAACAACAAAAAACAATAACAATAACAACAAGAAAGAACTATACATACATACAAACATATTTAATTGAAGAACAAAAAAAGGAAAACAAAATCTTTGAAGATTTGAATGATAAGATACGAAAATAAAACGAAAAATGAAAATGAAAAAAAAAAAAAAAAAAAAGAAAACAAACAGAAACAAAAAAAAAAAGAAAAAGAAAAAAAAAAACGAAAAAAAGAAATTTAAAATGATAAATCGAAACAAATTCTGTCGTATTAATTACCACAAACACGTACGTCCCCGATTCGACCATTGTAACGATTGTAGATTTGTTAACGATTCTTTATATTTAATCTATATTTCGGAAACGTACGTGTAATGGATAAATGATATTTATAACAACGACGACGATATTTTTATTTTGAAATTTTTTTTTTTTTTTTTTGTTCGAAATTTATTTCACCCATTTATTTCGAAACACGAATAAAAGAAAATAAGTTTAGGTAACGGATGTATGGAAAAAAAAAAAAAAAGCAATGAATATAAATAAACACCGTTTATCTAGGTAGAGAGGTGTTAGATTAATTATTCAAGCTTGAACGTAAATTTTGAGTCGAAATTTTGAATGTTTTCCTTTTTTTTTCAATTTTATTTTTACTTTCATTTCTAGCCGTGTGAATATATGCCGGTGTGCGTGATATTGTGCCGGGAATGATATGATACGATATGATGATGATAATGATGATGAATTACGAGTAGAAGTAGGAATAGAGATACGAGTAGGAGGGGACAAGACCTTAAAAACACTTTTTAAGACACGAATAAAAATTGTCTTCGCAAATTTATTACTACTAGATAACAAATGTCGATAATTAATTAATTGCGAAAAGTGGTGATGTGTCTGTTGTTTTTTTTTTTTTTTTTTTTATTTATTATTTTTCCTAATCTTATCTCTAATATTTACGTATAAGTTTAAACAAAACAAGAAAAAAAAAAGCTTGATCGAAAAAAAAAAATGCGGATTATTGCTAACGTTTTAACGTTAAGCCCGCTATAATAATAGTATTTGTGTTTTATACACAAAACTATACGTTTGAATGTCATATATAATTTCTTTTCTTTATTATTATTACCTTGATTTTCTTTTCTTTTCTATTTTTTCCATTATTAGGTTTTTTCTATGAAATACGATACTTAAAATCAGCAACAAAAAACAACAACAATAATATTGATTAATTACTGATATATTACAAAGTGTCGTTTATTATTAATACATTATTATTATTATTATTATTATTATTATAACTAATATCTAATATCTTATATCTAATATCTAATATCTAATATTCTTATCAGAGATCGGAATTTGTATACCGTTCATAATTTTTATTATTATTTTTTTTTATTATTGGCCGTTTATTTGTAACACGCATTATCTAATATATCTCGTATCTCTCTCTGTTAAGTGATACTATACTTATTCTTGTAATGGTTTAAAAAAAAAAAAAAAAAACAACAAAAAAAAAATGTTACTTCTCAATACTGATATAATAATTATTATATTGTGAGAGGCTTTTTTCTTCAAGTTTTATGATAATAAATTTTCCTTTTCAAAATATAATATAACCACGTTGTTGTTATTCACTCTAATTATACACCTCGAATTTTTGGCAGCCCGTTTCTCAGCTAAAACACATCTGATCGATGTGAAATTGATATCATGTGACGCAGAAAAAGTGCACGGAGGGCATGATGCTATTGGATTTCCAAAAAGCGAAAATAAAATGTACAGTTTTTATATATCAAGAGTGCTCATGTAACGAATAATTGTTGTTGCGCTGACATTGTACTTGATAAATATTATGAAAACACCCGAAACATTTTTGCTTTTTGGAAAATCCAAGAGCATCATACCCTTCGTGCACATTTTCTGCGTCACATCAAATCAATTTCACATCGATCGGATGTGTTTTAGCTGAGAAACGGGCTACCAAAAATTCGAGGTGTACAATTCCAAAATATTACAACACAAAAAAAGTGATGAAACTTCTACGACTGATAAGAAGAAGTAAATTTCATGGAAATTGAAATTTATCTATATTCCTTAAATTTGCGATAAATTTCTAAAATAGAATGCAAATATTGATTTTTATAAGTTGATTCGCCGAAGATGGATACAATACAACCGGGTTTACTAATTTGTATACTAAGTAGCGTGCATCAGGCGCCTAGACTGCTAAACAGTACGCCAATAAATTGCGAAAATGCAGCGTGTATTGCTTGTGTGTAACTCAAGTTGCCTGTCATCAGGTGCATCGTTCTTACAACTCCACGCCGATAGATAGAGAAAATACGCCTGGTGTAACATGACTGTATAACAAGTTGCGTGCTTACAGGCGATTCGGATTTTTCCGTCCCATTTTATGCTGATAAGTGATAGAACAATGCGAGTTTTTCGAGCTCAGAACTCAAATAATTGAGATTAATTCTATTGTCGATGTATATAATCGACAGAATAATTATAAACACAGAATATAATAGCGGCGACGTCTAGGCCATCGTTTTTCTGACAAATATCTAATACGACTAACAGCAGACGACACACACAATGCATATGTCGCCGCGTTTATGTGGACCGGTGTTTTCTAATGACAGTTGTTGTAAACATGAAACTATAATTTTACAATACAATTTCAGAAGTTAATTCGAGTTGAATAAGCCGCTAAAATGAAGCTGGTAAGTTTATACATTGTTTCTTAAATATTTTTTGAGCCCTAATTCAAAAAGCGACTTAAAACAACGTTGCTTAAATTATCAAACATAACCTAAGCACATGACAATAATTGCATACAAATGCCAATTTCGAACGGTTTTATCACTAAATTCAATTGGAATAAGTCACTGAAACAAAGTCTTAGGCTTGGGTACAATCTGCGATTATTTAAAGTATGAATTCGATCAGAAAGTACGAAAAACGGGTTAGATTTTTCAACATAACCTCAACAATGTTCGTTAATCTTGAACGAAAATGAAGAAAAACGATTCCATGACGTAAAACTTCGATATTTGTTGATCTTATAACGAAGAAATTCGTTCTCTACGATTTTTATGACGATAATAAACGAGAATTCTCTCTTTTTTTTTTCTTTTTTTTTCTGTTTTTTTATCACAGTATTGCTTGTCCAGCGAGCCGACTAAGCCATGTCTAGTTTTGAGCTTCAAAGGTATTACTTTGATGCTTGACTGCGGTCTCAACATGCAATCGGTACTCAATTTCATGCCTATGCCGATGGTACCCAGTGCTAAATTTAACGCTCTACCTAATTGGGTACCAAGAGACAATCATCAGGACTGGCAAATGGAAGGGGTGAGACTTAACGTCGTATGGATTTGAAAAAAATCCAATTATTTCATCATTTCAATCCTATTTACTCAATTTTGCTTCATTCAAATCCATTTTTTTTTTTTTTTTGCATTTTAATCTCATTTATTCAGCTGTATTCGATTTTCGTTTCATTTCAGCGATTATTTTGATTTTTTTATCCAACAATTTCACAGATTTTTAAACAATTTTATCAATTTTAGTTCACTTTCAATTCAATTTTAGTTCACTTTCAATTCAATTTTCGTTCATTCCAATTCATTTATCAAATCTGATTTAGTGTTAATTCAATTATTATAATTTTCAATTCAACTTTCTTCGATTTTGATCTGATTCATTCAATTTTCTTTCATTTTAATCTCATTCATTCAATTATATTCGATTTTAGTTTCATTTCATCAATTTCATTATCACTTTCAATTCTATTTTCATTCCAATTCATTTATCAAGTCTGATTCAGTTTTAATTCAATTATTGTAATTTTCAATTCAACCTTCTTCGATTTTGATCCGATTCATTCAATTTTCTTTCATTTTAATCTCATTCATTCATCCATATTCGATTTTGGTTTCATTTCATCGATTTTATTATCACTTTCAATTCTATTTTCATTCCAATTCATTCATCAAGTCTGATTCAGTTTTAATTCAATTATTGTAATTTTCAATTCAACCTTCTTCAATTTTGATCTGATTAATTCAATTTCCTTTCATTTTAATCTCATTCATTCAACTATATTCGATTTTGGTTTCATTTCATCAATTTCATTATCACTTTCAATTCCATTTTCATTCCAATTCATTCATCAAGTCTGATTCAGTTTTAATTCAATTATTATAATTTTCAATTCAATCTTCTTCGATTTTAATCCGATTAATTCAATTTTCTTTCATTTTAATCTCATTCATTCAATTATATTCGATTTTGGTTTCATTTCGACAATTTTATTATCTCTTTCAATTCTATTTTCATTCCAATTCATTTATCAACTCTGATTCAGTTCTAATTCGATTATTATAATTTTCAATTCAACCTTCTTTGATTCTGATCTAATTCAATCAATTTTATTCCATACAAATTTCATGTCCTTTAATTTCAATTCAAATTCAATTTTTTTCAAACTTGTGCAAAGCAGTAGAATTATCACTCTGATCAAAAAATTAAGAATTCTATAAATTGAAAGTGAATTTCAATTCTATTTTTTCAATTTTAATTTGAAATCATGCTTTTACTTCCTTCATTTAACTTCAATTCAATCAACGTCAATTCAAATTTCTCTAATTTCAATTCGATGCAATCAATTTCATATAAGATTTCAATATAATCCACCTAATTCCACATCAATTCAATTTTCGTTAATCCAAATTCCCTTTTTACAATTCCATCAAATTCTAATCAATTTTATTCCAATCTTTTCTGTTCACCTACAGTCTCCTCTAAGTATTTTCCTTCCGTTTCAATTGAAACGATTTGTTTGAAAACCCATTTCCCGGTTCTAAAAATTCATTATCAATCTCAACAGGAGTTAAAAGAGAATTGCGGCCGAGTATTCGTAGATTCAACGCCAGAATTTTGTCCTCCATTAGAGAAGATAATGGACTTTTCTGAGATCGACGCAATATTAATATCGAATTACACGTGCATGCTGGCATTGCCGTTTATAACCGAAGGCACAGGCTTTAAGGGTATAATTTACGCGACAGAACCGACTCTTCAAATCGGTAGATTCTTTATGGAAGAGCTTGTTGAGTTCATAGAACAAACACCTAGGGCTACTTTAGCTCGTCATTGGAAAGAAATGCTGCATGTCTTGCCTCCGCCTCTCGCAGACGCTATGAAACCAAAGTCTTGGAAGCACCTTTACTCAATGGCTGCGGTCAATTCTAGTTTGGCAAACATCCAGATGGTCGGCTATGACCAGAAATTGGTAAATCAATAACAAAAACTCGAATTTCTATACCCCCGTGCTTCAAACTGTTTAGTAAAAGACGGTTTTTATCATCTTAAATTAACGTAGGACATTTACGGGGCTCTGACAGTCACTCCTATCAGCTCTGGCTACTGTCTGGGCAGCAGTAACTGGCTGATATCTTGTGATCATGAAAAAGTAGCATACGTTAGCGGCTCATCGACGCTAACGACCCATCCTAGACCGATGGAACAGACTACTCTGAAACATGCTAACATGCTGATACTGACGGGACTCACGCAGACTCCTACTGCCAATCCTGACACCATGCTAGGAGAACTTTGCATGACTGTTGGTGGGTATTTTTGGATCCTGAATCTTAGATAGATAGGTCTTCTTTCAGCTGTAAATCTCTGGAGAGCTTGAGATCTCCTCGTTATTTGTATAGTTGATGAGTTTGTTAATTCTCATTTATAGCAATGACGCTTAGAGCAGGAGGCTGTGTATTGATACCCTGTTATCCATCCGGCGTTGTATATGACTTGTTTGAATGCCTAAGCACCCATTTGGACAAATCTGGGTTTTCACAAGTTCCTTTATTCTTTATATCCCCTGTTGCTGAGACTTCGTTAGCTTATTCTAACATCTTGGCTGAGTGGTGAGTAGCTTTGGTTTTATTCAATACTTTAATTCTCATGATAGTGGATAAACACAGAATTGATGGATATCGGAGAGGGTCCATTATTTAGAAAGAAAAATCCAGCTTCTAAGATTTTAGATATTTTAGATATGAATTGAGAAGGTGATCATGTGTGATCATTGATTATATTTAGTGTCTTAAAACACGAGAATGATCAATTTTCAATTCAACGTTCTTCAATTTCAATTTAATTGCATCAATCTTATTCAATTTCGATTCAAGTTATTTTCATTTCGATTATACTTCATCCAACTTTATTCATTTGTAACTCAATTCTATGAGATTTTACAATTTTCAATTGAACTTTCTTCAATTTCAATTTGATTTCATCAATCTTATTCAATTTCAACTCAAGTTATCTTCATTTTAATTATACTTGATTCATATGTAAATCAATTCAATGAATCTATGCAATTTTTAATTCAACTTTCTTCAATTTTAATCTGATTTTATGAATCTTATTCAATTTCAATTCAAGTTATCTTCATTTTGATTATACTTCATCCAACTTGATTCTTATGTAAATCAATTCTATGAGATTTTACAATTTTCAATTCAACTTTCTTTAATTTCAATTTGATTTCATCAATCTTATTGAATTTCAATGCAAGTTATCTTCATTTTAATTATACTTGATTCATATGTAAATCAATTCAATGAATTTGTGCAATTTTCAATTCAACATTCCTCAATTTCAATCTGATTTCTTCAATCTTATTCAATTTCAATTCAACTTTCCTCAATTTCAATCTGATTTCCTCAATCTGATTCAATTTCAAATCAAGTTATCTTCATTTTGATTATACTTCATCCAACTTTATTCATATGTAAATCAATTCAATAAATTTATGCAATTTTCAATTCAACTTTCTTCAATTTCAATCTGATTTCCTCAATCTTATTCAATTTCAATTCAACTTTCCTCAATTTCAATCTGATTTCCTCAATCTGATTCAATTTCAAATCAAGTTATCTTCATTTTGATTATACTTCATCCAACTTTATTCATATGTAAATTCATTCAATGAATTTATGCAATTTTCAATTCAATGTTCTTCAATTTCAATTTGATTTCATCAATCTTATTCAATTTCAATTCAAGTTATCTTCATTTTAATTATATTTGATTCATATGTAATTCAATTCAATGAATTCATGCAATTTTCAATTCAACTTTCTTCAATTTCAATCTGATTCCCACATCCCACATCATTAATTTCTAATATCTCTTGGCTGTCTCAGGCTCTCGACTAACAAACAGAACAAGGTATACCTTCCCGAGGAGCCATTCCCGCATGCGTTTCTAGTAAAAAATGCACGCCTAAAGCATTTCACTTCGACATACGCTGAGGGTTTCAGTACGGACTACCGTCAACCCTGTGTAGTATTTTGCGGTCATCCAAGTCTGAGATTTGGTGACGCTGTACACTTTGTACAAATGTGGGGAAACAACGCTCAGCACACAATTATATTCACAGGCAAGTTAAATCCAGTATATTTTCGCCTCTTTTGTCTAATTTCTGTATTAATCTTTAGTTTTCATTCGCTTTAGAACCGGATTTTCCCTATCTTGATGCTCTAGCTCCGTTTCAACCCCTCGCAATGAAAGCTGTACATTGTCCGATCGATACTTCCCTCAATTTTACACAAGCCAATAAACTGATACGCGATTTGAAGCCAGAAAATCTCGTCGCACCAGAGTGCTACACTCAGCCACCAATGACCGCACCTCACAGGTCTGATCTGGTCATAGAACCGGTCGGGGTAAGCACAAAACAATCGTATTGTTGTTGTGATAAAAATTTTGCGGAATTAATCACCTGATTTAAATTGCAGGAAAAACCTTTGATAACGTTCAAACGAGGAGAGGTGATAAAACTACCTTTGAAAAGGAAAAACGGACGTGTATTCATCGAGCCAGAGTTAGCTGGGAATATTGTACCGAGTGAAATAAGACCGGGTCTAAGTTTGGCCTCTGTGACGGGAGAACTTGAAGTAAAAGACAACGTCTACACGATTAAGGTACGTATCGGATCAACGTATTGCCTTTTCCATTCTCTTAACGAACTTTAACATTTCTCTCTATAAAACAGAGCATTGAGGATCGACAGAGCGGGAAACGTAAGGCAAGCAGTGGCGGCGGTACTCCGGCTCCGATAAAGGAGGAAGTTTTAAAGGAGAGAAAACACGAGTACGGTAGTCTGGACGCTCAAGAATTACTGCAGAAACTCAATCAGGAAGGAATTCACGGTGCTAAATTACAGCACACTCCAACGTCGACGAGTATCCATTTGGTGAGAATGATTATCATAAGTTTCAAGGGCTTGCATATACCTCGATATCAAATTTTCAGACCCATATTTCGCCTGAGTTATCTTCTTAGTTCATTATTCGTCTAGCGAATACCGCTTCGACTAATGAGAACCAATAATTAATCGATTCGTACAGGATAACTTTAGCACCGATCATCCGATACGACCCAAATTTCATACGAATACTCCAGACAGATATGTCTACCGCGTGAACTACGGAAATCGCATTACGTTCATCAGAAGTGTTTCATTTCAAAAAATTGAAAATTTCATTTTTTCTCCAATCACAGAAGTTTCTCGACAGATTTAAATTTCCCTAGTTCACACTGTGTGGAAATATGCACTGAGTAAGCATTCCAAATCTGAACCCTGTAGGTGCGATAGTTTTTGTGTAATCCTGTACGGAGCTTCAAAAAATTCAATAGTTCTTACGAAACAATGAATCTCAAGGTATATGCGAGCGTTTTCAGGTGTTTCGATATCAACTTAGCCTCGATTCATTATCTAAATTATTTCTCACCCCTGTATCTCCTTCGATTATAGCAAGACGAGGACACTTTGATACAAATCGGAGATAATTCTACGCATATATTCTGCAACGGTGATCAAAAATTAAGACGAAGATTAAGAACGATTATAATGCAGTGTCTCAAACGATTCTAAAATATAAATACTAGGCTTATAGTTATAATAACATAACTTTGTATATAAAACTATATAAGTATAATATAAATTATTTTATAAAGGTAATAAAAGATACAAATATAGTATTTCAAAGTATCAAGTTAAAAAAAAAAAAATGACAAATATTCAGAATATAGTAAAACGAAAAAAAAAAAAAAAAAAGGACACAAATCTTATCGTCAAATTAATATCTTTGAATATTAGGAGTTGAAAAAAAAAAAAAAAACTGATCTATGCATCTAATAATATTTTTGTATTTCATATACATAATTAAAACATAATTATCTAATTATATCTTAGTTACAATACAATACAATACAATACAATACAATATAATAATAATATTATATTATTTTCTTCATGACTCGTTTTCGTATTTTACTCTCTGTATATGTATCTCAAGTCTAACAATAATATTTCTTCTTCACGAAAAAAGAAGGAAGGTGCTGCGAAGCAAATCCTTCTTCAAAATCAAATATCAAAAGATTTGTGTTACAGTAATATAAGAGTCGATCGTAATACTCCAAGAGTGATATAGATTCAAAAATCATACTTTCTTCTTCATTTATTAGCAAGTACCATTATTATTCAAAAATCGTACTCCTAGCTGAAATACGATTTCCTCTAAATAATAACGACATAGGGATACACGAAATATACATTTACTCAATTAATTAATCGATCAATAATAATAATAATACTAAGTTACGCTACAGATTTGTTTTCTCTATGATTTTTGAAATTAAAAAAAAAAAAAAAATTAAAAAAAAAACGCTTGTAGCATCTAAACATATATTTTTTTTTTTTTAATCACACACTGAATAATTCTATCTAAAATCTAACGTTAGTCTATTACTAATTTGTGTGTTAGCGATTTTTTACTTGCTGTATTCCAATCGATATTATATGTACTTTCATAGTGTTGTTTTTATATTACTATATCATCGTAATGCTAAGAATCATTAATCCAAATAATTGATAACTACAACAATTCATTGAGATTCTGCGTATTATCTCTCCTCCGTATAATATGCGAATTATTATTAGTTATCAAAAATCCTATTCAAAGTATTAAATCGAGGAAAAATTTTTCCACATTTTCAACAACCGATTTAAATTCTTTGGATAATTCATCTACGATATAGTCGAACTGTTCTTTATAGGTAGAAATCAACGCTGAAGAATTGACTTCTTCCACGATTTTAACTTCCTTTAGATTCTTAGTAGTAACACTTGGATTACAGCAAGCTACGGCCTAGTTAGCCGTTGCAAAACCAATCGCTAAACCGGCAGCGAATGATGCGAGGAAAAAGTGTATCTCTTTAGGTTTATACGTGTCGTTATTCGTTATCACATTGTACCAACGTCGTGTACGAGATTCACTGTTCTTTAACAGCTGCTCTGCCTTGTCCAATTTCTTATCCACGTACCTCTCTACCTGTAAATAAGAATTTTTTTTCTATTATATTTTTTTTTACGCTTCGATGATATAATAATGGTTCTTTTTTTGTTTTTCGTTTCGTTGTTGTTGTTGATAAAAGAGCGTCTTTTCTCGTTTTCATAACTTAGTAGTATATCATTATAGAAATAGAAATATAGATTCAACGTTGTAAAAATGATAATTGTTTTTTCTTTTCTTTTTTTTTTTTTTTTTTTTTTTATTACATTCCATATAGTTTCTTCAAAAATTAGCATATAGACAAAATATTGTTTAGATAATAAAGATATAATTTTTTTTCAAATGAGGGTTTTACAGATAAAGCGTTACTAGTTTATATTATGCAAATATAGAGTAAAGGCTGGCTTTAAGGGGATGCAGACCTATGAGAAGGATCAGACGTTCGTTCATCGCTTTCAATCTTTTATTATGGCGAAAATTAAGGATGAAAAATAATTGTGAAAATGGGATTTGAAAGCTACGAATTTCCGCTTCAAAATGAAAAAAAAATAATTCGAATACCACAAAAATCAAGTCCGCTACGTCAATTTAAGGTTTATGGGCGAACGGAATATCTGAAACACAAAAACCAATGCTTTTTGGAATCGTCAATGTACCCTCTAAGATTCTATGGAACGGATTTTTGATCCACTCAAACGTGGTCGAATCTTTTTTGCATTTGATCGCGTTTTTCGGAATTTTTGAGAACGTTTTTATCAATTTTTCAAAAACGAGAAGACCGATCGAGAAATTCGTTCCATAGAAGCTCAGAGGGTACATTGACGATTCCAAAAAGTATTGGTTTTTGTGTTTCAGATATTCCGTTTGTCTATAAACCGTGTTACCGTTTCTCGACCCACTGTCTACTTAAATGGACACAGCGGACTTGATTTTTGTGATATTTGAGTTTTTTTTTTTTCAGATTGAAGCAGAAATTCGTAGCTTTCGAATGCCATTTTCACAATTATTTTTGCGTCCTTCATTCTCGCTATAATAAAACATTGAATGCAATGAACGTTTTATCCTTCTCGTAGGTTGGCACCTCCTTAAGGGGGTATACACACCTTTGAATGAGTTTAAATTATCTCAAATGTAAATCAATTTTCACAGAAGATTTGAGGATTCTGATAGAATGCGCAAAAATCGTGATGTTTGGGACGGATTTGAGCCTCGTTACGCGTATTTTACATCATATATTTCTCAAAGTCCAACAGTAACACGCTATGAAGACAGAAAAATCGAAAACCGCTCGCTTCTTGCAAAGAATAAAATCTAGCGTTGTACCGATCTTCGCATTTTTGGTCTTCAATCGTTCCGAAGAGCAATGCCTCTATCAGATGAGCGCATAGAACTTTTTGATTCTGATTATCGCAAGAATTACTGGAGTCGTATTAATTTTTTTAGAATTTTTTTTTTTTTGGTCACAATTTGGAAATAAAAATTGAATTTGAATTCTCATTATCTCAATCGAAAGATTTTGTTAATCGAAAAAGTTCTATGCTCATATGATTAGAAGCATGAACTCTTCTGAACAATCGAAGTCCAGAACTTCCAAGTTCGGTACAACGGTTGATTTTATTCTTCGCAGCAAACGAGTGATTTTTTAGTTTTTCTGTCTTTAGCATATCGTCGTTGGATCCGGAAACAATACATGATGTAAAATACGCGTTACGAGGGTCAAACCTTCCCCATACACGATTTTATCAGAAACTCCTCAAAGTTCTCTGCAGAAAATTCATTTTTTATTTCAGACTTTGAAAAACCCCCTTAAAGGTATCATTGCGTCCCAATCCATCTCTCGCTCTCTCAAAGTCAATGATATTATAGATTCTCCTTTATGTTTAATTAGTCTAATTTTTTTTTTTTTTTTTTTCTTTTTTTTTGTTTTCTGAGTAAATGAAATGAAATCGTCTATGTTGCTACGCCGATCAGGAAACCACCGATGAAACCTGTTGCAATATACGTGTTGTGACGGCACCAATTTCCTACCTGAAAAACGATGTAAAAAAAAAAAAAAAATAAAAAATTATAGTTAGAAATTTTTTTACAATATTTGTAAAGCTTAGCTTAGCTTGTCGGAGTTCTAATTTAATTAGCGTATCGGTCGCTACCTTGTCCATAAATTTGGGTCCTTCGCCGGTGACCTTCTCTTCAACTTTGTCTGAAATCTTTTCAGCCTTCCTCTGTATCTTGTCCCAGTTAATATTAATGTATCCCTGATGGGCTGCGATTTGTAGTATAATTATACCCCCGCCTAAAGCGAACGCTGCGACCTTGCCAACTTTCATAGTAAGAAATCCGGTCGTCCTGTTCATTGGAGAGAAGTTACAATTTTGAAAAAAAAACTTGTGTTACTCAAAAAAAAAAGTTTTTTTTTCATGTTTTCAAATTTCATATTAGAGAGAAAAATAAAAAAAAAAAAAAAAAACGAGGTGATTGATGTTCGGGGAGAAGAATTTAACATCTTGGGATCATACTGGGTAAATAAAGGCGATAGTACGAAGATAACGTTGAATGTAAACGGTGTTCTTCGGGAAATATACGAAGTGTTAGTATGACTAGTTGGGAGCGATTAGCGTCTTACTGCAATGAATGTCTCTGACATACTTTAATTACTTGAATAACTGTGACTGAAGAGATAATGAGAGGAGAGGAGTATATGTATGGGGTATTCCATGCCAAATCGGCATGGTCCTGATCCTAGATCTCTCAGATCTGGTCCTCAATTTTTTGTATCATTCTTCTGACTCTAAATAGCAATTAGAATTTTTTTCAAATTTTTTAAAATAAATTTGATCGCGTTATGAATTTTCAAAGTTTTTTTTTTTTGTTCACTCAACACCTCGGTTCGAGCCAAAGTCCAGATATTATGAATTTTGGTGTTCAAAAATTTTCATTTATGACACAGTATTTTTCAAATTTTTTTCAGATTTTTCGATCACTGCCATCGAGGTGTTGAATGAGAAAAAAAAAAACTTTGAAAATTCATAACGCGCTCAAATTTGTTTTGAAAAATCTGAAAAAAAATTCCGATTGCTATTTAGAGTTAGAAGAATGATGGAAAAAATCGCGGACCAGATCTGAGAGATCAAGGGTCAAGACCAGTTCGATTTTTGTAGATTCTTTTTTTTTTTTTTTGCGTGTGCAAAGTGCCCGTTTCTCGCACTAGTGCGGAAAGCAATTACTTTGCGCACTAGTGCGAGAAACGCGATTACTTTGCGCACTAGTGCGTGAAACGAGCACTTTGCACATGCAAAAGGCACAAAAAGTCGAATTTTTCACACTGTTTCGAAAAAAATTGTATGAGAATAAATTCTGGAAAGTGTATCATATAGTGATTTAAAAAAGAATTCTTTTCAAGAAGTATAATATATATTTATATTATATTATGTACACGGAGAGAAATATTGAGTAAGAACCACTTGAAACCTAGGCAATATTCACTTAAAAGACTAAGTAAGCCATGGCTGAGTGAAATTTATTGAGTCGGCTTGGTTGATATCACTCACAACCAAGTAAAATGCACTCAGTCATAAGTAAAATTCACTCAGTCATAAGTGAAATTCACTGAGTTAGTCGAGTCAATCTCACTTGATCCTTAGTCGAGTAAATGTTACTCGAGTAAATGAGTCGTTTCGACTCATCTTTTCTCTCCGTGTATATATAATATATTTGATTCTGGCAAAATCGGAATCGGCGCTGATTTGCTAGTTTCAAATCTTTAAAATTCATTCGATTGTGCTTTTTTTTTTCTTCTTTCTCATATTTCAGATAATAAACTCTTCTTGAAAAAAAAAAAGAAAATTGAAAAAAAAAAAAAAAAAAAAACAGAAAATTGGTGCAAAATTTTCGATTGATTTTTAAATTTTGCTAATAAGTTTATCGTGAAAACTGGAAGGGTATTATTGATATGCTATATTCAGATCCAATAAATATTATATAAATATGTGTATACCATCCTGATGCAGTCCCGATGAGGATTTGCTTACTGGCCGAAGTCTTGCTAACGTCGCCCAATATCTTTTCAATCATTGTCCTAGCCTCGTTAGATACATCTTTCAAATCTACTATTTCCTTGTTAGCGTCATCCTTGCCTTTCTTGGCAGCCGGAAGACTCATCTTGGTTCTATATTACAAGAGAAACAAAAGTAAGTTTTTCGATATAGGTAACTCGAAATTTCAAATTTCGTAACGGTTAGTTTCAATAAAATTCGAAATTTCAAATTGCGTGTCGGTTAGTTTCGATACAGGTAACTCGAAATTTCAAATTGCGTAACGGTTAGTTTCAATATATAATTCCAAATTTCGAATTGCGTGTCGGTTAGTTTCGATGTAGGTAACTCGAAATTTCAAATTGCGAATCGGTTAGTTTCAATATAATTCGAAATTTCAAATTAGGTGTCGGTTAGTTTCGTGGTAGGTAATTCGAAATTTCAAATTTCGTAACGGTTAGTTTCAATATAATTCCAAATTTCAAATTTCGTATCGGTTAGTTTCGAAAAATGGGTAACTCGAAATTTCAAATTGCGTAACGGTTAGTTTCAATATAATTCGAAATTTCGAATTGCGTGTCGGTTAGTTTCGTGGTAGGTAACTCGAAATTTGAAATTATGAAGTGGTTAGTTTCGATGTAGGTAACTTCAAATTTCAAATTTCGTAACGGTTATAGTTTCAATATATGTATTCGAAATTTGAAATTGCGAATTGGTTAGTTTCGATGTAGGTAACTCGAAATTTCAAATTGCGTAACGGTTAGTTTCAATATAATTCAAAATTTCAAATTGCGTATGAGTTAGTATCAATATAATTCGAAATTTCAAATTCAACGGAAAACCCGAAGCGAATGCTCGATACGCTAACTAGTGGCAGAAAATAGAACTGTTTTAACAAGGTTACAGTAACCAATGAGAGGGCTTAGAACCTCGATACGCCAACTAGTGACGAAAATAAAACTACTCTAACAAGGCTAAAATTTCAAGGCCACGCCCATTCCAAGGATCCCAATATGTATATAACGACGCGCGTTCTATTTTAATTGATAATTATTTAATTTTTGTCGATCTGTAAAATAGTAATTACAGAATTATTTTCAAAAAAAAAAAAATTTCAATGCAATTACAATTTGTATTTGTATTCTCTTTCGGTTAGTATATTATAGTTCGATTCGCGTCAGTATTATTTATAGAATATAACATACTATACATAAGACATTGTGTTTATAAATAAATTCATTAAATGTATATATTTATGCGTAGTTATATATAAAGCCTTATTTCTTTTCAGTTAGTATAATATAATATGTATAATATAATATTATAAACATGATTATTCATATATTCAAAACAATATATATTTATAGTATTTCATATAAAATAACAGAGATAGAGTAAAAAAAAAATAAAAATAAAGAAACAAAGGTTCATAATATCAAAAAGCTGTAAATAAGATTCGTTTTGTCATAGTATAGGTATATGATACGTAAGAGCTTGAAATAACTGCATGATTTGCCTATCTTATATCCTTATAACCATTTAGAAACGAAGAAACAAACAAAAACGATATAAAATATCGATAATATGATCATATAAATGAACGCATAGTTATATTGTTAGCATTGTTAGTCATGGTATGATATAGTCTATGAACAGAACTAAATCTAAATATGATTATGACTATAAACCATAAACATTAAAAGATATGATAGTGTGATAAATAAATATACTATATTATCGATCTGCGTGTATAAAACACATAGATGGGTGTGTGTGTATGTTGATTTAGGTATATGCATAGTATGATATTCTGTCTCTGTATTGAAAATTGTAATATGATGAAAATATAATATAGTAATGTTATAAATATAATACGGATTGAAAAATTGTATATTACATTACATTACATTGCAGATGTGAAATATCGAAAATGATGAAATGAAATACTATAATAAATGATTAACGAATGTATGTATGTAGGATATCACATGAATATACCGTTGTAAAAATATCTGTAGCTCACGTCGGTACGGCATTGTAGGTAATGTTAAAAAAGAAGAAGAAAAAGGGGAGAGAAAAAAAAGAAAAATGGTGAAAGGTAGAGAAAAGAACCACTGAACCGAAATCAATTGAATTCGTAAATATTGTGTAATATATTGATATAATTTCGAAACCGTTCCCTAAAATTACGTAATAATAATAATAGTATAAGTCTAAAGAATTATAAACCGATTAAGATAACCGAAGCAGTGTACAGTTTCGTATCTCACACCTCACCTCTCACTATCTGCGCTGCAATACAATCAGGATCAGACCTAGTTATATATTTGTTATAACTATTTTGTCAATGATAACAAGAAGAAAAAAAAAATATCCTTAATATTATAATATTACGTATCTATGAGTTAGTATCTCAGAGGCTAAGTCACAACCCACGA
Source organism: Tenthredo mesomela (assembly GCA_943736025.1). Classification (NCBI taxonomy): domain Eukaryota; kingdom Metazoa; phylum Arthropoda; class Insecta; order Hymenoptera; family Tenthredinidae; genus Tenthredo; species Tenthredo mesomela. The sequence goes on from OX031021.1 coordinate 7,001,908, forward strand.
CTGGTTGATTATGACAGTTCAGAAAAAATCACTGTCTTCTACGTATATTTCTGAACTCCTGGGAGCTGGGAGGTGGGGGGGGAGGCAGCATGGAGGGGATAAATAAAATCGTGCTGTGTTAAGGTGATATTTCCATGCATGCGACTGTCGCGCGACAAAAACACGCTGATTGGTTAAAAATTTTTGTACACTAGGTTGGTTCAAAAAATACCTAATTTCTCAGATGTTGTTGCTCATTCGTGAATATGTTGTTTGTGATTTTGAAAAATTATTCCATTTTTTTTTCTTAGCTCTATAGGACAATATTTACTACTGCCTCAGTGAGGTTGAAATTTCAAAATTTTGCCATTTTTGGCAATTTCAAAATTCTCAGATCAAAGTCCTCATCTCTGGCTACCTCTAGGTTCTCATTTAATGAGGATGTTGGTTCAAGATGAGACTCGTACGATAATATTTAGTACTGCTTCAGAGATATTGAAGTTTTTTTTTCACTATTTAGGGGTTTTCTTAGAGATTGGATCGCCAGGTGTTGCTCATGAGACAGTATTTTCTTACCATTTTAACGAAGAAGTACACGAAGTTTGCAGTCTGTGGGACTATTTTTACTACTGCTTTGTGATGCTAATTTTACTTGAAGGAAAGTCGCCCTCAATAAGGCAGTAGTAAAAATGGTCCCGCAGACTGCAAACTGCTTGGATTTCTTCCTTATATTGGTAATGGTGCCGTCCCATGTAGGCCCGGATCGCCGGAATCCGGAATCACGGAACGGAATGGACGGAAAAGTCACTAGAATCCGCGTTCCGCTAATTTCATTCCGTCGTATTTTTACGGAATAGTGGATCCGTCCGGTATTCGCAAATTATAGTCGTAAATAATTTTGCTTTGAGAAATTGATGCACTTTTGGAAGTCTTGAATAACCGAATCATCATTAATAGACACATTTGAGGATCCATGATCAAATTTGTATCTACACACGCGTCTTTCTACAATTTGCAGGGTTATGTTCATGTAGAAGTATACACAAGTTCCGTGTTCCGTTCCGTCTATTTGCATTTCCCTGCGTCCCATGTACCGAAATTCTGGAACGGAATGCCGGAACGTCAACTTTTGTTTGATGAAATAATCAATTATAGTTACAGAATTTCATCTTACATAGAAGCTAATTAAATAAATTACATATGTTCATACAAAAATTGTATCTAAACAGACAAATAAAGCCGAATAGCACAAATATAGATCGGCTCCGTTCCGTCGTTCCGTGCAGTTTTGGTACATGGGACGGCAGGGTTTTTCAAGACCCGAAACGGATTCGGAAATCCACTAGATTTCGTCTGCGTTCCGTTCCGTGATTCCGGATTCCGGCGATCCGGGCCTACATGGGGCGGCACCATAAGATGGAACTGTCTCATGAGCAGCACAGCTGGCGATCGAATCTCCGAAAAGACGCAAAATATTGAAAAAAAACTCCAATGTCTCCGGGGCAGTACTAAATATTATCGTACGAGTCTCATCTTGAACCATCATGCTCATTGAATGAGAATCTAGAGGTAGCCAGATGGGCGCTTTGATCTGAGAACTTTGAAATTGCCAAAAATGGCAAAATTTCGAAATTTAAACTTCACTGAGGCAGTAGTAAATATTGTCCAATAGAGCTAAAAAAAAAATGGAATAATTTTAAAAAATCACAAACAACATATTCACGGATGAGCAGCAACATCTGAGAAATTAGGTCTTTTTTGAACCACCCTAGTGTACAACAATTTTTAACCAATCAGCGTGTTTTTGTCGCTCGACAATATATTGTCGCAGTCGCTTTCATGGAATACCACCTTTATGTGTAGTCCAGAACGGGGTTTTAGACAATCGTCTAAAACACCGTCACCCCATCGTCTAACTACATTCTAAATTTACGTCTACCTTCTATCGTACGACGTCGCACGAGACTAACACACACACCGTACGTCCGTAAAGCCTGATTCCACGGTACCACCCATCTAAAGAGTAATATCAAAGAACGATAGACTAGTCGGTGAAAATGGTGTACCGTCGTGGTCGCGTGTATCGTGGTCGTGGTCTTGGTCCGCCGTTAAACCTTCCCACCGTTTGTAAATAGCTTTATTTTCTAAAAATCTATAATAAAGATATTATTTATAATGACTTGTTGTATTCGTTAACGTGCCTACCTTTATTTCAAATAATAAGTTTAGTTTTATTTCATATTTTTATTTTTCATTTTTCATTTATTTTTTTATTTTTTATTTTTTTTTTCACATTCATTTTTTTTTTTTTTTTTTTTTTTTTTTTTTTTTCTGTTTCTGTATCGAAGAGGTTAGTTTTGATAAGGGATATACACAGGTATACAAAGTGTTTAAGTGCCGGTTTCTGTGCATATATAAATATATGTGATCTTTTTTTTAATATTATACGTGGGTTTATTTCGTCTTATATGTGGTGTGCGTGGGTTCGATCTCTTATGTGATAATAATATTATGTGAATAGTTTAGTTATAATAATAATAATAATAATAATAATAATAAATAATAATAAATAATAATAACAACAAAGTTTTTAAATAATCTAAAGAAAAAACAAACAAAATAAACAACAGAAGGTTAACTTAAGTGCGAAAATGGCCCAGGAGACTGACGATATTAATTTGACTCCTCAGGAATTGCAGACCCTATCAGAACTCGACAGGTATAATGAATATTTGCTGTCTCGACATTAAATTTTTGCGGTTTCTTATAACGCGATGATCATGTTACTTATTTGTGATAAGTTTTCTGTTCTTAGACGTTTTTTTTTTGTTTTTTTTTTTGAAATTAGAATTCCAACCTAATCCGATAGCAAAGTATAACATAACCTAAGATTTCGTTTGACAGAATGAGCGGGAGGTTTGATCGTTCCGTTTCGTTTCGTTGTGTTTGTTTGTCGTTGGGAGTTGAGAGTTGGTAGGTAGGTAGGTAGGTAGGTGAGTAAGAGTAGAGTAAACGCGGTCTGTAACTTGCTTGGGGCAACCTACTGACACCCTTTTCTTGATATCGGATTCGTTGCCCTAGATTTTCGAATTTGATATTTACGTTCTTATAACAACTGCGATTGTTGATGGGGCGGGAGAGTAGAGAGGGAGAAGAAACAAAGTCGACGCATGCGTGGTTGCGTTCGAAATTTGAATTTTGTATTTTGAATTTCGAATTTCGAATCTGGTTGCAAGAAGAACCGTTAATATTGTTTCAAAAGTTGGAATACTCAAGGTTCGAAATCACTGATAAAAAGAAAAACTAGTCGAGGTTCGAAATTCGAACAAATTTAACGGATTGGAATATATCGATGGTTATGAAAACCGTTAAGAAATGCCGAGTTTTTAATACATGAGAAATTTGAACGGTAAACAATCGAGCATCTCGCTACGAGGTTCGATATTCAAAATTTGAAAAATCAAAAAACCGTTACGAGTTTTATTCGTTGCCCTAGATCTTCGAATTTGATATTTACGTTCTTATAACAAGTAGGGAGGGAGAAACAAAATCGACGCATGCGTGGTTGCGTTCTAAATTTGAAATTTGAATTTTGAATTTCGAATTTCGAATTTCGAATTTCGAATTTCGAATTTCGAATTTCGAATCTGGTTGCAAGAAGAAACTTTAATATTGTTTCATAAGTTGGAATTGTCAACTTTCGAATTCACTGATAAAAAGAAAAACTAGTGGAGGTTCGAAATTCGAACAAATTTAACGGATTTGGAATATATCGATGGTTATGAAAACCGTTAAGAAATGCCGAGTTTTTAATACATGAGAAATTTGAACGGTAAACAATCGAGCATCTCGCTACGAGGTTCGATATTCAAAATTTGAAAAATCAAAAAACCGTTACGAGTTTTATTCGTTGCCCTAGATCTTCGAATTTGATATTTACGTTCTTACAAAAAGTAGAGAAACAAAGTCGACGCATGCGTGGTTGCGTTCTAAATTTGAATTTTGAATTTTGAATTTTGAATTTCGAATATGGTTGCAAGAACCGTTAATATTGTTTCAAAAGTTGGAATTGTCAATTTTCGAATTCACTGATAAAGAAAAACCAGTAGAGGTTCGAAATTCTAAAAAAAATTACGGAATGGAATATCGTTAGTCATGAAAACCGTTAAGAAATTACGAGTTTTCAATACATGAGAAAATTGAACGGTAAACAATCGAAAATTTGAAGAAAAAAAAAAAACAGAAAAAAAAAAACCGTTACCAGATATTAAATAAACAAAAATTTTATAACTGACGAAAAATCGAACGAAGAATCTCGCGTTGCTGTTAAAAATTTTGAATCTAGTAACTCTGCACAACAAGAGAAGCGACAACATTGACGAAAAAACCGTTACGACTGGTTGTCGAATTTAATTATTACCGACAAATGAAAATTTGCACCTCGATGTTATAAATTCTTAAATTGAAAATAACCGTTAAACAACAACCGAATAACGGTGTTCGAAATTCGAAATGACATGACGCGACGAAAATTTTACACAGATTTTGAAAAAATACGTTCTAAATAAAATGAACAAATTTTTTAATTAAAAAAAAAAAAAATCCTAAAATCCTAAAATCTTATCTTATTTAATTTTTCGAACAATTCAAACTCATTCAACAATACGAATGAATAATGGATAAAACAGACTGTGTCCCTCTTATTTGACCTCTAAAAAACACAATATGAATTTTTTCTTTGCCCACCTAACAGCCGTCAATTCGGATTCCTGAAGTTAAACGCTTTGGAGCAATCAAAGAAGAAGGCTTTGGTTGTAAGGGCAATAAAATACCTAGAAAGAATGTTGGTACAAGCACAAGCCCAGAAACAGAGAAGAAAGGCTGACAGCACAAACAATAAATCAATTTCCGATGAGCCGTCGTTAAAGGATGATAATGACGAAAAAGGGATCAGCATAGACCCTAAGACCTATTGCAAATTGGGCCATTTTCACTTGCTCTTAGAAGACTACAGCAAAGGTAATCTCAATCTTGTTTCATCATCGTTATCCTCTTTGTAATTTTTGTTTTTTGTTTTTTTTTTCAACTATTTTTATTCCTTTTTTTTTTACAGCCATGTCTGCCTACCAGAAGTTCTACGCACTCAAAGGTGATTACTGGAAGGATGCATCGTTTCTTTACGGACAAGGCCTTGTCTATTTCCACTTCAACGCATTCCAGTGGTAAGTGAAATCAAACTATACGCATAATCGAAACGAACGAAAAGGACAACAATTTTGATAATTCTCGAATGAGATCAGAGCTCAGATGTTCGTTTTTCATCCGTAAATTATCATCAGAGTAAAAAAGCAACAGTTATATGTATAAAAAAAAAAAAAAAAAAAAAAAAAAAAAAAAAAAAAAAAACTTCATCTTCATAATAAAAGAGAAGATAATATATTTTAAGATTTATAACGCGTTGTAAGATCGAAATACAAGTTAAAAAAAAAAAAAAAAAAAACGGAAAAATCATCATCCTGTAATATTATTTACTACGGAGAGTTGTTCGCCTTGAGAGAAGGGGACGTCGGCCTTTGGGCCTCGCGGCACAGCGCGGCATCGCGAAGATCAGGCATGCACTCTCGAGGTTCATCGCACGCCTTTATTTATGCAATTTTTTATATTCATTTCTCCTTTTTTTCTGATGGAATAACTAGTCGGTAAAAAAAAAAAAATCTTACCGACTGAGAAAGCTTACCGTTTAATGGTAAACATTTACCGACAGTTCTGCTCTGTCGGTATTACAGTGTATCTAATTTACAACACAAAAAAAAAATCAAAAAATCAAAATTCTGCGTTAAATTGAATAAAGACAACAAATTTGTGACTTGAAAAAAAAAAATCGAAAAATGTAGGTTTACCTTCTTTTTGTAGTTATCTACCTTACCGACGCATCAACCCTCTGCATTGGTAAAGAAGGTTTGATACTATCAAACGTCGGTAAAGTCAATCCATTACCGACAGAGTAAGACAGGAGATAGAACTCCGGTTCTTTTCTGTACTGTTAGATGTCAGCAAACGCAATATCTCGTATAGATTGCCACGGGAATTCTTTTACAATAGGAGCTTAGCGCGCGTACGTGACAAACCCAGCTTGGCTCATGGCGAAGCGAAACGAAACGAAAGGCAGGGGGATGAATAATAGACGAAATCGCTTCCGCGGTCGTAGAGAGACCGTACACCGTACACCGTACACCGTACCCGTACCTTGATGTTTGAGTAGTGTTTTAATCTTTCATGTATATCGCTTCGGTTTTCTTCTTTCGCTGCCATATATATATATGCTTCGTAGTTTACTAAATCGATTCGAAATTATACGAATATACGTTCATCATCCATTCCTTTTACATAATTTTGTTATTTTTATTTAAGCCGAAAAATAAAATCGCCTAATTTACGTCAATTTTTTTTTTCTTCTTTTCTCTTTCCCTCTATATCTTCGTTTCGTATAAAACAAACGGATCATCATTCTTGGCTTTTCTTCGCTCATTTTTTTTTTTTTTTTTTTTTTTTTTTTTTTTCTGTTATCTCTCAAATCTAGTTTCCTCATATATATTGACATACATACGCGTATATATTATGTATACAGAGTGATTCAGTCTGAACGGACCATATTCCTCGTAAAATTCTGAGACTATATTCCCTGTACCAAAAATTTGAGGGATCTATAGTTTCCGAGCTACGGATGATCTTAGTTGACCAATCGCGGAGCGTATAGAGACAGCGCACAGCGCAACTTCCGCTCATCGCTGTCCTGTGTATCGTACATAAGAATTCTTTGATTGGTTGAACTAAGATCTTGCCTAACTCGGAAACTATCGTTCCCTCGAATTTTTCGTAAAGGAAATTTAGTCTTAGAATTTTACAACGAATATGCTACCTTCAAATTGAATCACTCTGTATATATACCAAGAGCGTAGCTGAGAATACTATTGTGTGTCGCAGCTGTCACGTTGACATTTCCGTTCCCTAAACTGAACTACATACCATACATACATATATATATTCTTTATTTATTTATATTTATCTCCTTTCTCTTTCTCTTTCACTGTCTCTTTTGTATAATGTACTTTTTTTTTTTTTTTTTTTTTTTTTTTCTCCTTTTTTCGGTCAAAGGAAATATCGATTTCCGGTTTAGTATCCGTTCCATCGCTCTGTTTCTTCATCTAGTATAAAAAATAAAACTAAACTAAACTTCGGAAGTATATACATATATATATATGCTCTCTGAATATAGGAGAGGCAAACTTTTTATCCCACATCCGTTTCCTCTTCCTAACGTTTATTCATTTATTTATTTATTTATTCATTTTTACATTAGTACTTTTTTTTTCATATTTAGTTCTTTTTTTTTTTTTTTTTATATATAGTTTAATTATACCATTTAATTCAGTTTTCGAACGATCTATAGAAAAACCTTAAAAAGAAAGTCGTGAAATCGGAAATCCTCGTTTCTAGTAAATCGAAGTTTGAAATTCGAAATTGCAAAAAAAAAAAAAAAAAAAAAAAAAAAAAAAAAAACAATTTTTCGAAATTTCAAATTTTGACTCAAATTTTAACTGAAATTTTTCATAAAAAATATGCTTGTCTTTTATTCCGTTTTCTTCTTTTTCTTCTTCTTATTCTTAATTCTGTACAGTAGTAAATTAACGAAACAGGTGGACTGGCGAGTTTCTCAGATCCATATTCTATACAATTTCATATACCTGTGTGTTTGTTTGTCATTGAATTATATACCCATCTATATATAAATGTATATATGTATATGTATGCACTTATATTATATATGTATTGTATATGTATTCACGTGTCTATGTATCCATGTATATGTATCGATGTACCTTATATATATATATATATATATACAAACGAAAACTACCAACTTCGAACACCTGTAGCTGTCACGCAATTCACCGGATAGGAGTAAGCAGCAGCAGCAGCAGCAGCAGCTATAGCAGTCAGCAACAGCAGAGTACCGAACATCGTTTTGTCCCGCACGAGTAACAGAATACATATAAATTTAAAAAAAAAGAAAAAAAAAAAAAAAAAAAATTCCTCAATAAAAAGAGATTCTTGGGAACGACGCATACGACGACTTAAAAAGATACTCGAAAAGCTCGTCTTTTCATTTCCTTTCACTATATATTGGGCATTCATTGCGCTCCTGCAGCTGCTCCCTTTCGTTGTCCTCATGCAGTCGCGGGTTTTAGACTCTGTCGCAGCAAAAATCGACGTTTTTAAATTTTAAAGTAAAAAAAAAAAAGGAGAAGAAAGATCCTATTTTTTTTCGAATTTTAAATCCGAAAAAATTATATCTTCACGGTAGATTAAAAAGCGTAAAAATCTAAGACTAAATTTCCTTTACCAAAAATTCGAGGGACCTATAGTTTCCGAGCTACGGCAGATCTTAGTTAAACAAATCGCGGAGCGCGCAATAGATCAGAAATACAGGTCGTCACCGCGCAACTTCCGCTCATGGCGCGCGCTGTAAGTTCTGTGATTTGTCGAACCGCAAGATCTTTCGTAGTTCGTAAACTATTGGGTCCTCGAATTTTTGGTAAAGGAAATTTAGTCTTAGAATTTCACAAGGAATCTTTTCTCAGAACTTAAATGGCATCGCTCGATCTGAATCACTCTGTATGCATATATATATATATATATATATATATATATGCATATTGCTGGATGAATAATAATAATGATAACAATGATAATGGTAATAATATAGTTATAATTATATAATTGTTAAATCTAGGGCGTAGAATATTGAGCGCGACGTCACTTGACTATATATATACGCAGATCTAGGTCAGAGGTTTGTTGCATGGGTCTTATATAGACTGTATTATAAAATATGTATATATGCGCACGGAAGAAAATATTCGATAAAATTATGAATCGGATCAACCGAAAAAAAAAAAAAAAAAAAAAAAAAAAAAACCGAGAACCGCACCAAGCTAATGAAGATCGTTTGGTGTGTGAAGTTGGCCCAGCACTTTTCGAAATTATTATTTTCAAAAATTGTGCTGAGTTGTGCTCCTTTTGTGCTCACTTGTGCAGCAAATCTCGATCCTTATTAACGTCAACAGTTTTCCAGGAATTTTGGAAAAACCAAAATATGGATAGCCCATAGTACTTTTTGAAAAACAACATTATTTTCAATTGTGCTGAATTGTGCTCAACTTGTGCCGTATTCAGTTTCGAAAAAAAAAAAAAAAAAAAAAAAAAACAACCTCATGTTTACATGTATTTCTCTGACGTCAGGTTCAGATATTGAAATTTGGTGTTAACATATTAATATATAGGTACATTAAAGGAAGTGCGGTTGACCAATACCCATATCTGAACGGAATAAGGAAAACCTCAAACAACGTCCTTCAATTCCCGTCGCCATTATCACCTACTATACAGAAAAAACACATATAATATGACATATATATATTATACTCACGACGATCTCATACATTTTTTTTTTTTTTTTTCGTTCATTTCAACGAAAATTTTGCAAAATTTGCAAAATATTAGGACAATTTTTTGGTTTAATTTTTCGAGAAAAAAAAAAAAATAAAAAAATAAAAAAGAAGGAACGAAAACAAAAATTGAAAATCGTAGATCATATAAAAGTTGCAAAGAAAAAAAAAAAAAAAAAAAAAAAAAAAAAAAAATGGAAATATTGAGAATTCAAAAAACAAAAAAGGTAAAAATTGGAAGAAAATGTGAGATCGTGATGACCTGGTTAATCAAATTTTTTGTCAAAATCACCCATATATATTATACAGTAATTTTATCTTCTATTTATTTATTCTATTCTATTCTTTCTTTCTTTCTTTTTTCTTTTTTTTTTTTTTTTTTTTTTTTTCCCCGGCTTTATTATTGTTTACCCAAGTCGTCTAGACGCTCTATATACAATTATATTATATATTTCGAGTGTAAATATGTAAACATATTATATATAGCTGTATAATACATGTATATAGGTATATATATTGTGTATATATATATATAAACGTGTATAATAGTGTCTCTCCGAGTATATATAGTATATAGGCGTATATATGTATTACGTATGTATTATAGTATATAGTATATATATTTATACACTATGCATATATATATATATATATATATATATGATCGAACCGAGGATCGTTCGTTCGCCCAGGTCATGGTCAGTCGTCGTACTGCGAAACTGAGAGTCAACAAACTCTGGAGAGGCACTGGGCAGTCGCGAATCCGCAACAACTATACGGGGACGGGGAATCCCTTCCTACATCTATACACGTAGATACATATATATATACCATACGCATTGCTCTCTGTATACTCTCTCATGGTTTAAAATGTATATTTTTTTCTTTTTTTTTTTGTTCATTATTTTCTTTTTTTTTTTTCGAATTTTTCGAAAATAAAAATTCCTCCGAAAGACTAAAAGATCCAAAAATTTCGGTCTAGTACACTTCTCAGAATGTAGAAGACAAAAATCGTTATTTAATAGTCCTAAAAATTCTGACCAAAGATCGAAAATTCGTGAAATTTGAAACGAAATTGGAAAAATCTAAAAATTTGTAATCTCAAAAATCCACGAGATTCATTTTTTTTTTTTTTTTCGAAAACCATTGAACAAAAGTCTGTATAGATAAATTTGTACAAAATCTACTATATGTATATATATATATATATATATGATATCATAGATATATAGTAATTAATTCATCGAACAATAAAATAATTCCGAATAATAATATAATGGCTATAGGAATCCCGAAGGAATCCGATACCTACACAGAAAAAAAAAAAGGTTCACTTGAGCCAAGAAAATCATTCTTGATTCAAGATAATTTTGCGGTCCAAAAATGAAGAACGAAATTTTCTCGGATCAAATCAAAAATTTTCTCGAACCAAGAAAGTTGTGACAATTCAAGACAATTTTGCGGTCCAAAAATGAAGACCGAAATTTTCTCGGATCAAACCAAAAATTTTCTCGAACCAAGAAAATTGGGACAATTCAAGACAATTTTGCGGTCCAAAAATGAAGACCGAAATTTTCTCGGATCAAATCAAAAATTTTCTGGAACCAAGAAAATTGGGATAATTCAAGACAATTTTGCGGTCCAAAAATGAAGACCGAAATTTACTCGGATCAAATCAAAAATTTTCTCGAACCAAGAAAATTATTACAATTCAAGATAATTTTGCGGTCCTAAATGAAGACCGAAATTTTCTCGGATCAAATCAAAAATTTTCTCGAACCAAGAAAATTGGGACAATTCAAGACAATTTTGCGGTCCAAAAATGAAGACCGAAATTTTCTCGGATCAAATCAAAAATTTTCTCGAACCAAGAAAATTATTACAATTCAAGATAATTTTGCGGTCCTAAATGAAGACCGAAATTTTCTCGGATCAAATCCAAAATTTTCTCGGACCAAGAAAATTGGGACAATTCAAGACAATTTTGCGGCCCAAAAATTGTCTTGAATCAATCCTAACCTTTCTAATTTCTGTGTAAATCATCGTCAAATTTTCCAATAAACATTATCTAAAAATAATAAAGAGCGAAATTGAAATCCAATTCTATTTATGATATATAGGTACTATATTGCATATTGCATATGAAATTGGCTGGCAACGAGGTTTGTCCTGACGTCACAAGTCAGATAGTAGTGGTGATGGTGGTGGTGGTAGTTGATCTTACGAAACTTGAACCATGCGTTAACGGTGTGACGTCACGATTAAATACCTACCAAGCAATGTACAGCGCATGTTACATATACACGCGTGCATGCATACACATTACACATCTATCTAATACCTCTTCTTCCACGATTCTGCACAGCAGCGCATGCGGTAGCGCGCGAAGCACGGCGGGCAATGCCACCGGCATATATATATATATCTAGTCACGAGCATGCGAAGGAGCCAACGAACGACCGCCACGTCACAGCACCGGCCTCTCTCGTAGGCGACGGCGTGGCGTGGCGTGACGGAACGAAACGGGCAAGGCAACGCAACGCAACGCGCAACGCAGCGCAAGGCAATGCCAAACCCAGACCAAAGCCCGAATCAAAGTCAGGCAAATCCTTATGGCTATAGCTACTAAACCCGCAAAGCTATAGAACTCTCGTCTTCTCTTTTCTTCTCTCCCCACTCCCTTCCCGCTCTTCCTTTTTATCCCCTATCGTTTTCGTCCTCCGGCTCTCTTATCTCGGACGTTCGTGAAACATGTGACGTCAGAACGGTGCGGTGCGGTGCGCGGTGCGCGGTGCTCCGTGAGCGAACGAACGAACGAGCCAGCCAGCCAGCCAGCCAGCCAGGTTTAATGACCCTGCGCATGGGTTCAATATACGAACTTGTTAGCTACGTCTGGTGGAGAGGTATCGTCCCGTCCCGTCCCGTCCCGTCTCATACGGACGGACAAACGGACGAATGGACGGACGTAGGTAGTACATACGTACAGAGTTACGGAGAGTAACTGCTGATGTTTTCTGTTGTTGCTGACTTCATGACGGACGGACGGACGGACGGACGGACGGCGGCTGGCTGGCTGCAACGCAACGCGACTCGTACCGCGTGTAGCGCGCAGATCGTAAACAAGCGCGTGCGCAGGTCCGTTCATTAGTTAATTACTTTTGAACCAGTGGACCGATTTTGATAAAAAAAAAAAAAAATTATTTCCAGATCCGGTATTGAATTTTAACGAAATTCGTCTACCGATTTAGAAATAGGAGCACTGAGAGAAAAAGTTCTTGTTGAAACAACCAAAATTTGGTTATTATACGGTCAAAGAAATTTTTTTGTTCAGTAAACCAAAATTTTGTTGTGCTAACAAGAAATTTAGTAGTACTATCAGCAAAAATTTTGGTTAGCCCAACAAAATTTTGGTTGGCCCAACAAAATTTTGGTTGACTGAACAAAAAAATTTCTTTGAACGTATAATAACCAAATTTTGGTTGTGTCAACAAGACCTTTTTCTGAGTGAGGAGAAAAATTGAATTTTAAAAAATTATTATTAACCGGTTCACTGGTAAGGGCACATTTATGTGGAAAAAGAATAAGTGCCACAACTGGTAATGGCACATATTTATGTGCAACGTGGATATCTCTGTCAGTTTTGAACGGATTTGCATCAAACTTGATGTTCCTAAGTTTTTTGGGCTTCATGTTGAATACGAAATTATTTCCATTCACCAGTTTTGGCACAAAAATTTGATTTCGGGTTGAACCGATTAATATTTTGGCTATCGTGTCCGATTTTTTTTTTTTTTTTTTTTTTCTATTGCTTTTTCGAATTTCTCGAAGCTGCGAACTTTTCATTGAAATTTAGAAAAATTTGGATACCAAATTGAATTATATATCTCGGTGCTCAATATTGCTGATGTAACGATTCCAACTAAATTCAATGTACATAACACTATTTTTGTAAAATCTAGAAGCCACTTACAATATACCGAGAATCTCAAGTGATTTCAATTATGTATTTCGTTTTGTTATCGAGATTTCGCCAGACTTTCAATTAGGTAATACATATTTGTCTATCGATTAATATATCTTACAGGATACTCGAGTTTTCCGATTAAATTTTGAAAATCGTTGCATCCAATTTCGAAAATCTATTCAAAATTTCACATTGCAAATTTCTTTTCCTTTTGAAAATTCCACTGAAATCAAATCAAATTCAATCAACAACAAATTCAGTTGCAAAAGTATATCAAACTGCAGAAATCTATATAACCGGGATCATATTTTTGAGAGTATAGATTCCTTCCGAAATTCTAAGACTAAATTTATACTTTACCGAAAATTTGAGGGTCCCAATAGTTTCCGAGCTACGCGTAAGAAGATCTTAGTTCGAACGATCGCAGAACTAATATTGACTGCAAATGATGAGCGGAAGTTCATGCATGCGCAGTGACGACCTGCGCGTCTTTGTGATCTATTGCGCGCGCTCTGCGATATACAGGGTGTATCACCTGAAGTATCGATAATGGGAGGGACTTGGTTGACGCGAAGTCACGCCCCATCAACCAATCAACAAAGAGAAAGAACCGCTGTTCCTGATTCGAGTCGTTGTTCATATTTTTGTCCCTACACCAAGAAATTGTATTTTCTATCTTGGTTGATGGAGCGTGACTTCGCGTCAACTAAGTCCCTCCCATTCTCGATACTTGAGTCGATACACCCTGTATAGTCGCGACTAAGATCTGCCGTAGCTCGGTAACTATAAGTTCCTCGAATTTTCTGTAAAGGATAATTTAGTCTTAGATTATGTCGGGGAATCTATATGTACTGAAATAATATGACCTGCGCTAAACCTGAATATCACTCTGTATATTATGTATCTATATGCGTATATACTGCATTGATATCAGCTGGATGCTACAGGATGTCATTGACTCGGATGTGCACTGTATTTATGTATATGTATATGTGTATGTATGTGCACAGATTATAAGAAGAGCGGACTCCCTCCTCTTCCTCTTATTCTTCCTCTTTTCATCCACCTCTTCATCGGACAACTAATTTTAACTCGCCTCGCTGGTGCTGCTGCTACTGCTACTGATGCTGATGCTGATGCTTCTGATGCTTCTGATGCTTCTACTGTGCAAGATGGTGAAAAACAAACCAATCGAATCACACACATATATACATATATGTATATGCATACGTGTACACTGTACATTATATATAGGTAGATATTATAGAAATGTACCATATATAGGATATAGTAATACACTTTGGAAGTGAAAGCTTATATTTATGGCTCTATGTTATATCTATATACTGTTATATATATATTTACATATGTATATCGATTTAGTAGGTATATATACATAAATTTACTATGTATACATACATATACCATATGTTTATGTATGTATTATATACAAACTAAAATACAATCCTCGAAAGATTCCAAACTTACTGGAAAGCATAAACCTATATGTATATATATACATATAGGAAGAAGTAGAAGACGAAGACGAAGACGAAGATGAAGACGAAGATGAAGATGAAGATTTGTGAAGTAGAAAATCAACACGCGATGCTGCAATCGTAAACTAACTACTACTACTTATCTACAATATATAGTATAGTAGAATTAGTATATACATTACACATAGAAACTGTGCAATAAACCGGAAACTGCTGTTTTAAAATAATCAAACTGTTATACTTTTAGAATTAGAAGATGAAAAAAAAAAAAAATGAAAAAAAAAAAAATAATTGGAGACAAAAAAGTGTTCCATTTTATTTTTATTTTTTTTTAATATTTTTCAAACTGTGAAAAATAAAATACAAAATTCATTTTGTTTTTCTTGTGATTCTTGAAGTTTGTGAAAAATGTTTAAAAAAAAAACGAAAGAAATACTTGATAAAAAAAAAAAAAAACCAAAAAAATGGAAATTGAATGAGTTTTCTTTAATTTTTTTCCCCAAATTGTGTTGAAAAACTTATCTTGTTGAAAGAAAAAAAAAAAGAAAAAGACAAAAAGAAGAAAAAAAAAAAAAAAAAAAAGGAAGGAAACAATAAAATAAATAAACATTAGCTTATTATAATAAGGTACATTACTGTACACTGTATAGTCTGAATAAGATGTAGCGCTCTACTGGTGAAACACCGTGCGTTCATGTTACTCTACACGTTGACTGACAACTTGAGTTCTATGGCGCATGCGCGGAACGAAAGTTTATACTTCCATTATATGTATAGGTATACCTATATCTATACCTATATTACGTTATCAATGCACCGTTATTTCCGGACGTTAGTATCCTTGCACACACATCCGCACACGTATTAGTTGTATTCTCAAGGCATAACCTTCGCGAGTCTCTCCCTCTCTCTCTCTCTCTCTCTATCTTTTTTTCTTTCTCTCTCTTTATCTCTCTAGAACAGGAAGATATTATATAAATATATATATATATATATATATTACACCTATATGTCATATTTCGAGGGTTTACTAACGCAACCTCGTAACTCAAAATCACTGGTTTATTTACAGAAGAAACGAAAAACATTTTATTGGGACCAACCAAATCAAGAACTTTTAATTATTTCTTGCAGATTTGAAAGTTTTATCGTTTTTTTTTTTTATAGATATGAATGATAATTATACTTTTTATATTTTTTAGTGAATTTCTGAGATACGAGTTAATTTTGGAAATCAAGTTACGATGTTGCATTAGTAAACCCTCGATTTGTTATGTAGACAAAATTTTGACAGTACAATCTCATTGGTTTATCAATTCATCAATTCATCCATCTATTCATTCAATTATTCATTCATTTATTCATTCATCAATTCATTCACTAATCATTCATTCATTCATCAATTCATTCACTATTCATTCATTCATTCATCAATTCATTCATTCATCAATTCATTCATTCATCAATGCATTCATTCATCAATTCATTCACTATTCATTCATCAACTCATTCACTATTCATTCATCAACTCATTCACTATTCATTCATCTATTCATTCATCTATTCATTCATCCATTCATCTATTAATTCATTCATTCATCTATTTATTCATTCTATTCATCTATTTATTCATTCTATTCATTTATTCATTCATCTATTCATTCATTCATTCATCTATTTATTCATTCTATTCATCTATTTATTCATTCTATTCATTCATTTATTCATCTATTCATTCATTCATTCATTCATCTATTTATTCATTCATTCATCTATTCATTCATTCATCTATTCATTCATTCATTCATTCATTCATGCATCAAAAGCAATAGAAACAAAAAGAGAGTTTTATTTCGAATCTCTGTTTCGTCTTTTATTTAGTATCTTAAATAAATTGCAATTAAAAAACAAAAAAAAACAAAAAATAGAAAAATGTTTGGGTGACGGCGCTTTTTTTTTTTTTTTTTTTTTTTTTTGTTCGCTTTTGTTTCGCTTTTATTAGCTCTTGAGAAAAATCTTGAAAAATGTTCACCCTTATCTTTTGGCTATATATATATATGAGAGGTGAGCGCGTAAAATAATAAGTTATCTTATTTAAATTCTTATTATTATATATATGTAGCCCTAAACAAATGGTCCTACATTTTAGGTACTATATACACACTGCGAGCCCTTTCCATCCGAAACCATTTTCTAAGGTCAGCTGCTCCTAGCCTCGGTTTTAGGATATAAAGTGTGCGCAGGGTGGTATCAGGTATGCCAACACACATATTATACTATACAGCCTATAATGTATAGTATATGCATGTATGGATGTATGCAGAGGGAATAGAAAAAGGAATAGAAAAAGAAAATGAAAAGGGAAGAGGAAGGAAAGAAAAAAAAAAGAAGAGAAAAGAAAAGAAGTAAATAAATCTCTCTCTTTTCATCTACTTCGGGGTTTTCGATATTTGTATTTATGTTGTGTGTGTGTGTGTGTGTGTAGGTAAAGAAAATCTTTTGTAATCGAAGCTGCGTAATTCTTATATGTTATAGAGAAATCTACGTCTATGTATTCCTATATGTCACATAGGTATACTATATATATATATACGTGCATATAGTTTCGTTGTCGATCCTGATGCAGTGTTGTTCGCTTGTCACTCTCTTTCTTATACTATATTATCCCCGAGACTGCGGATGCCGGAGGGATAGAGATTTGAGAATCTATAAGGTATGAAAGGAGGATCGCATATAATGGACCACGAATTCTTGTTATATACCTCGTCTCCGCGTACTACACTACTACTACTACTACACCTATACCTAGAGCATAGAATTCTAAACCTTTTTATTATTTATTTTTTTCTCTCTTTCGTTATGCAGGTACATATTTCTTCGAAATTTGTCTTAAATTCAATTTTCTTTTATTATACGAATTTTCGATGAAATTATAACGAAAATCGAAAAAAAAAAAAAAAAAAAAAAAAAAAAAAAGAATCACAATTGTTTTTTTTTTTTTTTTTTTTTTTTAATTAATTTTTATCTTTCCATCAAATTATTGAAATATGTGAAAATAATCATTTTTTTTTCTCTTCTTCTTCTTCTTCTTTAGATATAGGTACAATGAATATTCTCATATGCCATTAATTCCCTCGGGTCTTATATGCGAGCTATATATCTCAACTACCTTATACAAACTTTAATCAACCCTTCGAAAAAGTATTTTAGAGGGGTATGTATGTTTCGCACGGTGCTGCGATGAGAACGAGCCACAATATACTATATGTATATAAATACACTAGTAAATAAATGTATGTAAGCACACAGCACACGTGCACACATTCATACAGGGAAGAAACCTTGATACTGCACAGTCGATGCGCCTAACTGCGCATGCGCCAAATAATTCAATTTTATTGGTTGGTGAGATGGTCCCGCGATAATATTATGACGTATGAGGCAGGGGTGCGAACTTGCGAGAAATGAAGCAAGAGCTGTCAAACTTTCGCGCGTAGACTAGTCAGTTGAGGTTATGTTGTTGTTCATTTTTATTTAACGTGAATTATCAAAATAAAAGTGTCATTTGAGATTATAACCTCAAAAATTCGTATCAATTACATCGCCGCCAAAAACAAAGTTTGACAGCTAAAACTCGGGATGGCTAACCTGCCTCAGCGGACGACGAAACTCGCGCATGCGCAGTCAGGCACTTTGACTGTGCAGTATCAAGATTTCTTCACGGTATAAAATGAACATACGCGCGCGATACGGTACGGGCGCATCGCGGGCGTCGGCTTAATACACCTACATACATGCATACCTAAGCGTAAGCATAAAGTATGTAAGTATTAAGTAGCCAGCCAGCCAGCCAGCCAGCCAGCAGAAGCAGCAGCAGAGAGCAACGCAACGCAACGCAGCTTAGCGCAGCACAGCATAGCACAGCATAGCATGGCACACAGCACAGCACAGCACAGCGGCAGCGGCAGTCACGTCTCTCCGGGGAAAACAAGGGCACGGCGCATGCGCTAAAAGCTTAAACGGCATCGGCGCAGGACCACACACACCCCTACCGCTTAGCGTCGCGTCAGTTGTGCGAGTGCCTTCGCCGGAGGTGGAGCTGAAATTTAATAGAACAGCCTCGCTCTCACTGCCATTAGTTTAACATTTAAATTAATTAAAAAAAAAAAAAAAAAAATAGATAGATAGATAGATAGCTAGCTATAGATAGATAGAACACAGACAGATAATTTTCAACGACTATATAAAAAAAAAATCGAGTTTAATTTTTCTAACGATCTATATATATAAATAGATAGATAGATAGTCTTATTCTGCATTGTGTGTTGATATTATTATTATTATTATTATTATTGCTACTAATCGAAAAATAATACACACATAAGTATATAAATAAATAATAGAAGAGAGATAGAGAGAGAGAGGGGGGATATTGTCATACTATTTGGATACAATAAATAAAATTAAATAAAGTGGTTTTCGATTTATCCAACAACAATAACGTATGAGTGCTAACTCTCGGTATATACGAGACATAACTAAACTAAACTAACTATTCTAACTATTCACATAAATAAATAAATAGTAGTTCCAAGTCAGTGGGTTTTTTTTTTTTTTAATATATCGTGCGACTATATTATAACACAACTGTGCTGACTATCAGCGCATAGAGCAGCAGAGAGGCCTGCCAGGCAACACATAGTAGAGTGTGGAGTGCGCGGAGTGCACGGTGTGAGTGACTAGCGTGGTTCTACTCTGTGTTTCTGTGTGCTTGTGGTTGTGGTTGTGATTCTTGCGATGCGTTAGGTGTTTCTTTTTTTTTTTTTTTTTTGTTCTTTTTTTTTCCGGTATATAACAAACTGACTGACTTACTGACGGACGTGCGCGCGCGCGCGCTCGCACACGCATATACACAAACGCGCGCATCAGATTGGAGTACAGCACACTACCACTGTCTTTTGTTTCGACACTATACGCATACACTGCAGTCTATATTTACACTATACTAAAGCTTGTTCTTAAACGAATACAATATATATATAAATGAACTGATAATATATAGAATCGCATCGAATCGCATCGTAGTTTGATAACACTAACAATATGATAATGTTGTGTTACTACTTATTGAAGAAAGAAAACAAAAATTATAAAACAACGAATGCACGCACGCACATCAAACACGCGCACAGTGATATACTATACATAATAAAACAATATTGTTAATATTAATAACACAATAATAATAATAATAATAATAATAATATAATACCGTTATCAGAAGGACTTACGCGTGGCGTTAATTTCTACACACACACACACACACAAGAGAAAAAGAGAGAAGAAAAATCAAGAAGAAGGAGAAGGAGGAATAGTAGGAGTATAGGAAAATAGTCAGTGTGAACTGCAGCTATAATAACGCGTAAGCTCAGAGTTGAGTTCATATATATGAACGTTAAGCGTGAGCGAGCGAGTGAGTGAGTGAGTGAGTGAGTAAGTGAGTTAGTAGCAGCGAGTGTGCACTGCTGTGTTACTACTCTGCTGCTGTGTCTTCTTGTGTCTCTGAGCGACTCTGTCTGCTGCTGCTGCCTGTTGTGTGTTTGTGTGTGTGTGTTCCTATATCTCTCTCGCTCTATTTCTCTATTGCTCAATTGCTCTGTCTTATGCACGGTGTACGGTCACGGGGCCCAACTAGCGAAATAGTGGAATTATTACACATTGTGTGGAGTGGTGTGAACAGTTTTATTCACGAGAAGTTTGGAAATCTGGTGACCGATCAATCGGACGATTGATCGAAGCTTATCAATTCCCTTTTTTCACATTGGAAGATTTTTCCGTCTGTATCAACTATTCGTCGCGACTTGACTTGATTCAGAACTTGGGTCAGAAATCACTTCAAACTTTTATACAAATGGTAAGTCAGTCATGCGACTGCATTGACATATGTAATTTTTTTTTTGTTCGAAAAATAATGAAGGATATAGAAGCACAAGAAACAATCGTAAAATCGTACGAAAAATACTAATTTTTTTTTTTTTTTGTTCAATATATTATATGCAGTACATTGATGTGCATAGCAGTCAACGCATATAGATATTATACGTATAACGCTGCACAGAGTATAAGTATATAAGACAGAGAGCTAGGAGGCTAGTAGATAGATACGTGTAAGTATAGTATAACGGTATACTTGCCTGAAGAAGGAAGGAAGGAGTTTTCGTTGGTATTTCACGAGTAACTTTATACTTGCAGTGTTCGAAAGCTGTTTGTGTGTAATCTGTAACATGTGAAAATTACACAAACAAACTTTGTTGCAAAGAATTGAGCAAAATTTTGAACACAATCATGAAATTATATGCAAAATCTGATCATGCATATAACAAAATTCGTCAAAATCATGTAGAGAAGTCCCATAGAATTCAAGGGAATTCCTATTTGAATCTTAAAATTGTCAGTATGCACCTAAAAGTTGGAGGATTACACATACAAACTTTGTTGCAAAGAATTGAGCAAAATTTTGAACAAAATCATGAAACTATACGCAAAATCTGATCATGCATATAACAAAATTCGTCAAAATCATAGAGAAGTCCCATAGAATTCAAGGGAATTCCTATTTGAATCTTAAAGTTGTCAGTATGTACCTAAAAGTTGGAGGATTACACATACAAACTTTGTTGCAAAGAATTGAGCAAAATTTCGAACACAATCATGAAATTATATGCAAAATCTGATCATGCATATAACAAAATTCGTCAAAATCATGTAGAGAAGTCTCATAGAATTCAAGGGAATTCCTATTTGAATCTTAAAATTGTCAGTATACACCTAAAAGTTGGAGGATTACACATACAAACTTTGTTGCAAAGAATTGAGCAAAATTTTGAACAAAATCATGAAATTATACGCAAAATCTGATCATGCATATAACAAAATTCGTCAAAATCATAGAGAAGTCCCATAGGATTCAAGGGAATTCCTATTTGAATCTTAAAATTGTCAGTATGTACCTAAAAGTTGGAGGAAATTGTTGAAATATTTGAAAACAACGCGAGATTGAAATTTCGCTGATGAAATTGATGGAAAGTTCAATGAAATCCCTGGGACTTGAAAGCAGGAACACAGGATGAAGAAAGACATTTGTACAATTTATTTATAGATTTTAGAATTTAGGGTTTGGGTTTTGGCCTGCTGCATAAGCATGGCTAATATAAGAAACTGAGTTAGAAGGAGGCACATCAGGACTGCCTTCTTCCTTTCCGCCTGCTGCTGCTGCTGCTGTTGCTGCGGCTGCTGCTGCTGCTGCACAACTCATCGACAAGCACAAAGGCGGAGGTTTACAGTCGTTTCACCGGAGGAGTAGGGCTGTTGAACTTTCAGGGTCAGGCGAGGGCCTTAGGCCCAAAAAAACTCACTTCTAAACCAAACGGGCCAATCTTTAGGGCTTCGACCAGTATTCTTGTTATATACTATAGCTATGCACCAGCGGTGGTACTTCCAATGCCCAAAAATCGTCTGAACGTCGTACTGTGTGTGTGTGTGTGTGTGTGTGTGTGAAGAACCCGCCGTTTATCAACAGCCATTGAATATAACCGTGATTATCATTCAATTAGCTGTTGTGTTCACACCAGTCTTCCCACCATCTTCATACATATACCTCTAAATTTAAGCATTCGGAACGAAACTATGTGAAGAGTTTGAAGTGGCGTACAGTACGATGATCGGACTTAAAATTCTTGAAATGTTTGGGAGCAAATGCATCCAATTTAAGATAAAAGTAATCATCGATCAATCAATTAATATGCGAAGTCTGAGAGTTAAATCAGTTTGGTTACAGTCTTTCATATTTTAAAAGGTGCCATCTTTTTCCCTCCTTTACTCAATACGGAGATAATCAATCCCGTCGTAAAGATGAGGTCTGCGGAACTGTCTGGTCGGATTTAATATCGCTATCGCAGTCCATCAAATCGTCTGCTTTAAGTTCAACTGTTGCCAGCTTCTTCACTCCGATAGTCAGACTCGTGCACACCTATAAGTGGATCCAGTACACACGTTGTTCTGACGTTGTAGGTACATCGCGCTTTAAGTGGTTGATATATACTTCAATCAATATTTCGGTTGTCGTCGTCGTACAAACATTTTGGCCACTTTCCATGGATGCACACTGATCATCGAAGGCGGCAAGCAATCTGGGCGAGAGAGGCTTTCGCTTTCGCTCTCGATCTCGCTTTCGTTTTCGTTTGATAACGGCGAGATAGCTGACGAATTTTTACGTCAGATTATCAAATGGATGATGATATTCGGTCGGAATTTCCTCCCTGTATCAGTTTTTGACATTTATATGAAAGCAGAGATAGTGCGAAATCGTTGTTCACATGACTGCAATTCCCAATATAACCCCAAAAGCCATTAGTATATGCAGGATTTTATTCCATAGTTACTATATGGAGTAGGAAAGTGTTCATGAGGATCAGCGGACTCGATATATCGACCCTCGGATATTTTTTTTACTATATACCTACCGCTATAGAATAATGCCCTGCCTGCAGCCATACTGCCGCACAATGTGTTGGTATAGGTATAAGGAATAGTGAATTGAACAATGATCATATACCCGAGGGGTTCGGCTATCGGGGGAGGCCGACCCTCAACCCTTTATAACTCTTCTCACATGCGGGGTCCACGATGAAGGGAAATCGGTCTTAGGTATATAACAGTAAGCACGATCTGTAGTTTTATACCCAGCATACATGTGCACTTCGTCCGATAGTCTGATGAGTCAAAAAATCGGAGGAAAAAAAAATAAATTCGACACGTTTTCGTCGTCAAAAACCAACTGAACTCGTCAATCATTTTCGAGGGTATAAAATCGTGTCATCACAGTGCTGATGGGTCGTGGTTCCGGTTTTCGAACGGCGGACTTCCATGTGCTACGAAAAAACAAAAAAAAAACAGAAAAGACACCCTAACTTCCGCATTTCTTGTGCTAATTGAATGAACTTTGGAGCTTAAACTTCTGATTTCGAAATACATTTTTGAGAATTTTTTCAGAATTTTTTATTCTAAAAATTCCTAATCAAATTTAAAATCGCATTTTTAAGTTTCGCGCGCGATTCGAAAGGCAAGAAAGATTAGAATCTATACTTGTTTGCTGTTAATCTGTCATAATATGCAAAGGGATAGGTCAGGGATATCACCCTGTTAAAGTGGATATGATTATACACGTTTTACGGTGAGTATATATGCACCGTGTCTACCGGATGTCACGAGGTTTGTCAACGGTGTTTTATGCATTAATTCATTCACTCATTCATTTTGTATTATATGAAATAGACCAGACGCGCTCGATATCACCAAGCATATACTTACACAGATATCAAAATACATACGATTACACGTATCTATATGTACAGCGCGGGGTGTTGGTGGTAGATCTGGGTCACATTCGTATAATACAGTTGAATCAACACCAGTACTCGGATTTCGAAGTGGGTAACCATACGGCATAATAAAAAAACATTCGGAGATATGTTCGTCTGGATTGAATCAAACTCTGAAATAAATCTAGACAATTTTCAAACCGCTGTAACTTCCGAATGGCAATAGATAAAACAATCAGTCTATGCCAGTTCGAAAGATTGAAGACTTCCCCACAAATTTGGTCTCTTATGTCGTTGCCTTAGAATCTCATCAACTCCTTCATTTTGAGCTTTTTCTACTCAGAGGTGCGTTTTCGAGCTGTTTACTTTGACTCTCAGTTTCGCGGGGCTGATGACCTCTGAGCACAATCATGCTGCAGACAAAATTGATGGGAAATACTCTGATATTTCGAACTAGCGTATAAACAACCTTCCATCTTAATCCGTTTGAAAGTTATAGCCGTTTGAATACTGACCGATATTATTTCACCCCGCATGAAATTCTTCATCCCTATACTGCCACATGCCCAAGCGATAAAATCTGAAAGATGAAGGATGAAGAAAATGTTCGGGTTTCATCCCCTGTCCCAAGAAACATCCTCCTGGTGGGCAGAATCTGAAGTTAGCAAACCCCACGAGTTGCCAGAACGTGCTACGTGCTCGCAGGCACGTAGGCCATCCACTGTACGGGTCACCCTGAAGCCTGAGGGCTGAGGGCTGAGCCTGAGCCACCCCTAGGCGCAACTTCTTAAAGAGGAAGGGACGTTCCGAGTATTGACCCGGCTTTCCCTGTCCCCAAAATTCTACCCTCTGCACCACGGGTTCTCAACGTCTATATGTAAAACTTTTTTTTAAATATGTACCGTGCTGGAGGAGTTGAGTGCTCGGAGAAATAGGATCGACAAGAAACATCACGATACTAGTAATCGCCGTCATATTTTCTCATGAGTTTCAACGATGACTTGTAAATCGATGAAGTATAGAATGTGATCGATTCGGAGCAACAAAGGGTTCGGTTCCTCCCATGAAATTCTGTATTTATACCGTCGGAGCTTCTCCTGCTCCAAAAGACCAGTCTTTCGATTCCTGGAATTTTCAGACTCTCTAGACTCCCAAACTCCCAGCCATGGTGCTCTCGGCTCTTCAAAGTAGTGTTTAATTCCACACACAAAGAAAGGACGCACCCAAAGCCGAGGGATACTGCGTGCAGCAGAATAGAATAGGCGGGTATTAGGGTGGTCCAAAGACACGTGCTTTTTATACCACCGCCAAAAAATGAGTAAAACTTGGCTAAAATTTGAACGAGATCAAAGAATTATTGTTACTTATCATTTATCAACCATTGGGTGATAATATCTTGATGAAATCAATCGAAGATATCGTTAATGAAGAATAATGATTGCGTTTTCGATGATGAAGTGGAAAGTGTTGATGACCGTGCATTGTGCAACAGGACAAAACGACAATTCTCGCGAAAATAGTTATGGGTATTTGTTCCTAGAGAAATTCCCATACTCTAAATACTATGAAGTACAGAGGGAAGAGGAGAGCGACCGAACCGCAAAACCACTGTTTATGATGATGCCTGACGGGGCAAAGAAGCTGTGTAAAAGTAAGAAGCGGTTGGTCGGATTGTAATTTTCCTGTAATGACAACAGAATTGAATTTCGCGAAACACCGAGGCGTTTCGAACCGCATATCCCACGCTCTTTGGTGAACTATGCAATTACATGTAATATACATGCATGCATTATGTAGTTGTATAGAGTTCTTTGTTGCTTCGCAAGCTGGTGGTGGTGGTTTGATGTAATGGCCACCACTTTGCACCGTGCGTCGTTTAATGTGCGGTGAAAAAGCAAAACGAACGAAAAAAACGAAAAAGAAAACGCAAAAAAGATCTAGGAACGTTACGGACTGAAGAAAATCTGCCATCAATATTCTAGACGTCTTTTACAAGCGGAGCATAGTCCAGATTCTCCTAACCCTTTGTCTCATCCTGAGGTCAGTGGAGGAGTTGAGTTTAGGTGAGAGGAGTGGAGTAGAGTGGAGTGGAGTCGCTGCGAAGCCTGCCCTTCGGGCTATTTTATCCTGATAATAATTCGTTGGAGAAGATTTTTCAGGCCGTCTAGAAAAATAAAATACTGCGTCGGAGGGTCTACCAATTATTGGCTATCCGTGCCCTACGAAATTCTTCATCCTCAAGATCTGAGGATCTCGGCGAAATGATAATTCATTAGGATCACATCCTGAGAACACAACTAACGACATGTCTGGCCAGAACGGTTCTCTTCTTTCAAAAAAAAAAAAAAAAAAAAAAAAAAAAAAAAAAAAAAAAAGAAAAAGTCAGTCTGCTTTGCCGAGGCTGAAGACCATCGAAGATTCTATCGTTAGAAAACCAAGAAAAAAATCAAAAACCCAAGGAACTCCGTTACCCTAACGGTCAAGCCTTAAAATCGAGGATTCGACGACCCCTTTTCTTGGTATAAATCTGTTCACTGCGACTGTACGTCGTCTGAAATCCATATCTAATCGGTCATCTGTTGTCCGGTCTGTCTCCCCCTTCCACGGTTCATTCTGTATAATCGGACTATCGGAATAGAAACAAAAAAAAAAAAAAATGTCGGAAATCTTCGACATGCAGATATGGTAATGAAAGTGGACAAAAAATGCTGTGGCTATATCTGACAACATGCGGCGATAAATAAAAGTGGCGGACACGCAGAGTTCTAACAGCCGCCTTAATTCGAAGACGCAAGATTTGGTCAGCCTTGATGAAAGAAACACCTGTTGGGGCACGTGCTAGTGCTTGGTGCTGCAGGCACCATCTGCATCTGCCCCTTATATCCGACTATAAGCATGTTGGTAGATTATGCGTGCGGTCGAGCTGTTAATGTCATGATAATTATGTAACAGTCAGAGCTCACGAGCTTCTTGCTGGACTGAGCAGATAGCATGAGTTGGATTTCCATGTATGTACTCTAATATGATTTTGACTAGATGCTCTAAACCTGAAATCCACTGATCATTAATAAGGTAGAAATCTGAGTAAGGTCAATCAATGTACATGGAAGGTATGAACTGAGCATGTCTTGAAAAAAGAGCAGTGGAAAAGACCAGTTGTGAGTTCATGGATACCTCTAAGTTACAGTGAACAATGAGGACGTGTAATTAGAACAAGTTAGCATTGCAATGCACGTGCACTGAATATGGCACTAAGGGAACAGCAGCAGGGTTCATGTGGTTGAAGAAAAAGGAAGGAGGGAGGGACGGGGTAACAAAGGATCGTCGTCGGGAAGAGGAAGCGGCGTTCCTGTGAGAACAGGATGTGGGCAGCTGTTGGGCGGTTACCAGCTGGACTGCGACTCCGTCCACGACCGGCGCGGCGGTCCTTGGGCTGCAGGTACGGTTCGGAATGTATCGGTGTCAGATCGAACGATTTCGTTTCCGCTCTACAACATGTAAAATCGATCGACTGGAGTCACAGCTGCGACGAAGAAAGGTAGCAAATTCACTTTCTTAAACCCGAATGCAAGATAAGACGTCGCTTTTGGGGAAGAAGCAAAGTTGCAGCTTTGCACGTATCCTTCAGGTCTGGAATTGCAGCCATTTTCCAACTGTCAAACAAGAAACGAACTCTCGAGTAATAATTTCTTGAAGAATTGAACTTCCGGTGGTTCCAGAAACGATAAATGCGGCAATGCACTGAAATCGGAAGCCGTGAATCATAAAAGACGGTAGCTGATGAAATTGGAAGACGATTAGTGCATACCGTTCGATTTCTATGAAGAAACTCTGATCTTTGGAATGAGTAAGATGCTATTCTTGTATCCGCACGGAGTCAGAAGTTATGCAGTCGTTTTTGAGTTGCGCAACCTTTGTTATTGCGAACTCTGTTCATCCTCTTGATCCTTGCGAAGTAATACCGCTGCTTGTCGTCATCCAAGATCCAAGATCCTTGGTCCGCGGCTTCCTGCCTACTGCAGAATGCTTTTCAGCCTGCAATTGGTTGCAGCACCGAAGGCCGTTCCATTATAAGTTTCGTAATGCACGCCGCGTTGCAGTTTGAAAGTGACGGTCTGGCCTCTGGCTATTACAATCATATACACGTATATATACATGCATTAGTGTGAGACCTAAGTACACTCTCCAAACCGATGCACAGCCGCATTGCTAAGACAAACGCTTAGCTGTACAGTACAGGACAAAGCACATGGAAGTGAGGCCATTGCAGAACGTATATTGCTGCTGCCAATGTGGGTCAGCTCTCATTGTCAGTCAGTCAGCATTCACAAAGTTGGAAATTTTTCTTCCTTCTTACCTCACGCCTCTTTGCCGTCGACCCTACTTTTCTACTAATTTATTATTTTTCGCATAATAATTGTTCTGGCTGTTGATCAGCGATGGAGGAACTACATAGGATGAACTTTCGGATCGGATCTCCGAAACGTTTTAACTTCAAGGAAGTATTAAACATGAACACAGCCGGTGGCTTACAACCAACGATTTCTTTTGCATTATGCGAGGGTTGGCCACCCAGTCTTACTCAGGGATCAGCGGCACGCGCACCCTAAAGGTCTGCTAAACTGCTTGACCTTATCAGCGTACCTACGACATCCGGTGAACTGCATGCGCTGCTTACGGCACAAATTAACTTGTCGGAAACAACGGCATATCACCATTTAAACACACATGCACACATTTCTACCCTAACAACTGAACTACCTGCACAGATAACAAGGTGCTGATGTTAAACTGTTTTCCGCGCTATGTGAGGGGTGCATTTTAATTTTTAAACCAACCTGCCTCTGATTTCAACACAGATTTACGGTCACTAATTGTGCGGTAAATCCTTCCAAATGTGTTCTGATCCTTGAGGAGAGTTTCTAACGGACTTTTCGGATGCTTTAAAAGCAGTTTTGCTCGCTGAAGTGATGATTAATGTCGTTTGACCACTGTACAATTATTCATCTCACTGGATTTCGTGGGATTTGAATGATTCCATGGGTTAATTGACCATGGGAATGTGATACATCTTTCGTGGAATGAATGATGATCAATTTCACACGCTATGAGGGAGTCATGAAGACTCGGAAGCGACGAAGAAGCTTGATAATGGTAGCAGAGTTTGAAGAAGTAAGGAAACGGTTAAACTTGACCCGGTATTTTGGGCCGGATACTTCCTGGTGCGAATATATTTCGCAATATCAATTTAGTTCCAACGAGTCATTGTCAAAGAGTCAATGACTACATAGCTGGGCGTAACTGACTCGCTCACTCGCTCATTCACTGACTCGCTCACTCGCTGAATGTAACACAGAGAGTATAGTGCAGAGTGAGGAGGAGTGGGCAGTAGTGACTCACGTGTTTGACTACATAGCAGCAGCAGCACCAGAGTACCACCACCAGCAGCTCACTGGTTCTCACTACGTCGTCTCTCGGCTCTGGGAGACAACGAACCCCAAAAGAAAAAGTGAATGAATGAATGAGCAACACAAACTTTATGAATGAAACGCTCTAAAATACCGCTGCTACTTGTGCTACTCGTGCTGCTGGTGCTGCTACTGACGTCTTACTTACTTACTACGCGCTTACGATACCGCGCGCTTTTTTTTTTTTTATTACTCTTTTCAATTAGAGGAGGAGGACACACCCCCTACTACCTCCTCAAAGCCTGCAATGTAGTTTGGCACACCTCAGATTCCACTATACAGCTAGTGCCCATCTCTCATGGCAATTGATTTCGCAAGATTTTTACCAACTCTTACGACATTTATTCAAGATTTTGAATATGAAATTTCATCGATCTTCGTGCGGTTTCCTCAGACTTTTGCACTTTTTTTTGGTTCCTGTTTGTTTTCGGGGTTTCTTCAGGTTTTTAATCCTCTCTGATCTAGTTTTATTGAATTTGTCCAAAATTTTATGGACTTAAAGAAAAAATCAATCTGCGAGATTATTATACTGCAGCGAGAACGCGGAATAGAATTTTTACAGATATAATAGAGATAGTGCAGCGAAAAACGTTGACTAATCGCAAGCCTTGACAACGGCGTGGTTAAGCCTGGCCTACTTTTAGAACGATTAGAAAAATATGTCGTGGCATGGCAGCCAGAAGCTATATGAGAGGCTCAGGTACTACACATATATGTACCTACAATCTACCTACAAGTACCTAGACGTATAGATATTGCATACGTTCAAGTACAGCGATAGGAAAAAAATACGCTTCGTATAGTCACCTTGGTGTACACTTATCAACAATCGAGGAAAATGTCGAGAATAAATAAATAATTACTGTGCTGATACAGTGATACTGGTATTTTCAAAATCCACCGAAATTCGTTCAAATGTTTTTTTTTCTTTTTTTTTTTAAACCAATTAGGTTTATTGAAATTTAAATTATTTAAAATTCCGTGAAATCTCGTGATATTTTTGGAAATTTTGTACACTTTTTTAGTATTAGCTACTCGACGATGATTTTACATTGAATATCAATCTCCGAAGTCTTCTGATTTCGAAAATATCTGAAATCTTATAAAATCATCGACGCAGTTTTTGAAATTTTCTTAAAGTTTGTTCGAATATTTTGAATTTCGTTGGATAATTCTTATTGAAAATCAAGTATTTTGGTTTAATTTGAAATGTCTTGAACAATTTCTTGAGTTTTTTTTTTTTTTTTTACCCGAAGAGTTTCAAAAGTTTCGTCAAACCTTCGATACGTTTCGAAATTCTCTGAAGGTTGTGAAAAATCTGTAGAAAACATCACTTCTTCGAAATTATTGCCGTTGTACCAAAAATCATTGAAATCATGTAAAACCTCGTGAAGGGCTTCAAACTTTCTCTTAAATAGAATAAAATTGATGAAATATTTTTGCCAAAAATGTAATTTTGTTTCTAGATTTAAAAACGAATTTTTTGAATGATCAAAAAACCGATAAAAATCTAGAATCCTTCGGTCCAAAACACGCCTGAATCTCTTTAGTTTGTTCCAGTAAGCTTTAAGCTGTTGATGTTGAAAACCGACGTTAAACTAAACCGTTTTGTATCACATATTACGTATTTCCTAATCATTATACAAAAACTGGGTCATTCAGTCGGCGTGCACTGTATACGAGAAGACCCACACACCGTGTGTTGTATTTACTCATTCACACTTCACACAAGTTCGGAACCTAGCGCTTCTCTGTGATTCAAATGCACTGTGAAACCCACACTCGCATAGCTATATAGTAGCTTGGCCCTCCCTGCGTTCTGGCTTACGCCCAAAAATCTACCGAGCCAAAATTAAACCATAGTTTCAAAGTACATACACATATTCAATCAATTATTTAATATACAGAGTGGTTTAGATTGAGCGAGGTACATATTTTGAGGGAAGATTCCTTGTGAAATTTTAAGACTAAATTTACTTTACCAAAAATTCGAGGGACCAACAGTTTCCGAGCTACGGAAGATCCTAGTTCGACCAATCGCAGAACTTATTGGCAAACGATGAGCGGAAGTTGCGCGGTGACGACACGTATTTGTGATCTATTGCGCTCCACGATTTGGTTAACTAAGATCTTCCGTACCTCGGAAACTATAAGTCCCTCGAATTTTTGGTAAAGGAAATTTAGTCTTTGATTTTTACGGGGAATCTATTTTCAGAATTGATTTTTTTTTTTTTCTCTCACAGCGAATATTTATGGTTCATACACTAAAACCTCGGGTTTTAGAGGCTCGATTTCGATGATTCGATTTTTTTTCAGTTTGCATATGATACTTGAGTACGAATTTCAAAGTATTCGAAAATTAGTGAATAAAAGATGGAAAAATAAAAATAAAAAATTACACCATAAAATAGCGAGTGAAATGGGAAAGAGGTTGTATACCTCTACTTATGTATTCATGTATGTACATACATAATGATATAATAATACTTCCGTCCATCGACAACGACGACAAAAAAAAAAAAGATGAAAAAAAAATAGAGAAACGGATGTACATACATATATTTTTTATTATTATATATATATATATATATACCCGCATCCTACGTACATACATGAGTAAATATTTCGTCACAGGTTACATACGTACTACATAGGGTAATTCCGGGTGAGATGGCCATAGTTTTTTGAAGTGGCTGTAATTCTCAAAATTAATCATTAAAAAAAAACTCACCATATCAGTTGCAATCTTTATTCATTCATTGAAGAAATTTTGACAGACTTTTGCGTTTATATGCACACTATATCAATAATAGAAATTAAATTTAAAAAAGTGCAGTTGGCCATCTCTCCCGATGACCGTGGGAGAGATGGCCATAGGACATAGGGACAGATGGCCCTACTTTTTCTTCGAGATCCTACGTTGTCCTTTCACCTTTTTCTTTTTCTCTTCGCCGCATTGAGGGCACATATTGTCAAAAATCGTGCAGTTTTCGTGCATCCACACCCTGCACTTGATACATTGCAGCCAATCTTCTATTTTCTCCGTTTTTTCATAGTCTTCTCCACATCCTGCGCAGAGACAAACCTCTTCTTTTGACACATCGTTATCTGAGTCAATCAAGTCATTGCCACTGTCCAGTGAAAATTCTTCATTGCTGCTATCAGTCTCTTCTTTCTTTATTTTTCGTTTTTTCACTGCAGGTTTCGAAGAACCTGCACGGCTGTCAGTCTTTTCTTTCTTTGGGTTTTCCTTTTGCATAGTAGCTTTTGAAGTACCTGCACCTCGCTTGAGTGGTTTGCCTCTATTTTCCTTGTCCACTCTAGCTTCTATGTACGAGCGAGATGTAAGAACTTCGGCTACTTTTTTTGCCCGCTTTCTAGTTTGATGAATCAGACCTGGAACTGGAGACAGCTCCATAAGTATCTTGGTTGGTGTCTCTTTCTGGAGGCTTTCGTGTTCCGAAGTTCCAGACTTCTCTTCGAGCTTTTCTGCGGTAGTAACAGTACAGGTGGCTCTTCTTTCTATCTCTTCTGCCGATGCTGAAGGTAAAGTCCGATCACTCGCATCAGATGGATCTACTGTAACATTTTCCTGTGAATAAGCGTAGTCAGGTATAGCGTTTGGATTAAATGGATAGATTCCCGTGGATTTGAAGCCTGACACAGCATTTCCAGGGGTAGCTGCTTTGCCCCATGTCTGATTGAGTAAGTATCCAAACTGTGCTCGAGTTATACGTCGACCGGGATGGTTTTTAAGCCAATTACGACAAGCCTCATAGAAGTGAGTTTTTATTGATTTGAATACCGCCCTGTCTAAGGGTTGAAGGTAATGGGTTGTGTGACTTGGCAAGGACAGTAAAGCAATGTCATTGCTAGATGCAAATTCAAGCATCTCTACAGAGTTTGTGTGAGACGTGTGACCATCGAGTATCAGTAGAACTTTTCCAGCGGGCTTTCTTGGAAGAAAATGATTCTTGAGCCATTCTAAAAAAATCGCTGCCGTAATGTACGCTGACTTCTGTGACATGTACAGTACTGAGCCTGGAGGCATCCCATCTTCAAATTCGGCTTTCTTATTTTTACCTTTCATGATGCAGGCGGGGGGAAGAAATGTACCTTCACTGTTACAGCAAGCGATGATAGTAATAGTCTCTCCTCTTTCGGTTGAAGTTATTGATGAAACAGACTTGGAGCCCTTCTCTGCAATCACTTGGCTAGGACGGTTGTTCAGCTGCAGTCCAGATTCGTCCATATTAAATATGTTTGAAGGCTTGTCGAACAGCTCATTCTCTTCAAGCGCTTCCCGTAAGATTTCAAAATAGTCCATTACCTCTTGTTTATTCATGCCTTGTGATCTAGCTATCGAAACGCCTTCAGCCTTCCTCACTGACAGGGTCGGATGTCTTGATAAAAATAAAATCAACCAGTCGTAGCCTGCCTTCTCTTTTTCATTAGAGAATTTGTGGTTTATGCCTAAGTATTCCGCGAATTGATAGGCAATCATGCGTACATCATTCCTAGTGACTGGAAACCCGGATTTTTGCATTTTTTTAATGTGTTGTACTAGGCGTAATTCATTTGCGTCTCCAAACAAAGAGCTGGGACCCATCCTTCCTTTGACTTCATTTCCAGTTTTCAGGCGCCGTTCTAGAGTCTTCCTGGGTATTCCATTTGTTGCGGCGGCGGAGCGAATGGTCTGACCACGTTTAACAGCATTTATTGCATTCGTGAGCTGATCCTGTGTCCATGTACCGCGGCCTTGTAACACCCTGCGCACGTACTTGTTTGGCATCTGAAATAAATTCAGTACTTACTCGTAATACCACTGAATTGGGTATTGCACAATAAGAATTAATCAACAATTTATCATAAAGAACATTCCGGGAGAGATGGCCATATGGCCATAACAGCCCTTAAATTCCAGGCCATCTATCCCGACTACATGGTAGAGATGGCCCACCCCCCCCTGCTGTGGTATTAGCGATAAACAAAATGTTTTTTGAGGTTATATTGTTGGGTGTCTAATGTGCTTCAACAATCAAGTAGAAATACGGTATAAAACAACAATGTAACTCGAATTCCATGTTCTACTGTCTAAGTTTCAATAATTTTTTACACACTCAGAAACAAGAAGTTGATATATCACTTACCTTGCGAAGTCTTTCGGCACTGCACTATTATGCAGGAAGTTAGCTCTCTTAGTAGAATAAAACTGACAGCGATAGCGCGCCTGTGGGCGGAAGTTCTAGAAATTATTTCGATAGGCAATCTCTCCCCTATGGCCATCTCACCCGGAATTACCCTATAGGTAGATATGGGTTTATAATTCATTTGTATATTTAAATATATACCGAGAATATTCGGTGAGACTACACGATCCTCTTTCTATACGGCAAAACCAACATAGGTGCGCATCGCGTGCGTGTGGCTCGTTCGGGATGGAATGAGGTGCTAGTGTAGCACTGCATCCCCTCACGCACACGGTTCGCGCCTCTGTTGGTCACGAAATATTCTCGGTATATCTATACCTACCCATAAAAACGGTCGACCAAGCGCAGAGCTGCACGCCTATTTCCGGTTTCCACCTGACCCTTATTCCAGATTCACGATTTATGTATAGGATTATCATTTATTTATTTATATACGAAAATATCATTAGAAAGCAATTTTTCTGTATATACTTACATAATTAATATTAGTATAAAATTTCTGGAATTAAAATTTCTTGTAAAATTTGAGAAAAATTCATTAAAACAGCGCGATGCGTGATAGTAACAATAATAATAATAATTAGTAATTAAATTAGTAATGATTGTGTATGAATTAGTTTTTAAATTAAGATTAACAATTTTTTTTTCATTTTTTGCTTTCAGGGCAATAAAGGCATTTCAACAAGTACTATGGGTGGAACCAGGCTTCTCAAGGGCCTGCGAGGTTCATCTAAGACTTGGATTAATGTTAAAAGTACATGTCGATTTTGAAGCAGCATTAAAACATCTCACTTTAGCCCTTATCGACGCCACTACACCCGCCTCATTCTCCAAACTTGAGAGTAAGCATACTGCAGACGCACATTTTATTCAACAAAAAAAAAAAAAAAAAAAATGTCAAAAAACTTGAAATCTAGATTTTTTAGTTTTTCAATTTTTTTTTTTTTTTTTTTTTTTTTTTTCAAAAATTGACAGGATTTCCGAATCTGATTAGAGAAATGATAAAAAATGAAAAAAAAAAAAAAAAAAAAAATGAAAAATCTAAATTTCTTTGAATTAAACGTAGAAAGTAGTAGGAATGAACCGTTACGTGTGTATTATAACTATATCTACCTAAGATCTACGCGTATATTTACAGCAATACCTATCATCTACCTACGCGGAAATATATATTTCTTTTACTCACTTTCTTGATTGAACTTGACCCGAATAAAGTAACAGCGAGAGGCCGGATATCGCGCTCGCTTTAATCCGATTACGTCACTAGTTGCGTTCGAATTGCGTAACTCGCGAACGAACACGCACGTTGTTTCGGTACCTGTAGTATAATAATGTCTTTTTCCCCAATTTGAATTTATTCATTTCCAAAAACGTAACAAAGAAAAAAAAAAAAAATGAAAAAAATAATTATAAGAAAAGAAAAGCGAAGAAATGACAGAAGACACAAATTCAAATCGCGTGTGATTTAAATTTTTTCTCTCACAATTTTAAAGACCAAAAAAAAAAAAGAAGTTGAAAATTTGTAGAGTAAATTTTGCTGAAAAAAAAAAAAAAAAAAAAAAAAAACTAGAACATAAATATATTTTTCGAAATTCAATCATTCGTCGTTCATTATTGAATAATGTAATTATGTTACAGTCAAATTTCACATCGCACACTTACACGAAGTCCAAGGGAAGTATCGACTAGCCAAAGAGCACTACGAGGGTCTCCTCAGGGAGAAGGCCTTACCCTCGCACTTGAAAGCTGATATCTGTCGACAGTTGGGTAAGTACCGACCCCTCAGCTTATCAAAACGAGAAAACGAAGAAAAAATAAATAAAAAAAAAATTGATGTATTTACCTCGCGCAGTAAATTTGTTGCGAACAAATCTCATCTCAACTCCTACCCTGAAAAAGTCCTTGAAAGAGAAAAAATACAAAAATACAAAAATACAAAAATGGGAAATGGTTTATATTTCTGAATAAGACAAAAAAAAAAAAAAAAAAAAAAAAAAAACGATCATCAAATTTTGTCTGTTTTCAAATTTTCATTTTCCCCAATTTTAATTTCCATTTTCACATATATACTATGTGGATCTGTATGTGTGTATGAGATACGCGTGTCGCGAATGAAGGGCTGGCGGTAAGCGAAGCGGAGTTTAGCTTAGGGTTTTGTCGACACCAAGTAGCTGGTTGCAGACACATGTATTGATTTATTCCGTGAGGGTGGAGGTGGAGCAGGGCGCATCACCGAGCCCTTTTCACCGTATACCCTGGTGTTTCGTTGGCGGTCTCGTGCCAGGCAGATGGCACGTATAACTGCACACGCACGTATATACCTATGTATGACTCGTTGATTGCTTGGGTAAACCAGGAAAGTCCAGGAAATTGAGTTAACTTTAAACTACTAGGCGAGTAGTTCTAATCGAATGTTTTTCTCATTTTCCTCCTGGTTTTTTTTTTTTTATTTTTTTTTTTCATTTTTGTTATTCTTTATGGATTATCTTTTATTCGTTATACACAATTCTACAATCAATTCTATATATATAGTCACTGTTCAATTAAGTTACGAATTTATCACTCGTTTGGATCTTTTTCTAGTTGAAAACTGACGGCGGATCACTTCATTAGTAACTAATTTTTTAGTAATTTTTTTTTTTTAGTAACTGTAGAATTAATTAGCCACGGAATTAACACCTTAACAAATATTTTCCGATTCCAAACTACAGGATTTATTATTTAGTACCCAATTCTACAATCAATGAATTGGTAACTATAGAATAACGTAGTACTACGGAATTAATCACTAGGATAGCTTAGTTAGGGATTCAGTAGCCAGTTCTACAATTATTCATTCAGTAACTGTAGAATCAGGTCACTATATTCGATCACTTCAATAACCTTTTCATACTTGAAAATGACAGGCATATTGTAGAATATACCCAATTCTACAATGAATTATTTAGTAACTGTAGAATAACGTTACGAATTAATCACTTCAGTAGCGTTCTACTGATTGGGAATTAGGCGATCATGTTTTCAGTACCTAATTCTACAATGAATGAATTAGTAACTATAGAATAACTTTACGGAATAATCAGGCTTCAGTACCCAATTCTACAATTAATCATTCAGTAACTGTAGAATTAGGTCACTATTCAATCACTTCAATGGCTTTTTCATACTCGAAAATGACATGAATATTCTAGAATGCCCAATTCTACAATTGATGAATTAGTAACTGTAGAATGACGTTACGAATTGATCACTTCGTTCTACTGGTTGAAAATTAGACGATCATGTTTCAGTACCCAATTGTACAAATAATGAATTAGTAACTATAGAATGACTTTACAAAATAATCACTCGAATTGCTTTTTTCTGGCTTTAGTAGCCAATTCTACAATTAATCATTCAGTAACTGTAGAATCAGGTCACTATTCGATCACTCCAATGGCTTTTTCATACTCGAAAATGACATGAATATTCTAGAATACCCAATTCTACAATTGATGAATTAGTAACTGTAGAATGACGTTACGAATTGATCACTTCAGTAGCGTTCTACTGGTTGGAAATTGGCCGATCATATTTCAAAACCCAATTCTACAACTAATGAATTAGTAACTGTAGAATAACTTTACGGAATAATCACTCAAATAGCTTTATTCTGGCTTTAGTACCGAATTCTACAATTATTCATTCAATAATTATAGAATTAGGTCACTATTCGATCACTCCAATGGCTTTTTCATACTTGAAAATGACATGAATATTCTAGAATACCGAATTCTACAATTGATGAATTAGTAACTGTAGAATGACGTTGCGAATTAATCACTTGAATAGCTTTATTCTGGCTTTAATACCCAGTTCTACAATGAATTATTCATCAACTATGGAATTAGGTTACGAATTATTAACTCGAATAATTCTCGTCTGGTTAAAAATAACGGAATTGTGTTTTAATACCCGATTCTACAATTAATTTTCACAGTAACTTTACAATAAAATTACGAATTAATTGCTGAACTAGTTTTATTTCTGTATAAAAATTCAAGGATTGTTTTTCAAGTACTGACTAATCACTAAACTATCAGTTCTGTAATCAATAATGTAAAGGATATTCGTCTATTTATTTTAGTACAAAATCAAAAATCTAACATTTGTAGAATTCAAATGACTCACAGGTGGGGCAATTCATCGTCGAAACATTCCGAAAAATTTTCTTTATCCAGTCAGCCGGTATTCTCAATAACACATACCATAACAATATAGTATAATAATAATGATAATTCCGGAAAGCCATATAAGTGTTGTTGATAAACAATTAAAAAACAATCTAAGCCAGACTGTTACAGCGGATGCTATTCCGTCCCGCACAGAGGGTATACGGTCGTCGCACGGACCTTATCTCGCTATTACTCTCGTGCCGCAACGTAGTAGCCATACTGGGATACGTATACCTATATGCGATGCATTAACATGCGCCAATAACAATAACATCAACAAAAATTCATTCCTGCAGACGTCACGTATGTACATAATAGTTAAAGAGCAGCGCCCACGTATACCGCGCGACAAAGAAGCCTTTTGCCATCATCACGTACCGGCTAGCCCAGACGAAGTAGTATAAAGGTGATATTTTGTATTCTTACAATAATAGTCGAATTCCTTGTTAAAAACCGCGACGATTTTGTCTGAACAAAAATTTGGTAGCTACAATAGTTTTCAAACTAGAGCGATTTCAAGCTGACCAATCACGCGGCGGATTAGAGTAACGGTCGCTGTCACGTGCGGCGCCGCTGATTCGTGGAAACTCGAAATCGCTCTAATTTGAAAACTATTAGACTCTCGGAATTTTCGCTGGTACAAAATCGTCGCAGTTTTTGACAAGGAATACAACCCTCTTATTCGTAATCCTCGATATTTTATACAACAGCTTAAAATCGCAATATCGAACTTCTACAAGCATCCAATCGAATTTCTGATTGTCTAGAATCTATAACTACACACTATTATGTAATGAAATTAAAAATTATCGAAACTGCGTCGATTTGAGTTGCATATTTTTATTTTACGATTGACTTATTACCGCGTAGCCTTACCTAGTTGTAAAATTTTATTTCTATTAAGGTTGTAACCAGAAATTCGGAAAACTCGAGGTTCCTAGTTTATACCTTTATACGCGCAGGTACTACTGGCACAAGTATAATTATCATAATTCCTATTCTTTGAACAAGTATATAACTAGGTATACAAATTTGACGACCCTATAAGCTGTAGCTAAGTCTGCAATCAGTTTATATATTTCAGTTCTAAGAAGATGAAATAAAATTTATTCATTTATTTCGAAAAATACCTTGAAATAGATGAAAATTAATGAAAAAAAAAAAAAAGAAATCAGTTTGCAACTTTTGCTATTAATTTTCGCAGTGTACCTACTAATCCGAGTACACTTCCTGCTACGCTACGTGGGTAGTATAGTACATTGTACGAACCCCTGACGAAAAGGGCTGCAGTTTTCATTTTTCCCCTCTACGTTGTTCAGTTTCCTCTCCGATTAGCCAGAGAGACCTTTTTTTCGCATACATACATACAAACATAGAATATACCTACCTTTTCTCTTTTTTTTTTTTTTCGTTCTCTCTTTCTCTCTTTTCAATAGAACCATATATATACCTACGCCTATGAAAATGTCTGCGTAGGTATTGTAATTTGAAACTTTTCTCGAGTGGGGGAAATTACACCCTATACCTACCTTCCTACCTTCCTTCCTACCTACCTACCTACCTACCTACCTGCAAAAATCCCTTCAGTATAGTACACTAACTTCAATATTCGCCCCGGTGCATCAGAAGTCCATAGCTCATCGACCGAGACGATACTAAGACCAAAAATTCTTCGCTTACATTCGGAGTTTAATACAGAATAGAAAAAAATAAAAAAAATAAAAAAAAAAAAAAAAACAGCTAAACAAATTTCAAAGTATACAAAGAATAAAATTGTGTGTTTCGTTTCAATAGTGTTGGTAAATTTTTTTTTTTTTTCAAAATTTAAAAAACTGCAATTCTTCTTTACTTTTTTTCTATATACTAATTTTTTTGCTTTTGGTTTCCTTTTCTCAGGATGGATGTACCATGTTGTTGACTGCACAGTACTCGGTGTAACAAGACAGCAAAAACAGGCGATCGCAATACAGTGTTTGCAAAAGTCAATCGAAGCTGAACCAAAAAGTGGTCAGAGTTTGTATCTTTTGGGAAGGTGTCTAGCCGCGTCGGGAAAAGTTCACGACGCTTTTATCGCCTATAGGTAAGAGTGTTAAAAAAAAAAAAAAAAAAAAAAAAACGTTATCAATTGATAATTTTTTTTACAAATTATGAACACGACGATGAACGATCGATTGATTTTTAATGCGTGTGTGCGTTCGCGTGTTGAATTATTTTAGAAATTCTGTGGAAAAATCTGAGGGAAATGCAGACACCTGGTGCAGCATAGGCGTACTTTATCAACAGCAGAATCAGCCTATGGACGCTCTTCAGGCTTACATATGTGCTGTACAGCTTGACAAATCACATTCGGCTGCATGGACTAATCTTGGTATTCTTTACGAAAGCGTTAGTCAACCCAAAGACGCTCTGGCCTGCTACGTCAACGCGTCTAGGTATGAGAAAGAAACAAAAAAAATATATATATAGTGTAAAATTAATTTACACGCGAGTTTTCTATTCGCGAAAAAAAAAAAAAAAAAAAAAAAATCGGAAAATTCGTGAACAGTCTTCACTTTTTTTCTTTCTTTCAAAATTCGGAAAAATTGACTAGAAAACTCGGAATTAGAGAGAAAATAAAATTCTGGAAATTTTATTTCATTTTAAAAGTCGGAAAATTCATGGAAAAGTTGGAAAATTTATTGCGAAAACTTGACAAATTTTTTTTATTGAATTCTAGATTTTTTTAAACCATTATTCCCAATTTCTCTTTCTAAACTGGAAAATTCGTCTGGAAAAGTCGGAAAATTCATCAAAAAATATGGAAAAGTCGGAAAATGTATCTTCGAAATTTGCAATTTTTTTTTATTTATTCTAAACTTTGTGAAAACAGCAGTTCGGGTTTTTGCTTCAAAGTCGCAAGACTCGACTGGAAAAGTCCGAAAATTGATGAAAACAGAGGGAAAACATGGAAAATTTATCTCTGAAATTTGCAATTTTTTTACTCAATTTAAAACTTTTTGGAAACGGTTCAAAAATTTTCTTTCAGAATTAGAAAGTTCGGAAAATTTTGTTCCGAAGAGTCGGAAAATTGAAAAATAAATCTCGCATTGCTTTTAATCAAAAACTTTTTCGGATGATTTTTTTTTCCCCGATGAAAAAGGGCTTCGGAAAAATCATTGAAAATTTTTCTCACAAAATTTCCAAATTGCATTCGAATTTTCCCTGAATCAAATATTGAGAATTTTCCTCGATTTACATCCGGAAAAATCGGAATATAATATAAAACAGAGAAACTCAGAATTTTTATCTTTCTGTCGATGTGCCAGAATATCTGT
Source organism: Tenthredo mesomela (assembly GCA_943736025.1). NCBI lineage: Eukaryota > Metazoa > Arthropoda > Insecta > Hymenoptera > Tenthredinidae > Tenthredo > Tenthredo mesomela. Next base: position 7,044,445 of record OX031021.1, read on the forward strand.
GGTACATTTCCTCTGGGAAACTCCGTTCATAAAAATTTTCCATAAAAATTTTCCCTAGTTTTTCCTAAAGAAAAAAAAAAAAAAAAAAAATGAAAATGTTGCAATTTTCAGCCAATTTAGATTCTGAAAATCATTTTTCATATTTTATTAGCATAGTTTTTCCACCGATTGATAGCGACAAAATTGACTCCACACCATTTCACGAACTCGTTTGTATTCAATCTTGAAAAATTTGATTATTTTAATCCCAAATCGTACGATCGGTTTCTCTTGGTTTTCGATAATTCAGAACAGAACCGGAATCTCTAATCCATAATACCATGAAATTATTCAGGGGGAACAACAATACACCAAGCGCAGCAATACCACTGGCTGGAATTGCTGGCGCCAAGTCAAACGGTAGCACACCGATGAACCCGTCTCTTCAACAGCGTATAACATTCCTTCAGGGACATCTTAGCCAGGCACCGATGCCTTCCATAGCGACTAAGTGAGTTTTTAACATATTTGCTAACAACGATTTATAATAATAATAATAATAATAATAATAATAATAATGAAATCAATGAAAGAAAAAACTTGATTGAAGATCATCATCTCCTTATCTTATTAAAAGTCAGAAGCCATTTTTCTCTGTCCACAGATTAAAATCGGACAATATATCATCATAGTCTCTATTTTAGTTCTTTCTATTACACTCGATTTACTCTAGAAGGCGGCAACTGCCATCGATAGAAGAAGCTTGGAACCTGCCGATAAGCGCAGAAATGTCAAGCAGGCAACAGCAACAACAACAACCGCCTGGTACCGGAGTATACAAGTATAACGCTACTCCGCCCGGTCCTCCGCCCCCGTATCCTCAAGGACAGGGACAGAATCTCAACACAAAACGTTTCAAGGTATAATAAAACTGATTGAACATCGACCTCATCGTGCAGCAAATATTATGTTTATTGAAATGAAAATGAAAACTAATGCATAATTTTCAACTCGTTTCATCATCATCAGCCAGGAGAAGAGCCAATTTCTCCAGGAACCCAACAGCGTCCACCTCCGTTCTACTTGTCTCCTCAACAGTTACAAATGCTCCAATTTTTACAACAAAATCACGGCAGTCTGACACCCCAACAACAAGGATTATTAGTACAACTACAACACCAGTATAGACTAATGCAACAACACCAACAGCACAGCAGGGTACAACAGCAACAGGCTGCTACCCGAGGACTCAGACCCGGACAACCCGGTTATCCAACTGTTTATGCTCATGCTCCGCCCGGACAACCTGGAGTTGTTAAAAATTATGGAATTCCGCAACAGCCGGTAAGAATTTTTTCACTTCAATCAATGTTGATGATCATTTATACGTTTTATTGCACGAAAATCGAGTTTATTAAGACTCGTCGATGTCAGGGGACGGATATCAATGGCTGATATCGAGGAGAGGATACCCTCGTTTCACATTTTAACACGAAAACTCATTTTCTTCAAACGCAGTGCGCAGAATTAGAATTTTTGTGCTAATTTTGCGTGTGAAAAGTATCAATTTCTCGCACTAGTGCGGAAAGTACCAATTTCTCGCACTAGTGCGGAAAGTAATTGCTTTCCGCACTCGTGCGAGAAACGGGAACTTTTCAACTTTCCAGGCGAAGAGATCGTCGGAGTAAAAAAAAAAAAAAAAAAAAAAAAAACTGAACGTATTTTCTTCTTTTATAATTTTTTTTAGCAAGGAGGAACTGTGGCTCTTCAAACAGGTTTTTCTGATTCAAATATTGGCTACAACGCGGCGGCGACTGGTAATGCTCAACAATCGCCAGGGATGCCTTACAAATCTGCATCAGATCCTAATTATCCACAACGTCAGGCACCGTCGGGTAATCAATTCGGTCAATATAATCAATCGAATCAATACGGAGCGCAGGGATACACGCAGATATCATCGACGACGAATAGTTATCCAGAAGGATCTGCGGGTAACAAAGATTTGGGAGTAACGGATCAGGAGCTGCAGGCATTATTGTCGCAAAAAGACATCGCCACATCGTTGGCCGAGGATCTCTTGAAACATTTTGGCTCCGAAGATTTGGATGTGAAAGAGGAGCCTAATATAATAAGTAATAATGGAACGACGCTGAGTTCTGGCCCATTTTCACCGTCTAATTTAGACGACGTGACTAGCGAAAAGATCAGAGATATTAAAATTGAGAAACTCGACGATAGCGTAGGACAGAATTTAATTCCAAACGCAAACTCGTCGCCTAAACATGATTTGCTCAAGGGAGACAGCAAGTCCGTAAACATGATTGGTACCGTTAAATGCGAGGCTACTTCTAGCACTAATAAAATCGAAACGCACGGAAGGGGGATGGAACCTACTCTCAAACTTGAAAGCCTTTGCGATAATCAACCCGACAATGAACTCAACATTGATATGGACTCTAAAGCTATTTTGGAAAGCTCTATAGGACATGGTACGTTCAGATTTTCATTATTTTTACCCCAAAACTAGTGAAATTCTTTCCAAATATCAAAAAAAAAAATAAAAAAAAGTACTAAAGAAATCGAATTCATCTTCAAAAGAAACGTTTTAAAACGCGGTGCGCAAAATTCGACTTTTCGTTACCATTTTCTCGCACTAGTGTGCAAAGTAATTACTTTTCACACTAGTGCGAAAAACTGGCACTTTGCACACTAGTGCGAGAAAAGTCGAATTTTGCGCATCGTGTAAAGAAATAGTATGAGCAATTTGTGCCAGAATTGCGAACTTTGCGCACTAGTTGCACAATGTACTGTTTTAATGACCCTTGAAGCGTCGTTAGTAATCCGCATGCCTCCGATGAAAAGAAATTTAATTTTCTTAACGTTTACAGGTTTGAAAGGAGTTCCTAACTGTTCGATACTAAGTGATAGATCACCTCCGCCAGCGCCTCCAGATCCACCAACTCAAAGACTAACTAGAGAACAGCTTTTGCCACCTACGCCAAGCGTGTATTTAGAGAATAAAAAAGATGCGTTTAGTCCTCAGCTTCAAGAATTTTGTTTGAAACATCCTATAGCTGTGATACGAGGTCTTGCAGCAGCCCTTAAATTAGACCTTGGATTATTTTCAACAAAAACATTAGTCGAAGCTAATCCCGATCATGGAATCGAGGTCAGAACACAAATGCAACAGACTAGCGACGAGAACTGGGATCCTGTTATGTGTAGAAAAGTTTGGGGCTGTATAAGCCACAGGAGTCATACGACGATAGCAAAATATGCCCAATATCAAGCGTCAAGTTTTCAAGAGAGTTTGAAAGAAGAGAGAGAAAAATCACAGGGTGTTCACGCCGCTAATCTTTCCGACTCTGACTCGAAGGACAGCACCGGTGTTGTTAGGAGGAAAAAAAATGTCTTCGGACTAATGGGAAAGCCTGGATCAAAGATGCTGAGATTTGGTACCAATGTCGATCTATCCGACGAACGAAAGTGGAGAACGCAACTTCAGGAATTGATGAAACTTCCATCATTCGCTAGGGTGGTTTCGGCTGGAAATATGCTCAGTCATGTTGGACACGTCATTCTAGGAATGAATACCGTTCAACTTTACATGAAGGTGAGAGAGAAAAAAACCGATTGAAATATTAGTTTGTTTTTAAGAATCGGAGACCCTAGAGACCCAAATATTTTAAATCGGAGCATCGATTCAAGATTTTGAAGTCTTTTGCTCGTTTCGATTCATAATCTTTCCCTAAACTCTCTGTACCGATTCGTCATAATTTCTGATCTCTAAACAATTGTCTGTTTTTCTAACACAGGTACCTGGAAGTAGAACGCCCGGACATCAAGAGAACAATAATTTCTGTTCAATAAACATAAACATAGGTCCAGGCGATTGCGAATGGTTCGCAGTACCCGACGCCTACTGGGGTGTTATATGCGCTTTATGCGAAAGAAACAACATCAATTATCTTCACGGAAGTTGGTGGCCTTCGTTAGAAGATTTATACGAAGAGAATATACCTGTTTACAGATTCTTACAGAGACCTGGTGATCTCGTTTGGGTCAATGCCGGTCAGTATATTTGTCTATCGAGTAAAAAAAAAAAAAAAAAAAAAAAATTACTACCTTACGCAACTTGTTGCTCATAATATTTCTCGAAACTGTGCGAAAAATTCGAATTTGCGTGTGGAAAGTACCAATTTCTCGCACTAGTGTGGAAAGTGCCAGTTTCTCGCACCAGTGCGGAAAATGATTACTTTCCACACTAGTGCGAGAAATTGGTACTTTTCGCACGCGGTTCGAAAAATGAACAAATTTTTTTTTTATCTCGTATCTAAAAGTTTTGATTATATTTAAACCAGGTTGCGTTCATTGGGTGCAAGCGGTCGGTTGGTGTAACAACATAGCGTGGAACGTCGGTCCATTAACGGCACGACAATATCAGTTGGCGATAGAACGATACGAGTGGAATAAATTACAGTCGTTTAAATCTATAGTACCTATGGTTCATCTTTCATGGAATTTAGCAAGAAATATCAAAGTATCAGATCCACGGTTGTTCGAATTGATAAAGAATTGCCTTCTCAGAACTATGAGACAGTGTTGTTTGATACTCGAGTTTGTTAAAAGCAAAGGTGTTGAGGTCAGATTTCATGGAAGAGGTAAAAACGAGGCTTCTCATTACTGCGGACAGTGCGAGGTAAGGATTAAAAAAAAAAATTCCTATCTATGTATGCATGTACATAAGAGAAAAATAATTTTGAATATATTATATGGAAAAAAAATTCTCTAAATTAAATTCTTCTTCTTATTTATTTCTTTCAGATCGAAGTATTCAATATACTTTTTATAAGAGAACAGGAAAAACGTCACGTTGTACATTGTATGGACTGTGCGCGTAAACAGGCACCGTCATTGGAGGGTTTTGTATGTTTAGAAGAATACAGAATGGGAGATTTAATGGATGTTTATGATGGTTTTACCATACATCCGTCTCCTCCTACGATAACAGCTCAGACTATACAGTCTTCTTGAGGCTACACCCAGCTAAGGTATTTAGATTACCTCGAGACACTTGTGTATTAGAAAATAATAGAAGAAGATAGAAGAAGATTGAAGAAAATGAAAAATTATTAACGAAACTGAAAATACAAATTAAGAAAGCACAACATACAACACTATATAAGAATTTCAGCGCGGCAAAACTAAAAGAGCTTATAATATATTTAAATAATATAAAGCAGAGGTGGTGTGCCATAGCTGATATTTATTTATTTAAATAAATAAATAAATTAAATAAATAAATAAATAAATAAATAAATAAACAATATAAATAATATAAATAAAAAATTAATAAGACACACTGCAGATACTATATTATTAATGATCATAGATCAGTTTTAAATACAAAATACAAAATACAAAATACAAAAAAATAATAATAATAATAATAATGACGAAATGATACGAATAATAGGGAAGCTGCTGCTTGATTCCTTAAACTACTTATATATATATATATATATATCCGCGGAGGCTTTCCGTAAGAAAGAAATGAAAAGAAAAGAAATGTAAGGGATATAAAATAAATAATTACGCAGCTTCTCCCGCAGATTAATTTATAAATAGGTACTTGGATGAAATAGTAAGTCGCATAGTTAGTTAGTTAGTTAGTTAGTTAGTTAGTTTCTTATTTTTCAGTTTAGAAAAAGTCTTGCGCGAACGTCTGCCTTATAATAAAAATAATAATAATAATAATAATAATAATATTCATTATTTAAGATTAAATTTAATAAACGGTGTGAAAAGATTAGCAACGATCTTTCTCTCTCTCTCTCTCTTTTTTTTTTTTTTTTTTTTATAATACGGTTTAATGAGGCTGGTAGTTTAAATAAATAGTTAAAAACGACGAGTTGTGGTTGTTGTTGTTGTTTTTCTTTTTCTTTTTCTTTTTATTTTATTCTATTATTTATTATTATTATTATTATTATTCTTATGTAAAATGAAAATGAATGAAATGTAATATAATGTAATATAATATAATATAATATAATATGATATGATATGATATAATAATATAAAATAATAAGGAGAAGAATAATTAAAATAAGAAGAAGAAACAAACAAATAAACAAAGAAACAAAGAAGATAGTCGAGGAATTTTATCACCGAAAATGGGTTCGGTCCGCAAAAAATCTTGATAATTGATTTTTCGATTGGATTATGTCAGAGGGTGTCACCTAAGTGTAAAACGAAGTTTGTGTCGTCCGAAACCGCGAGCGTTAGCCGCTTATCTTGAAAAAACGCCTTTTTGCAAATATCTCGGAAACTGTGAGTTTTACGTTAAAAATCGTAAGGACCTTTTTTGTAGAACATAAAATTTCCCATCTTTTTTATTTGAAACTTTTTTTCTCTATTGTTAATATTTGCCGAGATATAGTCGATTGAAAAAAAAAAAAAAAAAAAAAAAATGTAAAAATTGGTTTTTTCGATCGACTATATCTCGGCAAATATTAACAATAGAGAAAAAAAGTTTCGAATAAAAAATATAGGGAATTTTATCCTCTACAAAAAAGGTATTCACAATTTTTAACGTAAAACTCACCGTTTCCGAGATATTTGCAAAAAGGCGTTTTTTTAAGATAGCAGCTAACGCTCGCGGTCTCGGACGACACAAACTTCGTTTTACACTTAGGGGACACTCTCTGACATAATCCAATCGAAAAATCAATTATCATGATTTTTTGCTGAGCGAATGTCTAAAAATCCTGGACTAAGATAAGAACATATAATTCACTTTATAATAGATGAGATATTATTATTTTTTTTTCTTTCTTTTTCTATCTTTCTACTTCTTGTTTCTTTCTTTCTTCTATTCTATTTTATTCTATTAAAATTAGTATAACATTGATGAGAAACTTCTGCACTGCCAATTTTCTATAAAAAAAAAATATATATATATATATATATATATATATTGATACGAAAATAGAAGAATAGAAAATGAAGAAAAGAAAATAAAAAATTTGAAAAAAAAAAAATAAATAAATAAATAATAATAATGATGATGTAGGCGATGTGTTATTTGGTAAATTAATTTTCTTTCTAAAGCTTTATATATACGTATGTTTATAATTATAAGCATCGTGTATGATTAGCTATCATTATTATTATTATTATTATTATTATTATTATTATTCCTTGATTTATGACAAACAAACAAATAAATACAAGATAGAAAATAAATAAATTAATTAATTAATTAATTAATTAATAAATAAATAGAATATTACGCAATGAGTGGGAAAAATCGGTGATTCCCGAAATTCCAGTCTACAAACACAAGACGATTTTTTTTTTTTTTTTTTAAATGGTAATCGGTTTTTTCCCGCACTAGTTGCGTATAAGAATTTTTATTCTGCTCCAAAATAGTTGAGTTTGAAAAAAAAAAAAAAAAAAAAAAAAATTTCGTAATTTTCGAAATTTTTTTTTTTTTTTTTTCTTTCATAATGATAATAATTGAAAATGAAAATGAAAATAAAAATGAAAATAAGTTTTTACCTTTTAATATTAAACACAAATGATCTCAATTGTGCGATATTATCGTCGTTTTTTTTTTTTTTTTTTTTTTTCAATTATATACTACAACAATAACATAAATAATAACATAAATAATAACATAATATAATATAACATTAATTAATTAATTAATTAATTAATTAATTATAAAAGAAAATGAAAATGAAAGAAGGAAAAAAAAAAAAAAATAGTAATACTATGTAATAATGTGAATTGTATAGAGTTTAATATAAATTATGTATATTTATAAAAAATGAAAGAAAGAAAGAAAGAAAGAAAGAAAAAGGAAGAAAAAAAAATAAACAAAACAAAAAAAAAAACGACATATTCTTTTTGTTCGGGCCTTTTGGAAAATAGTAATTGCTTAATTTAACGAAAATTGTCCCCAAAGCTGAGCTATGTAGCTTGAACACAGAATTAGCAAATTTGAAAATAAGATTTCCCATGTATTTGAAATGGCAAAATTTGTTTATCCTAGTTTTATTTTTATAACTCTCTTTGTTCAACTGATAAAAATAAAGTAGATATACGGTTTTGTAGAGAATTTTATGATCTACAAAAATGGTCCTTTTGCCCAAGTTGCTAGATTGAACCGTTAACGAGTTACAGTGGTTTAAAAGTCATATGTATATTTTTGATTACTAGTACTTACTTTTCGACAAATTAATTAAATAAAATATTATTGTTTTTTTTTTTCAGAAATTTTTTTTCCCTTGTGAAACCGTATATTTACTTTATTCCTTATCAGTTGAATAACAGAGAATTATAAAAATAAAACTAAGATAAAGAAATTTTTGCCATTTGAAATACATGGGAAATCTTATTTTCAAATTCGTTAATTCTGTGTTCGAGCTACATAGCTAAGCTTTGGGGACAATTTTCTTTATATCAAACACTAACTATTTTCGAAAGGGCCCGAACTAAAAGAAGATGTCGTTTTTTTTTTTTTTACACAGTCTAATATATGGGGAAGTCCACCAATTATAGGTAAACGATCCGGGGTCAAAAATTCGATTTGTCAGACAAATCCAATTTTTGACCCTGGATCGTTTGATATCAATTTTTTTTTTTAAGAATTGCTATATAAAGAAAAAGAAAGAAAGAAAGAAAGGAAAAGAAAACAAATTGGAAAACTGTTATAGTAGGTATTAATAGATAGTAGGAGGTTTTCTTTGCTCTGTATTTAGGTATAAATTTAATACAGTACGATATCGAAACAGAGAGATGAGATGAATGAATTGAAATATGACTTATTGGAAAAAAAATATGATATAGTATAGTATAATAGGTATATAAAAAATTGTGTTTAAAATCGATTCCTTTTTATAGTACCTATCATATAGGTAGTAACACTTGATGAAATTGATTCTGAGCCTGAAATTGATTCGACAATATTGAAGAAACAGCCAATCGACGAACTGAATTTTTGTAATCCATAGTACCGATTGACTGTTTTTTAAATTTTCAAACATACATATAATGGCTAAGAATCAATTTCATTGTGAGCATGCCTGTTGTATAGGAAAAACATTTGTAGAGAAAAAAGAAAAAAAAAAAAAAAAAAAGAAACATTAATCAATCTATGTGATTGAGCTTGAGAAAGAGAGAGAGAGAGAGAGAAAAAAGAAAAAGAAAAAGAAAATAAGAACAAAGCTTAGCTAAGGCTCAGTTTTAAACTTTTAATTTTTTTTTTTTTTGAATTTTTTTTTTTTTTTTTATTTCGCATGCATTTTATACCGTATCAATTTTTCTTTATTTAAATTATCGATATATCTGCAATATAATTATTTTGAAAAGAATATGAATAATGACTTAGGTATAATAAAATATGAGCGAAATGAAGAGAAAAAACAGAAAAAGGAAAAAATGAAAAGAAAGAAAAAAAATAAGGATTTGTAATTAGAATATTATACATACTATTATATTGTATATTGTAAATAATATAGTAATTAATGAGTTTTAAGTTTGTAATTAAATATTGATATCGATGATTTAATGAAGATTAATTAATTAATTAATTAATTAAGTAAATATAATAATAATAATAATAATATTTGAAAATCGATCGAATCGAATTGAATATAATATAATATAATATAATATAATATAATATAATATAATAGAGATCGGCTTTTTCTATCTGTATAAATTATTATAATAAATATTTATGAATGCTAATTAATTATAGTATAAATAATGAATGAATGAATGAACGAATTTATGATTTATAATTTAATTTAATTAATTGTTTGGGGAGGGGCAGCGTAGACATATAAATTATTTCAAAAACTATATGAAAGAAGAAGAAGAAAAAAAAAAAACAAGAAGAAGAAAATAATAGACTATTATTCAGGATTTCGAATTTATCATGATTTTGATTTAATATTCTCTATAAATTAATCGCATACCTCTGCTTATTATTAATACGCTATGTATATTGTAATATGTATGTATGTATGTATGTACCAAGTAGTTGGAAAAAAAAAAAAAAAAAAAATCTTTTTATATAGATATTTTACTACTTTTATGGTAAAAACGACGAGAATAAGACAGAAAAAATTAATAACAATCCATCAAACCAGCCATTACTTAAAAAGTTAAAAAACAAAAAAAACAAAAAAAAAAAAACAACAAAAACAAACACAAAGAATTGCTATATATAATGATAATATGATAAATAATAATAGTATGAATAATAAAATATAAAGAAGAAATAAACTATTTTTCTCAACGCTGTTAAAGAAGAAGAAGAAGAAAAAAAAAAAAAAAAAATCAATATCGAGTATTTTTCAATACAAAAAAAAAAAAAAAAAAAAAAAAAAATTAAAAAAACGTCATTTATTCATTAAATATTTTATAGCGCATCCGTTTTTTATCTATCTATCTATAATAATAATAATAATAATCAATATAATGATTATTCGGATTTAGATCTGATAGAAATATTCACACCTAAAGTCTATGTGAGATGAAAAATATGATTCTAAAGAATATGTACTAGGGTGTGCTAGAAAAAAAAAAAAAAAAAAAAAAAAATTCAAACGCACATCAACATTCGGGTAGAGTATCTCAAATAGAATATCTCAGACAAATATAATATATATTTTTTATTTGAATAGAACGTGAAAAAAAATTGGAAAATTTTCGAATTGTTTTTTCTCGTAACCGGCTTAATTTAGAAACTATCTGAATACAGATTCTTATAGGAAATTTCACGCTCTACAAAAAAGTACTGATATAGAATTTTCCTAACTCTCACCGATTAAGAGATATTCGACTATAAACATTGAGTCATAGCGTCATAGAGTCATACGACTCTGGGAAAAATTATTTATTTTTCAACCGTGCATCAAAATTTCGGTAGAGCATCTCAAATAGAACATCTCAGCCAAATATGAGCTCTTAATATTGATATTTAGAACTGCCTATTTTAGTAACTAAAATTAGTAACGAAATTAGGCAGTTCTAAATGTCAATATTAAGAGCTCATATTTGGCTGAGATATTCTATTTGAGATGCTCTACCGGAATGTTGATGTGCGTTTGAATTTTTTTTTTTTTTTTGGCACACCCTCATATATACAGGGTGAATATTTTCCGTGGCCTGATCTGAGAGGAGCTTCTAAGTACCGAGGCTCCGCCTTCATCGATTCATACTCGTCGGCTTCAGAATAATAGCGTGTGATTATCAAGCAGATAGACTAATATCTGCGATAAGAGTGTGGAATAGAAGAAGGCAGAGCTCTTCGGCACTCCTCTCAGATCAGAGAATATCCCCGGAGAATATTCACCCTGTATATATATGTACAATATGATTAACGCCATACGCATATGTGTGAATATTTCTACGTCGATCTATAAGAACCAAATTTTTCGTAGAACTGTACGATTATTATTATTATTATTATTTTTTTTTTTTTCATCTAACTCGATTTTTTTATACAGAGGCCAACGTAGACCACAATTGTCTTTTTAGTGATTGCTCAGCGTATCTGAATAAGACATAAACTGAATGGTTTAATATTTCTGAGGATCGTGAATTCATAGATTATAACTGACTAAATTCGAACCAGAATAAACAAACTGTTTTGCAAAACGATTTTAAAACAAGATCAAAGAGTCTGAGAAAAAGATTAGGTAACGCAGCGCGTTAGAATTATAAAGAATTATTCAAGTGTGTGGTATAAGGCTGAGTTTTCTCCAGGGTCCTGAAAGGGTGTGGCTTATATCGTCTGAGACTCTGCCTCCTCTTATTCATACTTAATATTATCAAAGAAATAGTCTCTAATCAGATACAGATACCTTATTCTCTGAACAGAACTCTGTAGTAAAACTGAGATACTGAAGTGATAGTTGAATGAACAGTGAGAGAATGATCGCTTTCAGATGACAAACAGTCCATTCATAAATTGAGATGAATAGTAGTGTCTCATTATTTTGACAAGGCTACATATTATGAATTTTCATTTATTATGTAGATAACACTGCGACAATTAGTGAGAATTGTTATTCCAAGAATTATAATTGTGAATAGAAGAAGGCGGAGTCTCAGCCGAATCAAACCACACCCTCTCAGCTGAGCCCGTAGAAAACTCACCCTGTACATGGTATCAAAGTGTTTTAAAATGAGGAAAAGTTTTGGTATAATTTATCGCCGATCGAATTACCTTGTGCCTTTCTTCTACTAAAAGATAATTGATTATTTTTTAATGAGGAGGTAGGTAGGAAAAGGGATATCGACCTGTGTGGCAATTTCATTACATACTTATAACAAATTTTTTCCTTTCTTTAAAAGACTTTCGGATACAGTAAATAGAAATGGAAAAAAAAAAACACGATATATATATATACAGGGTGAATTTTCTCTGTGGTCCTTAGAGGCAGTGTGGCTTAAATCGGCTGAGACTCCGCCTCCTTCTATTCACACTTGTTATTACCAGATAATAAATAGCAGCTGACTATGAGTGAGAATTGTTATTCTGATAATTACAATTATGAATAGAAGGAGGCGGAGTCTTAGCCAATTTAAACCACACCCTTTCAGGACCTGGGAGATAAAACTCACCCTGTATATATGAAAAAAAAAAAACTTGTAACAAAGTAATGATAACGATAGATAATAATGAATAATAGTAGAATAATTTTTAAACTGTATTTTAATAATTATATAAAATTAAAATAATATCGTTCACTGCCAAATTGTGATAATACACGAATCCCACCTCACTGTGAGAATTTTCTTAATATTTTTTTTTTTTTTTTCACCGATGCTTAGGACAAATTTATTAATTAATTAAATTATGACTTGATTATAGTTTATCAATATTTTTCTTTATTTTTTTTTTTTTTCAAATTTTTTTCTGTACATCTTTAAACGTCGAGAGATACATATACATAGTAATAAATATTGAATATTTTCTTAATAAAGTTAACACAAAACGATCTTTATTTTTATTTTCTTTTTATTGTTTTTCTATTTCTTTCTTATCTTATCTTATCTTCTTTTATTCTCTTCTGGTCGTCCCATGCATCTAAAAAAAAATTTCAAGAAAATTACTCGCTATATTAAGCAATTATATTAGCCGCATTTGTATAATTATTATAATAGTCATAGTAATAATAATAATAATAATAATAATAATAATAATAATAATAATGATGACAAACAATAAAAAAAAAGGAAAAGAAAAGAAAACGACAGAAAAAAAAAAATATATATATATATTATAACTATAATAAGGAATACAAATTTATAGCAACGGATGAATAATAGCTATTTTTTAAAAACAGTACGACAACTTCACTGTTTGAATTTTTTTTTTTTCTCTTTTCTATTCTATTATATATCCTTTTCCTTCATTTTTTCTTTTTCTCTTTTTTTCCTCTCCTTTTCTCTTCTTTCACATTATCTATATATAATAGTATAGGTATATAAATCTTGTAATATGTATAACATGCGTTTAATGTGTACAGTGCCTTTAATCTTCGAGATACTGCTGATAATTTTTTTTTTTTTTTTTATCTTTTCTTCTTCTATTAATTCTTTTTTTTTTTTAGTATAAATATGCAAGTTTATTACACACAAATATTATTTATAAGATACATACGATATATATATATAATATTAGTACAATTATAGTAACGCTAGATTTATTATATTAGTACCCGTTTAGCTATATTATTACAGACAATTACCACAATCTAGAGAAGAATAGAAAAAAAAAAGAAGAGAAAAAAATGATAATAGCAGAAAAGAAGAATAAGATAAATATTTTCTCAATAAAAATAGAAAAAAACAAATAAATAAGTAAATAAATAATTAATAAAAGACCAGCAGAATTTCGTATCGGTGAAAGTCAATCCCTCCTATAACGTGTCGTGATCATAATAGTATATACCTATACCCTTATACTGTGCGTAATGGTAAAATAAGTTTTGAACTTTAATGACGATATTAATTATTATTATTATTGTAATTATTATTATTATTATTATGAATCGATAATTAATCTAAATACAATATATATATTTATATATAAAATATGAATATAATTATTTAATTGTAAAACAGCTGTACAGTTCAAAAAAAGAAAAGAAAAAAGAACGGTCTCCGATTAGCATTAATGAATTTGTAGGTAATCTTATTATTATTATTATTATTATTATTATTATTATTATACATTATATGCATATAGGTATTATATACATATATATATATATGTATATATATTGAAATTGAAATTATTTGATTTTTATTCTATTATTACTATACTTATATATGTACTATTATTATATTATATTATATGACTATATATTATTGTATATTAATTATATTTATAATTATGATTGACGATTATATAATGATACCTATCATATTGTGTTTACTATAAATAATATTATGTAATATACGCAGTTTATAAAATAGTATATAAATATCGTCTATATTTTATTCACATATATCATATCACCATATATATATTATACTATGATATTATAAAAATCGAAGGTATGTATTAGTAGATTTATTTATATTCAATCACTATTCGTTATGTAATAGAATAGAATACTCGAATTCAATATCGAGAATTGTTATTATAATTTGAAATTTACCGCCCCGCTGACGTCACAGCTAACTCAGCGATTTCGATAAATTTGCAACGCACTATCTCAAATATTTACTCTACGATATCGATGGGCTTACGGTTTACTATGATCGTCATTATATCAATGGAATTTTGTTTACGTATCATATTTGAGAATTTTTCAGTCTGCCTTACGAACGGGTACAAAGTCCAAAGTTCGATTACAATACTTTATACAAGTATACAGTCATCGTGCCACCTATACATCTGTATAATTTATTGTTGATTTTATTATATAATAAAGTTGTAGTATATAACTATATGAGAAACTAAATATTTAAATTCATTTTTCAAATTAGTTTATTCATTACAACAGTCGATTCAATAATTTATACATTTTTTTACAGTCCCAATAAACATCTTAAATTCATTTGCATATCAATACTTTTCAACTAAAACTAAAACTAATACTTAGGCATGTGCAATATGTTAAAATTATTTTCAAAAATAAATGGCGGAAAAAATTCTCCCGCGCCATTTTAAGGGCGCGTTTAACAAGCGCATGATCTGATTGGCTGATAATCTGACACGACGTGATATCATTGGTAATTTGACTTGATTCTGTCATCTGCGCATCACGTTTACGCATGTTGTTCCGTTTTCTAACCAGATATACTTTACGGTTGGTAGTATTGATGTGGTATGCACATACATGAGTAGTGTTAAAGTCCGTCTGCTCAATTATCTACTGAATTAGTATAATAATAGTCAGATAGTAAAAAGTTTTAGAGTTTATTGCTTATATAGCGCATTTCGTACAAAGAGATTAAGAATATATCAAAATAAAAAAAATAAAAAAAAAAAAAAAAATAGAAGATGATTCGTTTGTCGAAATTAATTTCTGAAGTTCCGAAAAACTTCAACAAGTTTGTCGAAGTTAATGCAAGGTTAGTTTTATAACATTAATCACTTTATCATTAAGTGTGTATGTATGAATGTATGTGTGACCTAGGTGGTCAAATAGCTCAGAAATTGTAACGCTATATTATTAGCTCTATACTTCTTTGCGATTGTATTTCGAATGAATTTCTTTCTCTATATCTAATAATATTATAGGTTATAATATATTCTACATGTATATTAACTATGTAGGTCGAATCGTTGTATATTATGCCTCTCTATTATACTATTCGTGTACTCCATGTCTTAAATAACAATGATTGAAGAAAAAAAAAAAAAAAAAAAACAATTGAAATCAAATAACTGACATGTTTTTGTTTATGACGGTTGGCTTTTTTTTTTTTTTTTTTTTTTTTTATTATCCATGAATCATTCAGCTGGTCCGCAGACTTGCAGCTGTTTTTATTTTACTCGATATGTACAGTATAGTACATCGAATTGAAATAGACAAACTTTCTAATAAACACTTAAAGAGAAATCTGTAACCTCCCTTTTTATTTTTATTTTTTTATTAAATATGACAAAAAATTTTCAAATTTCAAATTTCGAACGATATTTGTGTTTTTTTTTTTTCTTTTTTCTTCAATAATTTCGATATTGAGTATTGAAATGTTCCAAATCCGTGAAAAAAAAATAATTTTTTTGTTCGAAATTTCAAATTTCAAATTTCGAATTTCAGAATCTAACGAAAAAATATTTTTAAATTTGAACAAGAACCGTGTAACGGAATTTTATCGATTTTTCAAAAATTTGATTTTCTAATTCGTATCAGATCCCCTCTAACGGTTTTTTGCATCTAAAATAGTTTAATTTTTTGTTCCTCCTTTCTCCATTTTCAAACTTTTCAATTTTTCTTCTAATTATTATTCAAATCCAGATGTTTAGCGACGACGCAGACGGTTGTAAAACCGTCTCAATCCGATAAAAAGGTTGAAGATAAGAAGTCGGCGAAAGAGTCGCAGTCGTTTGCGATGAATATATTCCGTGGACAACTTCAGTCTAATCAAGTATTTCCATTTCCCGAACCGTTGAGCGAAGAACAAAGAGAAACTATAACTATGCTGGTAGATCCTGTGCAAAAATTCTTCGAGGTATGAAGATTGGTATACCTTAGACACATCTGTGTCAAATACATGTAAAAAAAAAAAGAAAATTTTCTACCAGTCGACGTGTAGCATTTTCTAAAACAAAAAGCTTCTATTCAATCGTAGGAAGTTAACGATCCGGTAAGAAATGACGACACCGCAGAGCTAGACGAAAAAACTGCTGCCGCTTTATGGGAACTTGGAGCTTTCGGGCTTCAAGTACCAGTTGAACTCGGTGGTTCTGGTCTAACTAATACACAATATGGTGCTTGCGTTGAAATTGTCGGAGCAAACGACTTAGCTGTAGGTATAATTCTAGGAGCACATCAGAGCATAGGATTCAAGGTAATTCACAAACCTGATAACAATGTATCTATAACACAAATTTCTAGATAATAATAATAATAATAATAATCTAGATTAATTATCTGGATGACGATTGGCCAGGTGGAAAAAGATAATATTTCATCTGGAAAAATATAATACGTATTTCATCTAGATAAGATATTATCTGAAAAAAGATTCATCTAGATAAGATATCATCTGAAAGAAGACAATATTTCATCTAGATAAGATAATCATCTGAAAAAAGACGATATTTCATCTAGATAAGATGATCACCTGAAAAAAGATGATATTTCATCTAGATATGATGTCATGTGGAAAAAGATGATATTTATTATCATCTAGATAAGATATTATCTGTTACAGATAATATTTCATCTAGATGAGATAGATATTCAATCTAGATAAGTTGATGAACCTATTCTGCTAGTAGGAAATATGAGATAAGGATAATCTGGATGAGATAATTTCTACATTATCTAGATAAGATATAATCTTGTAAAGATAATATTATCTAGAAAGGATAATGATTCATCTATATCAGGCTATAATTCAATCTTTGAATAAGATGAAAGACTTTTTTTGCTAGCTCGATGAATGATCATTTTTTTTTTATCTTCGAAAAGAGATAATATCATCTGAAGATACAGATATCATCTAGTACAGATGATATATCTAGTAATACAGATAAAATATAATCTCAACTAATTTATCTTCAATTTTATAATTCTCGTTTTCCTCTATCTCTTCTATTATCAGGGAATTCTATTGTTCGGTACACCTGAACAAAAGGCTAAATATCTACCGCGTGTAACCAGCGGTCAGTACGCTGCTTTTTGTCTGACGGAACCGTCATCCGGTTCGGACGCAAGTTCTATAAGAAGTCGTGCTGTTAAATCAGCGGACGGTTCTCACTACGTTTTAAACGGTAGTAAAATCTGGATATCTAACGGCGGTATAGCCGAGATTATGACCGTGTTTGCGCAAGTACCGGTCACCAATCCAGAGACTGGTGAAACAAAGGACAAAGTCACCGCTTTCGTTGTCGAAAGAGCTTTTGGCGGAGTTACAAGCGGACCACCTGAAAGAAAGATGGGAATAAAGTGCAGCAATACTGCGGAAGTATATTACGAGGATGTTAAAATACCGGTTGAAAATCTTCTTGGAAAGGAAGGAGACGGTTTTAAGGTGGGAATAAGTTGCGAGGTGTTTTACTGTTACCAAAAAACAGTAGTTTTTCAATTTGTTTTACTATTTGTTTAGGTCGCTATGACTATTTTAAACAACGGTCGTTTTGGAATGGCTGCTGCATTGTCGGGTACAATGAAAACTTGCGTTAAAAAAGCTACAGAATTTGCAACGCAAAGATTACAGTTCGGTCGTCGAATAGATAGCTTCGGTACAACGCAAGAAAAATTAGCACGCATGGCGATACTACATTACGTTACTGAGTCGATGGGCTTTATGATTTCTGGTAACATGGACCAAGGCAGTCAGGAATATCATTTAGAAGCTGCGATATCAAAGGCAAATAAACCGGCGGTTGAATTTAACTGTTTTTTCCAGGGATTCGGATCGATGATATATTTTTTTATTCTGTTTTTTATCAGTGTTTTGCTTCCGAGTCAGCATGGTGGGTCTGCGACGAGGCGATACAGATCCATGGTGGTATGGGATACATGAAGGGTACCGGACTCGAGAGAGTTATGAGGGATTTGAGAATTTTCAGAATATTTGAAGGAGCCAATGATATTCTTAGGCTCTTTGTCGCTCTAACTGGAATTCAGTATGCCGGAAGCCATCTCAAAGAACTTCAAAAGGCTTTCAAAAATCCAACGGCAAATTTAGGACTCATTTTAGGAGAGGCAACAAAGCGAGCATCCAGAGTAGTCGGTCTCAATTCTTTACCCGATTTCTCGCAACTCGTACATCCTGAACTAGCCGAAAGTGCTACTCAATGCGCTAAGGTAAATCGAATGAAATTCTTCATCTACAAACATTGAATTTTACATTGTGTACAGGATTACAGAAAAACTATCGAATCCACATGACTTAGATTCTTTGTACGTGTTCGGTGCACATTTTCGCACAGTATGAACTACGGATATTGAAATCAGTCGAATTTCGATACTAGTACGAAAGTGTAAAGTAAAGTTGAATTTTGAGCGTGCGCAAAATCGAACGTTACACACACTGTGTTAAAAACTTTTTTTTCTTCTAAAACTAAATTCGACTTTTCGTTTCTATTCTGCGTGTGAAAAGTACCCGTTTTTCCCACTAGTGCGGAAAGTAATTATTCGTGCCTTATTCCGCGTGTGGATAATGCCAGTTTTTCGCACTAGTGCGGAAAGTGATTACTTTCCACACGCAAGAGGCATGAAAATTTCGAATTTTTTTCTACAACTTATTAAATTGATTTTTTTGTTTTTTTGTTTTTTTCAGAGTGTAGAAGCATTCGGACAAGCCATAGAAACAGCTTTGATTAAATACAAGCAAGGAATAGTCGAGGAACAGTTTATTCTCAACAGATATGCCCAAGTCGCAATGGACACTTATACAATGGCTGTTGTTCTGAGCAGAGCCACTATGAGTTTGAATAAAAATTTGCCTAGTTCTGCCCACGAGTTACTTATGGCACAGGTTTGGTGTGCGGAGGTAAGTTTTCACCACTTCAATTCTCATATACCTATATGAGGTATTCCACGCCGTTTCGAACGGTCGAAAAAGTGACCGCTTCAAAAAAAAATTATAATTTTGTTTTATGACACTTAACTATGTCGAAAGAATTTATGTGAATTTTTTCAGAATTTTCGGATTGCATTTGTGGATTTTTTTTCAAATTCCAACTTTTTCTACAAACCTCCGTATCTCGAAAGTATAAGATCGTACAAGAAAATTTGTAAGACAAAAAAGTTGCAGCTTCGAATCAACTTTCTGAAAAAATTTTTTTGGGAATTTTTCGAATCCCAAAAATACTAATTTTTGTCAAAAATACACAAAAATTGGTTTTCCTCAATAATTTACAGAAAATACTCTCAAGTTTGGGATTCGAAAAATTCCCCAAAAAAAATTTTCAGAAAGTTGATTCGAAACTGCAACTTTTTTGTCTCACAAATTTTCTTGTATGATCTTATACTTTCGAGATACGGAGGTTTGTAGAAAAAGTTGGAATTTGGAAAAAAAATCCACAAATGCAATCCGAAAATTCTGAAAAAATTCACATAAATTCTTTCGCCATAGTTAAGTGTCATAAGACAAAATTATGATTTTTTTAGGAAGCGGTCATTTTTTCCTGGAATACCTCATATATATAAGATTAGCACAGATTTAAAGATGAAATTTTGTTTATTTTATGATATTATAACGATTTCAGGCATCTGGAAGAGTCGCTTATAATCTGAGAGTTGCAAGTGCCGGTAAACACTTGGATATATTTAATAAATTTGGTAAAATATCACGTAATGTATGCGAATCTGGTGGTATAGTACAATCAAATCCGTTAAATTTGTAAATACAAATCGTGTATTTTAAAAATCTCTGACCTTCGGGTATTAGGAAATTAATTTAAAAACTTTCGAATACGGGCCATTCCACATGAACCGGATCAGTCACCTCTCAGATATTTTTTTAATTTTGCATGTCGATTGTCCTCGGGGAGTTAGATTTTTGTGCCAAAGGATTTTTCAATTAGTGCAAAATTCGTTGAGTTATTTGCATAAACAAATTCGAGCAAGGTTTTTTTCAAAAATTCATAACTCCGCAAAAAATGACACTAGACTCGATTTTTTTTTTTTAGTTTACGCGGAAAGAGTCATAGAATGTATAAAAAAATAAGTACTTCGAAAAAAGTTTGTTCATCCATTGTTTATTTAACAATTAAGTTTTCAAAGATTTTTAAAACAGGGTGTGACACGATCAAAAATTTTTTTTAAAATACTGACATATACTTTGCACTATACTACAGCCTGTGAATTAAATTTAGGAACGTCTTATTTTTTGTTCTCGAGTAAAAAATCGCTAAAGTTGGCGGCGCGCGCCAATTCCGAGTCGACGCCGCGTGGAACGTAATGGCGTGCGTTAGACTGCTGTTCGCCGCTACTCGACGGACGCGTAGCTGCGGTATTCGAGGGTCATTTTCACAATGAATGACACGATTTAAAAATCTGAAAAAAATACTGTAGTTTCCCCATGGCAACTATAAGCGATACGTTGAGTTTCGAGAACGTCTTCTTTTTCGTTTTTGAAATATTGCGGCTTAAAATTTTAGCATGTATGCTGAGCTGTATGCTAAGATTTCAAACTGCAATAGTTCAAAAACGGAAAAGAACACGTTCTCGAAACTCAACGCATTGCTTATAATTGCCATTGGGAAACTACAATATTTTTTTCAGATTTTTAAATGGTGTCACTCATTGTGAGAATCACTCTCGAACACCGCTGCTACGCGTTCGTCAAGTATATGTCTGCTAAGTATACGTGCTAAAATTTTAAGCTGCAATATTTCAAAAACGAAAAAGAAGACGTTCTCGAAACTCAACGTATCGCTTATAGTTGCCATGGGGAAACTACAGTATTTTTTTCAGATTTTTAAATCGTGTCACTCATTGTGAAAATGACCCTCGAATACCGCAGCTACGCGTCCGTCGAGTAGCGGCGAACAGCAGTCTAACGCACGCCATTACGTTCCACGCGGCGTCGACTCGGAATTGGCGCGCGCCGCCAACTTTAGCGATTTTTTACTCGAGAACAAAAAATAAGACGTTCCTAAATTTAATTCACAGGCTGTAGTATAGTGCAAAGTATATGTCAGTATTTTAAAAAAATTTTTTGATCGTGTCACACCCTGTTTTAAAAATCTTTGAAAACTTAATTGTTAAATAAACAATGGATGAACAAACTTTTTTCGAAGTACTTATTTTTTTATACATTCTATGACTCTTTCCGCGTAAGCTAAAAAAAAAATCGAATCTAGTGTCATTTTTGGCGGAGTTATGAATTTTTGAAAAAAACCTTGCTCGAATTTGTTTATGCAAATAACTCAACGAATTTTGCACTAATTGAAAAATCCTTTGGCACAAAAATCTAACTCCCCGAGGACAATCGACATGCAAAATTAAAAAAATATCTGAGAGGTGACTGATCCGGTTCACGTGGAATGGCCCATACGTGTACGGAGAGAAGCGTGAGAAATTTTTATATCAAATTTGTAAGCGGGGAATTTTTTTTTTTTTTTAACCATTAGCATTTTTGGTTTTTAAATAAACGAAATGTACAGAAATTAATGCTACTTAATTTTTGTCGCTGATTAGATTTTTCTGTGAGTGTATTAAAAAAAAAAAAAAAAAAATTGGAAGTAATAATAAGTAAAGAGGTAAAGACCGAGTGCCTTATTTTTATAAAAAGAAAAATACAAAGATAAAAAACAAAAAAATAGACACAATGTTCTAGGTAGTAATTGGTTGTTACAGTTAAAAGAGATAATCGAAGCATAAATCAATGCAAATTAGATTTTTATGAATGAATAGTGTCTAACGAAGATAATAGTATAATAGAATATGAATTGAAACTAATATACCGTATTTACGTGAAAATAAGCCGCACCCGCGTATAAGCCGCACCCCGATTTTGGAAGGGTCATTTGCGGAAAAAAGTTTTTACACTCGTATAAGCCGCGGGTATAGATGACACAAGCCGGCGACAAAATTCGAATTTCAACACTGCTTTGCGCATGCGCGACCGCTTTTTGAATCACGGGAGTTCCCCTATTCCTTCATTTTGATTCAGATAAAAAAATGTTATAAAGTATTTCTGGCATTTTTACTGATTGCGTTTCCTTATACACCTATGCTCAGTCATTCCATGCTGTTCCAACGTTTTTTGTTCAATATTTCGCAATTGTATCCTCATATAAGCCGCACCCGCGTATAAGCCGCACCCAGATTTTGGGAGGTTGAAAAAGCGAAAAAAAGTGCGGCTTATTTGCGCGTAAATACGGTAAATAATAGCGTAATGTAAATTGTAATAAAGAATAATAATTTCTTCCTGTATGACAAATATATTTTTTTCTTTCTTTTTCTAATCTAAAATTTGTAATAGAATAATAATGAATAATTATACTAGTTATATATGATATATTAGGGTGGTTCAAAAAAGACCTAATTTCTCAGATGTTGCTGCTCATTCGTGAATATGTTGTTTGTGATTTTGAAAAATTATTCCATTTTTTTTTAGCTCTTTAGGACAATATTTACCACTGCCTCAGTGAAGTTGAAATTTCGAAATTTTGCCATTTTTGGCAATTTCAAAGTTCTCAGATCAAAGTCCTCATCTGGCTACCTCTAGGTTCTCATTCAATGAGGATGTTGGTTCAAGATGAGACTCGTACGACAATATTTAGTACTGCTTCAGAGACATTGAAGTTTTTTCACTATTTAAGGGTTTTCTTAGAGATTGGATCGCCAGGTGTTGTTCATGGGACAGTCTTTTCTTACCATTTTAACGAAGAAGTACACGAAGTTTGCAGTCTGTGGGACCATTTTTACTACTGCCTCATGTTGCTAATTTTACTTGAAGGAAAGTCGCTCTCAATGAGGCAGTAGTAAAAATGGTCCCGCAGACTGCAAACTGCTTGGATTTCTTCCTTATATTGGTAAGATGAAACTGTCTCATGAGCAGCACCTGGCGATCAAATCTCCGAAAAAACGCAAAATATTGAAAAAAACTCCAATGTCTCCGAGGCAGTACTAAATATTATCGTACAAGTCTCATCTTGAACCATCATGCTCATTGAATGAGAATCTCGAGGTAGCCAGATGAGCGCTTTGATCTGAAAACTTTGAAATTGCCAAAAATGGCAAAATTTCGAAATTTCAATTTCACTGAGGCAGTAGTAAATATTGTCCAATAGAGCTCAAAAAAATGAAATAATTTTTAAAAATCACAAACAACATATTCACGGATGAGCAGCAACATCTGAGAAATTAGGTCTTTTTTGAACCACCCTAATGATATATATAGGGTACACGTATCGTGTATTCCATTCATAAATAATCATACGCACATCAGAATTTTAACAATAATTATTAAAAGCATAGTTTTATATGGAAATAACAAATTGTTTAACAATGAAGAATAAAAAAATGTTTAGAAAAACTAATGGCTGTTATTCATTCTGTGTTGTTCCTTCTATTAGGAAATTAGAATCCTTATGGTGTTCTTTATTCATAGTGTAAGTAGAATATTCATTAAAAATCGACCTAAACAGTGAACGTATTCATTTGCGATCGAATCATGATTTGAATAATAATTCCCGCCTTTGAGTTTTGCGGGAAAAGTAGTTCGCATGGTCGTCGCTAGAGAGCGCTCGCCACTGCTACTTGAGATTGCGAACAATAAGGGACATATTTGAAAATTCTGAGGAAAGGTTCCAAAAAATAAAGCAGAATAATAACTAGGATCAGGTTTTGTATTATTATTTATATTTCAAGTTTTATTAGACTACAGGTTTTTATATTATTATTACGTATATAATAATAAATGATTTCTAAAACTACCACATCGCTCGTTGTACACCAGCGAGTTTATTATAATCAGCTAACTCGCGGAACATGATACGCGATATTCTCCATCTAGGGATAACGCTCCTAGCTCTTGAAGTCAATACACAACGATTCCGCACTCTGACCAATGAGGAATCACGCGGAAGTGCAGCAATTTCTTCATCCGCCAGTTCCTGTTTTAAAGAGAAATCGTCAATCCCTCATCATCATTATTTTATTAATTTATAATCAAGAAAATTTCTAAACACATGCTTCAATCGTTAATAAATTTGAAATTTCTTTTTTTTTTTTTTTTTTTGTTCACCCTGATTTCTGGCGGCAAAATGTTGTTCTTTCTCAATGAATTAATGCACAGTCTTTCGACCGCTAATTCCTTGACTAAATTTCGACGTTTTACATCACGTATCATTCTCCAATCCACCCATTTATTACGAACTTGCTGAAACTGATTTAAAAAAACGTATTTTAGGTTAGGTTAGGTTAGGTTAGGTGTTTTGATTGCTTAGACGTTTAGATCAACGAATTTTGTCAATTTTAGAATTCTATCAAATAGTCAATCAAACAAGTTCTTCTAACTTACTCCAAATCCTGCGAGCACGGGGGATTTCCAAACAAATTTTGACAACGATGAAGCTCCCGTACCGAACGCCGCCATCTTTGTTTTCGTCTGCTAAGTTCGAGTGGACGCAGCTTTAAGGCGCCTTTTCATTCGACGCTTGATGCTACAAAACGCGTTTTTCTTTTGTCATCACGTGACCTCAACATTTTACGCTGGCGTTTTATCTTCTATCACGTGACTTTATTCATTTTTCGGGTTTACGATAGCGTCAATATTAAAGTCACGTTTTAAGTTTTAACAGATGAAACGCGCGCGTTAAGCGTCAAATGTTTAGGTGCCAGTAAAAATAGAATTTAACTTTGCACTAAATTATAGGTGTTATTTTATATTTTTACAAGGTTTAGCATCACTTACTGAGTATAAAATCACAAAATGCTGACAGATTCCGGTGGAGCTTCAGACGCCATCTTGAAAAAACGTTGTTGTCCGATATCTCGGAAACTGTGCAATTTAGGCTAAAAGTCATATGGACTATTATTGTAGAGATAGTATTTTTCGTACCTAGGCCGTAAAATCTTACGGCCGAGGTGCGAACAACATTTTTTGATCGAGAATCCGTAATAAGTACGCGTTTTGCGGCCGTAAAGGACTTTACGGACTTGTCCGTAAAGTCGTACTTTACGGCCGCGAAACACGACCGAAAAGGCGTACTTTACGGATACTCGATCGAAAATAAAATTTCGAGTCTTTTGTTTCCCATAAACTTTTTTGTAAAACTTACCGTTTGCGATTTATGGCTCATTTAATGAACAGGTTTTTCTATTTCGGTCGATAACTCTTCTAATATTGGATTAATCAATAAAACCTGTTCATCAAATGAGCCGTAAATCGTAAACGGCAAGTTTTACAAAAAAGTTTATGAGAAACAAAAAACGCGAAATTTTATTTTCTACAATAATGGTCTGTATGACTTTTGCCCCAAAGTGCATAGTTTCCGAGATATCGGCTAAAAACGTTTTTTCAAGATGGCGCCTGAAGCTCCACCGGAATCTGTTAGCATTTTGTGATTTTATACTCAGTAAGTGATACTAAACCTCATGAAAAAAATAAAATAACACCTATAATTTAGTGCAAAGTTAAATTCTATTTTATTTTCTATTTTTACTGGCCTAAAAACGCACCTTCAAGTTCTTTTTATCAAGAATATCAAAATTCTGCATGTTTTTTTATTCAATATTTTCGATATAAAATCGTTTCGTTTAAAGATAAACATGCGATTGATAAATATCGAGATATCAGTAAATCACGATTTTCCTAAAACCTGTTATTTTTAAACTCGTGCAAAAATCAATTAATGCCTGCTTTAGGCAGCGCCGTAACTTGACTTAATTTAAAGATCGACCAATCAGGAGGCTCGATTCTTCTGGCACGTGGCTAAAGCAGCCTCCTGATTGGTCGATTCTCAAATTAAGCTAAATTACGGCGTTGCATAAAGGTGGAAGCACATAGAAGTCCATAAGCCATAAGCAGAATGCATAGCCATAGATATAGATATAAGATCTGCAATAAAAACGAAGTGATGCGCATGCGCTATGGCTTATGGACTCCTGTGTGTCTCCACCTTAAAGGTGGAAGCACACAGGAGTCCATAAGCCAAAAGCAGAAAGCATAATCCATAGCGCATGCGCATCACTTCGCTTTTACTGCAGATCTTAAACCAGCCATAAAGCTGTCTCACTTATTCATC
The DNA here is from genome assembly GCA_943736025.1 of Tenthredo mesomela. Classification (NCBI taxonomy): domain Eukaryota; kingdom Metazoa; phylum Arthropoda; class Insecta; order Hymenoptera; family Tenthredinidae; genus Tenthredo; species Tenthredo mesomela. Next base: position 7,071,341 of record OX031021.1, read on the forward strand.
CAGAGTTTGTCTACCTATAGAGCTGGACAATCGATCACAGGCTTCAAATTACAAACGTGGCAATTGCTTTCAATTTTCAAATCTCACAAATTTCAAATTTTTTCGATTTTCTTAGTTTCTTAGATCGTTAAATGCATCTAACAAGCTCTAATGTCTTAAAGAATAGTTGAATAAATATTTAGTTGATTAATTATAACACTTCTGTGTTACAAAATAGAATATATAAAAAATGACTCAACATACTTGCCTCTCCTCTCCTTTTCTTTTCTTTTCTTTTCTTTTCTTGTAGATATAGTTGGCTGCTTATCATTTCGATGAAAAATATAGTATAATATAATAGACAGAATAGATAAGACTAAATTAAAATAGCGCAGGATATAAGGTGATTAATAATAATCTAATAGGTAAAAAAAAAAGAGAAAAAAAAAAAAAGAAAAATATATAATCTACTAGATAAAATCCGCGTGAAATATAGATAGATAGTAATTTTCACAGCTTCTTTATTCGCCTTTTTTTTTATTTTTATTTTATTATTATTCATCGCCTCACCACCCTTTATCGCTTATCTGTATATACAGTAAAACTGTGTATGTACCCATCCTAATGAAAACCGTTTGATTATTATGTTTTTTTTTTTGTTGTTGTTGTAGTTTTTTTTTTTTTTTTTTTTTTTTTAAATGCATGTTTCTTTATACCGTAGAGTTTTAAGAGTAATCCTAATTTATAGGATACTCACAAGAGCGTGCAGAGACGACACACTTCTTCTAGCCACAGAATGAATCCGAATAATGATTAATAAAAATTGCATTACGAATTATATTATATAGTAATATCAGCGTCAGCGTCCACAGCGGCAGGAACAGCAACAGCAGCAGTAGTAGTAGTAGTAGAAGTAGAAGTAGAAGAACAAATAAACGAATTAATAACTAAAGAAACTTAATATAGTAGATAAATGTGAAAAATAATAATATAAAAAAAAAAAAAAAAAAAAAAAAAAAAAAAAATAATAATAATAAAATTTAGATATCTTTGCAGTCCAGCAGCTCTCTCCTTCAGCCTCTCTCCGTCGATTGATTGATTACGATGTTAATAATAATAATAATAATAATAATGAAAGAAAACATTTTTTGTTTTTGTTTTTATCTATTCTCCAGGCTCGTGTGTAGTTTTCTTTTTCCCTACATTTCAAATCTTCCCGCTAATTCAATTTTTTTTTTTTTTTTTTTTTTTTTTATTATTACGAGAGTAACTAAATCAAATTTGGAGTCAAGTATAAAACGATGTTTATGTATACTCAAGTATTTAATTTCTTCAATTATGTGTTTTAGTGACTCTCGCATGTGAAAATAAATGAAAAAAAATAAAAAAAATAAAAAAAATTGCCTAATCAAGGAATATTAATAATAATAATAATAATAATAATTAAAAAAAAAAAAAAAAAAAACTAATGCAAGAAAATGTTGAAATAAAATAATAATGATAATATTTTCTTTTTCTCTCAGAGTATCGCAGAGATATATAAGATTATTTATTCTTTTTATCATTTCTTTGTTGTTTATAGTTTTTTGTTTTCTCTCTCTCTCTCTCTCTCTCATCTTCATTTCTTTCTTTTTCTTTGTTTCCGTAAATAATTAGAAAATATAATTAAGCCGAGCTAAATAATAAAGACGTTGTTTTTTTGAGTAGTAGTAGTAGTAGTAGTAGTAGTAGTAGCAGTAAGTAGGTATAGTTGATTATATAGTCGGAATAATATGACATTAATAAATGCTACACATAGTAGCAATAGCAGCAGTAGCGCAGCGATAATTATCATGTCGCATGTTGTTGTTGTTGTTTTTGTTATTATTGTTATTGTTTTCCTGCGAAACTCTTTGCGGTGGAAACAGTGCTGTATAATAAGCCATTTTGATTTTGATATAAGAAATATAATACGGCTGATAAATAAGAATGTCGCGACATTGTTATACCGTGTCTTATTAAAACAATTATTATTATTATTATTATTATTATTATTATTGTTATTCTCGGCGAAAATAATTATTGTTATTGTTGTTGTTTGTTTTTGTTGTTGTTTTTTTTTTTTTATGATGATATTGATGTTCGATAATACGGCGTAGGTTTTTCTTTCTTTTTTATTAATCGACACGGGACAAGGGGGCGGTGCCACCTCACGGTTAGCATCCATGATAGTAGCTAGTTATTTCTTCTTCTGTGCCTTCTCCGCGGACTTGGTTACCTTGCCTGATGCGTCCTTGAAGTTAACTGCTTTTATTACACCGACTGCAACAGTCTGACGCATGTCACGTACAGCGAAACGTCCCAATGGTGGAAACTCCTGGAAAGCTTCAACGCACATTGGCTTGCTTGGTACAAGGTTCACGATCGCAGCGTCTCCGGATTTTATAGCCTTTGGATTTTCTTCAGTTGTTTTACCCGTACGTCGGTCACACTTCTCCTTTATCTCAGCGAATTTACACGCTATATGAGCTGTGTGACAATCCAACACAGGTGTGTAACCGTTGCTGATTTGACCCGGATGGTTCAACACGATTACCTGAAAACCATTCAAACACGTTAGTGCTGATAAAAAAAAAAATGGCAGTTTTTTTTTTTTTACGAATTTGAATTAAATTGTGATTTTGTAAAATTTTCTTCCGCCATTTTGAATTTTTTTCATGTATTAGACACTCAGACGCTTCGGCCGTCAACAGACTTGGAAGTCCTCCGGTGGAAACCGCGAATGAAGTTAATTTTGATCATCATAGTGTCGTAAATGTAAAAGTAATGCGCCAATCTGTTTAAATTCAAGACTCTCTATTGATATTTTATATATTCTATGACTGATATGTATACAGGTATAGCTACGTTGTTTGTAGATATTAGTCATAGAGTGTATAAAACATCAATAGATGGTCGTTGCTAGTTTTTAAAGAAAGCGAATTGCCTATCATTAGGAAACTCAGTGTCTACATTATAGTCGCGCGTAATATGAATGCTTTTCTTTTTTGTTGAGTGATAAAAATGATAAGGAATGGTTTTTTACCTGAGCGGTGAAGTCGGCAGCGCCTTTAGGCGGGTTGTTCTTTGAGTCACCGGCAACGTATCCACGACGAAGATCCTTAACGGAGATGTTCTTTACGTTGAAACCAACGTTGTCGCCGGGTACAGCTTCGACGAGAGCTTCGTGATGCATCTCGACGGATTTAACTTCAGTCGTTAGTCCGGCAGGTGCGAAAGTCACAACGGTACCAGGCTTCAGTACTCCAGTTTCTACACGACCGACTGGGACCGTTCCAATACCTCCAATCTTGTAGACGTCCTATATTTTTTCGTTTTTTCGAGAAAATAAGAGAAAAAAAAAAAGTTTTCGTTAGAATTGAGAAAATCAGATGATTCAATGAGCGTATAGATGTTTTTTAGATTTATCAGACGCCTTATAGCCGTCAATGGATTTCGAAAAAGCCTCCGGTGGAAACCACGAATGAAGTATTGTTTGTATCATCATTTTTGTTTTTTGTAGAATTGATATACAGAATTTAGGTGTATAAAAATTAAAAAAAAATTGCTTCATCTGGATTTGGACATTTGTACAAATTTGAATAAAATGTTACGAAATTTTGTAAAAAAAAAAAAAAAAAAAAAAAAAAAACAAACGAATTTCAACGAAAAAGCAAATAAATCTATTTTGTATTGATAATTTGCACGATATATTTTTGAAAATTGGTTCAATTCTATTTCTTGAAAAACAAAAAGAAAATTCGAAAAAAAAAATAATATTGACAAAATTTTTGAAAAATTCGAAAAAAAAAAAAAAAAAAAATCGAATCTCTAGAATTTTTTTGATCATTACATGAAAACTTGCGAAATATTACGAAATCTGAGAAAATCTTGGGAAAAAAAAAAAAAAAAAAATCTCACAATTTATACAATTTGAAAAAAAAAAAAAAAAAATAAAAAAACTCATTTTCTTCTATTTACACAAAATTTTGAAAATTTAAACTAAATTCAATGAAATATTTGAAATTCTATGAGGAAAAGAGAAAAAAAAAAAAAAAGAATAATCTTACGAAATATTGCGCAATCGTATGAAATCCCAGAAAAATTTATAAAAAAAAAAAAAAAAATTGAAATTCTTAGAAATTTATTAAAACGTTGAAATGAAAATAAAGTAGAATCTAATGAAAACGTGAAGAAATTTGTCAAATCTTTGAAATTTATTGAAATAAAATCTGAACCATAAATGTTATTTTGAAAAAAAGTATTAAAAGTTGTTTCTATTACCTGAAGGGGAAGACGGAGAGCCTTGTCGGTGGGTCTGCTTGGCGGTAGGATAGCGTCAAGAGCTTCAATGAGGCACTTGCCGTCAGCCTTTCCTTCCTTACGTTCAACAGCCCATCCCTTAAACCATGGCATTTTGCTAGATGGTTCGAGCATGTTGTCTCCGTGCCATCCTGAGATAGGTACGAAAGCGACGGCGAGTGGATTGTATCCAATTTTCTTAATGTAAGAAGAAACTTCCTTCTTAATTTCCTCATAACGAGCCTCTGAGTACGGTGGGTCGGTTGAATCCATTTTGTTAACACCAACAATCAGCTGTTTAACTCCAAGAGTAAAAGCAAGAAGTGCGTGCTCTCGGGTTTGACCATTCTTTGAAATACCAGCTTCGAATTCACCCGTACCAGCTGCTACTATCAATACAGCGCAATCAGCCTGCGATGTACCGGTGATCATGTTCTTGATGAAATCTCTGTGACCAGGGGCGTCAATTATCGTGACATAGTACCTCCCAGTCTCAAACTTCCACAAAGCAATGTCGATGGTGATACCACGTTCACGCTCTGCCTTAAGTTTGTCCAATACCCATGCGTACTTGAACGATCCTTTTCCCATCTAATTGTAATATCAATCAGATCATTATTCATCCTCTACACCTTCATAGGGTTTCTACTTTTCTCAATTTAAACAAATGTTCGTATATGCAAAAGTCAAGGGGACACGCGCGCAAAAAAAATTTTATCAAAATTGCAGAAATTTTTCGAATATCTGCACCAAATTTCAACTAACAATGTGACTTCTGTCGTCAACATGACAACCGTCATTACTTTGAATGGTAGAACCGATTTTATCGACACTCAGACGCCTTAGACCGTCATAAGACCGGTTAACAGTCTTCAGGTGGAAACCACGAATGAAGTAATATTAGTATCATCACTGTGTCAGTTGATTCAATAGAATTCGAATGTGACTTCAAAATTCAAAATTTCGGTAACAAGAAGTGTGAAAACATGTGTAGAAAAGGGCACATGAGTAATAACGTCTTTTCTAAATGCATATTTGCACTGTGTAGTAGTATGTGTGAAAATATATTGTGTGAATCTCACCTCCTGAGCTTCCTTCTCGAATTTCTCGATGGTACGTTTGTCGATACCCCCGCATTTGTAGATCAAATGTCCAGTGGTTGTCGATTTACCGGAATCTACGTGTCCGATAACGACGATGTTGATGTGAACCTTTTCCTTTCCCATATTTGCTGCTGCTGCTAGTGCTGCGTCGTTGTTGTGACAATGTTGTTAAAGACTCCTTTAACAGAGCTGTGAAAATAGAAATAAATCTGTGTGAGAAATAAAAGAACAAAATAAAAGAACAAAGGCGTTGGTGTCAGTGTCGATGATGAAATTTCATTGTGAAAATTCGATAACACGTGGCAGTGCGATATATATCTCATGCAATAGAGAGTAGAGTGTGAATCGGATTTTTCATGAACCGTTAGAAAGGGAGGGGTGACCGACGCCATTTTGAAATAATTTCTTAGGACTCGAGCGAGAGAGAGAAAGAAAGAAAGAAAGAAAGAAAGGCTTGCGCGTCGTGATTAACAAAAAAAAAAAAACCTAAAAAAGATAATCTCGTTAAATTTCGGTTATAAAAGACAACCGAATATCGCATCGGTTTTAGTAATAATGTTAAACAGTTGGTACGACCGGATCGATACGACGCGTTGCGCTGCGGGTACCGTGGAAGAGACACTGAGGAACTGTTCAAGCGGCACTTCTATCTCAACATTCATTGATAGATTCTAACAGTGATATTATTAAATTGATTTTTAATAGCTTTGGGTATTGTGTAGTAAATTTATATTTCAAACATTATATAGGTTTAATCACTCGCTATATTCACCGCCACTTTATAATTCGTTTTTTAAGGTTCGATGGGATGCTAGGAAGTTATATGTGACAACTATGACACCGCCATTACGTGTGCGGTGATCATCATCATCTCTCTCTCATTCCGTTATACTAGTTTATTATTGAATAATTGTAAATCGTAATATGAGCCGAAAATGTTGTTAAACCAAAGAATAGATAACGTCGTATTATAAGAATGTAAAATATTAACACAACAGCAGTAATAATAATTCGATTGATTTTTATGGTTTGGCATGCGGTCGCGTTAAGGCTAGCAGCCGGCGATTCGGTATTTAATTCGCGTTATATTTAACAGTGTTTTCTATAAGAATAAAACAATATTATGAAAAACTATACCGACAGGGTGTAAGGGCGATGCTTATAAATTAATGATTTTGGGTATATGATAGCCGATGGAACTTATTTGGTTGTTAATTTAACGGATTACTTATTACCGCACGAAAATACAGCACGCGCGACCACTCACCTCCAGATGCCACGACAGAAAGAGATCGTCGGAGTAAAGTGACATGCGCACACGGGTTCTAGCACCTAGCCTCGAACCCAATGCCCGTGACTATCGATCCTCTTAGTTATATTCTATGTGTTACAGGTTATTGTTGAAAATAAAAACAACGCAAATAGGATATAAGCATTTATTCATTACACTCAAGTATACAGAGTTTGTTTAAATTTTCTTTAATTTTTATTAACAAGTCAGGAATTTTGGTTAGTTTTAAAAAATCTTTACTCATAAACCGCTGGGTTCGAGACTTCGAGATTTCGATATGTATAGCAACCATAGGCGTCGGCCCAGCCGGAATATCCATAGCCAGGGATTGCCGTTTTACTTATACTAGAAGGGTAATTTACTCATGGTTCAATGCCACGACCCTGAATATGTCGGATATCACTCTGTGATGAATAAAAGAGGAATTTTTAGTACTCATATGCATCGTTAGCAAAAATTAATAACAGTAACATGTTGTAGTACCATACAGTAACATAAGCCGAATAAATTCTTATATTTTTTTGTTCGCTTTTTCCTTCCGTCTAACGATTATCCCATTCCCCTGCATTGCAAACGATGTATATATATATATCTATGTATGTATGCATGAGTATACGCTGGATATTATGAATGTATATATCGATATACGGTCATCGATTAGTGTCAATTCAGTAACTGTATAAAATAACCAGAATTTACAATGAATTGTAAATTAATATAGAAAAATATAATCGTATTGCGATAGTAGCAGCAGCATAAAAATATCGTTAACGAAGTTCATACACCTCGTATGCAACGACTCACGTGGTTAAAAACACGGTCACATTGTGTCGCACCGTGAACCGTAGCATCAAATAAATTCATTAATCGTCAGATTAGGTATAGCAATGCAGTACCTAGCTATAGCAGCCGTTAGAATCAGCGTTACGAGCATTCCGCAAATGATTCACATGCTCAGGTTGTGACCCCCACCTGTTTCGTTGAATGGTTGTACCATGCGGGAATGTTGAATTTATGCTTTAGTTATATTGTAAATAAATTTATCCACCAATACGACGTCGAAGCATTAAATTGTGCTAAATTTTCACATTATTTCAACACAATTCTGTAGATTTTTAAATAGTATATAAAAATTTATTAATAAGGTCATGCACAGTATCTGTACGCATATTTAAAAATTCAGTAATTCTGCTTATGCAGAATTTTTTTCTGCAAGGGTAGCGTGTGGTGGACTTCAAACTACGCCTTGCAACTGTAAGATGCAACCGGCATTGCAGTAATGTTGAACAAGTTGCGGTATTATCAATAAAAATTAATCGATTGTTCTTTGAATTATATATGAATCCTGTATTTTCGAGTCAACACTCGAACTTGTAGATAAATGTTGATCATACTACTGACTCGATTATAGATTGATTAAGACTTTTCCTTCAATAATGATAAATATTTTCACATACCTTGTCGATTATTGAATTGTGTTTTATCTTCATCATCGTTGGAAAATCATTTATTGAATAATAAAATTAAAAAATTAAAAAAAAAAAAAAAAAAAAAAAAAAAAAATGGTAAAATAAAATTTAAATCTACATGATAATCTACGTAGGTAGGTATCTGTGACGCGTTGAGTCAAATTTTCGATAAACGTTCTACCTATATATTGGTATTATATATCTTATCGCATTATAACATGCAGAAGTGTGATATAATATAATTTAGATCTGATATTAATATAGGATTTTATCATGTTTGTTTTAACGGAGTTGCGGTGATACATGTAATTTTAATGAATATATGGATTAATTAAACGAAATAATGATACTGAAAATGAAATAAAAAAAAAAAAAATTGAAAAAAAAAAAAAAAGAATTAGTAGACTGCATTGTTATAGGCATAATAATAATAATAATAATAATAGGACGAGGAATAGGCATAACGTAAACTGTATCATTTTAAATATATAGGGATTGTTGAATATTTTATATCATATATTTTATATATATTTGTATTATCAATTATATCATTCATTATTTACAAAATCTTGTCATTCATTTAATTATTATATATAATCGTTATATAGTTATATATTAATTATTAAATCTTTTTTTTTTGTGTTTTGTCATTTTTTTTTTTTTTTTTTTTTCGTTTTCGTTTTTTTTTTTTTTTTTTTTTTTTGTTTTACCTGAGTGCCCGCACAATAAAATGTCTTGCCGCAAGATTATAGTAGTATATACTATATAAAGAGCTGCAAGGTATACATATATATGTATACATATACATATGTAACGCAACCAAAAAAAAAAAAAAAAAAAAAAAAATCAATGAAATAAATTAACGCACATCAAAATTATTCGGATGTATATAAAGAAATTTTCTGATGAAGAACTAATTAATTAATTAATTAATTAATTAATTATTATATATACCTATATATGATCGTTTTAGTATACACTTACAGTCTAGACATTTGAATGTTTCGTCGAGAATCGTTGAATTACGAATAATAGGTTGGTGAATCCTTTTTTTTTTTTTTTCTTTTATAATTAATTATTAATCGTCATAAATCGATAATAATTTGATCGTCTAAACCTAAGGCTATATAAATAGTATATATATATACCGAGAAGTTTCGTGGACGCGGAACGCTAGGGGTACCAACCCGAAATTTTTGCTATTCCATAGGCGTAGGTCATACAGTAAACTACAGCACCAGTTTGGTAACTTACTAGATGTTTCTAGTAAAATCACTAGAGATCACTAGAAATCTAGTTTACTGTATGACCTACGCCAATGGAATAGCAAAAATTTCGGGTTGGTACCCCTAGCGTTCCGCGTCCACGAAACTTCTCGGTATATATATATAATATTGAAATTATATTATACTGATTTGAGGATATAATGATAATTAATTTGTTGATCGATTTATTGAGCCAGTTAAACTTATATAGCTTAATATTATATATAATTAAATATATATAGTATGTGTAGGTATTATATACTATTATGTATACGAATAGAATTATTAAATATATATATTATCAAAGAAAGAATAAACCATATGGCGTTAGGTATACATATATATATATATATAATCATGGTATATATATGGTAAATACACTTTAAAGGTATATCGCGGTTATTTGTTGTTTTATTTTTTTTTTTCTTTTTTGACACAAAATTAGGCTAATGTATTTATGTATGTATGTATGTATGTATATATATATAGTTATGTATGCGCCTAATTAAGTATTATATATAGGTACTATATATTATTATATGCATTTAATCCGGAATTAGCGTTTGAAGATAATAATATAATATAATATAATATAATATAATATAATATATAATATAATAAATTTTCGATATAATATAATATATATTATATAATATAATAGTATGTATGTATAACGTGCCTATGTATGATATGCGCGGCATTTTTTTTATTTTTTTTATTTTATTAACATTAATAAATTATTTTCTTTTTTTTTTTTTGTTTTCATTTATAATAAACAATTACAAAACAATAACAAGGTTTGAATAATTATAATAATTATCGATCATCGTTATAAATAGGTATGTATATATTATATAGGTATAGCGTATAATTGGAATGGTATAGCGAATTATTGGAATTGGAATATTATACCTATATAGATATAATAATAATAATAATAATAATAATAATAATAATAATAAATAATGATATATAAATTCGTGATATATATTATACTATACTGGAAATAAATCATATATATGAATCCGCATTCAAATATCAGCTTGTAGGTATATACCGAGAATATTTGGTGAGACTACACGATCCCCTTCCTACGGCAAAACCTACACATGCGCGGTGAGGTTCGTTTGGGACGGAATGAGGTGCCAGTAGCATTGCATCCCCTCCCGAATGAGCCTCACACACGCAGTACGCGCCTGTGTTGGTTTTGCCGTAGAAAGGGGGATCGTGTAGTGTCACCGAATATTCTCGGTATATATAAATATATATATATATATATATAATAATAGAACATACAATACAACAACAGATCTTATACAAGATTTGGAAAGTCATATATCTCCGCCATAAGAACCATTACCACCGGTTGTATTATAATAGTATATACCGAGAAGTTTCGTGGACGCGGAACGCTAGGGGTACCAACCCGAAATTTTTGCTATTCCATAGGCGTAGGTCATACAGTAAACTGCAGCAGCAGTTTGGTAACTTACTAGATGTTTCTAGTAAGATCACTAGAAATCACTGGAAATCTAGTCACTATAGATTTCTAGTCCAGAAATCTAGTGACCAATGATCAATAGATTTCTAGTGATCTCTAGTGATTTTACTAGAAACATCTAGTAAGTTACCAAACTGCTGCTGCAGTTTACTGTATGACCTACGCCTATGGAATAGCAAAAATTTCGGGTTGGTACCCCTAGCGTTCCGCGTCCACGAAACTTCTCGGTATAGGTATATGTATACAGGGTCATTTCGTCAATGAACCTCATAGGGTAGCGCGAAAAACGCCTGCATACAGGCAACTCAAACATCAGGCAATTGGGTCCTATTTCCCATGTAACCAATCCCCATGCAATTATGCGTAACAAGAACCGGCTGAGCTGCCCCGAGTTACCTATAATTTAGGGTCCCATGTGAGGCTCATACAAGAAAAGCCCCGGTATACTGTATCTATTAGGGTGGTCCTTGATTCTTTCATATTCGAATTTCAATGCTCACATGGGTCAGAAGGTTTTCAAATATTTACAAAAGGGTGTAGTCAAAAATGCAGGTTCTTATTTCAATTCTAAGTCCTGCACCAAAGCGTTTGAACTTTCACACTTAAATTACACACACGATTTTTGGTACTTCGGTGTTATTTTTTACTCTGAATAAGAATTTTCATTTTTTTTTTTTTGGTCCGCTGTGATGCGAAAATAATTTCCAATAAATATTTACTACTACAGGTAAGGATTGTACCAAGTTTGAGATTTTGGGAGCTGTATAATGCAATGGGATGGAAAAAAATTAACCGCGAAATCTCACAAATTGTGTTTTATTCAAATGGCAAAATTCGAAGACTTTGGGGCGGTGCTTAGAATTGAGATAGGAACCTGAGGTTTGGGCTACATTTTTTTGAAATATATTTGGAGACGTCCTGGCCCATGGGAGCATTGAAATTAAAAAATGATCAAATTAAGGACCATCCTAATATACCTATAATATACATTATATAACTTTTCACAAATTTCATTTTCGCGCGTTATTATAATTTATGATGATGGTCTGATTTTTATTATATAGGTATACGATGATTAATATTATTTTTCACACGTACAGAATATGCGATACTATACGAATGAGACTTCCAATAATTTTTTAAGACTAATGTATGAGTGTGCAATAAAAAGGGATCGTCAGCACAATTAAATTACCGATTTTTAATTATATACCTATAATGCAAAGTCGCAAAGTTACCAGACTAAATACATTAATTAATGCCAAAAGTCGTCTATGAAACAGCTGAAAAATTAAATTTCAATACGAACGTCGCTTCAAATTTTAAATTGAAAAACTTTTATCATTGTGTCTTTCAGAGTAAGAAAAAAAAAAGAACGTTTTTTTTGAACCGAAAAATAATTGCTCGACAATTATTAATAATTATATTATAAAAGATAAATTTTATCGACTGAATTTTCAAAAGCTAATTTTTTTTAACAATTATTTACATGCTGCATAAAAGCTAGAAAAGCCTAGCTCGTAATTTGAAACGAAAAATATCTTTCAGAGGTTTCTCGCACAGATGACTTTTGCCATTAACGATGTAAACGTAAATGTACGAATTTTCTCGAGCATTTTTGACCCCCAGATATTTATTCGCATATTCATGAAATCCACAATAATATATATATAATATTACATACGTCAATACATATACTATAAATATACATATATTATATATATTCAAGGGAATATATATTTCATATACCCACCACACTGTTTTTATGTATAAATTTTATTATTTAACGAGATACCTAGTTAATTGATTACGTAGTTTTTTTTCCTTATTACCCCGAGCTTTTTTTTTTTTTTTTTTTTTTTCACCATACTCATAAAACGCCATATATATGTAATATATATTTATTTATATACCGTGCGTTTTCGTCGAAGTGCGACATGCCTGGATCCGAAGATAACCGAACGTACCCTATATTATATGCAACTGTTCATAAATGAGTCGTGTTGAGGCGGCCGAGAGTCGAAATCGGCAATTAGCATCCCCACCGATCAAACTTTACGTAGATGGCGCTAGACTGCGAGGCTCTGTCATGGCGGCGATTACATACACTAACGCGATGTTAGTGTGAATAGTTTGTATGCGTGAGGTTGCGTGAGGTTGCACCGCGTAATTTAAATAACCTAATATCGTTCAACTATTCAAATCAAAAATTCAAACGGCGCGCGCAACCTCATGCTTACAAACTATTCACGCTAACATCGCGGTAGTGTATGTAATCGCCGCCATGACAGAGCCTTGCAATCTAGCGCCATCTATGCAAAGTTTGATCAGTGGAGATCCTTCTTCTTCTTCTTCTTCTTCCGTTCTTCGACTTATCGGATCGGTGGGGATCCTAATTGCCGATTACGACTCTCGGCCACCTCAACACGACTTATTCGTGGATGGTTGCATATGATAGGGCGTACGTTCGGCCATCTTCGGATCAATAGGCATTCCGCGCTTCCATGAAAACGCACGGTATATGTAGCTATGTGTATATATGTGTACCATAAAGAGAGAATTGTAAGGCTCGTACTGTAACATGTTCGATTTCGTATTATATCTACTATATAAATCGTTATCTACCGCTACATAATCATTTTATATAGTATATATATATATATATATTCACTATGTATTATATATAAATGGAATCGCGATGCGGACTATATACTATATATATCATAAACTAAAATATATACTATATATAAGTATATAATAATGTGTAAATTCTAACGGGTAGTAGGTACATAAGAAATTCTCGCTTAATATGGCAGTATTACGGTATTACAATATTTTTGCATTACTAATAAGTACATATATATACCTATACACGGGGCATGCTATACCGAATCGACCCGGGCCTGACCCTCAACCTCTCGAATTCAGTTCACGACTCTTTATGTTATCGCCCCAACTCTAAAAAAGGACTTGGAGATTTTTGTTTTCAAATTTTTCAAAAATTGTCTGATTTACTTGCGATTTTTTGAAAATGAACACATCGTTGGCCATCATTCTAAAATTTGGGAAAATTCTGAAAAATCCAATTCTGAAATAACAGCAAAAAAAAAAGAAGGAAACGGTGGTCCACTTTGTGTCTAGGCTCACAATTTTGATATCCGACACAGGATTTTCATTTCCATAAAATCGTAAGTAAATCAGGTAATTGTCAAAAATTTGAAACAAAATCGAAGATTTTTGAAGAGTTGAGGCGATGAAATACAAAATCGTGAACCGAAACCGAGAGGTCGAGGGTCAGGCCCAGGTCGATTCGGCATGGAATGTCCCATATATATTTCCCTTCCCGACATTTAAGCATTCACGATTATTATACTATCCATATATAATATAATGTCTAACTAAATATATTGAGAAAATAACAAATATATAAGTAATGGATATAATAATATACCTATATACCTATATATGTATTAAAGTATTTCAGGATAAGGGCACCCAACTATACCGTAGCACCAAAATATATATAATATCTATACACTAGATCGCACACGCCTTAAGGGAAAATGGAAGGTGAATTATACACCTCGAATTTTTGGGAGCCCGTTTCCCAGCTAAAACACATCCAATCGATGTGAAATTGATATCAGTGATGCAGAAAAAGTGCACGGAGGGCATGATGCTCTTGGATTTCCAAAAAGCGAAAATAAAATTTACAGTTTTTATGTCAAGAGTGCTCTGTAACGAATAATCGTTGTTGCGCTGACATTGTACTTTGATAAATATGAAAACACCCGAAACATTTTCGCTTTTTGGAAATTCAAGAGCATCATGCCCTCTGTGCACTTTTTCTGCGTCACATGATATCAATTTCACATCGATCGGATGTGTTTTAGCTGGGAAACGGGTTGCCAAAAATTCGAGGTGTAGAATTTACCTTTCATTTCACGTTAAGGGGAAATGAAAGCTGATGTTGCGCGACAGGGTGCCATCTATCGGATTGGAATTTTCGTTTTTGGTCCTTTTCGTTTTTTGGAAATCCAAGAGCGTCATGCCCTCCGTGCACTTCTTCTGCTTCATTGATATCAATTTCACATCGATCGGATGTGTTTTAGCTGAGAAACGGGCTCCCGAAAATCCCGAAAATTCCAATCCGATAGATGGCACCATGTAGGGGAAATGAAAGCTGATTCCGCGCGACGGGGTGCCATCTATCGGATTGGAATTTTCGGGAGCCCGTTTCTCAGCTAAAACACATCCGATCGATGTGAAATTGATATCAATGAAGCAGAAGAAGTGTACGGAGGGCATGACTCTCTTGGATTTCCAAAAAACGAAAAGGAACGAAAACGAAAATTTCAATCCGATAGATGGCACCCTGTCGCGCAACAATCAGCTTTCATTTCCCCTTAATTATAATATGCTTTATAGTTTGTTTTTTTCACTTATTAATTGTTATAGTACATCGTCGTCTTTCTATCTCTCTATCTTTCATATTTCATTTGTGTGTGTGTGTGTGTGTGTGTGTGTGTGTGTGTCTGTTTTTTTATTTTTTTTTTATAATTCACTGAGGATGAATTGGTAAAAAAAGAAAAAAAATGTGAATCAAAATAATAACAATATCATTATTATCATATTACATTGATAACATATTTGCATGAATATCATGCAAACATTATTTATAGTTTATATAGTGACGTAATGAATGTTGAACTTTATAGTCTTCTTAAATGTTATATATATAATATAATATAATATAATATAATACATATATACTATATGTATACGCGTATATATATAATATGTTCGTACCATTAATTATGCAATGAAAACATGGAAAAACCGTAATATCTAAAAATCTATGAATTAGACGACTAGATAATATTACAATACAACATTATCATTATAATAATATACGATTAAGAATGAGGATTTTTATTTTACGATTCGTTATCTATACATATTGTTACGCATCATATATTCCCGCCAATTCAATGCCTTTTGTATTTCCTCAACCGTTTCCCGCGCATTTCTATAACCTATATTGCGGTATCGCGTTACATTCTAATACCCGATATTATAACGCATTATATAGAGATCGAATCTAATTAACTGAAATATATATTTAGAGGTGGGTATATCTCACAGAGGATATATTCATGGCAGGTTATTGGCCATAGGACATGTGCTTTAGGTATTTATTTCAATTATATAATATGGTTTTATAGGTTAGCTAATATACCTATAACAGTCAGCGCAATATTTCGGAACTAATAATATATTAAAACATCAAATTCCCTAATATTTCAACGTTTTTCATTTTTTTTTTTTTTTTTTTTGTTGGTAATATCGATCGAAATAACAAGAAACAGAATCGAAATTTTAATATTGTAAGCAGTGGCACTGACTGCGCATGCGGAAAGAGGAAAAAATATGTATCACGATTAAAGGTTATAATTATGTGTGTATTATCTATCTATAGTATTAAGTTAATTATTCATCGAAATGATCGCAATTACGATTACGCTCGCAACCGCAACGGGTGCGTTATACGTATATTATGTAGTTACACCACCGCTGAACGTTTAGATTAAAACCGGAAGCGAAATTTTGAAGCGTGGTGAAGTCGGATGGTGGTTTTAGTTGGTCCCGAACAATGAGTGAGAATTGGCGGTTAATTATATATATATATATATATATTTGTGGCGTTGTTTGGTATTTGTCACGTATAATTCTGCGTAGAAAATTGTCTCAGCAGGTTTTTTTAAGGGGACCAGTATTCAGCGACTTTTTGAGAAATTATCATAGTCCGAAATCAATTTATTTCACAACCAAAGTCTATTTCACATCAAAATATTTTTCTTTTTCAAAATCATGTGTCGTAAGGATTTTAGAGCACCGTTAGACCGATTCAGGTCATCTTGGATTCATTTTCTTCAGAAAACAAATCCTCATCATGTGAATGTAGGAATTTTAAAATAAAAAATGATGTCATAAGTTATGATCAATTTACCAAATTTGCAAAAATTATTATCACTCATTTCTTAAATAACTTGGCCAAAACGAAAAATTTTCAAAATTCCTACATTCACATGATGAAGATTTGTTTTCTGAAGAAAATGAATCCAAGATGACCTGAATCGGTCCAACGGTGCTCTGAAATCCTTACGACACATGATTTTGAAAAGGAAAAATTTTTCGATGTGAAATGAACTTTGGTTATGAAATAAATTGATTTAGGACTATGATAATTACTCGAAAAGTCGCTGTACTGGTCCCCTTAAAGTCGAACAAAAACACGGCTGACCGAAATCCCAAGAGAAAATTACTCCTTGAAGCTATAAGGGAACTTAAATAATTTCTGTTTGAACTTATACCGTGAGAATCGGGTGAAACAGTACGGTCAATTCGCGCCAACGCTGACTCACTTAAGTTCTCACAGGGCTAGCCAACACACGAAAAATCTACCTAGACTCGATACGCGTCTCACCGCTGACCACGCGCCAAAATTACCCTAGGGATTTTACAGCGCAACGAGTGGCTACTCCTATAAAATACGAATTATTCAGCGCCTGCGCGCTTCGACCTGCTGTTTCACACCATTCTCACGGTATACATACTACCAAGTCTGAAAACTAAACGAAACAAATACTCTCTATACTCCAATTTTTATGGTTTCAAATAAGATTGCTGATAGCTGGCGCACTGGATAACTGGTTGAACCCTCAAAAATTGTAGTCGCCATGGCAATTTGAGAACGATTTGGTCTATTGATTTGAAATTTATAGCAGAGTTTTATGCTATTTTTATTTCTGGATTGAACTACGACAAATACGTTGTTGTACATACATACCTACTTTGTTTAAAAACTAGTTAGGAGATTATAAGAAAATATGTGTAAAATGTAAGTAAAGACAGCGACAATTGTTTTCTGTACGTATTTTCCAACTGGAAAATTGATTGTAGTTCAATCGGAGGATGAACATGTGATAACACAATACTATCAATTCAAAATCATTGGATGAAATCGTTCTTGCGATATCATGGCGACCATAGAGGGTTGTACTTTCTGCAGACATGGATTCTGCATTATAGTGAAACTATTTTAAAAATTAAAATAATGGAAGATTGAATTACTGAAATTTTTTCAAATCCCGATTAAAAATAATTATATATAATTATATATAATTATATATTGATTATATATGGATTATATATCGATTATATATGAAAAATGGCCCTATATAAATATATATAATAAATATATATAAATTATATATATTTATATATTATATAAATATATATAATTTATATATATTTATATAGGGCCATTTGTCATATATAATCCATATACAATTATATATAATTATATATAATAATTTTTACTCGGGATACTTATAAGTTAAAATATTCTTTCAGCTTCTGTACAAAGTTTAAATTTGATGCATATGACCCAGAATCGTCAACTTAATAATATATTCTGCACAAATATTCTATACGTGGTATGATAATTATACTTAAATATATAATAATTATATATACCCCGTTATGTAATTTAATTTATATAGTTAGGTATACCCTATCTATTAATTGTTATATATATATATCTATTACCCGCGATAATACATACTGCATTTCCTTTGGCATATTATAATACGTATTTACATATAACGTGACCGATTTAGATTAGTATACTATATGAATTACTGTGTATATTATTATTCGATATCAATTGATTATTGTTGAGGTTAGAGCTCAGACTGATCTAGTCTGTTAATTGTCGAGAGTAAATTTCCGCTTGTTGTATATCCATATTATGTATTGTATTATGTATAGTACTTCGTATGTATATAATAATAGATTTCAATTTAATCGTACGATATTAGGTATATAAGTATAATATTATTATACTTATTCACGTACCATTATATTTCATAATTCACAGGATTTCATTTATTTATATATATCGGGATATACCAAATAAGAAACTGTATTTACATATCTATATACCTGCGTATAATAAATCGCTCATTGTCAGTAATTATACCTATTATACCTATATCTGCTAACTGCAGGGAATGGAACCGAATTAATTATACGTTTGAATTTGTTTAGAAATGATTTTTGTGAATTTTTTCAGGAATTGCATAATGGGATGTTTCAAGATTTTCATTGAAATTTTATAGACTTTTATATTATGGGCTTCGATTTCATTTGAAAGTATCTTCCGGATTTGGTTAACCCTGCGCCATGATGAAGTGATTGATAAATCTAAAAACCCATAATCTGGAACTTGATGTGGACGAAATTTATCGCTTCGAATAAAACCAAACGATAAATTGACGTCGATAACTCTCCAGATCATAGCTGGGTCTCTCTAGGACTCGACGAATCTGCATTCACACATGTCTCATCCCCGCCTGTGAATCGTTGATCTTTAATATCGTACAAAACCTGCATAACGATAGGACATTTACTCCTAAGTAACGCGATTTTAATTGAAAAAAAAATCGAGTGTATTTAGAAAAGAAGTACAATCATGTAATTCAAATATCTAGTTCCCGCCGCTCCGTTCAATTTTCTAGTACTATCATCCGCCGCTGTTTCAACAGCGCTGTTCTTAACCTCGTCAAGAGTAACCAGGCAATCAACGACAATTTTCTCATCGTCTTTTACCGCCAAAGTCCGACTAACCGATGCAACAGTATCGTCAGAATCAGCGTCAATCACTTGACTGTTTACTTGTATCTTGACGACAGCATTAACGGGGTAAATTTTCTCCACCATTAAGTTGGGGGGGTCGAACGACGGGCGTCTGTTCAATTCCTCAGCTTCGACGGGGGTCCCGATTCTTTCGAAAACTTTACTGCTACAGTATTCGCATTGCGGACAGAGTTTCGGTGTCTGGCAATTGAAGCATATCAAATCACGTTCGAAATTTGAAAATTTTTCTTTGTCCCTGATGTCACTTCTCGACTCTTGATCGATTCCTTCCTCAATGTACCGAGCGCCGCCATTGTGGGGTGTTTTTTCGCAGGATCTACTCCTCAAATCACACTCTCTGCACAATAAAAGATTCGATTTGCTTCCTGGTCGTGAAATGTAGCCGTTGCAAGTCCCCGCGTATATAGCATCGTCTCCGGCGGCGCCACCGTCGTCACTTTCGAATAAGTGGGCCGAGGGACTACCGATCGACTTTGTATCGCTACCGCGCGATATCTGGCGCTGCGCGCGTTCTATTCGGTTTTTGCCGCGCTCACGCGGCCATGTTTCTCGTTAAATGATGCTTTCTCGGTTCCTCTCGTTGTCCTCGAGACTCGACGACGAACTTGCACCGCATATCTGCATCTCGATTTCCGCCAGTCTGTGCTCAACCTCCCATTGCTGCTGGTTCAATTTCACACTCATGGCAGCATTCTCGGTCTCCAAGGTCACCAAACGCTGACGTAGACGCTTTATCTCTGCTAGTAAGGCCTCGTGTGTACCAAGCAGCGGCGTCACACCCTCGCTTGGTACCAGGGGCGTCATACTGTTGCAGGACGTTCCTGCAGAGGCAAAATAAAGAAAAAATAGATTAAAGACAGTACAGCTATTATCTTAATGACCTTATCTCATGAACTGGAATGGCCTAATCCGGTTTGAAAGGGCGGTGCTAGAATTAAGATTACTCTTAATCCCGGATGATAGCTTTACCAATGGACTCATTGTCAGAAAGATTATATCTGTCCTCAGAATTGCATACTGACTCAAATAGACCTAAGAGATTTTTGAGTTTCCCTTTTTTTTTGTTGTTGCAAAAATCCAGGTTTTGTGTTGCTAAGAATTATCTGACTAAAAGTTTATCAACTGAGCAAAAAAAGAAATAGTAGAAAGAATATAAGCTGTTATTTTCTCGTTTTGAGAAATTTTTAAGCAAATATCTAACTTGCTTAGTTACGGTAGTCTAATTTAGTTTATTCAACTTTTAACAGAGTCTAAAATGAGGTAAAAAGTATTCCATTACACTCCAGAACTTCAATTATTTCTGTTAGGTTTTAATGCAATTTCAGAACTCTGTTTGGGATTATGGTTAAATTATTCATCGATTTCTTATGAACTTTACAAAAGTTCATTGAAATTTAATTAGAATTTCATGGATTTGACGCGGTATATACCTACCATTGGAATTTCAATGGAATCTCACAGGATTCTACCTTCAAATTTTCATTAATTATTTTGGAATTTAATAATTTCCTAAAACGTTCTCTAAATATACCTAATCAATTAATCCAATAATTCGTCGGTTTCTCAACTATTTCACCAAGTCCGCAAAAAAAAATTTCACATTTTTTTTTTGTGCAGATCGGTTCACACCATGAATGTCAAAGGTGGTAAACCCCCTCTTTTCACTTCGTGCAGGGGGTATAAGGTATATTTATTTCACAAATGAGCTTAACAAAATCCAATGTAATTCGAGGTATTTCCAACGACTACAAAGGACTCGATATGGGTACCTTGCATAACTTCTATAGAATTTCCAAAACTTTTGTAATAATGGTGAGGTGACAAAAATTCAACTTTTCTAATTAATTATTTTCAAATTACTGTTAATGAGTCAATTTAACAAATAGTATCCCCGATCCTCATCAGACCGCGACACCTATAGCTGTTTCAAATGACTTTGATGACTTTAAATGAGTTTGAAAGACCGGAGACTAGTAGTCGTATAATCATGTTCCACATCAGTCTGGTCGAATAAAAACCGTGTGTTCAATAATTCCAGTTTTAACGATTTTTTGAATAGCAGCTGCGCGAGATGTTAATAATTTTTTTTTTTTTTAATATATACAACCTCCCCCACCGTCACCAAACTCCTCGACCGATTCCGCTCTAATTCCATTTCGGATATGAATATTGATGAATATATATTTCGCGAATTCGCGATTTCATGAAATCGGTTACGCACCCGATTCAGAAATTCATTTGACGTATAAGAACGAAGTGAATACGATTACAATTACAAACCATAATAAGAACATAAAACAAAAAACAAAAAAAAAAAAAAAAAAAACCCAAACTATGTTTAAGTAAACTACTATAGACTACTTAAATAACTACTACTACCAAACTGCTATACACATGTGCAAATTATTAATATAAAGATACAGGTTCAACTCATTTTTAAAGATAAGATTATTATATACCGAGACACATTATAAATATACAATAAAGTATAGAATGTAGAAAAATAAGAAGAATAAAGATAAATAATAAAGGATGTTATCACAAAATGCAGAAAGGACTCGAGGCTCCCGCATCTTATTATCTAAAGGGTATCCTATCTGCCACGGGGGATCCCCATTCGGGGACTTACCAGAGTGGGTTGATTGTTTTCCCCCGAAGTTCGTACCGGAAGTTGTTAACCTGGGTGTATGGTCTTCGCTACTACAGTGTCCACTGCTTGTAGCGCTCATAGGGCTTTCCATGCTTTTGGTATTGTTATTGTTGTTGTTGTTGTTATTATTGTTGTTGTTGTTATTGTTGTTGTTATTGTTGATATTATTGTTGTTATTAGTAGTTGCGCTGGCCAGGACGTTCGCACCGCTGATTTGACTGCCCTGAAGGCAACGTGAAGCGACGGGGCTTGGTGCTGGGGAAAAAAGTTGCGATTGGGCCGCCACGTACGGCCCCTGATTACGCGCCTCCGACGCCGAAATCCACATCTCTTCCAGGGGCACTCGACCCCTCGATTCCACGAGGCCGGGTGTACTCTGACACCTACCCATCGCCGCTGGAAATTGAATACCCCCGTTAAACGACAGGGGGATATAGTCGAGTCAGTCGTGAGATACGTCGCGTTAATGGCGCTTGCGGATCACCTCGAAAACGCGATTCGCAGTTTCTCCCATACCACACAATCGATCGGAATGAAAATTTGGGGATCAATGCTTCACTTCGGCAGAAAGCGGCCAAGTATTTCGTTTTTTCCAAAATTTTGGATTTTTTTTTTTTCTACAGATTCAGTTATCATCAAAGATATCGTGAAATTTAATTCACACGGATACAATAGATTTGTTGCGATTTTCCAAATACTTAGCTACTCGGCGATGGCAAACCTGACATTTTTAGCACTATCTCTATACGTTTCATCGTAGAGCACGTATTCAGCTCCCTTTGACTTTCTAAAGTCTAACCAATGCATATTTTATAGGGAAACGTTTGTATTCATATTCCGTAGTACGAACGTAATGTACGTATATAGAAGGCAGTGGTTAGCGCTTATGTAAAGATGGCTGACTAAGCTAAGCTCTGGATATATCCTATATAAATGAATTTTTAATATCTCTACAAGAGAAGAGGAGAGTAAAAAAAAAAAAAAAAAAATGTATCTGGAAGCTATGTGGTAGAACTGCTGACGAAAAATAGCGATCGCATTGCGTTCGAAAACGTAATGTCTAACAATGAGAGATTATTGTCTGCGATATTTTTAAATTGGGTCTTCAATGAACTCTTTATATAAGGGGCGTACACAGAATGATTCGCATTGGTAAAAATAATGACTGAAAAAAATATTGCTCACATGCGGTGGACGTGATAAATTTTTATCACTATACACAGTAAAAATTTTTGAGTCATTTTTAACATAAAGTCTTGTGTTAAAAATTTTTGTCTTAAATATTTAACACTTTTTAGTGTCAATTTAACACAATACAATCAAATTGACACTAAAAAGTGTTAAATATTTAACACTTGTGTTAAAAATTTAACACTTGTGTTAAAAATTTTTGTGTTAAATATTTAACACTTGTGTTAAAAAATTTTGTGTTAAATATTTAACACTTGTGTTAAAAATTTTTGTGTTAAAAATTTTTCTGTTAAATATTTAACACTTTTTAGTGTCAATTTAACACAATACAATCAAATTAACACTAAAAAGTGTTGAATATTTAACACAAACATTTTTAACACAAGACTTTATGTTAAAAATGACGCAAAAATGTTGACTGTGTAGTATCGCAAGCTGAAATTTAGACAAAAATGTCAAAAATACCATTTCGCTCGACTTGGACTAAGTACAATGAATTATGTGAAACTGATCCGAACGATGTTTATGATGTAAGAGAGACGATTGTTTGCACAAAAGTTTTGCATCGATTCTTTATACTCTGATATTGAAAAACAAAAATTTTCGGAGTAAGAAAATGTGTGCAATAATTCATCCCCTTAAATATTTGATATAAAATTCTCGTGAGTAAATTAACTTCGTCAAGGTATGAATACCGTATATGCTGAAGAGGGTATAATAACGTAAAAAGAAAAAGAAAAAAAAAAAAAAAAAAAAAAATACAGAAGAGAGAATTACATACATATGCCCCGCAGGAAACTGAAATTGGATTAAAACGGATTTAGTAGAAGTTAAACCCCGAATCCTTTGCTGATTAAAGATAAAAAAAAAAAAAAAAAAAAATCGTAACCGTAACGAGTCAAAAACTCGAATAAGTTTCAATTATTTTTTAATCCATTTCAGGTTCAATTTATCGACGCTAAATTATAACTCAAGAAATTTATATTCCCGGAATATTTGGAAATAACCGATGCATAAAATCTCCAAGAAATCTTGGAGAGGCAAAAATTTCATTTCCCAATCCCACAGCTGTCACAATATCAGGTCATATCGCAAACGTATACCATATAGTTTGGAGGGGTAGTTACGTTATATTGGCTAGTATTATATATGTAGGTATGAGGTACATATGCATCTACAATATAGATATACGTAGGTACGTCATGGCTGACTCGAAATGATATCAGAATTTAATCCGAGAATGTTGGGAAAGGTTGATGGATTTGGATATTCGCTTTCTACATTTTGTGAACACAATACAGAGATAATTAACTTATTTGAAGTAAAAAAAAAAAAAAAAAAAAAAAAAAAAAATGAAAATGAGTGGAACCTTGGTGATTGTAATATATTATTCGGTATAATGCATTTAATATGTACACTTCGCTAAGAAAAATAAATGAAATAAATAAATAAAAATAATAATCACAAATTTATACACTTTAAGGCGGGGTGTGATTATATTTTTTTTTGAAATCACTGTTACGCTTCCAAAAAAATATTCCATTCATTTAGTTTTTTCAATCAGCTTTTCGTCACAATTTTAAGCCATTCGAAATTTTGCGGAGCCTTTCCGCATATCAGCATAATCGAGTTTAACGAAGGAAAAGTGATCTTCGGAAGATCCCTAATATGGAAAATACACTAAATTTTTGAATGTAAACACTGAATTTTGGGTGTAAACCCTAAATTTTGGGTGTAAACCCTGAATTTTGGGTGTAAAATTCTTAAATTGGGAGTTGACTTTCAAATTTCGAGTGTTGAATTCCCAAATTTCGAGTGTCCAACTCCCGAATTGAGAGTTGACTCCCAAATTTCGAGTGTCGAACTCCCGAATTGAGAGTTGACTACCAAATTTTGAGTGTCCAACTCCCAAATTGAGAGTTGACTCCCAAATTTCGAGTGTCGAACTTCCAGGTTTAGAGTTGACTCGCAAATTTCGAGTATCGAACTCCCAGGTTTAGAGTTGACTCCCAAATTTTGAGTATCGAGCTCCAACTTTTGAGTGTCCAACTCCCAAATTTCGAGTGTCAAACTCCGAAATTGAGATTTGACTCCCAAATTTCGAGTATCGAACTCCCAAATTGAGAGTTGACTCCCAAATGAGCGACACCCAACAGAGGGTCAAAACTCCAATGAGAGTCAACACCCAAGTTAGGTGTACGAAAGTACACCTTAGTTGAGAGTCATTACTGAGTGTTATTTTAAGGGTTATTTTGAGTGTTCTCTCGAATATTTTTTCCGTAAGGGATGCAGGTCAAAATTTTTTGAAATTTGTATAAAATATTGTACAATGATGTAATTTCGGTGGAAACCGATAACATATACAGAGATGATGTCATAGTATTCGATATACCGTGACAATCTGTGTATGCGGAACGTCAGGGATACCAACCTAATACTCGTTAGCAACAGTTTAGTAACTCACTAGATGTTTCTAGTAAAATCACTAGAAATCACCAGATTTTTTACTGGACATTACTAGATTTTCGGTGATTTTACTAGGAAAATCTAGTAAGTTACTAAACTGCTGCTAACGACTTTTGGGTTGATATCCCTGGCGTTCTGCATCCACAGATTGTCACGGTAGTTGCGAGGCAAGTGACAGACTTTTCATCTCAACGTTTACAAAAGAAGAAAAAACGACTTTGAGTCATAAGAACAGTATTTCGTATCGTATCAGCGATTTTTGAAAAAAATTAATCACACCCTTAAATAATTCTTGTTTTTTTTTTTTTCATTTGTATTTTTTTCTTAACAATAAATAAAACCGTACCTTTCTCGAGAGGGGCTCTCTTGTATTTCTCCAATCTTTTTACAGCTATTGCTTCGAGTCGCACCCTTGCAGCTGGATACTCCTTTAGCACGTCCCACATGTCCTTTTTGCTGAGTACAAAGAGGTCCGAGTATCCTACCGAGCGGACGCTGGCTGTTCTCCGGTTCCCTGCGTCGTTATAGCCAGTTATTTATTATCGGATAGCCCCAAGCTCCCCGCCACATCCGTCGGCAGTTTTTTAATTTTTTATCTTTTAACCCTAACTCTAACGTTGCGTCAGCGCGATTTAATGCTCGCGTTTTTCTTTCCGTTTTTCTCATTTTGATTTTTTTTTTTTTTTTGATTTTTCTTTTTTTCTCGGAAATTCGGCTAAAAGACGAAAATTTTCGGTACTCACGTTTATATACGATCATTAATTCGCAAACGAAATTATAGAAAGAAGAAAATCTAAATAATAAAAAAAAAAAAAAAAAACTACCCAATTCTCAACGGTCTCGAAAATTAATTTTCTATCTTTTAGAGGTCGAAAAAATGTTGTCTCTTTTTACTATAAATTTTTCCCTCCTCTCAAAACTACGTACCATAAGTAATAGAAGACTGTAATAATTTTGAAACTCTCTACTACCCTACATGTTCAGATTTTGCGGTCAGGTAGGATACACTACATACACTGATAGAAAACATGTATCACATTTTACCACATATCGCCGACAAATTACTACTTTTCATGGCAAATTGACGGGTGGTCGAAAAACCAGGAAAGGTAGCTATTTTTCATTCAATAGTTCGTAGCAGGACTGGGATACATTACATGCTACTCGGACTAAAATTACAACTCGGCATTGTAATTTTCGCTAATGGCAATTTTTACAACTTGAGATAGTAAAAATACGTATCGCGTATAGGAATATGGCGGACATCCTAGTTCTGCGTTATGCCGCAATGTATACCTCCATATATTCCCCATTAGTGAGTTTAATATTTATTTTAAAGTAATCGTGATTTAGAACTAAACGAAACAAATCTTGAATCTTTTGTTTTATTTTTATTTTGAATCTGTTATTTTGAATCGGTTGGAATCAACAGGAAATACGCCTCGAACTACACGGCTGAGTTTCTCGCAAGTGGTATCTTTCGCCCAATGTAGTATATAAGCACGAAAATTTTCTCCTCTATATCTTCGATTTCGAGGCGTCCGCTAGAGCGTTAGGGTACTATGCGTTCTTACCGACTGCGTTAATTATACGAAACCAGTTGTAACAGCGATGCACTGAAGTCAACTACATGTAATCTACGTTACCATCCAGCCGTCCAGTACCTCACCCTACTTCACCGATTCACAAAACTCCTAACTCAACCGAAAGGTGAAAATAATAACATGCGAGTCCACTCTGCGATTGGCAGCCGAGGGCGCTGCAGACCAACTTTTTTTTTGTTGCCAGACTTCATTTTACTATCTGAGATAGTAAAAATTTAGACCCCGCATGGGAATCTTTACCATTAGTAGAATTTACAAGGTGGATTTGTAATTCTTTCTACTGTGTGACCACCCGTCATTTTAGCACCAAAAAATAGCAATTTGTCGGCGATATGTGGTAAAATGTGTTACATGTTTTCTATCAGTGTACAGAGAGCAAACGGTTTTAGTTTTCACTCAGTCACAGCCAACTCGGCACACTTCAGGTTTTTCGTCTGTTTATTGCAGGCTGGCCATCCACTTTTCTTTTTTTTTTTTTCTAATCGATGTCTCCCTAAAGCAAATCAATTAGGATCCTCACCGATCAAACTTTGCGTAGATGGCGCTAGATTGCGAGGCTCTGTCATGCAGGCGATCACATACACTAACGCGATGTTAACCTCACGTATATAAACTATTCACATTAACATTGCGTTAGTGTATGTAATCGCCGCCATGACAGAGCCTCGCAACCTAGCGCCATCTATGCAAAGTTTGATCGGTGGGAATCCTAATTCAACCAGGGAAAAAAATGCAGATGGCCGGCCTGCAATAGACAGACGAAAAACCTGGAGTGTGCCGAGTTGGCTGTGACTGAGTGGAAACTAAAACCGTTTTCTCTCTGTATATGGGCAATTCCACCTCAAATCGGCCGAGAAATGACCTCGTATTTTTTGAATCGACTTAAACTTTCTTTACGTGAAATCTACGTCAAAAAAGTAGACCCGTATTTTTTCGTTGGTCCAAAAAGTTTTTTTTACGCCAGTTATGAATTATCGAATTTTACTGTGAAAGTAGCGCGAGGGCGGCTTGGAGAATTAATATCTCGAGTCCCTTTCACCGTAGAGAGATGTTTAAAAACGCGTTTTAAAGGCGATGAAAGACACTTTTCGATAAAATTTTTCAACTTTTCAAAAAATATAGTTTTGTTATTTTTATGAGCAATCGAAATGTTTATCGATTTTTTTCGCAATCTAAGGCCATTTTTAAAATTCTAAAAAAAATATGATCGCATTCCTTATTCAATTCTGAAGATGACGATTTTTTAAAAAAGATGGAGCTATTTTTCTAAGTATTTTTTTTACAATTATTTGTCCGGCGTTGCGTGAGGTTGCCGCGCTGCGCGCCTTGCTACTACCGCGTTATTCCATGTATGGAAAGCCGCGCGCAGCGTTGCCAACCCTTTAGCGGGAACAGACCGTACTACATACGAAAATGGACCGTACTTTGCGATATCAGGACCGTACGAATATTTTTCCGAAGTAAATGTATAATAGAATTACATTATCATCCCTTATTTCTTATGAAATTTCTAATTTTTCAAGTAAAATATCCCCAATATTCGAGGACCGTACATTAACGTACGGTCTAGCAATCGGACCGTACGACCGTACAGAAGGCGAAATTACCGTACAAATACGGTCCAGACCGTACGGTTGGCAACGCTGGCCGCGCGTCACGCCATTGGCCGAGCCCCGTACGATGCGGTAGTAGCGAGGCGCGCGGCGCGCCAACCTCACGCAACGCCGGACAAATAATTGTAAAAAAAATACTTAGAAAAATAGCTCCATCTTTTTTAAAAAATCGTCATCTTCAGAATTGAATAAGGAATGCGATCATATTTTTTTTTGGAATTTTAAAAATGGCCTTAGATTACGAAAAAAATCGATAAACATTTTGATTGCTCATAAAAATAACAAAACTATATTTTTTGAAAAATTGAAAAATTTTATCGAAAAGTGGCTTTCATCGCCTTTAAAACGCGTTTTTAAACATCTCTCTACGGTGAAGGGGACCGGAGATATTAATTCTCAAAGCCGCCCTCGCGCTACTTTTACAGTAAAATTCGATAATTCATAACTACCCTAGTAGAAATAATCGAGGGCTGCCTCGAATTCGAACAAGGCCCTGGCTAGCGATATCGAGGCAAAACTAGAAATCGCGCCTCCTACAACTGATGCGTAAACATTGCTCATTCCAATGTTTATGTACACTAGTATGTGTGTATTTTATACAGTGAATAACCTACACAGACAAAAAGATTAACTAGAGCCAAGAAATTTGTTTTGAACAACCGAAAATCTCTCGAGCGAAGTGAAAATTCTCTGAGACCAAGTAAAATCTTTCTTGAATCATGAAAATTTTCTTGGTTCCAGAGAATTTTTACTTCGCTCGATAGATTTTCGGTTGTTCAAAACGAATTTCTTGACTCAAGTTAACCATTTCATTTGTGTATGATAAAAAAACGATACCTAAGTTAATAAATATTGTGAAGCGATGTAAAAAATAGTGAGGTGTAAATAATTTAATAATAAATAATTGATGCACGTATTTAAAAATGGATGCAATGGAAAGACTAGCTACAATAACTGAACTTCGACTTTGGGCAATACAATCAAACATTGCAGATTGTTATTTAGATCAACTGTTAAAAATTTTACAATCTGGAGTACTTCCCGAATTACCGATATCAGCTAAAACATTTTTAAAAAAAACCAATGTGTCTTTTAACATTGAAAAGATGCCAGATGCTGATGAAGTGACTACGGGTGAATTTGTTTATTTTGGTATAAAAAAACACCTTATAGCAACCATTGATCCAGCTGTTCATATCAATAATTTAATATCTTTGCAAATTAATATGGATGGAATGAATTTATTTAAATCCAGTGTAGTAGGTTTTTGGCCTATTTTGTGTAAAGTTATTTATACTCCGGATTTGTATGAACCATTTGTAGTAGCAGTTTACTGTGGTAACTCCAAACCTAAAGAACTGGTTCAGTACCTTAAAAAATTTATTATTGAAATTAATGACCTTCAGATGAATGGCATAAAAATTGAAAACAATCAGTTTTCATTAAAAATAAATACTTTCGTTTGCGACACTCCGGCAAGAAGTTTTATAAAAGGTACAAAATATAATGGAGGCTATCATGCTTGTGAGCGTTGTACTGTCGTTGGTAAGAAAATCGATGGTACTACTGTATATGGATTTGACAATGCATTCGTAAGGACTGATCAATCATTTCGTGCATATGATGACCCGAATCATCACAGGAAAATTTCACCTTTAATTACTATTCAACCTCCCATTGATATGATTAGATCTATAGTATTGGATCCGATGCACCTCTTGGATAATGGTGTAATGAGTAAGCTTTTGAACTATTGGCATAATGGTGATAAAAAAGTTAAAATTAGTAAAACTAGCTGGGGTATGCTTTCAGAACGACTTGAAAGTTTAAAAAAACAAATTCCAAGTGAATATCCGAGAAAACCAAGGCCTCTAAAATACTTATCTAAATTTAAAGCAACAGAATTTCGTTTGATCCGCCAAACAGTTGGGCCTATTATACTTAAAAATGTTATACCTAATAATTTGTATAGCAACTTTTTACTTATTCATGTCGCAACAAGAATACTCTCTGATGCTGAGCTGATAAAAACTCACTTGAACCTCGCTAGAGGATTACTATCAAAGTTTTGTCTACAAGTGGAGAAATATTACGGAGAAAAATCTTTGGTAATTAACACGCACAACTTGGCTCACCTTGCCGATGATGTAGAATTTACAGGTCTACCTCTACCTAAATTTTCTGCTTATACTTTTGAAAATTTTTTGGGTAAAATTCGGAAGTTCATACGATCTGGAAATTTACCTCTCGCTCAGTTCGCAAGACGTTATTTATGTGAGCAGAAGATTACACGTAAAAAAGTTTTGATGTGTCCTCTATTAGAAATCACGAAACGACAACGTCACAAGATAAAAGCCTTGAAATACAAAACATTTCTCATTCGCCCAGCTGCACCGGACAATACAGTCTTATTAACAAACGGAGAAATATTTGAAATTAGGAGTATATTTCAAAAAGGTGAACTCTATATAATGCGAGGAAAAGTTTGGATTTCTAAAAAACCAATTTTTGAATATCCTTGTAATTCAAGTCTTCTCAATATGTGGGAATGTGAAAATATATCTTCCGAACCCTTGAAAATATTTGAAGTTAACCGCATTCACAAAAAATTGGTGGCTCTGGAATTGAAATCTTCTGATAATAAGCTTAGGAAATTTGTTGTGCCTTTGTTGCATTAAAATTAATAATATTAATTAAACATTAATAATATAATATTAAATATAATATTAATATATAATATTAATTTAATATTATTAATTATTATTTAATAATATTTATTAAATGACTTGCGTGATGTGTTAAATAATAATAACATTCACGAATAGAAAAAAAAAAACGTATATAAAAAAAAAAATTTTAATATACATTAGTGTCATATATATATGAATATAAAATTTATTTTTGGTCAAGTGACTCATATATGCGATTGCAGTATTTAGTATGTTGTTCGTGTATAGCGGGCATATTGTATAACCATGACAACCGGCACAGGGATAAACGTTTTTAGTGATGTTTTAACACGGAAAAAAATAGAGACGGACAAAAGTTTATTTACCAAAGTGTGTGTGTGCAGAAAGTTTCAGGTGCAGGTCAAAACTGATGTCCACTTTGGTGATTGAAGGATATTAAATAAAAAATATGTATGAATTTATTTGCTTTTAACTTCTAAAAAATGAATGACCAAGGTTACGTGTATGATCTTGTTCAGTTTACATCATCAAAGAAAAAAATTAAGGACATTGAATGTTTACCCTCATTTTGGGTAACATTTGACAAAAATACTCAAAAATGTCTTACTAAATATCCACCTCCACCCTATAAAACCAAAACTCTTAAATTATTACACCAAATGATTAAAAATAAAAATAATCCCATTGACGACTGGCCAACATTCCAGGTGACGATAAAAGGACAAGCAAGTATGGTCTAAAACTACTATTTAATTTTTAATTAGCATAATCATTGTATTTTAAACATCGTCTTTTTTATTTTATAGGATCCTATGAAGAAGGTATTAAAAAACTCTCAATTTTAGAAACCGAGCAATACGTTTTCTCAAACACGGAAGTACCAGCAGCACATCAAAGTTCACAAATCGAACACAAAAAACGTCAAGACCAATTACAAGAAGATTCCGAAAGTATGCTTTGGCAAATGCAGTTGTCTATAACATCTGCGAACATAATCGACGTTGATGCTGTGAGTTCAACCGATAATGAATACGAAAAATCATCGGACGATGAAACAAATAAAAATGAGCCAGGACAAAGAAAAAGGAAATTACCGTCAAAAAATTGTAAAACAACAAAAGAGACTAAAATTACTCAATCAATTAATAATGTTCCTAGTGATATTTCTGTTGAACACTCGATATTTAAAAATGACAAGGAAACCCAGAATCAAAACAATATTGTCGACATTACAGACCAATTCATGACGCACGAAGATTTTTTTTCTTATAAAAAATCCACTGAGGACAAATTATCTGAAATTTTAAATAATCAAAAATGTATCATTGATCTATTACAGTCATCCGAATACGCTCGAAAAGGAGTGGAAGGTTCGGTTCTTGGTTTCACTGAAAAATACAAAATAGATTTTCCGTTCAAAACTAAAACTGATCTTGATAATTTTGATAAAAATCTTGGTACAAACTCAGAATTACGAGCTGATTTCATTCGCATTCTTTACTTCTGGTACATTCCTAAATCAAATACGTTAACTAGACAGTTAACTAACATTTTTCAACGAATATTAGTTAAAACCGTCGCCATACAATACACAAGTTCAAAAAAAATGGGAGAAAAAACAGTTATAAAAGATTATAACATATTGAAATGTTTATATGAATCATTAGAGTCAAAAAACATGGGGAGCCGTTCAGAAATTTTAAAAGCTGTGGGTGTGGTTTTGACTAATTCTAAAGACTGGGATGGAGGTAGGAAAGTTCGCGATGGCGATAAATCATCAAGTACAGATGATGTGAAGTTATTAAATGCTGAATAAAAAAAGTTAATATTAAATTAAGTTATTGAATGCTGAATAAAAAAATTTAATATTTATTTGATTCATTGATTATTATTATATTTATAAGCAATAATTTATTCATTAAAATTATTCATTCTTTAAATTTTTATTAACATCAATCTATTTATATTTATTAATTAGTATGAAATCAGGATTTTCAAGCGTAGACTTCTTTATATATTTGTCTGTTGCAGAGGGTCTTTTAACGTAACTTTAATAAGTTCTGGCTTAATTTGAATTAATTTGAAATTTAGTTAATGTATTGCCTTCAGAAGTTTATCTTTCTTTTCCGAATATAAGGCTAATTACAACTTTTGTAATATTACAACCTGCAATTTGAACTTGTCAGATTTTCCATAGCTGCCTATGTTCTATTGGATCTCTAGTCCAACTAGCCAGGCACTAGACATTGCCTCGATATTATACTGGCTAGCGCCTGGCTTCAATCTAGCCAAACTAGCTAGGCCCTAGTCAACGCCTCGATTTCATTTCTACTAGGGTAGCGTAAAAAAAACTTTTTGGACCAACAAAAAACTACGGGTCTACTTTTTTGACGTAGACTTCACGTAAAAAAAGTTTAAGGCGATTCAAAAAATACGAGGTCAAAAAACACCCAAAATTGGCCGATATGGCCGATTTGAGGTGGAATTGCCCATATATGAGGTATTACACGTGAAAACGAAAGTGTGATCTTACCTTGCGGTTTTTGATTTCGATCGAGATTTTTTTTATTTTTTTTTTATTGCGTTACTTTTTACAAGCTAAAACGATGGTCCAATGGGTTTTTGTAAATCACCGTCATTTATTTCGATTCATATCAATTAACAAGGATATCGCAGGGTTACCATTTGACCAATGTTAACTTTTTTTTTCTCTTTCTTCGAAACGTGAAAATGAACGTTTTGTATCCGGGTCATTTTTACCCCAGAGCACGATAAGTTTTGGAGGAGAAAATGTTAAATTGTTGCTCAATTGCTTCGAATGCCCTGCGATATTTTCGTTAATTGATAAATGGAAATAAATGACTGCGGTTAAAGAACCCCTTGGGGTATCGTTTTAGCTTGTAAAAAAGAGCGCAAAAAAGAAAAAAAATTCGGATTGAAATTGAAAAGCCGCGAGATCAGATCACTTTCGTTTTCACGTGAAATACCTCATATTCACCTATCTATCAATAGCATGTAGAAAAGCAAGAAAAAAAAAAAGATGTACATACGTATAGTAATTAAATGTCAAAATTTAACGTTTATCAAATCGCTGCTCTCTTGAATCACGACACGAGTTTAGAAATAAATGAACCATTTCATTTTCTTTCTCTTTATACCGTGAGGTTCTGTGGACGCGGAACGCTAGGGATACCAACCCAAAAAGGGTGCTATTTCATGGGCAGTAAGCTGCAGCAGCAGTTTAGTAACTTACTAGATGTTTCTAGTGAATTCACTAGAAATCTAGTGACTAGATTTCCAGTGATTTCTAGTGATTTTACTGGAAACATCTAGTAAGTTACTAAACTGCGACTGCAGCTTATTACCCATTAAATAGCACCCTTTTTGGGTTGATATCCCTAGCGTTCCGCGTCCACAGAACCTCACGGTATATGAGGTATTCTCACCAAAGTGAAACAGGTTCGTACCCTCACCCTGATCAATTTTTTTGATAAATTTTTTTCTGTCATCAGCAACTCAAGATAAACCTATGTGAATTATTCCAAAAATTTTTTCCAAGAACTTGTTGAGTTGGAAATTTTGAATTTTTCTAATAAATTAATTTTCAAATAATTATAACTCGGCTCTGGTTGGTCGAATGACAAAAAACAGGGATGTGAAAATGACTGTCAGAAAATGTGCTTTTCGAATCAAATATTGTTGAAATTTTATGATTTATCTTACATCATCGTTTTTAGGTTTGAATGCAAAAGCTTGATTTTCGTCAACGATGTCACTTTTGATTTTTTTTTTTTTTCAAATTCTCCATGATTCTACATTTGAATACAAAATTTTTGAGCCGTGTCCCATCGTGGCAGAATTTTTTTTGTTTCTTTTTTTTCATTCTTTCCAAATTTATCGTATTTTTTTCGACTTTTTATTCAATTTTTCATTTTCTACTGTCTAGTGGTTATTGAGCAAAAAATCGGTGAAATTAATTCATGTAACTAATTTCACCCGGTGAACAAAAAAAATTACGAAAAAATTTCTATAAATTAGGAAAAAGTGAAAAAAATAGAAAGAAAATCCTGCCCACGACGAGACACGGCTAAAAAACTTTGTATTCAATTGTAGAATACTGGAGAATTTTGTCAAAAAAATCGAAAGTTGCATACTCGGATAAAATGAAGCTTTTGCATCTAAACCTAAAAATAATGATGGAAGATATACTTGATGAAATTTCAACAATATTTTATTCGAAAAGTACATCTTCTGACAGTCATTTTCACATACTTGTTTTTTGTGATTCGACTAACCAGAGACGGGTTATAATCATTTGAAAATTATTTTGTTAGTAAAATTCGAAATTTTCAACTCCAAAAGTTTTTGAATGAAAAATTTGAAATAATTCACACAGGTTCCTTTTGAGTTGCTGATGACAATATATAAAAAAAAAAAAAAAAAGATTATTAAAAAAATTGAATAAGGTGAGGATACGAACCTTTTTCAGTTGGGGGAGAATACCTCATATACAGAGCGATTCTGTGGAAAGTAACGTGCCCAAAGGTAGGTAAACACGAGACGCCTGCATTGAGTAGCTAAAACATCGACGATTCGGTTCTATTTATTACGTGGGAAATAAAACCCAATTGTCGATGTTCGAGCTGCTCAATGCAGGCGTTTCGCGCTTGCCTATCTTTTAGGCGTGTTACTTTCCAAAGAATCGCTCTGTATAAGAAAGTCAATAGTGAAATTATATATCATATACAATTATATCGAATAGATAAAGAATATTCTCAAATTTCTTGAAAAAAAAAAAAAAAAAAACTATAAAGACGCGCCTGTTCTAAATATTTTTTTGGTTTTTATTTTATGATTGTTTTTTTTTTTTTTCTGTTGTTCAACCAACCAAATCTACTGAATGATGCAAATATAATAACGAATTGAGCTCGTAAAAAAAAATGAAAAAAAAAAAAATGACTCTACGATCAGTGATAATTATAATGGGGGGTATAGATTAATATAGATATATATAATAGTTTGAAGCAAAATCTACTGTTAATATAATAGGTATATAGTATTATAATGTATATAGTATATATATGTAAGGTCACAAAAAAGTACATTGCAACGGTTAATACTTCCTAAATACGTGGGTATATATAGAGATAATGATGTAAGATAGTATAATAATAATAATAATAATAATAATAATAATAATAATAGTACAGCAAAACTCCGCGTCAAATATTCGAAAAACAAATTTCAAAATAATTCCTAATATGTGGTTTTGATTTTCAAAAGAAATTTTATGATAGTTTTTGAACATTATATACGGGCAGGTCCACCAATTATCTGTAAATGATCCGAGGTCAAAATTTCGATTTCTCTGCAATTTTGATACCTCAAAGTGTGTATTGAGATGTGAAAATCCACCAAGTATTAGACCTCTAAGCCTTACCGTTCAGGAGAGACGCGTTGATTAGTCTCTCAACTTTGAGTACATTGAAAACAGTAAAAAAAGTACGTTTTTTCGAAAAAAAAAAAAAAAAAACGTGTTTTTTGAACGTTCCTCAAATTTTTTTTCAAATTTGATATTTTTATCTGAAAGCTTGCAGTTTTTAACTGAAGGAACTGAAATTTGTTTTCGGTGCTCGAAATGGGATCAGGCGGGAGTTACATTTATGTTCATTAAATTCGGTATGAGATTTTTTTTATCTTTCGTTCAGCAATGTGTCTTCATTTTATTCACATTTGTGAAAGTGCTATATTTTTTACATACTATAAAATGAGGATTCTTCGCTGAATAAAGAAAAAAAAAAAAATATATTTCATATTCAATTTAATAAACATAAATGCGAATCCCGCCTGATCCCATTTCGAGCACCCAAAACAAATTTTAGTTCCTTTAGTTAAAAACTGCAAGCTTTCAGATAAAAATATCAAATTTGAAACAAAAAAATTGGGGAACTTTTTGAGAAACTAGCTTGAAACAAATTCCATATTCGGAAAGATCAGACATTTTTAGACGAAAAACACGTTTGATCAAATTCTCTTTTTTGCGATAGAGATGGGATAAAAATTCGAATGTAAAAGTCAATGTACTCAAAGTTGAGAGACTAATCAACGCGTCTCTCCTGAGCGGTAAGGATTAGAGGTTTAATGCTTGGTGGATTTTTACATCTCAATACACACTATGAGATATCAAAATTGCAGACAAATCGAAATTTTGACTCCGGATCGTTTACAGATAATTGGTGGACCTGCACTGTTGGAAAAATTGAAGAAAAAATAATGTCCCAGGAGGTCCACTATCATTTTATGTCAATTTCAACACTTTTTTAGTTAAAACAACCACTTTTTTAGTTGAAACAACATTATTTTCACTTAAACGACAAATTTTTCTGTTGTTTCAACAGAAAATAGTTTTTAAATCAACATAAAAATTATAGTGGACCTCCTGGAACATTTTATTTTTAACGGTGTGCCCATATATTTTTTTTAATACACATTTCTTGATGTTCCAAAAAGTTCATTTACGTATCAGCGGAGTTTTGCATTGTGGTGTGCATATAATAATAAGATATAACTGAGGGATCAATCACTTTTGAAATTTTGCGTGTATAGCTCGGGATTGCTCAATTTTTTTTATTTTTGGTTCTTCTTTCGAATCCGCTATAGAAAATTTCGTAGTAAATATTTAGAAATTTTAGAATAAAACGTACATATACCGGGAGTTTTCGTGGAAACGTTCAAACACGTCTGATCAGATTCTTGAAAACCTGGATGAACCAAGTTCATGCAATTCCTTGTATATATTATAATTGCTTTGAACATTTTTTAGACAACTGATAAAATACGATTTTAGAAAGTGTTTAACCCCTCGTTGAATGCCCATGAATATACATAGTACATATTGATTGACAAAAAGCACTTGCACGATCAAACTATTTTTTTTTGTATTCATTCTATCTTTTCTCTGCACTCCCTTACGAAAAAAAATCAATGAGTATTCCATCGGAGTCTAATTGGGTTCCCAAAAACTGTTTTATGACTAAAAATCATACTGGATTCTCTTCCCTAATGTTATAACAACAACACACTGAAACCTAGTGTTTCGCAGTATATTGGATTGCCTATGATCCAGGCGTGTCAGCGTAAAGATTGGACCGCCTGGACCATAGGCAACCCAACAAACCGCGGTGTTTACTCGTAATTATACGGGGTATAGTGATCATTGATGTTCTGCACGGGGTTGAAACGGTTTAATTTATAACAAAAACGATTGCAACAGACGTGGCTAGTGCAGCGTGTTGTTCTTTCCGCGAGGGTGAGCTCGATCTGTATTAGCGATTGATTGGTGGTGCAAGTGCTTCTGATTAACTACGTAGGCGAATATGTTAAAAATTGAGCGTGTGTAACAGCGCACTGATAAACTTCGAGAGGCGTGTATTATTATATACTGTATACTGGATATACCCAAAGAAGATTCTAATAACGGTTAGTCGCTACTCGTGAGTGATCTACTGATAGCGGGACAAGGGAGCTCAAAGGGGTATAAAGATATATTATATTTAATATTAATAATAGGAGATAAAGTAGTGTGAAAAAAGTCCAATACTGTAATATGTGAGATTAAAAAGACAGGGCAGCTAACTAAAGGAGTAATCCTAAGGGATACGTAAGTACAAGGTGTTCGCGATCTTTGAATTTCAAATACCGGAATTGGCTTTGTATTAATTAATTTCATAAAGATATATTATGCCTTAATTGGCTAATAGGGTCTTGTTACGTATCCCTCTAAACCAATAATCCATTCCAAGGTAAATTGGGTAGACTATCAGCTCATACCAGGCTGCATTGCGATGCATGACGACCGAATATCGTCGTCTGCTGATAATGAAGGAACGTAAACATGAGAGATTGAGACAGGGACACCCTGAGTCCCTGGGCTGGTTGGAATATTTACCGCACTCTTTACCTGCAGTCCCCATATTGAGGATGCTGATTTCCCCGAAGTACGAGCCCGCCTTGAGGGTCGCCAAGACAGTCTTTCCGTTGTCTGCAACCACCTGGAGTCGACCCCTGTTCACTATGTACATCTCCTTTCCCACCTCACCTGTAGATCGGACATGTTCCATGTTCATCATGCTCACGCGGTTACGTTTATTATAAATTTTGGGTCAGTTAACGTCACCGTTCACGGTGCGGTGGGAGTCATCCAGGTAAGAAAATACAACGGTCACTAAACATGGATGTCTGTATGGGCACATTACCCTAAGGCCAATCTTCTGATCCATAGATAAATTTGATTTCACGGTACGTTAATTTAATCGAAATTTAATGTGGCCATGGCACAACGTCGCCAGTTAGAATATATTACCATAGGGTGGTTCAAAAAATACCTAATTTCTCAGATGTTGCTGCTCATTCGTGGATTTATGTTGTTTGTGATTTTGAAAAATTATTCCATTTTTTTTTAGCTCTACACGACAATATTTAATACTGCCTCAGTGAAGTCGAAATTTCGAAATTTTGCCATTTTTGGCAATTTCAAAGTTCCCAGATCAAAGTCCTCATCTGGCTACCTCTAGGTTCTCATTCAATGAGGATGTTGGTTGAAGATGAGACTCGTATGATAATATTTAGAAGTTCAGAGATATTGAAGTTTTTTTTCACTATTTAGGGGTTTTCATAGAGATTGGATCGCTATAGGTGTTGCTCATGAGACAGTATTTTCTTACCATTTTAAGGAAGAAGTACACGAAGTTTGCAGTCTGTGGGACCATTTTTACTACTGCCTCATGTTGCTAATTTTACTTGAAGGAAAGTCGCCCTCAATGAGGCAGTAGTAAAAATGGTCCCACAGACTACAAATTGCTTGGATTTCTTTCTTATATTGGTAAGATAAAACTGTCTCATGAGCAGCACCTGGCGATCGAATCTCCGAAGAAACGCAAAATATTGAAAAAACTCCAATGTGTCCGAAGCAGTAATAAATATTATCGTACGAGTCTCATCTTGAACCAACATGCTCATGGAATGAGAATCTCGAGGTAGCCAGATGAGCGCTTTGATCTGAGAACTTTGAAATTGCCAAAAATGGCAAAATTTCGAAACTTCAACTTCACTGAGGCAGTAGTAAATATTGTCGAATAGAGCTAAAAAAATGGAATAATTTAAAAAAATCACAAACAACATATTCGCACGGATGAGCAGCAACATCTGAGAAGATAGGTCTTTTTTGAACCACCCTACACGCAAAAAAAAAAAAAAGCTGTAAAATTTACTATGTGGGCAGTAAATATATAGGGACAGCACTTTTTTGCAGTAGAAATTATCACAATTGTGGTGACATTCACTATCATGTAGACATTGAAGGCCACTTGCTCCAATGTACCCAATACTGCAATGTGATAATTTCTACTGCAAAAAAGTGCTGTCCCTATATTTACTGCTCACATAGTAAATTTGACAGCACTTTTTTTTGCGTGTAATATTACCACCATGCGTTACTATATGCGTATTTTATACGTAGAGAAAGCCGATCAGGTGCAAAACTGCAGTGAGTAGGGTTGATTTTTTGTAGAAAAAAATTTTCATGAACTCTTACCTTTAC
This sequence comes from Tenthredo mesomela, assembly GCA_943736025.1. Taxonomy (NCBI): domain Eukaryota; kingdom Metazoa; phylum Arthropoda; class Insecta; order Hymenoptera; family Tenthredinidae; genus Tenthredo; species Tenthredo mesomela. Next base: position 7,112,802 of record OX031021.1, read on the forward strand.
GGCAAATATAATCACCGGGTGAGAAAAGGACGGGTCGTAACCTCAGGACTAATTCGCAGAGAAAACCTGCCTCTGTGTTTTGGAAGATCTCCACTCTCTTCAGCGTGTCGAGATGCACGTTTATCGCCATCTCTGCTTTCAGTTTGTCTGAAACGAGAACCCATGCTGTTGGGATATTTCTGTATCATAAAACAGAGTCATCATCATCATCATCAGCGAACCCAGAATTGAAGCCAATTTATTTTGCAAATAATTCTGATGAATTACATGCTTATTCTTCTGTGGATCGACGGCTAGAACTTCTTACTGCATTTTTCTCCTGATTATGAACCCGAGTTTCTTTCCCCTGAGATCCAAATGCTAGACTACATCCCCAGGGTGTAAATTTATGCCAAGTTCTTCGCGGTATGAATCTCATTATATTTTACATTTTAAATTCGATTTCGCGCGCGGCTCTGCAGTGTCATGGAATTACGCATCCGCATAGAACGAGAAGAGGCTTAGAGACAAAAGTGAAGCTTTTTAGTTAGAGCCATGGATTTTTTTTTTTTTTTTTTACCTGGCAGACAACTGACGGCCTTTTCTTCGTCTGAACACTTCTGGGTCAGCCAGAGATAGTCGAACCACTTTATCACCTTGACTTGAAGATGGTTTGGCACCCTTCGCATCCTCATGTAAGTCTTTACGCCGTCGAGTTTGGCTGGAAGTAAAAAAGCACAATTGGTTTTCTATCTTGATGATGTAGTATGATCAAATTTTTGTATGAAGTCCTGATCAAAAGTACGGAAATGAACATCCTTCGATTTTCGTAGTTATAGTAAGGATGGAACATCTCCGGAAGCAGATAACGAACCCAAAAAAAGTTCGACCCAGGTCATAGCCAATCTAATAAGTCTGCATTTGTGAGCTGGAAAAAAAGAAGATGATCTCTCTGAGCTCTGAGGAAATTTGTTCCCAGAATTCAGCGAAATATTTCAGTGCCAAAATTGTAAAAAAAAAAAAAAAAAAAGATGGCAGCAAAGAATCCGGCCAAAAGTAACCTACAGCAGTCTCAATTTTACCTGATGTCTAAAATAGGATTTGGACACACGCCAGTCCTCTGAAAATACATTTATCTAAGGTGTATATGTAGCACCCTCTTTCCGAATCTTATTCATACGTCTCAAGCCATGCACGATTTTCTCTAGACATCCATGATGGCTCCATAGTTCGAATCACCATCTTCTAATATTACAGAAGGAACCGGATCGTCAATAGCTTTTTGAATCCGATTTAAAATGAGACTCTGATTTCCTTACAGATTGAGACGTGGAATGGGTATATGCAGAAATCTCTTCGTTCTCGAATTCAGATGCGGAATCTGGATCCGACTCGATATCGGATATTCAGATTCATTCTAATTCCCTGTCTGGGTGTGAAGGAGTTAGACTGCAATTCACTTTGTAAGATTCATACCTATATTGAAAATGAAATTGGCACATCCTATTCTCCTACCTTGTTTTTTCGGATCATGTATCCGGCGATAAATCTGCACAGGATTTCGACCCCTCAGAACTATCAGACGTAAGGATCCGATCCTTCATCAGTTCGAGTTCCGATCCAGATGCTGATCATGATATGTCTCGATGGTGCAGCTTCCACGATTCTAATCGAATGCCCAATTGGCATTTATACCGATGTTTAAATCACAGGTATACTTGTCTGTTCATCTGAAAATTTCGCCGCCTTGAGATCCTGTGCGCCTTTAAGACGAGGACCACGATTTTCTTCATCATTTGTTACAAGGCGTGACTCCATTCCCAACATTGACTAGTATCAATTCTGCCTTCTGATTCTGTTCACGATTCCGAAACTTCAACTCGCTTCGTCCTTTTCCACTTCACTAGCAAACCAGGATTTCGATGACGAGCGTTTTCCGGTTCAACCGATGGATTCCAACTTTATTTAAGATCCTGATTGCCCAGGATTTCGACCCCCCAGAATTATCAGACCGTAAGGATCCGATCCTTTCTCAGTTCCAGTCCCGATCCAGATGCTGATGATGATATGTCTCGATGGTGCAGAGCTTCCTCGATTCTGATTGAATGCCCATTGGCATTTGGATCGATGCTTAAATCACAGGTACTTGTCTGTTCATCTAAAAATTTTGACGCCTCGAGATCTTGCCTTTGAGACTAGGACCACGATTTTCTTCATCATTTGTTCCAAGGCTAGAATCCATTACCAACATTGACTTATAGTATCAATTCTGACAATTGTGATCCAGCCGACGATTCCGCAACTTTGACTCGCTCCGTCCTTTTCCACTTCATTAGCAAACCAGGATTTCGATGACGAGTATTTTCCGGTTCCACCGATGGATTTCAACTTTATTTAAGATCCTGATTGCCCAGGATTTCGACCCCTCAGAATTATCATACCGTAAGGATCCGATCCTTTCTCAGTTCCAGTCCCGATCCAGATGCTGATGATGATATGTCCCGATTGGCATTTGGATCGATGCTTAAATCACAGGTATACTTGTCTGTTCATCTAAAAATTTTGACGCCTCGAGATCTTGCCTTTGAGACGAGGACCACGATTTTCTTCATCATTTGTTCCAAGGCTAGAATCCATTACCAACATTGATTTATAGTATCAATTCTGACAATTGTGATTCAGCCGACGATTCCGCAACTTTGACTCGCTCCGTCCTTTTCCACTTCATTAGCAAACCAGGATTTCGATGACGAGCGTTTTCCGGTTCCACCGATGGATTTCAACTTCATTTAAGATCCTGATGTACTACGTTCATCGATCCTACTTCCGTCTACTAATCTCGATAGTAAAATACATCAGTTTACAATCTAGTCAAATTTTTGATGATAATTTCCCGGTTCGGGGTTCTCGAATCAGTCTTTATCCTCTGATCACCGAGGCTTTGCTCTTCGTTGCACACTATATGTAGTATACGTATGCAAATGGATGCTTATACCCAGTTTAGGTAATCCCAGACTGATGAATGTTTCAGATCTCCCCGCAGGATTGCTTATAGGATATTCGTACCCAGTCCTCTCGAATGAGTTACGTTACGTTCCATGGGTGTATGTAATCTGCTCTTAAATTTCACGGCTAATAAGATAAGATATAAGATGGGGTGGAAATTTCAATTGCCAGTAATTGAACGGTTCAATTATTTCGAGTGAATATTTCCTGGCAGTTGAAAAACTTGAGAAAAGATCAATCACTGACTTAGTAATAAGTATTGCCTCGAGATATTACATGCATCAATCACCCCATCAGGTTCGGGCCGCGGGATGGTAGAGCGTCGAAGTTTGAAAATTCCTTTTGAAAATCCGGAATTTTAAATTTGCGGTCATAATTTTTTGGGATTCAAATTTGAAAACGGTATGCCTACGATACCACGTGATCAAATTAGTTTTCGATGCTAAATTCGGTATGCAAAATTCGTGAATTTGAAATTTCTTCTCGTTTTAAAAGACCCCTCTCATCCCCACAGCTCGGCTGCAGGAATCGGGGGAAAACAAAAAATTCGTGACTAGTTAACCAGCAGGGGAGAAGAGAGTGTATGAAAGAGAGAAAGAGAAAGAGAAAGATAGAGAGAGAGAGAGAGAGAGAGAGAGAGAGAGAGAGAGAGAGATAGGGAGAGAAGGGAGAGTGTGGAGTTAATCGATACTGGATTAAAGCAGAGCTGCAAAATTTACGAATAGGTAAAGCGCGTGCAGTACCTGGTACCTGGGGATTTGTTGGCCAATCTCATTTGCTGTGTCAATTATTTAGCTCATGGTATCTACTCCGCGGTTTACTTTGAAAACTTGGTTTCGGTACGGATATAGCGGGGATATCAGTAGTTGCAAAATTGTTCAAAGTCGTCGGTTTTGCGCTAATGTAAGTTTCAAAAAGCGTATTTTATAGAAGTCAGCGTAAATTTTCTCATGTCTCTTTTCTTCCTCGGCTCATTTTGATTTTGAGTTAGATTTTTTGAAAACCAATATCACTAGTTGTGTCAATCAGCTTTTACAATTTTGGACAGCATATCGCTTCGTTCGAAAAAGCGTCGATTCAATTTCCGATGGGAGACGTGACACATCGAGCAGATCTAATATCCATATCATCCACTATTCAGATTCACTATAATTGCTATTCAATTTCGGTAGAAATACTAATTGATATTAACTCTTCGTTAAAATAATGAATAATCAATTTATATTGTCACTATTACCTTCAGATAGTATAGTCAGTACTTGATTACATTATAGTAACACTAATTGGTATTCATTTTTTTTTTTACTGAAAATGGAAACTATAATTAATTACTAAGTTAAACTATTGTGTAATTTAGAAAATCTCGATATATTCTCTTCTATACTTTAGAAGATATATTAAACTTTGGCGTCTGACAGAAGCTGATGAACCGTGTTTGAATTGCAAAAGAAAAAGAAGAAAAAAAAAAAAAAAAAGTAGCTGACCGGGTCTGATCGAAGATATCACTACAATATTGCAATTCATAACGTGTACGTGGCAATTCCAGTTCCTTGCAGTAATTTGAAGAACAGTAAATTCTATCACCTCTTACCACCCCTGGAGGCTGAGACTTGGACTTGGTACAGAGATATATAATTAAATGTGTGCACAGCAGCATTTATGGATCTCATTTTGAACCAGGTATCAGAGGGTCTGATCAGAGATATCTAAAATTGCAATTCATAATGTGTACGTGGCAATTCCATTTCCTTGTGGTAATTTGAAGAATTTTGTCATCCCTTATATATCCCTGGAGGCTGATACTGGGACTTGGTACAGAGATATATATAATTAAATGGGTGCACAGCAGCATTTATGGATCTGATTTTGAACCAGGTATACTACATACATAATGCTACCCCCTACAAACTACCTGGAGTTGTAAATAAAAATCCTTTGGCTAGATGCGGTTAACTCAGCTAGCTGTTGACGGTAAAAATTAATTACAAGTGCCCACGTAGTTGTTGACATGGTTATATGTCGGGGTTTAAGTTTAGACCGTGAAAGGTCGGAGGCTAGATTAAGGCCCCCAGGAGGAGTAGCTCGATTTCCACGATGAACTTTCCGGGCTGGTAAATCAGAACCGAGTAATGGTTTGGGGGTCGAACAATGGGGTGAAAATTTCGCACCCCTAATCGATCGCTCGAGCATGTAGGTGTATATATGTGTATATATCTACAGCCGGAATATAAAATCGAAAAAAAGTATAAGGGGAAGAGTAAAAATCAAATTACAGCAAGAAAATTTGTAAAAAAAAAAAAAGAATTCGAACTTCTTTCCTGCCTGTCTGTAGCGAATCTCTAACATGCATGTATGGGGCATTAGGGTGGTTCAAAAAAGACCTAATTTTTCAGATGTTGCTGCTCATCCGTGAATATGTTGTTTGTGATTTTTGAAAATTATTCCATTTTTTTTTAATCTCTATTGGACAATATTTACTACTGCTTCAGTGAAGTTGAAATTTCGAAATTTTGCCATTTTTGGCAATTTCAAAGTTCTCAGATCAAAGCGCTCATCTGGCTACCTCAAGATTCTCATTCAATGAGCATGTTGGTTCAAGATGAGACTCGTACGATAATATTTAGTACTGCCTCGAAGACATTGGAGTGTTTCAAAATTTTGCGTTTTTTCGGACATGCGATCGCCAGGTGCTGCTCATGAGACAGTTTCATCTTACCAATATATGGAAGAAATCCAAGCAGTTTGCAGTCTGCAGGATCATTTTTACTACTGCCTCATCGAGGGCGACTTTCCTTCAAGTAAAATTAGCAACATGAGGCAGTAGTAAAAATGGTCCCACAGACTGCAAACTTCGTGTACTTCTTCCTTAAAATGGTAAGGAAAGACTGTCTCATGAGCAACACCTATAGCGATCCAATCTCTAAGAAAACCCCTAAATAGTGAAAAAACTTCAATGTCTCTGAGGCAGTACTAAATATTATCGTACGAGTCCTATCTTGAACCAACATCCTCATTGAATGAGAACCTAGAGATAGCTAGATGAGGACTTTGATCTGAGAACTTTGAAATTGCCAAAAATGGCAAAATTTCGAAATTTCAACTTCACTGAGGCAGTAGTAAATATTGTCCTATAGAGCTCAAAAAAATGGAATAATTTTTCAAAATCACAAACAACATATTCACGAATGAGCAGCAAGATCTGAAAAATTAGGTATTTTTTGAACCACCCTAATGGGGCATTCCGCGTCACTTCAGCCACTAGAAAAGAGAAAGAAAAATCCTCCCAAAATGACGACAAATCTGGTTTAATCGTAACGACAATGTTGAAGAATGAAAGTCTGCGGTTTCCGTTCAAAAAAAGTTTCAAATCCCGTGAATTTGTTCGTATCATGTAGCCCGATTTGTTGTAATTTTGTGAGAATTTTTGTTCTTTTTTTTTTTTTTTTTTTTTTTCAGGGGCTGAAGTGACGCGGAATGGCCCATATAATATGTATATTATATGTCCCGGGGGGGATGGGGTTGGAAATATATTTTATATATGTCGATCTTATACCCCTGAGCGCGAATAATTTAGCTGTGATGACGAATGGGGTTTAGGCTTAAGCAACCATCGGTGCCGTAAATCACTTGACGTCTAACCAATTTGTCGAGGCAATAAATTACCCCCAAACCCCCAACTCCCAACCGCCGAACCATGCACCGCCAAATTGCGGTATCTCGTTATATTACGTATAAATATGATACCCGAATGATACCTAACTGTGCAATTACAATTTTGGCAATAATGTGAAAATTTAGAATTTGAAAACAAAAATTTAAATTTCGAATTTTCTTTCTACCTCAAGATTTTCAACCATTTTCATAAATCCGGTGAGAATAATAATGAGCGTTCGGTATTTCTAAACGTTTTTTTTAAACCTAGTGTGAAAATAATAATCGATATATATAATTTCATTTCCTTAGCTTTTCGAACTTTGATTAACAAAAAATATGAGCATTTTAGGGGCATATAATTTGTTTAAGCCTACCAATATACGTAATTAAGTTTCGTTGGGTTATACACGTCTTAAGAAGAGGGTTTCCAACGGTTCAACCCTCGAGTTTAATGAAAACTTGTGTTTTTTTTTTTTTTTTTTTTTGTTTTTTTATTGTACCTTAATTTTTATATTTTTTGTGTTGATTAATTTTTGTTTTTTTTTTCTCTCTTTTTCTCAGAAACTCTTCAGGAATAAGGCAGTCGTCCGATTAATATCGCAAGAGGCTTTCGAGAGGAAATTTATTAAATTTATATATAAATAAGTAATAAATTATGAAACTTGGAAAGCATTCACTCGCAGAATATATAGTCGAGCATGTCGGTGACAGAAAATTCAAACGATACGCTAATGAAGCTCAAGGAAATTATGTAACATGATTTAAATTATCAGAACACGGGGGGTTTTGCTTTCGACGGTTTTAAATTCGAGGTACTAACCAATATAAGAGTTAAAGGATTTTTTATTTTTTTTCTATTATGCTTTCAAATCGATTGAAAAATCTTGTTTCAGTAAATAAGAAAGCGACGAACAATTTTTTTTTTTTTTTCACATTTTTGTAAAACGAAAGCTCTTCTTTCATTAATTAGCTACGCGAACTAAGCGCTTTACATTTTACCATATGAGGCCTTAATTAGACTTTTGAAATATAAAAAGCTTCACGGAGTAGCGCTGAATTGGAAATATACGTGTCTATTATTAATATAGAAATGGATAGAAGAGTTTACCTCTATCGTAATTACTCATTTAATCAAGGAGTTTTGATGCCTTTCGAAACTAGACCAGAAATCTGAGAGCCGAGATGGTGTATTACATTTCAAGATTACCACTCAGCCTTCGTCCGCGTCTTCGTTGTCGTACTTCCTGGATTGAGCTAAATTTCAATTTCTTCAAGCGCCTCCTCCTGCAGGCTCTGAGCATTAAATTACTATTTTCAGCACTTGGATGGGAGTTGCAGATCGTCTCATGCACACATCCACCAATATAGTAATTTTTAAGAATTAAGCTCGAGCTTCTGCAGCCATGACATCCCAGACAGCAAAAAATTTCGAAATATGTCTTATGGAGGTGGTTGATGTATTTAGAAAAGAAAATTTTTTAAAGCAATATATTTCACATCTTTTAGGAGTTTATTTTTTTTTCGCATCATAAGCAATACTGCTCAATATTATGTCTTATATATTTCAAGTCAATTTATTTGGGGTGGGGCTGCTTATGTAGCAAAGAAAGAAACTCGCGAGGGTAATCACGCCGACGAAAGCTGCTAGGGTGAAAAGTGCCTCTTTTAATTCCTCAGACATCTCAGACTCCGATTCTTCGAACTCTATGTCTGCGCGAAAGACAGGACAGAACAAAATGTTGTGGGAATTATCTTGTGCATAATGATATGCATTGCGTTTGTAAATTTATATGATTATGTTTCTTTAATTTTTCACAAAGTAGATAGACACATGCGTATATTAGGCAATGTTTCATATACGATTCAGTAATATCCGTGGAACATGACAGCTGCAGCAATATTCAAATATTGCAATTCTAGATTTCAGAGACATTACAGGAATGATGCAATATACTTTTCATGTTCTAGAGTCAGGTTTTTTGAAATATTGCGAGAATTAAATAGACATGTTTGTTGGAATTTTTTTTGAAACGATGTTCATGGAACATAAAATATGCAGCAATATTTAAATGCTGCAATTAGAGATTTCAGGCATATTGCAGAAATGATGCAATATACTTTCCATAGTCTAGAGCAACATTTCTGTAATATTACACAAATCACATAGAGAACAGTCTTCGGCAATGTTCCTGCGATACGGTTCAGCAATATCCATGGAACATGACAGTTGCGGCTAAAATTCAAATGCGGCAGTTTTAGATTTCTGAGACATTGCATGAATGATACAATATGCCTTTCATATTCCAGAGTCATGTTTCTGTAATATCGCAAGAATTACATAGAAACATGTATTTCGCAATGTTCCTGAAACGATTTAGCGATACTCATGGAACATGAGAGCCGCAGCAATATTCAAATGTTGCAGTTATATATTTCAGGAACATTGGAGAAATGATGCAGCCTACTTTTCATCATGTACCGTCACGTTTACATGTAATATTGCAAGAATAACATAGAAACATGTATTTGGCGATGTACTGTCACGTTTATATGTAATATTGCAAGAATATTTCGCAATGTTCCTGAAACGATTTAGCGATACTCATGGAACATGAGAGCCGCAGCAATATTCAAATGTTGCAGTTATATATTTCAGGAACATTGGAGAAATGATGCAGCCTACTTTTCATCATGTACCGTCACGTGTATATGTAATATTGCAAGAATAACATAGAAACATGTATTTCGCAATGTTCCTGAAGTGATTTAGCGATATTCATGGAACATGAGAGCCGCAGCAATATTCGAATGTTGGAGTTCTATAATTCAGGAACATTGCAGAAGTGATGCACCTTGCTTCCCATGGTCTACCGTCACGTTTATACCGCGAAGTTCTCTGTATGCGGAACGCTAGGGGTACCAACCCGAAATTTTTGCTATTTCCATAGGCGTAGGTCATACAGTAAACTGCAGCAGCAGTTTGGTAACTTACTAGATGTTTTTAGTAAGATCACTAGAAATCACTGGAAATCTAGTCACTAGATTTCTAGTCCAGAAAGCTAGTGACCAATGATCACTAGATTTCTAGTGATCTCTAGTGATTTTACTAGAAACATCTAGTAAGTTACCAAACTGCTGCTGCAGTTTACTGTATGACCTACGCCTATGGAAATAGCAAAAATTTCGGGTTGGTACCCCTAGCGTTCCGCATACAGAGAACTTCGCGGTATGTAATATTGCACTTATCAAACAGGAACATGTATTTGGAAATATTCCTGAAGCTACTGAGCAACGTTTATGAAACTTTACAGTCGCATTAATATCAAAATGCTGCAATTCTAAACGCGAGAAACATTGCTAGCAAAACTAGAGAGAATGGTAGTAAAAAATTCTCGTTTTATATTCAAGCACGAAGTATGACTGAGTTCTGTTTCAGGAACTGACCTGTCGACATTTTTTCGTCTTCGTCATTCATGGTAATGTTTACTGTATCGAATTTGTCTATTTCGAGGATGAGTAGATAGATGATTATCGGAAATCGACCTGCAATCTTCTTAACAATTTGCTGGTCTAATCGCGTCTGAAACTCTTGAAGAATTAAAAGTTCACTGAAAAGTGTCCTGAAACTTGAAGTTCATGTTGCTGAGGAACAGCTACCCAGTTTTTGTTCTCTTTTCTGAATCTGCTGCTGAGATTGTGGTGTCTAATTTTTGATCAACTGCTGACGGTTTCTGGTCATTTGTGACGGTGATTGCTGCGGCTTTGGTCTCAGATTTTTCTGTACATGAATAAAATTGCGTAGAAGATTTATTCGCCAAGTTTTTTTTTTTCAACTAGAATTAAGATATTCTCAGTATTTAAATTTCAGTTTATTCGTTGCTTCCCCTTTTTTTCTAAAAAAAAAAAAAAAAAAAAAATCAAAAAATAAATAAAAAGTCTGCTCGACTAAAGCTTCGCTCAGAGAAGAAAACGGGGCAAAGTTTCGCCCCGTAAACGATAAGTAATGATAATTAGCACTAAGAAACGAATTATTGTAATTCTTTTCTCCTTTATCTCGGATTTACAGGGTGGGATCATGGGAAATTTCCTTTTGCCAGGAAACCCGTTTAATCCCTTGGGAGGGGTTATTTTATACTGTTAATGAAAAACTGAGTTTCCCGAGACTTTCTTTATACGAATGAAGAAAGTTCCTCTATTTTTTGTCTTTTTTTTTTCTTTCCTTCAATTGTATATTAAATCTGTTTAAAAATCAAAAAGGCTTTTCATTTATCCTGATGACTATTCGAACAAATCGTACTGATCGATTTTTTTCCTTACTAGCTTCTGCGGCAGCTGCTAACCTCAGGAGTCGATCTTTCTTGCAGTTATCTTCGGGCGTACACCCGGAACCCATTTCCGACATTATTGCAGATAAAGAAGTCTATAAAATGATTATACCTAGTTATAAAACGAATATAATATCGATTAGGGGATGAGATTATCTCTTTATAACTGAACCTCTTCGTCGACTACTTAAATGTGAATTAAATTAAAATTAGGTCATAAAATATGGCGTTTGGATTTCAGATGTTAATAAATTAAGGATCTATCACCTCGATTATAAGACTCACAATTCTTTTTTTTTCTAATTTCCGTGCATTGACTTTTCCGATTTTTCACCCTTTCCGTCATCTCGCCTCTCGCCTGTAGTTTCTTTCGTGATCTTCAACTCGGAGGTCGATTTCTTATTTAGACAAGAATTTTCCGCGGTACAGTCTAACGGCTTTTTAACCTGATGCCAAAATTTCAAATAGAAAAGAAAAAGAAAGAGAAAATTAAAAAAAACCAAAAAAAAAAAAACATTTTTCTTGTTTTTCTCATTTTTCATTTACAAAGCACGTACCGCGGTCATAAGCAGCAGAGTTTCGTCTACTGCTGTAGAGTCCCTGCAGCACAGGTCACAATCTGATTTATTTGCCCCGGAAGCGGAGGAGATTGTTGGTGACTTTGGGGGTTCGTTATTAATGCCTGATTCTGTTCGCGACATGATTTTTTTTTTTTTTTTCTTTTTCTTTCGAATAGGAAGTCGACGGTGCTTAGTATATCTGTCCACAATTCGCCATATTTTATGATATGAAATAGCTACACACGGTTTTTTTTTTTTTTTTTTTTTTTCTATCAATGTAATAATATAGTTAACTAAGAAGATCGAGAATAACAAAATTTGGTTTAGTTAATCTAAGAAAGAATGAAATCTGAAGTAAAATTTTTGGAAAGTCACCAAAATGCAATTTGAGTGAAAAAGATTCAATTTTTAAAGCATTTACAGAGATCAGAGGCATTAAAGTATGATCAGTAGATACTTTTTGCCTGCTTGGGCAAAAACTTAGACTCGGTGCAAATCATTGAACAAATTCGTTGTCAGAGAGAAGAAAAAAAAAAATTTGAGTATTTATCAACAAATCTGTACAAAATACTTTTTTTTGCGAACGGAATAAGGGATGTCTAAAGTTAGAAGAGAGTGTATGATAGTCTAGGCTTGATTAATAATTGCCAGAGTCACAGATTTATTTTTAATAAATCTGCGATGTATGGTTAGGATTTGCAATGCAGCGAATAAACTTTTGTCAAAGTGTAGTGGTTATTGAATTTGTGAAAAACGTACCAATTTATTTATCAATAGGTTCAATTTGTCGCTCGCCAATCATAATTACATCTACAATAAATTTTGAACAAACTTATATTCTCTCGATGAATTAAAATAAAATTTTTTTCCAACGTCCCATAATCCGCATGAGAATCAAACAACAATAATTGAGAGTCGAGTGATCGTTGTTCAGTTATCAAATGATAAAGGCATGGTATACAACCCAGAGGTGTACGTGTTTGGACTCGTTGAAGTTATTTTTTAATTGCCGGAATGATTAGTCAGTGAATACGAGGTATATTAAGGCCCTGCTTTTATTTAGAACGGGAAATAATTACGAGCCAGTGCAGAAAGTGAATTTATATATTAAATAGAATAGAGAAAAAAAAAAAAAGAAAAATAAGAATAAATCCATTCATTCCGCAGTGCAACGCAACTGCAGCACCGATTTGAATAACTTCGTGTTAAAAGATAGGTCCTCTAGTGCAGTCAGCCAGCCAGCCAGCCAGCCAGCCAGCCAGCCAGCAAACAACAATGCGATAGAGTAGGCGGATAGAGGTAGGCAGACATAATGACTGCGACACTCACGGGAGTGCCGCATTCACCAAGAGCCAGTCGGCGATTCACTGCGGACATTATATTTTATTCAAAATGTTTGGATGAAACGGCCTACATATGTTGTTTGCACAACTGTTTGTCTCTTGCTTTAGTATGCACGCGGGCATCCGTATGTCTACGACCGATAGGTATATATGTAACATGTCCATGCATGTGTAACGTTGAATCTGGAACCCAGAGTCCAGAATCTAGCATCTGGAATCTAGAATTCTTTTCCTAGAATCTGAAAGCAAGAATTGAGGAACGGCAAACAAAGCGATGGAAATTTTTCTGCGGTTAGAAAAGACGGCGATTTATATCGAACGAGACAGTTTTTGTCGGCTGAAATTCGGATCGAGCAACGTTCTGCTGCAAGAATTCGAACCTTTCATTTCCATGCAAGCGTGCGACAGCGTGCGTTCAGCCAATCAGTAGTGCGGCATCGCGATTTCGATTGGTCGGATGCTACGCCGCTCGCGTTTTGCTGCGCGACAACATTTGCATGGAAACCGAGGGCGAGATGCGCAAGGCACACCGCTAGGTGGCGGAGCTTTCTCGCAAGTGGAGTAACTCGAGCTGGGAATAACGCTGAGCTCATGACTGGTTCAATTCATCACTAAATATCTGCCGAATAATTTGGTTGATTGAAACTAGTTTTTCTTTATAAAATTTTTTACAATCTTTTTGAATTTTTACAATTTACTGATACTTTTCTTTGATCTACGCCAGGGCTTTATTGGGCTTGTGCATTTCATCAGCTGCATGATAGTAGTGGAGTTTCGGGGTCCATTCTTGGCGAGGTAATTTCATAAAATCAACGCGTAGCCTGCCGATCCAATTACCCTAAGTAATCTCACAGGCCACTTCCCTGCCCTGACTAATTTATCGCAACGAGGCGATGGAGAGGGCGCCTGAAAGTCGACACACGAGTAGGTATGTAATACATACCTCATACCTAATCCACGTCCCTGGATTAATTTCTTTGAATATTTATTTTTGATAAATTAATTTAAAAAAATGTTGTATAATTAATGAGATTTTCTTTTAATATTTTTCAATGAAAATGCAGAGTCTCGTATGTTCGGCATAGGAAATTAAAATTAGATGTAGATCTTCAATAATATGAGAAAATCTAGAACGGATTACGAACGAGTGAATTGCAAGGCTGTATAACGATGAACCAATTATTTCAAGAGCTATTCAGAATTGCAGCAGAAATCTGCAATCTTGAATTACAATGTCTTCTGGAGTGGAGACTTCACGAATTGACTGCGAGCTTTAGTAAACAGTGTAAGAAATGATTTATCAAAGTTATATTGCCGCATCACTATATAGTGGAAAGCTTATCCTACTATAAATAGTTGAGCTATTTCTGATCCAATTTTCTCATGAAAATAATATTTTTACATGTTTTTGATGATCAGACAGAATTTTTATGAGTTTGAAGGGTATTCAATGGTCGTTCACATTGTCGAAGCTGCGAATAAAATCCTTGCGAATATATACTCGGGATAGAATGATCATTGGAAATTCTGAAAGAGTGAATAAGAGTCGAGATTCATGTAGTGTGAGTTGAAATGGCATTGAGAAAATTCACTCACCCTGAAACTCCTTTCGAGCTGCACTGACGGAAGTGACGATATTAGCAACGTGGCCTAGGACCGTAGCGAACAGCAGTAATCCGAATAGGAGTTGTGCTATGACGAACAAGTACTCTCCTTTACTTCTCGGCCTGTAATAACAAAAGTACATTCATATATTTCCATAACGTAGCTGGGTGTATTCTTGATGGAAATTGGTAACGAAGTTTCCTGTGTCGAAAGGTCGAGAGTCTAATAGCTTTCAAATGACAGCGATTTCAAGTCACCCAATCAGCACGTCCCGCGTCAGCGCGACCGTTACCGATCCCCCGAGCGGTGATTGGATTAAACTTCACTTCGCTCCCATTTGAAAACTATTAAACCCACGATATTTCGCCCGATGGAAGATCCTCTCAATTTCCCAGGCAGAATACAGTGACCAAAGAAGAATCCTATCAAGGTGGACAAATGACAATCCATTTTTTAACACACAGATATTACTTTTTTTGCACTCACCTAGGGAGGTCGCCGATCGTTGTCAGGGCTAGTGTGCACCAGTAGTAGCTCTGCAGGTACTGTTTCACGACGTCGGCCGTTTCCGAATCGCCAAAGACCCAGTTTTTACTACCGAATCCATTGTTCTTACAAATTAAGTGGTAGAGGCAACCGTTCCAGTGAAAAATCACCAGTAAATAGTGGATCAACGATGTCGAACGAAACAGATTAGGGTAGTTTGTGTGCCTCTCTGTGCGGTCCATGAACGCCCAAAATCTACATCGAGAAATGATCAGACGTGTGATTGCGATTAGAAGCTCAAAAATCAACAGTACGATGGTTAGGTTCTCAAAACTTACCGGTATATTTTAACGAGCCTAAAGCTGCGTAAAATGCTGTTGAAACCAATCGACAAGTACAAAAAATCGAGAGGCAACAGGCACAGGCAGTCGATGTAGAAAGTGGTGCTGTTCATGTAGTGGTGTCTTAATTTAGTAGCGTCCGTTTGGAGGACACCGTCTTCAAGATATCCGGTCCTGAAGTGGAACACAATGTCCACAAGGTACAGCAGATCGGAAAGGTAGTCAAGACAGAACCATACGACCAGTGTTTCGCCTGTAGAATTAAATTAGAATAGATTCGAGGTTTGAGTTCTATGTTGTGATAGCGAATTGGATCAAGACGGTGGAAAGATCAGTCAGGTACTTATGAAAGAAACAGCCGTGTGTAGAACCAGCTGTGCAACTTGAATAAATGACCTAATTTTTTTTCTACTTTTGAACATACAAATTTGAAGACACCGACTGTTATTGTTCTATTTCAAAATAGACATGGCGTGAAGACAACAGGCGAGTTATAGTATATCTGTTGAGCCTCAATTCAATAATCCGTGATGATCCTTTCACCGGCAGTGGATCGCTGAATGAAATATTGTCGAAGAAATGAGAGAGAGAGAGCATAAAATGCAGCTTACCGTTGATCTCTTGGAAGGCGAACCTGTAGATGATCACCCAAAAGTTATAGAGAAAGGCTAGGGACACGACCATGGACCAGTAATAACAAAGTCGTCCAGCAGGGTCAAAGACAAAGGACCAGTTTGGGGCGCCAGTACGAAATCCTCGACTTCCAGGTTGCCCAGGAAATCCTCTACTACCACGTTGCTGTTGCTGCTGCTGAGCCGTATATCTCCTTGAAAAAATGAAGTGCTCTTCAACGCGATCTTACGCTTGGTTCGGTTCACACCTGAACAAACCCGACGCGAAATAATATGATTAATATTCCCACTTTTACTAGACGTTCATATCAACTTCAGTCTTGGTCCAGGTGACAGATCCGAATTAATTTTAAGTCATTTAAAGTCGCTCGTAGATCCCAAGTTGAAAGTCATCTAAAGTCAGTTGAAGACATGTCAAGTAATGAGTAATTCGTTCATCTCAAACTGAGAGTCATGAAGTATGTTATTTCAATTTGCTTGAAGTCGAGAGTGACTCGAATACGCGAATTTGAAGTCATAATTGACTTGTGCAAGTCAGTAGTAAGACATAAGTCATAAGTCATTCGTTCACCTCAAACTGAAAGTCATGAAGTATGTTACATATTTCAAGTTGCTTGAAGTCGAGAGTGACTCGAATACGCGAAATTGGAAGTCATAATTGACTTGTGCAAGTCAGTAGTAAGACATAAGTCATAAGTCATTCGTTCACCTCAAACTGGAAGTTATGAAGCAATTTCAACTTACTTGAAGTCAGGAGTGACTCGAATACTCGAAATCGGAAGTAAAAATTGACTTAGTGCTAGTCAGTAGTAAGACATGTAGAGTCATAAGTCATTCGTTCACCTCAAATTAGAAGTCATGAAGTAATTGCAAGTCACTTGAAGCTAGAAGTAACTCGAATACTCGGAATTAGAAGTCATAATTGAATCGTGCAAGCCAGATAATGAGACATGTCGAGTCATAACTTATTCGTGCACCTCAAATTAGAAGTCATGAAGTAATTTCAAGTTCTTGAAGTGAGGAGTGACTCGAACACTTGAAATTAAAAGTCATAATTGACTCGTGCTTTTCAAGTTTGAGTGATGTTCTACCATATTGACGAATCTCGTATTACCACCGTCGAGGAATATCTTTTTTCCAAGCATAAAACGTCGGGTCGGGTTTGAACAAATCGAAAATTTCAGGCATGAAACTACTATTCTTTCACGCTATTTGCAACTCACGTTTCAGTTCCGTTGCAGCTACCCGTAGTGTTGAGATGATTGGTGGATGTCTGAGTGTGCAACTGCGCACTGCTGTCCCTGGTCGATGCTAGGGCTATGGCGTTCGGAAGTTTAAGTCTTCCTCGAAGGTCTCTCCGGCGGGTCTTTCTGCTGAGGTCAAGTTCACTGGCTGCCGAGCTGACCGCTGCTGCCCTGTTGACGTACGCTGCTGACAGGGAGTCCCTCGACGATGAGAAGTATCGCTGCGACACAGAGTAAACCTGCAGGACATGCCGGTCTTCGATTTTAGCGAGGAGCTGCAATAACGCTCTCTACGATTTTGCCAACGGTGCGTTTCATGCCGGGCGGGTGAAGCACGTAATTATCTTTACAGGAACAATCAGCCTCGCTAATTATTGCTACGCACCTAATTGCAGCTACGATAAAAAAAATGGGGTTCCGAGTTCAAAGACTCGTCATCCTTCTTCATCTACGTCCTAATACCTGCTGCTAATCGTCGCACGAACTGAACGCGCTCATTCCGTAAATAAGTCATCATCAATTCGAGAAATTCACTTTTATAAATTATCTTACCAGACAATACTACAGCCAGTTATCTCAAATAAAATCTACAGAATGTCTTATGTCACAAAAATGCCTCCGAAAACTGACATAATTTTATTCAACTGATTAGTTTTGTCGTGCTATCGACGTATCGTCAATTGAAAAATGTCATTTTTCATGTCTTTTGACCATATCTTTTAAACGATCATTTCTTGTATCATCAGACATATTTTAGATATGTTTCAGACGACAGAACATCATTAATACTAATTTTTGTTATTGTCGTGTCAACATGTCTCTTTGTGAAGACTATTATGTCACGTAAGAAGTATTGTAGATTAATTCCAGACGACATGACATCTTTAATATTTTATTTTTTTGATGTCATGTCGACATATCTTCTGTGCACAGACTATTTGAGTCACGTGAGACATATTGCCGAGGTATTTCAGACGACAAGACAATGATATTGCAATATCATTGAGCATGTCGACATGTATTTATTACGATGACTAGTAATGTCTGTAAGAGATATTTAAGATGTGTTTGAGACGACAGAAGTTATAAATATCATAATTCTTGTTGATATGTCGACATGTCATCTTTCGTAATAACTGTTATGACTGCAGATCTGATTCATACGACAGAATATCTACTGTAATTTTTATTTTTTTTGCTATACTGACGTGTCATCTTTGCAACGACTATTTTTGTCGCGTAAGACACTCTGTATACGTATTCCGGAAGACATAGGGTCTTCCAGGTAATTTATGGCTGTGGTAATTATCTGCAGTAATGATTCATTCCGAATGAAAAAAAAGAAGTTCAAGAACAAAAATAATACTAAACCGAATAGAAATTCAACGATGCTACCTATCAGCCTAATTCTATAACGTATACAATACGGACATACCATACGATCAAGACCAACCTGCTGTTGTTGTTGGTGATAGTAATGGTGACTGGGTGTGTGTCTACCCATCAGTTTACAACTGACAAGGTCTATGAGGCTTTGCCTTGAGTTAAGACCACCCCTAGACATACTTTCCATACTTTTGCTAGAATCCTCGCCCCGCATACGTGCCGCAGTTTCTCTCATCTTGTCGCAGGCCAGGATTGAAGCAGAGTCACCAAGCCGTTCCCCAACGATCCCTGGACCAGCGGAAGTGATAATACCTGGTGGATAAAAAAAGAGGAAGAACATAAAGCTACATAAACATCGTCGCAGAGACTTAAACCTTGGTGTTCTTTACGCAGGGAAAGATTGTTAAATTCATAAATACGGATTTTAGGTAAAAGGCTAAATAAATTCTTGGAAGATACGTGTACAAACAGTGAAATCCCGATTAGCCGGGATTAGCTCGGGCAGGCAGTTCTCCTCTTATCTAACGATTCCAGGCACCGTGTGCTTAGAATTTCTTCACAAAATTGGCATTATCTATGTCTGGTTGAAGCTCGGCGATCGAAAGGCAAGAAAATAAATTCTCCGTGATTTTTTTTTTTTGCGCTTTTTTCTTGTCGTTTATAAAAATATTTTTAGTATTTCTTTGATGGCCAATATGCGCAGAGATGTGACACTAAGGTGGTTCAAAAAAGACCTAATTTCTCAGATGTTGCAGCTCATCCGTGAATATGTTGTTTGTGATTTTTAAAAATTATTCCATTTTTTTTTAGCTCTATTGGATAATATTTACTACTGCCTCAGTGAAGTTGAAATTTCGAAATTTTGCCATTTTTGGCAATTTCGAAGTTCTCAGATCAAAGCGCTCATCTGGCTACCTCAAGATTCTCATTCAATGAGCATGTTGGTTCAAGATGAGACCCGTACGATAATATTTAGTACTGTCTCAGAGACATTGGAGTTTTTTTTTAATATTTTGAGTTTTTTCGGAGATTCAATCGCCAGGTGCTGCTCATGAGACAGTTTCATCTTACCAATATAAGTAAGAAATCCAAGCAGTTTGCAGTATGCGGGACCATTTTTACTACTGCCTCATCGAGAGCGACTTTCCTTCACGTAAAATTAGCAACATGAGGCAGTAGTAAAAATGGTCCCACAGACTGCAAACTTCGTGTACTTCTTCGTTAAAATGGTAAGAAAAGACTGTCCCATGAGCAACACCTGGCGATCCAATCTCTAAGAAAACCCTTAAATAGTGAAAAAACTTCAATGTCTCTGAAGCAGTACTAAATATTGTCGTACGAGTCTCATCTTGAACCAACATCCTCATTGAATGAGAACCTAGAGGTAGCCAGATGAGGACTTTGATCTGAGAACTTTGAAATTGCCAAAAATGGCAAAATTTCGAAATTTCAACTTCACTGAGGCAGTAGTAAATATTGTCCTATAGAGCTAAAAAAAATGGAATAATTTTTCAAAATCACAAACAATATATTCACGAATGAGCAGCAACATCGGAGAAATTAGGTCTTTTTTGAACCACCCTAATGTGACACATCTCTGATCTTCGGAATCTGAGCTTTTCGTATGATTTATTGATGGGGTGCAGGTTGTGTCGAAAGGTGTAGGTAAGTATACGCAACAAATCGGCGAGGAAGTCGTACGAATAAATTCCACGCGGAAGACATGTAATCCGGTGATTTTTATTCACTTCGAAAATATATACATGTGTGTGTGAAATACCGCGAAGACTAGGTAGTCGGGTAATCGGAATTCCAGATCCCTAAAAAGCGGGAAATTCCTTATGAAAAATTGCCAAAGTTTTCCCATTGCCTCACCCGCGCCCACACGCCCCGAACACCAATGGTTCCTCAATCCATTTTCAATCAGACTAATGTTCTTTTTCTTTTTCAGATATATAATATATTGGCCATTCCACCAAATCCTGTACGCAAATCCGGCCTCCAAATTTTTGATGTTTTTTTTTATGATCTCTTCTTCTGAAATCTTGCTTCCAAATTTTCCAATCTAATTGAACGGTTCAAAAAATGCCTGAAAACAAAATCAAAAACACGATTGTCGATCGGAAATTTTCGGAATTTTTCGAAAATTATGATCAATTCTTTCTCACTTGTCATTTTCAGCTCGAAATTTGAAAAATGAAACTGAAAATAAGAAATCCACCGTGTTTCCCATCGTTTTTTGAAAATCCGATTTCGTTTTCTGAAAATTCAGGAAATTTTCGATGAAAATCATGTCTAAAAATTTTTCGCTCGTTTACCTCCAAGTCACAGCTACGGTTTAAATGAAATTTGAGTGTTTTTTGTCATTATTTGTGCACTTCTTTATTTTTGACTTGGAGGTGAACGAACGGAAAATTTTCAGACATGAAGTTCACCGGAAATTTTCTGAATTTTCAGAAAACATGATCTGATTTTCAAAAAATGATGGGAAACATGGTGAAATTGATATTTTAAGTTTTATTTTTCAAATTTCGCGCTGAAAATGACAAGTGAGAACAAAATCATCATCATTTTCGAGAAATTCAGAAAATTTCAGATCGACAACCGTGTTTTTAATTTTGTTTTCAGGCATTTTTTGAACCGTTCAATTAGATTGGAAAATTTGGAAGCAAAATCTAATAATTACGAGAACCCCTATTAACTGAAGTCAGAGATCTTTCATACTCGAGAAATCTCTTCATTGACACCTAAAAAGAAACATCTAAAATTTGGAGGCCGGATTTGCGTACAGGATTTGGTGGAATGGCCAATATATATAATTTTTTTTCTTTTCTTTTTGGGGTTTCCTTAGATTGTAAAATATCTGGTTGTAGGTATCGTCCGGTTCTCGAGTTCTGTTCTCATCTTTCATAGCATCGAATCTCTCACATAGTATATCAGGGTAAGAATTTGTTTTCGGATACAAAAATCGTGTATTTCCCGTGAAAAATAGAATATCAATGAATTTTTAGGAGGCTAAAACTTTCGAATTATATAATAATATTTTTCTACGAACTACCGCGTGTAGTGGATAATTTTTTCTGTATATTATACAATAAATATATATATTTGTCAATTGAAGTGGGATGTACGCTAGCATTGTATCGTTTGTAACGAGGCTGAGCTTTATCAGGGGCGATTAACCCGCGGTGAGGCCGAACAACCTCCCTTACGCAATTAGCTAAGCGGGGTACGAATTAGCCGCAACTCCGCTAGCGATTCAATGAATCCACATTTGACCCTTGACCTCTGCGCTCTGACCTTTTCCTTCTCTCATTCTCTACCAAAAAGCCCCTCACAGCGATATGCCTTTCTCCTTATTCGACCGAAAAAGGAGAAAACAGAAAAAAAAAAAAAAATATCAATTTCAATTTTTTTCTTTATTCCGAAAAAGTGTTCTTGCTTCTTATTTTTCGTCAGTAAAGAAATTTCGATCCTTGGAAATAAATTTCTGCACACATATACAGGGAGGATTCGTGGAAATTACAGGTTCCAAGCGCGCAGGCGCTGATTTATTCGAATATTACGAGGGACGGCAATTTCAGACTCGGCACGAATATCCCTAGAGTCCGTTTCGAGGGGCTATTCACTTCAATTTTGGGTGTACAAGTGACTTCCGACTTCCATAGACTTCCATTGACTACCAATGACTACAACTGACTACCAATGACTACCAATGACTTACAATGACTTCAAATGACGGCCAATGACTTCCAACGACTTCCAATGACTCCGTAGTGACTTCCAGAAGTGACTTCCACTACATGTGACTCCATAGTGACTTCCATTGACTTCCAAGGACTTCCATTGACTACCAATGACTTCCAAAGACTACCAATGACTACAAATGACTACCAATGACTACCAGACTTCCAATGACTTTCAATGACTCCATAGTGACTTCCAGAAGATTACATGTGACTTAATAGTGACTTCCAAAGACTTCCAAGGACTTCCATTGACTACCAATGACTTCCAAAGACTACCAATGACTACCAATGACTACCAATGACTACCAGACTTCCAATGACTTCCAATGACTTTCAATGACTCCATAGTGACTTCCAAAGACTTCCAAGGACTTCCATTGACTACCAATGACTTCCAAAGACTACCACTGACTACCAATGACTACCAATGACTACCAATGACTTCCAAAGACTTCCATTGACTACCAAAGACTACCAAAGACTTCCAAAGACTTCCAAAGACTTCCGAGACCAGTGTACATAGGACTTCCCAAGTGAATAGTCCCTCGGTCCGTCTGCTTTTGGTTTCCGATTTTTGTCAAATACAAATGGCGGCAGACCGTGGCAGAAATAGGTTATGTTTGTTGTGGATCTAGCAGACGACAGAACTAGGGATATTACTGAAAAGTTGGTGGAAATGCTAGCGCGATTCTGCCGGCCAATGATATTCGAATACATCAAAGTTCGCGCGCTTGGAGCCTGTAATTTCCACGAATCCTCCCGGTATAAATATATACCAATACTGTACATGGTATATACTATATAATATACTGAATGGTCCGATATTCAGCTTTTTCCGAGATCCAATTTTTTTCTATTTTTTTTTTCCTCATTCCCCCTTATATTTTTACTTATACTTCTCGTGGGGTCGGATTGCAGATTAATTTAACTTAGTCTGAAGTTGACAGCTTGAGAAGTTGCGGCAATGATATTATACGATCCGAACTTTTCCATGGAGTGGAGAGAAGAAAAAAAAAGAGAGAAAAGAAAAGAAACACAAAAAAAAAAAAAAAATATACGCTCGTACAATATGTCCTCCTTCGCTAAATACTCTTTTGCTTTTCCTTGTTTTGTAGTTTTTTTTATTTTTTTTATTTTTATGTTTTTTTTTCTAGTTGTTCTAGTTTGTTTTACGAAGCTACACTTCGTAAAAATCACCAACTGAATATAGCCAGAGAACTTTGTGCGAAGTGCGGGTTGCGTTGTCTTATCCTGTATATACATGTATATATATATAAAGCTATATACACGCATATATGTATTACATGGCCTTCGGCTAAGAAAGAGTCGGAATAAAAGCTTGAGGTAACGGAGCCTGAGACACGTACAACTTCTGCGATACGTGGATATTGCAATGAAAATATATATTCAAGTATGTTGGTAGAATTGCGAGACCATTTTCAAAGCATAATTTTGCCCATAAAATTGTGGCCGACAGTCTAGGCCACGTAGCATTACGCCAGAATCACCCATACATTATAATATGCTTCTAAAATGGTGTTGAGTGTATTCTTCGTTGAAAATTGAGACGATTTTGCGTCAGACAGAAAGTTGAGAGTCTAATAGTTTTCAAATGAGAGTCGGTTGAAGTTTGACCAATTACGACGTCCCGCGTCACCGCGACCGTTACTCTAATCCGCGCCGTAATTGGTCGAACTTAAAATCAATCTAATTTGAAAACTATCAGACCCTCAGATTTTTAGCTGATACAAAATCGTCTTGATTTTCAGCAAGGAATCCACTGAGCCCCAAGAGGAATGTGAAGCTACGCCGATTGTACACTCAATGTTTGTATACATACGGAAACTTTTGCGAAGAGTTTCGTATCGCGAAAGTTTCGGTACTATAATGCAACTGGGAAATACAAAGTTATTCCCTTATTTCGAATACTGTTTTCCGATAGAATTTATTCCCAGATCTTGGTTCGAGGATCGTCTTGTTTTTACCATCCGAAACACTTTCCCTGGGGACATTTACCTCTCCGGTTATTTGGTATAGGTACATATACATCGAGATGAGCGAGACTAGAGCAAAAAGAAATCGAAAATAAGAGAGGAACGAGTAGTATGAACGAGGAACTCACGGAAATTGAAAGCACGAGAGAGTGTTGGATATATACGTCGAAGCTTATTTTCAAGTGAAAAATATATTTTTCTCGATATGATATGAATACGTGCAGCGGTATATTTGAATAGCAGATCAACAATCGCCCGATAAACCCCATTTCAGTGATAAAATGTGATCCTGTTACGTCCTACAATCAGAGACAAAATCCGAACACACTGAATTTTTATGTAAATCGATCTGACACACGAACGATCTTCCACATATTTTCTAAAAATTGAATACAACACGCAACAGTGCTGAGAGGGGTATGAAAATTTTCAAACTCTGGGTACGGTAAAGGGTTGCGGAAACTGGTCGGAGAAAATTGGGGTTGTCGAGCACCGTTAAAGAGCACGAAAGACGTGCGAAGGGTTGTGCGCCTTTCCTCGTTGATCAATGAGACGGAGTCACCCAGCGGGTTACTAATTATTATTGTCAAACGTGCTCGGGTGAAGATTAAACAATTTCAGAGACATCCCCAGCCGTTATTTAACCCTCTAAATTTTGTGTGGGTTTCAAAAACTCCGGTGGAGTTTTTTTTTTTTTTTTTGCACGAATTCTGTCCAACACAAGAGACCAAAGGTTTATCTGCAAAATTTGTACCGTTGCGAACGTTCGTTTTTTGTATTATAAGAATATATTTGATCCAACATTTTTCCACCAGATTTCCCCCAACCCCGTGGGACGCGTTGCTCACAAGCGCAAATGTGAACGGGGTTCACCTTTCCCGTGCATAAATCATGCGGTGAAACTGACTGGCGGCTCGCGGTGGATGCCTAAAGCGAGAATTGAGGATCTGCCAAGCCTTCCAGAGCCATATTTCACTTCAGCCTTTATCCTCCACCGATGCGACAAATTCGAGCTTCTATAAATACATGGCCATCGGCTTCATGGATCTGCTGCACCACTCTCGATCTTTATCCTTGACGTAGAATGAAATTATATACTTATACTACAATGCAGAGCTGGATAGCTGCCTACCTTTTAGGGCATTATCGTCAACGGTTCAAATTGCTTCTGTCCACCGTTGGCTAAATTAAACCCCGCAGAAAGTTTTTCCCAGTGGAAGGACGAGGACCAGTCGCTTTAGATAAATATTATTTTTTGGGGGAGATTATTATTAACCGCAAGCACCTGGTTTTTAATGAATTCTTTACGAAGTGGAGAAGCCCTTGGAGCGAACCTTGTAACCCTAAAAAAGCGTTTTTTTTTTTTACCCCGAGTCCAACTCGACTCTGATTATTTTCTAACGCATAAAATCACGGAGTAGCACTGGTGACAGCAGTGGGATATCCTTTGGATGCAATCTCTACGGTCGGCAAATTTATTATTCAGTGCAGGGGAAAGTTTGCTGGAAAATTTGCACTCTACGATCAAAGGGGTCAGAGTCACACATACGCAGATACACACACTATATACAGATGCATGCCGGTTATAATCAAAAGATAAAATGCCAGCTAACTCTCCACACGGTACAACTCGCCCTGTGTTAATTAAAGGGTGCAGCTCGCCAGGCATTAGAGCGTAGCTGTTGAGGATCCCAACCCCAACCAGAGCTCAACCTTTGACCTCCGACCCCAATATTATCTCCAGCATCTAATTTTCGAGGTAAAATTCGAAGCTCAAAGTTCACTTGAATAGGTGTAGTTAAGAATTCATCTATGAAGTTTCTGCGAGGTTGCAATTTTTCCAGAACTTATATTAAGACATATCTGTAGTGATCGGTAAGGATACGGCTCCTGCGCACTGCCAATGATTGGCCTGAGTTATGGCGGAGTCCAACAGTGAGCACACAGTCGTAGTTTACCCTCGAGAATTAGTTTGCCGAGTATTTATAGCCGGAATTGTGACTGCTGGCGATTACCCGTGAGTTAATGACCGCCAAGGAGGCGCCGTTACGACGATTATAAAATAATAATCCGACATAGAACTGCAGACGGCATTGAAGAGTAAAATGGGTAACATCACGTTCTACACAATTCCGCAGTAATTGCTACTTCCCGGGATCTGCGAGAATGTATTTCTCGTTCTTCTTCAAGATTTTTCTTCCACTCCTTTCCTTCTATTATCGTTTCTTCACGGCATTGCGTATGACGCAGCCAACGGCTGGTAACCGATCGTTAAAATTCCGGATGAGCCTCATGCCTCTTCTCTCAACCTCACTCAACGATACCCTTGAATGACCTCTGACCTGCTCATGGATTCTCGTTACGATGTTACGCCACCTTGACGCGTGACATGGTGCCTCTACGTTAGCTGTCTACTAATTGGTCTAGGGCATAAAGCAAAGAAATAAACGTAAGGTTCTCGAAATTATTTTAAACCATCATCTATAGCCACTCATGATATTAATTCCGACTTCAGTAAAGATGTTTCAGCAATTTTAAGCACTTTAGCCATGTTAGACTCTCAGTTTCTGACCATTTCTGATGCTATTAAACACGTTTCACTTGCTTAACGCTTTTCAGTCATGATTGGCTTTCAGTTTTTGACAATATTCTTCATCGTTCGACATGTTCGAAGCAATTGCGTCTCCGTGGGCCTGTTTTCCTTTCAGTTTGGCCAAATTTTTGCTGATTTTGAACATGTTATGACACTCTGAAGCACGGTAGCCACGCTAGACCTTCAGTTTGACTCAATTACACGTTACAGTTATCTACAATTTTTCAGGCATGATTGGCTTTCAGTTTTTGACAATACTATTTGCTATTCAACATGTTCCAGTCATCTGCATCTTCGTAGGTCTGATTTACTTTTAATTTGGCCCAATTTCTGCTACTTTTGAACATGTTTTAGATATCTGAAGCTCGGTGGTCGTAATAGACTTTCAGTTTTTTTGCCATTTCGTTTTTGTAAGACATGTTGAAGTTATCCAAAGCTGTTTAGTCACAAATTCTGGCAACGCATGTTAACATTGAACATGTTCAAATCCGCTCATAATATTTTCAACTATTTCTATTGATGTAAAATATGTTTCATTCCCCTGAATCTGTGTAGTCCTAATTCACACTAAGCTTCCGCTAATTAATCCGATGATTTCGAGCATGTTTTTGAAAACTGACGCTCTGTAGTCACAGCTGGCTGCTAGTTTGAGAAAATTTTTCGCTCCAATCGAACTCCAATCACATCTAGCATCCCAGACAGCACGGAATACTGCCCAATATTGTAGCAACATTGTAGCAACATTGCAGCAATATTGTACCAACATCCCAGGTAACAATTTCGGAACTTTTGTAACGAGGATGTAACGGCGATATAGAAATGTCCGCCACATTCAGAGATCAGATACATATCTGGTACTTTGACATCGCAGAGACGTCACTGAGACGTCAAAGTACCAGATATGTAGCTGATCTCTGAATGTGGCGGACATTTCTATATGGCCGTTACATCCTCGTTACATAACTTCCGAAATTGTTACCTGGGATTGCAGCAATATTGTACCAACATTGCAGCAATGTTGCTACAATGTTGCTACAATATTGGGCAATATTCCGTGCTGTCTGGGATATAATCTAAGGGATGTTTCATGCTACTTGATGTTACCTACGCTATTCCTGATTAATGTTTTTCTTTTTTTGTTTGTCAGTTTTAATTTCTGTTTCACATAAAGGCGTTTTTTTTATTCCGTTCGTTCCCGTGCTGATAACCCTCGAGTCATCAAGGGCTGTGCTCGTTCTCATTCTCGGTCTCGGGCTCGCTCTCGCTTTCATCCAGTAGCACCCAGGTTATTTTTGCCTCTGCATTTTTTAATTATTCACTGTTTACCACGGCAAGTATACGACCCACTCGGCTGAGGAAGCGTAAAATCAGCTCACAAACACGTTTGCAAAAACAGCTAACTAACCACCAATCCTGCCACGGTTATTTTATTTTATTTATGAAGAAAGACTTCAATTTTTAACGGACTAATAGGTACAGAGTACGTCGTAAAAATACATGCCGAGTTTCAAAAATTCATTATAATTATACAGAAAAAGGATCGTGGAAGCTGCCTTATATAATATAGTTACCCCAAAATTAGTCAATTTATTTTACCCGCAGACATTTATATCAAGCAGATGAAAAAAATTGAACAAAAGCAGCAGAAAAGAAAGAACGATCTCTGTGGGTGGTCATTTTTTATACATTACTTTTATCTTGTCCGATTATTTTCATAAATATATTTCTCTACCAAAATGGCGAACTCTGAAACCCTGCAGCACACATTTTTATGAAGATCTGACCATTTAAAAATTTCTATCCACCATATTAGATCCGCCATTTGAAATGTTGAAATTCTGTAATGCAATTTCGATTCAGCGACCCGCGAAACCCCAGAATACCAATTTTCAAGTTTTTATCCACCAATTGGATCTACCATTGAGAATTTTGGAATTCTGTTATCAAATTTGGATTCAGTGACCCCAAAAGCTTTTTTAGATTTTTTAAACCCTCAGGGTTTTTTTTTCTCTTTTTGGAGCGTTCGAAACGTTCAAATTGGAGAAAGAATCATTGAATAGATAAATGGATCATCCCCTAAATTCTAGTTCGCAATTTCATTGTACTCTAGTTTTGCGGACAAAAATACAATTCGCGGGCACTTGAAAATTTTGACTGACGTCTCTACATGCTATTAAATGTTCAAATTCTATTTACTACCTAAAAGTACTGTTGGAAATCTACTCAACGATGAATTTTCTTTCAGACTTATGGAATTCATTCGTCAATCAGTTCACAAAACGGTTCATTGAAGATTAAGGATCTAGAGGTCCAAACTAGAATTTCAAAATGTTTGATTTTCGAAAAACGTACATAACAAAAATTCTCACTTTTTGGTTGCTAATCGAAATTTTATTGAATCCACAATCCTACCCTCAAAATTCTAGTTCGCATCTATCACAGTAAAAAAATTTTTGCAAAATTTAACACAAAAGTTTGTGTTAACCACTTTTTTTTACACAAAATTTGTATTATTTCAACACAATCCGTTTATGTTAAAAAAGTAACACAACTTTATGTTAAAAGTAACACAAAACTATGTTAAAATTTTGTGTTGATTTTAAAGTAACATTTAGAAAGTGTTATTTTTGTATCAAATTAACATTTTAGTGTGTTAAAAAATTAAAGACAAAAAACGACACTGAACCATTGTTTGAATTAACACACGAGAGTGTTAAATATTTAACACAAAAATTTTGACATGTACTTTCGTTTTACACAATGATGAAATTTTTTTTCACTGTGTACGTGCATTTCCGAATAAAACTAGAATTTTTTATTCCATCTCTGGTATTGATTTTGATCATTTTTTGGTACATACAAGCATCGGTTCTTAAATTCTAACGAATCTGTTTATAAATATGTATATATGTACTCAATGTAAATAACTGAGACTCTAAAGAATTTTTTCCCCAATGTTTTCATATCCAGACGTTAGGGGGTCTCCTGTTGAATCGCTTGGCACACAATAATAGAGGGAGGCGTTTTTTCCTTTCCCTTTTCTTTCTTTTTTTTTTTTTTCCCTCCAGGGAATTGGGCTGTAGGCATGTAGTCTTCAGTAGCGAGATTCTCCCTGTCCGGGAAATAAGAAGAGAAAAGAAACTGGAGGCCTGTCAGCCATGGGGGGTAAAAACCCGGGGGTTTAGGGGTGCGCGGTGCTAAGGCCTGCAAAGCAAACATTGGCGAAGCTCTTTTCCTTACATCGTTTTCACGTACCGGTACAGCCTCGGGCTGGAGAAATCAACCTTTTACTCGTACGTATATTACTTTCAAAATGTTATTGTTTGTTTCCATTTTTTCCTTTTTTTTTTCTCTTTCTTTTACTTTTGTATTAGGTATCTGCTATTAAGGCACGAGAGAATTTCAGGCTCCGTTTTTCCTTCGGAGAAGTAATTAACTCACGGGACTCAGGTACGGCCTAATAATGTTAAATTTTAGGCAAGATCCTATGGATATTAGCCTCGGCGAAATTGGGAAGAAATCCGTTCAATCTCATCAGAAAAGTCTTTGAAATTCTGATTGAATAATCGCTGATGAAATAGTTGGAGTCTAAAACAGAGATTTCCAATTTTGAAAATTCATCAGATTTCACTTGAGATTGAAGAGAAATTTTAGGCGAAATCTAATTGTGAAGAATGCAAATCGACAAAGTTGGAAAGAAAATCAAAAAATTCTGAATTTATTTCGAAATATGATGAAATTTTTAGAAGTTTATAAAATCCTGATCGAATCGAAGACCAAATTCCAAATTTATAACATGATTGTCAAAACTCAGTGAAATCTGTGCAAATTTCTAGAGATTTCTAGAAAGCTCTAGAGATATCCAATAAATTCTCACGAAAAATATAGAAACCTGTAATTTATGGATAAAATATATCGAAATCCGGTATGAAATTTTTTTGTCAAAATCATTCTGATCATTAAAGCTCGAGAAATATGAACAAAATTAGTGATCTTTGTGAACAACCATTATCGTATGAAATATTATTTTCATCCCTGATTTTTTTCGCCTTTTAAGGATTAAACCTGTAAAATTGTCGTAGGAGTTGAAAAAAAGAAGCAAAAAAAAAAAAAAAGCGATATTCATACGAATTTTTTCGAGGTTTTTTAACAACACGTATAGATTCCATGGCACATTACCGTTGGGAAAGACCCGCAATCCGAACATTTGTTCGGCTCATTAAGCGCATATACATGGGTATACGTTTCAATTAGGTCTTGCATGATGCTGCGATAGAACTGGACTATACACAAAGGGAAAAGGCGGTGGCACGGAGTTTTTCGATCAGACCAGTTGTTTTTACTTTGGTACACGCAGAAAAAGGATTACTTGAACGAAGAAAAATTTACTTGACTTGAGTAAAATCTGTGATCGAATATGGCGAAATAAATTATTGCTTCGCTCAAGAAAAAAATTTAGTCTGCGTAACTAAATATATAGTTGGCTAAATTACTTGATTTTGTCAGCTCGAAACCCTCGTGATCCTGGCAATGGGCTGTACTATTGTACTGACTAAATATTCGGTTGAGATGACTAATTTTTAGCTAGATTCAATCATTCGTAATTTTGCCCCAAACGAATGAGTTATTGTATTAAAACTCAGTTTTGTTATATCAACTTTACATTTTGTTCATGTGGATAACAATTTTGTTTATACTGAGTGGATTTTGTATTGAGTTGAACATCAATTCAGTTAAGTATACTAACTCAAATTGTAAAAAAAAAAAAAAAAAAACGAAAAAAACTGATCTGCGTGTGAATATTAGAACCTACATTTTATACCTGATCACATATAGATCGACATGCATTACCAGTTCGCTAAGAAAAACGCCATCCGATATATTTTTTTTTTTTTTCTACCTAGCCGGGATTTGAACCCACGTTCGCTCGCAATCGCTGTATAACTAGTCGCACGCTCTACCTATTACGCCAAACTACCCTATGGATATTGTTCTCATATTTTCTTATTTCTTGAAACTTATGATGAAGGTGTCGAATTAAGAGTTAGACATTTCAATTTCACCGATCGGTAAGATACGGTTGATTAAATTAATAAATCAAATATCCCTAATCAAAGTTGAACAAGATGTTCGAATTGACTAAACGATTTTTTACAACAAGTACTACTCTCATTCTAAACATCATAATGCTAGAGTTTCTAGTAAGCTAGAGTTTCCTCACTCCAGTGAATTCGTTCAAGTAATCAATCATGTCACACCGAACAAACAAAATATTTGATGAACAAAATGTCTCATTCAGTTGGAAAAACTAACTTGTTTCATTTGAGCTACGGAAATGCTTCTGTCAACAAAAGTATGATTCGCGAGAACCGCACATACGTTTTCAGTCAAAACATTGGTAGTCGACTAAACCATTAATAATCAACCAACCGTTTTGTTGTAACAACATATTTTTTTAACTTGAATCAAGCATCACGCTGCTTCAGTCGACAATTTTTTCTGACTATATTATTTAATCAAAATAAGTAAACTCAAATTGTTCATTCGAGCGCGTGAAATTCAGGTGAAATAAGGAGTACTCGATTGAAACAAATTTCACCCGACTAAATATATTTAGTCGGGAGTAGTAATCCTTTTTCTACGTGTAAATCTACAGAGAGAAAAAGAGAGAGAGTGTGGTGAAAGTTCGTTTAGGTTCTATCGTAAGGCATGAAACAGTAGAATTCAAAGAAAGAGAAAAAAAGAGCAATTTGATAAAAATTTGGTTCGTTGTAAAGAAGGAGAAAAGATTTTGAAAAATGTTCTCCGAAAAACAGACTGTGAGAGAAGTTGATCGCCACGATCTGAATAAAGTATTCGATATCGCTTTCGCCAATATCGTTCAAATAAATATTTATATTACCAGGAGGAGACAGAGGGGTCGGGTCATCTATAGGGGTTGTAGCTGTAGCAACCCTCCGCGTTCTATATGCGGAGAATCCAGCACTGAATTCTTGAGACGGGATGATCCCCGAGCATTAGACTAGACACCTGAGTCACCAGGACGTTATTTCGAGGGTGAACCAGAGAACAACCCCAACCATACGCTCTCAGGTGTGGAGAAAGATTTTCTTTCTTTCTTTTTTTTTTTTTTTTATTATCATCGAGTTCCCAGGGGTTGGGAATTAAGTCATGACGATAAAAACGATCAATCTACTAAATATATTGTCTCAGCATTCTCTCCCCTTGCCTTTTCTCAATTTTCTTAACGCAGGACGTGGAAGAAGGCTCTTCTCAAAATTTCATAAATAACCAAATCAACCCCCAATGGTCTATTATTATGACGATGAGGTACGTTCGTATTGATCGTTCAGTGAGATGCCAATTGGCTCTTGCTGTTCGGTTCTTAATCAATTACCGTTTTCCGGCATCGAAACAGCAATATTCTACAAGCTGCAGACTTCCTTGATAATTCGAACACCATGATGGCTGGATGGATGCACATACATATATGGCTATACCTAATTATATGCTGTGCTTCATTTTCTATAGACAATACAGTATTGATCAAGTTTATGTACGGTATATACGTATAACACCGCCAATGTAGAACCCGTGTACATATACATATACTATACATATATACCTGTCAATGACAGCAGCCGAACAATACAGTACACGTATATAGTATCCGCATATATATGATGTCCACACGTATACATGTCAAAAGAATTATGAGCCACGTTGGATTATTATCACATAGTGTCACTCATTTTTCGAAATCAATACAGTCTCGATATAGACTGAGCTTTTTTAGTTTTATTTTTTCGTCATATACTTTTTACTTTTTGTAAAACCCAATCCGGTGATGGAAGAAATCTTTCATTACTTCCAGCTGGGATTTCAATGATTTTTCTTTAAAAATTTTCTGCACATACTTTTAAGAATTTTGACAAAAATTTTCATCGACTTTACCGATTTTGTTGGAATTTTTCGATGTATGATCCTACTTACGCATTTTTATAACGAACTTCTTCACACAGATCTTTCTTGAATCTCATCTGTTTTTTCGGAACTATTTGATATGGACCTTCGAATATTTCAATAAGATTATGCTTATGGATTTTGTTTTTGAAATTTTACGGAATATCTTTGAGATTCGGGATTTTATTGATTTCTTGAAGATTTTATTAGAATTTTAAGTATTTTTCATCATCGTTTCATGGATATTTATTTTTTTGGAAATTGTGTAAAGAATTTAAAAATTCCATGGATTTTTCTGAGATTTCACAGATTTATGTGAAATTATATGGATTTCAAGGATTTCAAGGATTCTTTCGAAATTCCGCTAGAATATAATCATTTTTTTTTTTTTTTCAATTTCATTTACTACATTAGGATTTCTCTTATGGAACCGTCAATCTTATTCCAAGACCATGAGATTCCTAGAAATTGCAAATTTTCATTTGCAGTCCAAATTTCGTGCACATTTTTTTCGGATTACTCAATTCGGGTTTCAATGATGTCTCTCAAAACATTATTCAGAGAATATATTCCAATAAGATCACATTTATGAATTTCTTCGGAATTTCACGAAGCTTTTCTGAAAATGCACAGTTTTTTTCTTTGAAATTATACAACTGCAGCTTTAGAAAATCCAAGGATTTTTCTGAAATTTCACATGTTTCTTTGAAATTACATGGATTACTCTAGGTCTTTACTAGGATTTCAAGCATTCCTCCGAAATTTCTGTAGAATCTGATCATTTTATTTATTTTTTCTCTTTTCAATTTCATTTACTACATCAGGGTTTCTCTTATGGGAACGTCAATCTTATTCCAACACCATGAGATTCCTAGAAATTGATTTCGGCCTTTTTGAGAACTCCATAGTCTACTCTACGATTTCACGAATGTTCTATGAATCATTCCCCGAATGTCCAAATGTTTTAATGGAATTTTCATTTGCAGTCCAAATTTCGTGCACATTTTTTTCGGATTTCTCTATTCGGGTTTCAATGATGTCTCTCAAAACATTATTCAGAGAATATGTTCCAATAAGATCACATTTATGAATTTCTTCGGAATTTCACGAAGCTTTTCTGAAAATGCACAGTTTTTTTTCGAAATTATTTAACTGCAACTTTAGAAAATCTAAGGATTTTTCTGAAATTTCACATGTTTTTTTGAAATTACATGGATTACTCCAGGTCTTTACTAGGATTTCAAGCATTCCTCCGAAATTTCTTTAGAATCTGATCATTTTATTTATTTTTTCTCTTTTCAATTTCATTTACTACATCAGGGTTTCTCTTATGGGAACGTCGATCTTATTCCAACACCATGAGATTCCTAGAAATTGCTTTCAGCCTTTTTGAGAACTCCATAGTCTACTCTACGATTTCACGAATGTTCTATAAATTATTCCCCGAATGTCCAAATGTTTTAATGGAATTTTCATTTGTAGTCCAAATTTCTTGCGCCTTTTTTTTCGGATTTCTCTATTCGGGTTTCAATGATGTCTCGGAAACATTATTCAGAGAATATATTCCTGCACTCGAAATTCTGCCTTTCGAAATCCGATTTTTGGCTTTCCCTTGTGAAAGGTTCGAGAAAATCGACGTATGCATATGATATCAAATCATTGTGCGTGCGTATTCATCCCTTTGAAGGCGCCAGGGCCGTAACTGCAGATTAAAACCTCTCGTAAAATATAATTGAGAGTGCTTATCTGATTTCACGCCATCTTGCCCAGTCATATGATAGTAGCCCCCAGGCCGTTATATACGACGAGTTATACAGGATCCTGGAGAATCCAGTGCTATCACCATCATCCCTAATCTACCCAGTTATATGTACACCTAAATTCAACGTTCGCTTACGCTGCTACGTACCTATGTATATAGTTTCTACGTAGGTAGCTGTAGCTTAAAGCTTTACACGTTGGTATACGGCTATACATTTTACCTACCCCTAAACTTTACTGCTGAATAAATTCCCCCCAAAACATCATCTGCTTATACGAGGCCCTGAGCAATGAATGCGAACAGTTATAGGCTACATTTTAACACATTTTTCTAGAAACTTATTTTTCACTTGTATTAATACATATTCTACTTCAATTAACTGTAGTCTGTGTTTCCTTTCAGAAATCATGGCTACGGTTACCGATTTTTCGTGAACAAAGAATTCAACATTTTACTTGATGAATTTCAAAAATATAGGAGGATTTCTTCGAGATTACACGGAATTGTTTCATTCATCTCACATTTCGAGGTTCCCTCATGGGATTACGATGTAAGTTTTTTTTTTCCAGAATTTTGCTGAAATCTCAACTATTTTATCACAAATTTATCAAATATTTCAAGGATATTTTCAATATATCGAAAATCCCATTAAAAAGAAGGAGAAAAATTCATTCTTAAACTTTGATCCTGGTTTTGACTCAGTTTCACACTATGTACCTATAATCGATGATACAGGTAATTCGGTCAAGAACGTATAAGAATCCTAAAATATCATCTGCACTAAATTACTTCGATAGAAATCGTGTCGGCTATTAAATATCGTATATATTGGATCGATTCTGGAGTAACTGCGTCACACGGAGCTCGATCATCCCAGGAAAGTGAAGTGGCAGTTACCTCCAGGTATATAATATACTAATACAAGGATCTCGCCAACGGAGTGAACGCTGATCGCAAGACGCCCATCGGGATATTACTGACATAAATACTTTTATTACCGACCAATACCTCTCCACAATTTCCCCATTCCTCAGGGATGGTCTGCACCAGGTCATAAAATTACCCCACGACCATTTCGTGATAGGCTCAGGTCAGGCCATCCTCCTAGCTTTCCATTATAGTGTGTCTTCAAATTCTATGGCACATTAAGCAATCGAAGAACGAACAGAACACACGCATCAAGCATCGAAATTCTCTCGCATGGATCAGTTCCTCCTAATTTGAGAAATCAGGATCTCGATTTTGTATCATATTCTACTCAACCTATACCAAATCGTATCGCAGGGCTCGTTTCTTCACAGTAAAAAAAATTTCGTTATTGTGTAAAAAAAAAGTCCGTGTTAAAATTTTTGTGTTGAATATTTAACACTCTCGTGTATTAATTCAAACAATGGTTCAGTGTTGTTTTTTGTTTTTAATTTTTTAACACGCTAAAATGTTAATTTGATACAAAAGTAACACTTTCTAAATGTTACTCTCAAATCAACACAAAATTTTGACACAGTTTTGTGTTACTTTTAATCCTAGGAGTACACCCTTGGGTCTCACAGACCCGACCAAGAGTACAAAACTCGCATTTTTCCATTTAGCGCGAAACATTTCTATCTGCTCAAACAGCGTTCTCAGACAGAATATAAGCCAAACACATATTTCGGCTTCACAGGTGCTTTCTTAACAGTCTGCTCCTCCATAAAAAAAAAAAAAAAAAAAAAAAATCATCCAAATAGACGTACTATCGGGGAAACTACCCCATACGAAAGTTATGGGAATAACTAAGTAGCGAAAAATATGTGTGTACTCCTAGGGTTAACATAGAGCTGTGTTATTTTTTTAACATAAATGGATTGTGTTGAAATAACACAAATTTTGTGTAAAAAAGTGGTCAACACAAACTTTTGTGTTAAATTTTACAAAATATTTTTACTATGTTCATTTGAAACAGTTTTCGAAAAGAATAGAACAGTACGTATATTGATTTTTCAAGTATGGAGTGGCCAACTTGACAAATTCTACGGTCTCGCGTTCCTGTTTTTCGGAAACGAAAAAAAAAGAAGAAGAATAGGTAAAAAATATTTCAACTAAAGAGCTAGGCTTTCGAAATGTTTTGTCTTCAAGCTTCTAAAATTATGCAGTACGTCCGTCACACCACTCCACCCCCTGTGGCGGCAAGCGCCTTAATACTTCAAATCGATGCTTTACCATCCCCCTAGATTTCCCAACAGACAGCCTGCCCCGGATCAAATACTGAACAGACACCTTAAATCGAATTTCATCAGGCAAATTCCTCGGCTGAGTTGCGGGACAGCTGCGGCTCCATTTCTGTACAAACAATTTCCTGTTTTTTGTTTCCAAAAAAAGATACAAATCGACACCAAAGTCGCACTTTACTCACTTCTATTGTTCTGTCACCCATTTAAATTTGTATCATTATGTATAATATTCATCAGACCTAATGAGCTCCAAAAATTGGGGGGGTAAAAGGGAAGTCACAGAATAGTGCAAAATTTTGTCCTATTTTCAGCCCAGCTCCAAATCAGAAGTGGCAAATCGTGGTCGAAAATTTCCAGATTCATCCATCAGCCACAGTGACCATTGCGGTTCACAACAATTCCTATCCCACCGCTGCCACTAAACATTGTTTTCTAGTTTTCTGAGTGCATCAGTTAAACGACGTAGTCAATGAACCCAAAACCGTCTTCCGCGATCCTGATCCTCTGGTTCTTGTGATCATAAACTTTATGTATAATGAAACTTTGAATCAAATTTTATCAAGCGAATTCCTCGGCTGAGTTGCGCGATAGCGGCGGTTGCATTTCTCTACAAGCGATTTCCCATTTTTCTTTTTATTTTTTACAAAAAAGATGCAAATTGACACGAAGATCGGCACTTTTCTCGCATACAACCTTCTATCATTCATTCACATTTGTGTCATCATGCATAATACACATCTGACTAAGTACGCTCCTGAAATTGGGGTGGCAAAGGGCAGGTTGCGGAATAGTGTTGAATTTTTTCCTATTTTTTGGCCGAGCTCCAAATAAGGGGTGGGAATTGTATTTCTACCCTGGAAACGGAGGCAAACTCACACCGAGTCGTTTATACAGTTTACGCAGATGTATTCCTATGTGTGTACATGCGAGTCTGGCAGAAAGCCAGTTACACGGCGAAGCTCATACCGGACCTATCAGTAATGCTGGATATATTCTGGCGACTGGCCAATACGCCACTGGAGTTCTGGCACTGACTACCCTGTATTCCTATATACATAGTAATATATAGGTATACCAAATACATATCTCACAATCAGCACGGCGCTACAATACCACATGCAGGGCTGTATATAGGTTTGCTCATCATGGAATTTCTTCGTTGTGTTAAGCAGCGACTAGGAAGATAAAGAGACATGAAAATATATGAAAAATTCCATACGGGTTGTACATTTTTGATGAAAAATACAATATCGTCACAGAGGAAGTAAGTAGGCAGCCCTAAAACTCAGGAATAGTTATCTATGAGCAAAAACTTGAGTTTTGTTTTCGACGCAAAAACTACTAAATCGATTGATTTCGAAATCAAACCAAATTCAAGATGGAGCAAATCGTATCGGTTGAAACCAGAATCATCAGAATCCGTTGATCAGTTCTCGAGATATCGTGAATTCAAATTTTTTCTTCCGAAATTTTGTGCTCTGAATTATTCGGAAATTACTGCATCGATCGAATCCAAAATCAAATCAATACTAAGTCAGAAAAAAACGCATCGATTGACATAAAAAAGGATGAAATCCGTTCATTAGTTCGCGAGATATTGTCGAAGGAAGAATTGATCACACAGGTAGACGTTTATCTGGAAAGGGTTGCAGTGATTATCTGGATCCTAGAACGTGAAGATCTGGTGATTATAATGATTATGCAAAAGATCCGTGGGCTTAACAAACGATTTCACGAACCTCATATACCGGATTTTGAGAACCGAGAAGATTTTACTGGGAATGCCGTAAATTTCATGAGGAATTTAAATGTTTTGTGAATATTTCCATGGGATTTCAATAAGTCGAGAAGGATCCAAGGGAGAGGGTTCCAAGTGTTCAAGTCTTATGCAAAGATTCCAGATATAATTCACCCAGATTTTTTATGCGATCGCAAAAGTTTGACGTATCTAAGTTTTATAAATTGTGAATAGATTTCGTGGTTTAATTAAGAATCCTATGAAATTTTGCACTCTGAAGATTAGCTAAATACTTAAACGGGACCACAAATATTTTACATGTTTTAGAAATTTTCGCAAGGACTTTGTCGATTTAAAGAAAAATTTCAATCAACGTTTTTAAACGTTTGGAAGATCTTATACGAAATTCTGAAATCGTGTATGAATATTTCACGAATTTCAAAAGGATTTTTCAGAAATTTCATATTTCATGAGATTTCTGTGATCTTCCTAAGAGCTGACATAAATTCCATCCGAATTGATCAAGTTTCATAAAATTTCATACTTCACTGCAACTTCTCAATATTATAGGAATGAATGGTGAGTTTCATGAATTTTGCCTGAGACATTATCGGCCTCATTCCGTAGAATATTAAAAAAAAAAAAAAAAAAAAAAAATGAATCGTATTTTCAGAACCCAGGTCCTTGACTCGAAGTTAGTCACAATTGCTGATGAGATTTCTCCTCGAAGTTCCAGTTTCATTCGACAATTTAAAGCGTAATCTCAAATCAGTAAAATGACTAGAAAAGCAGAACTGCTTTTTGAATTTCCCGCCATATTTGAATTTTATACTTCTATCAAGACTCTCCGTGAATTTCTCTTATCATGTATTATTCCTTAGCGTTTCCTTTCGGCCTCTTTTATACCTTTCCGTATACCCATACGTACGTATATACCATGTACCTACAGTTTAAAATAACAACATCAACAACTTCTCCGCGAGCGAGGAGCACTTAACCTCTAAAAGTGGTCTATCTCTGTACCAAAACGGGGTTCCCTCTATGACGTACGCGCCGCGGCGCGGGTAGGTCCGCGCGTCAAAGCTTGCGTCAATAATTCACGTCCCTTAACAACTATCTCGTGTCAAGTGCGATATATGCTTCATATCATATATGTAAAATATATCTTTAATTTCTTTCATATATATGGCGGTAGCTTTGTGATGCAGATAACGTACGTTATCACCTTGCAGATAATATCTAATCTGAAAATTATCTCTGATAACAATTGAACATCTTCATCTTTTCATGAATGTGAAGGTCCATCCATCTTCCACATCTTCATTACAATCTAGATAAGATAAGATTCGAAAGGGGATGAAAATTTTCGGATTATCTCGAGAAAGACGAAGACTGTGTTCAGATATTGTGTAGCTATGATCATGATAGTGTGATAAAATAATCATACACGCGTATGACATGAAGTGATAATAGTCTAATATGTATATCTGAGCGTGTTTGTTCTGTGAGTTTCTACGTGGTCCTTAGTAGTTACAATAACATTCTCGTCCCTAATTTTCCGGGCGAGAAAACCCACGACCTTCGAGTTGTTGGTCGGTAAATAGTAGTCGAAAATTTCCCCATTCACCCATCAACCGTGGTGACCACCGGTTCGCAACAATTCCTATCCCACCGCTGCCACCGAGTATTGTTTTCTAGTTTTCTAAGTGCGTTAGTAAAGCGAAGTAGTCAACGGACCCGAAACCGTCTTCAGCAATCTCAATTCTCTGATCTTTGGGATTATAAACTTTATGTGCAACTATTGTACCGTTGTTACACAATGTTATCCTACATTATTCAAGCTTACCCTTCATGTTTTATGTAAATATTAATTAGTGTCCTCATTATGAACAAATTTTGGTTAATCTTTTACCGATTCATTGGAATGTGATTATTGCAGATTATCTTCTGCCTCGAATGCATATTATGAAATTATGAAAAATACTAGTTCTGTCATGAGATAATTCGCGTCATTTGTTATCTTATATGGATGACAATTGTCTCTTCTTTTTCAACTCTCGATGAGTGTAGTCCTTTGTGTTATCTAATATCGAGATAATTCGCGAGATTAATGACATAACTTGCGTTATCTTATCTAGAAAAAAAATCTTTCCCATCATCTTACATTTATCTACATGTACTTAC
Source organism: Tenthredo mesomela (assembly GCA_943736025.1). Lineage (NCBI taxonomy): Eukaryota > Metazoa > Arthropoda > Insecta > Hymenoptera > Tenthredinidae > Tenthredo > Tenthredo mesomela. The sequence goes on from OX031021.1 coordinate 7,154,556, forward strand.
CAGGGACGACTCTTGGTGCGGGTGCAGCGGGGGCTGGAGGTACCGAAGTTGCAACACTGTACAGTGTTTGACCACTTCCATATTTGCAGTGGCAGGGTGTTGTGGGGGTTACACTTTCCCCGTTGCGTGTACCGACACCGACGACAGATATTTCGTCGAGTTCATGTCCGCTGTCGTAATGGCAGAGACGTGTGGCGCTAGTGGTGGCAGCACCGCTTCCGGATCCGCTGCCCCCTCCACTTCCACTTCCGCCCCCGGTACCATCCCCTGAATCACCACGTCCGCCACCGCCGGCGCCGCGCCCTCGGAGCGACAGCACCAGCCGTTTGGCGCTAGACGACATTTCTCGGAGATGATCCAGCTTCTGACCCCTGCGTTTTACGGTCCGCGCGATAAACGTAAGACCTCGAAGGCCCCGGAGGTCTCGCTGACCTCGACGGTCTCTCCGCTAAGCGAGAGCCCACTGACGTCACCGTAGCCCCAAAACCGTCATTATAGTAGTACTTCAGGCCAGAGTCGTCTCTTCTACGACGCCATGATAGACTGAGGATTATTTTCGAAAAGGATCGCCTGCACTGGCCTCGTATCATCGGCTGGGACAGATGGAGAAGCACGAGCTTACATCTTAGATCTCAATGATCAATTGGGGAATAGAAGAAGTGGAAGGAGTCCTAGCTATCTTCCGGAAGCCGAACGCGCATCTCCTGAAAGCAGAAATGAAAACAAGTCTTTGTTATACCATTTTAGAACAAAAATCTAAATTGCACTGGATTTCTATGAAAATTGATTTCCAGGAGTCCCATGAGTCGAACGACTTTGAAGTTAAAATTGCGACAGTGAAAATGGCGTTTCCAAGATTGCGGATAGAAAAGGAAGCGCATAGAGTGGTGAAATTCCGAACTTCGAAATGGTGGAGGAGAATTTGGATTTCAAAATGGCGAAAGTCAATCGCCTACGTCCTGTAGGTAAGGAAAAGTATTTCACGGGGCCTTTGCCTTTAGTATATCGCCTGTAGATAGCGCATTATTCGTCTTGTGCACCGATTCGGCGATAACACATGACTGCCAGATTATATAAGGGTGTCGTTAAATAATTCAACGGGACACGGAGGGCAGTATAAATAAATCAGACGAAAGTAAAATAAACGAGTACAACATCAGCGAGAGCAGTGAAGTATAAAAAAGGACTTTAGCTTCTGTACGTTGAAAGAAGAAAAAAAAAAAAAAAAAAAAAAATAACGAAAAATAAAAGTAAAATTTCCATTATTGGTTCAATTTATTCCGACACATTATTCCGAGGTACCTAAGCACTGTTCAGCTGATAATATATACTCTTTGATCGTATTGTATAATAAGTAAGCGAAAAACGAATGAATATAATAGATATAATGATAACAGTTATGATAATAAAAATGATCATGATGACGAGGGAGATTTATTCAGGGGAGCTTTCAAAGAGGATTTTCGAAAGCAAGGCTACAATACCGCAAGGTTCTCTGATCAATGGAAACAGGAGCCAGGCAAACCTCGGGTTCCTACCGGCAGGGGTTAGTGTTTGCATCTCATGTGTGCGTGTTTGTATGTCGACAGAAAAGCAATTACATGGAATAGTATGCTGCAGAGCAACATGTGGTTCACCCTGCGCAAACTCAAGGTCCAGCACGCTTCGAAATTAAATAAGACCTGATCGAGGTCAGCTGGGACAAAGTTTTCAGGCTCAAAATACGTATTGCAATAACAAATAAACAAGGAGGAATAGTAAAGCATATGAATTTTTCTTGTAATTGCAGATTAGAGTTCATTTTGTTGGTATTATAAAAAGAAAAATACTAGATTCCCTTCAGGCTAATGAATTCATTGTGAATTTATAGGACAAATGAAAAGGTGACGATCAGAAATATCTATATAAGGTTTTTGAATAGTCGAGGAATAGAATCTTTGGTATTGTAATTATTAGCTAATTATTATACCTCGTTCACGTCGATAATTAAGGGGGTTAATCTGGACCTGGTTATTTCGTAACGAGCGGTAATTAAGTTCGGGAATTAATTAATCAAATCATAATCAGCTGACAACTAGGCCGCAGTTCACATTCTGGGAGCGGTACCACTAACCGCTGATAGTTGGAAACTTTATACAAATTAAACAGATGTATAATATAGTCTAGGTATACGCGGGCTGTAATTAAAATTATGACCATATTTCAATTTTTTTTCCATTCCTTTTTTTTTTTTTCTTAATTTTATTTCTTATTCCTCGCTGATATACCGGACGATTTTATTAATACAACAATTTTGCGTACCAATTAGTTTTCAAATTGGAGCTATTTTAGATTCTAATGTCACGCGAGCCGCGAGACGCTACCGCTAGTTGGCGCTCGCTCAAAGTGAGCTACTTGAATTTCCTCTCGTCTGAGAATTATTGAACCTTAGATTTTGGCGCTAAGGGAATTCATCTACCAGATATAATTCGAAATAGTTCTTGTCACTCAACCAGAGAAAAATATGAGTGAGATGAGCAACTAATAGGATGAATATTGATGTTACTTTTTTTTTTAGATATTGTAAGAATCACTTTTTTTCTGTCAAATTTTTGTCTTTTTCGTTTTTTTTTTTTTTTGCGAAACATTCCCAATAGTTCGTACACACATATGTATGTATGTTCGAGGCAAACTGATTCGAGATTTCATAAAACGGTTCGCCAGCGAAAAAAAAAAATTATACAAATGAATAAAAATCGTTACTAGAGCCGGGCTGCAATTCAGCCCCATATACCATATACCTATATACATAGGTCCGTGTCCTATTTATCGCCTGCGATGACAGGCGCGCGTAACCCTAGATTAAATATTGAGTTACAAATTCATCGATCGATCCTTGGCTATTTTCAGACTCCACCGCGAGATAAATAAAAAAAAGGCAAAAAAAAAAAAAAAAAAAAAAAATTCCACCCCTCATGATATATAAGGGTCCTACACCACGACGAAATGTTTGAGTGTATTTGTGTGATAAAAAAAAAAAAAGCACACGGAATTCGCTAATGTGATTAAAATTTAAAAAATTCAAAAATATCTCATTCGGTTTATTTATTTATTTATTTATTTACTTAATTTTTATTTTTTTGTTTTTTATTTTATTTTTTTTCATGCCATGCTCTGGTTCCCATGCCAACCGGGATGAAAGATGAGAAACACATGAGACTTTCGGTCTAAGAAGTACTATCTTTTATTAAAGGGATTCCGAGGGTTGTGAAAGGCCCAAACCCAAACGGCGGAAAGTATTGGCCAAGCATTGTTGAGCGCGTTACAAAATTGAATTCTGACTCGTCGCAACGCTGGGTGGAGACATATATAATTGTAATTGGATTACCGCATCTCTTCGCTTCCCTTTCTAGTATCCTATATATATATATATATATATATATGATTCGATAGCCAGCTCCGTGACATTGTTACAGGCCGGCATTCACCGCGATAATCGATCCGCGAGGGAACCCCTGAGGGTATCGTTTAATCCCGTCAATAATACGATTCTCAAACCTGAGGGTAGGGCTGATGAATTTAAAAAAACGAAAAGTGGTAGACGAGAGAAGAAAAAATTGGTAGAGAACATTTTTTATTCGAAAAAAAAAATTAAAAAAAAATGCCTACACTCAGAAAAAGTTCTTGTTGACACAACCAAAATTTGTTTATTATATGGACAATCACATTTTTTGTTCAGTCAACCAAAAATTTCGTTGGGATAACCAAAATTTTGTTGGGACAACCAAAATTTTGGCTATTCCAACAAAATTTTTGGTTGACTGAACAAAAATTTGATTGTGGCAACAAGACCTTTTTCTGAGTGTAAGTATTATACTTTTAGAGTTAGAGCGAGTTGAAGTTGACCAATCACCGCGCTTCACGTCAGAGCGACCGTTACTTAATTCCGAGTTGTGATTGGGTCGAATTTCAACTGACTCTAATTTGAAAACTATGAGACCCTCGAACTTTTGACTGAAACAATTTCGTCTCAGTTTTTTCCAAGGAATCTGCTCGCCGTAATAATATGAATTAATTATAGGTCATATTCGACCTCTAGCCCTGATAAAGGAGCAGACTGACCGTGGTCTGGGGTTAAGTTCAAACCATCAATCACCCGAGGAGGCGAAGGCTGAGACGTGTATTCATTCATCGTAGATTTTTTTTCCTCACTTCATTCTTTCATCTTTTATTTTTGTCGTCGATCACGGGTGAAAAATCCTCCTCCGGGTGCCATGGGAAGATTTAAATGTTCAAAACGAAGATTGGCCTCTCACTCTAAGTACACCTTACTTCAGGTATACGTATAACGCTCGCGTTTAAATTTACTGGGATATTCCCCCTTTCGAAATTGTGAAAAGGAGTGAGGGGGCCACCGCGCTGAGCGTTACTTCCCGACTGGTAAAATGGTCAAAACAGCGGAAATGGTAGAACTGTGAGACTCGGGGGTGAAACGTGAAAGTAAAGGAAAGAGACGTGAAAGAGGAGGGAGAACCAACGGCGTTAAGCAGCCTGCGAAAATACTTGGAGGCTTTAATTCAACGAAATTACCATAAAGCCACTTCGCACTTTCGCTATATTAGACACCGGGGCGATATCACGCCTGGCCGTAGCTTTTCTGCTCCTGCTGCTGTATGATGGCGATAAAGAACGCTTTGTCCTACATTTCATATATGATGATTATTATTACCCTCGCGCAGAGCTGAATTTTTGATTTTCTTCCTTTCCCCTTCCCCCTATCCTCGTTTTTTATTTTCACTCCAAAGACGTATAAGGCATTTCGGACCTGTGTTTTAGCTTCACCTAAAGTCAAGGCTGGTTTGTGTGCTTTGAAATTCAAATCTCTGCGAATATCTGAAATTTCGTGTGTCTTTCAAAGATAGAGGATGAAGCTTTCGCCTTCGCCTACGCCTTCGCCTTCGCTCTTCTTGGAATTCATTGACAATGAGACGTACGCGTTGAGAAAGATTAATGCAAATTTTTTGCCTCAGTTTCACCTTTAACGTAGTCAGGAACTTTCCTCGCCTTTGGCGAAGAGCTCCTGAACAAAGCTTTTTCCCGAGATATACGCACTCTGAATATCGCCCGCTCCCGTCACTGCTTGCAAATCTACCTACCTACTTCTTATTCAAACCTATTTCTTTCCAGGAGTTGAATTACCGGCTACGGACCTCCAAACTGTTTGTGAAAAAATAAAAATCATTCTAAATTATATTGAAAAAGGAGAGAATATTTTGGTCCTTTTTCACATACTAATGACAAGAACTAAGCACAACCCGGGAAAAAATGTTCAGACATGATCATGCCTGTTCATGTCTGATTATGCCTGATGTCAGACATGATCATGCATGATCATGAATGATCAGGACTGAAGCGCTCAATACGTTCAGGCCTCATCATGCATGACCATACCTGTTCATGTTTGATTACCCGGGAAAAAATGATCAGGCCTGATCAGACATGAAAAATGACCGGGACTGACAGGCCTGATCAGAAATGAACAGACCTGATCAGACCTGTTCAGTCCCGGTCATTTTTCATGTCGGATCAGGTCTGAAGACTCAGCCTGTTCATGTCTGATCAGACCTGATCACTTTTTTCCCGGGAACTAATATTTTTGCACGGTTCCATGACTAATCAACACGTCCATTCAACACACATCAATTCAACACAGAACAATTTAAACACATACAAATTCAACACATCTCATGTGAATCTCAACACACCGGACGCTGATTAGCATTTGTTGGTGTGTTCTGGTGTCCCTAAATATTGAATTTGTTCTGTGTCAAATTTGTGTGTGTGTGTTGAATTGACGAGTTGTGATGAAATGACTATATGGTCATTAGTCCCGTCACCTTTTTCACCATAGTAATCGATAAGAAATCGAATAATTGTCATATTCGAGATGACTGCACGTTTATTAAGAATACGTAGAATAATTTACTCAGGTGGGACTATTATTGAAATTTACATTAGAAAGCAATAAAAATTATCATACTATGGGACAAGTGATATTGAAAGTTAAAAGTCGTTAGTCCACAATCAATATACGACCTAATTTCTCATCAATCAATCTGCCATCTCGCCTCGACGCTAGGTAGCTGGAAAAATAATTTAAACAGGGGCTCGCGTGGCGTGGAATTTTTCAGAACCCTCAAACCATCAACCAAAGTGATTGTAATCACTGGATATATACGCCCTGGAGCAATGAAAAAAATTTCATTAAACTTAAACGTGATAGCGAAATTGTCGGAATTTGAAGTGATCGGTTAACGATTCGACACAGTGAAATGTGGTTTGTTGAAAGGTCTATTTTCAGTTTAAAAAAAATGATGAATTCAACCGTGGGGAAACGATGATGATCGACGTTGGTTAACATCCGAATTGCAATATGGATGAAGGCAAAAGAGTAACAAAAGGGACGCCTGAAACCGTCACCCAATTTGTTTATCGTTTTTTCGCAATGTCAGGCAAGTGGGTTCCGGTGTTAAACTCGCGACAATCAGCACGAAAAACAAATCGCGTTTGATGCAATTCGAGCGTGAACAAATATGCTGCTCAAACGTTATTCATCGCGGGTACAACGCGGTACGAACGTTATTTGCACACTTCTCACTAGGCGACCCTATACACCGAGATACTCTGCTTAAACCGAGTTTGGTAAACTTGGGTTTCAATTGATCTCGCGATTATTTGACGGGAACAATTGAACCAAGGATATCCCGGCTTGTTCGAATCTTGGAAACTGGAATCGAGACTCCCGGATCGCATTCGCTCGGTTCGTCTTTTGCAGGTTTCCTTCGATAATATTCCGAAACTAAACGGGGGTTTGAAAAACCATTCCCCAGAATCCGTTCAGATACCAGAAGACACCCCTTCGCCGTGTAACTCGCTGTCGACGTCCAGACAATCTGGCAATTTACCGTTGAACGATTGTGCAGCGAGGAGCACCCCTTTTTCTGTTCACGGTGCAAGAAGCAATCACGATGCTTTAAAGATTGCGGTTTGAAAAATGGAAGGCTTCCGTCTATTCGAGTTTGTGACCGATCATTTCTTCTCAGCTTCTTCAACGTGTTTCCCGTATCGATCCGAACTTGGCAAACACGAACACTCTCTTATATTCTCTCTTCAAACTGACTGATAATAGTCTACCAACGGCAAGCTCGTTTCGGGTTCCTAGAACCCATCAGATCCTCTCTTTCTTACAGGATTACAATGGCCTTTCATCATACTCTTAGGAAAGGCAGAAGAATCACACTATAGAGTGACCAGTGTGACGAATCGGCAGTAACGGCCACTTTACCCAGCCTCGATAGTGTCTGTAAAGGAAACACCGCTACCGTAATCAGCAAATACAATAAATCTTGAGAATCTCATTTCCTCAGGGTCTAAATCGTTTTCGTACAACGTTATATAGTGAACAATTATTGATTTTGTCCCCAAGTAATTTTCCTAGCATTCAAAACTTTACGTTTATCAAGAAAAGTGTAATCCATGATGCTAAAACGTCTGAATGTGAACCCTCAACGAGAACTGCGGTTACTTTGACCGCATCCAACTCTGAACGGTGATGGTTCATGAATTCTGACTTTTACCAGATTACTTAAAAGGCCTAGTGAACTGCTGTGATAAGACCGCGGGTTATTGAAAGAATTCTTTTTAGAGGTGGAAAAAGTACTCCGTGGCAAGGGTTTCATACTCTCTTAAAAGTTCCCAAATGGACTTTGGTATAACAATACCAGCGCGGTTGCGAATTGAATGACAATGGAACTCGTTATTGAAACACAGAAACAAAAGGAAAAAGAAGGAGAGTAAAAATCATAACATGGCTGGTGCAATTCTCTCTAGTTCCCTTTAATGTTCAGGCATTAAGGCGAAGCTGGATGAATAATAAGTAGAAAGGACCTGACGTCGCGGCAAAGAATACCGCGCCACTGGGGTAGGTATTACGATGAGACTGAGAAGGCTGAGGCTGGGGATCGAAGATCCTCCTATCAGGAAACAGGCGCACGATGGCAGCTGGCAAGTGTTGCCAACTGAAAAGCTCGAGCGATTGGATCAGGCACGAAATTTCATCGGGAAGGAAAAAAAAAAAAAAAACAGGAGAAGAAAGAAAGACAGAGAGAGAAAGACGGAGAAATTTGGCCGGTGTAGAAAGGGACAAAGAGTGTGTCTCCTCCTCGTCTCGTCTTAGATCAGATAATAAATATTTCCCAACTTACGGGTTTGGGAAACGGCTTTGAGCTTTGGGGAAAAGGAGTCGTGATTAATTACACTGCAGAGAGAGCCGAGTGTCCTGCGTCAATTCCTACCGCCCCATATATGTCTGATGCGTGACTTTGAACCGCACCCTTGGACGAAAAAAAAATTTGAGGGAGAAAATATCGCCATTTATTTGCCAGGCACGCAATCCATAACAAGATACACAAGACTATCTAGGGATGTTTTCAAAGCTTCGATAGCTCTCGCGGTCTTGTCGAACACATCATGGTGAATATTTTTCCATAGAACCGAGTCGACTTTGAATAGCGACTTTTCCTCACGTTAAAATCTTCGATGATAAATCTCATCGGGCTGATTTGATGTGAGTTGAAAATATCTCGTGGTTTTCGTTTAAAGCCTGCAGTGCAGACGTATCTGATTGTTACAGGATTTAAGGTGGGATCCAATTATTTATCACTCGTCAGCAAGACATTGGTTGAGTAATTTCGGTTCAGTTTCGTCCTGAATTCGAAGTAGCGTGGTTAGGCTTAAATTGGGAGAGTAGACACAGTCTTGAATACACAGACCGTGGCTCAATCGACGACTGAACGCGCCCGCACAAGCGATAACAACCCTCGTTTGCTAGGGGAGGAGCGCTCGCTGCTACCTAGCCAGAGACTTCTCGAATCCAAGACGTGTTCCAGAGAATGACAAATTCAAAATTAGGGAACGACATGGTCTGCAGCTAATTAGGCTTTTAGAGGCCGTTAATTTTAACGCTTGACAATCCGCAAGACCCGGAGGATCAAATTGCAATCAACAATCGCGCTGGATTCGCTCTACAAATTACCTTCCAAGTTCAAACAAACCATGTTACCATTCTAAGTGCCATTTGTATTACGCCAGCAGCGATTATTGCCTCGTATGAACATCGCTTACATTTTTCAATCTACTTTTAATAGACTGAAGTCTGCAGCTTGAAGAACCAGGATTTCTCCTTTGGCTCAACTGCGTCATCCCATAGCAACCACTTACACTACTCTGGGACTGATCAAATCTGTGAAAGATTCTCTCTGCGGACCACTCGACCTCAATCGGTGACTAAAACTGAATTTTGTTTGGGATGAAGTAAGTAAACGTCATCCGAAAACGGAATCCTCGAGCTGCGAAGAAGGTCGATCGAGGGTATGGAAGAGAATATAAAAGCTGTAACTCGGCTTAGGACCATATTTTATAAATTGGCTTTAAGAATGTTGAACAATCTATTGTTATACCGTCTACAGGTCTTGTTTGTTTGCACAGGATAAGCCATTCCGTGAAATGGTGTACACCGAACTTCAAGTTTTCATGGGATTACTAAGTTTTGAATGAATTCACAGGGATTATCAAATGGGTTTGATGGGATTGCAAAGATGTCGCTAGGGGTTTCATCACAACTCCATGGATTAATCTAGGATCTCATTCTATTCTCTAGGATTTCACGCAACCCATAATACGGTATCATAGGATTTCACCCTTCAGTTTAACGCATCCGCAATGTCGCAGTAAGAACACTGTCGTGGAACGGTATGAGCTCGATGTTCGAAACTGCACGAGTTCACGCGGACCATTCGGAAAGTAGTTTTCCTCGACCATCAATCCATGCCCCGTCCCCATCCGTCCCCCTCCATGATCAATTCCTCCTCTGAATTTGCCTCACCGTCAACAACCCTCTAGTGTAATTGGCTGAAATGGCGAACGACCCGTCGTTTGGGAAATGAACAAGAGAATAATAATCCAGTTCCGCAGCACTATCAATGAGAAAGTGAGAATTTAGTGTGATGCTCCTCTCGAGAACCGTGTTTAAACTTTTTTCTTCGACTTCAGACACAGATGTCCCCCCGCTGTTTGTGCTGATAGCTGAACGGGTATGGGGTAGTGAATGCAGTACACCCACGTGCCGGTAGTTTAATGTACATGTTGTACAACTTGACACATACTTACAGGTATGGAATGGGGGTGCTGAGCTGGAAGTCGTGACGTAGTTCCCAATATTATGGTCACTCAAATCACGCCACGATAGATCTCGACGATAGGGTCACTGGTCGTATATACATATATAGATTTGTATACATAGAACCACCAGCACCAGTTTTACTATCCACGCAAACATCACCCTGTGTATACACTGACCGCTACTATCACGATGTCTTATAACTAATGGGTGAATAATTGATATCACAAACTTACAAGTGGAAAGCGTACACGCACATTCTGGCGGAACCTCCCTCCTCCCTCACTCTCCACCGTTCACCGTTCACCCTTTACACGGAACGTACAGCATCCCTTTGAAGTCCGTAGTTGACACTTGCCCGAATATTACCAACGCCGAGCACTTCGCGGTTACGAATTTCGCCTTGATTATTATAACATATAGTCGACACTGCAACTAGTTTCTCCGTCGGCGATAGGGTGGTGTGGTAAAGTAATTATTAATTTTCTCCAGTGAGAATTGTCGCGAAATTCCATGGGCAGATGAACGGGGAATCAACAGCGCCACGACGTCATGGGGCTTGGATTTTTTCCGAATAGAAAACCCCCTGTTTCAGATTGGGGTAAATATTCTGAGAACAAGTTCTTTCGAGAGATGAGTCAAGATCACAGTTCGCTGCACGGTCTGCCGACGTGCAGACGATCGATGAACTCGCGAACGTTGCTGGCTACTGCCCAGCTCCTGAACACCGGGAGACTTATTATTCACTTCTAATCGCATACTGCTTCGAGATCGACCTCGTGCTCCGGCCCACTGCAGCTGCATCAAAGTATTTCGTGATCTCCATATGCGATCATCCACACTGGAATCTTTCAGCAGGTTGAAAATATAGTTTTTCACGTCTTCAGGGTCTCAGGCATACGACCAGTTCGCAATACCACGAAGAGGAACCTTCCACAGGTATAGGAAACGAGAAAGTTCATTTTTCCAACATTCTACACACTGCACTGTTCTGCTATTTTATGTCCGAGTATAAAAAGCAATCATCATCTACGATCACGAGCCAGGATGAAGTACTTGGAGATCGTTAACCACGAGCATGGTATTATTTCTTCCAGGTGAAGATATCCGGCGGGCTTTGAGGGTGACCTTGACTAGCGATTTTCTTCCGTATTTATCGCTCTTACCGACTAGATTTCAAGTTAGCATTCCGTACGACTATTTGACGAGTCCATTTGGTAGTAAAGTGTCGATCTATGAGCTGAGCAGCCCATTGCTGTATAAAAGCCGGTTTATATTTAGTAAAGAAAGTTCGCCCGGGGATATTTTTTTTTCTTATATTTTTAACCGTATTCAGCTTTCTCAAAGATGCGAAAACCGACACAGGTGTATATCTATAATACGCGACTTAATTATCATCAGAAAATAACTCCGAGGTTATAGCTTTTGCATATATGAATAAGACCTGTATAAGATGTACACGAATAACTGTCCCCCCGACAGATGACTTTAAAGCTACCCAGGCGGCAGCCTAGCTCTTACTACTGGGGTTGCAGGCAGGGTCGGGCGCGCCGGGGGAAGCGGAGGATGCGGAGGGCTGCGGAGGACCGGTATCCAGCATCCCACCGCGCAGGAGCAGGCCGTACGAAACCACGAGATGATGGAGGGTCGCGCGCTCCGTATACCGAGGGTTGAAAAGACTTGGAGTAAGGGGGGATGGGAGAGAGAGGAAGGGAGAAAAAGAGAGAGAGAGAAGCTTTTTTATCGATGCCCTAGGACACAAGGTCCTCTATAAAGACAACGTCCTTGCAACTAGTATTAGTTTGTAGATCATATATAGAGTCACATTGCATCGTTGCAAAAGTATGACGCACGAGAGCACTCACGCATGATAAAAGGCCAAGTGGTGAAATAAAAGTAACGCGGAGAGTTTTTATTTTTTGTGTTTATTACTTATAACGATGGTAGAGCTTGAAACCACTTAGGTTACGATGTCATAGTTATCATCAGGGTGCAAAAAATGCATGTCAGTGTAAAATAAAACGAGGTTGGAAAGCCGTCGATAAATATATAGAAAAGAGAAAAGCGCCGAGGACAGGCCCCTCAGGAACACCACAAGTGACTTTAGCTCAAGAGGGACGAACACCACGAGTCCCAGACGTCGCGTGCGACCGGCCACTCAAGTACGAGGGAAACCAATTTAGCACCGAGCTCGAAAAGTTGAAGCTGAAGTTTAGCTAGCTTCAAAGGAGGAGGAGCTCGAATGAGGATCTACTCTGCCGATAGAATAGCGCGCTACGTACGTACGACTCGGGAAGGGTTGGGGTTTACTCTGGTGATGATGCGGAGGGTAAAGAGTTGTCTCAGAATTTAGAGAGAACTTATTTTCACTCTATTCTGCACGCGAGATACTGATCATCACGGATGCTTTCTTTGAGCGCGTCACCCACGCACAGAACTGCATGGTCTGCATTGACGAGCTTTCCAACCCGGCTTCCGATTTTTTCAGAATTAATTGCGTTCCACGATCTGCGGCATACTTTTCTCTGTCATTATGTCCGGAGATCTCGGATATGTATATACATTTCACCTGGTTAACCTCGTCGAGGAAAAAAGCAAGAAAAAGTAAACCGGTGGTGGAGTAAAAGTTTTGAATGGTACTTAATATGCCCACGTTGGAATTCACCGTAATACCAAAAACCAACTTCGAACATTTACTCCATATTCTGAAGCTCGTATTTACTTGGAGTTTTGTGAAACGGGAAATATGATTCTTCGACGTAGGCCAGAAGCTGATTAAAATTGTAGTAATAATTTATCATTCAAATTCGGGAATTATGGGGTCGGTGGCAAACAATGCGAATCCGGACCAGTGACTTCCCGGGCAATTTATGAAAACGAGATCCCATCAGCCCTTGAGTCTGTCAACCTCGGATGCCTTCCAATTTATTTATCGTTACGTCTGTCGTTATTAACTGGTGAAAAGAACCGGGAGAGATTGATGGATTCATTTCTCTAGATGTAATTGCAACCTAGCCTCGCAGTAATTCGAGTAGGTATATCAAACTCAAGCTATTTTCTGTTTCTTTTTCATCTTGTTAATTAATTAAAACTATCTCTCTGAACGTACAACCGCGCAACCGTCGAGTCAGATCAATGGCGCATTGTAGTCGACGACCGAATACCGATAATCTCTAACAACAGCGCTTCAGCAACAGCCCTCCAAGCCGCCTGGAGCCATAACCCATACAAATGACTGTATACTCGGTCCAGCTATACATGAATGTACTTTCCGCCTCGAGATACTGTGGGCGTCCCTTGTCTCAGCTTTTCCATGTCCCATCCTTTGACAGCAACTGGTCTGCTGGGGTTACACAGTGGACCAGTTACGTTGATAACTCAATCGGCTGTCACGAAGGCAGAGATTATACTCAGCAGTGGACATCATTTTCTACGCAACTGCAATCGCACTCATTCGTACTAACTAGGAGAGTGTCGCACCTCCGGGTCATGGATGTTGACCAAACTTATAGGGGTGTTTCCAAATGGGTGCAAATTGCCATGAAATAACTCGTTTTTGTGCTGCGTTATGCAGAACCCAAACTCAGAAAAAAGTCTTGTTGACACAACCAAAATTTGGGTTATTATATGCACAATCACATTTTTTGTTCAGTCAACCAAAAATTTTGTTGGAATAGCCAAATTTTTGGTTGTCCCAACAAAATTTGGTTTTCCCAACAAAATGTTGGTTATCCCAACGAAGTTTTTGGTTGACTGAACAAAAAATTTGATCGTGCATATAATAACCAAATTTTGGTTGTTATTTTTCTGAGTGAAGGTTACGCTGATTTCTATTGTATATCTAGGTAAATTGATAGAGTTAGAGTTAAGGCCCATTCCGGAGAGTTATTCAGCAGGTACTTCATATTTTGGCTCAAGGAAACACTCCTATAAGTTTGGTCATCATCCATGACCCGGAGGTACGATACTCTCCTATAGTAAAATCGTATTTTCCGTTGACTTAAATCAGTGTCACAGTATTCCTTAGCTGAAGAGTTCAGTAAATCTGGCCGTGTCTTCGCCTCTCTCGGTCTCCAGTGTAATCACTTAGATGATCATGAACCGTCTCTCCCTCGCAAAGTAGCTGACTGGCTGGGTTTCTTCCTGCCCAGGGTCCAGGGCTACATCGAAAAACGAGTTTATCACCCTTCGGTTGATGTGGGGCATAAACCAGCCTGTAAAACTGATTAATTATGTCCGAAAATCCAGGCAAACCGAAGTTTGAGTGGTTCGCTTAAGACGGGTGCTATTATCGGCTCTCGGTTTTTGTAATACTTCAAGGAACTGAGATATCCACTTAAGAGGAGAGCCGGGGAAATCAAACCCCTCAATCTTGACGTTCACTTTTTACCGCACCCTCGTCACCCACGGCATTGGATCACCAAAATCCAGACTCGAGACTCTATGTGTATAAGAGTCGCGAGCAAATCATGGCAGATAAAACTCCGAGGGTCAAGACGGCCGAACTTTGGGGAAGGATCGGTTAGCAGTACAACAAATGAATCAATTTCCTCTGATTTCCGGTATAATGGTGTGTAAGGCCCTTCCGCTGCAATGCAACGTCGTATAATAAGTGTTGTTCCAACGTTCATATAGCTAACTTTAATTTTACTTCACTTTATCTAGTCTCTCAAGTGTTTTAGTTCATTTACGTGCCTACTTTAAACAGTTCATTACACCTAAGCTCGAGCTCTGAATGTTTTAGTTCATTTTAACACTTGTTTTAACGTTTTTAGTTACCTCTAGCTCATGTTCTCAGAGTTTCACTTATTTTCAGCGCATGCTTCCAACTCTCCAGCTATATTTAGCTCGTATCTTAAGTGTCCCACTTAATTCACACCCCTCTCTTGAGTGTTAAGATTCACTTTATCTCATCTTTCAAGTGTTTCAGTTCATACCTCATCGAAAAACTGTGCAAAAGTGTGAAAATACTATTGGAAACAATATTCGGTATGAACATAAACTACAAAATAGTATATTTCACCATTGATTCCAAAGTCGTTTACGCCGGATGTTGATCCCGCTTGTTGACCCTCATCCGTGAGATTATTGCCGTGAATGCTTATACCCACGGATCCCTCATTGCGAAAAGGAAAAAATCTATTCCCGTTCTATTTTCATGCGGCGAAAATACTCGGCTTATCCTTAGTTGGAGCGGATGAAGCTAACCGCTGTCTCACGGGATGTCGTACTGTTAGTCCTTAAATCAACGTAAACCGCGTTCGGTGGAGCCATGAATACACTGTAGAATCCACCGCGGTTGGCAACCCACCTCTCACCTTTTTGTATCGAGCTATATGCACACGTAAGCATCCAACTTGATGCATGTTGATTCGCATCCCTAGATGCGCGGTGGCTTGGACGCTGCCAGATATATTTCCCGCCAAATATCACTTCCGTTGCGGTTAGGAACTAAATTTATCCGACCGGAATCTCCCAGCAGGCGATAGTACGGATCTAGAGCACGCGATCGATTACAAAGCAGTCGTCTTCTCTTCCCTCTTGATTACGGTTCACTGCGAATGTGTATTCGACACTCTCTTGTTTCGATATGATTGATGTGCAGATGTTCTTCGTCATGCGGGTAACACGTGGTTCCACGACTGTTGTACAGTTGGAAATAAGTCGTTAGTCACGGTTTTAATTAACTGGGATGAAGTAATCGCGCGGACAGACAAGATTTACGATCTGAACTAACTGAACTGATACGTTACGGTTTCCCCTGTCTCCCTTTACCCCTGTGCCCCCTTATCCATCACCGAGAATCAAAACCAGATCGGGTTTTAGTATACCTCGTTTATCGACGGCGCACTGCGCCCTACCTACCCCGAGGTAGGTATGATATAAGTAAGGCATTAATACCTACCCTAAAACCACCATCAACCATTCGCTGACGCCCGATTAACTTGATTAGTCCGTACATTAAATTGATAGTTATTTCATTAATTAATCAAGAAACTCGCCACTCCTTAAATAAATTTATGTATTCTCCGCTTACATTTTGTTCCACTTTGGTTTTTCCCACCAGGGAGCGTTTATCGAAATATAAATTGTTATCCATCTTGGAACGGAACGTACAGGCAGCGCCTCTTTTCCATCTGGTGAGCGGTTATTAGGTAGAAAATAGATACTGGGGCGATTTTATTGGAAAGGATTAGCTCGGTTGCAGTGGAAAACGAGTGAAAATAAAATAACGATTTTAATCAATGAAACTGTGAAGCAACTGAAACCACCTTTTCTGTATTAAAAATCGAATTGATTTATGACGGGGAAAAGTTGAAATCTGGTAAATTGTGGTACTTTACATCCGACGTATACGTACAGCTAATATGCGATACATATATCTAGTATAAAAGGCTGTGAAAACCTGGTAGAGGGCAACGATTTCGCGTTTTAGGTTCTGAAAGTAAAATTGGTTTTATGACTCGAGGCGAAGCCTTTAACGACGTCGAAGTTATGACACCTTGTACGGTCGGAATATTCTGATCATAACACACCGCGTTTAATGGACGATCGGTAGTCTCAAGCTTCGCGTACCTTTAGCATTAAAACTACGTGTTGCTGAATTCTGTGCTTTATATCTCAGCTTCGAATATATATTATATCTGTAATTGGGAATTTATCAATAGATTTTTTTATCGGGTTTTATCGATTTCTGACTTATTTCTTTCTATTTCGAATATTTTCATACGATTTTACAGATTTCGCCGGAATTTCAACGACGCTGAAAGAATTATACTAATTTCTTCGTTTCAAAGTTTAATCTGGAATTCGAGAAAGTTTTGAGTCATTGATTCGGTAATTTAGACATTTTTCTGTGATGTCGTAGATATTCGTTTGATATAGATTATAGGCTCTTCATTGATGTATCACGGATTTTTCTGAAACATCATCAAAGTTTTACAGATTCCTCTGAAATTTCAAGAAGTCATCTTGGATTTCGAACGGTTTTGACTGATTTCTATAAAATTATTCTAGAATTTCACGATTTTTTTCGCAATCTATTTTCAATTCAGGTGGGGAACGTCTTCTAGAAATTTCACAGATTTCTATGAAAATGTAAGTTCAAAGATTTCTCTGGTATTCCACCAAAATTTCACACACAGGTTACTTTCGATTTCATAGTTATTCCGTTTGGATATGAAAGAATCTTGATTCCCAGAGAATCTGAGAAAAAAAAATTATCAAAATCCAATTCGAAACTCGATGAAATTCGGAAATACTGAAATTCGACGAATTCTGTTATTCGCATAATGACAAGATTCTTTCAAAAACGTAATACGATTTATATCATCGAAATATTGACGTTCGAAAAATCACATTTTCCGAAAATTTTGCATAGTACATTAACCACGGTATTGATTTTTCAAAAAATTGACGAAAAAAAAAGGAGAATTCTTCTATATACCGTAACCAAAATAAATGCAAGAGGTAAATGTTGTCCAGACAGTTAGTAGCTACGCTCAGAGCTCACATTGATTTTCGAAGGGGCTGAGAAACACAGGGACGGTCCTGCCGCGGACCGGAGCCTGATGTCTGACGATCAGAGTGTTGGGATGCTGGGTCCTACATTTCGGTGGGCACATACCTAGTTGCTATACATTTTTTTTGATTTTATATAGAATTTAGAGTCATGGGGTATCCACATAATTTAGGTATCGTAATATCTGCGTAATGAATGGTTGAGGAACTGCGAGACCCTTTTTTTATAGCGGTTGCGGGATTACATATATAGGTAGGTACAGCAGCAAAGTAAATAGAGGAAAAAGAGGAAAAAGGAGAAAATTGAAGGGAAGAAGAGGGAGAAAGGGGAATTGGTAACCAAGACGAAAAGAGCTACTATATTGTAGAATACTTTCTTGTCTCTTATTCCGTAGCCAATCTTCTATTGGATACTGCAGTAATACGTACTACTCGAACCAGCTTGTTGAAAAGTAGCGAGATCAAAGCGAGAAGCTGAAGGAAAATATGAAATTGAAATTTTATACTCTAGCTGTGAATTAGGAGAAGAATTTTTGAAATTCATGAAATTTGTGAAATTTAAAGATTACATGCGCCGTGAAAATTTCTTCAAACCGATCAAGAATTAATATTCAAGGAATATATATGTGAAATTCTAATGAAATTGATGAAATCTAGAAAAACAATCTAGCTATGTACTTCGAACGAAATCCCGGAGGAACCGTAATGGAATTCGACACTCTCCAAGAAATTTGTTGAATCCCAACGAAATCCGAGATAAATTTCAACGAACTTTTGATATTTCGAACGAAATCATGAATTTTTCTTCAAGTCCTGAAGTAATTCCAATGAAACTCAAAATGAGAACGAAATTCAGAGTGATTAGACAGAAAATCCATCAAATTTTCATACCATAAGACAGAAATGATTGATAATTCGATGAAATTTGATAAAATCCGTTAAAAATCTTAGTGAATTTAATAAAAACTTATTAGCAATGATTTGACGAAAAGTCTCTCGGAATTTTGTTCATCTAATAACTCGAAAACAACTGGACCGATCAATTCCAAAATTTAATTAATTCCAAGTTAGGAAGAACCACATCGATTGATATAAGGAACAATGAAGTCTGTTCATTTGTTCGCGAGATATTGTCATGCGAAAAATTCATCACGCGATTATCTGAAATTGTTCGGAGAAGATTTTCTGGACCAAAAAACGTGGGGATCTGTTGAAAATTCAATTTTTCATTTCCGTTGTGATTATAAAAACTTCCCCTTTTTAAAAACGGAAAGTTGAACGAAGTGAAATATGAAATTGTAGTCGCAATTGGGATGTTGCGACTGTTCCTTTTTTCCTGTACGCTCATAGCTTCGAGATTTTCTATGGGAGAGCATAATAATTCCGTTAGGGGATGATGAGGCTCGGCATGATCGTATAAAGTCAGTTGCCAAACACGCGGAGGGATGATCATGTCTGACAATAAGCGCAAGGTGTGGGAATCTTTACAAGCACTGGATTTATAAGCAGGTTGGTAAACCGAGACGTCGCCGAAGAACGGCGAACCTTTTGGTGAACCCGTGATCGCTAGTCCCCTCGCTAAGGATTACCACCGTCACTTCTTAGGCGAGGGATTTTCCACGGCCAAGAAAAAAAAAAAAAAAAAAAAAAAAGAAATAATTCTCTCAGTCATAATCATAATCCCGTATAAGCAAGGCACAAGTATCGGTGTGCACAAGATGTAAAAAGTAAATAGGGGGAATATATTAAAGCTTCTACCTAGTTGGTTCGTTTGTTCAACCATTGTAGTCTGCAGTCTGCGCGGCCTGAAAGGCCCTAGCATAAAGAAAGAAAAGGAAAAAAATAAATGGCCGAGATTTGGGTACGTGCTATACTTACGTCTACTTACAGTCGAACCTCATCACCGCAAGACGTTAAGGGTTCCCCACTCTTTTCACGGTTAAAACGCGCAAGCGTTGTGCGCAGCTTAATTAGAGAAAAAGAAAGAAGATAGCTCCTACTCGCTGTCGAACGGACCCAAAAGTGGGGGAAGCTGTGGTCGAGGTTCGACTGTTATTAAAATTCAGTAATAACTGGATATGATGCAATAGGAGAAAAATATTCTCGTTAAATGATCACGAGTAATGTTATATGTTACTCGATTTTAGTCGGGATAAGATTTCAAGATTGGTAACAAGGAGAGTTAGAAATACGAATAAAAATACAGGCCTTGAGGTAGAAACAAATTGGATCCTGAAAATATCGCCGCGCTATCTAACAAAAGGTGAAGTTTATTTTTATCTCCTTAATACGCGTCTGCGAGGGCGTATACAAGTCAGGAGAGATTTCTGAAAACAAAATATCGCCCGCGGCTTTCTGCAAGATTGTATTTTCAAGAATAATTTTTAATTTCATTACCTAATTGACGCAAGAAAGAAGAAAAACAAAACAGAAAAAAATGATATTCGTATATTTGATCTTAGCTTTCGTTGTAACGAACAGTTTCAAGCTACATTCATCGCAGCTAACGTAAAAGTATCAGGAAACTGACAAATTTATCAACTCTCAGTTTCCCTGACGCGATTGGAAAAGGCCGAATCTAGTAACATATAATATTACAGATTACGAACCATTCAGTAAAAGATGTTTTTCACTATACTATATGATTTGTTTTATTTAGCAGATCGAATCCAGTTATCTACTTATCTTCGAGGTAAATATTGATTATCTACAGGATCCACGGTAGATAATCACTGCAGGCTCTCATGGTTATTCCATCTGCAGGTATACTACTTTACAGAACCAACTGTTCAAAAACAGGCTCCTGCGGTTAGAAACCCGCTGTAAATATCTGCACGACCCATAGTAGATAAATACAAGTTCTTGTGGCTTACCAAAGCTGTGCTTAACCATTGGCAAAAAAAAAAAAAAAAAAAAGTACTTCTGAACCATGTAGTGTAGTATTTTTAAATTTATATTAAACAGTAAAAAGAATTTCGTCATTGTGTTAAAAAAAAAGTCAGTGTTGAAATTTTTGTGTTAAATACTTAACACTCTCGTGTGTTATTTCAAATAATGGTTCGGTGTTGTCTTTTGTTTTTAATTTTTTAACACACTGAAATGTTAATTTGATACAACACAAATTTTCAAATTAACACAAATTTTTAACACAATTTTGTGTTACTTTTAATATAAAGCTGTGTTACTGTTTTGACATAAACGGATTGTGTTGAAATAACACAAATTTTGTGTAAAAAAAGTGGCTAATACAAACTTTTGTGTTAAATTTGACAAAAAAAATTTTGTACTGTGTACATTTTCGAAATGTAACTGTTTGAAACGTACTTTTGTGATGGTAAAAAGCGTGATGTAACTGAAAGGTTCTGTAGGGTGGTGATATATCACAATAGTACTCGGCTGATAAAAAAATGAATGAAATAGTTGCTCATGAATTATATTATCACTTCATGCCTATATTGTTAATACGATAAGTTCTGACATCTGCGGTCGTTTAGCATATGATAACGTTTTGAGGAAAATTTATGCCAAACACATTCAACGCTGATGTACTTGAGGTTTTTCTTCAGATAATAAACATCCTACTCACAGGAAAGCTATTATCCGAGTCGATTCCTGGAAATTTCCGCACACTCTGCTGCACATCCAACAATCTTGAATGGCGTATAGATTCCTGGAATTCACGACTTATAAAATGTCTTACTGCAATTGGTTCATCGTTTACTAATTTGATTTGAATTTTATCTATCAGTATGTGATATGAAGTATCTGTAAAGGAGCACAAAAGCTCAGAGAAAAAGCTTTCTCTTTCGATACGTAAGACTCTCGTCATTTTAACATACCAAACTTACTCTGAGCAGTTCTTTCAACAAATAATTAGGAGATATTAACATGTTTGATCGAACAGCTACTTTTCACAATATAACTTAAGCATTCGTCATCAACATTCGACGTATAACTGTCCCCGATTCATTATTCTATTTTGCAATGAAAATTTGGGAATACGAATCTTGCTGTCTGTTCGATTTGAGTTGATGGTAAAAATTAGAAAAATTTCACTCAGCGTTCGAGACATGAATTATTCCATTACCGCCGTTGGGATTTTGCGAAATTATCTTCGTCGGTTGGCGATGATGATTAACGCAAAGATTGTGGTAACCACGTCCCGCAACTCTACACAGATGAACGTTGAAATAAAATAAGTCTTCAAGGAAAAGAGTCTTGGAAGAATCTTCGGAGGGAGTGAATCAAACAAAAATCATCTCACCAAGCTGAATTTTACTGAGTATTTATTCATATTTTACAGCATAACGAGTGGCGGGAAAATGTTTATCAAATTCCGATTAAACTTTCGGTCACATCCCGGCGATGAAAGAGATTATTTCAGAACAACAATTTCGCAATCGACCTAAAAATGGTATGAATTTTGAGTGCATGGTAAGTTTATAAAAAAAGGAAATATAATTCAAGCCACATAGCGTTGAATTTCAGTGCTTGGTTGATTCTGATAGAATCGACCAGGCTTGGGGTCTCAGCATTTCGCATACTTTGAACACATCTTATTCCAGTCACCTGAAGCCCATACCTAATTTTTTTGCAGATTTTCAGCATTTTTCATAATGTGTATGGAAATTCGTCATATTCAGCTTCTTTAAAACCAAAGACAGAAGCAACTAAAAAGTTGTGCGAAAATGAATGAGCCTTGTATAGATGAGAAAATTTGGTGTCATTTTTAGTAGGTATCTGAAAGATTAAATGTGAAAGAAAAAGAATAAATGTATTAAATACATAAACCTGCCTTTGTGATTCATCTGTTTTTTTTTTTTTTTTTGTTCTTCCCGCGATATCAGCACAGCTGATTGCAGGGTATGATAAAGTCTGCCTACATATTATGAAGCTTGGCTTCTGAGGTTCAAATCTTCCAGATTCTTCCTCCAGTATCTGAGACCATGATGTCCGATGGAGTCACCGCATAGTCAAACACCGTTCATATGGAATTCACGTTCACCCACATATCCAGCTAAAAGGTGCAATCGAGTGCATTTAGGTCTTTCTCGAAATCAATTTCAGACAACGTTCTTTGAAGTCACTTGATCTGTACAGGATCTTGAAATTTTTAAGGCTTTTTCCTATCGCAATTGACCATGGATCAAGACCACTACATTTCAATTCAACCTGTCAATCGATAAATGAAAACTAATCATGTCCAAAATTTAGATGATTTTTGAAAGGCGTAATTTTTTGTTGGATAAATCGTGGCGATTGAATTCTTCCATGGATATCTCGAAAGGCAAATTCATGACCAATAATTAGGTACTCTGTTTTTATGGTCCGGCTGAAACGTTTGCTATGAAAGTTCTGTACTGTTGAAATGCAGAGTTTCATCCAGCCTTGTGACTCTAGCCAAGACTTCTGAAAATTGTAGTTCCAATTATTTTTCAATATGATTTCGAGTGCTCTGGAACAAAATACTAGTTGTAAGACGTTTCGGAATTATCAACTCATGTTATTTGCCTAAAACTAGTATGCCCCTTGAATTGAGAAGATTCCAAGATTTATCGTAAGAGAAGGTGAGTGGAATGATTTAATAAATCAAATTATTTCATGGCTGCCCATATATGTATCAGTTGAAAAATGATTTTATTAACAATTTGCGAAGTCAAACTGAATTCACTTCTTGAAATTATGGCTTGTTCGTCTCTTTCTTGTAAAGTTATCATTATTATCATTGGAGATAGGAGAATTCCTTACCACATCCAACCGACGTCACCGAGGTTTGCTCGGCGCACAATACTTTGAGTAAATCCATTCTAGTTCAATTATTCAGACTGAGAACATCGGATACTGAACTGTCTTCATTCGTCCATGTAAATTTTGTCGAGAAAAAATTGAACTAGGGATTTGATTAACAAAAATCTCGGTTACGGTGTAACTTGGCGTGAAGATTATCCGAATATTATTCAAAAGTTGATATAAAATAAGCTCTTCGTATCATTAAACTAACGCGGCTCTAAGCATTTGATGATAGTATGAAAGAAGTTCGGTGAAATGGCGATTTGTGGATCTTATAACGTTAGTAGTGCTGAAAAGGGTGATGTTCGAAGATCAAATAAAACTCCTGGTTATAGTCAACATTGGGTTCGGCGATTGATTACATTTTTGTTGTTGTCCGGTGTTGTTCTTGCAGTGTGTTTGCTAACACGGCATCTAACACCAGGGAAGTCATCTAGTCTTTTTGGCGGCCATAATGAAGCTTTGCAGGTAAAACTAACACCCCCTAGTCTGTTGAAAAATTTGAAAGCATGCTAGAAGAAAGACTCGCGAATTGTCAGATTTTGTTAATTAATCAACGATATCATTTTTACTCTGCCTTTACACACATCACTGATAACCCAGGCCCACAAAAAAAAAGTTTTCCGAACTTTTGACGAGAGGGGCTATTCTTATGTATTTTTCGACGCTGAATCCGAATCCGAAGTGCAATCAACGGGTTTTCCTGCTACTTTGCGAGAAAAACGCAAAAAACATGACTTTTCATGATTTGTTTATGGTATTTTGGAATTTAATAAAAAACGACGAATGATCCCACACAGCACATTACCTCCATACGATATCCGAGTTTGATCCCAAATATCACATTGATATCCTATATATCTTCAGGAGATCGTGTGGATAATATCTCATACGATATTGTGAACTATTCGAATTTGGGACCGAGTGGGATATCTGTGGGACATTTCGAAGATATCTTGTGGAATCTATACGAAACATATTGAGTAGATTTTTAATTTTCTGATATTTCATGGATATCTCTAAGAGATCCTACGGATATTGTCCTGCGGTAGAAAACATGGAAAAAAAAAAAAACTGAAAACATGGGTATTAAAAATGCAAAAGAAAAAAAATGTGACAACCATACCCGGTCTCCCCTACATTGTGGGGATATCCCCGGCGGTATCTGAAAATAAACGCCTGAACAGATATAGAGCCTATTTTACGGCTTCGACAAATCGCCTAGCTTGATTTGACTGTGACTATAATTTTTAATTGAATATTCATATTTCCTAATCCCAGGTAGAAATCGTGTCTTGGCAGAAGCTAGCTGCTAGCTAGTTGTACTACTGTCGGCGCAAAAAGGTTTGGCCCCTCTGTTTGAGTGATCATAACTAAGAAAAATTGGTAGAGCATCGAGTCTGGAAAGATCGGAAAGCGCCAAGTTTTCCGCGTCTAATGGTTGTTAGAAAATTTCCGTGTAAAAATCGTGAAAGCCGTTATGATCTCCGAAAAGTTAAAAAACGTAGTTTTTCGGAGTCCATCGCCGTACGTTAACTTCAACTCGCCAGGTGCAAAAAGGTCCAATGGTGCGATTTGGGGAACGGATCGGTACGGACGAACCTGAGCCGGCTCAAAATTATCGTCAGGGTATACACTTTTTGATTCCGTAATCAGTTTTTGGTTCGCAATAGCGGACTTCCAGCAATCGACGTCAACAATTTTTCAAATTTGCGCGGGGCCGCCTGTGTCCCCCAGCTGCTTTCACGATTTTTACACGGAAATTTGCGAACAACCATTAGACGCAGAAAACTTGGCGCTTTCCGATCTTTCCAGACTCGATGCTCTACCAATTTTCCTGTAGAAGTTATGATCACTCAAATAGAGGGGCCAAACCTTTTTGCGCCGACAGTAGTTATTCATATTGGCGCAAGATAATTGAATCATGTTGGTGCAAGCTCGGTATGTAACGTTTTTCATACATATCTTTTCTATTTCAGCATAAAACGGACATGTTTTGGGCCGTGCGTGTTCGTAATTGCCCACAGAATTGCGCGACGTATTTTGTTTCATTGATTTCGGTGCCCAGGCAGAAATATTCCGTTTAATAGCACATTTTTTCACGATGTTTTCAGGACTGGTGGAATTGCCTAGGAAAGCACCTTAACCGATTGGTGAATGAAATTCTCATCAAATTCTGACTGAGGTCTCAAAAATGTTGTTTTTATCACAAAATCTATGAGAATGTTTTCAAAAATAGGAAAAATATCGCTTGCAAAAAATGGTGAATATCAGGATCAATGAGAGTTAGCTTATCGCAGGTAGAAAATTGTCTTGGCTAAGAAAGTTTCAGCCTAGCCGCTAGCCACATTTTATGTTGGCTTACGAGACACGTTACCGCGATATTGGCTATAGACTGGCGCTAGCTATATTCGTAGTTTCGAGCTACAAGATATATTATGGCTAAATAAAATTAGATCGCAGTTAGCTATACTTGAAATGCATTGTCGAGATTCGTTACTCTCTTTGTATAGTATCTAGCCGCGACCCATCTAGGTGCGAGAGTCGCTGCTCTGAGGTTCAGCATAGACTGCTGCTACCTAAACTTCATACGTATTCTCAAGATTCGTTATACTCTACACTGTGATTTTTGAGGTTACTTGTAACTAGTCGCAGCCTCTCTATGCGTGAGACACGTTGTTGTGCAGAAAGTGAGGTTAGGCCCGCGCTGCTAATGTGTTAGTTGTATTTTTGAAATAAATTATGAGAAATAAATGTCGGAACGGCGACTATGAGATAACTTTGTTCTGTTATTTATAAAACACATAATATGCAGTGGCGTAGCCAGGATGGGGCAGGGGTAGGCACACCCCCCCCCCCCCCCCCCAGAAGTCCCGATGCCCACTCCAGAAGAAAATGAATGGTACTTAAATTCAAATAATCGATTAAGATTATCGATAATATCATCATACATGTGACAAATTGTTTTTTTTTTGTCAAGGCAGTCCCCCCTAGGCCCCCTCCAGCAAAAAATGCTGGCTACGCCACTGATAATATGAGTGAAAGAAGATTCGTTAGACTTGACACTGATTTTTGAGGTTACTTGTAGCTAGCCGCAGCCTCTCTTTGCGTGAGACACGCTGTTGTGCAGAAAGTGAGGTTAGGCCCGCGCTGCTAATATGTTAGTTGTATTTTGGAAATTAATTATGAGAAAAAAATGTCGTTACATCGACTATAAGATAACTTTGTTCTGTTATATTTATAAAGCACATGATATGAATAAAATTTATGTCACGAAGTTTTATTATTATTGCATGTTTCATATAAAATAACCTAACTTGCGATATCGCATAATTCTGTACGCGTTACGCTCATATTTTTTTCAACATTTTCCAGGCGTGATCTCGGTTTGACACTGATCAACCATGATACTGATCGGTGAGATTGAAATGTCTATTAGTCCTTAATTCAACACCGTGATCATAAGTTCCATCAAATAGAAAAATGTGAGATGCAGTAGTAATAGGATAGTTTGGCGTAGTAGGTAGAGCGTGCGATTAGTAATTTAGCGATGCGAGCGGAATTGGGTTCAAATATCCCGGTTAGGTCGAACAAATCGGATATCGAATAATCACACGTACGTAAGTTCATTGGTTTTTTTTTTTTTTTTTTTTTTTTTTTTACGATTGTTTTGTTTTTCTGCAGTGTACCAATAATGATTAATCATATATTGATTTTTATTTCACGTATATTCAGACGAAACCCCTAAGCGAGCGCCAAACTGATTCGGTTATATTGGCATTAGCTACGTTGTGAAGGTTGGCCCAAGATAAATCATTAAGCTTGCTGCTAGCTCGAATGAGCGTTATCACTGACAGCCCATTTTGTCCAGTTTATCGAATAGTGATCCGACTCGTAGATTCGTGCACCACGCCATCTCTGAACCGTCACCGATACCTCAAAAACTCTCGAAAACAACTAACTCGCCATCATTCCGATCGATATATATCGCCAAGTGTAAAAAATACGCGTTTTTCATACATATCTTTTCTATTTCAGCATAAAACGGACATGTTTTGGGCCGTGCGTGTTCGTAATTGCCCACAGAATTGCGCGACGTATTTTGTTTCATTGATTTCGGTGCCCAGGCAGAGATATTCCGTTTAATGGCACATTTTTTCACGATGTTTTCAGGACTGGTGGAATTGCCTAGGAAAGCACCTTAAGAACTACACTACGCTACTATTTTCGGTCCTATGATGTCCTTGGGATATTCTGAGAAGGTCGTCGGATATCCATCGTCGACATCCGCAGGCTGTGGCGGAACCGGCCAAAAACATGTCCCTGGAATATCTACGGAACGTCAACGGATATCGTAGGATATTCCATGGATATCCAAAATATCCTGAATGATATCCATAGGATGTTGTTAGGACTGCCATGTGCTGTGTGGGAACATAACATAATAACCAAGTATTTCTAAGCGCGTGTACTCTCGAGAGATGAAAAAGCTGATGGCCAGCTTGCAATAAACAGACAAAAAACCTGGAGCGTATGGTGCCAAGTTGGCTGTGACTGAATGTTAATGCAAACGATGAGAATTTGTGGTTCATTACGGTTCACTTCAGCCGACTTCAGGGATCCATCACTTCCCGCACGCTCCACAGGCATGGGTAAACGCTCTTCCCGCACGCTGTGTCGAAAATAGCGATTCGAGGGCCCGGATCGAGATGGTCCTGAAATAATGTTGATATCTAACTTGTCAGTCGAAAAAAAAAGTCGTGTGAAAAAATGGCTATTTATGTACCAAGTCCGAGAAGTGGAACTTTCCGGTATGGGTTACTTCCACTATGAGCCGATACAGTGTCCTATGACACAACACACTCAGATTAAATTTTTGTGAATTACTCATACCGGATTTGCCAATTCTCGGACTTGGCGCATACAATATTTTTCATAACATGGGCATGAAATGAGCCTTCTTTCATGCTTGTCGGGTGTGGGGGAAATCACCTGTTTCGAACGGGAGTACCGAGTATCCGCTGAGGCGGGAGGGAATATACATTCGCCCCAGCACCATCCCCCATCCGAACGACGCGCATCAAGAAAGGTCAATTTTGTGCCCTCATTATGAAAAATACAGTGTGCAATTAGGGAGAATGCACCCCCCCCCCCCCCCCCCCCCCCCCCGCCCCAGTTGCACAATATACTACTGCGCGATCTGTTGTTTGGAATTTTGTTTCGTAATGTGTGAAAGTAGTCGAAACTAACCTGACTGTTTATTTGAATGGAACATATTCATATTGTACGTTAATATTTAATTATAGGCTGCTGTCCGCTAATATTTCACTATACAGGGTGATATTCCAGGAACATCGCAGTAGTGCAAGTTTCGGACCGTCAGGCGGCTAGTAAATATGTGTGCGAAATTATCAGGTTCACCGCTCGACTATTAGGTAGGTTTAGTAGGTCGAGATTCGATCAACGCGATCGTAGCTACAGATCGCAGATGAGAAATGGAAGAAGAAAAAAATCCACGGCTACGATCTGTGGCTACGATTGCATGGATCGAATTTCGACTATACTATACCTACACCTAATAGTCGAGCGGCGGCCCTGATAATTTCGCGTACATATTTATCAGCCGCCTGACGGTTCGAGACTTGCATTGCCGCGATCCCAGGAATATCACCCTGTATTTGAGGCATCTGGAATTGGTCACTTTGAGATCAAACTCCAAAGCTCCAAAATTAATTTTTCCAACAACGTTTCGCATAAATTACATTGTACCTACTTATGCATTTTGTTGTAGAATCAAAATATAGTGAAAAATGAGGAAGAAAGCAGTGACGGGAGTTCCATGACCTCGAAACCACAGTACATCGAGAGCAAACAGATAAGAATATTTGCAAACAGAACTACCAGAGCAAACATAACGTTCAAGTTTACTACAATACAAACTACTGATCTGGAAACGAGTCACGCAGCAGCGATTTCTATTGAACCATCAACCACAGAGTCCAATATAGACAAACTTGATAAACTGCGAATCACTGTTGCGCAGGCAATCTCTACTGATACCACCACTGAATCTCCGACCACGTCGTCCTATTGGCATCTAACTGTGGAATCGCCAGGCGCTTCGATGCAGACACCCTACGCTGCTACAACCACTGAATCTCTAACCACGTCGTCCAATTGGGATCTAACTGAAGAATCGCAAGGCGCTTCGACGCAGACACCCTACGCTGGTACAACCACTGAATCTCTGAACACGTCGTCCAATTGGGATCTAACTGAAGAATCGCAAGGCGCTTCGACGCAGACCTTCGCTAAAACAACCACTGAATCTCCAACCACGTCGTCCTATGCGGATCTAACTGAAGAATCGCAAGGCGCTTCAACGCAGACCTCCGCTGATACAACCACTGAATCTCCAACCACGTCGTCCTATGCGGATCTAACTGAAGAATCGCAAGGCGCTTCGACCGAGACCTCCGCTGATACAACCACTGAATCTCCAACCACGTCGTCCAATGCGGATCTAACTGAAGAATCGCAACGCGCTTCGACGCAGACACCCTACGCTGGTACAACCACTGAATCTCTAACCACGTCGTCCAATTGGGATCAAACTGAAGAATCGCAAGGCGCTTCGACGCAGACCTCCGCTGATACAACCACTGAATCTCCAACCACATCATCCTATGCGGATGTAACTGAAGAATCGCAAGGCACTTCGACGCAGACCTCCGCTGATACAACCACTGAATCTCCAACCACGTCGTCCTATGCGGATCTAACTGAAGAATCGCAAGGCGCTTCGACCGAGACCTCCGCTGATACAACCACTGAATCTCCAACCACGTCGTCCAATGCGGATCTAACTGAAGAATCGCAACGCGCTTCGACGCAGACACCCTACGCTGGTACAACCACTGAATCTCTAACCACGTCGTCCAATTGGGATCAAACTGAAGAATCGCAAGGCGCTTCGACGCAGACCTCCGCTGATACAACCACTGAATCTCCAACCACATCATCCTATGCGGATGTAACTGAAGAATCGCAAGGCACTTCGACGCAGACCTCCGCTGATACAACCACTGAATCTCCAACCACGTCGTCCTATGCGGATCTAACTGAAGAATCGCAAGGCGCTTCGACCGAGACCTCCGCTGATACAACCACTGAATCTCTAACCACGTCGTCCAATTGGGATCAAACTGAAGAATCGCAAGGCGCTTCGACGCAGACCTCCGCTGATACAACCACTGAATCTCCAACCACGTCGTCCTATGCGGATCTAACTGAAGAATCGCAAGGCGCTTCGACCGAGACCTCCGCTGATACAACCACTGAATCTCCAACCACGTCGTCCAATGCGGATCTAACTGAAGAATCGCAACGCGCTTCGACGCAGACACCCTACGCTGGTACAACCACTGAATCTCTAACCACGTCGTCCAATTTGGATCAAACTGAAGAATCACAAGGCGCTTCGACGCGGACCTTCGCTGATACAACCACTGAATCTCCAACCACGTCGTCCTATGCAGATCTAACTGAAGAATTGCAAGGCGCTTCGACGCAGACACCCTACGCTGGTACAACCACTGAATCTCTAACCACGTCGTCCAATTGGGATCTAACTGAAGAATCGCAAGGCGCTTCGATGCAGACACCCTCCGCTGATAGAACCACTGAATCTCCAACCATGTCGTCCTATGAGGATCTAACTGAAGAATCGCAAGGCGCTTCGACGCAGACACCCTACGCTGGTACAACCACTGAATCTCTAACCACGTCGTCCAATTGGGGTCAAACTGAAGAATCGCAAGGCGCTTCGACGCAGACCTTCGCTGATACAACCACTGAATCTCCAACCACGTCGTCCTATGCAGATCTAACTGAAGAATTGCAAGGCGCTTCGACGCAGACACCCTACGCTGGTACAACCACTGAATCTCTAACCACGTCGTCCAATTGGGATCTAACTGAAGAATCGCAAGGCGCTTCGATGCAGACACCCTCCGCTGATAGAACCACTGAATCTCCAACCATGTCGTCCTATGAGGATCTAACTGAAGAATCGCAAGGCGCTTCGACGCAGACACCCTACGCTGATACAACCACTGAATCTCTAACCACGTCGTCCAATTGGGATCAAACTGAAGAATCGCAAGGCGCTTCGACGCAGACCTTCGCTGATACAACCACTGAATCTCCAACCACGTCGTCCTATGCAGATCTAACTGAAGAATTGCAAGGCGCTTCGACGCAGACACCCTACGCTGGTACAACCACTGAATCTCTAACCACGTCGTCCAATTGGGATCTAACTGAAGAATCGCAAGGCGCTTCGATGCAGACACCCTCCGCTGATAGAACCACTGAATCTCCAACCATGTCGTCCTATGCGGATCTAACTGAAGAATCGCAAGGCGCTTCGACGCAGACACCCTACGCTGGTACAACCACTGAATCTCTAACCACGTCGTCCAATTGGGATCAAACTGAAGAATCGCAAGGCGCTTCGACGCAGACCTTCGCTGATACAACCACTGAATCTCCAACCACGTCGTCCTATGCAGATCTAACTGAAGAATTGCAAAGCGCTTTGACGCAGACACCCTTAGCTGATACGACCACTGAATCTTCAACCACGTCGTCCTATGCGGATCTAACTGAAGAATCGCAAGGCACTTCGACGCAGACACTCTCCGCTGATACAACCACTAAATCTCCGGCCACGTCGCCCCATGTGGATCCAACCGCTAAACCGCCGTCGCTATGCTCAGAGCACAATCGATCCAATTCAGCTTATGATGGACCTAATTTAAACTTTGGTAGTCAAGTAGCCAATCTAAGGCATTCTTACATGAACCAATCGGCCAATGCTTGTACACATTTCTATGAGTATGCCTGCGGGAAATTTGAAGCTGATCGTACGATTTCGAAGAATGACCTTGCCACGCAAGCAACGAAACGCATTTTCGGTGATAACTACAGTCAATTTCAGTGTTCAACTTGCACGAAATTACATGGCACTGTACTAATACATCATAATATATTCCAGACCAGGCCAACAGCATCAGAAGTTCAGTTAACCCCAGCAAGTTCCTACGGTATTACGATAGCTGTATGAACTACGAGAGCAAGTTCAATGAATCTGAAAGATTAAAATTAGGTAACTCATGAATACCAAATTGAAACAGATTATACGGAGAGATTCTGTGGGTAATCACGCGCCTAAGAATAGGCTAACGGGAAACGCCTGAATTGGGCAGCTCAAACATCGATGATTGGGTTTTATTAATTTCGGGGGAAATAAAACCCAATCGTCGATGTTCGATCGGCTCAATTCAGGTGTTTCCCGTTAGCCCATTCTTAGGCGCGTGATTATCCACAGAATCGCTCTGTATACATGCAAAAATCTGAATGAAAATAATCAGTCAGTTCATTCCCACATTGAGAGAAAACTATGGTTCATACAACCATAATTCTGCCATAAAGTAGGGTGCGTGGAGGTGACATCAATGAATTAAAGTTATAAATACCCACAGAATTTTGTTCCTACGAACCATAAATTATTGTCAAAAAATGACTTATTAAGAATAACTATTCCGTTTGGTTATTTCAATCACATATTTATAGCAGCATTGACAAGAGAAAAGGTTGCTTTAGACATAAATATGGTTGAGTGAACTAATGAAATTTAACTACACAGAATTTCACTATAAACCATATTATTTTTCTCTCAGTGGACAGATGATTGATCACTCATCTGTCCACCTTCTTTCCGGGTCGATAGTCGTCAAGTCATTATAGACTCTGACTGAATTTCTGAAATTTTGCTCAGTCATTCGAAATAAATATTTTACCTAGCTTTTTCATTTCACTTTATCAATTATCGTGATTTCAAAGAAACAATTACATTCTTTGCGGTGAATAAAAACTGAACGATGAATTGTTAACAGACTTAGGATTCATTGACAACTAAAGAAGATTTACAAAATTTTTATTGTAAATAACTTGATGTAAACTCAATGATCTATTCAACTATCCGACCAGATAATCCGGAACCGTGCAAATGAAAAAAAAAAAAAAAATCTGAGACCTCACTGATTCTTTCCACGTGGCAGCACCCATATATTCCTCATTGACTCAAGATCCAATATTTTTGCAGCTCTTTCTGCCATAAAAGAAATCGGAACGTTTTACACAGAAGAGGAATTCGAGGAAAATCGCGATTTCGACCTTACTAATTTGCTATCGAAGCTCTTCTTGCATAACAGGTGGGTTTAATATGATGGGATTGTCACCGCACCATGTGTGAGTTGGCTCTCGTTATAATGTAAGCAGGCGTGATACAGATCTGCTGAAATTCAAAGTATCTAACTCTAAACATGCTCGTGAGGCCATCGTAAAAAAATACCAACGAACCGGTTCGAATAATTTTCTAATATTTCTTTCGAAGCGCACCACTGTTCGACATCATCCCTAAACTTGCCATGACATACCCCTCTGGCAACTGCGACGAACATATGTTGAATGCACCCACGTTTATCTTGAGCCTGACGCCACCAGTTCTCAAGAATAGCTTCTACGTGAATAAGCCGGACAAGTGTTACAACGATCAAAAGTCAGCAATGCGAGAAGAAGAAGTGGACTTTGAGGAACTGTATAAAAACTATAAGGAGTGCAAGGTATAAATGAATACGGCTGAAACAATCGGCGAATTACTTCGTTTGATCTTCGATCAACTTAATAATACATGTAGAGTCAAGGCTGAGCTGAAATGTCAATGAGACTTAAAGAACTCTCTTTTCCATAGAATGGAGCGAAAGACTTACTTGAATCTATGGGAACTGCAATCAACGCATTTCCTTCATTTCGGGAACATCATGCCAGCATCGAGTCCGGCGTTAAACTCATTTTAAAAGAGATCAGTGAGGTATGTAAATCTGGAGACCGAAATCCTGCATATAGCGTAGTCGTCTAATTAAAATTAATTCTAACATTAATTACAAATCGTAGGTGGACAGGAGTCTCCGTACGAAATATATATTGGACAGCTTCGAAAAACCGACTGACATTGAAACATTTAAGGAAAAGATGAAGCTTCCGTCAGTAAGTTTAATGAAATAATTTTTTAGTCTAGTCTGCAGATTGCAGCAATCTTTTTTACAAAGAAAAATTGAGTCTAGTGCTGAACAGGAAATTCATTATAATTTTATCACCTATACAGCTAAATTTCACAAAACTGCTGCAAGAGTTGGGAGTAAAAAAAGATAGATTTATTCAGGAGCTACACATTCGCAATTTAGTCAAATTTGTTAAAAGATTCAAGAAATTGAAATCAATGAACAAAAGAGTACTCAACAATGCGCTCCTCGGATTCTACGTTCACAAGATCTATTACGAGGTAACAAATCAGACATTTAAGCTCAACGCGCAGTATGCCGAAGCGAAGCGAAAGGAAGTTTCATTAACATGCTTTTCTTATGTTTTTTATGAAAGTATGCACGCACACTTCTAAGAAAGCATGTTCATGAAAACTTTGTTTCGCTTCGATTCGGCATAGTGCGCGTTGAACTTTAGAGCTGAAACAATAATGATTTCTACTCCGGAAATATTGATTTTGCAGTTAGTCGTACCTGGACGTAACAAAGATTACTGCAAGCGAATTGCAATCAGTCTGATGGAGAAGCATGCTTCCAGCTTATACATGTCCTCGTTTTCAACTGAGCAAATCAGGAATATGAGGCAGTTGGTAAATAGATACAGTAGTTTCGTTTGTTCGAGTGCAGTACTTGGAGCTTTTCTCATAAACATTTTTCATCTTCACAGACGACAAATGTTTTCAAAGAATTGAAAACTACACTCGAGTCTGGCGTGAAAAACGCATCATGGCTTCGGAACTTTGACGTCACGGTGGTTTTGGAGAAAATTCAGAATCTCTCAATCGCCGTACCGGATATATCATACTATCAAAACGACACTCCGTCAAGCCTGAAGAACACCGAGATTGAGGTATGTAAACTTGAGGTTTCTTTCGCTTTGTGATAAAAAGTTGTAACAAAATTGAAATCATTCAACAGATATTTTATTTCCATCACAGGAAGAATTGTCGGGTAATTTTTTCAACGACACAATTATGCTGCAGCGTAATTACAGGAAGTCGATGTATCGAATGTTGGGTAAATCACCGAATGGAGACGAAGAAATGTACGTATACAAGTTGATCATTGAACGGAGCTTCGAAAGTTCACAAAATAAGTGATGTAAGATTCCGTTCGTGTGGTTGTACTGAAATTTAGTTTTTAAACCACAGTTGGATGTACTTGGCCCTGCCTCACCAATCCGCGGGCTCAGTTATCCACGGGATGAACAAAATCATCATGCCATACGGAGCCGTAGATTGGCCGGTCATTCGGTATGCTGATGGAACATCCTCAGCAAGTTTGGTACTAGCCACGCTTGGTACTCGCATTGCCTATGAGATTGGCCATCACTTTGACGCTACAGGTAAAATAATTTGACCTGAATTAATAATCGTATTTTGAAGTACTATCATGACTCTTCCGAAATACTAAATTGTCTATCCTTGATCACATATTCCAGGTTCAAGATACACCTTCAACGAAGTGTTGATTAAAGGTGAAAATTTATTCGGCTGCTGTAAATGTTCGACCGAGGACAACAGGCGCAAAAATTACCAGGACTACATAGATCAGCATTCAAGCCCTGAATCCAAAACGAAGAAAGAAAAAATTACTCTACCATCAACCAAACAAAAAATTCAATACCAAGTAAGAAATTAATTCGTGAAATGTCAAGAGCTTTCACAATATTTCATAAGATTTTACAGCCACAGGATTTTAGATGATTTCAAACGATTTCGAATAATTTCCCGAGATTCACGGAGGGTGAATGATTACACCAGATTTTTCAAGTGATTGATTTCTTGGCTTCAATCAACTCGAGTGTGGCTATTTTCAAGTCCTCCGTCATGGTGCATCATTTCCGAGTTCAAACTGACACGCTAAGAATTTACTAAACATTTATATCATTCACAGATATCCGACGTCAATTGGAATCAGAGAATCTCAGATACCATCGGCTTGCAGCTCGCTTACGATACGATGATACGTCTGTCGTCGAATCCATCAGAATCAATTTTGCCATGCGTAACTGGTATAGATACTGACGACGAGAAAGGATTCTTTTTGGCCTACGCTCAGGTACTCACGAATAAATATTTCCGCACATATGTCTCTTCGCCTCAATTACAATCTAAAGTTCAAAGAATCGCAATTGCATCCGCAAATCGGAATACAAATTTCAATTATGCCTGGTTTACGCAGCGCCTTAACTTGACTTAATTTAAGGATTGACCAATCAGGAGGCGCGATTCACCTGGCGCGTGGCTGAGGCAGCCTGCTGACTGGCCAATCCTTAAATTAAATTGAGTTACGCTGCATCAACCAGCCATAAGGATCCCCACCGATCAGACTTTGCGTAGATGGCGTTAGATTGCGAGGCTCTGTCATGGCAGCGATTACATACACTAACGCGATGTTAGTGTGAATAGTTTGTAAGCGTGAGGTTGCGCGCGCCTTTTGAATTTATGATTTGAATAGTCGAACGATGTTAGGTTATTCAAATTACGCGGCGCAACCTCACGCAGCCTCACGCATACAAACTATTCACACTTATATCGCGTTATTGTATGTAATCGCCGCCATGACAGAGCCTCGCAATCTAGCGCCATCTACGCAAAGTTTGATCAGTGGGGATCCTACCTCCACACAACCCTCATTTTTCAGTGAGTATCAAAATTAAAATAGATCCTCATGCACGCAAAGGTGTTGCAAAGGTTCCTATCATAAAGAGCAGATACCACAAAACGTTTCAATTCACATTTCGTGCACTTAACTGGAGCTAATGAGTGATTATCGTTTCAATCTTCACAGACGCATTGCACGAAGAAACCACTGACATCGTCCTTCGTATCGATGTACGAGGACGAACATTTGCCTAGCCGTTTGCGGATTTCGGTGGTAGCCGCGAAGAATGAAAAATTGAAAAATATTTGGAACTGCGCCAGAGATTCCGACGTCAGCTCTATAAAAATCCACGGTGCTTTTCCAAATTTGGAATCGAACAAGTCTGCAGAGACAGGGCCGTCTTACTCATGATAGGGGCCCAAGGGCTTAGACTAATTAGGGGGCCCTCTTTTATGGATAATCAATGCTGTAAATAATGTAGGCGACCAAATATGATTTATATGGATCATCTTTATTCGGTAAAACTAACACAACCTTACATCTATCATAGGCTTTTTATGATTCAAATAGAATAAACATTTTTTATACAAAACAAAATTGCACCGACTCCATAAGGTCTTAACAAAATCACCATATCTTGATCAAAAAATTAGTAACGGAAAGCATAGTATATTATATGCATAATACACCATGAATTTCTGTAACAGTGGAACGGTCTGTACGACTAGGGATAAATTTCCGATTTTTTTTTAACATCTATTTACAATTATTTTATTATTACAATTATTATTATTTTTATTAACAGCTATTTAACTAATAAGATATTGAAATAGTATGTTTTTGAACACACTCATTTTTTCGTGATTGTTCTCTTATTGTTTGGTTTATTTTGAATCGACAAGCTTCCAATTGAGTTTTTCGAGTAAAAAAAAGAATGGTAGGGTAGAGTGGTCCCAAACCGACCGGTGGTCCCATCCCGACCTCTCCATAAAACACGCTCGCGAAACCATAGAATAAAATGTGATAAAAAGATGGCTCACTACCTCCAAATTGTCGGTGTTGTGAGAGCTTTCAAAAGCCACCACCGATATTTTCCCCGATATTTTCCGTGGCAGCACAAGTACTGAGAAACATGGAGAGGTCGGGATGGGACCACCGTGGGACCACCGGTCGGTTTGGGACCACTCTACCCTATCAACATTGTTTTCCAATGAAGTTAAAAAAAAATTAAATTATATCAACATTGTTTTTCTGAAAAACTTGATTGGAAACTTTTCGATTCAAAATAAACCAAAAAATAAGAAAACAATCACGAAAAACTGAGTGTGTTCAAAAACATACTATTTCAATATTTTATTATTTAAATAGCTGATTGTTAATAGATGTTAAAAAAATCGGAGGTTCACGCATGTTTTTGCAATGAGACGCATCGATGTTTCACAAGATTTTTAGTGCCGCTGAAAAAAGAGATCTAGAAGTGCACGAAACCCAATATTATATCTTCTCTTCAGTTAGACAAAATTGGGAAAAAAAAATAAAAAATATTGGGAACCTTAGAACCTCGATACGCCAACTAGTGGCAGAAAATAGAACTACTCAAAGAAGGCTGCAGTAATCAATGAGAGCAGGGCCGAACTTAGCCATTTACCGCCCCAAGGCCGATTTTTCTGTGCCGCCCCACCAAAAGCTACAAAATCTCTAAGTCTTTTTTTTATTCCTTTAGTTCGAAAACCTTGCTATAAATTGTGAATCTAATACCAAATTGAATCGCAGGTAGAAGAAAATTGATACTCATTCGCAGTTGCTTACTCTCTACATTTTGTAGAGTGAAAAATTCACTCTTTGTCTTTGGAGTTGTACTATTTTCAATCCAAGGAAGTGAAAATTCACTCTGCTTGGAATGAAATTCAACTCCTTCAGAGTGAAATTTCACTATTTTTTCTCGGAGTTGCACGATTTTCACTCCAAAAAATTAAGAGAGT
This sequence comes from Tenthredo mesomela, assembly GCA_943736025.1. Classification (NCBI taxonomy): domain Eukaryota; kingdom Metazoa; phylum Arthropoda; class Insecta; order Hymenoptera; family Tenthredinidae; genus Tenthredo; species Tenthredo mesomela. The sequence goes on from OX031021.1 coordinate 7,193,837, forward strand.
AGCTTTAAATAATTGTTCGTGTGATATACAGTACCTTTCATGAGTTCGTTATCACCCTCGAAATGCTCGATCAAGACAGAAGGTTGAATATCTCGGTGAAAAAAAAAAAAAAAATCTTAGCCAAATGGTCCAGGTGGCATTTGAAAATGGAAAGAACCAGCTTTATTTTGCGTCTTTTTCCAATTTCCCTATTAAGTAATTCCGTGGGAAATGGCAATGTAATTTTTTTTTCTCTCAGGGACTTGAAAGTGTTCATATTGAGCTGTGAGTTGGTTTTTCTAAATAAAAATCTGTGATTTTTCTTCGTTAAGTTATTCATCTTCTTGTGCTGAAAGTCAATTTTTCTCTCGAGAACTGTGGGGTTTCAGATGAAATGTCATAATACGAGAAATGTGTATTTTTGAGTTTTCAAGCCGTTAAAATTTTTTTGAATATTTTTTTTCTTGAATTTTTTTTTTTTTTTCTTATAAGTATAAATCGGAAATAAAATTAACAATAAATTTCTTCATGATATAATAACAAAAGAATCACAGAATCTATTGTTCACTCTATTTGGGATTTGTCCATGTAACATGAAAAAAAAAAAAATTCAACGAGTGAAAAATTCAAAAGTACACATTTTCCATATCGTAACATGTCATCTAAAACCCCACAGTTCTCGAGTTACGACACATTTTCTAAAAACCGACTTTCCGCACAGAAAGTTGAATAACTTGACGGAAAAGAAGGCAGATTTTTTTGCAAAAAATAAATTTTCAGCTCAATCTTCACACTTTGTAGTCCCTCCGAGAAGAAATTTCCATTGTCATTTCCCAAAAAATTACACGCGAATTTTCAAAAGTATGAATATCGCAACAAAAAAAAAAAAAAAAAAACAGTCATGTTTAACATTACATAGTGAGTGCGGAAAAAATCGTGAAAAATTGAAATAAGAAGCGAAATAAATCTGGTTTTTGTCCTGGTTCCACTTTCAAATGCCACCTGGACCATTTGGCTAAAAACAATTTTGACTAAGATATTCAATTTTCTGTCTCGATCGAAAATTCGGAAGGTGATCCCAAACTTATGAACGGTACTGTGTGACGATCGAATTTTGAATCATTTTCGTGCGAATGAATGGATCAGAGAATAAAAAAACGCACACTATTCTAAAGAAAGAAGTTTATGGAAACAGAAAAGTTCGTTTTACAAATTACAGCTGTTAGGCTCAGTAAGTAAGGGCTCTATACCCTACACTAGCAGGAGTGGATCGAGAAAAAGGAACAACTAATTTCCTTAATTCTTTTATTCCATTTCATAAATTGCAATATTATAGATATTTGAGGAGGTTAAAGGTTGAGTGACAAAAAAAAAAAAATTTCCGGCAAAAGTACTATTTTGTACATTAAAACTGTTGAAATGCGTAGAAAAGTAGTTTTCCCGATTTTTTTTGCTTGTTCCTTTTGGCATTTCTCGAAATTCTGACAAAAAAAGTCACTCTATCAAATGCCGCCCCCCAAAATATGCCGCCCTAGGCCATGGCCTTGTTGGCCTAGGCGTAAGTTCGGCGCTGAATGAGAGGGCTTAGAACCTCGATACGCCAACTAGTGACGAAAATAGAACTACTCAAAGAAGGCTCAAATTTCAAAGCCACGCTCATTCCAAGGATCCCAATACAAAAGCCTTTTGAGGCATGGCATGGCTTAATGTTAAAATTAAGAGCTCAAATTTTACAGTGATTTTTTTTAAATTATTTGTGGTCCATTGGGGGAGCGCAACAATTTAAATTCCACCAAGCCCTAGATGAGAACCACCCTAATATATATATATATATATATATATATATATATATATATTAGGGTGATTCAAAAAAAAAAAAAATTTTTTTTTTTCTCTCACTAACAGGCTCAAAAGTTTCATTTAGGTCAAAAAGTATGCCTGTTAAAATATGAGCTCTTAATATTAATATTAAGAGTGGGCGCATCGCACTTTTCGATTTTCCATAAGAATAACATGGGATAAATTATTTTTGCCTCTTCTGATTCTTATAACTAGCAAATGATACGTCACACAAAGAATCTACGGACATGCTTTGGTTGGAAAATGAAAAACGAAAAATACAAAAAAATAAAAAAAATTAAAATTGAAAAAATTAACATTAAAATCAATTAAAATAAATTAAACTTTGACCTTGAATAACTTTTGAACGAGTGAACTTATTGGAAAATAATTCCGAACTTTTTTGTAGAGCGTTCAATTCTCTACAAAAATATGTCTGTAGATTCTCTGTGTGACATATCATTTGCTAGTTATAAAAATCAGAAGAAGCAAGAATGATTTATCCCATGTTATTCTTATGGAAAATCGAAAAGTGCGATGCGCCCACTCTTAATATTAATATTAAGAGCTCATATTTTAACAGGCATACTTTTTGACCTAAATGAAACTTTTGAGCCTGTTAGTGAAGAGAAAAAAAAATTTTTTTTTTTTTTGAATCACCCTAATATATATATATATAGATATAGATATACTTGATACATATGAAACAAAAGAATTTAACGGGCCGTTAAAAATATCTCCGGTTAAACGTTTAACGGACGTTGATGAATTCAGGAATGAGTCTGTCAAATTTAAAGAAAAATTAATAAATACAGCGTGAAATATTCGAATTTAACTGACATCGATAGTCTTCTGGCTCACCAGTGAGGGCCCCCTAGAACCCGGGGCCCTGGGCCCGGGCCCATCGGGCCCATGCTTAAAAACGGCACTGCAGTGCAGAGATTAATGTTCGGGGTGAGGGAATGTAAGGCTAAAATCGGAGTGTCATAAGTCATAACTTTTGTTATCAATAATCTCTTGTGCAGCGTATCATCATCATTATTTTTATATTCTATACTGTAACTAAAGAATAAATATTTTTCATTTGCACAAGCATTTTTTCATTCCTTAAGGGGGTAGAGGAGTAAGAAAATAAAAAAAATAATCACACATCCGTGATAAAAAAAGCTTTTTGGTGACGTATTATCATCAATTTTTACCCATAAGAATCCTCAACACGATAAATCTCCCACCGGAAATGCAACTTGGTGCTTTTGGCAGATAGCTAAGGAACAGAAGACTCTGTGGGAATACCGCCATGAGTCTGCCATGCGATTTTTTCGATTTACGCAGACTTTACCGAAAACGAACTTCAAGAAAGATGCGTCGGAGACTTTGCTCGTGATAACAACGAAAGCCTGAACGAAAAGATTTGAAAGTACGTTTCAAAAACATCGTTCAGTGGGATAGATACAGTGTGGATATTTTAACGTCCATAGCTGTCAGAATTTTTAATGACGGGAATAAAAGCAGCCTTATAGTACCACAATGAAAATGAGTATTCTCGACCTCCGTGTATGTTATGTAGGATAAGTTATTGTATATGGGGAAGTCCACCAATTATAGGCAAACGATCCGGGGTCAAAATTTCGATTTGTCTGCAATTTTGATATCTCATAGTGTGTATTGAGATATAAAAATCCACCAAGTTTTAGACCTCTACACTGAAAAGAGATTGAGAGCCTGGCGCTCGCACGAAAGAGCCTCGCAGTCGTAGAAGTAGGACGACTGGACTCGGAGAGTTGTGCGCGGCCCACGCTCGCAGAACGAGTAGGCGAGCGTCTCAGAGTGAGTTACAGGTGATCTCACAAGTATGGTAGTGTAGGGCTCTATCCGTCTGAGAACGCGTGGATTGCAGAAAGCGGGATAGGCCTGCGTACTGTGCGATGACCACGCGCGCAGAGTAGCTACGATCGCGGCACGATGAGTATTCTTAAATGACGGCGCTCTGAAAGTGGGATGCTCTGTCGCGCGCAGAGTGAGCGTGTGACCGTGCTGCTTCAAAAATAGACCGGAGGATGGTGACAGATTTTGGGATACGATTTTAGTCAGTATGCCTTTCAGAGGACAACATTATTTGTATATCCTCCTGATAATAATGCATGGATCAAAGAGTCATCCTGGGTTCTTCATATTAAAAAACGATCCGTCATTTTTCCGAAAATTATGTGTTTTGATACGATTTTAATCAGGCTGCCATGTGTTTTGTAATGAAATTCGAAATAAAAATTGCTCAGAAAACCATTGGCATACCGTTAGGGTGGGCCCGAAGGGCTGGTATGGTCACGTGAACTTGTATTTGAATAAGGAAATTTTCTGCGTTTTTAAACAGGCTGCCACTGATAAGTGTACAAGTTCTTGTCATAAAACTGCTTGAGGAAAGATGGCATACCGATTGCGTATGCCCAAGTACTGTTTACATTAACAAAATTTTGTACTGACTAGGAGCACGGATTGTTATTCCGTAACTGTAGAAAATTTTTGCAATGTAAACAGTAGTTGAACATACGCAATCGGTATGCCATTTTTCCTCAAGCAGTTTTATAACAAGAACTTGTATACTTATCAGTAGCAGCCTGTTTAAAAACGCAGAAAATTTCCTTATTCAAATACAAGTTCACGTGAGCATACCAGCCCTTCGGGCCCACCCTAACGGTATGCCAATGGTTTTCGGAGGAATTTTTATTTTGAATTTCATTACAAAACACATGGCAGCCTGATTAAAATCGTACCAAAACACATAATTTTCGCATAAATGACGAATCATTTTTTAATATGAAGAACCCAGGACGACTCTTTAATTCATACATTATTATCATGAGGATATACGGATAATATTGTCATCTGAAAGGCATACTGAGTAAAATCGTATCCCAAAATCTGTCACTATCCCCCGGTCTAAAAGGTTGTGCGAGCACCAGGCTCGCCATCTTCTTTCAGTGTAAGCCTTACCGTTCAGGAGAGACGCGCTGATTAGTCTTTCAACTTTGAGCACATTGACTTTTACATTCGAATTTTTATCCCATCTCTATCGCGAAAAAGAGAATTTGATCAAACGTGTTTTTCGTGTAAAAATGTCTGATCTTTTCGAATATCACATTTATTTTAAGCTAGGTTCTCAAAAATGGTGACAAAAACATGTTTTTTCGAAAAAAAAGTGTTTTCTCAACGTTCCCCAAATTTTTTTTTAAATTTGATATTTTTATCTGAAAGCTTGCAGTTTTTCATTGAAGAAACTGATTTTTATTTTGGGTGCTCGAAATGGGATCAGGCGGGAGTTGCATTTTTGTTTATTAAATTACGTATAAAATATTTTTTTTTTCTATAATCAGCGAAGAATCCTTATTTTATAGTATGTAAAAAATATAGCACTTCCACAAATGTGAATAAAATGAATATACATCGCTGAAAAAAAGAAAAAAAAAAAATTTGACACCTAATAGCGTTTTCAACTGGTCGCATAGTGTACACTGAGTGTACACTGAGTGTACACGAGTATAGTGTAGCGTGTTCAACTGGGTAGTGTGCATGGTCGGCGCAAGCCGGCGCGTTTCTAGTGTGGATGTTCTACTGGTAAAGTAGTGCAAAGTTTTTACACTAGCGCTGCACCAGTGCAGAAAATTTATGGAGCTCGTGTAGCTTCGGTGTAATGATTTCACGTGCGCTGTCACTATGCGCAGAAACAAGAGGCGGGCTGTATGATTCAAACTTAACCATTTTTATTTATAATTGTGCCTTCCTTTTATTCAACCATCCTCCATAACTCGTCAAGCCGGTCGATTTCACGACGATTAAGAAGCTTATCGGTCACGCTTCGGTGAAATATGACGGAGTTTACCGCGCGGCAAGTTTTGATTTTGGCTGAACTATTGTCGTCGTCTTCGAGCAGCGATGACGAAGAAATTATCGTATTCGCGGAGAGGAGAAAAAAGCCGAAGATACAGGGTTTCGTTAAAATCGTTCATGAATTCTCAGATGAAGAAGTGAGTACCTTACGCATGGATAAATTCAAAAACCAATGCATCACAAAAACAGAAATAATGTCGTGCCCACAAAGACAATGATTTAAAGTAATGTTTGTTGATTTCAGTTCAGGCAAAATTTTCGTTTAACCAGACTAACTGCGGACAACTTGATCCAGAGATATAAAGCGTCGCCATATCATCCTTCCGATAAAAAACACGGAGGCAGTCCATCATTGTCTGCTGAACATGATATTTTAACGTTTTTGTGGCAAGTTATAATGAATGCTTGTTTTTATAAATATACCGTTATGACTTTAGATCTAACTCTCAGCAATTATTTTAGGTTTGCAGGCAACAAAGTGGCATTGCGAGATGTTGGCCAGAGGTTTGGTGTTGCAACTACACGGAGAGAATTTTATAGTAGATAGTACTATGTCGAAATTGACACATAGTAATCGTTACTATGCTGTAGTAATAATGACTATATTCTGTAGCACTGGATATTATATGACATAGTAAGTCTTTGGATAGTAACAAGTACTATAAACATAGGAACCATTACTATATTAATAGTAACTTTTGCTATGTTACATGATAAAAATTCCCATTCGCGTTCGGTACACTTTACAATACAAGCATTGGAAAAATTACCATGCTATAATAGTAACGTGAAAAAGTGATAAGACCTGAAATACGACAGATATTTTGTATTATTTACAAAAATATTTCAGGTTGGTGTATTCCTCTCGAAAATCAAAAACTGCGATTCTGGATGAGTATGACGGCGTCGTCTCCTGGAGATGACTTCGTATGGCATACGCAACGGTTCTCGTCGTCGTATCAATATTTATTAATTAATTTTAATTCTAATTTTGTAGTTGCTACGATATCAAGCATGGTGGAATATCCTATGTGTAAATAGTGATATTTACTATGTACATAGTAATTAGTTCTACAATAATAGGAGTCATTACTATATAACATAGTAATCCTTACTATGTTATATAGTACTTTATACTAGCCAACATACTAACGCTTCCTAAAACGGTTGATTCAAAAATCCTTGTACTATAGTTTATAGTAACTTCTACTATAAAATTCTCTCCGTGTACCACGACATTCAATCAAATTGAGAGGGTGATGGACTACCTCATTCATATTGCCCCAAGTGTAATTAAATTTCCTGCAGACAAAGAGATAGCAGCCACTGACTTTTATAATGTACGTGTAGATATTAAATGAGCTGCATAGCATTTCAACGATAATTATCACGTTTTTTTTTCTTTAGATTTCAGGATTCCCGGATACTCTCGGATGTATCGATGGTACATCAATCCCTATACGGACACCAGCAAATAAAATTAAATCAACGTACGTCAACCGTCACGATATACCTAGTCTCACACTTCAAGCTATATGTAATGCAAATAAGCAATTTATCGACATTTCTGTTGGTGCTCCAGCAAAAATTCACGATGCAAGAGTCTACCAGTTATCCGAAATTAGCACAAAATTACCTAGAATCTGCAGTAAAAAATATCACATCATCGGAGACTCTGCATATCCAATAAGAGAATGGCTTCTTGTGCCGTCTAGAGATTACGGGAACTTGAACAACAATCAGAAGTTGTACAACAAAAAATTCTGCTCAACAAGAGTTTTAATCGAAAATAGCTTCGGCCTGCTCAAAGGACGATTCAGACAACTTTTAGAGATTCACATGCGTGAAGTTGATAAAATATGTAAATTCGTACTCAGTTGCTGTGTGCTGCACAACTTCTGTATCGATTTTAACGACGAGTTTGATTTTCATCAAGTAGTAGAGATTGTGGAGGATGCTGAATTAGATGACTATGATACTGACCACCGGCTCAAGCAGATTGGTGAAGAAAAGAGACAGGCTGTTATGGAAAGGATTATTAATGAGGATGATTAACGTAATTTTTTATATGCAAAATATTACCATCCCAGTCTAATTACTTAATAAATATGGCGAAAAATGGAATTTATAAATGTATAAACGAATATACTGTTTGTACAATTCTCGACGTAATATACTATCGCTATAGAAGTCGAGTCATATACAGGGTGTCGCAAAATTCGCGTACCATCTGTATACTAGTGGATTCCTTGCACGGAATCCGCTGGTATGCAGATGGTCCACGAATTTTGCGACACCCTCTATATATGTCATTAAAACTCTGCATATCCAATACACATGCACATGTCATTAAAAAATTAATAAATTACGAAAAACGAATTATTTTTTATTAACAACGAATAACGAATTAATATCTGTAATAATTAAATTTGTGCAAACACATGGTGGCAACGTAGTGAACGGCGTTTGATGTTTACTGTTTGCCAAAAATGTCACGGATTAGCTCCATTTTCTCTTTGTGTCGTGCTTCTCTGGACGCTTCTCTTTCTGTGTGCAATTTGATCAAAGTTTCTACGGTACTGGAATTTTTTCTCGTCTTAATTTTTTTATTCATGAGCAGTGTCGATCGGTCATTTTTTCGTTTTAAATTGCAATTTTCATTGTCCGATTGCGAATCATCATCTCCTGCCGGTTCTTTAAACGTTCTTACTGATTTCGCACTCCGAATGACCTGCGGAGCGATGCTGTCATCCAGAGATGCTATCTTGTTCATCTCATCTGCGAATGGCACAGTTTGTCGGGATCGTCCGGTTTGTGAATTATTCATTATTGCACTTTTTTTTCGACGCACGATCGTTTTATACCGGTTTTCTACCTGGAGAGCTGATTTTGAAATCTTGTGTACTACCAACAGATCCTTTGCTATTTGCTCCCACATGTGTTTTTTCGTTTTGTATCGCTTCATCGGTCCAATTTCGCTCAGGTAGCTGTGAAAGTTATCCAGGATCAATTTCGTGTGATTCTCTGCCCACAACTCTGAAAAAAGTTGAAGAAATTTTAAAATTGAATGATCCGAGCATATGATTACTCAGATGAAAATCATAGAACTGCATTCGAGCTTCTCTTGAGCGCACCAGAAGCCCGCCTTTGTGAAGATTTGGGAGGAGGAGGAGGAGTTGGAATATGGTTTAGGAGATCATTTTCTGAGTCCACGTCGGATATGCGATTGTCGCGATTTTCGGTGTTATCCATGTGTTCCTCTTCGATCGTATGCATGCCTTCCTCCTCGTTGTCGCGATCTTCCACATTATCTATGCGTTCCTCTTCGATCGTATGCACGCCTTCCTCCTCGTTGTCGCGATCTTCCACATTATCCACGCGTTCTTCCTCGTTATGTAACGTATCAAGTTCTGCGTGTTCGAGAGGCTTTGCCGTGTATACGAGTTCTTCTCTATGAAATATCATTCGTAATAGGTTCAGTGACAAAAGTATAAACAGCACTGGACATTTATTTGAATTATTATTATTATTATTATTGTTATTATTATTATTAAATATTTCTATTTTCTTACTCTGTATCACTTATGCGTCGACTGATTAGGCTAATGGGTTCAGGGAGAATGATCTTTCCGGTCCTGATGCAATTTTTAAGATACATGATGGTAAATGTATCATCATCTAACATAAAGATATGAAATGAATATCTATTATTACAGAACAGAGATTAACAGACTTACTGATCAATCTCGTTAGATTCCTGACGGAAGAAACTGTTATTTCAACAAGTTCGTTGTTAATTACGAAAGAAATCGACATTTTTCAAAATAACCTTTCACGGGGCTACTTCGCTTGTTCTCGCAACTATTTATTTCGTTTTCAAATTGAACGTCGTGTTCCCCGCCACGATGGCGCCACTCGTGCGCCAGTTGAATACTCTTGTTACATTACACTGGGCTACGAGCCACACTGCATTCGTGCGAGGCACACACCAGTGTAGTTCACTCTGGTGCCAGTTGAACACATTACACTACACTCAGTGTACACTATGCGACCAGTTGAAAACGCTATAATTTAATGAACATAAATGTAACTTCCGCCTGATCCCATTTCGAGCACCCAAAATAAAAATCAGTTTCTTTAGTGAAAAACTGCAAGCTTTTAGATAAAAATATCAAATTTAAAAAAAAGTTTGGGCAACGTTGAAAAAACACGTTTTTTTTCGAAAAAACGTGGGTTTTTAACCATTTTTGAGAATCTAGCTTGAAATGAATGTGATATTCGGAAAGATCAGACATTTTCACACGAAAAACACGTTTGATTAAATTCTCTTTTTTGCGATAGAGATGGGATAAAAATTCGAATGTAAAAGTCAATGTGCTCAAAGTTGAAAGACTAATCAGCGCGTCTCTCCTGAACGGTAAGATTTAGAGGTCTAAAACTTGGTGGATTTTTACATCTCAATACACACTATGAGATATCAAAATTGCAGACAAATCGAAATTTTGACCCCGGATCGTTTGCCTATAATTGGTGGACTTCCCCATATGTAGGTCAGTAAAATGTCACAGTACACGGAGAAACTTTTAGTATGAATATTTCTTTGATTGCGTATGAAAAGTTAACATAAAATGTAAGAATTTAGGGATAATCGAGTCACGCTGATAATCCTTCCTACAATCATATGAAACATTAGTATATATTTGATACTTTCTGCTACTGGGGCTTGAGAGAAATTCTAAAACTTTATACGAAAAACGGCCGAATATTTCCGAGCTATTCCGAATTCAGCCGAAGGGCCAGACCACTCTCAGATCGAGGACGCGCGCTCTCTTGTGTTGGTGTGGTTGGGTGGGTATAACTTAGCAGTGAAAGAAACTGCAACAATGGTCATGTACATGACTTCCATATTTTCTCGTAAGGTGGCGCCCAGCGCTTTCGATATTCTCGCGAGTGCCACTTATAGAAGTTGGTGAGTATATATAGAGGCGGAAGATCTCATCAACAAGCATGGCTTGATCCCCCTACAGCGCTGATCCTATGGTAGTGATGTCAATACAGACATCAAGGTAGGACGTTGGAAATAACAACGCGCTGGAAACCGGTACCATCGCTCACTGACTAACAACTTTGTTCAGAAGCTCCCCCCCCCCCCCCCCCCCCCCCCCCCCGAAACTAGTATGAAATTAATTTTTGTTTTTGCCGCGTACTCAGCACACCACGTGACCTCCATTTTTCGTATAGTGGTTTAGAAAGATCGCAACGCGTTTATACTGAAACGTACAACGTTTAATTTCACTCTTTGCAAAGCTCTATACTAATTTTTGTTATTCGAGTCCATTACAGATTTTAATATGAAGATGTGAATTTTTGTCACAGTACCTCGATTATCCCTAAATTCTTATATTTTATGTTAACTTTTCATATGCAATCAAACAAATATTCATACTTAAAGTTTCTCCGTGTATAATTATAGAGATAGAATTGATTATTGGTCCCAGTGCAGCAGAGATGTGCAATGTTATCTTAGTAGTTTGTAAATTATCCCGGTCAAAGATCATCTATCGAATAATTCAGACGTAAAAGCACAATCCGAAAGTTATTTCCATTGCGTTATAGCGAGATAATGTCTTGACACGTTCTGAACGATAACGTGACCACATCCGACTCGATACTGCGGAGGTTTTCCTTGGTCGCTATTCAAGTTTCGTTATTAGAAGTAAGAGCCCCGCGTGAAAAAAAATTTATCAAAGTATATATGCCAATATATATCTTGAAATTCGAATATATAACACATACATTTATCATATATCAGTATATATCACATATGTTCATTGCATACATCTAGCTGATATATGACGAAGATCTATGCATTGGATACATGCAACATATATTTTGTATTATATCCTACATATATGCGACATACATGTAGCGGATACTCCGGTGCCACTATGCATTGGACACATGCAACATATATTTTGTATTATATCCTACATATATGCGACATACATGTAACGGATACTTCGGTGCCACTATGCATTGGACACATGCAACATATATTTTGTATTATATCCTACATATATGCGACATACATGTAGCGGATACTTCGGTGCCTCTAAGGTGAACAGCCGGTTTTTGTCGAATAATAATCCAATTACCGGCCAATCAAATAGCGTTTCTTACTTTTAATCATTGAAGATATCCCCTTTTGTACATGAAATATTTAGAATAGAAATTGACCGGTGAATAGTGCGGCACGCGTCTCAGTGGCTCCGCAGTGACAGTGCTAGACGGTATTGACTAGCGACGAGAGACACCGAATTGTGAATCCTGCTCACCATGTAAGTATGAAACGACATAAAAATGGTGTCAACATCTTCAGCAGAAACCAGACTAGCGCTATTATTAAAACCAGGATTTCATCAATAAATCTTTATTGTTTCACTTTTACAATAGGTGACTCTCATTCGGAGGACTTTGATGCGTGTTGAAACCTTTAGTTTTCTGTTTGACTATTACGCGTGACTAAATAGTAGAAATCCGACCCCGCCTCTCTTAAAGTGTCACTAACTGGGCCGTTTACCTTATGCATTGGATAGATGCAACATATATTTTGTATTATATCCTACATATATATGCGACATACATGTAGCGGATACTTCGGTGCCACTATACATTGGACTATCCTATTTGTTTCAATTGAATTATTATAAAGAATATGAGGGCGAATGTGCAACCTACTTGATTGTCTCTTAAATCGATTTATAAAAAATATATGATATGTATAATACATGTGACTGTACAGGGTGATTCGGAATTCGTGACGAATCTCTTGACGGGTTGATCCTGGTCAAAATTGGGATCGAAGGTTTCTTACCCATTTTTCTGAAAAATGATTCTTCGCCTTGGAAATTGTTTTTTCCGACAAATAATTTTTTTTATAACAATTTTTTTTATTCTTTCTTCTATATCATTTTTCAATTTTAAAGAATCACATATGATGCCAATGAGTTTTTTTCTTTGATATTAAAGAGATATCTCAGTGAAAGTTTCTTATTTGGTAAAAGATGTCAAAAAAATGTGTTATGGTTCCACGGAAAAAAATCATTTTTCAGAAAAATGGCTAAGGAAGTTTCGATCCGAATTTTGACAAGGATCAACCCCTCAAGAGATTCGTCACGAATTCTAAATCATCCTGTATATTTATTATTATAAACATATACTAACTAATAATATAATATATATTATATAATAAAATGAAAAAATATAACAAAAATAACTATATATATATATATATATATCGATGGACTAATTCCATAGGGGCGTAAGCGACAAAAAAATATTTTTTTTCCGGATATGCCCACAAGATTCTCCATTGTATGAAAAAGATTTTGCCACTATAAAAACGGATTTTTTTTTTTTTTGCCGTTTACGCCCGTTTGGCATTAGGCCATCGATATATATATTATAACTATGCATATATCCGAGCATATCTATATCATACATTAATAGCATACATATAACATACATCTCTATATATATATTTCATAGACTGATAGCGGCAAAAATGGAAGAATATTATATATATATTAAATATATTTGTGTATGCATATGCTTTATATGCTGCATATAAAAGACATACTTTTTTCGGATATATTTTAAATGTATTTATTTCCGCGCGGGGCATCAGACCCTTTGCCTTGCGATTTTTTTTTCAAATTTTAGTACATTGATTAGACCAGAAAAAGTACGTTATTTGTATCATTAACGCTGAATCTCATGGAAATCTAAGTGACTTGTACGCAGATGAAGGCTCAGTGACGAAAGTGTGAAATTAATTCGGACCAATGCCGGTTTGTAAATCATATGACGTAGAGACTAATTCGGAGAGTAATTCTTCGAGAGAAGATGATACGTACGTACAATCGATACTGGATACTGGAGTTGATGACTTTTATGGCATTGTCGTGCGTGATCGTCGAATTTTGTCTTATGGGTGTCCTCTACTAATCCTCTATCCAAGCCAGGAGCACAGGTAATAATTACACGGCTCAATTTGTTCGGAGCATAAATGGGGTGGTTTTTGTAAAATCGCCGAACAAACTGTTGATTTTTCCAGAGCCATTTGAAGAATGCTGAATTGATTCAATCGCAACGAACAGAGCGCGCCAATTAAATTGGCTGCAATTTTTTGCACAGTATTTCATTGTGAGACACTAGATACAGAGCGAATAACTCGAATTCGTTGTAACTATCTGAAAATTTCTCTAGTATTTTCAAAAAATCCATCCCCCAGGTAGAAAATTGTCTTGGATACGAAAGTTTCAGCCTAGCCACTAGCCACATTTATGTTGGCTTGCAAGACACGTTACCGCGATATTGGCTATAGACTGGCGCTAGCTATATTCGTAGTTTCGAGCTATAAGATATATTATGGCTAAATAAAATTAGATCGCAGTCAGCTATACTTGAAATGCATTGTCGAGATTCGTTACTCTCTTTGTATTGTATCTAGCCGCGACCCATCCACGTGCGAGAGTCGCTGCTCTGAGTTCAGCATGTACTGATGCTAGCTAAACTTGATAGGTATTTTCGAGATTCGCTACTCTCTTTGTATTTTATCTAGCCGCGACCGATCCACGTGCGAGAGTCGCTGCTCTGAGGTTCAGCATAGACTGCTGCTAGCTAAACTTCATACGTATTCTCAAGATTCGTTGTACTCTACACTGTGATTTTTGAGGTTACTTGTAACTAGTCGCAGCCTCTCTATGCGTGAGACACGTTGTTGTGCAGAAAGTGAGGTTAGGCCCGCGCTGCTAATATGTTAGTTGTATTTTGGAAATTAATTATGAGAAAAAAATGTCGTTACATCGACTATAAGATAACTTTGTTCTGTTATACTTATAAAGCAAATGATATGAATAAAATTTATGTCACGAAGTTTTATTATTATTGCATGTTTCATATAAAATAACCGAATTTGCGATATCGCATAATTCCGTACGCGTTACGCTCATATTTTTTTCAACTTTTTCCAGGCGTGATCTCGGTTTGACACTGATCAACCATGATACTGATCGGTGAGATTGAAATGTCTATTAGTTCTTAATTCAACACCGTGATCATAAGTTCCATCAAATAGGAAAATGTGAGATGCAGTAGTAATAGAACAGTTTGGCGCAGTAGGTAGAGCGTGCGATTAGTAATGTAGCGATGCGAGCGGGATTGGGTTCAAATCCCGGTTAGGTCGAACAAATCGGATATCGAATAATCACACGTACGTAAGTTTATTGGTTTTTTTTTTTTTTTTTTTTTTTTTACGATTGTTTTGTTTTTCTGCAGTGTACCAATAATAGTTAATCATATATTGATTTTCATTTCACGTATATTCAGACGAAATCCCTAAGCGAGCGCCAAACTGATTCAGTTATATTGGCATTAGCTACGTTGTGAAGGTTACCCCAAGATAAGTCATTAAGCTTGCTGCTAGCTCGAATGAGCGTTACATACCGAGCTTGCACCAACATGATTCAATTATATTGCGCCAAGATAAATAACTAGTACAACTAGCTAGCAGCTAGCTTCTGCCAGGACACGATTTCTACCTGGGCCACTTCGTCCTCAAATCTCTAGCATCGTTTCAGACTTCTGGTATCAGTCTCGAATTTGCTAGACATTTCTGTTCGTATTGTTTTAGAAATTTTTGTGAAGTTCAAAAAATTTAGAAATGATTTTTAGAGAAGATTTTCAAAGTTTTCTGAATGAGTTTATCGATTTTTTCAAAGAATCATTTCCGCCAGGTTTCAACTTTCCATTTAGCCTTTCATTACTCTAAAAATGTCTGGAAAAATTCTTAAATAGGGTCGTTTCAATCACATGTACACTTTGACTATACACCTATGGACTGCTAGTCCCTATCCCAAGCCTGTGAAGGCCCATGTACCAAGATGTGACGCGACCTCGCGGGCTAACGGCTGATTTTGGTACTACGATCAGCTGCGTGTGTTATAGTAGGTGTGACGCATCGGTTGTGTGGGTTACGTACTTGTAAAGAAACACCTACGTAATTCAAACGATACTACACACTTCAAAGTGTGTGCACAAAAATTTTCGCTCGATAAAAAACTTTTGTTCTTTCCATGGCGCGATTTGCAATTAAGGCGCTGAATATTTTTGAAAAATCAATATCTCAAAAACTGTTGGATCAGCCATAACCGTGTTTCGCACACTTTATTATGTTCACATGATCATTCATTCTCAGGATTAATAAGATTATGTAACAAGTTTTGAAGTCATTACAAAAAGTCGAAAAATCAGCCCAATTTTTCCAAATTCACGCTCGCAGCAGATTGAATTTTGAATTTTCGACCATCCAACTAGTCCTATTTTGTAGGAAATTTTGGCCCAATCAAAAATGATGCCTTCCATTTTTTTTCGAAATTCACGTTGAAATGGAGATATTCATGAAAATGTATCGCTAAACGCCGCAATTTTCTTTAATTTGTTAATTAACAAATGTTGCCCAACTTTTCAAGACTGTGAATAGTTCGCTTCTTCATCTCTATAACACGAAGAAACGATTCCAAGAAAAAAATAAAAATAAAAAACCTATATGTCCGTTTCCTATTTTTAGGCACTTTTTAAGCTAATCCGACTGGACTATGATTCTAATAGAATCGACCAGGCTTGGGGTCTCAGCATTTCGCATTTACTGTTGACTTTGAACAGATCTTATTCCAGTCACCTAAAGCCCATATCTATTTTTTTGCAGATTTTCAGCATTTTTCATAATGCGTACGGAAATTCGTCATATTTAGCTTCTTTGAAACCAAAGACAGAAGCAACTAAAAAGATGGGCGAAAATGAATGGGCCTTGTATGGATGAGGAAATTTGGTGTCATTTTGAGTAGGTATTTGAAAGATTAAATGTGAAAGAAAAAGAATAAATGTATTAAATACATAAACCTGCCATTGTGATTCATCTGTTTTTTTTTTGTTCTTCCCGCGATATCAGCACAGCTGATTGCAAGGTATGATAAAGTCTGCATATGAAGCTTGGCTTCTGAGGTTCAAATCTTCCAGATTCTTCCTCCGGTATCGGAGACCATGATGTCCGTTGAAGTCACCGCACAGTCAAATACCGTTCATGTGGAATTCACGTTCACCCACATATCCAGCTAAAAGGTGCAATCGAGTGCATTTAGGTCTTTCTCGAAATCAATTTCAGACAACGTTCTCTGAAGTCACTTGATCTGTACAGGATCTTGAAATTTTTAAGGACTTTTCTTATCGCAATTGACCATGATCAACCGCTACATTTCAATTCAACCTGCCAATCGATAAATGAAAACTAATAATCCCTGATAGAATAGAATAGAATAGAATAAGCTTTTATTATGCCCATGGCAATGTTGGGCAACAGACATGTAAATGTAGATTACAGTGCCTTTACAGAAAGCAGGCGACAGATTAAAATACGGTTAAAGTACAGGATACAGATAGATACAGATAGATAAAGAATACAATAAAAGAATAGAGATAGATATAGAATATTGAAATACAGTGGTTAAAATACAGGAAACAGATAAATATAGAGTACACCAGGGTAAATAGAGACAGCGACAAAAAGTAAATGCCAGCTAAGATAAGAATATAACCAAAGATTTCGCTAAGCTAAAGAAGCAGGATATTAGTAAATAAATAAATCATCGGTTGATGCTAATCTAATCTTAAAAATAATCATAATATTAAAAGTAATCAAAATGTTAAAATGTAAATATTACCGCGACGACCGCTGCTCCTCCGTTTCAAACAGGTAACGGTGGAGCTGTCGTTTGAAGGCATCGGCGGAAGAGGCCTCCTTGACTCGCACAGGTAGAGAATTCCAAAAGTATGCGCCAGTGACGGCAAAAGAGCGCCTATAACTTTCCGTTCGGAAACGTGGAATCAGGAGGTCCCCTCCGTCGATCCTTGAAGGCGCAAGCGGGTCCCTAACTCGTAGGGAGAGCAACTGACGCAAGTAAGATGGGCGATTTGTGACCAGCACGGAGTATATAAGCACTCCCAAAAAATAGAGCCTGCGATCGCGAATCGTCAACCAGCCAAGCTCGCGACGAAATGGCGAGATGTGCACATCCCTGCGAACTCCGCAGACAAACCGTACGCAGGAATTGAGAAGCTGCTCCAATTTAGTTTCCAATACGCCAACGATATCAAGATAAGCCACGCAGCAGTAATCAAAGATCGGAAAGGCTAAGGTGGTTATGAGCATTTTGCGTAACTGCTTACTAAGTAGAGCACGGGAAGCAGACAGCTGCCGGAGCACTGCGTGGACGCGATTGGAAACCACGGAGATCTGCTCAGACCATGAAAGCTTGGCGTCAACGATAAGGCCGAGATCGCATACCGACGGCGCATACGAAAGAGGCACGCTGCCGAGCGTCAGCCTCGGCACAGCAACCGTGTCAAGGCGCGAAACGAAGGGACTGCTCCCTAATATCATGGACTTGGTCTTGCTAGCGTTCAGACGGAGGGAGTTGGTATTCGCCCAGTTCAGGACCGCTTGCACGTCTTCCTGCAGATTGGCCAAGGCCTGAGGTAACTCAGCCAGGGTGCAGTGACAATATATTTGCAGATCGTCTGCATAGACTACGTGCTGAGTGTGGCGGAGTACGGAACCAAGATCATTAATGAAGATAGAAAAAAGAAGTGGCCCTAATACGGAGCCCTGGGGAACTCCAAGCCCTAGCGGAACCCACGAGGACACATTACCGTCATTGCCCACCACAGCCTGTTGGCGACCCGAGAGATAATCCGCAAACCAACGCAAGGAGTGCTGAGCGAAACTGAGCGCGAGCAATTTACCGAGCAAGATGGGATGAGGGACCGTATCAAACGCCTTGCTGAAGTCAAAGAGTACCAGCACCGTGACCTTTTGCTGGTCAATGCCGCGACGCACATCCTCCACAACTCTGAGCAAGGCGGACTGCGTGTTGAAGCCTTGGCGAAAACCCGATTGACGAGGGTCTAGAAGCTCACGACGATCCAAGAACGCTACAATTTGCTGGTGCACGACCCGCTCGAACACTTTAGAGAGAGTGCAGAGAATGGCGATAGGCCTAAAGTCGCTGGGGGTGGCCGGTGACTTGACCTTCGCGAGCGGAATGATACGCGCGCGCTTCCAGAGCTGAGGATAGGTGGCAGACATGAGTGACCTGTTAACCAAGCGCAGCACGAAAGGAAAGATGACCGGCCGGGACTCTAGCAGATTCCGCAAGGAAACATCATCGACCCCACGAGTTTGCGATGAGAAGTGCTGAAAGGCGTCGTTGAGCGCGACCGGAGAGATGTCAGAGAAGTAGAAGAGGTCGTCACTGTACCTAGGAGGAGGCAGACCTTCGATGAATGCAGTGACCGAGGCCGCATAGGACTGACAGCTTGACACCGCAGCGAAGTGAGTGTTGAGATCTTCGATAGAGAAATCGATGGGCCTGTTCTGACGAGACGGAGCGAGGCCAAGGCGCCGCAGCTCACTCCACAGGATGCGCGGGACGGAGATAGCAGAGAGTTTCATAAGATAAAACGACGACCGAGCCGCAGAGATTTGTTTGTGGTGAGCATCACGGGCATCGCGGTAACGCAGGAGAGCACCCTCAGTTCGGCTGCGCCGATATGCCTTATAAAGCGCATCACGCTCTCGTTGTCCCTCATGCAGGTCAGCGGTAATCCACGGTGGCCTCAGACGACGGCAGACGATGGTGCGGTAGGGGCACTGACGATCCAGTACGGCTAGGAGATTATCGTTGAGGCAACCGAGCCACTCGTCGACGCCGGCAGAGACATCATTTGCGAAGACCGACCAATTGCACGAGTCGAGCTCCGCGGTGAAAGAATCCTGGGAGAAGAGTTTGTAGCAGCGTGCTACGTAGCTACGATCGGCGGCCAGCGGCATGACAGTGCGGATGCTTACAGCGATTAGATCATGCCCTGCGATGAACGGCGTGGGGGACTGCGAGTGAGTGACGAGAGTATCCTGATCCTTGACCATGCAGAGATCCAGCCAGGTGTCAGTGGTACGGCAGTGGTACGTTGGCAGAAAGGGCACAAGAAAAAGATCGCGCGAGAAGTAGAAATTCCGAACGTGATCAGCTTCAGGACCGGTGGCCAGCTGGTTTGCATTGAAGTCGCCGATGATGACTGCTTGCGAATAAGCATGAAGATAGCGATCGAGGTCATTTGCGAAGCTGTGAAGGAGAGGACCCTTAGGCGGCCGGTAGACAACACAAACTAAACAGCTAGGCAATTGCCCCTCTTTAACATCCGCGATCAGATATTCAGGATTGCCAGAGTAGAGAGCAGGAGAGGAGGCCAGGACGCGTAACCGTAGAGAGTCCCGTACATAAAGAGCGACCCCGCCACCGCCTTTGCCCACCCGATCCTGACGAGCAAGGGCGTACCCCGGTAGAGACACTGTCACATCCTGAACCAAAGGTGTCAGCCAGGTCTGATGGGCCGATTCAACGAAATTGTCGTTGGAAATGTGTTGAGGTGATTGAAATATCGTTGATCATATATTGGTAAAACATTGTGGACGTTGGAATTGTATTGGACGCGAGTTCTTCGTTGGCCCGTCGTTGTCAGCGTGTTGGAAATCTGTTGCCAACGCTCCCAACAGGATTCCAACGCGTTTTCAACACACCTCCAACGCGTTTCCAACTCCCCTTCAACGCGTTTTCAACGCACCTCCAACGCGTTTCCAACGAACCTCCAATGCATTGCCAACGCTCCCAACAGGATTCCAACGCGTTTTCAACGCACCTTCAACGCGTTTCTAACGCAGCTTCAACGCGTTTCCAACGCTTCCAACAGGTTTCCAACAGGTTTCCAACAGGTTTCCAACAGGTTTCCAACGCGTTTCCATCGATATACCGGCCACGGAGCCGGTACCAACGCGCTTCCAACGCACCTTCAACGTGTTTTCAACGCTTCCAACAGGTTTCCAACGATATACCGGCCACGGAGCCGGTACCAACGCGTGTCCAACGCACCTCCGACGCGCTTCCAACGCACCTTCAACGTGTTTATAACGCTACCAACAGGTTTCCAATGAAAAAGTCGTTGGAAAAGAGTATTGGATTTGAAACAAATCAACTGATCTTCAACGTACTTTATCCGTTGACGTCCAATGATTGCTCAACGGGATATCAACGGTTGGAAATACGTTGGAAAATCGTTGAACTAGCCCATCAGGGCATGTCCAAAATTTAGATGATTTTTGAAAGGCTTAAGGTTGTACGCGCATTAAAGCAAAGTATAGATCACGAGCTGAATTTTTAATACCGGGATAATTTCTTGATAGTACACAGGTGACAGCGCATGCGCCAAATAATTCATTTTCATTGGTCGGTAAAGTCGTCACGTAGTGGTATTTGAGGCCAGCCTGCCTCAGTATACGACGAAACTCACGCATGCGCAGTCACCTGTATACTATCAAGAAATCATCCCGGTATGTTATTAATCGATATTAAATACACATCATTTAATTTTTCAAGTAAGATCCGACGTGTAGTTTTTGCATAATTAATTTTTGAAAACTGAATATTTAACATGTGAACTATAGGCAATCCCGTTCAAATCACACATTTTTCATATAATTCAACTATAACTGCTATAGATTAAAATCTAGAAAACTGACGTTCATATTATTCAATTCTCGTAGATTATGTAAAAATTATGAAAAAAGTATTCTGCTGTGTAAGTTTGGAGATATTTCAATTGAAATAATCGAAAATGAACTAAATTATCTGTCAGGCATGATTAAAAATAAATGATATAGATGGGTTGAGAAAATTTGGCAACGTTGAACGAAAAGTGGCGCGCATTTTGAAATTAAATAATTATTACTTGATTCATAGGGTTTTTTTTTCAAACTATCCCTGATATTTTTCTTTTGCAAGCCGCCCGTTGTGTCTGAATTGATGTTGTTGATCACTCATTAAAAAAAATGATTTTTAGGGTTATAACCAAACACTGCATGACAACAACAACACACACAGCTGTTAGATGCGGTGTTTCCAGATGCATTTCTTGCAAATAAATACCGAAGTCAGATAAAATCTGATTTTTCAAAAAATAATTATATAATTAACTCGAGCGGACTTTCAATGGTCTTAAATAAGATATAAATTGAATGTATTAATTTATACAATTATTTTTTTTATTTCAAAGATAAAAAAATTTAGATTTTATTTCGACTCGCTACGTTGTGCGCGTACAACCTTAATTGTTTGTTGGATAAATCGTGGCGATTGAATTCTTCCATGGATATCTCGAAAGGCTGCAGATTCATGGCAAATAATTAGGCACTCTGTTTTTTAGGCCAAGAGCCGGGTATTTTTTTTCTACAATTTTTTACTACAGCGATTTTTTTGTTGGAAGATGTTTGGGGGTGCCCCCTGAGTGTAAACCCAAGTTGGCGGGACGCGGGGGGTTGAGCTTCAGCCGCCATCTTGGAAAACACGTTTTATTGAATATCTCGGGAACCGTGCATCGCACGATGAAAACAATAGAAACCTTTTTTGTAGACTATGAAATTTTCTACAACTTTTATTCGAAACTTTTTCCTGTATAGTGCATGTTTTTTGATTTATAGTCTGCCAAACTTTTTCAAACATGGTTATTGCCGAATATATGGTCAACGGTCGATCAAACAGTAAAAATGGTAAATATCAAATTTGTAGAATATACAATTTCAAATAAACTTTGTTCGAAACTTTTTCCCGTAAGACTCATACTTTGAAAGCTATAGCGCGGTAAACGTTGCGTCGCGTGAATGATCAGTGGAGATGTTGCTCGTAGTACACGAAAAAAATTGTATATCACGTAAAACGGCAACAAGTGTTCAGAAAAATAATAATAGTGAATCTGAAAAGAGTGTAAAAAACTAGTTATAATTTATAGATCTTTCTTACCTGCATGAGTAGAACGTATTTCCATCTTCAAAAATTGTCAATGCAGCATAATAATATTGTTTGTACATCATGTTACATCATAATGAATAATAATAATGGGAATAATGAGAATAACAATAATAATGTGAAGCAAAAGGTCGAGAAGAAAACAACAGAGTACAATGGATGCATTTAGTTTATTTAAATAAAAAATGGACCTGTCGGAAAATGGAAAAAGTCGCGTATTATTTTATGTCAGTCTAGTCAGTTTTGATAATGAAGGGACGGTATCGCCTTGTATATTATATATATCTCCGTCTTCCGTCTCCGTTGCACCCAGAGAAGGAAAATCAACGATTTCCTCTTCATCGACTTCGTCTTCGATGACATCCGATATATCCGGCACGTTATCGCATGTTTGGCCACTACAATTTGTACAAATGATCGAACATTTTAGGCCAGCTCTTCGGCATCCACAGGCAGCCCCGCAATTTTTGGTGCATTTGCACGATAGCATTTGCAGCAAACTTGACGGTGCGGGAGCTACTGCAGTTCGAACCGGTTGAAGTCCGTTTGCAGCCCGCTTCCAACCCCATTCTTCAGGGTCGTGGTGATATCCGAGCCAAGTTTGAACCTGGTGATACGTCCTGTACGAATGGTAACGTGCTGCATCTTGGGTTGGAGGTAGTAGTGAAAGGTTCAGCTTGGTTTTACTTGCCAATTTTCCAAAGCGCTTGTATCGGAAAGAGTTGATGGACATTTCCGATTTATCACCTCCATATAGCGCAATGAAAAAACGCTCTCCAGCATGAGCAATCATATTCGGATCAATGTGCTTGTCGGTGAACATTTCCACAGCTTTCAGTAGGGAATCATTGTTCTCTAATGTTGTCAGAACTTTGGCTTTTCCGATTTTGTATGCAGCTGCTGTTGTGTCGCAACCACTAAAAGCGTGAAGAAACAAAATGTTGTTCCTAACACTTTCACTGTAACGGCTATTGAGACAGTTAGGGCTGTAGAATGTTTCAGGAGTGCGTCCTTTTCCAGGTTTGCGAAAGAATACGTTGTTGTATCCATTCGCCAATCCGGTTAGCAATACGAGTAGATCAACGTCCTCGCCTACAACGATGACTGAATCGAATCTTTCAGACATTTGCATGGCTGTTTGCACGATTAGTGTATCAGCATCTTCTTCGGCTTGGTCGACGAGAATTCCGGATTTTTCAAGTTCATTCTTGAGCATTTTTATGAAGCGATTCTTATTGCCTTCGTTCGCTAAAAATTTATCTTGGGTGGTTGTCGCAATCATAGCCTCGGTGATGATGATATCGACTGAGGACTGAGTCTTAGATCGGCGAAGGCGTTCGGACGACTTAGTACCCATATTGGCGACATGTTCAGGATATCCATCGAAAACTATCATGATGTTTGCGCCAAAATGGTCTCGTACGTATTTTACGTATTTTTGACAGAGGTTCAGGAACGACACGTTGCGATCCCAGACAACTCGGTGCAAAAGAAATCCACCGTCCACAACCATCATTCGATTGGACCCAAGATTTATAGTGGCTGGTAGCGTGGAGAAACACTTATATAGCGTAGATTTGGTACCGTGCCGCATTCCTGCCTCCGTAAACAAAGATAAAGGATACGGCGAAAGCTCGTACGCTAAATGCTTTTTTATATCTTCTGGTGTTTCTTTCAAAATACACATTCTCTGGAACAGGAGTAGTGGATCTATGTGAACTTGCGCTGAGTTAACCTTGATGCTGCTGGAGACAGTTGCTAGAGAAAGCACCCTTTCGTTCCGCTTGAATTTGTACGAATTCATATCTTTTCCCACCATGCGATTAACCATTTCAGCACCAATTTCATGGGAGCGATAGCAGTTAATGCTGGAATCCCCAACGACTCCTGTGCTGATAGACCGCAACTCAGTGCCTTCAAGAAAATGAGGATGTTCGGCCAGCCAATTGTCCAATTTTTCTAAGTCAGTGTTGTCGCGGGTGATCCGAGAGCTTCGCGCGTCTACGTGCTGCTCTGTTGAAGCGCTAAACACACCGCAAAAGTTTTCCACTTCTTCAGAAACATTCTGCATAAAAACCATTCCCATCGTCCACCTGCTCAGTGTACTGTGGGTTATTCCACGTCCTTGAGTCAGACCTCCAGACGTTTTCATGGATCGCATCAACGTCTGTTCAATTGTCATATCTGACATAATCCCCGACCAAAACTTATTTGTTCGCCGTATCGTAAAATAGCCGTTTGTCGTGAAACTGTGAAACTCGTCTTCAGGCATTTTTTTCTCCAAATCAGCCATGTCCTGTAGGTATATGTGAGCAGCTTTCGCGTAGTTGAAATGGCCACTCGCGTGGAAATACGGCAACATCTTCTGAATAGTGTCGAGGCTGAGATTCCAGTTTCCCGACCGCTCAGCTTCAATAAAATGCTTAACCAATGAGACCATGCGGAAATATTCGACCCATATCTTCGAAGTGGGGCCTCTATTTTCAATATTTTTCAATTCCTCGTCAAATTTAGTATAAGCGGCTTGGATCACGATATTTTCGGCTGCTGTGAAAATGGCAGATCTTTCGGGATTGCCAATTACGAAGTCCATTTCGTCACGTTCGTTGTCTGTAAATTCGATGCCATCCATAATTTTTTTGGCCAACGCAAGATGAGTCAATATGTGCGCTCTGACAGCCCTAGAGTATGCGTGACCGTTCATGATCTTGTCAACACTGTTTGTGGCGTAAATGCTCTGGAAGATATCTGCGAGCCCACTGCCTGCCATGATGTAGCCTATTGACCCTAGGAAGGACATCAGTAAATGAAAACCGCCAAGACGGACAATTACATTTTTAACAGGAGAAGTTGGGTTGGCACTGTGAATAATATCATGAGCTTTCATGAATAGAGGCAGATCGAAAGTAACGATGCAGGTCTCCTGGTTGGCAATCTTGCACTGTTCAACAGCCGAAAGTAGCGCAGTGTAGATAGTGTCGTGATCGGAGGGTGGTGCGTCGATGAATGGCATGCAAAGTATTTTTGATTTTGCAAAACTTCGACTCGTTGTTGCTTCTTCCATGAAGCCGTTCCATCCAGTAATATTTTGAGCGAACGACCACTTGGCGTACAGCCACACGAAATCACACACTGTCGGTAGAATATTGTGACTAATCGGCCGAAGACAATTTATGTTTGCAGCAAGGAGAGCCTGCGTACCACTTGCATTGGGTTTTTCATATGGGGTAAGTGGAACAGTTCCGAAAGTTCCCAACTCCACGGCTGATTTACGTTCTTTTGACAAACGAGGTATGGCTCGATCTCGACTAATGGCATCAAAAGGAGTTACGCAATGGATTCCGCCCATCGCGTGAAACGTGCCTTTTCCATCCAGGGTATTGACATTGAAGTCGGCGTTGTCGAAGACGAACTGAGAAAATGCATGAGGTAAAACTTTGGGTTGCTGACGTTGAATGCAGGATGACTCAAAAAGTAATACTTCCTTGTACGTGGTGCAAAAACCCAAGGCCGATATAACGTCGACAAGGTGTCTCGAGCCAAATTTTTTATACAGAAAAGCACCAACTCCCACTTGTAAGGGTGAGAAGAAAGAGCGAGGTCTAACAGCAGCTATAATTGCATGTGCGATGCTGGTACATTTATTTTTCCACATGTCCAACGAACTACGTTTCGATTTTGTTAAAATTTCAGTTAAAAGGACACGAAGAGAGTTTGGAATAGCTGAATCGACGTCTTTCATAAAATCGTCAGAAGCTGGGTAGACATCGGTGTCGTAACATTGGGACCGTATATCCTCCAAAAGAATAGCAGCAGCTTCTCTGACAACCCGCAATCTTTCCTCTTCTTCGTTGGATTTCTTTTGTTCATACCAAGTTGAAGACAAAATCTTGTATCCTGAACTTTTTAAGCAAACGAACGCATCGTGGCCTTTACGCTCAAAAATACAAATATCTTCTCCGTATTTTTGCTGCAAATGTGTTTTCATGGTACGAAGATCGGGTCGGACATCTTCTTCGATTTGGTTTGCGAGTTCAGAAAGTTTGAACTGGCACTCATCATTCTGAGAAATAAAATCATAAATGGATTCCATCGCCTCACAAATTCTTGACCTTTTTCGTCCCTTAGGCAATGGATTTTTTAATTTTAGGTAACAGTCGTGGTGGTACTCAGCACCAGCACCATCAGCATCAGAAACATCACGAATGCGCTCAATTATTTCCTGAGCATTTTCATCATCTTGATTTTCAAGCCGCTTCAGAATAGTATTCTTGACGATCGAAAATTGCTTTACGGTACGCATGGGCCTCCGTAAATGTACTGGCTTCTTCTTATTTTGCGCCTCAAAATCTATGGGTATAGTTTCCGTACAGATGAAACATCTGTTCTTAAAATCGAATTTTTCAATATCAGGTGGCTGCGATGGCAAAGATGATGGCGCAGACGCTTGCGACGACGTTGAAGGCTGCGACAGACGTCTACGAGCAACAACTGCGGCTGATCTCTCATCTGCATACTTTTTTTGACAGGCGTTGTGTAAACTGATATAGAAAGCATAAAATTATTTTATTAGAAACTAGTAAACGAATAACAAACACCCTGCATGCTGTTGTGTACTAAGGTTTCTGTGTGATTTATATTTTGTTCCAATGTAAACTTACATTTCTTGATTGTACTTTAAAGAGAAGAAATTAAATCAAATTGAAAAATTTAAACTTAAGCTATCGGTACTATAACATCGAGTACAGGGTGTGTGCAAAGTACAGCTCGAAAATCTTCTTGCATATATTACTTTATGCTTTTCAAGTTTTTGAGCAGGAGCTCATGCTGTTCATCTTTTCTTTTGATAGCCGCTGATAAGAGTGTGTGCAGACCTCTTTCTTTCACTGTTACTACAGTTCCTTCACTCAAAGATTTGCCACATATAAAACAGTTCATTTTCAACACTATACCTATACCTGGGCAGCGATTCTCGATCTTTTGGCGTTAGTTAACGCCGGTCGTTAACGTGTAGTTAACGAACTTTTGTTTGTTAAAACATTTTTTTTTTTTTTTTTTTTTTTTCATACCATCGTCGCATGACTTTGTATGCAGCGTTATAATCAATAACTGTGGCGATTTTGCGTCAACTCGACATTTACCGCGCTATAGCTTTCAAAGTATGAGTCTTACGGGAAAAAGTTTCGAACAAAGTTTATTTGAAATTGTATATTCTACAAATTTGATATTTACCATTTTTACTGTTTGATCGACCGTTGACCATATATTCGGCAATAACCATGTTTGAAAAAGTTTGGCAGACTATAAATCAAAAACCATGCACTATACAGGAAAAAGTTTCGAATAAAAGTTGTAGAAAATTTCATAGTCTACAAAAAAGGTTTCTATTGTTTTCATCGTGCGATGCACGGTTCACGAGATATTCAATAAAACGTGTTTTCCAAGATGGCGGCTGAAGCTCAACCCCCCGCGTCCCGCCAACTTGGGTTTACACTCAGGGGGCACCCCCAAACATCTTCCAACAAAAAAATCGCTGTAGTAAAAAATTGCATTATGAACCACCTTTTTTTGCTCTGGCTCTTGGACTATTTATGGTCCGGCTGAAACGTTTGCTATGAAAGTTCTGTACTGTTGAAATGCAGAGTTTCATCCAGCCTTATGACTCTAGCCAAGACTTCTGAAAATTATAGTTTCAATTATTTTTCAATATGATTTCGAGTGCCCTGGAAGAAAATACTAGTTGTAAGACGTTTCGGGATTATCAACTCATGTTATTTGTCTAAGACTACACGGAGAGAATTTTCTGGTAAAGATTCCCATACTGTATGGTGGCTCTGAGTTATACTAGACCATTGCACGAAATTTGATACAAAGTATAGGAAAAAGTAGGAGGAAAATCGTTGATATACCATTGTTTATATTACTGTTTTCAATACTCGTGCGACTTTTTCCTATACTTTGTATCAAATTTCGTGCAATGTCTAGTATAACTCACAGCCACCAAAAAGTATGGTAATCTCTCCTAGAAAAATTCTCTCCGTGGAGCATGCCCCTTGGATTGAGAAGATTCCAAGATTTATCGTAAGAGCAGGTGAGTGGAATGATTTAATAAATCAAATGATTTCATGGCTGCCCATACATGTATCAGTTGAAAAATGATTTTATAAACAATTTGCGAAGTCAAACAGAATTCACTTCTCGAAATTATGGCTTGTTCGTCTCTTTCTGGTAAAATTATCATTATTATCGTTGGAGATAGGAGAATTTCCTACTACATCTAACCGACGTCACCGAGGTTTGCTCGGCGCGCAATACTTTGAGTAAATCCATTCTAGTTCAATTATTCAGACTGAGAACATCGGACACTGAACTGTCTTCATTCGTCCATGTAAATTTTGTCGAGAAAGAATTGACCTAGGGATTTGATTACCAAAAATCTCGGTTACGGGGTAACTTGGCGTGTAGATTATCCGAATATTATTCAAAAGTTGATAAAATATAAGCTCTTTGTGTCATTAAACTAACGCGGCTCTAAGCATTTGATGATAGTATATGAAAGAAATTCGGTGAAATGCTGATTCGTGGATCTTATAACGTGAGTAGTGCTGAAGAGGGTGATGTTCGAAGATCAAATAAAACTCTTGATTATAGTCAACATTGGGTTCGGCCATTGATTTCATTTTTGTTGGTGTCCGGTGTTGTTCTTGCAGTGTGTTTGCTAACACGGCATCTAACACCAGGGAAGTCATCTAGTCTTTTTGGCGGCCATAATGAAGCTTTACAGGTAAAACTAACACTCCCTAGTCTGTTGAAAATTTGAAAGCATGCTAGAAGAAAGACTCACGAATTGTCAGATTTTATTAATTGAACAACGAGATAATTTTTACTCTGCGGTTACACATATCACTGATAACGCAGGCCCACAAAAGAAAAGAAAAAAAGTCATCCGAACTTTTGACGAGACAGAGCTATTCTCATGTATTTTTCGACGCTGAATCCGAATCTACTTTGCTACTTTGCGAGAAAAACGCAAAAAAAATGACTTTTCATGGTTTGTTTGTGGTATTTTGGAATTTAATAAAAAATGACGAATGATAACGTTAATCTGAATTCAAATTCGACTTCTACGGATCGAAATCCATCGAAAACCATATTTTGGTTTCTTTTTCGCCCGAAATTTCGATCGTTTCTTTCGAACACATTCCATCTTTTTCGAGCATAAAATCATTTGAATCCGCAATATTGCCAGGCGCGTTTCTGTTACA
Source organism: Tenthredo mesomela (assembly GCA_943736025.1). NCBI lineage: Eukaryota > Metazoa > Arthropoda > Insecta > Hymenoptera > Tenthredinidae > Tenthredo > Tenthredo mesomela. Next base: position 7,223,778 of record OX031021.1, read on the forward strand.
ATTGAGAATTATAATTACAATCGAAATTTCAAGCGAAAAAAAAAAAACGTAAATATGGTTTTCGACGTATTTTGATCCGTAGAAGTTGAATTTGAATTGAGATTACCGTTACCATTTGTCGTTTTTTATAAAATTCCAAAAAACCATAAACAAATCACAAAAAATCCTGTTTTTTGCGTTTTTTTTCGAAAAATAGCAGAAAGACCCCCTAATTTGACTTCGGATTTGAATTCAGCGTCGATAAATACATGGAAATAGACCTGTCTCGTCAAAAGTACAAACAATTTCGATTAAACATATCAATCCTTTGCAGTTTCATTAGCTACGGGTCTTTATGCACTGCCAGAGTTTTCAAAGCTCAGCAAGGGTCGAACTTTCGAGCAAAAAAAAAAAAAAAACCCAAATATGGGTTTCGACGTATTTTGATCCGTACAATTCAAATTTGAATCCAGATGAACGTTATTATTCGTCGTTTTTTATTAACTTCCAAAATACCACAAACAAACCATGAAAAGTCATGTTTGTTGCGTTTTTCTCGCAAAGTAGCAAAGTAGATTCGGATTCAGCGTCGAAAAATACATGAGAATAGCTCTGTCTCGTCAAAAGTTCAGATAACTTTTCTTTTGTGGGCCTGTGTAATGAATGGCTTACGAATTTGGTATCCGATTCGACCTGATTACACGGTTTTAAGATCGATCGAGCTATGGTTTTCATTTTGAAAGTAAGATATGTAGACACATTTTGCAGAGCATTTCAAAGCGAGATACATTATTTTGAAAATCAAGAGAAGCTTTCCATGTGTACTGTGTTGTGCCTTTTTCGAATAATTTTTTATATTGATGTTGTAATACGTGAGCTCTGATGGTAACAGTTTTGTTCGATATAACAATGTTGTAGTGATACCGATAGTAAATGCATACGACCGGACAAATATGAGAAATGAAATTTCTGAATAGATTTCCTACGAAACTCTATAGGAATAGCGTGATATTTGAGAAGCCGTACGTCATCTTGTCAGTTTTTTGAATTTGTTTACGGAGCTTTTGGAATTTGAGCAAACGAAGTGTGGAAATCGCGATTCGAGGGCCCGGATCGAGATAGTCCTGAAACAATGTTAATATCTAAATTGTCAGTCGAAAAAAAATTCGTGTGAAAAAATAGCTATTTATGTACCAAGTCCGATAAGCGGCACTTTCCGGTATGAGTTACTTCCATTATGAGGCGATACAGTGTCCTGTGACACAACACACTCAGAGGAAAATTTTGTGAATTACTCATACCGGATTTGCCGATTCCCGGACTTGGCGCATATTAGTATATTGTGTACCAAGGGCGTAAAGTGGGCTTTTTTAGACCGAGTGTGGAGTTTGCAGTACGAGTCGGAGGTGAGCTGGCACGAGTCGAAGACGAGTGCATCTGCGAGCCGAAGACGAGTACTGCAACCACACAAGGTCAAAAAGCCCACTTAGCCCTTGGTGCACACCATATTTTTTGTAACAGCACGATTTTCGCGTTTTTTCTTCATTGTTGATAATTTTCTTGAAAATATGGAAAAATATTTTAGCGGGCGTTTTCAGTTTATTATTGTCCGCTTATGCTCGAGTAGCGGGCGATAAAAACTCAAAAACGCCCGCTGCTCGACTTAGCGGGCGTTTTAAGTTTATTATTGCCCGCTCGTCTGAAAACTGCCACTTTACGCCCGCTTAATGGGTCAAAAAAACGCGAAAATCGTGCATGTGTTACAAAAAGTATTTTTCATAACAGGGGCATGAAATGAGCCTTCTTTCATGCTTGTCGGGTGTAATTTTATAAAAAATACAGTGTGCAATTAGAGGGGATGCCCCCCCCCCCCCCCCCCCCTAGTTGCACAATATACTACTACGCGATCTGTTGTTTGGAATTTTGTTTCTTAATATGTGAAAGTAGTCGAAACTATAACCTGACTGTTTATTTTAATGGAACATATTCATTAGGGTGTGTCACAGAAAAAAAAATTTTTTTTGCTACCTTCTGAACGGTTAGTTCTTGTCAAGACAGAGAGATTCCCCGCTGGAAAATGTCCTATGTCAAGGTTAAGTGGTTCCGAAACTTTTTTTTAGTTTTTCATTCAAGTTACTGCACACATCAATGAAAAATTATTTTTTGAATAAAGTTTAATTCTCAGCATTTCGAAGATGCCCGTATGGAAATTGCCCGGTTTGGCCCGGTTACAACAAGGTTTCTGGCCGGGCGCTAGCCAGGCAGTATTTTTGTCAAAGTGCCTGACCGGGGACTGGCCGGGTGCTAGTCTGGCGAAAACTCTTTCATGGTGCTTTCGCAGACGCTGGGTAGTACTGGTCGGGTGCTGACCGGGAGCTAGTTCACGGGGAAATTTCGTGCTCGGTCACTGTCTCTCCGTGTAGTCAGTAGTGGAGAATCAGAGTGTACGCGGAGGTGGTATACACCGTGTTCGGGTATTGTTGACGAATGCGAAGCCTGCGATTGGTTTCTACGTGTAGCCGTCTACCGGTGACACCGTATACAAAGAACGTTGCCGCTGTTTACATTTTTCCGCTGCTTTGTGTGCGCCGCCACTGTATACCGGTAGTGTATACCGGGACTGCAATACTATGTATACGTCTATCGCCTACGCCGTCACCAGTAGATGGCTACGCATAGGTATCAAGTGAACGGCTTCGAAGTGTGCACAATCGCCGCATACGCGTCTACAGTCACTGTTGACTAAAATTTCCCGTGTTCAGCAGTTTATTATTTAAAAGCCTGGCCAGGGCCTGGACAGGCGCTAAGACGGATACAATTATGTCATAGTTTCATAGGAATCAACTACTTCAATAAACTTTCCAGCAAAAACTGTTATTTGAATATAGAAAAATATGAAATTGAAAAGAAATAAAAGAAAAAATAGAAAAAAATATGAAATAAAATAAAATAAAATATGATATTGGCAATATAAATCATATGGTAAATTACATGCAGATTTCTTTCATATTATTATGTGATTACATGATGATTTTCAGTAGGGATGTCCGTGTACTGCGTTTGCGATTGTGCACAGCAGAGTCCGCTCCTGCGCTTACTATCACATGTCGGTGACATCCCGCACTTGGCGTCACGTAGTTAGTGATCGAGTCTTCGGTGAAAAGTGTTCATTTCTAATTAACTTCTAATGCGTACTATTAATCAGCTAGTGGTGATATAATACAACACGCAGAGTTTGTAGAGCGGTAACAACGAATAATTGATGTAGGGTCAGCATTTTTTCATGCGCAAACTTGCATAGAATCGCATTTCAAGTTTTGTAGGTTATGTTGTCGCCCTCGTGTTGGTTTGGTCTTTCATTGGAACAGTACGAACTGAGGATTCATCTAATTGTTTAATCTGAATTAAGAAGCTGTATTGTAAAGACATACTAGTTGATATACCGGGATGATTTCTTGATAGTATACAGGTGACTGCGCATGCGCGAGTTTCGTCGTATGCTGAGGCAGGCTGGCCTCAAATAACACTGCGTGACGACTTTACCGACCAATGAAAATGAATTATTTGGCGCATGCGCTGTCACCTGTATAATATCAAGAAATCATCCCGGTATAGATATAGCTATAGTTTCATCATTTTATCATAAGCCCTAAGGACTAAGCCCGCATCTAGGGTGAAAAAAATATAAATGTTCGAAAACATGAAAAGATGAATATTCGAAGAAATGATTTAAAAATCGAAGAAACTCGGTTTGTGATATTAATTCAAAACCGGTTAAAGGTTCTATTTGTGATGATATAACGCTTGAAACTACAGGTTAAATTATTGTTCCGAATATCTATCACAATAAGAAATATTGAAATGAATGAAAAATCAATTTATAAAATTGAAAACTTGATTATAATTTGCTTTCATTTTTCAACTGCAAATAATCGAATAAACTTATCGCAATATCCCATAACCCCTAGTAAAAACTGGTCAGGCTATGGCCGGATAGCCCGGCCATAGCCCGGTCAGGACTCCTGACCGGGTGCCGAATAGCCGAGCGTGACGATTCTGGGCGGGCTATGGTCAGACCCACCCGGCCAGCGCCCGACTAAAACCCGGGCTTCCCGACCGGCTCCCGGCCAGCACCCTGGTTCGATTTCCACACGGGTGAGAATCTTAGCTTTTAGAATCTTTCTCTAGACTTGAAAAATATCGAATAACTACAAAACTATGTGAATTGACCCGAAAATAGATATTTTCTTGTGTTAAATAAATAGAAAACAAAAAAAAAAAAAAGTTTCGGAACCACTTCCCGTGTGGAAATGTCCCGGTTTGTCCCGGCTACAACAAGGTTTCTGGCCGGGCGCTAGCCGAGTAGTATTTTTGTCAAAGTGCCTGACCGGGGACTGGCCAGGTGCTAGTCTAGCATATCAGAGCGCGGTATTTGACGACGTGAAGTACATCCCGATTTGTTATTATACTGATAAGTTACCAATTTACCTCTAGCTTTACAATTGTTTTTATAACAAACCAACTATCAAATACCGTGATAAAAGTCAGAGAAGATCGTGAATAATTTCTAATTTTTTTTAACCTGCCGCTCTCTGCTTGGCCAGATCCGAATACCGAAAATATCGAATACCACTAGACCTTAAAAATGAATCGGATATTTCCCTCATGCTTTGAAATATACTGCCATAAAAAGGATGCCAGAAAAATTCTTAATGAAGGATACAGCATTTATCCACTGCTTGCCGAGTCGGTAAGGATTGAAAAAAATTGAAACAATTATGCGGTTTAAGAAAGTAATGAAAGCCCGAATCTTTCTAGCGCAGGTTTTCTCGCAGATAGACACCGGGACAAATCTGGCAAATTCATCTCCGAGTCCACTTTTTACAGTGTCTTGAGGACCGTCCTTGGAAATACTAAAGTTCGGGATGGAAAAAAAAATAAAAAGAATCTGAAGTTCATTGATTCAGACGAGATTGGCTTTGAAGAAACGAGTAGTGTGCCAGTGAGAAAACTGATAATAAAAGTATTCACAAAAGTTGAAATATAATAATATAAGTAACACGGTTATGATAGTTTCTGCAATTCATATATCCCTACTATATTCCTGATATGAGCACTACGTAAAATTTATATTCTTCCTATGTTAATACATAGATATAGCTATAGTTTCATTATTTTTATCATACGCTCTAAGGCGAGGGGATAACTACTCGTGAAATAGTTGGGACAGTTAGCTATGAAATTATTGTGAAATGGGTTGAAATGGTATGGAATGGTATGAAATGGTATGCAATGGTATGCAATGGTATGGAATGCTTGTGAAATGGTATGAAATGCTTGTGAAATGATCGCGAAATGGTATGAAATGCTTGTGAAATGGTATGAAATGGTATGCTTGTGAAGTGGTATGAAATGCTTGTGAAATGATCGCGAAATGGTATGAAATCCTTGTGAAATACCTGTGAAATGATATGAAATAGTTGTGAAATCATATGAAATAGTTGTGAAATCATATGAAATTATTTTGAAATGTGAAATAGATGGGACACACAAGTTTGAAGTGGTTACCCCCTCGCCCTAAGGACTATAGTCCCGCATCCAGGAAAAAACAACAAAATCCAAAGAAACGATATAAAGATCGAAGAAACTAGATCGGTGATATTAATTTAGGATTGGATGAAGTTTCTATTTGCGATACTATAATTTTGGAACCATAGGTTGAATTATTGCTCGTAATATCTATCATAATAAGAAATATTAAAATGAATAAAAAATCTACTAAAAATATTAAAAACTTGTTTATAATTTGTTTTTATTTTCCAACTGCGAATAATCGAATAAAATCATCGCGATATGTTATAGCCCCTAGTAAAGCCTGGTCAGTCTAAGGCCGGACAGCCGGGCCATAGCCCGGCCAGGACTCCTGACCAGGTCATGGATAGCCGAGCGTGACGATTCTGGTCGGGTCCTGGCCAGAACGCCCGGCCAGAATCCGGCTAAAAGCCGGGCTTTCCGACTGGAACCCGGCCAGAAACCGGGATCAATTTCCACACGGGTTAGACTTGACGGAAAAAAGTTTTACTATGCGGGATGCCTTCTTGATCAGACCTACTGACTTGAAAGGTACATGAAAATTAAAAAAAAGAAAAGTCAATCTGACAAACTAACGCAAAAGATCGAGAATCGCTGCCCTGTACTATCGATGTCGACGATGCTACCGATATGCTCGCCATACATTTTTTCTGGGGCGAAGTGAGGGTAGGGGCCTTATGGAATCGTTATCAAAAAGTAGGTACAAAAGATTAAAGGTTCACGACTGAGGGTAGTGGGAAACAAGAGTTTTCAATGAAACAGTCCGACGCTCGCCGGTTGTCAGTCGTCTACAACGAGGCGTCCACCAGCTATATCGCTCAAAAGATGTCTAAAAAACGGGGCCGAAAAAATTTGAGAGTTTATGACTGACAATGGGGGGAATCTTTCCATTAGCTTCTGAATAACACAAATTTCGTCCGTCAGTCTTTTTCAATGGGGCGGAAGGGCGCTGGGCCCTCCGATTTTTGAAAAAAGCCTCATTTCACGAACTTTTTTTTACGACTGGCAAGATTTCCACCACATGTTGGATGACTGTTAATTGCATTTCCTGATTAGGTATTTGGAATTGAACCTAATTTTCAAAAAGTCAGTCGTGAACTTATCATAAAAAAGTACCTACACTTTTTTCCAAAATCGGAGGGCCCAGCGCCCTTCCGCCCCATTGAAAAAGACTGACGGACAAAACTTGTGTTGTTCAGAAGCTAATGGTAAGATTCCCCCCCCATTGTCAGTCGTAAACTCTCAAATTTTTTCGGCCCCATTTTTTAGACATCTTTTGAGCGTTATATAGCTGGTGGACGCCTCGTTGTAGACGACTGACAACCGGCGACCGTCGGACTGTTTTATTGAAAACTCTTGTTTCCCACTAGCCTCAGTCGTGAACTTTTAATCTTTTGTACCTACTTTTTGATAACGATTCCATAAGGCCCCTACCCTCACTTCGCCCCAGAAAAAATGTATGGCGAGCATATCGGTAGCATCGTCGACATCGATAGTACAGGTTTCCGTCGTCAGTATGCGTAAACCTATGATACGATTTAAAAGTGACACGGGCTCTCGGTCTATGAGCCCAGGCGTCAAAAATGCAAAAAAGGCCAACTTAGCGCAAATTCTATTTCAATTCCGAACACATAGGTCCAAAAAAAATGTTCGTTTCGTGCGAAAATAGAGTCTATACAGATTAGGGTGGGCCAAAAAAAACTTATAATTTTTTTTTTCTTTAGTTACCATGAAAATATTGTTCAAGATGATGAAAAAATAAATCCTCTGAAAATTTGAGCTCTTAATATTAATATTAAGAGGTGCCTCGTCGCGATTTTTGATTTCCCATTTAAATAACACAGGAAATTTTTTTTTTTTTATTTGGAATTTTATTCCGTTCCAACGAATCATCGTGTTGTAAAAATCAATACATATTCTTGTAGGAAATTAAACGATCTCCAAAAAAAGTCTGATGTAATTTTTCGCTAAGTTCACTCGTTTCAAAGTTATTCAAGGTTAAAGTTCAACCTCAAACGGTGTATGACGACTTTTTTTTCGACTTAGCGAAAAATCACATCAGACCTTTTTTGGAGATCGTTTAATTTCCTACAAGAATATGTATTGATTTTTATAACACGATGATTCGTTGGAACGGAATAAAATTCCAAATAAAAAAAAAAAAAAATTTCCTGTGTTATTTAAATGGGAAATCAAAAATCGCGATGAGGCACCTCTTAATATTGATATTAAGAGCTCAAATTTTCAGAGGACTTTTTTTTCATCATCTTGAGCAATATTTTCATGGTAACTAAAGAAAAAAAAAATTAAAAGTGTTTTTTGGCCCACCCTAATACGGATGGCTTTTACATTGTTACAAAATTATTCGAGTTCGATTTCCTCGGCGAACAATGTAAAAACCATCTGTAGACTCTACTTTCGCACGAAACGAACTTTTTTTGGAGCTATGTGTTCGGAATTGAAATAGAATTTGCGCTAAGTTAGCCTTTTTTGCGTTTTTGACACCTGGGCTCGGATAATAATCGAAATGTGACAAATTTCGACCAAAAGGAGGTGGGCGACTAGGGATGGGCCTTAATATTTAATTATAGGCTGCTGTCCTCTAATATTTCACTATACAGGGTGATATTCGAAGCATCGCAGTAGTGCAAGTCTCGGACCGTCAGGCGGTTGATAAACCTGTGTGCGAAATTATCAGGTTCGCCGCTCGACTATTAGGTAGGTATGTAAATAATTTTTGATGAGAAAAATTAACGGACGATCCGGGAATCGAACCCGGGATCTACGGACGCCTATCCGGGGACTTACACCCGAGACCACCTAGCTCGCCCAAGGATCGCCGCAACTTTTCTCATCGTCTTTTAAATTCTTGTACTCAGTATATCTAATGTTATGATTCTTGGGTATGTAGCACCGAGTAGTACGCAAGGCAAAGTCACATACACTATAGCACCTGTATGACGGATGTGTCACGAGCAGGCTGTGTGAGTTTATTGTATATAGCGGCCTTTTAATGTGCGTATTATTATTGATTAAGTAATTAATCAAATATTTAATTAATTACTTAACCTTATCTATCCCTGATTATTTATTATGTAAATAATTTTTAATGAGAAAAATTTTATTAGGTAGGTATAGTATAGTCGAGATTTGATCAACGCGATCGCAGCCACAGATTGTAGATGAGGAATGGAAGAAAAGAAAAATCCACTGCTACGATCTGTGGCTACGATTGCATGGATTGAACTTCGACTATACTATACCTACCTAATAGTCGAGCGGCGGACCTGATAATTTCGCGTACATATTCATCAGCCGCCTGACGGTCCGAGACTTGGATGACCGCGATCCCTGGCTTATCACCCTGTATTTGAGGCATCTGGAATTGGTAACTTGGAGGCCCAAAATCCAACGCTCCAAAATTGCTTTTTCCAACAACGTTTCGCATAAATTACATTTTATTTATGCATTTTGTTGTAGAATCAAAATATAGTGAAAAATGAGGAAGAAAGCAGTGACGGGAGTTCCATGACCTCGAAACCACAGTACATCGAGAGCAAAGAGATAGGAATATTTGCAAACAGAACTACCAGAGCAAATATAACGTTCAAGTTTACTAGAATACAAACTACTGATCTGGAAACGAGTCAAGCAGCAGAAATTTCTATTGAACCATCAACCACAGAGTCCAATACAGACAAACTTGGTAAACTGCGAAGCACTGTTGCGCAGGCAATCTCTACTGATACCACCACTAAACCTCTAACCACGTCGTCCTATTGGGATCTAACTGAAAAATCGCAAGGCGCTTCAACGCAGACACCCTCCGCTGATACAATCACTGAATTTTCAACCACGTCACCCTATGTGGATCCAACTGGTAATACGCAAGGCGCTGCGATGCAGACACCCTCCGCTGTTACAACCACTGAATCTCCGGCCACGTCGCCCCTTGTGGATCCAACCGCTGAACCGCCATCGCTATGCTCGAAGCACAATCGATCCAATTCAGCTTATGATGGACCTGATTTGAACTTTGATAGTCAAGTAGCCAATCTAAGGCATTCTTACATGAACCATTCGGCTAATGCTTGTACACATTTCTATGAGTATGCCTGCGGGAAATTTGAAGCTGATCGTACGATTTTGGAGAATGACCTTGCGCCGCAAGCAACGAAACGCATTTTCGGTGATTACTTCAGTCAATTTCAGTGTTCAACTTGCACGCAATTACATGGCAGTTACTAATACATCATAATATATTCCAGACCAGGCCAACAGCATCAGGAGTTCAGCTAACCCCAGCAAGTTCCTACGGTATTACGATAGCTGTATGAACTACGAGAGCAAGTTCAATGAATCTGAAAGATTAAAATTAGGTAACTCATGAATACCAAATTGAAACAGATTATACGGAGAGATTCTGTGGGTAATCACGCGCCTAAGAATAGGCTAACGGGAAACGCCTGAATTGGGCAGCTCAAACATCGATGATTGGGTTTTATTAATTTCGGGGGAAATAAAACCCAATCGTCGATGTTCGATCTGCTCAATTCAGGTGTTTCCCGTTAGCCCATTCTTAGGCGCGTGATTATCCACAGAATCGCTCTGTATACATGCAAAAATCTGAATGAAAATAATCAGTCAGTTCATTCCCACATTGAGAGAAAACTATGGTTCATACAACCATAATTCTGCCATAAAGTAGGGTGCGTGGAGGTGACATCAATGAATTAAAGTTATAAATACCCACAGAATTTTGTTCCTACGAACCATAAATTATTGTCAAAAAATGACTTATTAAGAATAACTATTCCGTTTGGTTATTTCAATCACATATTTATAGCAGCATTGACAAGAGAAAAGGTTGCTTTAGACATAAATATGGTTGAGTGAACTAATGAAATTTAACTACACAGAATTTCACTATAAACCATATTATTTTTCTCTCAGTGGACAGATGATTGATCACTCATCTGTCCACCTTCTTTCCGGGTCGATAGTCGTCAAGTCATTATAGACTCTGACTGAATTTCTGAAATTTTGCTCAGTCATTCGAAATAAATATTTTACCTAGCTTTTTCATTTCACTTTATCAATTATCGTGATTTCAAAGAAACAATTACATTCTTTGCGGTGAATAAAAACTGAACGATGAATTGTTAACAGACTTAGGATTCATTGACAACTAAAGAAGATTTACAAAATTTTTATTGTAAATAACTTGATGTAAACTCAATGATCTATTCAACTATCCGACCAGATAATCCGGAACCGTGCAAATGAAAAAAAAAAAAAAAAATCTGAGACCTCACTGATTCTTTCCACGTGGCAGCACCCATATATTCCTCATTGACTCAAGATCCAATATTTTTGCAGCTCTTTCTGCCATAAAAGAAATCGGAACGTTTTACACAGAAGAGGAATTCGAGGAAAATCGCGATTTCGACCTTACTAATTTGCTATCGAAGCTCTTCTTGCATAACAGGTGGGTTTAATATGATGGGATTGTCACCGCACCATGTGTGAGTTGGCTCTCGTTATAATGTAAGCAGGCGTGATACAGATCTGCTGAAATTCAAAGTATCTAACTCTAAACATGCTCGTGAGGCCATCGTAAAAAAATACCAACGAACCGGTTCGAATAATTTTCTAATATTTCTTTCGAAGCGCACCACTGTTCGACATCATCCCTAAACTTGCCATGACATACCCCTCTGGCAACTGCGACGAACATATGTTGAATGCACCCACGTTTATCTTGAGCCTGACGCCACCAGTTCTCAAGAATAGCTTCTACGTGAATAAGCCGGACAAGTGTTACAACGATCAAAAGTCAGCAATGCGAGAAGAAGAAGTGGACTTTGAGGAACTGTATAAAAACTATAAGGAGTGCAAGGTATAAATGAATACGGCTGAAACAATCGGCGAATTACTTCGTTTGATCTTCGATCAACTTAATAATACATGTAGAGTCAAGGCTGAGCTGAAATGTCAATGAGACTTAAAGAACTCTCTTTTCCATAGAATGGAGCGAAAGACTTACTTGAATCTATGGGAACTGCAATCAACGCATTTCCTTCATTTCGGGAACATCATGCCAGCATCGAGTCCGGCGTTAAACTCATTTTAAAAGAGATCAGTGAGGTATGTAAATCTGGAGACCGAAATCCTGCATATAGCGTAGTCGTCTAATTAAAATTAATTCTAACATTAATTACAAATCGTAGGTGGACAGGAGTCTCCGTACGAAATATATATTGGACAGCTTCGAAAAACCGACTGACATTGAAACATTTAAGGAAAAGATGAAGCTTCCGTCAGTAAGTTTAATGAAATAATTTTTTAGTCTAGTCTGCAGATTGCAGCAATCTTTTTTACAAAGAAAAATTGAGTCTAGTGCTGAACAGGAAATTCATTATAATTTTATCACCTATACAGCTAAATTTCACAAAACTGCTGCAAGAGTTGGGAGTAAAAGAAGATAGATTTATTCAGGAGCTACACATTCGCAATTTAGTCAAATTTGTTAAAAGATTCAAGAAATTGAAATCAATGAACAAAAGAGTACTCAACAATGCGCTCCTCGGATTCTACGTTCACAAGATCTATTACGAGGTAACAAATCAGACATTTAAGCTCAACGCGCAGTATGCCGAAGCGAAGCGAAAGGAAGTTTCATTAACATGCTTTTCTTATGTTTTTTATGAAAGTATGCACGCACACTTCTAAGAAAGCATGTTCATGAAAACTTTGTTTCGCTTCGATTCGGCATAGTGCGCGTTGAACTTTAGAGCTGAAACAATAATGATTTCTACTCCGGAAATATTGATTTTGCAGTTAGTCGTACCTGGACGTAACAAAGATTACTGCAAGCGAATTGCAATCAGTCTGATGGAGAAGCATGCTTCCAGCTTATACATGTCCTCGTTTTCAACTGAGCAAATCAGGAATATGAGGCAGTTGGTAAATAGATACAGTAGTTTCGTTTGTTCGAGTGCAGTACTTGGAGCTTTTCTCATAAACATTTTTCATCTTCACAGACGACAAATGTTTTCAAAGAATTGAAAACTACACTCGAGTCTGGCGTGAAAAACGCATCATGGCTTCGGAACTTTGACGTCACGGTGGTTTTGGAGAAAATTCAGAATCTCTCAATCGCCGTACCGGATATATCATACTATCAAAACGACACTCCGTCAAGCCTGAAGAACACCGAGATTGAGGTATGTAAACTTGAGGTTTCTTTCGCTTTGTGATAAAAAGTTGTAACAAAATTGAAATCATTCAACAGATATTTTATTTCCATCACAGGAAGAATTGTCGGGTAATTTTTTCAACGACACAATTATGCTGCAGCGTAATTACAGGAAGTCGATGTATCGAATGTTGGGTAAATCACCGAATGGAGACGAAGAAATGTACGTATACAAGTTGATCATTGAACGGAGCTTCGAAAGTTCACAAAATAAGTGATGTAAGATTCCGTTCGTGTGGTTGTACTGAAATTTAGTTTTTAAACCACAGTTGGACGTACTTGGCCCTGCCTCACCAATCCGCGGGCTCAGTTATCCACGGGATGAACAAAATCATCATGCCATACGGAGCCGTAGATTGGCCGGTCATTCGGTATGCTGATGGAACATCCTCAGCAAGTTTGGTACTAGCCACGCTTGGTACTCGCATTGCCTATGAGATTGGCCATCACTTTGACGCTACAGGTAAAATAATTTGACCTGAATTAATAATCGTATTTTGAAGTACTATCATGACTCTTCCGAAATACTAAATTGTCTATCCTTGATCACATATTCCAGGTTCAAGATACACCTTCAACGAAGTGTTGATTAAAGGTGAAAATTTATTCGGCTGCTGTAAAAGTTCGACCGAGGACAACAGGCGCAAAAATTACCAGGACTACATAGATCAGCATTCAAGCCCTGAATCCAAAACGAAGAAAGAAAAAATTACTCTACCATCAACCAAACAAAAAATTCAATACCAAGTAAGAAATTAATTCGTAAAATGTCAAGAGCTTTCACAATATTTCATAAGATTTTACAGCCACAGGATTTTAGATGATTTCAAACGATTTCGAATAATTTCCCGAGATTCACAGAGGGTGAATGATTACACCAGATTTTTCAAGTGATTGATTTCTTGGCTTCAATCAACTCGAGTGTGGCTATTTTCAACTCCTCCGTCATGGTGCATCATTTCCGAGTTCAAACTGACACGCTGAGAATTTACTGAACATTTATATCATTCACAGATATCCGACGTCAATTCGAATCAGAGAATCTCAGATACCATCGGCTTGCAGCTCGCTTACGATACGATGATACGTCTGTCGTCGAATCCATCAGAATCAATTTTGCCATGCGTAACTGGTATAGATACTGACGACGAGAAAGGATTCTTTTTGGCCTACGCTCAGGTACTCACGAATACATATTTCCGCATATATGTCTCTTCGCTTCAATCACAATCTGAAGTTCAAAGAATCGCAATTGCATTCGCAAATCGGAATACAAATTTCAATTACAGTAGACTCTAGATATATGGCCGCTCGGTATATGGCCGCACGAGCGAATTCCCCTTCACACGTACTTGCACGCACACAAATAGCGCTCCCCCACCACAATTGCGCACGCCGCTGCCGGTAAGCACGTCGCAGTGACACTAACCTATCGGCGCTCACTCTCACGCGCACTTGTAAGCGTTTATGCGAAAATCAAAACAAATGCAGGCCGCTAGAGGCGTGACGTTCGCACTGGACTGCTGCGTGGAGAGGGCTCTCCACTTATGGCCGTTTTCCTCTCCTACAGCCCCATACCGCGGCCATATATCTAGAGTCTACTGTATTCCTGGTTTACGCAGCGCCTTAACTTGACTTAATTTAAGGATTGACCAATCAGGAGGCGCGATTCACCTGGCGCGTGGCTGAGGCAGCCTGCTGATTGGCCAATCCTTAAATTAAATTGAGTTACGCTGCATCAACCAGCCATAAGGATCCCCACCGATCAGACTTTGCGTAGATATCGTTAGATTGCGAGGCTCTGTCATGGCAGCGATTACATACACTAACGCGATGTTAGTGTGAATAGTTTGTACGCGTGAGGTTGCGCGCGCCTTTTGAATTTATGATTTGAATAGTCGAACGATGTTAGGTTATTCAAATTACGCGGCGTAACTTCACGCAGCCTCACGCATACAAACTATTCACACTTACATCGCGTTATTGTATGTAGTCGCCGCCATGACAGAGCCTCGCAATCTAGCGCCATCTACGCAAAGTTTGATCAATGGGGATCCTGCCTCCACACAACCCTCATTTTTCAGTGAGCAACAAAATTAAAATATATTTTTATGCACGCAAAGGTGTTGCAAAGGTTCCTATCATAAAGAGCAGATACCACAAAACGTTTCAATTTACATTTCGTGCACTTGACTGGAGCTAATGAGTGATTATCGTTTCAATCTTCACAGACGCATTGCACGAAGAAACCACTGACATCGTCCTTCGTATCGATGTACGAAGACGAACATTTGCCTAGCCGTTTGCGGATTTCGGTGGTAGCCACCAAGAATGAAAAATTGAAAAATATTTGGAACTGCGCCAGAGATTCCGACGTCAGCTCTATAAAAATCCACGGTGCTTTTCCAAATTTGGAATTGGTCAATTCTACAGTGCCCATTGGCCGCGCTCAGTGAATGTAAGGCTGAAATCGGAGTGTGATAAGTCATAATACTTTTGTTATCAATAATCTCCTGTGCAGCGTATCATCATCATTATTTTTATGTTCTATATTGTAACTGAAGAATAAATATCTTTGATTTGCACAAGCATTTTTTCATTCCTTAAGGGGGCAGAGGATTAAGAAAATAAAAAAATAATCATACATCCGTGATAAAAAAAAAAGCTTTTTGGTGACGTATTATCATCAATTTTTACCCATAAGAATCCTCAACACGATAAATCTCCCACCGGAAATGCAAGTTGGTGCTTTTGGCAAATAGCTAAGGAACAGAAGACTCTGTTGGAATACCGCCATGAGTCTGTCGTGCAATCTTTTCAATTTATGCAGACTTTACCGAAAACGAACTCCAAGAAAGATGCGTCGGAGACTTTGTTCATGATGACAACGAAAGCCTGAACGAAAAGATTTGAAAGTACGTTTCAAAAACGTCGTTTAGTGGGATAGATACAGGGTGGATATTGTAACATCCATAGCTGTCAGAATTTTTAATGACGGAAATAAAAGCAGCCTTATAGTACTACAATGAGAATGAGTACTCTTGACCTCCGTGTATGTTATGTAGGATAAGTTATTGGATATGTAGGTCAGTAAAATGTCACAGTGTTGACTTATAGTATAAATATAGAGATAGAATTGATTATTGGTCTCAGTGCAGAAGAGATGTGCAATGTTATCTTAGTATAGTTTGTAAATTATGCCGGTCAACGATCATCTATCGAATAATTCAGACGTTAAAGCACAATCCTTTCGCGAATGTAGAGCCTTGCCAAAGTTATTTCCATTGCGTTATAGCGAGATAATGTCTTGACACGTTCTGAACGATAACGTGACCACATCCGACTCGATACTGCGGAGGTTTTCCTTGGTCGCTTATTCAAGTTTCATTATTAGAAGTAAGAGCATCAGACCCTTTGCCTTGCGATTTTTTTTAAATTTTAATGCATTGATTAGACTAGAAAAAGTACGTTATTTGTATCATCAACGCTGAATCTCATGGAAATCTAAGTGACTTATACGCAGATGAAGGCTCAGTGACGAAAGTGTGAAATTAATTAGGACCAATGCCGGTTTGTAAATCATATGACGTAGAGACTAATTCGGAGGGTAATTCTTCGAGAGAAGATGATACGTACAATCGATACTGGATACTGGAGTTGATGACTTTTATGGCATTGTCATGCGTGGTCGTCGAACTTTGTGTCTTATGGGTGTCCTCTACTAATCCTGTATCCAAGCCAGGAGCACAGGTAATAATTATACCCCTCAATTTGTTCGGAGCATGAATGGAGTGGTTTTTGTAAAATCGCCGAAAAAACTGTTGATATTTCCAGAGTCATTTGAAAATGCTAAATTAAATTTTTCAAAGAATCATTTCCACCAGGTTTCAACTTTCCATTCAGCCTTTCATAAGTACTCTGATAATGTCTGGAAAAATTCCTAAAAAGGCTTGTCCCAGGAAAAAATGATTTTGTCTTATCATATATAAATTAAGTTCACCTTTATCACATAACTTCTACCCTTCCATCAATTGATGTAAAATATACATGATAAGGACATTATGGACTGAGAAGGAACTCGCAAGATATTTTAGTGTAATAGAATTTTTTATCAAATAAAATGAATCCAAGTTGCAATAGATATAAGTTATTTGTTCGACGTTTCGAAATGGTAGTTTTCAATTTGCAAGCTGAAGTAGAACTGTCTTGAGATATCGGCGAAGGGAAGAATGTCGGTTTTGGAAAAGGTGGTAAGAGTTGGTGGGTGGTATCTTTGGGTTGAAAAGGCACTAATGAATCAGGGATACAAAATGAGGGATGGAAATAGGTGAAGTTGTAGATAAGAGGAAAGTTTGTTTATTTTATCGATTTTGGTGCGGTAATTAGGAGACACCCAGGTGGGTAGGTGAATTATTTAGTTCATAAAACAGAGGTTTCTTGGAACTACATGCGCGAAGTATCCTGTGTTTAGGGGAAGGAAGTATAAAGTATTAATCTGAACATTCTTTATCTTGAGTTTATTTCTTGCTAAATTGGTATTGAAAAATGCAGAATAGAATGATTATCACTAAAGGACTAGAGGTACAATAGGTAATAGATCGATACATCACACATTTGATATCGCTTATTGATGATACAATTATGGATCCATATATGAACGTCAAATTTTTAGTCGTCCAAACTGCAGTTTAGGACTTTTGATTCCAACTTCTCAGAAACGAATCCAAATCGTTTCCCCTTTCGAATCATAAATATTCTGTACGTATTTGATTATTTTTGACCATGCATATATTTCTAATCCGTGCTAATTATCCATTCCATTAATCCGAATATAAATTCATTTCTTTCGCGTATGATTACTTATTAGACTGTGTCAAAAAAAAAAAACGACATCTTCTTTCTGTTCGGGCCCTTTCGAAGATAGTTAAGGCTTAATGTAAAGAAAATTGTCCCTAAAGCTCAGCTATGTAGCTTGAACACAGAATTAGCGCATTTGAAAATAAGATTTCCCATGTATTTCAAATGGCAAAATTTGTTTATCCTAGTTTTATTTTTATAACTCTCTTTATTCAACTGATAAGAATAAAGTAGATATACGGTTTTGTAGAGAATTTTATGATCTACAAAAATAGTCCTTTGGCCCAAGTTGCACGATTGAACCGTTAACGAGTTACAGTGGTTTAAAAGTCATATGTATATTTGATTACTACTTACTTTTCGACAAATTAATCGAAATTTTTGTTTCATGCATTTTCTCAGAAATTTTTTTCTCTTCAAAACCGTATATTCACTTTATTCTTATCAGTTGAATAAAGAGAATTATAAAAATAAAACTAAGATAAACAAATTTTGCCATTTGAAATACATGGGAAATCTTATTTTCAAATGCGCTAATTCTGTGTTCGAGCTACATAGCTAAGCTTTGGGGACAATTTTCTTTATATTAAGCACTAACTATTTTCGAAAGGGCCCGAACAAAAAGAAGATGTCGTTTTTTTTTTAAACAGTCTATTACTTATGCATATTAGGGTGGTCGTTAATATAGCTATTTCTGAATTAGATTCATTCATACCCTTCATTCGAAAGTAAAAAAAAAAAAAAAAATTTTGACCCCAAATTGAACCCTTTATCTCAATTAGAAAGGGTGCCTGTAAAGGCTTACTTTCTTGTATTTTTGTATTTTTTTTGTATTTTTGTATTTTTTTTTTGTATTTTTTTTTTTTTTGTATTTTTCTTTGTTGTTTTTATGAACTATCTGTATGATCGATGGATTTTTAAGACGTTTAAGAGGTGCCGAAATATTTATTTTATAAAAAAGTAGCCGAAAGTAATGTAAAATCAATACAAAAAAGTAAGCCTTTACAGGCACCCTTTCTAATTGAGATAAAGAGTTCAATTTGGGGTCAAAATTTTTTTTTTTTTTTTTACTTTCGAATGAAGGGTATGAATGAATCTAATTCCGAAATAGCTATATTAACGACCACCCTAATGCATATATCCAATATTTATTATTTCTACATCGAATATTACAATTTCAAATTACATTACTACATAGTGTATCCGTTATCTTCGAGTCCAATCCTCGTATATTGTATTTTCGGAAACTTTTTTTTTTTTTGTATTTTCTTGTATGCTTGCCTGCGGACTGAAGGAGTTCGCTCCAAGGTCGAATAAATTACTTTTCTCTCTGTCTCTCTCTCTCTCTATGTCTCACTCTCTTGTACATACATGCATACCCTGTACCTCGCTGTTGCCCAACATTGACATGGGCATTTGAATAAATTCTAATTCTAATTCTAATTCTCTCTTGTGCGATTTTTTTTTTTTTTATTTACTGTTTTTCTGTATGTAACTAAATTTTTCTGTCAAACTGCTGTAGCGAAAATTGTTAGCCTATTTTGGTTACTTAGTCATTAGTTAGCCTAAGATTGATGATTCATTGCATTTGTCACCTGTTCTTTGCCCATTGGCCCGGTTGGGGCTTCGGCATAATAAAGGAAATTACTATCTATCTATCTATCTCTTATATTGAAATTTCACAGGCGTACCAATTTCGATCATAGCCGCAGTCGAAATTCACTAGTGAAATTCCGTTGAATGATATACTGGTGCAGTCACCTGTACTGTCAGGATTTCCTGCCTTCCATGGTACGGATGCAAGAGGGAGGCCTGGATAAAAAATTCAGGATTAATTACATGATCATCCACATCTATAAATAGATCTCGTTGTCAATCTTTGTAAATATCTTGGATCAGATTAAAACTTACCGTTGTCAACTCTGACCCAATCATCAGTAGTCTCCGATTTCCGAATGCCAACGCTGATCCAATCGTCGACCTCAGATTGCATGGCATATATACGCTCGATTTTCTCGACAGTATCGGCGATAGCCAAGTGAGCACCCTCCGCGATGCACAGGTCACGCGCTTGCATCCACGTAACACTTTCCGTGTAAACTTTGTACGCCGAATGAAGTTCAGGAAATCTCACGTAGCCCTCGGGTAAAGTAGGAGATGCAGGAGCCAGTGTCGGTGTAACAATTATTACTGGAATTCAGTTCGAATCAGAATGGCGGTAGTTTTGTATTGTTTGTACACGGGATAAGTCCAGGTTATCTACTCACCGTAATCTTTGGTTTCATGAACAGAGCGGGATTGGTTGAAAATTATTTGACACGCAAAAAGCAAGAAACCGAGCAGTTTGGCGCACATGTTGGCACTTTATGAAAGCACTTGAAGTTCTGATGGCAATAGGGAATTTGTCCGCACTATTTAAACCCCAAAAAAGATAGCCTCCGTGAACTCCAGTATCTTCATACCGTTCGTATCATTGGCTGAGGTCGCAAAGTGATTGCAACAACAAATGCGAAATGTTAAGCGGTAAAATTATCTGACCATTGAACTTCTCTTCCGATTCGGCTATAGACAATCTATTCAGCCCTGAATTTCAGTAGGGCTTCTCGTTTCAGCTTACTGGATACTGATCTGAACTTCTCCTATTTGTACTCAGTTTAAGACATTCCACACTCAGAAAAAAGTCTTGTTGACACAACCATAATTTGGGTGATTATATGCACAATCACATTTTTTGTTCAGTCAACCAAAAATTTTGTTGGAATAGCCAAAATTTTGGTTGTCCCAACAAAATTTGGTTTTCCCAACAAAATTTTGGTTATCCCAACGAAATTTTTGGTTGACTGAACAAAAAATTTGATTGACTGAACAAAAAATTTGATTGTGCATATAATAACCAAATTTTGGTTGTTATTTTTCTGACTGCAACGTTTATAGTTCACAAAATAATGAACAAACAGATACAAGCTGTTGTGCAATTGTGAATTTAACTTGGTGATTACCGACCATGACAAGGCCAGATGATTATTCCTTATACCGTTTACTTGCTATCAGAGAGATTCGCCTTTTGCGTTCAATTAA
The DNA here is from genome assembly GCA_943736025.1 of Tenthredo mesomela. Classification (NCBI taxonomy): domain Eukaryota; kingdom Metazoa; phylum Arthropoda; class Insecta; order Hymenoptera; family Tenthredinidae; genus Tenthredo; species Tenthredo mesomela. Next base: position 7,244,542 of record OX031021.1, read on the forward strand.
TTCTACAGGGAATATCTGCGGCAATATGAATTCCTAAAACTGACTTTCTCATCTTTCATTTTCTCAGTTTTATCTTTCGTCCTCACTGTAAAGTGTAAAACTATCGGGAAATCTCAAATCGCCAGATGGAGGATCATCGGTTACATCGTTGTCGCGCATGAGGTACTTGGGAGGCAACGTGGTGATAAGCTTCAATAATATCATTCTGTTTTTACTTTCTTATCCTCTACGAACGATTAATCGAATATCAACGTTGACCGAAAAAAAGTTCAAAACGCGACGATGAAAAAATCTGTGACGTATCTATACCACGTGATCTGCAGTCGAAATTATCTCTGCTGCGGCAGATTAACGACGTCCTAATGTTCCGTATTCTTAGCTATTTTCTAGAGCTATTTGAAAATTGTATCTGATTTCAATCCTTTTGTAAGTAGACATTTTTATAGTACCACTTTTGTTAAGGAGGAATTTTGATTGGTAGATTATTTTGGGAGTAGAATTATTATTGTACTTGGCGAAAGGTTTTTACACCCGAGGTGCTTTTTGGGTTTGATTTCACTGCTTTTTGTAAAAATTTTCTCGACCACCTGAAAATCGGGCTCGCTCGCTACGCTCGCTCGATTGGGTCTTCCTATATCCTTGCTTAGTCCAATCAAGATACCTGCCCATAATACAGGGTGTTCCAGACCTCGCGACGAATATTTCACAGGGTAAGTCTTGATCAAAAATGGGATCGAAATTTCCTCAGCCGATTTTTTCGGAGATGCATGGATTTTCCGTTATAATTATTTTAATTTCAGCTAATGACATGCGACTTATAAACGGCCGTTTGTCGGTGTAATCACAGCTCGGTTGTGTGCGCGTCTCTCGCCCTATTGTCGCCACGAAAAAAGTGCACACAACCGAGCGGTAAGCACACCGACGCGCGGCCGTTCGTAAGCCGCGCGTCATTGACTGAAATTGAATGAATTATAACGGGAAAGATATGCATTTAAAAAAAAATCGGCTGAGGAAATTTCGATCCCATTTTTGATCAAGATTTACCCTGTGAAATATTCGTCGCGAGGTCTGGAACACCCTGTATACATACAGGGTGTTACAACTAACTATGTCACCCCGACGGGTGGTGATAGGGGGGACCTTAACTAACATTTTCGATATAGGAACCCATGTCCGGAAAGTTGACGTTACCTTGATAAGAGGGATTCAAAGTTTTCAGCAAACGCCTGCAACGCTTTCTCACAGGTGCTGCGAAATCGTCGAGAATTTAGAAATAATCTAAGTCTCATTCAATTATTTATTAACAACATAATGAATCTAACGCAGTGTTCCAAATATCACAGAAAATAAGTATTTTCGTCGTTAAGGGGAGACTCCGCAGGTTTTGTTGAAAAAACCACGTTTCTGCTCTTGATATCACGAAAAAACATCCAATCGAAAATTCCTGACAGCAATTTTTCGATTTATAATATTACGTGTCTTGAAAAAAAATGTCAACCTCCTGCGATGAAAGCGTATGCGCAGGGAACCTTTCGCATTTTCTTCGCAGTCGCTTCGCTGCAAAAGGTTTCCTGCGCATACACTTTCATCGCAGGAGGTTGACATTTTTTTTTTCAAGACACATAGTATTATAATCAAAAAATTGCTGTCAGAAATTGTCGATTGGATGTTTTTCCGTGATTTCCAGAGCAGAAACGTGGTTTTTTCAACAAAACCTGCGGAGTCCCCCCTTAACGACGAAAATACTTATTTTCTGTGATATTTGGAACACTGCGTTAGATTCATTATGTTGTTAATAAATAGTTGAATGAGACTTAGATTATTTCTAAATTCTCGACGATTTCGCAGCGCCTGTGAGAAAGCGTTGCAGGCGTTTGCTGAAAACTTTGAATCCCTCTTATCAAGGTAACGTCAACTTTCCGGACATGGGTTCCTATATCGAAAATGTTAGTTAAGGTCCCCCCTATCACCACCCGTCGTGGTGACATAGTTAGTTGTAACACCCTGTATGTATGTATTAGGGTGGTCCTTATTTGGGGTATGTTCGAATTTTTTTCGACGATAGTCCTAAATCGGTTCCAAATAATTCAGAAAAAAACGCCTGCCAAGTTTAAGCCCTTAATATTAATATTAACCCGGCCCCCCACGACAGTCAAAGCTTTAAATGGGAAATTGCATGTATTTTTTAAAACTAAATATTGAAGTTCCATAACTCCGATGATTATATTGATGAAAAAATCTAAAATTTAGCATAGTTATTTGCACTTGTAGGATGTACAAAATGGTGCATTCGAAATTTTTTTAGATAATTATATTCTCCCCTTTTGATGCTTAACTTTGAGGGAAATTTATTTTTTTTTCATCACATTGAAAGGCAAGAATAAAATCATGTAAAAAAAATTTGGAATGCACAATTTTGTACATCCTACAAGTGCAAGTAACTGTGCTAAATGTTAGATTTTTTTCATCAATAATCATCGGCGTTATGGAAATTCAATGTTTAGTTTTGAAAAATACATGCATTTTCCCATTTAAAACTTTGACTGTCGTGGTGGCCGAGTTAATATTAATATTAAGGGCTTAAACTTGGCAGGAGTTTTTTTCTGAATTATTTGGAACCGATTTAGGACTATCGTCGAAAAAAATTCGAACATACCCCAAATAAGGACCACCCTAGTATGTATAATTATATATAATCAGATATGGTCAGATCCAATCATTTGTTTTGGATAAATTAAAATAAAACAGTTAATTGAATTAAAAAATTATATAAACTATCGTTGTTATATCTTTTATATGTCACAATAATCGGCAATTTTGGTTTTTCCGAGTAGATAACTTTTTTTATCGATGGAAAATTTTTCATTGTTTCTTACTGGGATTCGAACCCGGGTCATTCTGCGTATCAGTCGAAGCTTTTACCACTTTGCTACTTTACGTATTTGATAGTTAAAACTTTTAGAATGTCTATGTATTTGTCAAGAAAATTTTATTAATCTTAACGATGCACTTAATATTGATTATGGTGATCGAACGATTCTTGAATTGTTTTTGTATTTTAGGGAATGTGAGGCAATATGGCCACTCTAATTTTTTTAGCAAAAAGAATTACTGATCTGATAATGCTGTTTATTCTATTTATTCAAAGAAATTAAACGTTTATTTTATTGACTGAAGTCATTATATAACTTTCTGGGGATGAAACGGCTAATTCATTAACATCAATATTTAGGTTTTTATTGTATCAATTGTTACATTATATTTGTGTATGGGTATACAGGGTGATTCAGAATTCGTGACGAATCTCTTGAGGGGTTAATCCTTGTCAAAATTGGGAACGAAAGTTCCTCAGCCATTTTCTGAAAAATGATTCCTTTCCCTGGAAATATTTTTTTCCGACAAACATTTTTTTTTTTTTTTTTTTGTATCATTTGTCAATTTTGAAGAATCCCAAATGTGCCAATAAATTCTTTTTCTTCGAATATTAGAGAGATTTCGCGGTGAAAGTTTCTTATTCGGTGGGAGATATTGAAAAAATGTGTTATGAATCCAAGGGCAAAAATCATTTTTCGTCATAGTAGGCGTAAAGTACGCATTTTTGGTCTTGTTTTGCGAGCGTAGAGACACACTTAACGCTTGCAAAACAAGGCCAAAAATGCGTTCTTACTTTACGCCACCATAACGAAAAATAATGTGCCAGAAAAAACTTTTTTTTTTTGATCTCCCACATCAAAAATCAAAGTGGTTTTATAAAATAAGAAGTCTAGCTAAAGGAGAGCACTGAGAAAAAATGCGAAGTGGTGTCTCACTCGACCAGAAGTCATACTGATGAGGCACCTTTTAAATTTGATTATCAGCATTCCGCTTTCGGCAATTGAAATATTAAATGACATTCAGCTGTTTCAGCATGTGGTATAATAAGTAGAAAATGAACAGAAATTGTTAAAAATTAAGCTATGAACACGTACTTTTTTTTTTTTTTTTTAATTTTCTTCTAGAAACAGCATTTTTTATTAGTGTATTCCCCTACCACCTTATGATTTCATTCAACTTGCTGTGAAATTTCACCTCGCGAAAGGGGATTTCGATCAATTGAGTCAAGCAGGTGCCTCAATCACTATGATCTCTGGTCGACTGAGACACCTTTGAACATTTTTTGTCAGAGCCCCCCTTCGACGACGTTTCTCAAAATTCATGAAAGCAATCATTTTTTACATGGGAAACGAGAAATAAAAATAAATTTTTTTTTTGGCACACCCTAATGTATATGGGGAATTCCAGAATATTTCGAACGGTCGCGAACCCTCACCCCTCTCGATTTTCGAATCAATTTTTTCTCTTGTAGTCCTAGGCTCAAGAGAGATTGGTGATTTATTTTAGATTTTTCAAAGCTACGATTTGGAAGATAGGATTTTTCGAAAATCTCGAATTACTAAAATCACTACTTTTTCATGGAGTTTCGATTCAGTACCAAGATGTCCTACGAAAAAATGTTTCCCACAAAATCTGTCAGTGTCTGTGCGTACTTTCGAACGAAAATATTTGCTGATTTTTCCGGATGTTGGAAACGTGGAATATGTGCTTGAAGAAGTTTAAATCTTGATTTACAAAAATACGCCGTTCTCGATTTTGTTCAATTTTAGACACAAAATTCTGCATCGAAAGACGAAAGTTTTGAGACCATGCGGAAGTTGGGACGAGACCTGGTTCAGAAGTTACAGCCATTTCAATTTCGTGAAAATTCCCAATTCAGCACGCACGGGCAGTAGGGTATCCGTTATCCTCCGAATTGACTTTTTCTACTTGGGATATGGGCCAAATCATTAGTTTACAGCCTAAAAACAATTATGCTATTTTTTTTTTTTTTTTTTTTTCAAGTGTCATCAACCCCTGCCTGTAGGACGATACTTGTCCCATTTGATTAACATGGGACTTTTGCCCTTTTTATGCCTGGTTTACGCAGCGCCGTAACTTGACTTAATTCAAGGATTGACCAATCAGGAGGCTCGATTCACCTGGCGTATGGATAAAGCAGCCTGCTGATTGGTCAATCCTTAAATTAAGTTAAGTTACGGCGCTGCTTAAATCAGGCATTAGACTTTAATTGTTTTTTTTTCGCTGACTACCTTCCTTACCTCATCAAATATTGTTGATTCTACTACTGTTCCGACCTTTTTGGATGGACATACTTTTATATCGTAGAAAAAAGGAGTTTTCATAAGTTTTGAAGTTTTTTTCAAAATTTATTTTTAACGTATTTTTCAGTAATTCTCGAATATTTTCGAATATTCTTGAATTTATTGACTTTTCAATGCTTTTTGTTTGAATTAAAAAAATATTTGAAAGATATTGAACAATGTGGTAAAATTGTATATTGTGTACCTAGGGCGTAAAGTGGGCTTTTTTAGACAGAGTGTGGAGTTTGCAGTACGAGTCAGAGGCGAGGTAGCACGAGCCGAAGACGAGTACTGCAACCACACAAGGTCAAAAAGCCCACTTAGCCCCTGGTGCACACCATATTTTTTGTAACAGCACGATTTTCGCGTTTTTTCTTCCTTTTTGATAATTTTTTTGAGAATATTGAAAAATAATTTAGCGGGCGTTTTCAGTTTATTTTTGCCCGCTTATGCTCGAATAGCGGGCAAAAATAACTTGAAAACACCCGCTGCTCGATTTAGCGGGCAAAAATAAACTGAAAACGCCCGCTACTCGACGTAGCGGACGTTTTTTTTTTTTGCCCGCTCATCTAAAAACCGCCACTTTAGACCCGATTAATGGGTTAAAAAAACGTGAAAATCGTGCATGTGTTACAAAAAAAAATTTTACCGCTTCAAAACTCAACATTTTTTTTTCTATTCATTAAAAAATATGTCCATCCAAAGAGGTCAGAACAGTAGTAGAATCAACAATATTTGATGAGGTCATGAAGGTAGTCAGCGAAAAAAAAAAAATTAAAGTCTACTCTCTTAAAAGAAATCAGTGGGAAATCAGTGGAATTTCACTGATTTACCAGTGGATCTCACTGATTGCCCAGTGAAATCTTACTGATTCAACTAGTGAACATAGAAGTGGGGATAATTCACTGATTTAACCAGTGAATTCCACTGATTGAACCAGTCAGAACCACTCAGAACATAACCAATATAATTATACTTACGCGCATGCGCGCGCACAGCTGATCGAGGTTCACTGGTTAACTCAGTGAGCCCGGACTCACTGGTTGAATCAGTGAAATTCCACTGATTTCTTTTAAGAGAGTAATGCCTGATTTACGCAGCGCCGTAACTTAACTAAATTGAGGGATTGACCAATCAGCAGGCTGCTTTAGCCACACGCCAGGTGAATCGAGCCTCCTGATTGGTCAATCCTTGAATTAAGTCAAGTTCCGGCGCTGCGTAAACCAGGCATAAAAAGGGCAAAAGTCCCATGTTAATCAAATGGGACAAGTATCGTCCTACAGGCAGGGGTTGATGACACTTGAAAAAAAAATAAATAAAAAATAACATAATTGTTTTTAGGCTATAAACTAATGATTTGGCCCATACCCAAGTAGAAAAAGTCAATTCGGGAAATAACGGATACCCTACTGCCCGTGCGTGCTGAATTGGGAATTTTCACGAAATTGAAATGGCTGTAACTTCTGAACCAGGTTTCGTCCCAACTTCCGCATGGTCTCAAAACTTTCGTCTTTCGATGCAGAATTTTGTGTCCAAAATTAAACAAAATCGAGAACGGCGTATTTTTGTAAATCAAGATTTAAACTTCTTCAAGCACATATTCCATGTTTCCAACATCCGGAAAAATCAGAAAATATTTTCGTTCGAAAGTACGCACAGACACTGACAGATTTTGTGGGAAACATTTTTTCGTAGGACATCTTGGTACTGAATCGAAACTCCATGAAAAAGTAGTGATTTTGGTCATTTGAAATTTTCGAAAAATCCTATCTTCCAAATCGTAGCTTTGAAAAATCTAAAATAAATCACTAATCTCTCTTGAGTCTAGGACTACAAGAGAAAAAATTGATTCGAAAATCGAGAGGGGTGAGGGTTCGGGACCGTTCGAAATATTCTGGAATTCCCCATATATAATATACATTCCCTCCCGCCCCAGCGCTATCCTCAATCCGATCGATGCGCATCAAAGAAGGCCCATTTCATGCCGTTATTATAAAAAATACAGTGTGCAGTTAGGGAGGGATGGCCATTTCTACGTCGGGTGAGTTTTGGGCACTCGCTCGAAATGGTCATCTCCCCCCCCTAGTTGCACAATATACTATTTCAAACGACTTTGACCCTTCTATCAATTGGTGTTGGAATTTCTTTCCGTTCATTATCGCTTATCAATTATGTGTTAGTTTACTTCGACTCAAATTATCCTACTCGATGCAATTATTTCCTCAATTAGAATATAAATTTATTTTTTACACTTATTATTACTGATATAATATACAATATTTATCATTTCTAAATCTAACATAGTATTACCATTTTAAATTTCATTGCTATAATATATCTGTTGTTTCCGTATCTAGTCCTCTCATATTGGAATTTCACAGACGTACCAACATGGCATCAGGGTGCAGTAGAAATTTGTTAGTGAAACGCCGCCGAATGATATACCGGCGCAGTCGCCATGACTGTGAGGACTACCTTCCAACCATACTATAGATGTAAGAGAGAGGCCTGGATAAAGAATGCAGGATTAATTTATCACATCACATAGGAAAAATATAAGAAAAACGCAACAAAATTTTTTGTTCGAAATCGAAAATCGCAAGGTCAGATCACTTCCGTTTTCACGTGGACTACCTCCTATATAGGTTCTCGTTGTCAATCTTTATGAAGATCTTGGATTAGATTGAGACTTACCATTATCAACTCTGACCCAATCATCATCAGTAGTATTCGATCTCCGAATGCCAACGCTAATCCAATTGTCAACCTCAGATTGCATGGCAGATATACGTTCGATTTTTTCGACAGTATCGGCGATAGCTAAGTCAGCACCCTCCGTGATACACCGATCACGCGCTCGTACCCACGTAATAGATGTCTTGTAAACTTTGTAGGCTGCATGAAGGTCAGGAAATCTCACGTAGCCCTCGGGAAGAGTAGAAGGTGCAGGAGCCGGTGTCGGGGTGGAATTTATTACTGGAACCCTCGCTGGAACCATTGGAATTTCACATATGTACCAAAATCTCGCCGAGGCGCAGGGCACGGTAACTAGTGCAGTTCCACCGTATTCTATACCGGCGCAGTCCCAATCAGGATGAGGATTCTGACGTTTATTCCATGGTATGGATGCAAGCGGGAGGCCTGGAAACAAAAAATCAGGATTAATTACATGATCGTATATATCTATATAGGTTCTCGCTGTTCATCTTCATGAAGATCTCGGATTAAATTGAAACTTACCGTTGTCAACTCTGACCCAATCTTCAGTAGTATTCGATTTCCGAATGCCAACGCTGATCCAATTGGTCACCCCAGATTGTATGGCCCACATACGCTCGATTTTTTCGAGACTATCGGCGATGGCCAACTCAGCACCCTCCGCGATGCATCGGTTACGCGCTTGCACCCACGTAACATCTGTTGCGTAAACTTTGTACGCCGAATGGAGGTCAGGAAATCTCACGTAGCCCTCGGGGAGAGTAGAAGGTGCAGGAGCCGGTGTCGGGGTGGAATTTATTACTGGAACCCTCGCTGGAACTATTGGAATTTCACATACGAACCAAAATCTCGACGAGGCGCAGGGCATGGTAACTAGTTCAGTTCCACCGTATTCTATACCGGCGCAGTCCCAATCAGGATGAGAATTCTGACGTTTATTCCATGGTAATGATGCGAGAGGGAGGCCTGGATACAAAAAAATCAGGATTAATCACATGATCGTATACAGGGTGTCAAAACTAACTATGTCACCTCGACGGGTGGTGATAGGGGGGACCTCAACTAACATTTTCGATATAGGAACCCATGTCCAGAAAGTTGACGTTACCTTGATGAGAGGGATTCAGAGTTTTCGGCGAACGCCTGCAACGCTCGCTCACAGGCGCGGCGATATCCTCGAGGATTTAGAAATAATCTAAGTCTAATTCAACTATTTATTAGCAACATAAAGAATCTATCACAGTTTTACAAATATCACAGAAAATAAGTATTTTCGCAAATTTCATTTCTACAAAAAACAACTGTCATGCTGGTGTTTTTTTGTTTTTGTTTGTCGAATCAAAGAAATGTGATAATGCAACTAGTGAATATTTTGGAACCATAAAAATAATAGCCTTAAAAAAGGAAATTATTTAGCTCCATTAAATTTCTTCTATATTGAAAAAATCTTACACTGAGAAAAAGGTCTTGTTGAAACAACCAAAATTTGGTTATTATACGGTCAAAGAAATTTCTTTGTTGGGCCAACCAAAATTTTGTTGTGCCAACAAGAAATTTGGTTGACTGAACAAAGAAATTTCTTTGGCCGTACAATAACCAAATTTTGGTTGTGTCAACAAGACCTTTTTCTGAATGTACCTTTATTGAAGAAATTCGTTTTTTGAGTCAATGAATAATTATATTATGCTGAGAAATAAATTTTTCGAGTTGAGAAAAAATTATCCTGAACCAAAAAAAAAATTTATTCAGTCAAAAATAAAACTAACTCTAACCAAGAGAAATATTTCTTGTCCCAAGAAAGTTTTTTCTTGGTTTAAGAATTTTTTTTTCTTACTCTGAGATATTTTTGTTTTAATTGAAAAAAAAAAAAAAAAAATTCTGGGATTAATAAAGTCAGAGGCTTCAGCCAATAAAAATATTTCTTGAATTGAGACAAACATTGCTTGACCCAAGAAAGTATTTTCTTGGTTTGCGGAATTAGTTTTTCACACGAAGAAAATGATGTCTTTCACGAAGTAAATAATTTCTGGATCCAAAGAATTTTTCACTCCAGTCACATACAAATTTTTGTTTTGGTTCAACAAAAAAATTTCGAAGCAATTTTCTATCTTGGTTCAAGCTATCTTTTTTTTTTTCTCTCATCAAGGTAACGTCAACTTTGCGGACATGGGTTCCTATATCAAAAATATTAGTTAAGGTCCCCCCTATCACCACCCGTCGGGGTGACATAGTTAGTTTTGACACCCTGTATATCTATAGGTATAGGTTCTCGTTGTTCATCTTCATGAAGATCTCGGATTAAATTGAAACTTACCGTTGTCAATTCTGATCCAATCTTCAGTAGTATTCGATTTCCGAATGCCAACGCTGATCCAGTTGGTCCCCCCACATTGCATGGCCCACATACGCTCGATTTTTTCGACACTATCGGCGATGGCCAAGTTAGCACCATCCGCGATGCACTGGTCACGCGCTTGCACCCACGTAACATCTGTCGTGTAAACTTTATATGCCGAATGAAGGTCAGGAAATCTCACGTAGCCCTCGGGGAGAGTAGAAGGTGTAGGAGCCGGTGTCGGTGTAACATTTATTGCTGGAATTCAATTTGAATCAGAATGGCAGTAATTTTATATTGTATGTAATGGGATAGGTCCAGTTTATTTACTCACTGTCATCCGTGGTTTCGTGAATAACGTGGGATCGGTTGAAAATTATTTGACACACAAATAGCAAGAAACCGAGCAGCTTGGCGCACATCTTGGACCTTTATGAAAGTACTCGAAGTTCTGATGGCAATTGGGAATTTGTCCGCGCTATTTAAACCCCAAAATTGATACCCTTCGTGAACTTCAGTATCTTCATACCGTTCGTATCATTAGCTGACAACGCAAAGTGATTGCAAGAACAAATGCGAAATGTTAAAGGCCCGGACACGCTCAAATCGGATCGCAGTCGCAAATGCAAGCGCAGTGATCTGACGCTCCTGATTGGTTGTTGACAAAATTTGTCCAAAGCTAAGCCAATCAAGAGCGTCAGATCACTGCGTTTGCGTTTGCGACTGCGATCCGATTTGAGCGTATCCGGGCCTTAAACGGCAAAAGTACCTGACCATTGAATTTCCCTTCCGATTTGACTAGACAATCTATTCAGCCCTGAATTTTAGTAGGACACTTCTCGTCTCAGCTTTATAAATACAGATCTGAACTTCTTCCATTTTGTCTCAGTTTCAGACATTGCAACGTTTATAGTTCACAAAATAATGAACAAACAGATATGAGCTGTTGTGCACTTGTGAATTTAACTTTGTGATTACCGACCATGACAAGGCCAGATGATTATTCCTTACCGTTCACTTGCTATCAGAGGGATTCGTTTTGTGCGTTCAATTAATTCTATAGGGAATATCTGCGGCAACATGAATTCCTAAAACTGATTTCCTCATCTTTCATTTTCTCAGTTTTATCTTTCGTCCTCTCTGTGAAACCATCGGAAAATCTCAAATCGCCACATGAAGCAGTATCGGTTACAATCAGTGTACGGCATACTCATTAGTCCAAAGAGCCTAAGCTGTTAATCCACTCAACTCGTTCACCGGCACTAATCCTTTTAACACCACTTCTTGGATTTTGGTAGGTATGGGTGGGGATACATGGACCGCACACCCCTTAGTTCCTTTTATTTTTCCTGAACGCTGCCCCTACCATCGAACTTTTCGGTAAGGACAAGTGACAGTTTTCAGGTAGACCGAGGGCACTTACGGTCCCACTAATTGAGACTTATGCCCGGTTGCATAAACGAGGGTTACCCAAAAGTTTAAATAACCTCCGCACCGCATACTACCCGTTCAATCTACATGGACTGTCACTTGTCGGAAGTTAACAGCGATTCATGCATGACAGCTGTCAGATGAAAAAACGGTTGACTGCGGGTAGTATCTGCAGGGTCACCTACGGGTTATTTGAACCTTCGGGTATCCCACGCTTATGCAACCGGCCATTAGCGTCGTGCTGGCTCGGAGAGCCCGGCGAAGCCGTTTACTGCCGTACTGGGTATCGAGTTGTTGTTCTCGATAAGCTTGTAAAACGAAAGAACCTACATTGGTTTCGGACTATTGCTTCATTTATTCATTCGTTTATCATATTACCTATACATAGGTATATACAGAGCGAATCTATGGAAACTTTCCACAGACAACTTTCCACAGATGTGGATGCTCTGTATATTCTTTCGTTCTAAACAAAATTTCCAACCGAACGAATACCATTTCCTAATTCGAAAAAAAAAAAAAAAAAAAAAAAACTAGTAGCTTAGCGTACATTTTCAACTGATACGAATACACTTGGGTCACTAAATGCGATTGGGATTTCATTCGCGCTATTTGAACCTCGAATGAGATACCTTCTGTAAACTTTGGCCTTTCGATATCATTTTTTGATGATACTAACTTATTTACGGATTCATGTCAAATAAAAGTCGTTTCCACTTTCCCAATTGATATACAAAAGGTTTTCGATACCAGCTTTAGATATTGAACTGCCTGAGACAAAGGCTGCACTGAATGTCCTTCGTCTGATCCCTACTGAAAATTTCCAGATGGATTCATCTGGTCGTTCGAAATTCCTATGGATTTTGCTGGAAATCCAGCAGGTTTCAGATGGAATTCATTGGATTCTGCTAGCAATCCACTAGATTTCAGATGGAATCCATAGGAATTTCGAACGACCAGATGAATCCATCTGGAAATTTTCAGTAGGGATCGCTCGTGTGATTCTGATTATTCCAGCCATCGTTGGTTATTTTATAGTAAATTACAGCACACAGAAAATCAAAATTGCCATGAGTGAGCTGAGATAGTTTCTTTTTCATAAATTTTCTTGATCCTGAATCGCTAGATGAAGTATCATCGTCGACATCATCGTCGTGCATAAAGTCAAGAGGCAACGTTGTGAAGCTTTATTATTTTTTATCTTCTTTCTACCGCAAACAATTCTTTAAATTTCGACGTTCACCCAATTGAAGCCAAAACGTGATGATGATCAAAAAATTTGTCGTGTGTGCGTGTCACATATTTTGCATATCACATTGAAGTCCGTATCTGAATGCTCATTTCGCAATGTGTAATTCAAGCAATTACTCGTAGCTTAATTAACTCTACGAGACATATATGATATCATCTTCCGGACGTTAATTATAAGTCGGTTTCACGGAGATCTTTTATCATTTTAATCGATAATTTCGAAACGTATTCGGATTGGAATTTTACTGATGATTGTTCTAAGCCCTAATTCTGAATTTGTACGACTCCATTATTTTGTAACCCCAAAATATTAGCATTCGAATCAAGCATTGACACATGAGGGATGCAGTGACAGCACACGGCTCTTTGAACTAACTTTGACCTTTCTAACATTTGGTGTTGGAATTTCATTTCATTGACCAATTAATTTATTACATATTTGTGTATTTTTATTCACATTTCGCTACTTGATATGATTATTTCTTTAATAAGAATATACATTCATTTCTTGCAGGTATTACTTATGCATATCTAATAATTTATCATTTCTACATCGAATATTACAATTTCAAATTACATTTCTATATAATATATCCGTTGTTTCCGTATGCAGTTCTCTTATATTGCAATTTCACACATGTACCAAAACTCGATCAGGTCGCAGTGGACGTTAACTAGTGAATTTCCGTCAAATGATATACCGGTGCAGTCACCATCATTGTCAGGATGATTTCGCGCCCAGGATATGGATGCAAGAGGGAGGCCTGGATAAAAAATTCAGAATTAATTACATGATCATATAAACAATACATCTCTATATCTATGATCAAAATCTCGGATCAGATTGAAGCTTACCGTTGTCTACTCTGACCCAATCACTAGTACTATTCCATCTCTGAATGCCAACGCTGATACAATCGTCGACCTCAGGATGAATGGCATATAAACGCTCGATTTTCTCGCGAGTATCGGCGATAGCCAAGTGAGCACCCTCCGCGATGCACAGGTCACGCGCTTGCACCCATCTAACACCTTCCGTGTAAACTTTGTACGCCGAATGGAGGTCAGGAAATTTCACGTAGCCCTTGGGGACATTAGAAGGTGCAGGAGTCGGTGTCGAGGTGGAGTTTGTTACTAGAAATAAATTTAGATTAGAATGGCACTAGTTTTATATTGTATGGAATGGGATAGGTCCAGTTTATTTACTCACTGTCATCCGTGGTTTCGTGAACAACGTGGGATCGGTTGAAAATTATTTGACACGCAAATAGCAAGAAACTCAGCACCTTGGCGCACATCTCGGAACTGTATGAAAGCACTCGAAGTTCTGATAGCAATTGGGAATTTGCCCGCGCTATTTGTACCCCAGAATAGATAATCTTCGTGAACTGGGGTATACTTATATCGTTCGTATCATTGGCTGACGACGCAAAGTGATTGCAGCAACAAATGCGAATAGTTAAGCGATAAAAATACCTGACCATTGAATTTCTCTTTCGATTTGACTAGACAATCTATTCAGCCCTGAATAGCCCGTACGGAAAAAACTCCTAAGATGTCAGTAGTAACTACTGAATATAAGTAGTAAGTGAGTTGTCACTACCGCCGGTAAGTAGTAATTTAGTAGTAACTACTGACGATAAGTATACTGATGAGTAGTTACCATTGGCGAGTGGTGACTATTGAATAGTCACTATTCTATACTGTTGTGTAGTTCACTGACAAGGGAACCCCGCCAAGTGTCCCCCTCCGATTTCAACGAAACTTTGGGAGATTGTAGAGGGGGTGAAAATATTCGACACGTATTTTTTTATATCTGCGGAATTTCACCCCAAGGGGTGTATCAACCCCTGAAAATCGCAGATTTCGCTATTCGATAGCTCGCGAAGAACGAACGACCGAAGATTTTTGGCTGACAAGGTGCTACCGGGGGTTTTCGGGGACGCTAATTACGAATCTGACATCAGATTTTGAAAATTCAAAATGGCGGATCCAATATGGCGAACGTCGAAACTAAAAATGGTACCAATTTTCCCGAAATTTTGTACCCGGGAGTTTTCGAGGTCGCTGATTACGAATCTGGCATCAGATTTCCAAAATTCAAAAATTGGTACCATTTTCGTTACGACGTTCGCCATATTGGGTCCGCCATTTTGAATTTTGAAAATCTAATGTCAGATTCGTAATTAGCGACCCCGAAAACCCCCGGTAGCACCTTGTCAGCGAAAAATCTTCGGCCGTTCGTTTTTCGCGAGCTATCGAATAGCGAAATTTGCGATTTTCAGGGGTTGATTACACCCCCTTGGGGTGGGATTCCGCAGATATTAAAAAATACGTGTCGAATATTTTCACCCCCTCTACAATCTTCCAAATTTTCGTTGAAATCGGAGGGGGACACTTGGCGGGGTTCCCTTGTGAGTAGTATTACATCATATGTATGTGTGGTACACTACTGGTGACTTCTTACCTGTAGTGTACGACTTTGTGTTGCAATTACTACTGGACAATACCTAGTGTACTACTCGACAGTAGTGACTATTCTGACTACATGCTCGAAAGAGCGTTGAGTCGAAAAAAGGAAGAAGAAGAAGAAGAAGTAGTGACTATTGGATAGTCACCGCTCGTCAATGATAACTACTCGTCCGTAGTTAGTAGTCACCAGTATTCGCGAATTTACAGTCTGGGAACCACTGAAGAATGGCAGTAGTATTCAAAGGTATAGCAGTAGTTTATCAGTAGTTATTCCAGTAGTTTCCCAGTAGTATTTCAGTAGTTTATTCCGTACGGGATCCGTAGAACTTCTCGTTTCAGCTTTCTGGATACAGATCTTAACTTCTCCTATTTTGACTCAGTTTCAGACATTTCAACGTTTATAGTTCACAAAATAATGAACAAAGAGATACAAGCTGTTATGCACTTGTGAACACAGTCGGCTATCGCAATAGGGCCACCTCCCCTGAACAGCATTCAGCAGCTTCCCCCACTACTCTACCTGCCGGTATTATTGCCGTGCCTTTCTCGACTACGCTCGCAATAAGGCCGTGGTAATAGAAATGAACAGTTTGCAGGACATTTTATATCTATCGCACGCGCGCAGCCTTATTGCCCGAGTCGAAATTTAGCGCCTCCATTGAACCTATACTTCTAGGTTCAAATCAGGATGTGGAGGATCACAGGAGGGTTAACTCGCATTGTAATTAGCGCCTACTTTGAACCTCAAATGGGCCGTTATTGGACGATCTTCCATGTTTAGGTTCAAAGTAGGAGCTCGCGAGAACCTAGGAAAACCCTCGACCTCCTCCCATTTGCAAAAAAACAAAATAGTAGCGGCAGATCAGACTCATACTTTGTCATATATACACGGAGAGAAAAAACTGGCGATTAACGCGTGAACATTGGCCACGCTTCAATAGCAAGCATTTCTCTTGGAAATCGCAAGGAGCTTCACGGAAAAAGTCCGTGAGCTCTCTTGGAAATATCCCTCGGACAACTTCACGGTATTAGCGCAAGGCAGCATTACTATGAATCCAACTGATTCTTGGCATCTTCGCATGGGCGCTGGTGCATTCAGGGCAAAAGGGTATGTCGCGCATTAAACCCATGAGGTCCTCTAGCAAATTGAGCAAGAGACGCTTGCGGTGTTCGCATAACAAATACTCCGCGTGTGAATCCCATGAATTCTCTTGCATTAAACCCTAGATTTTTCTCTCCGTGTACTTGTTGTCCAAGCGCCTATGTAAATCTCCTATGATACTGAAATTTACTGTAGGAGCTCTAGGTCGAATAGTATCATAGGAGGTTCAAATAGGCGCTGGAAGAATCAAAGCAGGGTTAAAATTTCTACTCGGGAAGAGTTGGAAGTCCAAAGGAGGAGCAAACGTAGTAAATGGAGAACTTAGAGGTTCACTGTAGGAGCTCTAGGTCGAATAGTATCATATGAGGTTTAAATAGGCGCTGGAAGAATCAAAGCAGGGTTAAAATTTCGACTCGGGTGTGAGCGCTCGACGCTAAACGCACACCAAGTATTGGTGGGGGAACGGAAATTCTTGGAATTAATTAATTATTCCCCCATGAACCCAGATTGCGGGCGATCCACCCTGTGGGTGATGTACCATACGATGAGGTACAATTCAATTGATTGGGAAACAATTTTCTTATGTTATTCAGATGGGAATTCGAAAAGATCGTTGAGACACCCCTTAACATCGTTCTAGAGGCCCTAAATTTCACCATACATCTTGTCTGACTATCTTCTCAAATTTTTGGGGCACGCCGAGAGTTAACGAAAAAATCGTCGTTACCTCAAATCAGTCTAATATACATGCAGAAAAGAACGGGATGCATGCATCCAGTTCACCTTCATCACATAACTTCTACCCTTCCATCAATTGATGTAAAACATACATGATAGGGACATTATGGACTGAGAAGGAACTCGCAAGATATTTCAGTGGAATAGAATTCTTTATCGAATAAAATTAATCTAAGTTGCAATAGATATATAAGTTTTGTTCGACGTTCCGAAATGGTAGTTTTCAAGTCGCAACCTCAAGTAGAACTGTCTTGGACATCGGCAAAGGGTAGAATGTCGGTTTTGGAAAAGGTGGTAAGAGTTGGTGGGTGGTATCTTTGGGATGAAAGGGCACCAATGAATTCAGGGATACAAAATTAAGGGTGAGAATAAATGAAGATGTAGGTCAAAGGACTGTTTGTTCGTTTTATGGATTTACGGTTGGATGACCGAAAATGTTTTATTGCGAGTTGCGGTAATTAAGAGATACCCACACTGAGAGAAAAAAGTGATTGAATGAAACAAATATTCTTTGATCCAACTAAACGCGGCGGTTACGGGTGGCGAAATGAATATTTCGTAAATACAACCAAAATATTAGTTGATCAAACTAAATGGAAAACGATTCCATCGAATAAATGTGTAGTTGATTCTACAATTAGAAATTCAAGTGAACCAAATATTCAGTTCACTGAAGTGTATTATTTCCTTGATCTGATAAATCTTTTGTCAGTTGAAACGTAGCATTGTAGAAATGAACAAACGTCTGATCAAATCAAAGTTATGTTCTATTTATTTGACTGAATTGCAGCTGAAGGAACTAAATATTCGGTTATAGCAAACAAAGCTAGGTCCACGCAACTCAACATTCATTTCAGTGAAGAGTGTCATTTGCTGCTCCAACTAAATATTCTGTTGATTCCAAACATAACGCGGTTGAATTGAACAAATCTTCAGGTAAATCAAACCGGTACTTCGGTTGTTACAATGAATCTTGGTTATCGGAACTTAATATTTAGTTATAGCAAACAAAGCTGGGTCCACGCAACTGAAAATTTATTCCAGTAAAGAGTGTAATTTGCTGCTCCGAAAAAATATCCTGTTGATTCCAAACACAATGCGTTTGAATTGAACAAATCTTCAGGTAAATTAAACCGATACTCTGGTGGTTTTAATGAATCTTGGGTATCGGAACTGAACATTCGGTTAAAGCAAACAAAGCTAGGTCCACGCAACTCAACATTTATTTCAGTGAAGAGTGTAATTTGCTGCTCCGAAAAAATATCCTGTTGATTCCAAACATGGTGCGGTTGGATTGAACGAATCTTTAGGTAAAACAAACCGATACTTCGGTTGTTATAACAAATTTTGGTCGACAGAACTAAATGTTTGGCTCAAGGGATTAAGGTTAAATATTCGTTTCAAAACGAATATCAATGAACTAGCTTCAACGTATATGATTAAAGGAAGTATTTATTATATTATATATAATGCATGATAAATATAAACGGTATTTATGAACTATAGTAGTCTCCAGCACATATTAAAGTATTAGTGAGATATTTAAACAATTTGCAATTGAAATTCTAGAATAATTTTATACACTCATACATATCACTATTATCACATAGAAAAGCATCATTACATATAATGAAATTATATATAATGCATGATAAATATAAACGGTATTTATGAACTATAGTAGTCTCCAGCACATATTAAAGTATTAGTGAGATATTTAAACAATTTGCAATTGAAATTCTAGAATAATTTTATACACTCATACATATCACTATTATCACATAGAAAAGCATCATTACGAAATCATCTCAGAAATTTACAGACAAATGGCCGATTATATACCGATGAGAAGCATGCAATCACAAAGAAAAGTATTAGTATATACGTAATTATTTCACAAATTCCCGTATAAAATGGCTGAGTAATTATATATGTGACTCTACAACTATCACATGAAAAGATATTAGTACAAGATCATCTCACAGATTCGCATATGAAATGTTTAAGTAACTATATACTGATAAGCATATACATATTATTACATAGAGAAGTATTTCTACGAAATTATTTTACAAATTCCCGTATAAAATGGCTGAGTAATTATATATGTGACTCTACAACTATCACATGAAAAGATATTAGTACAAGATCATCTCACAGATTCGCATATGAAATGTTTGAGTAACTATATACTGATAAGTATACGTATTATCACATAGAGAAGTATTACTACGAAATTATTTCACAAATTCCCGTATATAAAAGATGAGTAATTATATAGGTATTACTCTACAGCTTTCACATTAAAAAAATATTAGTACAATATCATCTCACAGAATCGCATATAAAATGTCTGAGTAACTATATATACTGATAAGCAAGGCACGGACTTTCGTGTTGGATTCGTCACAGCAAGATCGCGAGCGCTCGGAAAAATGAGCGTGGTTCAATTTTTTTATGGACTCTGAAATATTTCCTGATTTTAGGACTTAGAATATTTTCGCCTTGAAGGAACTTTAAAAAAAAAAAAATGTTTCCAGGGACGTCGAAAAATTTTGCATCCAAGGAGAAAAGAAAATATTTACGTCTGCCGGAGAATAAAGATTCAATATTTACTCGTTAAATGAAATAAAAAATTATTAATTGTCTTTCTAAAAATTTTGTTAATTTTTTTTCTTTCAATTTGTTTCCAACGTATATTTTTTGTTTGTTCGCAAAAAAAGTTTCAATTTTTTTTGTATAGAATAATTTTTGTCTCATTTTTATTTTCAACATGTTTTTTCTAAAAATATTTTCGTTCCACATTTCTTTTTCTAAAAAAAAAAAAACCACTTTCTTAATCTCAGCAATTACAGGATCAACGGCATCGTACGAAATGAGACAAAAAAATTATTCGATACAAAAAAAATTGAAACTTTTTTTGCAAACAAACAAAAAATATACGTTGGAAACAAATTAAAAAAAAAAAAATTAACAAAATTTTTAGAAAGACAATTAATAATTTTTTTTTTTTCATTTAACGAGTAAATATTAAATCTTCATTCTCCGGCAGACGTAAATATTTTCTTTTCTCCTTGGATGCAAAATTTTTCGACGTCCCTGGAAAGCAATTTTTTTAAAAGTTCCTTCACGGCGAAAATATTCTAAGTCCTAAAATCAGGAAATATTTCAGAGTCCATAAAAAAATTGAACCACGCTCATTTTTTCGAGCGCTCGCGATCTTGCTGTGACGAATCCAACACGAAAGTCCGTGCCTTGCTGATAAGTATATAATTACACAGAAAAGTATTAGTATTAAATATTAAAATTATAGTATAACTCCAGAATTATTACAATGAGGTCAACTCATTACAACAAACAATATTATAACTCCAACAATTTTTCAAGACCTTAAATCGCATGCTTGACAACATCAAATTAAAGTAATACGAGTGAAATTATTGTTCATTCAAAGACACGGTACATAATAGTTTCCATTATTCATAACATGTATACTAAAAGGCAGGTGTGTGGTGAGCTGTTTCTGTGATATAAAGCCCCACTTTTGTGTTTCAATTACTTGAAATGCATGTACATGCTGTATAAGGCCCAGATTTCTCAATTTAAAGAACAAAAAATGCACTTGACGAGTGGTATCAACGAGCACGTATTGAATTTTTCCAAATATTGGTTCCGAATCATTATCATCCGTCACAATAATCATACCTGGCTTATACGTGATACCATTGATCTGTGCCCAAGTCGTGGTCATGCATTTATGATCAAAATCATGTGGAAGAGCTACTTTAAAATTACAAAACTCATTATTGCTATTCAGCGCTGTTTGAAGTATAACTCCACATGATAGACGTTCATCAAATCCTCTAGCATTGAAAAATCTGTGTGCCATTTTCAATTGATTTTTTAAAGCTAATGTGTAAGCTGGATTAACACGCGAGGTTGAGACCTTGGCATTATTTTTAAAGTCTCTATGTCTTGCTTCAAAACGCATACATGAAATATTACCCATTGGACCAATCTCTTCCATGAGACGTGGATAGTGATTAAGAAAATGATGTTTTGGTTTCAGATTTTCTTCGAAAATTTGAATGTATAAATAATGATGTTCAACTATCAGAGTGCGAAGCAACTGACAACCGTCGCTTGTAACTGTTGGGGCCGTTATTATACAGTTGATTTCCCGAAGTATAATGTATAGCTCCCATGCTTTAATATCTGAATCAACAAGATCACCCACAATCAAACCCAAATATTGCACGAAACAAGACATTTCACATGCTGACATAATCAGACACCCTGATTTCAAAGCATCTTCCTTTATTGGAGGTGGAATGTTAGTACAAATACTGGTATTGAAATTAAAAAGCCGAATCCTTTCGTTCAGTGTTTCGAGGGAAAACACTTTGTCTTTGTACACTAGTTTGTTTAGAATCTTTGCCATATCATACCTGAAGACACCTTCCTCTAGATCATGTGCTCGGTCAGCGCTAGAATTTAGTATCACGTGGTAAAACGGGATTTTATTGAAAATGGATTCTTCTTTGATACCTCTAGAACATTCAGCCACATCTGAGTTGTAATTTTCGATGGTACGCAACAGTTCAACATCCTCTGTCACTTGTTTATGTAGCGTTTGTTTATCAGCCAAGCAAATTCGACAACAATATTGCGCGTTGAAACTAGTTGTAAAACCGAAAATGCTGTTCAGCCCTAAATTATCTCCTATGATTAATGATAAAACAAAGTATATTTTTGTTTCTTTACCGTCAATAACTGTACTGATGCCTTCAGTTCCAAGCTGAGTGATTTGACATATCAAATTGGCAAATAGAGTTTTATTCCCATACTTTTCCTGATCTTTTGTGTGGTGTAATTGAACAAGTAGAATATTTTCAATTTTACTTTGATACTCCTTAGGAAAGCAAGCTATGGTGCAATACACGGCTCCCAGTTTATGGATCCCTTTATGTGACCCTAAGGGATTGTTGATCTCAAAATCATCGAAATATAAGATCAGAGGTAAAACGATTTGACCCTGGAATTCATGTGCAATTGATTTCCATCGTTTACCTTGGACAATTGATGTCATTACGTTACTTTTTTGGAGTTCTTCGAGCTGGGCAAGAGTGGACTCCAAAACGTTTGGTAGTTCAAGGAATCTCTTTAACAATATTTTTAGAGGTACTATTTGTAAGTTAGAATTACGAACGCCAATTTTCATACCTGTGCTATTGTGTCGTGGTTGTAATGTAGCACCTATACAAATAGACTCTGCTACAATAAGATGGTTGGAATTTGAGAGGTGTTTGAGTGTTTCATGTTCAGAACTAAAATTTTTGAAAGAACTTTGTATTAACTGAAACATAGCGTTCAAGTCTGATTTTGGATCTGGGCATTCAGGACAGTTATTTCTTTTTCTAAGTATTTCGTAACACGTATTACCATACAGTTCAGTAACGTCTTGTATGACTTCTTGTGCATTAGCTCTGGTCATAGACGTGTTAGCGTACAGTTTAGTGACGAAAGAAGTAGTGGCATTAGAAATGATATTTGAAAATTCTAATATAGAAATACAGGGCTGAACAACAGGGGACATCGATACTTGTTCGACACAAGCATTGCTTGTAGATGGTTCTATAATATTCGAAGTTAAATCAGTACTAGACTTCGGTATTGATTCGACGAGGATACTTTGCGTATCATTACTACAGTGACTAGTTGAAGAGCTTTTATTATTGGTATGCTTGTTGATCAGATGTTTTTTGTACCCATAGATATCATTGAAGCTACGTGAACAATCTGTGATTGGGCAAAGCAAGATTGAATTCTGTTGTAGACCATGTTTTAATTTAAAGTGTCCTGTAAAAAAGTTGAGTGACGGAAACTGTTCGACGCAAAGCGGACATGGATACGTCATGTTGTCAAGGCAAATTTAGCTACAGATATCGAATGATAATTGTCAAGTATGCGATTATACGGTAAGAAAAATTTGTTAGCATAAATGCTGGTTTGAACATCAGTATTATGCAGACACTTTGCTTATCCATGCGTGATGCTGTATTACTCAGCAGTTGCAATTGAGCTTTGGTTTTGCAGAAACTTTATAAGCTCCATTATGTAAGAAATTTGTTTGTCGTATTTTGTAGTGATTTGGTACAAACCATGTTGGATCAAATACCAAATGTGCTCGCTTTGAGCCGGGTAGGTAGCGTTGAAGACATGATATGCCTTGAAGCAGATGTTTATAGCGGATAGCGTCGATTCAACACTGTAAAGCGTTTTGTCGATGCACACGTAGAACGTAGAGATCTCCTTCAGGGTAGGTCCAACAACGATAATGTAAGGTTGAACAGTCAGTTTCATTTCACTCATTACCTCGACCTTTCTTGATTGGATCCGAGAAATATCCCCTGGAATCTATATAGTACAGATAATTTGTTGAATGTTTCGGAGCTCAAACTGATACAATACATTATCTTTTATCTAATACCTTGTCCCATTAATGTGAAATATCTTTTTTTTTTTTCAAACATGAAGAAGCAGGATGAAATAATTTAAATAAAGAATATATTAAAGTATGTTATTGTTTGCAATTAAAAAAAAAAAAAAATTAACCTTGGCATGTTCGATTAGACTTTCTGCGCACTCAGTTATGGTTGGCTTCCAGTGTTTAGCCTTCGTCCGAATTCTGCCTTTTGGTGGCACGAAGTGGGGTAAAAGTAAGAGTTGGACTGCAACTTTACTATCTACAAGCCGAAAAAAAAAAAATAATTTCAATCTACTGCTCTAAGAAATCGAAATCCAATAGTGTTAGTATGATAACCTTGCAAAGTTTTAACCAATTTTTCGAATGTTTGACATCAAATAATTAAAAATCAACAATTTTTGTTATACCACATTTATGTTATACTCCTACAATCAAACTGTAACATCTGAAAAAATTTGTTCCTTCAAAATCATCATGGAACTTTATGTGTAGTACCACTCACTTATATAATATTGAAATACGAATGGGCGTGAGATGTAATTGTTAAATTGATATTTCAACTCGAAGTGTGAAGTTCGATATTTTTTTCTCTTTTAATAATAATACGTATTTTTGAGAATCTTATTCATCAATCCCCATAAAACACCTATACAATCAGAACATAGCACTACCATATGATTTTAATATCTGCTACCCCCTCACCTTTATTCAAATCCTCAGATTTCAAAAGTTCGTATAGATCATTAGTTTTCTTTGTTTTCTTAAAGTCAGATAATTCATGGATGGTATCGACGAATTTTTCCCAATTGACGGCGGTATTAACTATCTTCGTCAGTTCAAGCAGCTCAAAATCAAGATTGACGAGTTCATGACCCATAGGATGTTGTAGGATTGGCCACTCTTTGAAAATATGAGCAACACTATTCCAATCTTTCTTAATTTCATTGCGACGATGTTGATAAGTTGCAGTCCAATGAGAAATGACCAATTCCCATGGCGCTTGATTTTTTTCTAGCCATTGAACACTCCTTTGAGTTTCAATATCTACTGTAAATTTGAATCTATTAGAATAGGTGAACAATTTGGAAGTTTTCCGAAAAGCAATTTGGTGTAATTTAATAAATAATTCACCGCATTAAAACACTGTGTAGCAAATTAATAAAACAAAAGATAGCAGCCAAACTTGTTCACATTGATTAATGTACATACATGAAGTGGAAGTTAGCAGAAGATAGCCAGCAGAAAATAAGCGCGCGCGTCCCGCGCACAGCGATTCTCACACGCTACGGAAATGACGTCTCTGACGATCGTCGAATGACATCGAAACGACTTAATTGAGGGTGTGCAAACGACCAAACTTGATATTTGTCCACCTTTTATCGGCGAAATGAATAAATGATCTTATTTTCTGCTGGCTATCTTCTGCTAACTTCCACTTCATTGTACATACAGCGGCTAATTCAATAAGTAAAATTCTGTCAAATCTCATTACAAGGTAATATACTATTTATAGAATTATTATTGGTGGTAAATTATCTCACATCATCCTATTCAAATGAAGATTGGTTTTGGCTGCTATCTTGAGATGCATCCTATTTGGTTATTTAATGTATATTTTGTATTTTATATTACTGATTCACCTGCAACCATTTCATCGCCACTCGACTGATCAACGGAACTGCTCGTTGAGGGAGTTTCATCGCCAATATTACGCCCTGTCAATTTTCTATATTCACGTATCTTATTGCGGTACTTATCAATGAGTTTTCCTCTAGAGGTAATAGATCTTTGATCGCGAGAAAATTTCTTTGTTATTGGTGGTACGTAATACGTGCCTGATACTTCGGTAGGAAATGTCTGCACAATCTCTTTGGATATGAGGTCGAACCCTTCATTTTTTAAAGATCCAGAACTGAAATAGTACAAAAAAAAAAAAAAAGAACAATCAGTTCTTCTTCCTGTTTAACAGCTAGGCACTGCAGAAATCAATCTATAAGGAATATTTACCCGTTAAAATCTTGCAAGATTTCAGAGATTATGATACCCACTATCATATTCCTGCATTGCCGAGACAATGTCTTCGTTTTCAAATACGATTTGAGAATAGCACGACCTTGCATACATCGTTTAAGCATATCTTTAACATGCGGGCGACAAAGTTTCGTTACTATTGTTTTTGCTGAATCGCCATTTATGTTATTAGAATCTAGATTTTCTTGATTATCCGAACTTCCTTCAGACACCATTTGGCTTGACTCAGAATTCTCAATGGGGTTCTATAAAGAAAATAAATAGGTTCAAGATATTAAATCTTGGTTTCAGATATTTATCAGATTTTTACCTATGCTTTGAAAAAGCTCATTTCAAAATGAGAATGGGTAAGTGGGGCATGAGAATGTGTCTGAACTAAAGGAAAAAATAGGCACACACGAAGTAACTTACTTGCGGCAACTCTTCATCCTTTTTTTTCTTTGAAAATTGTTCCCCCCACTTTAAAGCAAACTTAATCCTCAAGCCGATTTGGGGGATGAGTTCCTTAATTAAATCAGGTGTTAATGCTGATATTATACTCTCGTTGATACCATTTTCTGTGGACCATTTCGTTTCAATTAATTTATTTCAATCAAAAGCGTTTATAAATAATTAATGATTTCATTATCTGTATCCTTTTTTTTTTCCTCAGTACAGCTAGTACCGGCTAGTACAAAGTTCAAGATAATGCAGTCTGCTTCTTCATGTGGAATCTCATCTAATACAGGCAATAGGTAATATTGCAATACTGCACTAAATTACAGAAGTTATTTTTTTTTTCAATCAGGTTCAGTATCACGTACTGAATAGTACACCGAAAAAAAAGTATAAGTCCTACGGCGATACATTTCTGTACTATAGCAATACTCGTATACGCTATACACTTAAACTGAGTTTCAGTCCCACCACAATACTCGTATAGTGACTCGTATTAGCTCCACACTTACAGATTTCTTGAAAAGTTAAAGGTTATGAAGACATTATAAATGTCATTATAAAGAAAATAATAATAAAACCTCTTTCGTGTTATTACTATTTGTTATTAAAAATATTACAATTTACTCCTTAAATTAAATGCAATCCTTTTTTATAAAAACTTCGTAACGATTTGAAAGTTATGTTTTGTTTAGAGATACGCGCAACGCGGGAACTTTCTTACTATACTCACTGGTGGCTTGCTATAGTATCGTACGGAAAATATAAGTCCTACAGCGATACTGAGTATTGTGTATATCCACATATAGAGTATGCGTATAGGACTTATACTTTTTTTTCAGTGTATAAATAAAATCCTTACAAATGTTGACCCCGGAAATGCCGCCTTTTGAAAAAAAACTCTCCGTTATCGTGCACTCCAGGCCAAAAATTGTGATGACCTTTCTTGTAGGTAATCAAATTCCCTAACTTTTGTGTTGAATAATTTTTTTTTGTATCAATTACCATTTACGACCTATGATTTATTTACTGACTTGAGAACAAGAGAAAAAAATTATTCAACGAAAACGATAGAAATTTAATTACCTGCAAGAAAGGTTATTACGATTTTTAGCCTAAACTGCACGATAACGGAGATGTAGGCAGATACAGTTTGTCTCAAAATGGCGGCACTTTCGGGGTAGAGATTTTTAAGGATTTTGTTCACTTATATAGAGTACAAGATACTGAACGTAATTGAAAGAAAAATGAATGGATAGATAACTCCTGTAACTTAGTGCAAAGCGCACAAGAGTGCCGCGCTGTCCTATTGCCTGTACTAACCATGCAACAAGTAAATTATAGAACTTACCTTGAAAACGTTCGACGAGGCCTCCCAAGTCCCACGCTACTAGAAGTTCTTTGCAATAATCGTCGGCCATTATTTCACAAGACACTTTTGAATATTATAAACATTGAAATTTCGAAATTTGACAAATGAATAATGTAATTCTGAACGTTGTTCTCGATTGTTAACGCCGCAGAAAAAACAGTAAGCCTTCTTTCTGAACAAGCCACGAGGTAACCGGTAAAGTGGTTGGAGACGAAGTGCGGTCTTGGCGTTCCCCACCCGGCAATGCGAACGGAGCGTTCGTGTCACATGACTATCAGATCCAATCAGATGCCAGGACTTGAGTCACGCCATTTCAACAGCCAATGAGACGGCGCCACGCATAATGCAACGGCTTTGGGGCTCCGGCAGCCGCGGAACGCTCGATTAGCCGCCCCCCAGCAACAAGAAAATGGACAATTCATTCCAAATTGGTGTTTTGCATGGTTTTTTTTAATTTCATATTCTAGTAGTTTTGAAAAAACCATTTGGGATGTATTTTTCATTTTTTCGATTTAACCAAAATTGCCGTACATATAACAGATTGAAAACTACAACAATATGACCTAACTCATGTTGAGATATATCTATATATATATATATATCAAAATTAGTGAAATTTAATTGCCTATATTGCAATATCTATATGCCTATATTTGGTTGGGCTAACCAACATTTTTGTTGATACTACTGAATTTCTTGTTAGCACAACAAAATTCTGGTTGACAAAAAAATTTCTTCGACCGTATAATTACCAAATTTTGGTCGTTTCAACAAGACTTTTTTCTGAGTGTATTTGAATCAACACAATTAATCGTGATGATTCGAAGTGAGTGACTGATTCGAATTTATCAAATATGTGTTATCCGAAAAATACCACTGAACGGTACATATCAATTGTTCCAACCCATTCAAATTTGATTGATACGATTACTATATTTATTCGAAAGAATGAATTATTTACTTGATTCAATTGTAAGCATTCAAATGCATCATCACCCCACTTCAACCAGATGGTTTTAGTCAAAACAACTATGTAATAGTTGTATCAATCAAAGATTGAGTCAAATCAAGCAAATGCTTTAAATAACTCATTCGTTTGATTCGAAGTGCCAGAATTTGTCACGATGATCACGGTCTATTCATTCGAAGAAGATAATGGTTGAACCGACTATTTTTTAATCAACAAAATCAAAATGTTTGATTCAACCACTTTTTTCTCTCAGTGCAGGTATAGGTATCCGTGAAAAATGAATTTGATCAAATTTGATCCAGTTAGATCTAAATTTTGGGAAAGTTGGATCTCAACAGATCTCGAGAGATCTCATTACATTTACTCTGATCTAATTCGCATAAACGTACAAATGCAATTTAAAATCTAGTCAGGTCTAAGTAGATCTTGGGAGATCTATTTAGATCTAATTTTTCCCAAAATTTAGATCCAACTAGATCAAATTTGATCAAATTCATTGATACAATTTGATCTAATCCATTTTTTCCTGGGTAGGTGAATTATCTAGTTCACAAAACAGAGCTGTTGCTTGGAACTACATGCGCGAACTATTTTGTGCTTGGGGAAGGAAGTTTAAAGTATTAAACCAAAAATTATTTATCTTGAGTATATATTTATTGCTCAATTGATATTATAGAAAATGCGGAATAGAATAATTATCACTAAAGGACTAGAGGTATAATAGGTATAATAGATCGGTACATCATACATTTGATATCACTCATTGACGATACAATTATGGATCCATATATGAACGTCAAATTTTCAGTGGTCGAAACATGGTTAGGACTTTTGATTTCAATTTCTCAGAAACGAATCCAAATCGTTATACCACTTTCGAATCATGAATATTCTGTACGTATTTGATTATTTTTAATCGTGCATATATTTCTAATCCTCGCTATAATTATTATTCATTCCTTGAATCAGAATATAAATTCATTTCTTTCACGTATGATCACTTATGCATATCCGATATTTATCATTTCTACATAGAATGTTACAATTTCAAATTACATTTCTATATAGTGTATCCGTTATCTTTAAGTCCAGTCCTCTTATATTGAAATTTCACACGCGTACGACCATGGAAACAGGCTGCAGTGGTAATTGACTAGTGTAATTCCGTCAAATGATATACCGGCGCAGTCACCAGTATCGTCAGGACTATCTGTCCCCCATGGTATGGATTCAACAGAAACGCCTGGATAAAAATTAATAATGAATTACATGATTACATATATATTGAATCAAAATTCACCCGCCCCATCTCCTCAACAATTATTCAAGAGGTTACTCTCTAAATTCGAATTAGTGGAAAGTCACTGATGGCAGTGATAAGTATACCAAAATCACTGACAATCAGTAACATTTTCACTGATTGTCAGTAATTTTGGTATACTTATAACTGCCATCAGTGACTTTTCACTGATTCGAATTTAGAGAGTACGGAACGAAAAGTAAATGCGGAAAATCCAAGATTATACAATTACACGCGCGCTCAAAAAAAAAAAAAAAAAAAAAAACCGTCTAGTCACGGATCTTTGCGCCATTCAAAATATCTTTAATACTATGGAAAAAAAAATACAACTTCAAGGATTTCGAAATTTCATTTCAAGTTCATAACTTTTTTCCTATTGCGTGAGCACATACTTCTAACATATGTTGCATTTCGTTTAACG
Source organism: Tenthredo mesomela (assembly GCA_943736025.1). NCBI lineage: Eukaryota > Metazoa > Arthropoda > Insecta > Hymenoptera > Tenthredinidae > Tenthredo > Tenthredo mesomela. The sequence goes on from OX031021.1 coordinate 7,274,782, forward strand.
CTTCCAATTCATTACCAATTCAAACATCGCCAACTAGTGCACCAAACTTTACAGCATAAAAATACAAAAAAAAAAAATGAGGGAGTGACATCTTCGAATGTGCCAATTTCCCTATTTTATATGTATATCATATGCATTGATGACTTGAGAATTTGTGTGCTTTTTTATATTGACACGATCTACACAAAATATACAACCTGATTTTTCACTGATAAATGAGTAAAAATGATGTATTAGTATGAAGAATGTAAAGTGACACAAAAATTCGAGGTGTCTGAGAATTACCCATATATCTCTATAGGTTCTCGTTGTACATCTTTATAAAGATCTCGGATTAGATTAAAGCTTACCGTTGTCTACTCTGACCCAACCATTAGTAGTATTCGATCTGTAAATGCCAACGCTGATCCAATCCTCGAGCTTAGATTGCATGCCAAATATACGCTGAATTTTCTCGACAGTATCGGCGATAGCCAAGTGAGCACCGTCCGCGATGCACAGGTCACGCGCTTGCAGCCACGTAAAATCTGTCGTGTAAACTTTGTACGCTGAATGGAGGTCAGGAAATCTCACGTAGCCCTCGGGGAGAGTAGAAAGTGCAAGAGTCGATGTCGGGGTGAAGTTTGTTACTGGAAATAAAGTTAGATGAGAATGGCCATAGTTTTATATTGTATGTAATGGCCAATGGGATAGGTCCAGTTTATTTACTCACCGTCATCCGTGGTTTCGTGAATAACGTGGGATCGGTTGAAAATTATTTGACACGCAAATAGCAAGAAACTGAGCAGCTTGGCGTACATCTTGGAACTTTATGAAAGCACTCGAAGTTCTGATGGCAATTGGGAATTTGTCCGCGCTATTTAAACCCCAAAAAAGATGCCCTCCGTGAACTTCAGTATCTTCATACCGTTCGTATCATTGGCTGACGACGCAAAGTGATTGCAACAATAAATGCGAGATGTTAAGCGGTAAAAATACCTGACCATCGAATTTGTCTTCCGATTTGACCAGACAATCTATTCAGCCCTGAATTTCAGTAGTACTTCTCGTTTCAGCTTTCTAGATACAGATCTTAACTTCTCCTATTTTGTCTCAGTTTCAGACATTCCGACGTTTATAGTTCACAAAATAATGAACGAAGAGATACAAGATGTTGTGTTAGACTGTGTCAAAAAAAAAAAACGACATCTTCTTTTTGTTCGGGCCCTTTCGAAAATAGTTAATGCCTAATATAAAAAAAATTGTCCCCCAAAGCTGAGCTATGTAGCTTGAACACAGAATTAGCGCATTTGAAAATAAGATTTCCCATGTATTTCAAATGGCAAAATTTGTTTATCTTAGTTTTATTTTTATAATTCTCTTTATTCAACTGATAAGAATAAAGTAAATATACGGTTTTGGAGGGAAAAAAATTTCTGAGAAAATGCATGAAAAAAATTTTTAATTAATTTGTCGAAAAGTAATGAAATATACATATCGACCGCTCCTAAGAGAAAGAACGTAACTCGCGAAGCGCGCTAGTAACGACCTATCTCGGACATAGCGCTAGTAAGAACCTATTTCGTGAATCCGGCTAGTATGAACGTATCTCGCCGATGCGCATAGTAAAGCCCTAACTCGGAAGTAGCGCTAGCACAAACGTAGTTGGCAAATTCTGCTAGAATAAATGCAACTTAAAAAAAAAATAATAATTAATAATTAATAATTAATAATTAATAATAATTAAATTAAAATAAATTAATTAAAAATTAATAAATAAAATAATTATTGAATATTTAAATATTAATATTAATTATTTTTTATTTTTTATTAATAATTATTAATTAATTAATTAATTATTATTATTATTACTAATAATTTGCCAACTACGTTTGTATAGCGCTACTTCCGAGTTAGGGCTTTACTATGCGCATCGGCGAGATACGTTCATACTAGCCGGATTCACGAAATACGTTCTTACTAGCGCTTTGTCCGAGATAGGTCGTTACTAGCGCGCTTCGCGAGTTACGTTCTTTCTCTTAGGAGCGGTCGATATGACTTTTAAACGACTGTAACTCGTTAACGGTTCAATCGAGCAGCTTGGGCCAAAGGACTATTTTTGTAGATCATAAAATGCTCTACAAGACCGTATATCTACTTTATTCTTATCAGTTGAATAAAGAGAGTTATAAAAATAAAACTAGGTTAAACAAATTTTGCCATTTGAAATACATGGGAAATCTTATTTTCAAATGCGCTAATTCTGTGTTCAAGCTACATAGCTGAGCTTTGGGGACAATTTTCTTTATATTAAGCACTAACTATTTTCGAAAGGGCCCGAACAAAAAGAAGATGTCGTTTTTTTTTTTGACACAGTCTAATGTTGTGTTCAATTAATTCCACAGGGAATATCTGCGGCATTATTATGAATTCCTAAAACTGATTTTCTCATCTTTCATTTTCCCAGTTTTATCTTTTGTCCTCTCTGTGAAACTATCGGGAAATCTCAAATCGCCTGCACATGGAGGATCATCGGTTACATCGTTGTCACGCATGAAGTACCCATGAGGCAACATTGTGATAAGCTTTAATAATTAGATAATTTTGTTTTCACTTTCTTATCCTCCACGAATGATTAATAATAATCGAATATCAACGCTGACCGCAAAGAGTTCAAAACGCAACGACGAAAAAATCTGTGACCTATCTATACCGCGTGATCTGCAGTCGAAATGATCTCTGCTGCGGGAGATTAACAAAGTCCTAATGTTCCATATGCTTAGCTATTTTCTAGAAATCTAGGGAAAAAAAGACTCGGGGAAAAAGACCCGAAAGAAGCCTTTGGGGGTGCACTGAGAAAAAAAAGTTATTAAATCAAAGAAATGATTTCTTTGATATTCAATTTACTTGATTCAACCATTGGTTTATTTCACGCAATCACGCGGTAGTGGGAACAACAAAGCATATGCATTGATTTAATGTTATATTTCTTCGAGTGTTATCTGCTTGAGACAAGTGTTCATTTATTTGAAACCATTAAAAATTAAGTTGTTAAACCCAAGAAGTATGTTTAGAACAACCAACCTAATTTAATTCATAATAAATAATGACTTTGAGAGTCGATGACGTTCATCCAACCGCCACAAATAATTGAAGGTACTAATCTAGAGTTAGCCAAAACGCTTATGTTACGGTTGAATCTTGTATTCGGTGTAAGAAAATATTCATTCAATGCAATGAATACGTACTTGAGTAAAAAAGATATTCACTACCCTCAAAAGTACAACTGCCTAGCGAATCAAATTTTTATATCTATTGGAAAGCATCTTTCCGTTGATCTGAATCTTCACATTATTGCGAGAAAAATATTCTTTGTTGCACCATACGATGTTGCGTTTCAACTAAATAAGAAATTAGTAATCATGCAGGACGTCAACATGCCCTTGATTCAAATGATTATTCGAATAAAATCAAATCAATATTATTCTATTTTTAATCAAATACACGTTTTTGAAAAATGTACATTTATACTCAAAATCCATTTTCGAAAGTATGTGAATACAATCATATGAGTGCTTGTATTGAATAAATATTAAGTCGTGCTGAGCATATGTTATTTCATTGAAGTGAATCATTCGTTTGAGATTACCAATTCTAGGATCAAAAAGATTGTTGTCCAGAATATTTCTGTTTTACGATAACGATATAAACGTGTTCAACAAGAATACCTCATCTTCATGGTAAAAAACAGGATTGGTTGTTCCAACCAAAATACTTGAATGTAGCAACGCGATCGTGTAGTTTCTTCAACAGCTTAAAATGTCTGACAATAACAAACTGAGTTACAAAGAACGATTTCACCTTTTCACTTGAGAAAATCATCAAGTATGTAAATAATTAATCAGTTCGCTTGAATCAATGCGGGAAAATAATAAAAACCTGGTATGGTATTGTATAGGCGCTCAAACGTGAGTTCTGTAGCCGGCCACAACGTGGCGAATCCGGGCCAGCATTCTCGCTAAGGAAACAGCGTGAAGCCAATCATAACTTCGCGCCTCTCCGTACTATTTATTAACCACAACTCAGGAGCGATGGGCTTCAGAGTCAAGTCAAGTTGGACTTATGCCTTTTTACGAAGGTTGACCAAGCCATTGCGGCATATTGAATTGAATTTGGGGTTCGCTTGAATGGCCAAGCCTCTAATATATTTATCCAGCTTGAATGTCTCATATTTTCATTCAAATGAATATCACCGTTGCTGTGAATAAATTTTATTTGTTACCAAAAAATATCTAATTGGCTACACAAATTATCTCGTTTGGTTAGTTATGAATTCTTTTGCAGAGTATAAATGCTTTATTATTTATATTAAACTTGCGATTGTACAGAACGTGAGTTACTTAACATTAATCAAATATTTTGTTGTTACGTGAAAATAAGACATTCTTCCAAACAATCATCGTATTTCTTCACTGATTCTCGTTTTAGGCTCTAATAAGCAGTCACTTCCTATGATTATATTTGAATTCATATTATGGTATATTTCTTCAGAATGATAAAATATCCCATCTAATGTATTGTGTATCGTTTGATTAAATATATCATTTTCTCGATATAAGATATGAAACACTTGACTCAAGATATTGTACTGATAGACCAACTCGGTGAGTGATGTCGCTGAATATCTGTATAATTGATTGAAACTATTTTTTCTTAAAATGAAATGATTATTTACTCTATCTAACTCTACATCTGGTATTGTTTTGATTAAACATGCTCTTGCGAATATAGAAAAAAATCATTTATTTGAATCAACGAATATTTGATGAATTCAATAACTTTTTTCTCTCAGTGTGCGATTACTAATTCGAAAAAAAAAAAAAAAAAAAAAAAACTAGTAGCTTAGCGTATATTTTCAACTGATACGAATACACTTGGGTCACTAAATGCGATTTTGAATTCATTCGTGCTATTTGAACATCGAATGAGATACCTTCTGTAAACTTTGGCTCGCTTAGCCTTTCGATATCATTTTCTGATGATACTAACTCATTTACGCATTCATGTCACATAAAAGTCGTTTCCACTGTCCCAATTAATGTACAAAATGTTTTCGATACCATATGCCTTAGATATTAAACTGCCTGAGACCAAGGCCGCACTGGACGTCTTTCGTCTAATCGCTCGTATGATTCTGATTATTCCAGCCCTCGTCGGTTATTATAGTGAATTACATAACATAGAAAATGAAAAATTGCCATGAGAGAGCTAAGATAGTTTTGCTTTACTTTACTTTTTTTTATAAATTTCCTTAATGCACGACATGATTGTCGTGCATAAAAGTCAAGAGGGAACGTCCCAGGTAGAAATCGTGTCTCGGCAGAAGCTAGCTGCTAGCTAGTTGTACTAGTTATTTATCTTGGCGCAAGATAATTGAATCATGTTGGTGCAAGCTCGGTATGTAACGCTCAATCGAGCTAGCAGCAAGCTTAATGACTTATCTTGGGCCAACCTTCACAACGTAGCTAATGCCAATATAACCGAATCAGTTTGGCGCTCGCTTAGGGGTTTCGTCTGAATATACGTGAAATAAAAATCAATATATGATTAATCATTATTGGTACACTGCAGAAAAACAAAACAATCCTAAAAAAAAAAAAAAAAAAAAAAAAAAAACCAATGAACTTAGGTACGTGTGATTATTCGATATCCGATTTGTTCGACCTAACCGGGATTTGAACCCAATTCCGCTCGCATCGCTAAATTACTAATCGCACGCCCTACCTACTACGCCAAACTATCTTATTACTACTGCATCTCATATTTTCCTATTTGATGGAACTTATGATCACGGTATTGAATAAAAGACTAATAGACATTTCAATCTCACCGATCAGTATCATATGATTGATCACTGTCAAACCGAGATTACGCCTGGAAAATGTTGGAAAAAATATGAGCGTAACGCGTACAGATTTATGCGATATCGCAAATTAGGTCATTTTATATGGAACATGCAATAATAATAAAACTTCGTGACATAAATTTTATTCATATTATGTGCTTTATAAGTAACAGAACAAAGGGTTCTTATAGTCGCCGTTCCGACATTTATTTCTCATAATTTATTTCAAAAATACAACTAACACATTAGCAGTGCGGGCCTAACCTCACTTTCTGCACAACAGCGTATCTCACGCATAGAGAGGCTGCGGCTAGCTACAAGTAACCTCAAAAATCATAGTGTAGAGTATAACGAATCTTGAAAATACGTATGAAGTTTAGCTAGCAGCAGTCAATGCTGAACGTTAGAGCAGCGACTCTCGCACGCGGATGGGTCGCGGCTAGATACAATACAAAGAGAGTAACGAATCTCGAAAATACATGTCAAGTATAGCTAACTGCGATCTAATTTTATTCAGCCATAATATATCCTATAGCTCGAAACTAGGAATATAGCTAGCGCCAGTCTATAGCCAATATCGCGGTAACGTGTCTCGCAAGCCAACATAAAATGTGGCTAGCGGCTAGGCTGAAACTTTCTTAGCCAAGATAATTTTCTACCTGGGGTATAGTAAAGCTTTGTTATTTTTTATCTTCTTTCCACCGCGAATAACTCTTTGAATATCAAAGTCCATCGAAATGAGGCCAAAACGTGATGATAAAAAAAAAAAAAAAAAATTGTGGTGTGTGTATATCGTATATTTTACATATATAAAATTCAAATCTGTATCTGAATGTTCATTTCGCAATATGTAATTCAAGAAAGTCTTCGCAGCTTAATTAACTCTACGAGAGATATATGGTATCATTTTGAAGACGTTAATTAAAAGTCACTTTCACGGAGATCTTTTATCATTGCACGATTGCAATCGATAATTTCGAACGTTTTTGGATTGAAACTGTAATGATGATTGTTTGCAACGCTGATTATAATAATTGTGTACGATTTCATTCTTCTGTAACCTCAGAGCCTTATAGCGTACGCTGTCAGGCCGTGAGTATGAATCGGGGTGTCAATTTATTTCCCTTCGTATTATGACAGAAGATCGGATTAGGATAAGGTGTAGGTAACATCGAATGTATGCTTCGAAAATTGTTCTTCTTATACAGGATAAGGTTGGAACTTTGAACTTCCTGGAAAATCACCGACGTTTCAATGTTTCGTATTTTCAGACAATTTTCACAGACGTCTTCCAACTCAAGTTAAACTGCAACTATCATGCGAAAAAGAGGATTAAAAATATCAGCATTGTGATCAAGCGTTGACACGTGCGGGATGAGCACAAGATGCTGGAATCATAATTCGCACAAATATCACACAGATTTTTTAAATAACTTCGACCCTTCTAATTTTGGAGTTGGAATTTCATTTCGCTTATATAAGACGAGTCATCTCTCAATAGAGAAGACGAAGAAAGAGAAGAAGTATCCTTTCTCGTCTTCGGAGGCATTTTATCAGTAAATCAATTTATCAAACAAATAACAGAGAACAGTAGTAGAATTAAATTTTAAAATATAAAGACAAGTCACCAAATAGATTCGTATTTCAAATTATAATTTTATGAGAGATGTCATGGTTCCGCGAGCTCCTTTTCCGAATCAATAATGATCTCTTTGCAGATCTTTCTTAAACAACAGGAGCCCAGCAACGATAGTCCTCCTTTTCGAAAATCGAGCGACTATCATCGCAGTAACGGCTCCGTGCGAGGGAGATGATAAATATCGCTCCATCTCTCTGAGAAAAAGGTCCAAAAAGCGATACGCGCCGACATATATATTAGGGTGGTCCTTAAATGGGGTGTTTTTGAATTTTCACGCTCCCAAGGGTTCAAACGGATCCTTTTAAAGAAAAAAAATTTGTCCTAAATTTTGAATGCTCTATCTCAATTTTAACATCCCGCGCACGACCGCCAAAGTATTTTTTTTTTTTTTTTTCAATTTCCTACAAAAAACATGTATGACCCAACTTTGTCAAGTCATTAACGTTGAAGTTTCAACATTCTGCGTCCTGCGTCGATTTCAACATTCTACGCACGACCGCCAAATTGTTTTTTCTCTTTCAATCTGCTAAAAAAAAAAAAAAAAACTTTAAAAATTTTTATTGAAATGAGTTCTTTTTTTTTCAAATAACATATAAAATATAAGTGATCGGGTCAACTGAATTGAAATTAAAAAAAAAAAAAAAAAAATACTTCGGCGGTCGTGCGCGGGATGTTAAAATTGAGATAGAGCATTCAAAATTTAGGACAAATTTTTTTTCTTCAAAAGGATCCGTTTGAACCCTTGGGAGCGTAACAATTCAAAAACACCCCATTTAAGGACCACCCTAATACATATATATATATTTATTTATTACATATTTGCGTATTTTTATTCACATTTCACCAATTGATATGATTAGTTCTTCAATAAGAATATATATGGGGAATTCCACCCCAACCCGACCTACGTCTGACCCTCACCCTTTCCGATTCGAGTCATAATTTTTTATGTTGTTCCACCTTTTCGAAAAAAACCCTCTGAATTTTTTTCAGATTTTTTGGAAACCGTCCGATTTACCAATGATTTTTGAAAATGAACACATCGATAGCCCGGATTGAAAAATCTGAAAAAATTCTCGAAAATCCTGCTCTAGTTAGCAAAATTTTCAGTCCCTTAGCCAAAGTGGGCAGACGTTTGCTTCTCATATTATTCAACGTTGTTCTCGAAAAAAGCCCTAAGCATCATAGAAGCGAACGTCTGCTCACTCTGGGTCAAGGCTTGAAAATTTTGATAAACAAAGCACGATTTTTGAGAATTTTTCAGATTTTACAATTCGGGCTATCAATGTGTTCATTTTCAAAAATCATTGGTAAATCGGACGGTTTCCAAAAAATCTGAAAAAAATTCAGAGGGCTTTTTCGAAAAGGTGGAACAACATAAAAAATGATGACCCGAATCGGAAGGGGTGAGGGTCAGACGTAGGTCGGGTTGGGGTGGAATTCCCCATATATAATCATGCATGATCATATGTGAATATTGTAATGTGGCAGATTTTATATCAGCCACTGACCAACTCCTTCCTCCCCGCGGAGCGTCCGAATATCTGTTAAGTGTTGTGCGTGTCTATTCTTTATACTCTCCCCAAGGCAAAGGGTCAATTCTATTCATTATTTCATTGTCTGCCGTAAGTTTTGTATGTATTTTAAAGGTCCGCATCATCCTGAGAGCGTCGTGGGACAACGAGGGAGTGCTGTACGGGGAGGTATGCCCGTGAAGTCACGTCGGGAGTATCTGTACCGACACTAATTATGATCTGAAGACACCTGCCGGTCGGGAGAGGGCCGCACCTCCCGGCCTGACGCTGCCTCCCGTCCCCTTTCCTCCCGCACCGGCCATCCATCGATTGTCGATCATCGGTACAGCGAAAGCGGCGTGTATGGAAAGGCTACCTCCCCCAACGTATGGGGCGCCACCTAATCAGCGAGCCTAATTCCTGTCACCGATTTCCGCTTTCTTCTAGATAAGCCATTTTTGTTATTCGCGTACATTATTTTTGCGCTCTACCTTTTTGTTACGTTTGCCTGCTTTTCGCTTGCTTTATTGTTGTGAAATTCCTGCTGAATTGCTTTGCTATATTAGTTGTGCACGTATGTGCTAATAAGTAGTGTCGGATTATTGTATTTTTAGTTATAATTAACTTTAACGGAGTGCCGATATATTGGTGCCTGTGTGCGTGTGGGCTCTAACGGCCATCGACTTGCGTGTGTGTGAGCGGATCCTGCCGTCCCGTACCGAGCCAGATAAAGGTAAGCTTCACGCTTAGGCTGCGACCACCCGTCTATACCTTACGTTATCCGTTGAGTTATTTGAGATTTCTGACTCTTGATCTGCCTTATTATTTATTTCATTGTTGTGCGGTCGAGGAGTGTACTGACGCCCTCCCGACTAGTATCTGAGACGGGTTGTCGAAGTCACCATTACGGTGGTAGTAGTGCGTAGGCATTGTAATCGCTTTATCTTTATCTGAGATTTCTTTATTATTATCTTTTACTATTTTTCTATTGTATTTTGTGTTACCCAATGCCTTGGGGTTACCTGTAACTACTTCTCGTGCGAATATTATTCGTCTGCGACTAGTGTGTAATTATTATTTTCTTATCTGGGCTACGTGAGCCTGTAGCTGCTGTTAACTATCTTTACTTCACTTTCTTATCTAAACTACGTAATTTTGTGATAATTGCTAATTTATAGAGTCCCATATTTTGCGCATTGCTTTAATTATTGTAGGCTCACTCCTAGTGAGCGATATACCGACTCACGGTCGGACGAAATACGAGTGAGCCATAAGTGTGTGAGTGTGAACCGGCTGGAGTAGTAGTGACGGCGCATCGGTGTGCGCACCACCTCAGCTACTCTACCCGAGTCGAAATTTAACGCCTCATTAGAACCTCAAAATGTTACCGTTGGGAGGTTTTTGAGGGTCTAGAGAGGTTTATTTTATATGGGAATTGAAACCCTCTTTAGCACCTAAAACTCGTAGTTACCAGACAAATGCAGCATTTTAGGGTCAAATGAGGATCTCACGAGAACCTCGCAAAACCCTCACTGCGCCCTGCCGCGTAGCGCTGCACGGCTGCATGGTGATCGGACTTTATGAGTATCAAAATAGGCGCTAAATTATTATTACGGATTGAAAAGAGGTTCATTTGATCGCTATGAGTACTCAAGCGGGCGCTGAATTTCGACTACAGAGTTGTAGGTTGATAATAGGAGTTTGAGGTCTAAACAGGATCTGTAGAGACGTTATGAGTTGGATGCTATGAGTATCAAAGCAGGCGCTAAATTTCGACTATGGAGGACTTGTAGGTTCAAAATAGGAGTTTGAGGTCTAAATAAGATCTAGAGACGTTGAGTTGGATGCTATGAGTATCAAAGTAGGCGCTAAATTTCGACTCTTGAGGACTTGTAGGTTCAAAATAGGAGTTTGAGGTCTAAATAGGATCTAGAGAGGTTGAGTTGGATGCTATGAGTATTAAAGTAGGCGCTAAATTTCGACTCGGGTAGCGACGGCCTAGTGTGGTGTATGTGTGAGTCCTCCCCCTCCTGCCGTCTCGTACCGACTGTTAGCCGTACTCTACTACGAGCCTAGCATAGAGCTCCGGATCAGCTGTAAATTCTGCCGTCCTGTAAATCTACGTGTCGCAGGCTCGATCCTGCCACGTACCTCCGGAGCTCACCTGTCACTTTTTCGTTTCTATTTCTTTATTTTACGTTCATTACTAATGAATCATTAGTTTCGAATTATTCTATTTTGTTCATCACTTTCACTTTTTCTTTATTCCCTCAATAATATAGTATAATTACCGTTGCGTTTAGTGTGAGTGCATCTATTCTGCGCTAATTTATGATTAAGTATACGATCGTGTATATAGTCCCGCTAACTGATATTATACTGATTTTCTTTTGCATTTAGAGGTTTCTTTTATTTATTTTTTGTTGTGAGTCCTACCTTCTGTACCGTATTTTCTACCGAGCTACAATAAACGGCAAATATCTTTCATACACCTTATATAGTTTCGCAGTGTTTATTTCGACGCCCCCACGTTCCCCTCTACCGCGGCCTAGCCAACCACTGTCTTTCGTTTCTTTCAGCTAACGTTATCTCGGCACTTCTTGGTGCCTGGCGCCCAACCCTTCTGCGTTTCTAGGTTCAGTTCGTGACGTTGGGACGCTTTGTACGGGATTAGTTGTTCTAATAGTTTCCCCCCTCTAGAAAACTGCTCGTTACAATATATATTAGGGTGTCCGTTATTTCCCGAATTGACTTTTTCTACTTGGCCCATATATGGGCCAAATCATAAGTTTAGAGCCTAAAAACAATGATGCTATTTTTTTTTTTTTTTTTTTTTTTAAGTGCCATTAACCCCTGCCTGTAGGACGATACTTGTCCCATTTGATTAACATGGGATTTTTGCCCTTTTTAGACTTTAATTTTTTTGTCGCTTACCACTTTCATTACCTCACTAAATATTGTTGATTCTACTACTGTTCTGACCTCTTTGGACGGACATATTTTTATATTGGTGAAAAAAAAAAAACTTTTCATAAGTTTTGATGTTTTTTTCAAAATTTATTTTTACTGTATTTTTCAGTAAATTTCGAATATTTTCGAATGTTTTTGAATTTATTGACTTTTCAATGCTTTTTGTTTAAATTGAAAAATATTCGAAAAATACCTATTAGACAATATGGTAAAAAAAAAATTTTATGTGTCATAGGCCGTAAAACTGCGTTTTCAACCTCGCTTCGCTCGGTTAAAACGCGGTTTTTGGCCTGGACACATAAAATTCTGTATGCCACACGGCCCAAAAAGTATTTTCTGACGAATTTCATCATAATCCTCGCCTTCGGCTCGGATTATAAACTCAAATTCGTCGGAAAATACTTAATCGGCCTAGTGACATAATGTACTATTACCGCTTCACGACTCAACATTTTTTTTTTTTCCATCAATATAAAAATATGTCCATCCAAAGAGGTCACCACAGTAGTAGAATCAACAATATTTGATGAGGTAATGAGAGTAGTGAGCGAAAAAAAAATTAAAGTCTAAAAAGGGCAAAAATCCCATGTTAATCAAACGGGACAAGTATCGTCCTACAGGCAGGGGTTAATGGCACTTGAAAAAAAAAAAAAAATATCATAATTCTTTTGAGGCTCTAAACTAATGATTTGGCCCATACCCAAGTAGAAAAAGTCAATTCGGGAAATAACGGACACCCTATAATATACAGGGTGTTACAACTAACTATGTCACCCCGACGGGTGGTGATAGGGGGGACCTTAACTAACATTTTCGATATAGGAACCCATGTCCGGAAAGTTGACGTTACCTTGATAAGAGGGATTCAAAGTTTTCAGCAAACGCCTGCAACGCTTTCTCACAGGCGCTGCAAAATCGTCGAGAATTTAGAAATAATCTAAGTCTCATTCAACTATTTATTAACAACATAATGAATCTAACGCAGTGTTCCAAATATCACAGAAAATAAGTATTTTCGTCGTTAAGGGGGGACTCCGCAGGTTTTGTTGAAAAAACCACGTTTCTGCTCTTGAAATCACGGAAAAACATCCAATCGAAAATTTCTGACAGCAATTTTTTGATTATAATACTATGTATCTTGAAAAAAAAAATGTCAACCTCCTGCGATGAAAGTGTATGCGCAGGAAACCTTTTGCAGCGAAGCGACTGCGAAGAAAATGCGAAAGGTTCCCTGCGCATACGCTTTCATCGCAGGAGGTTGACATTTTTTTTCAAGACACGTAATATTATAAATCGAAAAATTGCTGTCAGGAATTTTCGATTGGATGTTATTTCGTCATATCAAGAGCAGAAACGTGGTTTTTTCAACAAAACCTGCGGAGTCTCCCCTTAACGACGAAAATACTTATTTTCTGTGATATTTGGAACACTGCGTTAGATTCATTATGTTGTTAATAAATAGTTGAATGAGACTTAGATTATTTCTAAATTCTCGACGATTTCGCAGCGCCTGTGAGAAAGCGTTGCAGGCGTTTGCTGAAAACTTTGAATCCCTCTTATCAAGGTAACGTCAACTTTCCGGACATGGGTTCCTATATCGAAAATGTTAGTTAAGGTCCCCCCTATCACCACCCGTCGGGGTGACATAGTTAGTTGTAACACCCTGTGTATATGGGGATTGTTGACTGAAAGATAATAGCAATGGTGATGAACTGTTACTATTGGAGGTAGGAGAGGGGATGGAGGGAGGGGGGGCCACCCGCCCACCCACTTCCCCCCCTTCCTCCAGGGGGTTACTTGGACTAATTCCACTGCTTGAAAGATTATTCATCTCCAACGTTTATTATTATTATTATGAGGTGCGAGTTTTACGTGAGGCCTGTACTGCACGAGGAGTTTATACCGCACGGCTGACACCAGCCCGTAATCGGGATACGCCCGATCAACGCGCTACCCTACTTGCACGAGCGCACACGTATTCGCACGCGCCCACGCGTTTGGATGGCTACCAGTCACTTACTGGTCGAAGCGAGACTACCTAAATCTCTACCGGCATAAGCGATGTCGGCACCCGAGCTGTTTTGTAACGCAGCTCACCCGCCAGGACCGTAGTCCTTACCCCGCGACTAGGGGTCGTTCAATAAATCACTGCCCCCTCGAGTCCAACGCCTAATTGCGAAACTCACCACTCCAAGGAGTGTGGGCTGATGTTTCGCCCCGAGGTACCATTGTAAGTCATATGACAACCCTTTGAATGGTCACGGCCGGCCCCAGTTTCCCGGAGACCTCCCAGTAAGTAGGCAGACTGGTTGCTACCCGCTAGCCACTAGTCGGGGTGCTATCCGAGAGGTAACACCAAATAATGGTGCACCTCGGCATACTAGGGTTGTTACCAGAGCCGCGTCGGTGAACCAACGAATGGGGCAGAAGGATCAAGCCCTCCGCCATCCAATCGCGGTTATTCACAGCCCCACCAACGAGAAGGTGCGGATGGATTTGCAGGAGTGCGTCTCGTGACCAACGTGTAAATCACGAGCTATTAGCCACCGCCGTTTCTGGATCCCTACTAACCCGTGGCCCTTGGCTCCAGCTTACAGCAGGCTGGAATGCACCGCCCACGAAAATGGCTGCAGGTTCTGGCATACTAAGACGATGGTTCACAATGTTGGGAACTATGCTTACACAAGCCGCCTAACCAGGGCAGCAATGGAAGAGGCATAGTTACTCCCGCCGTTTACCCGCGCTTGCTTGAATTTCTTCACGTTGACATTCAGAGCACTGGGCAGAAATCACATTGCGTCAACACCCGCTAGGGCCCATCTCCAACGTTTCGGGCGCTAAATATCTGCTCCCGTCCTCAGGAAAGGTTGTCTGGCGACTTCCCATCAAAGAGTGATCAAATTCCGCGCTCCCACCGGTATATATAGGTTGGTTGTAGGTGGCGCCAGCTACGACTGGTGGCGCCGCCTTGGCCTGCTCATGGCTTCCCTCACCTCATCCCTGTACAAAGGTAACCATAATTTGTTAAGTTCTATGCTGGGTTGACTTACAGCATTTGGTGTCACTGCTATGCAGGCTGATTCCTTCAGCTTCCGTTTGATAGGATTGGATTCCTTCAACAATATCCGAGCATCATCCCACTGGAAGTGGTGTTCATTTTCCCAGGCGTGATCGGCCAATCTCGATTTCGATCGTTCGCACATTTTAACGTTTTTCCGGTGTTCCTGGATACGAACGTTCAAGGGCCTTCCTGTTTCGCCGATGTACACGCCCCCACATTGGCATGGGATTCCGTATACACACTCCTTGCTTTCTTGCGCAGCATGTCGGGGCTTGGTTTCCGTACGACGCCAGAAGGCCTAAGGAAGGAACTAGAAATAATGCGAAAAACTCTACATAATAACGGCTATCCTGAGAGGGTCATTCAAAGAGCGCAGCAAAAAGCGCAACACCGGACTACCACCACACAAGGAATGAGGTCAGAACACCCTGTGGACTTTGGCACTCCGAGTTTCGCCATGACGATTCCCTATATAGCGGGGACTGCAGAGAAGATCCGCCGCATATGCAGAGCATATGACATTGAGGTACGGTTCAAATCAACGTCCACTTTGCGTGGCTTGTTGACGGAAACCAAGCCCCGACATGCTGCGCAAGAAAGCAAGGAGTGTGTATACGGAATCCCATGCCAATGTGGGGGCGTGTACATCGGCGAAACAGGAAGGCCCTTGAACGTTCGTATCCAGGAACACCGGAAAAACGTTAAAATGTGCGAACGATCGAAATCGAGATTGGCCGATCACGCCTGGGAAAATGAACACCACTTCCAGTGGGATGATGCTCGGATATTGTTGAAGGAATCCAATCCTATCAAACGGAAGCTGAAGGAATCAGCCTGCATAGCAGTGACACCAAATGCTGTAAGTCAACCCAGTATAGAACTTAACAAATTATGGTTACCTTTGTACAGGGATGAGGTAAGGGAAGCCATGAGCAGGCCAAGGCGGCGCCACCAGTCGTAGCTGGCGCCACCTACAACCAACCTATATATACCGGTGGGAGCGCGGAATTTGATCACTCTTTGTTGAGAAGTCGCCAGACAACCTTTCCTGAGAACGGGAGCAGATATTTAGCGCCCGAAACGTCGGAGATGAATAATCTTTCAAGCAGTGGAATTAGTCCAAGTAACCCCCTGGAGGAAGGGGGGGAAGTGGGTGGGCGGGTGGCCCCCCCTCCCTCCATCCCCTCTCCTACCTCCAATAGTAACAATATATATGGGGAATTCCACGTGAACTCGACCAATGTTTTTCCCTCACCAATTTTGATTCGCTTCACGATTTTTTATACGATTCTACGATCTCGAAAAAGCACTGCTGAATTTTTTCAGATTTTTCCCTCCAACCGTTAATTTTCAATGATTATTCAAACCCATTTCGAAAACGGCATTTTTTAAAAATGTCGAAAAATTCTCAAAAATATTATTTTTTATTTCGATCATTTTGACACCCCTCCCATGATGGGATCATTTTTGCTTCTTTTTTTTCAGCACTTTTAGCATTTTGATAAAACAAAACACCATGCTCCAACGTTTCGAAAATTCTTGAAAAATTACCAAAAATTCTGTATTCAATTCTGAATGTTTTCGCGTGAGACCCACGATGACGGACGGAAAATACTTTTTTTCGAGAAAAATAATTTTTTTCGTCCGTCATCGTGGGTCTCACGCGAAAACATTTAGAATTGAACACAGAATTTTTGGTAATTTTTCAAAAATTTTCGAAACGTTGGAACATGGTGTTTCGTTTTATCAAAATGTTAAAAGTGATGAAAAAAAAAAGAAGCAATAATGATCCCATCATGGGAGGGGTGTCGAAATGATCGAAATAAAAAATAATATTTTTCAGAATTTTTCGAGATTTTTAAAAAATGCCGTTTTCAAAATGGGTTTGAATAATCATTGAAAATTAACGGTTGGAGGGAAAAGTCTGAAAAAATTCAGCAGTGCTTTCTCGAGATCGTAGAATCGTATAAAAAATCGTGAAGCGAATCAAAAATGGTGAGGGAAAAACATTGGTCGAGTTCACGTGGAATTCCCTATATATATATATATATAATCATGCATGATCATATATGATTAAGCAAAAAGTTTTTCCATCGGGATGCCGGTATCACGATGAAGGAAGTTACCACAGAGTAACTTTTGGACTAGATGTCTAGATCTATATTAGATTAGGATCAGACTATAATGCTTACAACTAACTATTTATGTCTATCCATATATGTAGTTAGTTCTAACTTTGATTATATCTACATACTTATACGTATTTCAACAATAATCTATTTGTTCGTCTTGAAAATACTTTCATTATTAGTGATACTTGTGTTCATGTAATTACAGATTGAAGGGTCAAGACAAAGTCTCAAAAATCTGACTACAATTGAAGAGAAGATCGATGAGACGCTCTTTACACGGAAACAAATTCGGCACGACGAAGACATCCGGTTTCAGAAACATGGGGGAAAATTTCCGAAAAAAGTTGACACCCTGATCGTCCAACACTAGGTTTTATTGCACTTTTCATCTCTCTCGACTTTTGTGCTCACCAAAAAAGCCTGCGTATCAATTCCGTTTTTATTAATACATTTTCATAAAAAAGTGCTGCCCTTTTTTCAATCATTTTGATCAGGAATCACGTCAATCATGTTCAATGGGAGTGTGTGTAACTTACACCTTGCAATGGTTTGTGTTACAGAATGAGTCCAACTTAACAACTACAGTGATCGGAACCCAAAAATCAGAAATTGATACTCCATCGAAGCAAGCCAAAAGTCATGAAGCTAAGAACATCCAGGACTCTGAAGAGACAACGATTTCTGCTGGCGAATCACAGAGCACGGAGTCGTTGGCTGTCTCATCTGAAATACCCGAATTTGGATCATCGTCGAAGTCCACAACGCATAGATAGCCGCCAGTAGACCCTTAGAATAACTTCCCTATCTTGAAGTTCAGGATAAATCCTCAAATCGAAGGCATCCTTCCTACGAACGAAATTGATTCTATCAATGTCGATAGTCCCTTGCAATTAGCACAAAACGCAAGTTACTGTTGCAATTCAAAATTAGGAGATTTCTTATTGGATGAAATATATTGAAATAAAGATTCACATCATCTGTATAGCAGAGATTATATTCACTTGCTGTACCAAAATTTGAGAAATACAAACTGCGATGATGAAATCACTCGAAAATTGTAGTCCTGGACACAGAGAAACGATGAGATTCTTCTATTCCTTTCCTTAATTATTCATCTATGATCATAAAACCGTGTTATATCCTGGTGCTTTTGTGCATTGCGGATCATAGGCTGCTGATAACTTGAACCTGAAACTAGTCTAAGTGTTATCGTGATTCCATAAGCTGAGGAAATAAAAATTCTCCTTATTTGTCATGTTCTTGATGTTACTGATCGTGGATCAGATCCTCTGAAAAGTTCCTTCATGAACAAATCAAACAAAATCACATCCTACATCACCATTTAGGTGTCGATTGAAAGTTTACCCCGAAAAATGTCGAGTTATCCTTAACGGTTCAGTATCCCAAGTTGAAACTCCACCTTGAGAAGTTCCCAAGGGGTTTTTCAGATTTGTAAATTGATGAGTTTCAATCGATTCCAATCCATTTATTATCATATAGTATTAAAAATATTTAATTTGAAATCTTCTATTTTCTAAAGTATTGCACATATATTATATTATTATCAAAATAATAATAATGTTGAGAAATATAAAAAATTATCACAAATCTGATGAATAAAAAATTTGATTCGTAAACCCTTGTCTGACCGCTACACTGCTAATTACTGTATTATAATAAGCCGATAATAAAACCTCATTTTATCTAGAGATATGAAAAAATGAAATAACTCGAGCTGTATCGTTTTTCCATAAAAGCGGTTTAGTTTAACCGTTCAATATTCAACCCAGTTTTGTCAAATAAATATATAATGTCATGGTCGCTGATCATTTTTATGCAATCTTCGGAAAAACGGTATAACTCGACTTGAACCGTTATTCCGCCCATCCCCTCAATTATTGCAATAAATTCATCTCAAAATACTGGAATTCGTGTTTAATAGGTAGTTTGGATCACGTTTTTCCAAGAAATTTATATATCTAAGATACATACAACTGGAAGAAAAAAAAGTTGTTAAAAGATTTTAACAAAGTGGAGAAAAAGTTGTTGGCCGAGCAAATGCTTGATCGAAAACGGTGTGTTACCTTAAACATCGTTCTACTTCTATGATTTGCATCAGACAATGTAAAAATTTGTTTTCTATCATCAGCTCACTCGTCTCTACCAAAGTGAGTAGCGTTTTTTTGGATTGGTCTAGTAGTACGTCGTTTTCGAATAATTTGTTTTTTACTGATGGTATGAAAATCATAATTTTATTAAGAGGGTGTATACACCTTGGTAATAATTTCTTTCAGTGTACTACCAGTGATTTGAACAGAGAATTATTTTGTCTTCCCTGAAGTGCAGTTATGCGAATAGCACAGTTAGCCAAGGCTTTTCACTTGCTGAAACAGCAATCTTTTACAAAGGAAAACTCACACAAGTAAAGGTAGACCTTATCAGTTGGTTGTTCGTGGTTTAGCATCCGCCCTGCAGGCTGCAGGAAGCAGACGTGAAGAAATTGTGTAATTTTATATCATGAAGTCTGCAGGCCTGAATAATTAGCTCATTTTTATCCTGTGTGCAGTTGCACGTATATTTTATCATTTTTATAAGTCGCGTAATTTTCTGAAATAAAAAAAAAAAACAACAACAACAATATCAAGTACCTCAGCACACGCAGAAAAAGAATTTTAATAAACCAATCAAACAAATTTTGTTGGTTTCAATAAATTCCGTTCAACTTGAAGCTATCGATTGTATCCCCTCGACACTGTTCTTCATCCAATACTATTTTGTTGAATTGAAAAAAACAGTATTTTTCCCCATATTTGATCGCAAAGTTTTCCTCAGGCAGATCGATATCGGTTTTTCCAACAGATCCTCATTCTCTCGGTGTACGTGTTCACCATTTATGCCACGGGTTATAAATATCCTGTCTTTACGTCGTTATCATGATTTATGTGTGGTGGATAAAATCTGTTAAGGTTGTTGACCAAATGGGGAAACCACAGAATAAATAAAATTGATTAGGAATAAAAAAAAAAAAAAATTATAATTCCTTGATGAAACAATAGGATCTCTCACTCTGCACGTATGAGATAATTGATCAACGAATTGACTCATATATATGTTTTTCAGAATTTGCAGAAAATCGCAGTTGAGGATTCAATTGCTAATAACAATCAGAAGTCTCGGTTATCGTCAAATTTGTCAGATCATGAAGTAAAATTTGTCATCAAATTCGTTTCACTTAATTTATTGATAATTACCACATAAATTAATATTTTCGGTTTTTGCGACTTCTGTACCAAGAAATTCAAGCCATTTTCCTTTGCCATTATTACAGCCTTGGCTGGAATTAGCTCAGTGGTTTTGTGATAAAGTGTTAGAAACTTTATCTTCACCACATCCAATTAGATACAGCTAAAGCTAGCTCTGGATATATGTATATGTATATATGATCGAGCAACACCATTTCTAGTTAATGACTTGAACTGGAAACATCAAGTACCTACCTTGTTAGTTTTCCTTCCGTATTGCGATTGAACAAAGTGTTGAGGGTTCCGATGCACTCAATTAGTGTTTCGATTTGTAACTTGCTGTGTAAATCCTTCTACTGACATAAACCCAGCTACAAGAAACCAAAGAACAATAAGATACGAAATTTTGTATGGTGAAAGTACTTCTTCGAAACTGTGGGCCTTTCAGCCTAAAAAAAATCAGTAGCGGCGTATTCAAATTAATTTGAAGAAATGCCGCTGCAGAGATCGTACGACGTGAATTGTGTGGAGGGGGGTGATCCACCGAAAAGAACCTCTCTGTTTACGGGAAGCTGCATGCTTCGGTTTATTGGATTTTTTGTATTGTGCATTTTGGTTCTCATTGTGTGCTTAGTCCGGTGGACACCGAGTGATCAACCGGAGTCAAAAAAATTCACTGTTACAGAAAAATGGGTAATATTTATACTCTCCAATTTTTTTCCACAAGGGTCGCTAATTTTTTTTTCGTTATAAACGAGGAGCTCTTGCGTCACTCTGCATTGGGGTGGTCCGTATTTTACGAAATCAGAATTATTTATGTTTCATTCCCTCAATTCATTCTATCTGACCGTAATGGGGGCTTTGTCTAAAGATATTCCACGAAATTCCACGAAGAATGTGATTTTCGTAATTCCGTGTATTTGTCGTCGGAATACTGAAAAAATGGAAAATTATAAAAAAAACGAAGTATACATACGTCCCCGTAGAATCTAAATCTAAACGAGACTATAACGATATTGGTATCCCACTTGTCACTCGGAAATACAAATGTGTGAAAAAAATTGCATTGCCTTGTGCTTTTTGTTACAGACTGCAAATGAATCAAAGAGTCCAAATAAAACTGCAAATATCCCAAGCGGACGGGCTATCAAAATAGTACCTAGCACTATGAGCACTACCACTCAGTTGGCTACCCCCTCTACTACAGAAAAATGGGTAATATTTAAATTCTATAATTTTTTGTCACAAGGATCGTCAATTTTTTTTCGTCGTAAATGAGGAGCTCTGCGTTAGGGTGGTCCGTATTTTACGAAATCAGAATTCTTTATGTTCCATTCCCTCAATCCATTCTGTCTGACCGCCATGGGGGCTTTGTCTGAAGATATTTCGCAATATTTTACAAAGAATGTGATTTTCGTAATTCCGTGTATGTGTCTTCAAAATTCGACAAAAATTCGAAAATTCAAGAAAACGAAGTACACAAATCGTCCCTGTAGAGTCTCAATCTGAATGATCCCAAAACGATATTGGTATCACACTTGTCACTCGGAAATACGAATGTGTGCAAAAAATTGCATGCCTTCTGCTTTTTGTTATACAGAGTGGAAGTGAACCAGGGAGTCCAAATGAAGCTACAGTTGTCCCAAACGCAATTGATATCGCATCCAACGGAACAGTATCCAGCACTGAGAGCACCACTGATCCGTCGACCACCCTCTCCGTTACAGAAAAATTGGTAATATTTACACTCTTTGATTTTTTTTCACAAGGGTCGTCAATTTTTTTCCGTTATAAATAAGAGCTCTTTCGTGACTCTGCATTGGGGTGGTCCGTATTTTACGAGATCAAAATTCTTTATGTTCCATTCCCTCAATTCATTCTATCTGACCGACATGGAGGCTTTGTCTAAAGATATTTCACAATATTTATACAAATTATTATAATTTACAAAGAATGTGATTTTCGTAATTCCGTGTATTTGTCTTGCAAATTCGACAAAAAGTCGAAAATTAAAAAAAACGAAGTATACAAATCGTCTCTGTAGAGTCTCAATCTGAATGATCCTAAAACGATATTGATATCCCACTTGTCACTCGGAAATACAAATGTGTGGAAAAAATTGCATTGTCTTGTGCCTTTTTGTTACAGACTGCAAATGAACCAGAGAGTCCAAATAAAACTGCAGATATCCCAAGCGCACGGGCTATCAAAACAGTACCTAGCACTATGAGCACTACCACTCCGTTGGCTACCCCCTCTACTACAGAAAAATGGGTAATATTTACACTCTATAATTTTTTGTCACAAGGGTCGTCAATTTTTTTTCGTTATAAATGAGGAGCTCTGCGTTGGGGTGGTCCGTATTTTACGAAATCAGAATTCTTTATGTTCCATTCCCTCAATTCATTCTGTCTGACCGACATGAGGGCTTTGTCTGAAGATATTTCACAATATTTTACAAAGAATGTGATTTTCGTAATTCCGTGTATTTGTCTTCCAAATTCGACCAAAATTCGAAAATTCAAGAAAACGAAGTATACAAATCGTCCCTGTAGAGTCTCAATCTGAATGATCCTAAAACGATATTGGTATCACACTTGTCATTCGGAAATACGAATGTGTGCAAAAAATTGCATGCCTTGTTATCATGCTTTTTGTTATACAGAGTGGAAGTGAACCAGGGAGTCCAAATGAAGCTACAGTTATCCCAAACGCAACTGATATCGCATCCAACAAAACAGTATCCAGCACTGAGAGCACGACTGATCCGTCGACCACCCTCTCCGTTACAGAAAAATTGGTAATATTTACACTCTTTCATTTTTTTTCACAAAGGTCGTCAATTTTTTTCCGTTATAAATGAGGAGCTCTTTCGTGACTCTGCATTGGGGTGGTCCGTATTTTACGAGATCAGAATTCTTTATGTTCCACTTCCACTTCCTCGATTCATTCTATCTGACCGACATGGGGGCTTTGTCCAAAGATATTTCACAATATTTTACAAAGAATGCGATTTTCGTAATTCCGTGTATTTGTCTTGCACATTCGACAAACATTCGAAAATTAAAAAAAAAACGAAGTATACAAATCGTCCTTGTAGAGTCTCAATCTTAATGATCCTAAAACGATATTGGTATCACACTTGTCACTCGGAAATACGAATATGTGCAAAAAATTGCATGCCTTATGCTTTTTGTTATACAGAGTGGAAGTGAACCAGGGAGTCCAAATGAAGCTACAGTTATCCCAAACGCAACTGATATCGCATCCAACAAAACAGTATCCAGCACTGGGAGCACGACTGATCCGTCGACCACCCTCTCCGTTACAGAAAAATTGGTAATATTTACACTCTTTAATTTTTTTTTCACAAAGGTCGTCAATTTTTTTCCGTTATAAATGAAGAGCTTTTTCGTGACTCTGCATTGGGGTGGTCCGTATTTTACGAGATCAAAATTCTTTATGTTCCATTCTCTCAATTCATTCTATCTGACCGACATGGGGGCTTTGTCTAAAGATATTTCACAATATTTATACAAATTATTATAATTTACAAAGAATGTGATTTTCGTAATTCTGTGTATTTGTCTTACAAATTCGACAAAAATTCGAAAATTAAAAAAAAAAAAAAACGAAGTATACAAATCGTCTCTGTAGAGTCTCAATCTGAATGATCCTAAAACGATATTGGTATCACACTTGTCACTCGGAAATACGAATGTGTGCAAAAAATTGCATGCCTTATGCTTTTTGTTATACAGAGTGGAAGTGAACCAGGGAGTCCAAATGAAGCTACAGTTATCCCAAACGCAATTGATATCGCATCCAACGGAACAGTATCCAGCACTGAAAGCACCACTGATCCGTCGACCACCCTCTCCGTTACAGAAAAATTGGTAATATTTACACTCTTTAATTTTTTTTCACAAGGGTCGTCAATTTTTTTCCGTTATGAATGAGGAGCTCTTTCGTGACTCTGCATTGGGGTGGTCCGTATTTCACGAGATCAAAATTCTTCATGTTCCATTCCCTCAATTCATTCTATCTGACCGACATGGGGGCTTTGTCTCAAGATATTTCACAATATTTACAAATTATTACAATTTACAAAGAATGTGATTTTCGTAATTCCGTGTATTTGTCTTCCAAATTCGACAAAAATTCGAAAATTCAAAAAAAACGAAGTGTACAAATCGTCTTTGTAGAGTCTCAATCTGAATGATCCTAAAACGATATTGGTATCACACTTGTCACTCGAAAATACGAATGTGTGCAAAAAATTGCATGCCTTATGCTTTTTGTTATACAGAGTGGAAGTGAACCAGGGAGTCCAAATGAAGCTACAGTTATCCCAAACGCAATTGATATCGCATCCAACGGAACAGTATCCAGCACTGAGAGCACCCCTGATCCGTCGACCACCCTCTCCGTTACAGAAAAATTGGTAATATTTACACTCTTTAATTTTTTTTCACAAGGGTCGTCAATTTTTTTTCGTTATAAATGAGGAGCTCTTTCGTGACTCTGCATTGGGGTGGCCCGTATTCTAGGAGATCAAAATTCTTTATGTTCCATTCCCTCAACTTATTCTATCTGACCGACATGGGGGCTTTGTCTAAAGATATTTCACAATATTTACAAATTATTATAATTTACAAAGAATGTGATTTTCGTAATTCCGTGTATTTGTCTTCCAAATTCGACCAAAATTCGAAAATTCAAGAAAACGAAGTATACAAATCGTCCCTGTAGAGTCTCAATCTGAATGATCCTAAAACGATATTGGTTCACACTTGTCATTCGGAAATACGAATGTGTGCAAAAAATTGCATGCCTTGTTATCATGCTTTTTGTTATACAGAGTGGAAGTGAACCAGGGAGTCCAAATGAAGCTACAGTTATCCCAAACGCAACTGATATCGCATCCAACAAAACAGTATCCAGCACTGAGAGCACGACTGATCCGTCGACCACCCTCTCCGTTACAGAAAAATTGGTAATATTTACACTCTTCAATTTTTTTTCACAAAGGTCGTCAATTTTTTCCGTTATAAATGAGGGGCTCTTTCGTGACTCTGCATTGGGGTGGTCCGTATTTTACGAGACCAGATTTCTTTATGTTCCATTTCCTCAATTCATTCTATCTGACCGACATGGGGGCTTTGTCCAAAGATATTTCACAATATTTTACAAAGAATGCGATTTTCGTAATTCCGTGTATTTGTCTTGCACATTCGACAAAAATTCGAAAATTCAAAAAAAAAAACACGAAGTATACAAATCGTCTCTGTAGAGTCTCAATCTTAATGACCCTAAAACGATATTGGTATCACACTTGTCACTCGGAAATACGAATATGTGCAAAAAATTGCATGCCTTATGCTTTTTGTTATACAGAGTGAAAGTGAACCAGGGAGTCCAAATGAAGCTACAGTTATCCCAAACGCAATTGATATCGCATCCAACGAAACAGTATCCAGTACTGAGAGCACCACTGATCCGTCGACCACCCTCTCCGTTACAGAAAAATTGGTAATATTTACACTCTTTAATTTTTTTTCACAAGGGTCGTCAATTTTTTTTCGTTATAAATGAGGAGCTCTTTCGTGACTCTGCATTGGGGTGGTCCGTATTTTACGAGATCAAAATTCTTTATGTTCCATTCCCTCAATTCATTATATCTGACCGACATGGGGGCTTTGTCTAAAGATATTTCACAATATTTATACAAATTATTATAATTTACAAAGAATGTGATTTTCGTAATTCCGTGTATTTGTCTTACAAATTCGACAAAAATTCGAAAATTCAAAAAAAAAAAAAACGAAGTATACAAATCGTCTCTGTAGAGTCTCAATCTTAATGATCCTAAAACGATATTGGTATCAAGAGACTCGGTAGAGTCTCGCGCCAAGTACATTCAAAAATGAGCGCTCGACGACCGTGTCTCTTTACCGCAAGGACCCAAGTTCGGCGGAGTGGGGATTCTTATTTGATGAAATACTACCGTCTTCTATAATATACCGGTATTAATTTATCATGTTGAGAATGCTGATTGAAAATGCTTTAATTTGAGCCTAAAATCAATATAATCGGTGGAGTGAAAGCTGAGTTATGCATTTTTTCATTCTCAAAGTGGCGAGTTTTTCTTCGTCAGATTAAGACTTTTTCGTGACTAATTTTTCGCTCCACAGTCTTATTGCGCATGCGCCAGCATTAAGACTAATGTTTCGCTCCGCAGTCCCGCTGCGCTTGCGCATACGCCAGGCTATGACAGCTGAGTGCTGAGCTGACAACTGAACAGATGAGAAAAACATGAGGAGTATCCGAAATTAATAAAATGAATTTAGACATAAAATTGATCAACACTTGAAAACAAGTACAGTGAAACCTCCCAATAGCGGACACCTTCAGGGCCGGACATCTTGTCCGCTATTCAGAGGCGTCCGTTATTCAGAAAATAGCTCATTTGATATTGCACAAACTTTATTGCGGATAAATATATATTTATATAGGTATACATACACATGAAATTTTAGATGAATGTAAGCATTCAAAATGCTTTAACGAAGGAAAACAACAACTTTTTTTGCAGTAAATTATATAATAAAATATGTATGTATAAAATGTATGTAATAAACTAAACGAGAAACGATTCTGTTAACGTAACGTACACATCTACGTATATGACTATTTTTCCGCGACGGCACGTCAATAGCCAAGAGTTTGGAAAAAAATGTAAACAAACTGAAAATTCTGTGAACGTGTCCGATATTAAGAGGGTTTTTCATGTAAAAATGCATCCCTGACAGTGTCCGCGTCCGTTATTGGGAGGTATGTTTTCCATAAGAGGCAATGCTTTTCTGCCGGGGATTTCTAACTTGTCCGGTATAAAGAGGTGTCCGCTGTTAAGAGGTGTCCGTTAAGGGAGGTTTCACTGTAGTTGTTTAATTTAACGCGAGCGTCCACGAGAAAATCATAATAAGCAATATATCTCTTTAATCGTTCATCTTGGGATCTAGAGATTTTGAGGTTATGTGATTATACATGTCACATGGTCACATCGATATCGATGGACTAATTCCGTACGGGCGTAAGGGACAAAAAGAAATTTTTTTTGCGGATATGCCCACAAGATGCTCCATTGGATAATTAAGATTTTTTTTTCTTTGTGTTTTACGCCCGTTTGGCATTCTAATTATGACAGAAATTGATGTTTTTAGATGAAAAATTAAAAAAAAAAAAAATTCGTCTAAAACTGGTGTTTCTGTTTTCTCTTGCATCAACGAATAAAAACTCATGGCAGGATGACAAGGAGGGGGAGGAAAAATCCGAAAAAAATTCAGGGCTCATTTGGGTTCACATAGAAGTGAAATAAAAACGACAGCTCAAAATCGGAGGGGGTGAGGGAGATCACTCCCTGATTTCACTTGGAATGTCCCATATACTTATTCTCTTTCATAATGATTTGAGGGTTGAATATTATATCATGGTTATGGAAATTATGGTTATATCGACGATTGGTTCTAAGCGGAGCTGCCGTAATTATACTGAAAAATAATAAGTAGATCTAGGGTAATGTTAAAAACATGACGAAACATGACCTTTTACAAATATATAATTCCTCCACGTATATCCTATTCTTACATAGGTATTTGTAATAGGAACCTTCCAAAAAAGTGGTGATTCCGATACTTTAGTGAATGATAGGGACATAATATTATGTCTGGATCCAATTTATTATAAGCAAAAATAAAAATCAAAACGGTACGGTACAAAAAGTAGTGAAATAACCACAAAAGCACCTTACGTGCAAAAACCGTGCGCCAAGCACATTGATGTCGTCATCACCTCAAAAAAAGTATTGAGATCATCTACCTCCTTCAAGAAAAAGTATTGAAATCAGACACTACCGCCAAGCATTATCACATCGAAAACATAGAAAAATAAAAATGAAAAAATAAAAAAAAAAATTGGAGGTAGTGGTACTTGGCGGGCCTTTTGTAGACAAGTACGAGGAAACAGCAATCGAACCATGCCAATAATCTTGCAGTGATCTTAAATATTGGCCCGCCAAGTACCACTACCTCCAAATTTTTTTTTATCTTTTCATTTTTATTTTTCTATGTTTTCGATGTGATAATGCTTGGCGGTAGTGTCTGATTTCAATACTTTTTCTTGAAGGAGGTAGATGATCGCAATACTTTTTTTGAGGTGATGACGACATCAATGTACCTACTTGGCGCACGGTTTTTGCACGTGAGGTGCTTTTTGTGGTTCACACTTGTCACTCGGAAATACGAATATGTGCAAAAAATTGCATGCCTTATGCTTTTTGTTATACAGAGTGGAAGTGAACCAGGGAGTCCAAATGAAGCTACAGTTATCCCAAACGCAATTGATATCGCATCCAACGAAACAGTATCCAGTACTGAGAGCACCACTGATCCGTCGACCACCCTCTCCGTTACAGAAAAATTGGTAATATTTACACTCTTTCATTTTTTTTCACAAGGGTCGTCAATTTTTTTCCGTTATAAATGAAGAGCTCCTTCGTGACTCTGCATTGGGGTGGTCCGTATTTTACGAGATCAAAATTCTTTATGTTCCATTCTCTCAATTCATTCTATCTGACCGACATGGGGGCTTTGTCTAAAGATATTTCACAATATTTATACAAATTATTATAATTTACAAAGAATGTGATTTTCGTAATTCTGTGTATTTGTCTTACAAATTCGACAAAAATTCGAAAATTCAAAAAAAAAAAACGAAGTATACAAATCGTCTCTGTAGAGTCTCAATCTGAATGATCCTAAAACGATATTGGTATCACACTTGTCACTCGAAAATACGAATGTGTGCAAAAAATAGCATGCCTTATGCTTTTTGTTATACAGAGTGGAAGTGAACCAGGGAGTCCAAATGAAGCTACAGTTATCCCAAACGCAATTGATATCGCATCCAACGGAACAGTATCCAGCACTGAGAGCACCACGGATCCGTCGACCACCCTCTTCGTTACAGAAAAATTGGTAATATTTACACTCTTTAATTTTTTTTCACAAGGGTCGTCAATTTTTTTCCGTTATAAATGAGGAGCTCTTTCGTGACTCTACATTGGGGTGGTCCGTATTTTAGGAGATCAAAATTCTTTATGTTCCATTTCCTGAACTCATTCTATCTGACCGACATGGGGGCTTTGTCTAAAGATATTTCACAATATTTACAAATTATTATAATTCACAAAGAATGTGATTTTCGTAATTCCGTGTATTTATCTTCCAAATTCGACCAAAATTCGAAAATTCAAGAAAACGAAGTATACAAATCGTCCCTGTAGAGTCTCAATCTGAATGATCCTAAAACGATATTGGTATCACACTTGTCACTCGGAAATACGAATGTGTGCAAAAAATTGCATGCCTTGTTATCATGCTTTTTCTTATACAGAGTGGAAGTGAACCAGGGAGTCCAAATGAAGCTACAGTTATCCCAAACGCAATTGATATCGCATCCAACGGAACAGTATCCAGCACTGAAAGCACCACTGATCCGTCGACCACCCTCTCTGTTACAGAAAAATTGGTAATATTTACACTCTTTAATTTTTTTTTTCACAAAGGTCGTCAATTTTTTTCCGTTATAAATGAAGAGCTCTTTCGTGACTCTGCATTGGGGTGGTCCGTATTTTACGAGATCCAAATTCTTCATGTTCCATTCCCTCAATTCATTCTATCTGATCGACATGGGGGCTTTGTCTAAAGATATTTCACAATATTTACAAATTATTACAATTTACAAAGAATGTGATTTTCGTAATTCCGTGTATTATATTAGTCTTGCAAATTCGACCAAAATTCGAAAATTCAAGAAAACGAAGTATACAAATCGTCTCTGTAGAGTCTCAATTTTAATGATCCTAAAACGATATTGGTATCACACTTGTCACTTGGAAATACGAATGTGTGCAAAAAATTGCATGCCTTGTACTTTTTGTTATACAGAGTGGAAGTGAACCAGGGAGTCCAAATGAAGCTACAGTTATCCCAAACGCAACTGATATCGCATCCACCGGAACAGTATCCAGCACTGAAAGCCCCACTGATCCATTGACCACCGAGAAAAATGGCTTGAACGAGAACTTCGGCCGCCAAGTAGCCAGTCAAATGCTTTTTTATCTTAACCATTCAGCCGGTGCCTGTGAAGATTTTTACGAATATGCCTGCGGGGGATTTGAAACTAATCGTCTGATGTCGGAAAATGACCTCGCTAAAGAAGCAGCCCAGAGAATATTTGGTGAGTGTCAGATATCAATTATTGCTGAAAATGCTATCCTGCGATATTCAAGTCCAAGACGTAACGCAGATCGGATTGGTGACGAAGCATTACCTATATTGCCTTGTTTATTGTACACATATCTTTTCAACTTTTTGCTATACACTACTGCCAAATTTCCATTTCCTACTAGTACTTGTTATCTTCAACAATATGGCATTGACCAGAATTTTCGTATTCCAGACCAGGCCAAAATGAAAAGTACTTCGGGCCGCGGTACGGAGTTTGAAGACTATTACCAAAGCTGTGTGACCTACCACAAAAATTCAACTGAATCAAACAGGATAGTATTGGGTAAGTTCATCGGACTGAACGACTGGAAAAAAAAAAAAAAAAAACTGATTACCCTGCTAACAGTGTACGAGGCTTAGGTACACTAAGTTCATAGGGTTTGATTCTATCGCTAATGTAGCAAGACTCCTTATTATTACATACATCCGGAAGGGATCTATGGCGTAAGGTAGAGTCTATTAAATATAATGTTAAAAGGGTTCCCAAGATCGCCTCGCCTCACACCACTGTTCTTACATTGATGACATAATGCAAACTTCACTATTGGCAACTGCGTGACAGATATTGCATATGGGAGGTCGAAGATGTTTAAAGAAGAAATATAATATTCTCGAGTGCGTAGAGAGATGTTTATTCCTCTTCGCGCCTACTCTAGATTACGTTCCGTATAATATGTAACTCGAGAATTTAATAATTGATCATTATTAATAAAATACAAATGAAAAAATACAAAGTTAATAATTTCAAGAATGAGGAAGGTTTTGCAGGTAGCTCAAGTTACGCACTTAACAACTCCGTACAAGCTACTGTCCAAGACATCGTGGAGCAGAATTGGCATTAAATATTTTTCTACCAAAGTCTTGGGGTGACAGCACGACTTTCGCATAATTATAACTGTTCGATCTAATTTCCCTGTCATTTTTGCAGCCAAAAAGGCGATAGGTGAAGTAGGAAAGTTCTATGGAGAGGACGAATGGAACGATGAGTATTTCAACCTGACTGACATGCTGACTAAACTTTTTCTACATAACAGGTGAATTGGAATCAAGAATTAGTTTACACATGATTCGTTTATGTGAATTTTTATTAACCATATACGGTGCTGTCTTGATGTTACAAATCGTATGGTTACAGTTCGAAGTAACAATACTAACAAGTATTTTCATTGTGCATTTGGGGATCAGTTTCGCTACCCCAATGACACCGACGTGCAAGTACATCGATCTTGATTTGCAGCGCACCGTTGTTTGACCTCACCGTGGATATCGCGGTCAACGATGAAGTCCAGTGCACAGATCAAAGAAGAGTAAATAAATTCACCTGGAAGCTGGGTCCACCGGTACTCGAAAGTAATTCCTATAGAGACAAAAAGAAACATGACTGTTACAACGCACTGAGGTCAGCGATGCTCGAGAAGCAAGTGAATTTGCATGAACTTCATAAGAACTATACAAATTGTAAGGTGAGATTGGAAAAGTATCTGGAGTGATATAAATTGTTTATTCCATGAGCTAGCCTATATATGTATGACCTTTCGAAAAAGTCTAAGCTGACATTTAAGTTTCATCCTAACAATATTTCTTCAATTCCACAGGATAATTTGCAAAACTTTTTGGATTCCGTTCAAGGAGCAATGAAGCTATCTGGTCTAAGCGACCAGGACATAATCGACGCCAGATACGAAATAGAGACCGATGTGATGCAACTATTTTATAGAACTTACCCTGATGATGAGAAGAAGTCACAGACCAATCCTACTGAGGGAGAAATCCGTCACGCTTATCTGACAAAGAATCACGAAATAATGACAACCGAAGAGCTCCAAAGAGAAACACCTGCAGACATCGTAAGTTGAAAGCACTTTTGGGTTAGTTAAGCATAAGGATGTTTCGTTTGAAACGTTTGTCGTCCAGGTAGTTGTTGGGATTCTTATGAAATATTTGTGGAATAAACCTCGATAAAAATAAAACTCAAAACGAAATGGCGGGGCGAGAACTTCACAAAAATGACTGTGCCATCATCGCAAGGCTGGTGGAAATATTTCTCTGAAAAATTCCGAATTCATTATTGATAGACAGTTGCGAAGTTGTGGAAGGAGCACTTATATCGATCAGAGAATTCCATAGAAATCCAATGAGATTATTCTGAAGAAGTTTGAATTCATTTGCCCAATTTCCCGCTTCCACGGTCAACAAAATCAGTTCACCTGCAATAGCCCGAAATATCCCACAACACTTATCATGTTCATAATATCCTCAAACTATGAGAAGAATAGTGACTGAAAAAAATGTCAAAACATAAAGTTTCAATGCTGTGGTTCCTTTTTCAAAATCTTTGTGAACTTGAATGATGCCAGTGATATTATTCGAAACGTCCGATTTAAACGGCAATACAAATTTACCCGAATGTTATGTTGTTTATTCAGCTGGATTGGAAGCAACTGTTAACAACATTGAAAGGATCAACGGTGGACTTCGAGGAGCCACTACAGATCTATTTTCCTAATGTGATTCTTAAGGGGTTGGAGAAGTTTGGCAACTTGTCACAAGTCCGGTCCCTCCATAATGCTCTCCTCGGTCTTTATGCTCACAAGATCTATTACGAGGTATAATATCATACATCCACTAAATTTGGAGTTACATGCCTACCAAGCTTGAATAAAAAGAAAACATCTCTCCAATCACGAACATTTTTGTCCCACAGTTTGTCGTACCTCCACCCGACGTTGAAACTCATTGCAAGCGAGTTGCGACCAGCCTGATGAGGACCCATGCCTCCAGTTTGTACATGTCATCTTTTTCTTCCGAAGAACTGGCAGATATGAAAGAAACGGTAAACGCAAGCGCTTACGCTCGTTTCATTTTATGAAGATTGGAGAGTGAAATTTGCGACTCGTCTAACCGGATGAACATTTTCCACATTCGTAGGTAATGGATGTGTTCGAAAAATTGAAACAGACGCTAGAGTCAGGCTTGGGGAACGCATCCTGGCTCAAGCAAACCAAGGAGAAAGAGATTGTGAAGAAGATGCGTGACCTCACTATCGAGATTCCCGATGTGTCGTACTACCAAAATGATCAGAAACTAGACCCAGAAAGTAGTTTCATCAAGGTAAGCTACAATGAAATGCAATCGGTAATAAATCTGACCATGAATCTTCTTCGCAGAAACACTTGACGGGAAAGTTCTTCAACGATACGATGATGCTGCAGAATAATTACAGAAAGTCGATGTACGAAGTGTTGGATAAATCGCCAAGTGATTACGACCAAATGTACGTAACTCCGTGCATTATCACTTATAGAAGCCTTAAAGAATTTTCGACTATATTTGGATCGTTGTACACAGAGTGAATTTTTGAATTACAGTTGGACGTACTTTGGCCTACCTTACCAGACCACAGGCTCAGCGATTCACGGACTAAACAAGATCGTCATGCCTTACGGAGCTATAGATTGGTCAGTCATTCGGAGTGCCAAAAAAATATCATCGCATCACCTTGTGTTAGCCACGCTCGGAACTCGCATTGCCGAACTAATTGCTCATCACTTCGATAGTACAGGTACTGGAAATTTGACGAGGTTTACGAAAAGAGGCACGACATTTTTTGAAGAAAGAACTCTCGTCGATCGATCCTAATCTTCACATCATTGTTCTTAGAGAGCCAGATTTGAAAAAAATTCTGCGTCCACATGCATGTCTAGATTCTCGACGATGACCCAATTTTTTATGTCAAATATGTACGAACAGTCACTTTCTTCTCAACATTGGGGGCTATCGATGTCGTTGCGTTCTCAAAAAACTATTCTAAGCAAATTTTTGATGTCTTTATCGTGTGAATCGCTGAAAATGCTCAACTGATCTCAGGATCTTTTGAGAACATGATTCTTTCAAAAAATTCATGATCATTCCGTGACAAGGATGGAACCTAACTTAATTTTGGAAGAGAGAAAATACGATAACAAATTTACAAACTCTCCTAAGACGATATTACTAGTTATCGAATATGACTCACCGGTTTTTTTTTTCTTCATGTCAGGTGTTCAATACCTTGCTGGACGGAGAAATGTGGATGTCCTTCCAATTTTCTGTACCAATGAAATCGGTGCAGCCGATACGTACAGGGCATACGTGGATGACACCAAAACATTCTTCAAAGGCTTCGAAAACCTATTCCTATCGTCGACCGGGCAGAATGTTTCATACACGGTAAACTATATCACAGGCTCTTTGAAGATATATCAAATATATATTTCGCAGAGCGAATTTCTCACAAAATCTCGAAAAGTCGCATAATTGATTGACGGTATTTACAGATGACAAATATCAGTCTTGACGAGAGGCTCTCAGCTACGACAGGGCTGCAGCTTGCTTACGATACGATGTCGCGCCTGCCACCTGAAGACAAAAAAATTTTGCCATGGCTGACTAAAGATTCAACTGACGAAGCGAAACAGTTTTTCTTGGCTTATGCTCAGGTAAATGCGGAACGTTGCAGTATCTCCACTTATTATTCAAACTCAAATTATAAATCAGAATCTTAAGAATACGTTTGTAAAAAACATCTAAACTGTAACGAGTGTTTATTGCCTTACGGGACATGCGTGGAAAAATACCAACACAGACTTCTATTGATACGAGACTTCGTCCAGTACTTCTTAACTCTTCCATCTGTCAAAATTAGAGTCCACGATCAGATCTTATAAAGCAAACAACACAGATCGTCAACATTTCGTATACTTCACACAATTTAGTGTTCTGTTCGTTAATACTTCGGAGAATAATCATTACTCTAATATCCACAGATGTATTGCACGAAGGTGCCTCTCACTTCATCTTTCGTATCGCTGGATGAGAACGAACATTTGCCAAGCCGATTACGGGTTCTCGCAGTAGCTCATAGCAACGAACTCCTCGAAAAAACCTGGGGGTGCAGCATTGGTTCCAAACACCTTTCTGACATTGTCCCAAGTCAGTTTCTACATCTGAAACCGATAGAGGAAGACGACGGCCAGCAGCAGCAGCAGAACATGGACTTTTAGCCAATCAATTTTCCAATGGCTGTCGTTTGAATTGTATATTTTGAAGTCACGCTTATTCCATCAGTGCACGTAATTCCTAGACTAAGACTTATCATTATAACCTACTTATGTTCTCTTCGTATAAATTTTATAATAAATTTATATACAAATGACTGTGATGCAATCCCTCCCACAATTCACATTAATTTCTTGCTCAAACAGAGAAAAATCCAAAACTGCTGAATTAGGATCCCCACCGATCAAACTTTGTGTAGATGGCGTTAGATTGCGGAACCTCACGCAACCTCATGCAAACTATTCACATTAACATCGCGTTAGTGTATGTAATCGCCGCCATGACAGAGCCTCGCAATCAAGCGCCATCTACGCAAAGTTTGATCGGTGGGGATCCTAATTGAAGATAACACGCCGATCTCTAAAATCATGAATATGGTGGAAAATGAGAGCGACTATCGCCGAGTACGTACGCGTTACATTATTTTCAGTTGGAGTCCAATGTACAGTCGGGCAACAAAGTTCTTGTAGGGTCGAAATTCAAGCTCATGCGGTTTAGCGTCTACGCTGTTGAGCAGCCCCTTCACACCGCACACCCCGCTCCCTGAGCTCAGCTAGCCTGGCCCGTCCCGGCCTGTAGATGGCTGGTTCTACACTAACGGGAAAAAAACTACCCAAAATTGTCCCCGACACTTTTTTCGCATATTTGGAAAAATAATCAAAATGAAATCAAATAAAAACAATATTTCTTTTTAAATCCCCCCCAACCACCACTTTTTTTTGCATGTTTGGAAAAAATAATCAAAATGAAGTCAACTAAAAACAAAATTTCTTTCTATATCAAATTAACATGTTATAAAACCAAATTCTGAAATCAACATCCCATAAAATTAACTTATTAACAATAAAATTAGAAGAAACTGGCATGTTCTCAGGCACGGGACTGACGACAGGGGACTGACGAATTTGGCTAAAATACACAATTATGTAGAAACTAACAATATTCCATCTAATAAACTTGCGGTAATAGTAATACGACTTCCACCGTTAGGTGTTATCTAGCTGAACAGAGTGAATAAAATGATTCATTCAAAGAAAAAACGTTACCAGAGGACTGATCTTCTTAGGGGTCCAGACACGTAATCATGACACTGAACGCGAAGAAACGACTAAATAAAATAGCGCTTTAGCGTTGTCTGGCATTTGCTATGAACTTCTCAGCGGTAACATTCGATTTAACGCATAAATCGTGGCGAGGGTGCCACACACCATTTAAAAGAATTTTTTTTGCTGTGCGACAGGGGACTGATAGCAGAAATCAAGGGACAAACTTTAGCTTACAAGTTCGGCATAAAAATAGTAAATTCATAAATTATAACCATGCAAACTTTGAAATGCCTTTATTATAGACAACTATATTAGAGAAGTATTGAAAATATTCTTACTTGCTCACTACACGTCACAAAATAATTTCGATTTTGTATCTGGGACACTCCAGGGGACTGATTTTATGAGGTGTTAATGTGGAAATTTTCCTTCTAATGTATTTATTTTAAGATTTTTAGACTATTGGCTGTTTCGAACAACTTGTTAACATCCATTTTAGTAAAAAATGATATCCAATTTGAATCATTTTATGAGTGAAATCTTTGTGGGACACGAAATTTCCAGTTAGTGTAGAACCAGCCAGATATATTTCGGAAGTATTTCTTACTTTACTTTGAGTAGGTAATCTGGCCGATTTTCCTTCTTGCCTGCCGACTGGTCAAACATCTTCGACAAATGCGTATAGAATATATCGTCAGCTGATTTCAAACTTATTTATTCTAGTGAGAAAGGGTTTAATTCGAACTCGATTTTGATATTATACAGGTGTAACTTATGTAATGAGTTGAAAAGAATGTTATTTAAAAATGTTATACCCAACTGATCGAAATTCGCAATTCATATTCAGCAGTGATCTACTGAATTGACGATTGCAGAAAATTCTTAATTTCTTGCAACTATTATTCTCTACGTTGAATGAGAAATTGAGTCAGATACTCAGTTGGTCGTTTACAAATTTTGGATGACATTGTATATTTTTATCGAATCAAAAAACGAAAATCCAAAGTTAGAGCTCAATAGTAGAAATTAACAACACAATATCAATGAAATATAAATAAATTATGATAGAGATGATTTGTAGCATATACATAAATATAATAATATGGAAACTTACAGATTTATATAAAAGTATAATTATCTACTAAATATAATTCGAAAGCCATAAATACTAGAGGCAGGTGGATCACATAACATCATATTCATATTTCAAGAAACAAATAATTACTTTTCAATAATATCTTAATGTTGTATTTATGGCTGTCGAATTATATTTAGTGAATAATTATACTTTTATAAATCTGTGAGTTTTCATATTATTATGTTTATGTTTGTTACAAATCATCTCTATCATAATTGATTTATATTTCATTGACATTGTGTTGTTATTTTTTACCATTGAGTTCTAATTCGGGTTTTCGTTTTTTTATTCGATAAAAATATACAATGTTCTGCAAATTTATAAACGGCCGACTGAGTATTTTACCTTAATTTTTTTCCCTGTGACTCAATTTTTCATTCAACACGGAAAACTTACATAGAATAATACCTGCAAGAAATTAAGAATTTGCTGTATAATCGAAAATTCAGTAGATCACTGCTGAATCTGAATTGCGAATCTCGATCAGTTGGGTATAATATTTTTAAATAACATTTTTTCAACTCATTACATGAGTTACTCCTGTATAATATCAAAATCGAGTTCGAATTTAACTCTTTCTCGATAGAATAAATAAGTTTGAAATTAGCTGACCATATATTCTATATGCATTTGTCGACGACGTTTGACGAGTCGGCAGGCAAAAAAGCAAATCGGCCAGATTACCTACTCAAAGTAAAGTAAGAAATACTTCCGTAATATATTTACAGGCCGGGACGGGCCAGGCTAGCTGACCGATCGGCCGTAACGCATCGATGAGCTCAGGGAGCGGGGTGTGCGGTGTGAAGGGGCTGCTCAACAGCGTAGACGCTAAACCGCATGAGCCTGAATTTCAACCCTACAAGAACTTTGTTGCCCCACTGTACCATGTAATGGATAAAGGAGCCGTATAATTTCTGACCGATTTCACAAGATTCTTGCTTTTTAGATTCAACTATCAATTTATTAAACACTCCAAAGTTTACATACTTCACAGACTTTTGAACACGGTGTGCTGAAAATCTTCAAACCTACGTACGCTACTTCCGTTTTTCAAGTTCCAATTTTTCAATCTCACAATTCGAAACTACAGATGAGATTCTAAGCCGGTGCGCTGGATTAACTTTTTGTCTCGACTTCGTCTCGAGATGTCAAAATGCTTTCCAAATTTCGGTTTCTTTCGGTTTAACCCCGCCATTTTATTAACAAAAAAAAGTAGACTTTCTGGCGAAACAAATTGTCGATATAACAAACTACCTCAACCTTATCAATGTCCTGGTGGATTAAGCTAATAGTCTTGCAAGGGAATCTTATAGGGGAGAGGATGGGAGTACCGCTCACCTAAGAAAAAATGCTAATTTTTATGTGTTGAACGTCAACTTGAAGTGCAAAAGACTATTGTAATGGCTTCTGCAACTATTTAACTCTTCATACCATATGTGAATTTATCGGACCAGTCGAACCAAATTTTTAAGTCTTCTAACTGAAGCTCACCTCTATATATAGAGCGTGCAATCTCCAGATAGACCGAAAAAAACGGAGTGCATCATAATTATTTTTTCAAGTAAAAATTCCTTCAGCCCGGGTTTGAACCGGGACCTCCGCATTTGTACTGCGACGCCTTGTCCAATTAGACCACTGAAGGACTGAAGGAATCTTTACTTGAATTTCATGTTATTGTCATTGACCTCTTAGTCCACAGGTCTGTGTTTATTTCATTGTGTAGTGACTCTATCGTTCGAAACCTATTAATTCATACCATATGTGAATTTATCGGACCAGTCGAACCAAATTTTTAATTTTTAATTTTTAATTTTTTTTTTCGGTCTATCTGGAGATTGCACGCTCTATATAGAGGTGAGCTTCAGTTAGAAGACTTAAAAATTTGGTTCGACTGGTCCGATAAATTCACATATGGTATGAATTAATAGGTTTCGAACGATAGAGTCACTACACAATGAAATAAACACAGACCTGTGGACTAAGAGGTCAATGACAATAACATGAAATTCAAGTAAAGATTCCTTCAGTCCTTCAGTGGTCTAATTGGACAAGGCGTCGCAGTACAAATGCGGAGGTCCCGGTTCAAACCCGGGCTGAAGGAATTTTTACTTGAAAAAATAATTATGATGCACTCCGTTTTTTTCGGTCTATCTGGAGATTGCACGCTCTATATAGAGGTGAGCTTCAGTTAGAAGACTTAAAAATTTGGTTCGACTGGTCCGATAAATTCACATATGGTATGAATTAATAGGTTTCGAACGATAGAGTCACTACACAATGATATTTAACTCTTCGTTTTGAAAATTCAGAGCCGTAATTTCCTTTAGAATTGACAAAATTACGAAAAAAGAAACGCGAGACGCAAGTGAGCGGTCTTACCCTCCAGCGGGTAATACCGCTCGGCCCAATTTTAATACCGCTCACTCTCTAATACTCGGGTTCCGACCTAACCTATATGTAGTCAAATAGTAAACTCGGGTATGAAGGATGAAATTTGTCATCACAATGTTAAATTTCACTGAAGACGTTATTATAACACAATAATAGAGTAAATTAATATTATTATTATTGATATCATTGTCATTATTATTCACATAACCTCACTACGATTTTTTTTACTAATTTCACGGATTTAATACTATGTCACAACCATTGTCATCGCAAAACTTGGTTTCTGATTGTCTCAACATTTGTCGTCACACACATTTCCAACAAAAAAAAATGATAATTTTGTTTTACTTAGGTGATTTTGATAATCCGCCGGTAAATATGCGCTGTCAGATGCTGAGCGGTATATTGGCATACAGCCGAGCGATATTACCCTCACCGGCCGAGCGGTATTACCGGTATCGCGCGGAGTTAACAAAATCATTAATAATTATTAATATAAAGAGAGATAGGAGTTCATCTTGTGATCAAATTACGCGGAAAAGTACCACGAATCGAATGACCATAGTTTGACGTGAAAATAATAATTTTGAAGTGACAAAAAACTTTATTTACTTGTCCAGCAATTTTACGCTGTAAGGACCTCAAAACAGAGAGATGTTATTTTTTCTATTAAAAGTGATTAGAGGAATGAAATTTCCACAGAAATTAGATATTGACATTGGATCTTGAAGATTGGGGAAAAAAAACGAGTGAAAAAATTCCTAATTATAAAGAAAAAGGGGTGAGCGGTATTACCTGCTGAGCGGTACAACCACACTCTCCCCTACTGATCAAAAATTCACTGTCATAAATCCTGGTGATAGATTTCATTCTAAAACATGAAACGAGATTTTGATCTTAAACATTTTACCGAGGTAAATGCTACTTCACTGAAGATTTATACTTCCAACTGGTGAAGTATCGTGCGGAGAGTTATCAGTCAGCTGGAACTGTATTTAAATAAGTAGATATATAGGTTGCTGCAGCTCCGAATATCTGTAAAGCAATATAAGATGATCTGATCACTATATATATATACAGGATGTATCACCTCAAGTATCGAGAATAGGAGGGACTTAGTTGACGCGAAGTCACGCCCCATCAACTAATCAACAAAGAGAAGAATTTCGTACACCGAAATTTTCACGAAAAATAGAAAATACAATTTCTTGGTGTAAAGAAAAAATATCAACAACGACTCGAATACGCAACTTCTTGTGTAGGTAAGGAATATCAACAACAACTCCAATCAGGCTGTTAGGTATTCATCCACTCCGACGCTCACGAAAACGGTTTTTTCCTCTTTGTTGATTGGTTGATGGGTCGTGACTTCGCGTCAACTCAGTCCCTCCCATTTTCGATACTTCAGGTCATATATCCTGTATATCAGTTGAGAAATGATTTTATCCCGTGTAGAAAATTGTCC
Organism: Tenthredo mesomela; assembly: GCA_943736025.1. Classification (NCBI taxonomy): domain Eukaryota; kingdom Metazoa; phylum Arthropoda; class Insecta; order Hymenoptera; family Tenthredinidae; genus Tenthredo; species Tenthredo mesomela. The sequence goes on from OX031021.1 coordinate 7,316,710, forward strand.
GGGCATCCCATATTAAGGGGACTAGGCAGCGAAAATAGGTCGAAAATGGGATAAAATTCAAATGGCATTTGTGAAGAACCGAAACAACATAGAAACTTTTTTTTTTTCTCTCAATTCTCACTAGAGTTTTGGCTATTAAATTAATTGGTTGCGATTTCAGAAATATGAATATTTGAGGGAGATATGGGTGGATAAAGAGGACCGCGCATCTCATGCACTGCTCCCTCATTGCCACGATTCCGAGTGGCTGGTTAAAGTTTTCGGCAATTTCCGGACGCCGTTCTCTTCAGGGGATGTTCCTCTACAGATTGAACCGACATTTTTTGAAAAAACCTGAAAATCCAAAAAATGGCGGCCAAAATTCGGAAAACATCGAAAAATGGACGACATTTGTTGGAATAACAATGATGAAAAATTGATTTTTTTTACATAGTCGTTGGTTCACTTTGTAGAGGAACATCCCCTGAAGAGAACGGCGTGAGAAAATTGCCGAAAATTTCAACCGGTCACTCGGAATCGTGGCAATGAGGGAGCAGTGCATGAGATGCGCGGTCCTCTTTATCCACCCATATCTCCCTCAAATATTCATATTTTTGAAATCGCAACCAATTAATTTAATAGCTGAAACTCTAGTGAAAATGAGGAAAAAAAAAGTTTGTATGTTGTTTCGGTTCTTCACAAATGCCATTTGAATTGTATCCCATTTTCGACCTATTTTCGCTGCTTAGTCCCCTTAAATAGAGGCCCTATACGGGCGTAATCGTGGCATCCAAATTACAGGCTTCCCAAAGACAGCCAATACAGGCCCCAGCTTGGCATTGCCTTGGGTGCCAAGATAATGTTATCCAGGCTTGCCCGAAAACAGCCAACACATGCCCCAGCTTGGCATTGCCTTGGACGCCAAGATATTATTATCCGGTCTTGCCTAAAGACAGCCAATACGAGCCCTGGTTTGGCATTGACTTATACGCCAAGTTCATATTAGCCAGGCTTTCCTAGAGACAGCTAACACAGGCCCTAGCTTGGCGTTGACCTGTCCCCCAAGACATCATTGACCAGGCTTGCCTAAAGACAGCCAATACAAGGCTTGGTTTGGCATTGACTTATCCGTCAAGATAATATAAGCCAGGCTTTCCTAGAGACAACCAAGCCAGGCTTTCCTAGAGACAGCCAACACAGGCCCTAGCTTGGCGTTGACCTGTCCCCCAAGACATTATTAACCAGGCTGTCCTTATTATAACCCACTTAGGGCCTCATTTGGATTCCACTGAGTTATCAAAAAATTACAAATTACAAATCGCGTCAACGAAAAATGTATGATATAATATTTAGTAATTAATCGTAAGAATATATGCAAGGACTTTAATCTAGTACTGCAAATGCAAAATTTTGATGACATTTAAATATTTCGAGTAATAACTTGACACTTTGATAGGCCTTGAACAAGTAGGAGACTGTTCGGTCATATGCCATATGGCAAGTGGTTAGGACGTGCGACTGGTAACCGAGCGGACGTGGGTTCAAGTCCAGGCTGGGACGAATAATGTGGCGGTTTTTTCAGTAAGGTTTATAATGCAATTTCATCGATATATCGCGTTGATATGGTCAGCTGACGATAAAATGTAAGTCCGTATATGAATAATATTTAGTGAATAATTTTTTTTAATAATTATATTTTAAATATTTTTTCTCGCAATTTCATATTACGCCTTGACGTTGCCTCTATCGGCCCAATTCACCAGCCAGAACAGAGCCTGATTGAATATCCAATGTTGGCCCAAATTTGGACGTCAGTTTTGGGCCAATGTCGATTCGTCCCGCCTTTTTCATTCGGCCCCATACACGATGTCAAGATTGGGCCATTACTGGAGCCCATATTGGCCCAAGTTTGACAGCGCGTATGGGGCCAGATAAAAAACGCAGAACAAATCGACATTGGCCCAACACGGCTATCCAAACTGGGGCCTAGATAATAAAGAGGAAAATTAATTTGGCCCCCACTAGCGCCCGGGCAAAATTTCTACACTTCTTGAAATTATGGCTTGTTCGTCTCTTTCTGGTAAAATTATCATTATTATCATTGGAGATAGGAGAATCCCCTACTACATCTAACCGACGTCACCGAAGTTTGCTCGGCGCACAATACTTTGAGTAAATCCATTCTAGTTCAATTATTCAGACTAAGAACATCGGACACTGAACTGTCTTCATTCGTCCATGTGAATTTTGTCGAGAAAGAATTGAACTAGGGATTTGATTAACAAAAATTTCGGTTACGCTTCGTGTCATTAAACTAACGCGGCTCTAAGCATTTGATGATAGTATATGAAAGAAATTCGGTGAAATGCTGATTCCTGGATCTTATAACGTTAGTAGTGCTAAAGAGGGTGATGTTCGAAGATCAAATAAAACTCTCGGTTATAGTCAACATTGGGTTCGGCCATTGATTTCATTTTTGTTGGTGTCCGGTGTTGTTCTTGCAGTGTGTTTGCTAACACGGCATCTAACACCAGGGAAGTCATCTCGTCTTTTTGGCGGCCATAATGAAACTTTGCAGGTAAAACTAACACCCCCTAGTCTGTTGAAAATTTGAAATGATGCTAGAAGAAAGACTCGCGAATTGTCAGATTTTATTAATTAATCAACGAGATCATTTTTACTCCACGGTTACACATATATCACTGATAGCGCAGGCCCACAAAAAAAAAAAAAAAAAGTTATCCGAACTTTTGACGAGACAGAGCTCGTCTTATGTATTTTTCGACGCTGAATCCGAATCTGAAGTGAAATCAGGGGGTTCCCCTGCTATTTTGCGAGAAAAACGCAAAAAACATGACTTTTCATGGTTTGTTTATGGTATTTTGGAATTTAATGAAAAACGACGAATGATAACGTTAATCTGAATTCAAACTCGACTTCTACGGATCGAAATCCATCGAAAAACATATTTTGGTTTTTTTTTTTCGCCCGAAATTTCGATCGTTTCTTTCGAACACATTCCATCTTTTTCGAGCATAAAATTATTTGAATCCGCAATATTGCCAGGCGCGTTTCTGTTACAATTGGTGAATTATAATTACGATCGAAATTTCGAGCGAAAAAAAAAACGGGACTATGGTTTTCGACGTATTTTGATCCGTACAATTCAAATTTAAATTCAGATGAACGTTATTATTCGTCGTTTTTTAATAACTTCTGAAAAACAATAAACAAACCACGAAAAATCATGTTTTTTGCGTTTTTTCCTCAAAGTAGCAGGGAAACCCCCTGATCTGACTTCGAATTCGGTTTCATTGTCGCAAAATACATGAGAATAGACCTGTCTCGTCAAAAGTTCAAACTTCTCTTTAGTGGGCCTGTGTAATGAACGGCTTACGAATTTGGTATTCGATTACCTAATTACACGGTTTTAAGATCGATCGAGCTATGGTTTTTATTTTGAAAGTTATTTTGAATGTAGACACATTTCGCAGAGCATTTCAAAGCGAGATATGTTATTTTGAAAATGAGGAGAAGCTTTCTATGTGTACTGTGTTGTACCTTTTTCGAATAATTTTTTATATTGATGTTGTAATACGTGAGTTCTGATGGTAACAGTTTTGTTCGATATTACAATGCTGTAGTAATACTGATAGTAAATGCATACGACCGGACAAATATGAGAAATGAAATTTCTGAATAGATTTTCTACGAAACTCTAGGAATAGCGTGATATTTGAGAAGCCGTATGTCATCTTGTCAGTTTTTTGAATTTGTTCACGGAGCTTTTGGAATTTGAGCAAACGAAGTGTGGAAATCGCGATTCGAGGGCCCGGATCGAGATAGTCCTGAAATAATATTGATATCTAACTTGTCAGTCGAAAAAAAATTCGTGTGACAAAATTTTAGCTATTTATGTACCAAGTCCGATAAGCGGCACTTTCCGGTATGAGTTACTTCCACTATGAGGCGATACAGTGTCCTGTGACACAACACACTAAGAGGAAAATTTTGTGAACTACTCATACCGGATTTGCCACTTCCCGGACTTGGCGCATACAGTATTTTCCATAACACGGGCATGAAATGAGCCTTCTTTCATGCTTGTCGGGCGTAATTTCATAAAAAATACAGTGTGCAATGAGAGGGGATGCCCCCCCCCCCCCCCCCCCCCCCCCCCCCGCCCCGCCACGGTCGCACAATATACTACTACGCGATCTGTTGTTTGGAATTTTGTTTCGTAATATGTGAAAGTAGTCGAAACTAAAAATATTATTTACTCGTTTCTAACATTTATTTCTGCACTACCTTTTGTCAAAAACACGCTCTTCATTAAGGGACCATTCTAGTTTGAAATTTTTTGAAAATTGTCGAAATGAAATGAAATGAAATTTCTGTTGAAAATTAGCAATTCGAAGAGGCCGAAAGAATATTGTACGGAGCTTGCATCGCCGATTAATCATAGGTAGACAGTTCATATGAAATTCTGGGATTCGAAACTTTAAACGCGTTTTTATCTGAACATAGTCTTTCAAAACGGTGGAAGGTTTTGAACGAAGAATTTTCAAGCTATCCGTCTCACATTTTGCCACAGCATTCTTCACGTCATTCCTCAACGTGTTACGGAAGCTTTTTTTTTTATTTAGAAATTTCGCAATTTTTTGAACGAAAAACTGTCGGAAAAAACGGCCGAATTTGACATTTTATCTTAAAATGGCCACCATTTTGTTGATTGTCATCGAAAAAAAGAAATCCTCCGTAAATCTCTACAGTTTTTTATACTGATTGATAGACCGTTTGGTTTTTCCCTGTCAGACAATTTTTCGAGGAGTAGGACCTTCCACCATCAGGCGCGATTTTTTTCAGGCATTATTTTGCAGTGGCCAAAAATATTGTATGAAAAATAAAAATAAAACATTAAAAAATATTTTTATATACAACATAAGTCATCTGAATAAACTAAAAAAAAATTAAACTGATTATCGAATTTTATTTAGAAAACAAAAAATTATGAAAATAAGCAATTTTAATGCCCGTCAAACTAGAATGGTCCCTTAAGCTTTTCAAGCACTAGTGCGTTGTAAAAGTTTTCTCATCTCTAAATCTGGAAAAAAAAAAAACAATATGATGGAGTACACAGGCTCATAGAGGAACTTTATGACGAGTGTGAAAGTGCTATATGATCCAAAGACGAGGTCCTTTCGCGTCCATTGTCATTCAAATGACTATTATTTCTTATAGTTTCATTTTACAATGATGGATATTATCAATGCAAACGATGTTCAAATAGTCTTTCATCAAGCTCTCAACAGTTTTGTGGGTGTGATCGTCGCAGAGAGTGACTGAAATGAATGAATCAGAAAAAGAGTGCAATTGATAATTTTCAGAACAATCTATGCCCGCCAAGTTTGTATCATCTTCATCATACGAGATACTGCCTTAAGCAATATTTCCCGTCGCCAATATGCTATTATGTCAAAGGTAACGCATAATTTTCTATTGGTTTTCCATTGATTTCCATTGACTAGCATTCGGAAAATATAATTCGAAATATAAAAATTAACTAATGGAGTGCTTGGCTTTGTTGCCTGATTTCACGTATACAAGGTTTTTGTGGAATTTTGTGTAAAGAAATGACGTTTGTATAATCTGTCGCTGGTAAAGAGTATGATGCTTCTGAGTTTTGGCTGGTGAAACCATTTTTGTACTTGGCGGTAACTTTCGACATTTATAATGTTTTTTCCGGGTATTTCATTACTTTTTGTATAAATATACATTTGAAAATCTTCAAATTAAGCATATAGTGCAACAATATCTTTTATGTGTCATAGCCCGTAAAACTGCGTTTTTAACCTCGCTTCGCTCGGTTTAAACGCGGTTTTTGGCCTAGACACATAAAATTCTGTATGCCACACGGCCCAAAAAGTATTTTCTGACAAATTTCATCATAATCCTCGCCTTCGGCTCGGATTTTAAACTCAAATTCGTCGGAAAATACTTAATCAGCCTAGTGACATAATGTACTATGAATTTACGTAAATTATGCGAGCAAAATCGTACTTTCTGTGGAACTATATTGACAAGATGTTGGAGTTATGGCTTGTATGTAGTCTATAGCATAGTGTCCGATGCTTCGCCCAACCCGAACCGGACCGGTTCATTCGTTTTCTTAAATATCGTACCTGCTAGATTTTTTCTTTCATTGTTTTTTCTCTTCAATAACATTTCACAAAAAGAAAAAAATTCCCGAAAATTGGCAAATTTTGAGCTCAACTGCAAGTGCCCGTGTAGAAATTTAAAATAGGCGCTGGCCAGGCCCTGTCCAGTTTTCCTCCTTTCTAGCCAATTAATGGGCAGGAAAACTCTCGAGTTCCAGACTAGGCGTGTAACGCAATGTTGTCTAGTGCCTGTCCAGACGAACTGACGAGTTTCTGGTCAGTAAACTCGCTAGTTTCTGGCCGGTGAACTCGTTAGTTTCTAGCCGGGAAACCCTGTTCCTAGTGAGAAAAAGTACCAAAAAATTCACGTACATGTGAATATTCGATTTCACATTATATAACTCTGGACGTAGATCAACAAGCATTGCCAGTTTGCTAAGAAAAACGCCATCCGATTTTTCGACCTAACCGGGATTTGAACCCAAGTCCGCTCGCATTCGATGTATTACTAGTCTCATGCTCTACCTACTACGCCAAACTACCCTATGGTAATTGGTCTCATATTTTCCTATTTGTCGAAACTTATGATCAAGCTGCCGAACTAAGACCTAATAGACTTTTCAATCTCACCGATCAGTATCATGATAATAATAAAATCGGAAATGACTGGCCAATAAGCGATCGATTCTACTAGAATCAGATTGATCCAGCTGAAGCAAGATTCGGAATTATGATGATATCAGGCTTCAGTCAGGCTGCACCAGAGTCGCTCTGGCCAGTAAATCCGAAGGAAATCTGGCCAGTACCAAGTCAGGCTTTGGCGAGTTGGCTCTGACCAGGTAATCTAAGAGAATGCTGGCCCGCACCAAGTGCGGTTTTGCCGAGTTCGCTCTGGCCAGTAAATTCAAGATAATTCTGGCCATACTAGGTCCAGCTTTACCGAGCTCGCCTTGGCCAATAAATCGAAGAGAATGCTGGCCAGTACCAGGTCCGGCTTCGCCGAGTTCGCCCTGGCCAGCGATTCCAAAAGAATGCTGGCCAGTACCAGGTCCGGTTTTGCCGAGTTCGCTCTGGCCAGTAAATCCAAGAGAATGCTGGCCAGCACCAAGTCCGGCTTTGCCGAATTAAGTAATAAAGTAATAAAGTAATTAAGTAATTAAGTAATCTGGTATAAAGCTTTCTTGCTTCATTTTTGTTTTCTCGGGATATTTATGTTCCAATTTTCCATAGGAATTGCGGTACTAATTGAAATAATTATGTATCAATAATTAGAAGGAGAAAAATAAACTTTGGGTTTCATTACATGAAATATTTAAAAAATTAATAACGAACTCTTTTCCTTATGTTTATTTTGCTTATTTAGGAAAAAATTATTTCGTAAACGTGGTCAGTGGCATAGCCAGGATGGGGCAGGGGTGGGCATAATGGCTCCCAGAATTTTTTCAATGCAAATTGAAAGATGAAATGTATCTTCAGGATAATGGGTCGTAACCATCAGAGATACGTTTGATTTTATTTTGGAAAATTTTAATCGTCGTACAATAAATTATTTTTATTCATTCTCCTAAATTACAATACTCCCCGAGTGCGACATTATACTATATTGATGCGAGCATACATTAGACGTATCACATTGAAAAAATTCTGGGAGCCATTATCCACCACGTTTACGAAATAATTTTTTCTCAAATAAGCAAAATAAACATAAGGAAAAGTTTCCACTTTCGACTGGGGGTCAAAATGATCGTCTTCGGAAGTAGAATTTTCGAGATTTTTTTCAAAAAAAATCAAAGGTGTCGCACTGTTTAAAGTTTCGAAAATTCATGAATAAATAACGGTTGATGGAAAAAATCTAAAAAAATTCATGAGTGGTTGTTAGAGTTGGAGTAACCGTAGAAAAAATTATTAACCAAATCAGAAATGGTGAGGGAAAATCATTGGTCGAGTTGGTATGGAATACCTCATATATGATCGAGCAACGCCATTTCTAGTTAATTACTTGAACTGGAAACATCAAGTACCTACCTTGTTAGTTTTCCTTCTGTATTGCGATTGAACAAAGTGTTGAGGGTTCCGATGCACTCAATTAGTGTTTCGATTTGTAACTTGCTGTGTGAATCCTTCTACTGACATAAACCCAGCTACAAGAAACCAAAGAACAATAAGATACGAAATTTTGTATGGTGAAAGTACGTCTTCGAAACAATCAGTAGCGGGGTTTTCAAATTAATTTTAAGAAATGCCGCTGCAGAGATCGTACGACGTGAATTGTGTGGATGGGGGTGATGCACCAAGAAGAACCTCTCTGTTTACGAGAAGCTGCATGCTTCGGTTTATTGGATTTTTTGTATTGTGCATTTTGGTTCTCATTGTGTGCTTAGTCCGGTGAAAACCGAGTGATCAACCTGAGTCAAAAAAATTCACTGCTACAGAAAAATGGGTAATATTTATACTCTTCAATTTTTTTCCACAAAGGTCGTCAATTTTTTTTTTCCACACGGCGTGCGCAAAGTTCGATTTTGCGCACGCTTCGCGTGCATAAAATTCAACCTAACGCGCGCTGTGTTGAAAAATGAAGTTCAATACACGTGCGAAAGATGATTCTCGACTCGTGTGATTGTCACCCTCGCTTCGCTCGGGCGAAAAACTTCACACTCGTCCGAGAATCAACACTTTCGCACTAGTATCGAAAAGTACTATTTCGTTATAAACGAGGAGCTCTTTCGTCACTCTGCATTGGGGTGGTCCGTATTTTACGAAATCAGAATAATTTATGTTTCATTCCCTCATTTCATCCTATCTGACCGAAATGGGGGCTTTGTCTGAAGATATTACACGAATTTGAATGATCCTAAATTGATATTGGTATCACACTTGTCACTCGGAAATACGAATGTGTGCAAAAAATTACATGCCCTATGCTTTTTGTTATACAGAGTAAAAGTGAACCAGGTAGTCCAAACGGAACAGTATCCAGCACTGAGAGCACCACTGATCCATTGACCACCGAGAAAAATGGCTTGAACGAGAACTTAGGCCGCCAAGTAGCCAGTCAAATGCTTTTTTATCTCAACCATTCAGCCGGCGCCTGTGAAGATTTTTACGAATATGCCTGCGGGGGATTTGAAACTAATCGTCTGATGTCGGAAAATGACCTCGCTAAAGAAGCAGCCCAGAGAATATTTGGTGAGTGTCAGATATCAATTATTCCCACACAACACAGAAACGTTTTTGGGACGTTCATAAAACGTTTCTTCTAGCGTGCGGACGTCCCATTTCATCACAGTTTAGTCGTTCCTTAAACGTCCCAGACATGTTCAATGTCCCGATTTGAGACGTTTATATGATGTCCCATTTCGGACATTGAAAGAACGTTTCATATAAGACGCTTTTTGAGAAGAACCGGGTATACACGGTGATTCAGAATTCGTGACGAATATTTTAAAGAGTGAATCATTGTCAAAATTGAAATCGGAAGTTCCTTAGCCATTTTTATGGAACACGACTTTTTTCATTAAAAAAAATATGCACGTTGAAGATGTTATGTCTGAATTGGGATCTTATCCCCTGTTTTAAATACTAGAGTATAACTGAGGGATTGTTGATGGAGGAACAAACGTGACAGGGTTAGAGAACTAATAACTTTATTGATAAGTACTGTCTAGGATTATAGGTGTATAAGTAATGAGTGTCGATAATTCGTACAGGTAGAATAGGTTGAGTAATTTAGGAGTCTTTTGTAAGAGGGTTGGTTAGGAAGTCAGTTAGGAAGAATGTATGAATAAAAGGAGAGTAGAAGTAAAGGAGATGAAGGTTGACTGGGAAGTGTCTTATTGTAATCGTAATTCGTTAGTCGTGAGGTCTTGAGGTAAAGGTGGGGATTAGAGGATTGCAGACCGATGCACTTGTGAGTGTCGTGTGCAGCGGGTTAGCGTGAGAAAGATAGCGAGGTAGGAAGGCAGGAGGTAAGGTATCATCCAAGGAGATATGATAGCAGGTTGGCGAGAGGAACGTGGAGTAGGACGTAACACCCCCCGCGTTAGAGGGAACATATTGATTGGATACAAGAAATATGTTTCTAAGTAACGTAGTTAGATAGGTATAGTTGTAAGTAAACATTTGTGAATTATAAATGGATGTATGTGTGTGGTGAGTGGACTAAGTAGTGTGGCATGAGCCTTTATTAAGTCCGGTAGTACAAATGATAGTGTGATGAGTATGGTTCGAATATGTATTATTCTCATATTGATATTAGGGTTGCATATCGGTAATATTGGCAGTATGCGGAATTACAGTTTTATAGTAATTCTAGTAAGTATGTGGTTGTCAATGAGATAGCGTATAAAAATGCGTATGAAAGTATAGTAATAGTGAGGAGTATAGTAGGTGTATGTGTACAAGGATTGTGCTATCCAATTGTTATCTAACGTTTGAATTGTATTATAAAGGCTTAAGTCTAAGCAAGTGATTACAATTTCAAAAATATGGGTGATGGTATGTATTAAGGTTCTGTATTGTAGGTTTCCGTAGGTTTATAATTATAAGTTCACAAATAAGTGAATGTTTAATGTGTTATAAATGTTGGTGATATTATTATCCTAATGCTAAGGTTTGAATGATATTCTAAAGGCTTAAGTCTAAGTAGGTGTTCAAAAACATTGGTAATGGTATGACTTAAAATCTAGCTTACATTAGTCGAGTTTATATAAGTAGTTCGTCGTTGCCTGGTGTATAGGAGGTGGGGCTTTGCTTAGTGAAATATGGGAATTGTGGATAAGTTTACAGTATGGTTCTTTTTCAAGTCTTCATGTATCTCGGTTAGGTTCAGAGTCGTATCTGTAATTATTTGTCTTGTTAGTCTCGTGTGTGTGCTAGTTTTAATTTGTTGAAGTATTTCTAATAAGTAGGTTTTGTCTTTGAATTCTGCTTCTTTTAGGTTCATTGTTGCTTGTTTACGTATGTCGTACATGTTATTAGGTCAAGAATGAAGATATTGTTTGTAATTTTTTTTTTTTTTTTGTCATATTGATGGGCAGTGTTAGTTGCGATTGTTTAGTCAGAAAAAAGGGGGAGGATGTGGCGGCGGGCGATTTAGTGGATCTTCAGCCGCCGGAACTTCTAATTTCCTTAACAATGAGGGTGGTAGATTCATTCGTGTGAGATTCGCTGTTTTACTGATTGTTGATTGAACGCGATATGGTGTAGGTCTTGTGTTATTTCTTCTTACTGTTTTACCTCGGATGTCGGATGATTGGGAATTTGTTTTATGGTAAAGTCTCGGGAGTTTTTGTTCCGATTTTTTATTCATCGGTATAGCGTTTGTTTCTTTGGTGTGTGTCTTTTTGCGGATTATTTTGTTTACGTTAGACGAGACCGTGGTAATGTTATACTTCTGACGACTGTGTAAGTGATTGTCCGAGTCGTGTGTGTAGTCCAGGTGCAGATTATCTACCGTTGGCTTGCGTCGCGGTGTTCGGTAACCTGGTGATAGTGAATCGTCGTGACGTTGGTCATGTGTGTTGTTGTAGGTCGTGTCGATAGCTAAACTATTCGAGGGTGTTGGTGTCGCAGTATTTGTAGTTTGTTTGATAGTAATGGTAGTAGTAGTGTATTTATCATTCGTCTCATGAGGCGAAGTTTTCGTTTTTGGTTGTGGTCCTATGTCGTTAATCATAAGAATTGATACAGGGTTTTCATGAGCATCCGTAGAAGGGGCGAATAATTCGTCTGTGAGGTTTGGATGTTGTGTGTCATAGGGTTGTTCATAGTTTATCTGAAAATCATCGTTATTCGCGTAGTCAGTGTTTGTGTAATCAATTCTAACGTCATGTGATTGGAATCTGTCACTTGGTTCGTATTTTTGATTTGGGTAGTTTTGATCAAGGTAGATCTGGGATTGTTGGCTGTGTTCACAGCAATCTACCGAGTGGCCAGCTCGCTTACAGTAGCTGCAGGTCGGCGACGGATCGTAAGGCGGTGTCAGTTTCGAGTAACTGTCATGTAAGTCATTGTATGTTTGTTCTCTCAACTTCCGTCTTTCTAACACTATTCTTTCCGCGCTTACTGCCTTCTCGATTGCCTCGCGCAACGTGTGAGGTTTTTCGTTAGCTACTCTTTGTTCTAAATTTTTGGATAGGCCTTTTATAAATGATCGTAATGCATTTTCGTTAACATTTTCGGTCAGAATTTTCGCGTGTTCGCTGGTTTCTTCGTATTCTATTATTTCGTAAGCTTCTTCTACTAATTCTTCTATTCTAGTACCGTAATTTAGTGCGTTTTCGTTTTGTTCTTGGTACGCTTCATTTATTGCTAATTGTACGTCTGTTAGTTGTCGTTTAGGCTCATAGTATCTTTTCAGATCGTTGATAATTGTTTGCAAAGAATCGAGGTTACGTCGCGATAATGCTCGTTCGGCGCGACCTTCAATTTTCGAACGTACAATTACTGTCAGTGTAAACAGATGTCGCGGATTTATCAGTTTCTTTGCATTTTCTACTTTCGAAATGAAGGAACTTATCGTTACATTAGATCCATTGAATGTTGGAATCATCTCAATAATGACTTCCCATGGTAGGTACGGAACGTTAGTTTCCTTTGAGTCAGGCATTTTACAAGTTAAGGTTTACAACTAATTATGTAATAAAGTTAAGTAATTTGGTTACATTTAGTGGGTTTACAAACCGAAGAATGTTATGAAAGTTGTAGGGTGAGTAGTATTTCCGGTTTGCATAGGTTTCCTGTTATAGTAATTTGTTGAAATGGTGGGAAGGTAACATTTCGAGGGTTGTAATCCAGGTAGTTCTTCATCGGTATAGGTAGTTGTCGTGAAGTCGTCACTGGAATAACTCGTTGGAGCGAGTTCGCTCTTTGTGGGGCTCAGATGAGCCTTTGAGGGGCAAGGTGCCTTGAAGTTAGTCGATGATATTCGGCTTCTGCTCTTTGTTTTATCAGCAATCTACTATCGGAAGGTTGATAATAGTAACTGATCGTAACGCGAAGTATAGTAAACCTTCGTGTTTGTTTTAGTTTTAGGCAGGAATCTACTATCGGAATGTTGATAATAGTCACTGATCGTAACGCGAAGTATAGTAAATTTTCGTGTTTGTTTTAGTTTTAGCAGCAATCTACTATCGGCAGGTTGATAATAGTCACTGATCGTAACGCGAAGTATAGTAAACCTTCGTGATCGGTTTTAGTTTTAGCAGCAATCTACTATCGGAATGTTGATAATAGTCACTGATCGTAACGTGAAGTATAGTAAACCTTCGTGTTTGTTTTAGTTTTAGCAGCAATCTACTATCGGCAGGTTGATAATAGTCACTGATCGTAACGCGAAGTATAGTAAATTTTCGTGTTTGTTTTAGTTTTAGCAGCAATCTACTATCGGCAGGTTGATAAGAGTCACTGATCGTAACGCGGTGTGTAGTAGACCTCCGTGTGTTTGTCTAGGTTTTCGGTTGTGCAGTTTTTCGATATTTGATAACTATGTTTTGTTTCACAAGTTGTAGGTAATGTTTCTGTCGTAGTTGTATTTTTATATTAGTTGTGCGTCTTTTCAGTCTTTTCAGTCGGAAGAGGGTTATTAGTTCACACCACTTGTTTTTTATTTTTTTCACTAGTTCACTGGTTTATGTCACAATTTGTTTAGTTTGAAGTTTATATCGTCATGGTATTGGTTTCGTTCGTTCACTTTTTTTTTTTTTTTTTCAAATACCCTCAGTAACAGGGGGACCGCCGCTGCCACCAGTGTTATGTCTGAATTGGGATCTTATCCCCTGTTTTAAATACTAGAGTATAACTGAGGGATTGTTGATGGAGGAACAAACGTGACAGGGTTAGAGAACTAATAACTTTATTGATAAGTACTGTCTAGGATTATAGGTGTATAAGTAATGAGTGTCGATAATTCGTACAGGTAGAATAGGTTGAGTAATTTAGGAGTCTTTTGTAAGAGGGTTGGTTAGGAAGTCAGTTAGGAAGAATGTATGAATAAAAGGAGAGTAGAAGTAAAGGAGATGAAGGTTGACTGGGAAGTGTCTTATTGTAATCGTAATTCGTTAGTCGTGAGGTCTTGAGGTAAAGGTGGGGATTAGAGGATTGCAGACCGATGCACTTGTGAGTGTCGTGTGCAGCGGGTTAGCGTGAGAAAGATAGCGAGGTAGGAAGGCAGGAGGTAAGGTATCATCCAAGGAGATATGATAGCAGGTTGGCGAGAGGAACGTGGAGTAGGACGTAACAAAGACAAAAAAAATTTCATTTGTTTATTTCTTTTTGATGAAAAAAGTCGTTTTCCAGATAAATGTCTATAAGGAACTTCCGAGATGAATTTTGACAAGGATTCACGTTATTAAATATTCGTCTCGAATTCCGAATCATAGATAATGAAACTTGTACAGAGAACAGAGGAATATGTATTTTCACTTTTTATACATTTATAATGTTATTATATAGTTTTATATTAGTTTTTTATTTTCGCTGTCTTCTCATTTTTTCTCAGAGATGGTTCGAGCCCATCGAACCCCCGCCCGACGAAACCAGTCTTGAATGGCCTCCTTCAACTCAACTACTGTCACGGTTTTTTTTTCATTTCTGTTATTGTATCTATATAAAAAAATATACCTACATTTTTTTCAATTCAAGAACCTCTAACTGATCGGTGTGTATCGGCATTTATTTTGAGTAAAACCAGTACCAACGATCAAGCTCATTAAGCGGGTATTAATGAAAGTATGAATGCATGGAAATCTACAAAGACGAGGTGACGCTACATAACCTCATTTTCTGGTCGGTACAAAATCGCGAATGTTAAGTACACGAGATATTATAGTGCACCGACTCCGATTCCAGAATGTTTACGTACGTAAATTAATTTGAGTTGATACTTACGTTTCAATACGCCCTCACGTTTGACGTTTCATATTAGTAACTGCACGAAACGAAACTACGTAGTACGGACACACGGAACAAACTAGCAGCGTGGCGGCCAGACGCTCGAGGCGCTACCTGGAGGGGCGCTGAGCAAGCTTAAGAGGAACGTCCAATCAACGTCCCTCGGACAATCATATAAACGTTTCATTTGGGACGTCTCCTGAACGTTATAATTCAAAATACAAAAAACGTTCGCAAAGAAACGTTCTATGGACGTAAATCCGTGATATGTGCTGTGTGGGTTGCTAAAAATGCTATCCGGCGATATTCAAGTCCAAGACGTAATGCAGATTGGATTGTAGACGAAGCAATACCTATATTGCCTTGTTTATTGTACACATATCTGATCTCTTTAACTGCCTGCTATACACTACTGCCAAATTTCTATTTTCTACTAGTACTTGTTATCTTTAACAATATGCCATTGACCAGAATTTTGATATTTCAGACCAGGCCAAGATTAAGAGTACTTCAGGCCGCGGCACGAAGTTTGAAGACTATTACCAAAGCTGTGTGACCTACCACAAAAATTCAACTGAATCAAACAGGATAGTGTTGGGTAAGTTCATCAGACTGAACGACTGGAAAAAAAAAACTGATTACCCGGGTAACAGTGTACGAGGCTTAGGTACACTATTTTCATAGGGTTTGATTCTATCGCAAGTGTAGCAAGACTCCTTATTATTACATACATCCGGAACGGATCTATTACGTAATGTAGAGTCTATTGAATATAATGTTGAAAGGGTTCCCAGGATTTCCTCGCCTCACATCACTGTTGTTCTTATTGATGACATTATGCAAGCCTCACTATCGGCAACTGCGTGACAGATATTGTATATGGGAGGTCGAAGATGTTTAAAGAAGAAATATAATATGCTCGAGTGCGTAGAGAGATGTTTATTCCTCTTCGCGCCTACTCTAGATTACGTTCCGTATATCTAACTCGAGAATTTAATAATTGATCATTATTAATAAAATACAAATGGAAAAATACAAAGGTCATAATGTCAAGAATAAAGAAGATTTTGCAGGTAGCTCAAGTTACGTACTTAACAACTCCGTATAAGCTACTGTCCAAGACATCATGGTGCAGAATCTACATTAAATATTTTTCTACCAAAGTCTTGGGGTGACAGTATGACTTTCGCATAATTATAACTGTTCAATCTAAATTTCCCTGTCATTTTTGCAGCCAAAAAGGCGATAGGTGAAGTAGGAAAGTTCTATGGAGAGGACGAGTGGAACGATGAGTATTTCAACCTGACTGACATGCTGACTAAACTTTTCCTACATAACAGGTGAATTGGAATCAAGAATTAGTTTACACATGATTCGTTTATGTGAATTTTTATTAACCATATACGGTGCTGTCTTGATGTTACAAATCGTATGGTTACAGTTCGAAGTAACAATACTAACAAGTATTTTCATTGTACATTTGGGGATCGGTTTCGCCACCCCAATGACACCGACGTGCAAGTACATCGATCTTGATTTGCAGCGCGCCGTTGTTTGACCTCACCGTGGATATCGCGGTCAACGATGAAGAGCAGTGCACAGATTAAAGAGGAGTAAATAAATTCACCTGGAAGCTGGGTCCATCGGTACTCGAAAGTAATTCCTATAGAGACAAAAAGGAACATTACTGTTACAACGCACTGAGGTCAGCTATGCTCGAGAAGCAAGTGAATTTGCATGAACTTCATAAGAACTATACAAATTGTAAGGTGAGATTGGAAAAGTATCTGGAGTGATATGAATTGTTTATTCCATGAGCTAGCCTATATATATGTATGACCTTTCGAAAAAGTCTAAGCTGACATTTAAGTTTCATCCTAACAATATTTCTTCAATTCCACAGGATAATTTGCAAAACTTTTTGGATTTCGTTCAAGGAGCAATGAAGCTATCTGGTCTAAGCGACCAGGACATAATCGACGCCAGATACGAAATAGAGACCGATGTGATGCAACTATTTTATAGAACTTACCCTGATGATGAGAAGAAGTCACAGACCAATCCTACTGAGGGAGAAATCCGTCACGCTTATCTGACAAAGAATCACGAAATAATGACAACCGAAGAGCTCCAAAGAGAAACACCTGCAGACATCGTAAGTTGAAAGCACTTTTGGGTTAGTTAGGCATAAGGATTTTTCGTTTGAAACGTTTGTCGTCCAGGTAGTTGTTGGGATTCTTATGAAATATTTGTGGAATAAACCTCGATAAAAATAAAACTCAAAACGAAATGGCGGGGCGAGAACTTCACAAAAATGACTGTGCCATCATCGCAAGGCTGGTGGAAATATTTCTCTGAAAAATTCCGAATTCATTATTGATAGACAGTTGCGAAGTTGTGGAAGGAGCACTTATATCGATCAGAGAATTCCATAGAAATCCAATGAGATTATTCTGAAGAAGTTTGAATTCATTTGCCCAATTTCCCGCTTCCACGGTCAACAAAATCAGTTCACCTGCAATAGCCCGAAATATCCCACAACACTTATCATGTTCATAATATCCTCAAACTATGAGAAGAATAGTGACTGAAAAAAATGTCAAAACATAAAGTTTCAATGCTGTGGTTCCTTTTTCAAAATCTTTGTGAACTTGAATGATGCCAGTGATATTATTCGAAACGTCCGATTTAAACGGCAATACAAATTTACCCGAATGTTATGTTGTTTATTCAGCTGGATTGGAAGCAACTGTTAACAACATTGAAAGGATCAACGGTGGACTTCGAGGAGCCACTACAGATCTATTTTCCTAATGTGATTCTTAAGGGGTTGAAGAAGTTTGGCAAATTGTCACAAGTCCGGTCCCTCCATAATGCTCTCCTCGGTCTTTATGCTCACAAGATCTATTACGAGGTATAATATCATACATCCACTAAATTTGGAGTTACATGCCTACCAAGCTTGAATAAAAAGAAACCATCTCTCCAATCACGAACATTTTTGTCCCACAGTTTGTCGTACCTCCACCCGACGTTGAAACTCATTGCAAGCGAGTTGCGACCAGCCTGATGGGGACCCATGCCTCCAGTTTGTACATGTCATCTTTTTCTTCCGGAGAACTGGCAGATATGAAAGAGACGGTAAACGCAAGCGCTTACCCTGGTGAAAAAAAGATCTCTGCAAAATCTCTCCAAAAATCTACAAATGAGAATGCCGAAAAATCTGGAATTTTCCAGAGATGTAAACTCTGTCATTTGTCGGAAAAATCTAGGAAATTCTGAAAATTTCTGCGGTCGAGTTCCGCAGAATTTCCCCAAGTGCAGAAATTCAACAACACCGGAAAAATCCAGAGTTTTGCGGAGAAATCTATGATTTTTGATGAAAAATTCTGGAAATCTCGGCTGTAGAGTTTCGTGGAATCTCGCCAAGTGTAGAAACTCAACAAAACCAGAAGAATGCAGAGTTTAGAGGAGAAATTTATGATGTTCGATGAAAAATTCTGGAAATCTCCGCTATAGAGTTTCGGGGAATCTGGCCAAGTGCAGAAATTCAACAACACCAGAAAAATCCAGAGTTTTGCGGAGAAATCTATGATTTTTGATGAAAAATTCTGGAAATCTCCGCTGTAGAGTTTCGCGGGATCTCCCTAAGTGCATGAATTTAACAAAACCAGAAAAATGCAGAGTTGTGCGAAGAAATTAATGATTTTCGATGAAAAATTATAAAAATTTCGGCTGTAGAATTTCGCGGAACCTCGGCAATAGTGCAGAAATTCAACAAAACCAGAAAAATACAGAGTTGTGCGGAGAAATTCATGATTTTCGATGAAAAATTCGGGAAATCTCCGCTGTAGGGTTTCGCGGAATCTCGTCAAGTGCGGAAATTCAACGAAACCAGAAAAATACAAAGTTTTTCGGAAAAATTGATGATTTTCAATGTAAAATTCTGGAAATTTCAGGTGTGGAGTTTCGCGGAATCTCCCTAACCCGATAAACACAGGTCCATTTGATAAACGTTTAAAAAACGCGCCGGCTGCATAAATTTGGTGCACGTGAATAAATTAATCGTAGATCCACGTACAGACGGACATCAGACCTGGAAATTCATTGTACTATAGGTTTAATTTATTTGGTATAATGAATGTATAAAGGGTTGTTTCAACAGTTTTTACACGTATAATGAACACGTTTATTATACGGGATTTCAATCACCTTGTGTATATTAGAAAGTGCAGAAATTTAACAAAACCAGAAAAATTCGCAGTTTTTCAGTGAAATTGGTGGTATTCAATGAAAAATTCTGGAAATCTCCGCTGTAGAGTTTCGCGGAATCTCCCCAAGTGCCGTAGTTACTCTCGGCGCCACAACGCGGCGCCGAGCCTCGACTCACCTGCAGTGTAGCTGCCATTTCATTCTCGCGAGTAAAGTGCTACACCCAGGCGAATATAGACCCCGGCGCCCGACCACTTGACACGAGACGTCGTGCAGTGATCAAGCGATCCTGACTACCAAACCACACATTGTCCATCGATCAAGGATCGATGCGACAAGACACTAGTCTTTGTCACCACCTGACAAAGACACTAAGCAGTGTCATAATATATAAAACCGATAAGAACGTGCTCTACTTTTGTTCGTGCATATACCTCGCCCTAGGTTCATGTCTGGAGAATTCGAACTTGGAGAGATTTCCAGAAATTTTCGCGTTTTTACAGAACTTTGCATAGAAATGCAGATACTTATGAGCGAGACCAGATGGAGAAATTCGAGCTTGGAGAGATTTCCAGAAATTTTCGCATTTCTACAGAATTTCGCATAGAAATACAGATTACTTATGAGCGAGGCCAGATGGAGAAATTCGGGCTTGGAGAGATTTCCAGACATTTCCATAATTGTGCAGAGATTTTCATCGAAATTAATCAATAAATACGCACGAAAGATTTGAAAGAATTTTTCGCGTTGCAGAGATTTCTATAGAAAAACTCTGAATTTTCTCTGGAAAAAAGTCTGATTTTTCTCTGAAAAGTGTTCCAAATAACAGAGAAATGTAGAGCTTTTTGCAGAGTTTTTCAGAGAAAATTTGCAGAGATTTCCAGAAATTTTCTTTCACCAGGGTACGCTCGTTTCATTTTATGAAGATTGGAGAGTGAAATTTGCGACTCGTCTAACCGGATGAACATTTTCCACATTCGTAGGTAATGGACGTGTTCGAAAAATTGAAACAGACGCTAGAGTCAGGCTTGCGGAACGCATCCTGGCTCAAGCAAACCAAGGAGAAAGAGATTGTGAAGAAGATGCGTGACCTCACTATCGAGATTCCCGATGTGTCGTACTACCAAAATGATCATAAACTAGACCCAGAAAGTAGTTTCATCAAGGTAAGCTACAATGAAATGCAATCGGTAATAAATCTGACCATGAATCTTCTTCGCAGAAACACTTGACGGGAAAGTTCTTCAATGATACGATGATGCTGCAGAATAATTACAGAAAGTCGATGTACGAAGTGTTGGATAAATCGCCAAGTGATTACGACCAAATGTACGTAACTCCGTGCATTATCACTTATAAGAAGCCTTAAAGAATTTTTGACTATATTTGGATCGTTGTACACAGAGTGAATTTTTGAATTACAGTTGGACGTACTTTGGCCTACCTTACCAGCCCACAGGCTCAGCGATTCACGGACTAAACAAGATTGTCATGCCTTACGGAGCTATAGATTGGTCAGTCATTCGGAGTGCCAAAAAAATATCATCGCCTCACCTTGTGTTAGCCACGCTCGGAACTCGCATTGCCGAACTAATTGCTCATCACTTCGATAGTACAGGTACTGGAAATTTGACGAGGTTTAAGAAAAGGGGCACGACATGTTTTGGGGACAGAACTCTCGTCGATCGATCCTAATCTTCACATCATTTTTCTTAGAGAGCCAGATTTGAAAAAAATTCTGCGTCCATATGCATGTCTAGATTCTCGACGATGACCCAATTTCCTATGTCAAATATGTGCGAACAGTCACTTTCTTTTCAACATTGGGGGCTACCGATTTCGTTGCGTTCTCAAAAAACTATTCTGAGCAAATCTTCGATGTCTTTATTGTGTGAATTGCTGAAAATGGTCAACTGATCTCAGGATCTTTTGAAAATATGATTCTTTTAAAAAATTCATGATCATTCCGTGACAAGGATGGAACCTAACTTAATTTTGGAAGAGAGAAAATACGATAACAAATTTACAAACTCTCCCAATACGATATTACTAATTATCGAATATGACTCACCGGTTTTTTTTTTTTTCTTCACGTCAGGTGTTCAATACCTTGCTGGACGGAGAAATGTAAATGTCCTTCCAATGTTCTGTACCAATGAAATCGGTGCAGCCGATACGTACAGGGCATACGTGGATGACACCAAAACATTCTTCAAAGGTTTCGAAAACCTATTCCTATCGTCGACCGGGCAGAATGTTTCATATACGGTAAACTATATCACAGGCTCTTTGAAGATATATCAAATATATATTTGACATTATTCGCAGAGCGAATTTCTCACAAAATCTCGAAAAGTCGCATAATTGATTGACGCTATTTACAGATGACAGATATCAGTCTTGACGAGAGGCTCTCAGCTATGACAGGGCTGCAGCTTGCTTACGATACGATGTCGCGCCTGCCACCTGAAGACAAAAAAATTTTGCCATGGCTGACTAATGATCCAACTAACGAAGCGAAACAGTTCTTCTTGGCTTATGCTCAGGTAAATGCGGAACGTTGCAGTTTCTCCACTTATTATTCAAACTCGAATTATAAATCAGAATCTTAAGAATACGTTTGTAAAAAACATCTAAACTGTAACGAGTGTTTATTGCCTTACGGGACATGCGTGGAACAATACCAACACAGACTTCTATTGATACGAGACTTCGTCCAGTACTTCTTAACTTTTCCATCTGTCAAAATTAAAGTCCACGATCAGATCTTATAAAGCAAACAACACAGATCGTCAACATTTCGTATACTTCACACAACTTAGTATTCTGTTCGTTAATACTTCGGAGAATAATCATTACTCTAATATCCACAGATGTATTGCACGAAGGTGCCTCTCACATCATCTTTCGTATCGCTGGATGAGACGGAACATTTGCCAAGCCGATTACGGGTTCTCGCAGTAGCTTATAGCAACGAACTCCTGGAAAAAACCTGGGGGTGCAGCATTGGTTCCAAACCCCTTTCTGACATTGTCCCAAGTCAGTTTCTACATCTGAAACAGATAGAGGAAGACGACGGCCAGCAGCAGCAGCAGAACATGGACTTTTAGCCAATCAATTTTCCAATGGCTGTCGTTTGAATTGTATATTTTGAAGTCACGCTTATTCCATCAGTGCACGTAATTCCTAGACTACGACTTATCATTATAACCTACTTATGTTCTCTTTGTATCAATTTTATAATAAATTTATATACAATGACTGTGATGCGATCCCTCCCACAATTCACATTAATTTCTTGCTCAAACAGAGAAAAATCCAAAACTGCTGAATTAGGATCCCCTCCGATCAAAGTTTGCGTAGATAGCGCTAGATTGCAAGGCTCTGCCATGGCGGCGATTACATACACTAAAGGTGGAAGCACACGAAAGTACATGAGCCGTAAGCAGAATGCAGAAGCCATAGCGCATGCGCTATTGCAAAATTTTAGCGAACAGTGCGCAGGCGCTGTTGTCTCGATGGTTGTTCTACATTTTGCAGTCTGCCTAACCTAAAAAATCTGGTAGACCGCTTCTTAGATAGCAAAACAAGCAATATCAATGTAAATCGGTAATCATATAAACTATAGGATGTCAAATATCAATATCAATATGAATTGCTAATATGATTGATTATTTTGTCATCAGAAATGTCAAATGCGATTCATTCTTCCACTTGCAATGTGGTATGCTGACGGTAGATCATGCTCCTATGTGCTCTTATGCTTATGGATTTTTGTGTGGGTTGAAAATTCAAACGCCAAAAACAGAATGCAGAGAGCATGCGCATGCGCACTGTTTACCGGACTTTCGCAACTGCGCATGCGCTATGGCTTCTGCTTTCTGCTTATGGCTCATGGACTTTTGTGTGCTTCCACCTTAACGCGACATTAGTGTGAATAGTTTGCGTGCGGTTGCGCCGCGCAATTTGAATAACCTAACATCGTTCAACTATTCAAATCATAGACATAGAGCATGGACTGAGCATTCCCTATACTGCTTGTGGTAACGCCAAAAGTGAGAGAGAAGGGTAATACACGCGGCCAATCTCTGTCTCTTTCTAAGCATTTGACGTTGTTGGTTAGAAAGAAACAGATTTGGCCGCGTGTGTTACCCTTCTCTCTCTAGGGACTGAGCGATTTTCGGCCCGAATGCGCAGTCCATGCTCTATGTCTATGATTCAAATCATAAATTCAAACGGCGCGCGCAACCTCACGCTTACAAACTATTCACACTAACATCGCGTTAGTGTATGTCATAGAACTTATATTACTGGAAGGGGAATAGTTAGGGAGCTCGCTGCCATTTTGGTAAATCATTTGCTCATGTTTCATAATGATAGGGATTGAAGTTCACATCAGTACGAATCGATAATGTCCTCAAGGTCAAGGTCGGGCGTCGCTGGGTTTTTGGATTACAGCGCTCCAAATTTGTAAAAAAAAAAAACCTCTACCAAATCATTTGCTCATGTCTGCCTCTGAGACTGATGTTTAAAAATTGTTCTAAAAACGAAGAAAACGCAGGAGGCAGACGTCCAGACCTCTGCGTTATTACGGCAAGGGGTTGTGAATATGTTGAAAAAAAAAACCTCTTCTAAATCATTTGCTCATGTTTCCGGTTATGTCTATTTGGTTGATTACGATCCCCTGAATACGAAAACGAGATTGGCAGACATGTAGCTCGCTGATTTTTAGCTGTACGATTTTTCGAAATTTATGGAATTCAAGGAAAAAAAAATGTATACACATGATACAATTATACGTAAGATTTTTACAAATTGTATTATTATTATTGTGGTTTTAATAATGCATTTTTCCCTAAAAAAAAAAAAAAAATTGAAAAAAAGGTGCAGGTGCGGGGGCTCGAAAAACACATTATTACTCTCACGTATATTTCGAATTATAATAAACGGATGAAAATGCAAATCTGATACCGATGATGATTTTTTTTTTTTTGGGAGAGAATCAAAGTCTTCACTTCATTTTTTTTTTTTTTTTTTCAAAATACTCTATTATGAATATCGTTCCTTAGATATTGTTTTAAACGAAAGAAAACTGCCCAAATTCGGAATAGGCACATTTTGAATATTTTTTTGATATCGGGTTTTAAATGGGTCGGAATTTTTTTTGTTAGAATTTTACCGAAAAGCTGAAAAAAAAACAAAAAATTTTACCCCAACAAGTTTGCTCTCCTTTCCCAATTTAACACGTTACGTGAAAACGATGGATTAAAACCATTTCTGGAATGCAACGACCAAAAAATCTGAGAGAATTTCCAAAATTTTGTTTCATGCCCAATCATACGTACAAGTTATTACGGAATTTTCGGAGACCTCAAGTTGAATGGGTGGCTGAGTTGACAGAAATTAAAAAACTTCTTCATAATTCCTTCTTTAAAAACTCCTTCATAGATTAAAAAACTTTTTGGTTTTCATGTTTCAAACCAACCATTCTCGAGTAATCGATCAGGCCGTTGGAACACATTTATAATATAGAGGCTCCTTTATAGTGTAATTACTTCGTCAATTTTTATTTTTTTCTGAATGAAAGTTTCTATGAAATGAGTTCAATGTATGCCTAATAATATACTTTTTTTCAAAATTAGAAATAAATAATCTAGTTACCAAAGAAAAAATATATTAAAAAATAAACGACTTTTTTGGACCATTACAGTGATTTCCTGACTTATTCAAATGGTCTGCCCTCAGAAAATCAGTTACCAGGACGTCTGCCTCATGTGTTTTCTTCGTTTTTAGAATAATTTTGAACATGTCCCCAGAGGCAGACGTGAGCAAATAATTCAGTAGAGATTTTTTTTTTCAACATCTTTGAAGCGCTGTCAATTGACAACCCAGCCCTAACGTGCTGGCAGACGTTATGTTCATAGTTTTTTATAACGTCCCCAATCAAACAATGTAGGTCTGCCAAGTGTGCACTATATATATACAGTTGACTCACCCATGAAAAATTTTTTTGAGCATTAATTGTCATCAAATACAGAGGTCTGGATGTCTGCCTCATGGATTTCCTTAGTTTTCAGAACGATTTTAAACATGTCCCCCAAAGGCAGACATGAGCAAATGATTTAGTAGAGTTTTTTTTTTCAACGTTTTTGAAGCGCTGTCAATTGACAACCCAGCGCCAACGTGCTGGCAGACGGGATCCATATAGTATATTATGCTGCAAGGACCGAACGACAGTGATTTTTGATCAGGGTGAAGTTGGCTGAACGAGACGAAGGCGAGGGCGAAGCCCGAGCCACAGTCGAGTGCAGCCAACTTCGCCCGCGTCAAAAATTACTGTCAATCTGTCCATGCTGCATACCATACTTTTCATAACAAGCGCACAGAAAGTGGGGTTTGTCCTCATTTAGAGCGGAAAATCAGTCTTTGAGTCAGGATTCAGGTAACCCACTAATATATATTCTAACTGGATAGCCGATCGACCAAAATCGACGTCACCGCATGGTGGCAACGTTCGGAACTGGAGGACAAATATTTTCATTTTTGACCAGCATTTTTGTCCTAGGACCTGAAAAACTAACGAATTGGATCCTGACTCAAAAAGACTTATTTTCCGCTCTCAAATGAGGACAAAAAAACCCCACTTTCGGTGCGCGTGTTATGAAAATGTTATTTACAATACGGTTATCGCTAATAATAACGTCTGCCGCATGAGCAAATCATGTTGAAATTTCGGCAGCGAGCTCCCTAACTAGAATAGGAGCTGTCCCACTGACGCCAACATGTTGAGGCAGAGATATATCTCTCTCTCTATTCCTAACGTCCAGTCCCCTCGCCGCGCACCGCCTTAGTCGTAGCGATTCCTAACCTAATTGTTTGTTGCTTTTATGATTTTCGGGTGTTGTATACATACAAGTTGTATACATATTTATGGTTATTGAATGAAGAATTTTGAATCTACATAAAACGGATTTTATTAGACATGAGTACACAAAACTTATACACTTCAAACATCAATAAAGACAGGCTTCATATGTAAAAGTCTATTAGCAGTTCTAGCGTTTCCTCATTCTTCATTCCTCTCCACCATCCTGTTCGGAAACTAAAAAACAACCATACATTTTTTCTTTCACATGAGGTATGAGATGGTATGAGATAGAATGAATATATGAATTTCGTCCTACCTGATAGTTCACGGTATACTTACTCAAATCGCCAAATTCATCATCACTTCTCATGTCAAACCGAAAATTGTGATAGCATGTGAATTTATAACCATTGTCAGTACTGTATAACGAAACTATTTCTGTAATACATGATAGATTACAAGTTTGCGCTAACCCTAGCCTATCAATCTTCGCGCAGTACTATTACGGGTATGCGCGGAGTGGGGACTGGACGTTAGGAATGGAGAGAGAGATATATCTCTGTCTCAACATGTTGGCGTCAGTCCTACTAAATTATCCTACTATCTTAGCTATCTATCTATTTTATTTTATATTATGTTTATAAAAACTCTCTGTAAACTATGCTCTGTAAACTATGCCATATCTGTAATGGTGTAATTTGCCTCAAGGTCTTCCAAGGCATAAATAAATATTAATCAATCAATCAATCAATCAATCAGTCTGCCGCTCATTGCGCAAATGGCCTATTCCCCTTCCAGAAATATAAGTTCTATGGTGTATGTAATCGCCGCCATGACAGAGCCTCGCAATCAAGCGCCATCTACGCAAAGTTTGATTGGTGGGGATCCTGATTGAAGATAACACGTTGATCTCTAAAATCATGAATATGGTGGAAAATGAGAGCGACTATCGCCGAGTACGTACACGTTATATTATTTTCAGTTGGGATCCAATGTACCATGTAATGGATAAAGGAGCTGTATAATTATTGACCGATTTCACAAGATTCTTGGTTTTTAGATTCAACTATCAATTTATTAAACACTCCAAAGTTTACATAAGACTTTTGAACACGGTGTGCTGAAAATCTTCAAACTTACGCTACTTCCGTTTTTGAAGTTCCAATTTTTCAATCTAACAATTCGAAACTACAGATGAGATTTTAAGCCTGGTGCGCTGGATTAACTTTTTGTCTCGATTTCGTCTCGAGATGTCAAAAGACTGTCCAAATTTCGGTTTCTTTCGGTTTAACCCCACCTGTTTTATTAACAAAAAAAGTAGACTTTCTGACGAGACAGATTGTCGATATAACAAACTACCGCAACCTTATCAATGTTCTGGTGAATTAAGCTAATAGTCTTGCAAGGGAATCTTTTACTGATCAATAATTCACTGTCATAAATCCTGGTGATAGATTTCATTCCAAAACATGAAGCGAGATTTTGATCTTAAACATTTTACCGAGGTTAATGCTACTTCACTGAAGACTTATACTTCCAACTGGTGAAGTATTGTGCAGAGAGTTATCAGTCAGCTGGAACTGTATTAAAATAACTAGATAGGTTGCTGCAGCTCCGAATATCTGTAAAGCAATGAAATACTTCCATGATAAAAATGATCAAGACTCCACTGCGTGCAATTGTAAGAAAAATATCAAACTTTGGTATTGACGAAAGTAATTGAGAAAATGTAACATAATTTTCGAAAAAATTCGTAAGTTTTTAGCAATACCAATGAATTGCGATACACGTCATATTCACCGAATGTAACATCGTACAGTCCAACGTGAAAAATCCGTAAGCCGTGAAAGCGACGTCTTCGTGTAACAGCTGGAGGGAAAACTGTTGGAGCTGAATGAAATTGATGAAGAAAAATTAATTATAATTATAATTATAATTATATGATCTGAATATAAAGTCTGAATTAAGTTATACAAGAGAAAAGCATGCACACGGTTTACAATACCTTTGCTTTAATTGCTTGTCTCATTGGGGAAGCCAATAGTTTGTAAACAATCCGTGCAGTTAGTTGAGCCTGAATTGCAGCGAATTATTAATGAAAGAGCTGATTATCATTGGTCAACAAAGAGAGACCAGGTGATTGTGAAAACCTCCAATTACCTTGTCTCTAGCTTTTGTAGCGATGAAAGAAAGCAGTGTTAGGGGATAGACACCGATCAGAATCCACGCTATAGTGTTAAACGTAGTAATCAGTGAAAAATCGTCGCCCGATATGACCACAGGAGTAATGAGGTAATAAAGATTGTAAACGAGGATGATAAATAAACTCCCAACGGAAAGTAATATCGGTAATGAAAAAAAATCTGCGATGTCTTGGGATATCTCAACAAGTCTTGTACGAATGACGATGAGTGATTGCAAAGCTGCGAACGGCCTGTGACACGACAAATTCGAGACTGCTAGGTGGTAGTTGATAAACGGAGTGCAATATTGTGAACAATGTGAAAATTTTAAGAGTTCCGATAAAATTTTATTCATCCGCTCAAAGTTCATCGTGACGAGTCTTACGACGAGGAAATATTCAATGATGAACCAATAAATGACAAATATTGGTGGACCAGCGAAAGTCAAATATAATACGGCGTCGTTTAGCATCCCAGTTTCTGTAGCGATGAAAGTAATCCATAAACAAGTGCTGAATATAATTTCTACCGTAGAAAATATGAGGATCCTTTTGTAAGACGGAGGTTTCTCTTCAAGACCAGATAGCAAACGGTCAATTTCTAAAAGTTCATTCATTACACTGGCTGCATTGTGTTGCCGGAAAGCCCAGGAGATGATGATCACGTCAGTCGTTAAGGAACAGACGATGCCCTGCACTACATCCATGGTCAGAGTCAAGGTAGAACTGTTTAGATAACTGACAGAAAACATATTCGGGATTGCAAATACAGCTGTGACTTGAATACTGATCAAAATTAGGAAATTATAAGCCATCCCTAGCTTGGAAAAACGAAAAACACCGATGCAGCAAGTGTTTCCAGAGTTTGCCGCCGATGTCTTAGCCTGTTGATAGAATGGAGCTAGCCCAATGATCTTGAGGGCATAAACAATTATTGTGACGATTTGCACAGGCTTCATTTCAGACAGCGTTTCTTGACAATTGCTGTCGATTATTATAAGTATGAACACCGTGTTGTTGAAATTCCACTCCAACTAATTATAAAGTTAATCAATAATGACCGAATTAGTACCGAAGGGTTGAAAAATTACGAGCGATTATGTTCAACTGAATGACTTCACTCGATATTTGTCTGTGAAGCTTGAAACGTTAGAAATTTTCCCCTGCATTGAATATACGATAAATTAATGATGAACTCATGAATATTATATTTATAATAATGAAATTGCAACCGTACTTGTGACCCTGATTGCTTTGACGAACCCATGGGAATCGGGTAGGGAATGAACATCTCGCGTGTCAGAGAAATTATTGTCTCGGGTTTTTACGCGATTTGAAAAGATAGCGTCAATCAATAACCCAGACTCGTAAAGTATATGAGGAAAATTCAAATTTGGTTGCACAGCGATCTTGCGTTTCTATTTATTTAGATGGATTTTGCACAGAAATAAACTATCCGCAAATTTTTTTTTTAACAATTTCGCTAATCGTTTGCAGAGACAAGACAACGCGAATTCCCTGCATCCGTATCAATATGTCGAAAATGCAAATTATCGTGGAACGTTTGCTAAAAAAAAAAATACTACTCCACAATTTGTCGGAAAATCAACATTTGTATGCCAAGAATTCTTCAGAGATAAGTCCTTTTCCCACAATAATGCCTTTATTTCAGTAACTGCATATTTATTAGGCTGTAAACCTGAACTAAAATAGTGTTTAGTGAAATAGAAGGTAAAGTTTTGAAAACTTGTTTCCAAGTTGTGCCCTTGTTAATCCAAGGAGCTCTTGCGATTGAACTTTTCGGACAGTACTTCGACGGCTGCGTGGAATAACCGGCTATCTCAGAGTCCGGTTGAAAAAGCGGCTATCTCAGATTTCGGTTGAAAAAGCGGCTATTTCAGAATCCATTCGAAAAAGCAACCTGTGCCTATATGAATAATATAGGCAACAGGCGCTTTTTCGAATGGATTCTGAGATAGCCGCTTTTTCAACCGGATTCTGAGATAGCCGCTTTTTCAACCGGACTCTGAGATAGCCGGTTATTCCACGCAGCCGTCGACTTGTCAACTGATCAACAGTTAAACATGCGTGAGCTATAGTGTGAGCATCCACATCTAAAAAAGCTAGATCAGGTACACCGTTGACAATGAGTCGATCTTCTAATTAATCGGAAATCGATTAATTCTATGATTTTTGATAATTGCGCAGGTACATTTTTGGTCGAAATTCTGTGTCCGTTTCTTTTTTGCTTCAACAATACCGATCTGCTAGGCCGTCTTTAGTTCCTCTCAGATCGTATACGGTACTAGTCTCGCGATGAATCTCTGGAAAAATGGATAATTTACTGTAGGTGTTGAAAAATCTAAAGAACGATCTGCGCATATAGATATGAAATATTTCTAAACACTTACTTAGAACTGTTGGAGTATTGTTCCTGTTACATACTAGACAGCTGGAACTGAATTAAAATAACAAGATAGGTTGCTGTAGCAACGAATATCTGCAATGCAATATGAGATGTTACAAATTACTTCATTTTTTTCAAATTATTAAAACTTGATCGCATGATGCGTATGTAAGCAAAATGTTGAACTTTGGAATTGATGGAAGTAATTAAGAAAATGTGATGGAAACTTCATAGCATTTGAAAGTTTTTGGCAATATCAATGGATTGCCATAGCCGTTATGTTATATTTACCGACTGTAACATCGTACGGTCCAACGTAAAAAATCCGCAAGCCGTGAAACTGACGTCTTCGTGTAGCAGCTGAAGAGAGAATTGTGTGAGCTGGGAAAAACCCAACAAGAAAAAGATCTTAAATCGTGATGTGATCTGAATAGAAAGTCCGACTAAACTTATCAAAGAGAAAGACGTGCACGGTTTTACATACTTTTGCTTTAACTGCTTGTGTCATTGGGGTAGCCAACAACTTGTGAACAATCCGTGCAGTGAGTTTAACCTGGATTGCAGCGATTGATTAATGAGAGAGCTAATTATTATTGACCAATAACTGTTCGGAAAAAAAAAACTTCAATTACCTTTTCATTAGCTTTTGCAACAATAAAGGAAAGCAGCGTTAGGGGATAGACACCGATCGGAATCCACGCTATAGTGTTGGACATACCAATCGCTGAAAGATCGTCACCCGAGATGACTACAGGAGTAATGAGGTAATAAAGATTGTAAACGATGATGATGAATAAACTCCCAACGGTTGGTAATATCGGTAAAGAAAAGAAATCTGCGATCTCTTGGGATATCTCAACAAGCCTTGTACGAATGACGATAAGTAATTGCAAAACCGTAAACGAGCTGTGGCTTGACAAACCCGAAACGTTGAAAAATGGTGTAGGATGTGAAGAAATTTGAAATTCGACATGTTTCAATAAAATATTGTTAATCCGTTCGAAATTCATCGCTACAAGTGTTATAACGAGAAAATATTGAATTGTAAAACAATATATGACAAGAATGATTAAATCATGAAGAAGCAACATTATTACAAGAACCTCGTATTGTATTTGAACGTGTGTAGTAACCCAAGTAATCCATAAACTAGCGTTGAAAATAATATGCACCACAGAAAGTATAGAAATCCTTTTGTCAGACCGCGGTTTCTTTTCTATGTCAGAAAGCAAACGGTCAACTTCTAAAAGTTCATTCAATATACAGGCCGCTTTGTTCTGCCGAAAGGTCGAGGAGATGATGATCACGCTGCTTGTGATGCAAAGGACAAGAGTTTCTGCCACATCGATGGACTGAGTCAAGGTAGAACTGTTTGTATAATTCATAGTTAATATCATTGGAATCGCAAATACAGCCCAGACTTGAATTAGGATTAAAAGTAGAATATTGTAAGTCAGTCCCAGTTTGGAGAAGCGATAAACACCAACGCACCGAGTTTTGGGATAGTTTATAGCCGAGATATTTGTTTGTTGAGAAAATGGAGCTAGTCCGATGATCTTCAGCGCATAAACAATTATTGTGACGATCTGTACAAGCTTCATTTCAAATAGCGTTGAAAGTATCTTTGCAATCGCTGTCGAATGATATTAATATGGAGACCGTGTTGTTACAATTTTACTTCAACTAATTATAACGTTACACAATGAGGACCGAATCAGTGCCGAGAGGTTGACAAAGTTCGAGAGCTTTTGTTCAACTGAATGACTTGATTACATTTTGGTTGGTGACGTTTGCAGATCCAGGAAGTCCCCCGCATTGAATATTCGGGTAGGTATGGGTAATTATTAATAAACTCATAATTATTTCATGGATAAACATGGTACAGTAGGTATATTTTCTCTAATCAACCCAAGAGAATCGGGTCTGCAATGAACCAGTCGCGTGTCATAAGAATTATTGCCTCGCCATAATTCTCGTCAATCAATAACTCGGACTTATAAAGTCTGGACTATATATTCGACAGATCCTCGACAGGAGTCAACTCAGAATTTCTCTGCGATATTGTTGTTGGCAATTTTATAAAACGCTTTCAGATAATAATAAGCAAAGTAATTTCGCTACATTTATATCAAGATTTCCGGAATTTATCGCTTGATTTACTGCATATTATCAAAGAACGTACGTGAGATAAACTGAGAGAAGAATAAAATACAAAAAAGATATGCTGCAGACAATTATGAAGAAATTTTGGGGTGATCACTTGCTATCATAGAATCTTTTCACCAGGGTTGGGAGCCATCAATTACTTCAGTAATACGATAACCGATTTGATCATACATGACATTCGTGATATGGCAGTTGAACATTTTTGTAAAGTAATGGTAATTTCGAATGTCATGTAATCACATTTTCAATTACAATTTTCACAACCTGCTTTTCACGCTTGCCGCTAGGTGCGCCTTTGGCTTTCGACTCTGTGTATATCGAAGTTACGTAACATTGTTATACTGTGGTAATATAACAGATGATACATGGTAATAATATAAGTGTTATGTTTCTATAATATAACTTGAACTTGGCGCTGGTATCGCTCGTGTTAGGAATGACAAGTATTTTGTCGCTCAAACTTCCACCAGTGAGTTCCGAGTGATTACCCGCCTTCTTACCGGTAACGTGCAGTATGCACATGTGCAGTATCTTTAGTTTTGCGCTGCGATAATTAGTTCTCATATAATTGCAATCATTCAAACTTCCATATTATTTGTTCGAAATTGCAGAAGAAGTTACAATTATTCTGAGAAGAATTCATGTATCAATTGTGACACTTCTTATTTCCACCGCATGCTCATGCAACATAACCTTAAACATAACACGTGTTATTAGAGGTTCACTGGCTGGCCTTTCATTTGTCATTGAAATTGTTCAATTGTGATACATATTAGGGTAAAGTAATTCTTAAAAAAAAATGTATTCTGAAGTATATCATACATATTTACATATTCCAAATAAATTTTGACACGTCTCGTAAAAATATTTGCAAATGATCAAAATAAGTCTGTGACGACACAATATTATTTCAGAGTTTCTCTCATTCTGATTTCTTCACTAGGTTAATTAAGTTATGGACAACGAGCGAAATATTGAGTGAACTAGAAAATTCAGTGATTTCCATAATGGTACCCGTGTGGAAATCGAACCAGGGTGCTGGCCGGGAGCCGGTCGGGAAGCCCGGCTTTTAGTCGGGCGCTGGCCGGGTGGGTCTGACCATAGCCCGCCCAGAATCGTCACGCTCGGCTATTCGGCACCCGGTCAGGAGTCCTGACCGGGCTATGGCCGGGCTATCCGGCCATAGCCTGACCAGGTTTTACTAGGGGTTATGGGATATTGCGATAAGTTTATTCGATTATTTGCAGTTGAAAAATGAAAGCAAATTATAATCAAGTTTTCAATTTTATAAATTGATTTTTCATTCATTTCAATATTTCTTATTGTGATAGATATTCGGAACAATAATTTAACCTGTAGTTTCAAGCGTTATATCATCACAAATAGAACCTTTAACCGGTCTTGAATTAATATCACGAACCGAGTTTCTTCGATTTTTAAATCATTTCTTCGAATATTCATCTTTTCATGTTTTCGAACATTTATATTTTTTTCACCCTAGATGCGGGCTTAGTCCTTAGGGCTTATGATAAAATGATGAAACTATAGCTATATCTATATATCAACTAGTATATCTTTACAATACAGCTTCTTAATTCAGATTAAACAATTAGATGAATCCTCAGTTCGTACTGTTCCAATGAAAGACCAAACCAACACGAGGGCGACAACATAACCTACAAAACTTGAAATGCGATTCTATGCAAGTTTGCGCATGAAAAAATGCTGACCCTACATCAATTATTCGTTGTTACCGCTCTACAAACTCTGCGTGTTGTATTATATCACCACTAGCTGATTAATAGTACGCATTAGAAGTTAATTAGAAATGAACACTTTTCACCGAAGACTCGATCACTAACTACGTGACGCCAAGTGCGGGATGTCACCGACATGTGATAGTAAGCGCAGGAGCGGACTCTGCTGTGCACAATCGCAAACGCAGTACACGGACATCCCTACTGAAAATCATCATGTAATCACATAATAATATGAAAGAAATCTGCATGTAATTTACCATATGATTTATATTGCCAATATCATATTTTATTTTATTTTATTTCATATTTTTTTCTATTTTTTCTTTTATTTCTTTTCAATTTCATATTTTTCTATATTCAAATAACAGTTTTTGCTGGAAAGTTTATTGAAGTAGTTGATTCCTATGAAACTATGACATAATTGTATCCGTCTTAGCGCCTGTCCAGGCCCTGGCCAGGCTTTTAAATAATAAACTGCTCAACTAGCTCCCGGTCAGCACCCGACCAGTACTACCCAGCGTCTGCGAAAGCACCATGAAAGAGTTTTCGCCAGACTAGCACCCGGCCAGTCCCCTGTCAGGCACTTTGACAAAAATACTGTCTGGCTAGCGCCCGGCCAGAAACCTTGTTGTAACCGGGCCAAACCGGGCAATTTCCATACGGGTACGACAGTTTATTATAGAGCCACTAAGGTCATATCGGTGGCTTGTTCCTGTATAAAAAAATCTGGCGTACAATTGGAAAATTGCACTTGCTCTGACAGCTATTTCTCAATCCAAATCACGTTCACGTAACATTTTTATATTGCAGTTGCACCTTCGTTGCATAACTGTGAAATTACAAAAATATAACTTTCTTGTTACATGAATCTGTTCTTGAGTCGGAACTAATAACTTACCTATGTAACTTACACGCAACATCTGCGTTATATTGCACGTTAGATTTGGTTATATTGATACAACGTTGCGGCAATATACCTAGTGTTTGCTGGGTGTAGATCTACATAAACGGGCTGTAGACGTTTGTCACAATCGACATGTCTATATTCACGTCTACGATTGTCCCAGTTGGCAGACTTGTTATAGACGTCCTTCGTAGATCTATCGTAGATATAGATAGACGATTTTTTTTACACGGGATACCATGAATTAATGATGAACTTACCCAGGTAGAAATCGTGTCTTGGCGGAAGCTCGCTGCTAGCTGTTCAAGCTAGCTCGAATCTTAGCGCACGATAGCCAAACTATATTGCTGCAAGGTGATTCTGTAACGCTCATGCCATCTTGCAGCAAGCTAATAGATTTATCTCGCGCCAACCATTACAACTTAGCTTATGGCAATGTAACTGACACAGTTTTGTAGTAGCTCAGAGAATAGGTCTGAATGATAGAAATTTATAGAATATATGGGTGTTTTTTCACTAATTGGGGACTCCATGTCCCACGAAGATTTCCCCCGTAAAATGACTCAAATTGAATATTATTTCTTACTTAAATTCATGTTAAAAAGTTGTTTGAAAGACCCAATAGTCTAAAAATATTAAAATAAATACATAAGAAAGAAAATTTTCACATCAACACCTTATAAAACCAGTCCCCTGGGATGTCCCAGATGCAGAATCGAAATTATTTTACACAGAAATATGTGGAATTAAATTCAATATTGATCAATTATTATTATGATTGCAGGATACATAATTATTGCACTTAACGAAATATATATCATAGATGTTCTTGGTAGATTAAACAAATATCTATAAAAGCGAACAAAATATGACAAAATATTTTTTTCAACTCAGTGTGCGAATCCAGGTTTCTCACGCCTGTTTTTGGTCTTCACCTTCATCATCATCTTGGTCTTCATCTTCAATTTCACTATTTTCTGCACCTCTTTCCTCTACTTCATCATTATGTATTCATAAACCTCTCCTGTACTTCATGACAGAAACAAATACGAAAACAACCTCACTTTTCAAACAGCAGTGTGTCTCACGCATGCGCAGTATAGTTGCGGCTGGATCAGTACGGAGACTGCAACGTATCTCGAAAATACATGTAAAGTAACGCTAGCAGCAGGCTACCCTGGACATTACAGCGGCGACTCTCGCCACTCTCGTACATTGTAAGGTTGCGGACAAATGCAGGAAAGAGACAATAACCAACCTCGAAAATACACAGTGGCGTAGCTATGTCCTCGTGGGCTCGTGTGCAATCGATGATTCTGGGTCCCCCCCTCCCACCCCATCTTCCTCAGTACTTATCCACATTTTTATACGAAATTATATTTTTTGCACTCGAACTACGGATTTTAATTGGCGCTAAGCCGCTAATAAACGTAAAATGGGAAAAAAAGTAAAAAAAAAAAAAAAAAAAAAAAAAAACACGTATTCAAAGGTCATTCAATAATTAGAATCATTAACTTATTATCGTAATCAATCAAACAAATTAATCAATTTCATAAGTTTTATAAGACTCGCAATTTTTCGAACGGAAACTTATCGCCTGTTTATCTTAAACAGAAACTTTCCCTAGTGGTGAACTAAACGGCTTGAAGATAATGGTTCCATGCATCGTAGCCGATGATCAAATGCTTAGACTGAAAGCTATATAGTAATGAACATGATCGGGTCTGGTTCGTTATCTTGAGCTGCGTTCCGAAATGTTACCTGGTTGCTCTCGGGTATGTTGTATCTTTCTCTATTGTCATGGGTGAAGAAAGGATAAAGACACACCCGAGAGCACCCGGGTGACGTTTTGGAACACAGTCTTGGACCAGGCACTTTGTTTTGAGCCCGAAAGTGGAAGAGCTTTGCATTTGAACTCACTGTTTTACACAGTTTCTTGATCCGTCTATCGAACAGTTACGATACTTTTGTCTCCGCATGTTCATTTTATTACAGAAACTTGTTTGAGACCATGGACGTGCGTTTATTCGGTAGACGCGCTTTTAAGTCAGTTTGTTCTAGTACGGCGATCATACATTTTTTTTGTCTCCCTAGTGCGTGGGCCCCTGGACCCCATGGGCCCGTGTTTTTCGCACCCCTAAAACCCCTGGTTGTTACGCCACTGAAAATACATGTGAAGATTAGCTAGCAGCGATCTAGTTTGATTTAGCCATACAATAGTTAAAACTTGAAACTACAAACATAGCTAATGGCAGTCTCTAGCCAATATCGCAGTAACGCGTCTCGCGAGCCGATATAAAATACGGCTCGCGGCGAGGTTGAAACTATTTCAGCCGAGACAATTTTCTACCTGGGTATGAATATTATATTTATAATAATGAAATTGTAACCGTACTTGTGACCCTGATTGCTTTGATGAACCCAGGGGAATCGGGTACAGAATGAACGTCTCGTTACGTGTGTCAGAGAAATTATTGTCTCGCGTTTTTACGCGATTTGAAAAGATAGCGTCAATCAATAACCCAGACTCTATGGGAATGATTCACATTCAGTTGCACAACGACCTTGCGTTTCTATGTATTAAGAAGGACTTTGCACAGAAACGAACTTCGCATTTTTTTTTTTATAATTTCGCTAATACATTGCACATACATGACAGCGTGAGTTAATTCCCGTATCTACATGAAAATTTCGGAAATTTATTTGTAAATACACTGCAAATTATCCACAGTTTGTCTAGAAATCAACATTTGCAAGACAAGAATTGTTCAAAGAAAAGTCTTTTTCACACAATTAATGCTTTTATTCCC
This sequence comes from Tenthredo mesomela, assembly GCA_943736025.1. Taxonomy (NCBI): domain Eukaryota; kingdom Metazoa; phylum Arthropoda; class Insecta; order Hymenoptera; family Tenthredinidae; genus Tenthredo; species Tenthredo mesomela. Next base: position 7,355,045 of record OX031021.1, read on the forward strand.
GTAACTGCATATTTTTTAAGCTATCATCAAACTAAAATAGTGATTAGTGAAATAGAAGGTAAAGTTTTGGAAAATTGTTTCAAAGAAATTCTTGCGGTTCATCGACTCGATTATCAACTTTTTGAACAGTACCCACACGGAAGAAGTGCATCTAATAGATGTCCATTAGATATACGCAATATCCACTGGGATATCCCTGATAAAGTTCGGGATATACAGTGGACATCCACTGGATAGAGAAATGTCCGCAATATTCGATCCACTGGATATCCATATTATATTTCTGTGAATATCTGTAGAATAACCTGGAGCTATCTCATAGATATTTATACAGAGCGATTTGTGAAAAATAACGCGCCTAAAAGGGAGGCAAACGGGGAACGCATGAATTCAGCAGATCACAGAATCGCTCTTATATAGGAAATACATACCGGGAGTTTTCGTGGATGCGGGTCAGTCGGACGGGAAAAATGTCACTCTACGCTCTAGACCCTCTACTACCGTAGACCGTAAAGAGTCAAGAGCGTGGGTTGGAATTTTTCCCGGACTGACCCGCATCCACGAAAACTCCCAGTATGTATAATGTATATGGTATATAATATACATAAAAGATATTTATTGTAGTTAATAGGCTACTTACAATAATGACACACTTCAATTGAGATCTTTTTTATTAGAGCACATTCTCAATTATGATTTTAAAGATGCACATAATTAATGAATAGCTCAAGTTAGTGATTAGAGTGGTTAGATTTTTATAGTTATCATACATAGTGAAATAATCAGACTAGAAATTTTATACAGTATTATCTCAAGTATATACGCTATTCTGTACACATGTAGAACAAAAATACCAAAATCTTAAATCATACTTATTGCACTTGTCATTCCGAGTATTGCCTTATAATGTTAAATATAAGTATAAAAAAAAAACAATTTCCATCGTTGGTAATGTAATTGAAATAAAAACTCATGATAGAATATATGAAGTCACAGAAGAGGAACTGTATAGCTTTATTCATACATGAATAGAACTTACTTATTTCAATATTATTTTCATAAACAATATAAAAATTTGTCACCGATCTCTGATTATAGAACCAAACAATATTGTATACCGCACATGTATATTATATTCTATACATCTGTGTATACAGGGTGGTCGGTTTTAATCGCCCCAGGCGATAAAAATTTGATTATATGGACATTACGTGGACATTCAGGATTTGACGATAAATATCCATTCAGGAATATCCAGTGGATATACCGTGTAAAGGTTTTGTCGATATTGATTTCGCAATATCCTATGGGTATTAATGGGATATCTACACTGAAAAAAAAGTATAAGTCCTATACGCATACTTTATTTTAACGCGCTGGTTTCTCTAATATACAAATACGTATCACCGTGGTACTAATATATTAGTATTGTGTATAGCCACATACTCATATATGAGTATGTGGCTATACCCCGTGTAGAAATTTTCCCCGGGCGCTAATGAGGGCCAAGTTAATTTTCCACAATAATGTATAGGCCCAAGTTTGGTCACCAATATTGGGCCTATATCGATTTGTCCCGCTTTTTTGTTGTGGCCCCATATACGGTGTCCACTTTGGGCCCTACTGGCTGTCCAAATTGGCCCCAGTTTGACCACGCATAGGGGGCCGAATCAAATACGTGGGACAATCCAACATTGGCCCAATACAGGCGACCTTACTTGGGCCTGAATAATATCGAGCCAAATTAACTTGGCCCCTGTTTGCGCCCAACAAAAATTTCTATACGGGATATATATAATATATATGGGCTGTCCAAACTCGGAGCAACATTGGGTATAAAAGGTGGGCCATTATGGGATACCGAATTTGGGCCAATATTGGTTTTAAAATTATCCTGCGAGCCTGGATAAACCCTGACTCGGGCCAACTTTGGCAGAGGTTAGGCAAGCCCAGACAAAATGAGTCCAAATGCCCAGTTAACCAATTTTGGCAAAAATTAGATAAGCCTGGACAAAATGAGTCTGAATGCCTGGCTACACCCCGACCCTGCTATATCCAGAGAGATAATTTTTTCTCAGATTAAATGCTATTCTATTGTCCGACTAGTTAATTTCCGTAGTTACTTTGTTAGCGAGAAAGATTTTTAGACAAAATGGCGTTTACTGTAAGTTGACCGCGCCGTGGTAGATGGCGTCTGATATGGTTGACCGAATGCCTAATTAACCCCCGACTTGGCCCGAGTTTGGCACAGATTGGGCAAGCCTGGACATGATGAGTCCGAATGCCAGGCTAAACCCTGACTTGGCCAAAGTTTGGGACAGGTTGGGCAAGCCTGGACATGATGAGTCTGAATGTTTGGCTAAACCCCGACTTGACCCAAGTTTAGGACAGGTTAGGCAAGCCTGGACAATATGAGTCCGAATACCTGGCTAAAGTCCGACTTGGCCCAACGTTGGCACAGATTGGACAAGCCTGGACAAAATGAGTCCGAATGCCAGGCTAAACCCTGACTTGGCCCAACGTTGGCACAGATTGGGCAAGCCTGGAAAAAATGAGTCTGATTTCCTGGCTACACCTCGACTTGGCCCAAGTTTGGGACAAGTTAGGAAAGCGTTGACAAAATGAGTCCGAATGCCTAATTAACCCCCGACTTGGCCCAAGTTTGGGACAGGTTAGGCAAGCCTGGACAAAATGAGTCTGAATGCCTAATTAACCCCCGACTTGGCCCAAGTTTGGCACAAGTTGGGCAAGCCTTGACAAAATAAGTCTGAATGCCTGGCTGAACCCCGACTCGGCCCAAGTTCGGCAAAGGTTTGCCAAACCTGGCGAAAATGAGTCTGATTTCCTGGCTACACCTCGACTTGGCCCAAGTTTGGGACAAGTTAGGCAAGCGTTGACAAAATGAGTCCGAATGCCTAATTAACCCCCGACTTGGCCCAAGTTTGGCACAAGTTGGGCAAGCCTTGACAAAATGAGTCTGAATGCCTGGCTGAACCCCGACTTGGCCCAAGTTTGGAACAGGTTAGGCAAGCCTGGACAAAATGAGTCCCAATGCCTAATTAACCCCCGACTTGGCCCAAGTTTGGCACAAGTTGGGCAAGCCTGGACAAAATGAGTCTGAATGCCTAGCTATACCCTGACTTGGGCCAACGTTGGCACAGATTGGGCGAGCCTAAACAAAATTAACTTGGATGCCAAAATAAACCCTACTTATGCCCCAGTGAGGTAATAGTGAGGATGCCTTTATAGTGGATCCCCTGTTGACGCCCAGAAAGGGCCTCTTTTCTAATTGGGACGCCCTAACAATTTTCTACACGGGACACAATACTCAGTATCGCTGTAGGACTTATATTTGAGCAATTCCACGTCAGACCGGACAGCTTTCTGACCTCGATGTTACCGATTTCGCAATGATTTTTTTTACGGGTTCTATGGAACAAATAAATGAATCAAACAATTTTTTGTTTTTTTTTTTGGCCCCTATTTTCCAAGTTACACGGGGGTGAAATTCGGGAAAAAGAGCCAAAAATCGAAAACATACTCCTCTTCAAACGGTCATATCTTTGATTGTATTCATCCTAGAGACTTCATCCAAGAACCATTTTATAGCTATTGAATGACACTATTATAATATATTTATTTAATTTTGCGGTAACAAACAATTCTATTTGTTATAAACAAATATATTATTCAAACGTGATTTTCAAACAAAGGCCACGCGATATCATTCTCAAAAAAATATGAGCGTATTCCTTGATCAATTCTCTACAAAATCGTTAAGTCAATTTTATGGAGAAACGATGGACACTATATGAAAACGATTTATTTATAAGCGACGGCGCGCGCTGCCACCCAAAAACCGTACCCGAGCCGAGTCTTTCAGCGGCAGCGCGCGCCGTCGCTTATAAATAAATCGTTTTCACATGGTTTCCATCGTTTCTCCATAAAATTGACTTAACGATTCTGTAGAGAATTGATCAAGGAATACGCTTATATTTTTTTGAGAATGTTATCGCGTGGCCCTTGCTTTGAAAATCACGTTTGAATAATATATTTGTTTATAACAAATAGAATTGTTTGTTACCACAGAATTAAATAAATATATATAAATAGTGTCATTCAATAGCTTTGAAATGGTTCTAGGAAGAAGTCTCTCGGATGAAAACAACCAAAGATATGACCGTAAACATGCCCACCGATGCTTTCTCATGCTAGCCACACGTACCTGAGCCGGGTTTTTGGGTGGCAGCGCGCGCCGTCGCTTATAAATAAATCGTTTTCATATAGTGTCCATCGTTTCTCCATAAAATTGACTTAACGATTTTGTAGAGAATTGATCAAGGAATACGCTCATATTTTTTTGAGAATGATATCGCGTGGCCTTTGTTTGAAAATCACGTTTGAATAATATATTTGTTTATAACAAATAGAATTGTTTGTTACCGCAAAATTAAATAAATATATTATGATAGTGTCATTCAATAGTTGACTGAAAGATAATAGCACTGGTAATGAACTGTTACTATTTAAGTAACCCCCTGGAGGAAGGGGGGGAAGTGGGTGGGCGGGTGGCCCCCCCTCCCTCCATCCCCTCTCCTACCTCCAATAGTAACAGGTCATTCAATAGCTTTAAAATGGTTCTTGGATGAAGTCTCTAGGATGAATACAATCAAAGATATGACCGTTTGAAAAGGAGTATGTTTTCGATTTTTGGCTCTTTTTCCCGAATTTCACCCCCGTATAACTTGGAAAATAGGGGCCAAAAAAAAAAACAAAAAATTGTTTGATTCATTTATTTGCTCCATAGAACCCGTAAAAAAAATCATTGCGAAATCGGTAACATCGAGGTCATTTTTTGATTTATTTTGTCCGGTCTGACGTGGAATGGCTCATTTGCGGTACGATACTATAGCAAGCCACCAGTGAGTATAGTAAAAAAGTTCCTGCGTTGCGCGTATCTCTAAACAAAACATAACCTTCAAATCGTTACGAAGTTTTTATATAAATGGATTGCATTTAATTTAATCGTAAGGAGTAAATTGCATATTTTTAATAACAAATAGTAATAACACGAAAGCGGTTATATTATTATTTTCTTTCTAATGACATTTATAATATCTTCTGTCATAACCTTTTACTTTTCAAGAAATCTGTTTAAGTGTGGAGCTTATACGAGTATTGTGGTGCGACTAAAACTCAGTTTAAGTGTATAGCTTATACTAATATCGCTGTGGTACCGAAAAAATATTGCGATAGGACTAAAGCTTGGTTTTAGTGTATAGTTATACGGGTATTGCTATAGTACCGAAATTTATCGCTGTAGGACTTATACTTTTTTTTCAGTGTACAATTGATATGGACGTTAGATGGACATAGAGTTATTCGCGGGATATCCAGGCAATATCATCTTCCGTGTGGGTAGGTACTCATCAACTCATTAACAGTTGAACATGCGTGAGGTAGTGTAAGCATCTACATCTAGAAAAGCTTGATTAGGTACGTCGTTGACAATGAGTCGATCCTCTAATTCGTCTAAAATCCATTAAATATATCATTTTTAATAACTAGCTGCTTAGGTATATTTTTGGTCGAAATTCTGTATCCATTTCTTTTTTGCTTCAACAATACCGATTTGCTGAGCCGTCTTTACTTTGCTCTCAGATCGTATACGGTTAGTCTCGCGAAGAATCTCTGGAAAAATGGATAATTTACTGTAGGTGTTAAAAAATCTAAAGAACGATTTGCGGATGTAGATATGAAATTTTCTTAAACACTTACTTTAAACTGTTGAAGTATTGTTCTTGTTATCAGACAGCTGGAACTGAATTAAAATAACAAGATAGGTTGCTGTAGCAGCGAATATCTGCAATGCAATATGAGATGTTGAAATTTACTTGTTTTAAATTATCGAAACCTGATCGTATCCGCATTCAAGCAAAATTTTGAACTTTGCAATTGATGAAAGTAATTGAAAAAATGTAATAGTAACTTCCAAGCCTTCGGAAGTTTTTCGCAATGTCAATGGATTGCCATAGCCGTTATGTTATATTTACCGACTGTAACATCGTACAGTCCAACGTGAAAAATCCGCAAGCCGTGAAACTGACATCTTCGTGTAGCAGCTGAAGAGAGAATTGTGTGAGCTGAGAAAACCCCAACAAGGAGAGTATCTTATATATGGATGTGATCCGAATAAAAAGTCCGACTGAACTTGTCAAAGAGAAGGACGTGCACGGTTTTACATACCTTTGCTTCAATTGCTTGTGTCATTGGGGTAGCCAACAACTTGTGAACAATCCGTGCAGTTAGTTTAACCTGAATCGCAGCGATTTATCAATAAGAGAGCTGATTATTATTGACCAACAACTGTTCGGAAAAAATAAACTTCAATTACCTTTTCCCTAGCTTTTGCAACGGTGAAGGAAAGCAGCGTTAGGGGATAGACACCGATCAGAATCCACTCTAAAGTGTTAAACGCAGTGATCAGTGGAAAATCGTCACCCGCGATGAGCACAAGAGAAATTAGGTAATAAAGGTTGTAAACGAGGATGATGAACAAACAAGCAATGGATAGTAATATCGGTAATGAAAAAAAATCTGCGATGTCTTGACATATCTCAACAAGCTTCGTACGAATGACGACGAGTAATTGCAAAACCGCGAACGAACTGTGGCTTGACAAACTCGAAACGTTAAAAGATTGTGTAAAATCTGAAGAAATTGGAAATTCAACATGTTTCAATAAAATATTGTTAATCCGTTCGAAATTCGTAGTTGCAAGTGTTATGACGAGAAAATCTTGAATTGTAAACCAATATACGACAAGAATCGTTAAATCATAAATAATCAACATCATTGCAGGAATGTCGGATCGTATTTCAACTTGTGTAGCAACGAAAGTAATCCATAAACTAGCGTTGAAAATAATTTGCACCACAGACAGTATGGAAATCCTTTTGTCAGACAGCGGTTTCTTTTCTATGCCGGAAAGCAGACGGTCAACTTCGAAAAGTTCATTCAATATACAGGCTGCTTTGTTTTGCCGGAAGGTCCAGGAGATGATGATCACGTTGCTTGTGATGCAAAAGACAAGAGTTTCCGCCACATCGATGGACTGAGTCAAGGTAGAACTGTTTGCATAACTCAGACTAAATATCATTGGAATTGCAAATACAGCCCAGACTTGGATTAGGATTAAAAGTAGAATATTGTAAGTCAGTCCCAATTTGGAGAAGCGAGTTTTGGGATAGTTTTTAGCTGATGTATTTGTTTGTTGAGAAAATGGAGCTAGTCCAATGATCTTCAGGGCATAAACAATTATTGTGACGATCCGTACAAGCTTCATTTCAGATAGCGTTGAAAGTATCTTTGCAATTGCTGTCGAATAATATTAATATGAAAACCGTATTGTTACAATTTCACTTCAACTAATTATAACGTTACTCAATGACGACCAAATCAGTACCGACTATCGAGAGGTTGACAAAGTTCGAGAGCTTTTGTTCAACTGAATGACTTCGTTGCATTTTGGTTTATGACATTCACAGCTCTCGGAATTTCCCCGCATTGAATATGCAGGTGGGTACTGCTAATTAATAATAAACTCATAAATATTTCATTTATAAACATGGAATAGTGGGTATTCGCTCTAAATCAACACAGAAAAATCGAGTTCGGAACGAACTAGTCGCGTGTCGTAGAAATGATTGCCTCGCCAATTCTCGTCAATCAATAAGTTAGATTTATAACCCAACCAACATGAAATGGTGGGATAAAAGTTTAAAATTGGTGGAAGCTGGATTTAAAAACCGCCTACATTGATTGTATAATATACGTTTATCAAGTACGTTTATTTATACCACTGAATGTCCGCCTTCAAAACGAGAAATTCAACGTTTATATTCGGCTTATCCCTAGCAAATTCAGTTACACCAAAATTACACCAAAAGTACTCGGTGTAGGTCTGCGGTGTAATATTTATGTAATTTTGGCAAAACTCTATAATACGTCCAAAATTACACCAAAATGGGTCGGGTGTGAAATTGGTGTAAAGGTGGTGTGAAAAATTCTGAGATACACCGTGTGATTTTGGTGTAATTTTGGACGCATTATAGAGTTTCACCGAAATTACACGAATATTACACCAAAATCAAACCACACCCAAAATACACCAAAATGACACCAGAAATATTGGTGTAAATGAATCCACTAGGGATTAAACGACTTATATATAGGCTAGCTGCGTACCTCCACATGCATAGAATCAAGCTTGTATCGTTGTATACATACACATAAATTGTTTCCCAGTTACGCCTCAGCCCCAAATAGGTGGCGCCGACGGGCGTATATGTGCACAAAAAACACACACACTAGTAGCGTACTTGTATGTTACGCAGCTAGCCTATACATATTGTAACGTGCCAGGCTACCCTAGCCTGCGCGTTTACATTTAAATCAGCAACGGTCGAACGAAGCGACTGGAAGAGTCTCGAAGCTACGCACAACGACGAGCTGAGTGACGTCACGACAAGTATAAAAGGCGTGACGCCGCTCAGCTCACCAGCAATTCCATGGTATAGCACCTGATTGACTCACTACGCTCTTATCGTTCGGACACTAAAGGCATAGCGCCTAGTGATCCATTAGATTCACTTTATCACTTCGATTATAATTTACAAAACTACAAAATTCAATAGAGTCATACTATAGAAAAATCACAAATATACAAATACTTGTACAAATAGAATTCAAATTAAAGAGAAATCAAATTAACGCATGAATCATTGTATGAATAGAAAAAGAATATCATTTAAGCGAAAGTCAACCGTCAACTGGCAGCGAGATAAAGCCATTGTAAAATATTGTATTAACGTAAGTAAATTCATAAGCAACGTGTGAATATAGGTTAGGGTTGCAACCGTAGTTTTAGTTAATTGAATAAATAGATTGTTGGTTATTATAAAAAAGCAATTTAATCAGATGCCAAACCCCTTCCTCCGCCATTTCCAGGTTATAGTTTAAATCTTCACGGAAAGCTAGATACAGCCTTGGTGGATCTCCGATCTACCCAGGTCTGGCACAGCTATTATTTGGGAATAAATTAACTTAATAAATTAATATTTAAAGGTTAAGAGGGTAGAGTGCAGCCTTAGTGCGTTTATCGTACTCAGGTCTGTGGGGAGGCGGCTTCAGCTACACGGTAGCTCAAGTCCGTAATAGGCACGGCTAACAATTGATAGTAGAAGTCTCAATAAAAATATAAATCGAGTAAAGAACACACTATAACAAATCGGTTCGCGTCACCTTCGGTGACGCTCATCATCCGAAAAGTTACAATATGGAATTGACGTTTTCGATCAACGTGATTAGAACCTACTTGCAGAGCGTTTTATCCACATTTAATTTTGTACGTTTATCTATATCCTAGCATTCGCGTAACTGAAACGTCACCGATAATGGTTGAAACAGCTGAGTCATTGAACGTGTCGTCTACGTTCTTTTTAGGTTGATCAACAACGCGATTTCAACGCTATTCGAAATCCAGATAATCGCCATTTGATCGCATGTTTTTTATACGTTTCTGTAACTCCATCATAGGTTTGAAAACGTTATGCATCAGGTATACAATTATCTACTCATCGGAAAGGAAAATGCATAACAGAAAAAATTTAGAAGCTATTCTCTCTCATATAGGGTAACACCATATTTCGGTGCGGTTTACTATAATAATGATCATCGTGACCATAAATATTGATGTCCACTCCGGGAACTCATTTATGTAGTAAACTCGACTATATTTTTGTTCAGAATATATATTTTAAAACACAATTATGGTATATATTAAACATGTTTCACTGCAAATCAGCATTTTATTTACTGATGAATATCCGCTCTGTATAAACTTTACGTTTAAAACACGCTTATAATGCATATGAAGACGTATTTTAAACTCATTTTTTGCAACGCATGCATGAGAAGTGCTACTTCTCATGCCTGCAGAGAGTGGCCTAGGTAGCGCTTTACAGCCAGGGATACAATAATAATGCTGCGCATGCGCAAATAGGCCCGATTTTACTTCTCGCACTAGTGCTTTCTTCTCGCACGCACTTCTCACACTCCTCTCGCGCACTCCTCTCGGCAGGCACGAGAAGCAGCCCTTCTCATGCATTTGTTACAAAAAGTATTATGCGATACACGCGCGAGAGAGCGACCATGCGAAGGTTGTGAAGTTGGTCGGACTCGCCGTACTCGTACCACGAGCAGCACTCGCCTTCGGCTCGTGTTGCTGTGTTACTCGTAAGGCTCGTGCGACCAACTTCACAGCCTGCGTATAATGATCGCTTTCTCGCACTTGTATCGCAAAGTACTATTACACGATCTCCATAGGTTCATTATAAACGTTCTACCTGCATGCAGGCGGACGTTCCGAATATTTCTCGAACATCACACTCAGAAATAAATATTGTTGACACAACCAAAATTTGGGTTATTATATGCACAATCACATTTTTCGTTCAGTCAACCAAAAATTTTGTTGGAATAGCCAAAATTTTGGTTGTCCCAACGAAATTTTTGGTTGACTGAACAAAAAATTTGATTGACTGAACAAAAAATGTGATTGTGCATATAATAATCAAATTTTGGTTGTTATTTTTCTAAGTGCATATCGATGGACTATAATGCCACAAGGTCGTAAGTGCAATAACAAAGACGTTTGTAAGCGTGAAATAAGAATTCATAAAACCTTAACATCAATATGGTTTGCAAATATATACGTGTGTCATCCATGTAAGCGGAAATATTTGTTCAACTTTCAAAGAAACCTTGAATAAAGTTATTGCAGATTAACTCCCACTGATGGAACGTTTAAAAAAGGTAAGAAGTATCAATGATGTGATCGGTTATTTCCAAACGTAAGTTACACGACAGTAGCGTTGATTCAAAGCTGATAAATGGCCTAACGAAAACGCTTATATGGGCGTGGAATACGCATTCATAAAACGTTAACATTATCTGCTATAGATTGAGGTATTTACATTTTCTGTTGACAATTTTGCAAAACGCTTTCAGAGATAAAAACAACGTGATTTCTCTGCATTCAATTAAAGATTTCTGGACTTTATCGCTTGATTTACTGCATATTATAGCAGTACGTTCGTAAGATCAACGGGAAGTGGAATAAAATACAGAAAAGATATGCTGTAGATAATTATGGATAAATTTTGGGGTGATCACTCGTTCATAGGATCTTTTCACGCTCGCCGCTAGGTGCGCCTTTGGCTTTGGACTCTCTCGCAAGTAAAAATACCCAGCCTGAGTATAGCACGACCCGCACGGCCCTTTGCAGCTCTTGCAAAAAAAAGGTTTCGACGGTTTTTTCGGCTGCTCAAATAGTCACAATGTTTGGAACTGTAATATAACAGTAAACTAAAGCATATTTAATCAAAAATGTATAGAAGTGTAGAACGAGCTGTGATTACGTTTGCGTTTTACTTATCGATTAACCTTCGGGAGTCGAGCCTGATATGATAAAAATCTCGCATGTCGCGGGTTCATAGTTGAATTATAATCTGATCAAAACATTCGGAGGTAATTCTGATCGAACGAAATAGCATTTGAACATATATTGGTATAACCAATACATTGGTTCGCGTGTAACTTATTTGACAATGAGCCATCGGCCATAGAGTATGTCAATCATATCGTGAAAATTCGATACAAAATCTTAACTGATCTTCGAATTTATCTCATGTGTCTCGTCTTTCCCCCTTTTTCTTTTTCAGATTTAAATTGTTTCAGTCTTTATCTTAAATAAACGCGAAATCTGTTTTTTTCTTTTCCGAATTTTCTTAATTCCACGATATTCATGCTCCTTAGGCTGTCTTCTATCGATTGAACCGAAAAAATTGAAGATCTCAAGAAATTTGAGAAAATGGCGTCAAAAAACGACACAACTTTTAAAAAGTTGAGTTATTTAACATCATAAAATTCAGATCGATAATTTTGTTCATTCGTTTTCAGGTTCAATTAATGCGTTATAGTATTTTCTGAATCCAATTGAAATTCCAACTCAATATCTTCAACAGTTCTCGAAATATCGTGGCAAAACCATTTTAAAAAAGTGTAGCTCCGAGAAAATCGCGTTCGAAGTTTTGGTACAGTTTTTCTGTTAGAACATAGTCGAAAACTGACTGCACTGAAGAATGAATTTTGCAAAAACGTTCTCAGCCCTAACAGCGGTGAATCGATCTCGCAGTATAAAGTTGAAATTCGCGAAATCGAATGGTTTGCGAATCATTGAAACTGGATTGGTAGATAGACAGATACACACGTAGTTTATCTGTTTCTGCCAAACACCAATTATCGAGGATGGTGACATCGAAGCCCGTTCATCAATGTTGCTGGAGTACATCGAAATAATTTTTGCACGATTACGCAGCAGAGTTCTTTATACCCTTACGGAAAAAACCCCTCAAAATATCACCCTCAACTGAGCCCTCGACTTTCCGGGTGATTTCGTACCCCCAACTTGGGGGTTAACCCTAAATTGAGGGGTACCTTCAACTTGAGGAACAACCGTCAAATGGGGGTCCCTTCAACTTCAGGGTTTTTGAGGTGACTTTTTGAAGTGACTTTTGAAGTGACCCGCCACTTATCAGGGTTGACCCCTAACTATTCAGGGTCATCCCTCAATTTTCAGAGTTGTCCCAGAACGTTTCAGGGTTAGCCCTCAATTTTTGGAGGTTGTCGCTCAATGTTTGAGGGATATTCCTCAATTCTTGGGGGTTTTCCCTCAATTTTCAGGGTTGATCCAACAACTTTTCACGGTTGACCCTTCAATTGATGGTTCATCCATAGGAATTGAAGGTATTACCCTGAATATTGGAGGTTGAACCCTGAAATTTCAGGGTTTCACCCCCAGAATTGAGGGTGAAACCTTGAAAATTGAAGGTTCACCCTCAAACTTGAAGGGTTTTTGGCGTAAGGGTATTCATCGATACCTACATAGTTCGTACTCAAAATTTATAAGAATGGGTCATCGCTTAGCTGTGAGTTGATTTAATAATCGAGGTGTGAGATAGGCATTCTGCAACGTTGTGATGAAAAGTTTCTACATTCATAACGTGATGTTTCCATTTCGCATGTTGAATTGAAATCAGATTGGTCTTAAACTCCATCAAGTTTTTGGAATCGTGTTCACGGAAAATTGTAGCAATTTATCGCGATTCAATCGTCGATTCTCTGAACACAAGAGGTGACTTGAACTTGGCCCGAACTATAACTGGGAAAAGCTTCCGAATGCTTCAATTGTTGTGTAATTGGGGTAGCCAACAGTGTGTGAACAATCCATGCAGTTAGTTGACTCTGGATTGCACCGATTTATTGATGAGAGAGCTGATTATTATTGACCAACAACTGTTCGGAAAAAAAGAACTTCAATTACCTTTTCCCCAGCTTTTGCATGCACGGAGAAAAGTAGTTCGTGAAACTTTACCGAACGCAGTTCAGTAAACTGGGGACATAGGGACATTTATGTAAAGTTTCACTTACAGTTCAGTAAAGCGAAATTCAAGAAAACCTCATGCATAAAACGTGAAATTTTGATGAATTTCAAAGAATATCTACGGAACAGTTCGGTAAACCGCGATTAAGGACATTTAGCAGAGAATTTGAGTAGATTTACATGACACGAATGAATGAATGACTTACAGTCGATGAAACTTTACCGAACAGTTCGGTAAAACGTCAATGTGCAGTGAAAAAATTGTATTGGTTTTGAGTCAACGAAAATAAGTTTTCATCATTCTAGCCTCAAAATCGCGACTTCGTCGCGATTTTGTGGCTTTCCTGATGAAAAAATATAATCGTTACTTGTACGTAAAGACTTTTTGACGAAACGAGTTACAGCACTCGCCTTCGGCTCGTGCCGTAAACCTCTCGTTTTGTCAAAAAAGCCTTTCCATACTCATACTGAAATGTACTATTTACTCAACGGTTTCTCGAGTTTTACCGAACTGTTGGTTAACTAGACACTCACAATCATACACATCCAGCCGGTGGCCTGTTACCCAGTCCGTCGTATTCACATCTAAACCTATACTAGTACGCCTATAGAACGGACCTAACACACCTATATAAAACGCATCGTATCGCATCGCATAGTATCCCACACTTATAGACTACGCAAACGCACGCCTATCGCTAATATTAGAGAACTGGAACTCTCTTATATACTAACTGGAAGAAATATTAGCGCTCGTGAGAAAGAAAAGGCGGCAGCGACATCTAGTAGCGAACAGAGTGGTGGGAGATGTTTCACGTCTTTCGGTTTACTGAACTGTCCAGTAAAATTTAAAGTGCCAAGAGGAAAAAGTTACATTATAGTGCTGTAAAGTTATATACAAACTTTTCTCTGCCTATACGATGTAAAACTTTACCGAACTGTTGAGTACTTTTTCAATTCCTCAATAAGAATGATTCGTCAACGTTAGTCATTCTTTAACTAATCTTAAGGGAATAATTCACGTAAATCTTTTAAAGTTTGCTACACTCTTCATATGAGAATTTTACTGTACATTATTAAAGTTTATCGAACTGTCATGTATTTTATAACGTTCAGTACTCTCTAAATATGAACCAGTGAAAATTTCACTAATTCAATCAGTGATTCAGTTTCTCACTGCAGAATCAATCATTTCGGTCAACATACACTGTATAATTAGTTAATTTGTTCAAAACAGTGAATTACGACTGACAAACCAGTGCCTTCGTGTACTGTTTGGCCAGTGGTTCCTTATTTGCTCTGATCCAGCAGTGTATTACGGTTACGACCATCCCGCGCATTCTTACTGTACGCGCGTCTCGGTGCGTCGTTGGCAGAATAAAGGCAAATTTTATCGTCAAGTGCAGTCTATAGCTGATAAAGTAGGTTATGTTTTACAACTAAGAAATGCTGAATAATTGAATAATAAGTTATTATGTCTGAAAATCTTGCTGATCTTCCGAAATATCAGTCTCAATCGGTTTATTCATAAAAACTGATAGAGGTTATGTTTACTCAGGATGTTCTTCATGTGCGCTGTATTATCTATGAGGCCGTGGTTACATGGCTATTATAAGTCTATTTCTTATGTATGTATTACTTATTCCAAGAATATATAATATATAATCTTTTCATTGTACAGCAACTTCTGTATTGCTTGTACATACCTATATTATAACTCATTGCTCGATCAGTAAGAACGTGCTTTTCGAAATCACTGATCCAACCAGTGAGCTAGTTTCACTGGTTGAATCAGTAGTTTTTCACTGATTGTCAGTGGTATACTTATAACTGTGACTATCAGTGACTATTAACTGAGAACCAGTGAATTTTCACTGATTCATATTTAGAGAGTATCTCACTGATTACTACAAAAATGTGAAAAACTCACCAACTGGTCCCTATATCCCAACTTTGTTCAACAGTTCAGTAAAGTTTCACGAACTACTTTTCTCCGTGTGCGGTGAAGGAAAGCAGTGTTAGGGGATAGACAGCGATTAGAATCCACGCTATAGTGTTAAAGGCAGTGATCAGTGAAAAATCGTCACCCGGGATGAGCACAAGAGAAATTAGGTAATAAAGGTTGTAAACGAAGATGGTGAATAAACAAGCAACGGATAGTAATATTGGTAATGAAAAAAAATCTGCGATGTCTTGAGATATCTCAACAAGCTTTGTGCGAATGACGCCGAGTAATTGCAAAACCGCGAACGAACTGAGGCTTGACAAACTCGAGACGTTAAAAAATGGTGTAAAATCTGAAGAAATTTGAAATTCGACATGTTTCAATAAAATATAGTTAATTCGTTCGAAATTCATAGCTGCAAGTGTTATTACGAGAAAATATTGAATTGTAAACCAATATACGAGGAGAATAATTAAATCATAAATAATCAACATCATTGCAGAAATGTCGGATTTTATTTCAACTTGTGTAGCAACCAAAGCAATCCATAAACTAGCGTTGAAAATAATTTGCACCACAGACAGTATGGAAATCCGTTTGTCAGACAGCGGTTTCTTTTCTATGCCGGAAAGCAGACGGTCAACTTCTAAAAGTTCATTCAATATACAGGCCGCTTTGTTTTGCCGGAAGGTCCAGGAGATAATGATCACGTTGCTTGTGATGCAAAAGGCAATACTTTGTGCCACACCGATGACCTGAGTTATAGTAGAACTGTTTGTATAACTCATATAAGATATAAATGGAAATGCAAATACAGCTCAGACTCGAATTAGGATTGAAAGTAGAATGTTGAAGTAGAATTATGCTGCAGACAATTATGAAGAAATTTAGGGTGATCACTCGCTTATAGAATTTTTTCACTAGGGTTGGGAGCCATCAATTACCTTAGTAATACCATAACCGATTTGATTATCCATGACACACAGTGGGGAATTTTCACGAAAACGTGGCCAAAATGCAAAAAACGAACTTTCCCATGCAGGTATATCGACCGGGGGGATTGGTTGAGAACTAATTTCTGCGTAACCTCCCGGTTGTTCCGACCCTTCAACCCTCACACTCTCTTAGATAATTCAGTTCAAAGTTGACCTTCGTCCGTGACGGTTGCGTACCTGAATTTCGCTATCAATATCCGCTCTAACTTTGAACACTTATAACTCACTTCAGTAGTGTGAAGTGATAATCAATTTCAACAAAATGGATGATCTTCCTTAAGGTATGTAGAAAATTTTGCCCATTTTACAATTAAAAAATTGTATTCATTGTCCATGTTCACGTAGTCTAACGATAATCCTGAAAATTGCCATTCATCAGAAATAAGTATTGACTTTGCGTAGACTTTTAGTTTAGAATCCCGCGATATCCTGCCTTCGTTTTTTTTTTTTTTTTTTTTTTTTTTTTTTTTTTTTTTTTTTTTTTTTTTTATTGTAGCTTAGAACATCAGCTTTCGAATGAAGTGTGGATGAGAGTGCACAAACGTGCGCGGGCTGTTCCAGAGCATTTTTGGTGAACGTATGCGTGTTCCGAGAAGGCCCCCGCCGCTCGCTCGCCGCGCCGCGTTTTCATGTCAGTGCAGCTATACCTACTCTCTAAATTTTTTTGGAGTGAAAAATTCACTCCTTTTTTTTTGGACTGGTGCTGTTTTCGATCCAAGAAAGTGAAAATTCACTCTGATTGGAGTGAAATTCACTCGATTTAGAGTGAAATTTCACTCTTTTTTCTCGGAGTGGTGCAATTTTTATTCCAAGAAATTAAGAGAGTACTATCGGGACGTAAAATCGGGACACGTGGGTTTGACACACTACATCCAAGTGAAAAAAAATCGGACACCCTTTGGTTACGAATCATTTTCAAACTTTTTCTATTTCCCGTTAGATCAGCCAAAGACCATTGTTGTATGAAAATTAAGAGGGAAGTTATCGTTCAATGTATGCAAAAAAAAACGTAGTTTTTACACATTCTCTTTCGTAGCTTCACTTCAACTCACCGCCATTCTTCCAGAACAGCTGGGAAAAAGATTCAAAAAATCATGCTCAATCTTTGAAGCTTTCTAAGTGCAATGCTTTTTGAATTTTGGAGAAATTCCCAAAATTATGGTCAGGGCAGTGGAAAATAGCCCAAGTGGTGATCTCGGAGACGAGTAACAATAGAAGGTTCATCAATGGCTGAAAATTTACGGAAAAATTATGGTAAGCAATTCCCGGGAAAAATGTTCAGACATGATCATGCCTGTTCATGTATGATCAGGCCTGAAATTAGACATGAACATGTCTGTTTATGTATGATCAGGCCTGAAATGAGACATGATCAGGCCTGTTCATGTCTGATCATGCCTGATTCCAGACATGATCATGCATGATCCAGGCCTGAAGCGCTCAATACGTTCAGGCCTGATCATGCATGGCCATACCTGTTCATGTTTGATTATGTCTGATGCCAGACATGATCATGTCTGTTCATGCATGATCATCTATGATCAGACCTGAGGCGCTAAATACGTTCACCATAATTACCGATCACTGCGACATATAATAGTACTTTTCGATACTAGTGCGAAAGTGTTGATTCTCGGACGAGTGTGAAGTTTTTTGCCCGAGCGAAGCGAGGGTGACAATCACACGAGTCGAGAATCATCTTTCGCACGTGTATCGAACTCCATTTTTCAACACAGCGCGCGTTAAGTTGAATTTTATGCACGCGAAGCGTGCGCAAAATCGAACTTTGCGCACGCCGTGTGGAAAAAGATATAAAAACGATAGTTCCCGGGAAAAAATGGTCGTATATGAACATAAATAATCATATATGATCATGAACGAAATTTGTCTCTATATGACCATATATGGCTATATATATATAATTGTATATAGCCATATATAATTGCATATATATATATAGCCATATATGGTCATACAGAGACAAATTTCTCCATATATAATTGCATATATGGCTATATACAATTATATATATATAGCCATATATGGTCATATAGAGACAAATTTCGTTTATGATCATATATGATTATTTATGTTCATAAACGACCATTTTTTCCCGGGTTCATATAATTTTTTGATTCAATCAACTGTTTTATTTCAATTGCCCTGGAAAAAATGATCAGGCCTGATCAAACATGAACAGGCATGAGTCTTCAGACCTGATCAGACATGAAAAATGACCGGGACTGAACAGGCCTGATCAGGTCTGTTCATGTCTGATTAGGCCTGTTCAGTCCCGGTCATTTTTCATGTCTGATCAGGTCTGAAGACTCATGCCTGTTCGTGTCTGATCAGGCCTGATCATTTTTTCCCGGGCAATTGAAATAAAACAGTTAATTGAATTAAAAAATTATATGAACTAACGTTTTTATATCTTTTTTCGGCATAGGCATTGAAAAGTCACTTTTCGACTCCCGTTTGCGATCCACAAAGTGTCACTTTATACGGTTGATTTCAGAACTGCCCTATAAAGTCTTTATACGGCAGTCTGGATGCGCAGTTCGAAGTGCGCATTCCAAAGCTGCCGTATAAAGTCTTTATACGGCAGTTTCGATGCGCGGTTCGAAGTGCGCGACAGATCGCACCATAACCTTACTCTTCGTCTAGTGAATCTCAACAGGCGTCAAAGTGACTTTTCATGCCTATTTCGAAAAAAATACAGTATGGGGCGCACCCGTAAACCGTTTTTGACTCGAATAATGATTTCAGAACTCGCTTTCGGCTCGCCTTCAGCTCGTCCTGAAATCATTATTATGCATCGAGGGAAGAAAGTGCGTACTTTATTCCCGGCTGCGCGCATAAAGAACGCGCTTTCTGCCCTTGGATGCATAAAATATCGTATGCACCATGGTGTAAAGTGTTCTTCTAGACGAGTGTGAAGGTCACCCTCGCTTCGCTCGGGCGACAAACCTCACACTCGTCAAAAAGAACACTTTATTCCCTAGGTGCATAATATACTAATTCTCGCCGAAAAACACTTGGTTTACGGGCATGCCACATAATATACTATTTATATGTCGCAGTGATCGGAAATTATGGTTATTTCTGATCATTAACTTTTTTTTGTGGATGAAATTTTTTTCACTGTTTAGTACTGGGATTAGAACCCAGGTCCTTCTGTGTATCAGTCTAAGCTTATACCACTTCGCTACTTCACGTATTTGATAATTGAAACTTTTAGAATGTGCAGTATATACATATATATATGGTATTCGTCACGAAGTTTTTAATAATCCTAACGATGCCCTTTATTGATTGTGTTGATCGAACGGTTCTAAAATTGTTTTTGTATTTCAAGGAATGTGAGGCCGTTCCAAATTTTTCAGCAAAAAAAAATTACTAATTTGAAGTATATCTATTAAAGTTATAGATGATCCAAAATATCAGACATGCACAGACATAGTCATGCATGATCATGTTTGAATCAATTTATAATATCAGACATGATCATGTCTGTTCATGTTTAGTCAGACATGAACCAACGTATCAGGCCTGATCAGAGCTGGAGGTTTTCAACCTTCCAGGCTGGATCATACACGAACAGGCATGATCATACATGATCATGCATGAACAGACGTGATCATGTCTGGCATCAGACATAATCATACATGAACAGGCATGGTCATGCATGATCAGGCCTAAACGTATTTAGCGCTTCAGACCTGATCATACATGATCATGCATGAACAGACATGAACAGACATGATCATATCCGGCATCAGACATAATCATACATGAGCAGGCATGGTCATGCATGATGAGGCCTGAACGTATTGAGCGCTTCAGGCCTGATCATACATGATCATGTCTGGCATCACACATAATCATACATGAACAGACATGGTCATGCATGATCAGGCCTGAACATATTGAGCGCTTCAGGCCTGATCATACATGATCATGCAGGAACAGACATGAACAGACATGATCATGTCTGGTATCAGACATAATCAAACATGAACAGGTATGGTCATGCATGATCAGGCCTGAACGTATTGAACGCTTCAGGTCTGATCATTCATGATCATGCATGATAATGTCTGGCATCAGGCATGAACAGACATGAACAGGTATGATCATGTCTCATTTCAGGCCTGATCATACATGAACAGACATGATCATGTCTAATTTCGGGCCTGATCTTACATGAACAGGCATGATCATGTCTGACCATTTTTTTCCCGGGTTACTCAATAACGTGCAACACTTATATAAATGGTTCTACCATCCTTGTAATCACTACCAATAAACGATTATTTAATTACCATGTATATAAATTCACGTCCATCTCCTATCACCTAAAATCCGGTTACCTTAAGGTGTAAAACGAGGGACGAACTCAACGACAGCTCTAACCACGTGCGTATTACTGGTAGCAGCTCAACCTAATTCATAACAACGATCCTTATTCATAACAATGGTGGCAGCTCTCTCCTTATTCATAACAAGAGATAAATCCTTTTCCTACAATAATGCTTTTATTTCAGTAACTGCATATTTGTTAAGCTGTAATCCTGCACTAAAATAGTGTTTAGTGAAATAGAAGGTAAAGTTTTGAAAACTTAGTTTCAAGAAATTTTTGCGATTCATCGATTCGATTATCAACTTTTTGAACAGTAAAACAGTTTAGAAAAGTCGTTTTGACCATGTGTCAGGTATAGTGTAAGCATCTACATCCAGAAAAGCTTGATTAGAGTAGGTATACATCGCACAATGGGACAGAACTACCCAAAACGCGCGCATAATGTTTAAATGACTATATCTCGGGAAGTATGTACGTTAGAAGCATGATCAAAAACGGATATTGAAGCTGAAAATTCAAGCTTGAAATTGAGACCTTGTTGTCATTGATGTAAAACTTCGTTGGAAAGTTATATCTATTTGAATATGTAATAAACCTGAGTTGGATAATGACATACGGTGGATAATGACATATCATGTGATCACATATTATTTATTTTTATTATAAATATATATAATATATTGTAACGGATCAGACAACATAGGCCTGACCGTTAGCAATTCAAACATCAACCGTTGCTAGCATCGAACGTTCTAGAACATTCGACGAGAGCGACAAGCCGCGTGACGTCATAGCAAGTATATAAGTCGAGACACAGCTCTCATCACCAGCAATTCTACGGTATAGCACCGGATTGACTCACAGCTCTTTTGCAGATCAGTCGCAATAGGCATAGCGCCTTGCGAACTTGTAGCTTCACTCAGATATTATATCGCTCTATCAAAAATCGCAAATTTCAACAAAAATAAAATAGAATCAAGAAATAAAAGAAAAGAAAAGATCAGAAAAGAAAATATATAATTCAGAATATTAGAAAATTAAATTATAAAGAAAATTAACGAAATATTCATTTGAAAACGACGTAACGGTCAATCATCGCTTAAAGATCAAAAATAGTCTTCATATTAGAAATTAGTAAGTAAGGATCTCTGTAAATATAGAATAAGTATCTGAAGCAACCGCTAGTTATAGTAGAATATAATAAATCGAATTCTTGATTATTTAAAAAAGTAAGTTACTCTATGCAGATCCCTTATCCGCTATTTCCAGGTCTTTCTTCATCGATAAAACTAACCAAAGCTAGATACAGCCTTAGTGTGTCTCTGACGCACTCAGGTCTGGCACAGCAGGTTCTATTGTTTAGAAAATTGGGAATAAACTAACTTTAACAAAATTAAAATCAAAAGGTTAGGTGGGTAAAGTGCAGCCTTAGCGCGTTTACGTGTTCAGGTCTGTGGGGAGGCGGCTTTAGTTGCACGGCGACTCAAGTCCGTAATAGGGAACATTAAATTATTGATATAAAGGTCTAGAACATTAATTTCGAGCAAAGAACTCACAATTACACTCGGTTCGCGATACCGGTGGTATCGCTCAAGAACCGAAACGTAACAATATGTCCAAAAGTGAGGCTATGTACGTGGGGGTTTCCAGCTCATCTCGACCACCTTCCAGACCTGACCCCCTCGGATTTGAGTGAAACTTTTTTTTTGCTTCACTCAAGGCCCAAATTGAAACCTCAATTTTTTCAGAATTTTTCGAGCCCCCGTCCCGGAGGCATAGATGGTGGAAATTTGCCATTTTATGAAATCCCAGAATTTTTGAACGATGATATCTTGGGATTGAAGAGTCATATCAATAAAAACAGGGTGGTCAATAGATTTGTCTTGAATTGAACTTTTTGAAAAAAAATATTTCGCAATTTCGCGATACCGTTCCGGCCGCTAGAAATTCATTTTAAAGTGAAAAATGGATTTTTCGATGATTTGGGCATTTTTGATTTTTTTGATTTTTTTTCCGAAATTCTATGAAGAAAGACAAATTTTTGAGGCCCATAACGAAGATGGAGACTCTAATGGTTCAGAAGTTATGATTTTTTCAGTTTTTTAAAGTGTGCGAAACTGAGAATTTCAAGCGACAAATATACCCGTCTCATCGGCTGTTTTATTTCTTTTCGTTTCATTCGACTAGAATTGACTTCTCATTCAAAGAACTGTACCGCATGAATTGAAAAAAAATGAAAAAGCCGATGAGACGGGTATTTGTCGCTTGAAATTCTCAGTTTCGCACACTTTTAAAAACTGAAAAAATCATAACTTCTAAACCATCAGAGTCTCCATCTTCGTTATGGGCCTCAAAAATTTGTCTTTCTTCATAAAATTTTGGAAAAAAAAATCAAAAAAATCAAAAATGCCCAAATCATCGAAAAATCCATTTTTCACTTTAAAATGAATTTCTAGCGGCCGGGACGGTATCGCGAAATTGCGAAATATTTTTTTTCAGAAAGTTCAATTCAAGATAAATCTATTGACCACCCTGTTTTTATTGATATGACTGTTCAATCCCAAGATATCATCGTTCAAAAATTCTGGGATTTCATAAAATGGCAAATTTCCACTATCTATGCCTCCGGGACGGGGGTTCCAAAAATTCTGAAAAAAATTGAGGTTTCAATTTGGGCCTTGAGTGAAGCAAAAAAAAAGTTTCACTCAAATCCGAGGGGGTCAGGTCTGGAAGGTGGTCGAGATGAGCTGGAAACCCCCACGTACAATATGTAATTGAAAAAAAAATGTATACATTATTTTTATGATTTCGTTGAAACGAAAGAAAATCATAATTTCTATTTATAATGTTGAAAGTGGAAGCAAAAATCATTATTTTAGACTTTTCTATTTCTGGCTGTTCAATGTATCTCTATTTCTTAAATGTCTTCGTCCTCGCTTCCGATCTCTTCTTCTTCGTTCAGCTGTTCTTCTTGGATAATATTTTTATTTTCTGCCAATCTCAATTGTGAATCAAGTAAAACAAGTACAGTAGACTCTAGATATATGGCCGCGGTATGGGGCTGTAGGAGAGGAAAACGGCCATAAGTGGAGAGCCCTCTCCACGCAGCAGTCCAGTGCGAACGTCACGCCTCTAGCGGCCTGCATTTGTTTTGATTTTCGCATAAACGCTTACAAGTGCGCGTGAGAGTGAGCGCCGATAGGTTAGTGTCACTGCGACGTGCTTACCGGCAGCGGCGTGCGCAATTGTGGTGGGGGAGCGCTATTTGTGTGCGTGCGAGTACGTGTGAAGGGGAATTCGCTCGTGCGGCCATATACCGAGCGGCCATATATCTAGAGTCTACTGTAAAACGCAAAAAAAAACCAGCAGTGTTAACAAAAAAGCTCTGCTTTTTTGCAATAGGCACGATTGCAGGCTTGACAATTCTGATAAAATATTGCAACGTTTCAATTACTAACAAATGATGAAGTATTGCAATAGTTTAATTAGTAGCGAATAAGATCACGAACGAAATTCGGTTGTTCAAAATATATATATTAAAAAAAAAAAAAAATGGAATTGATTCATAATAGGGTAAGAATATTCTTAAATAACATTATTAAATAATATTATTAAATTTCAATCGAGGATTCTGGTTTTGTCAATTTTCATAGGTTGGGACCGAGTAAAGTTAAGTTGACATTCGTTTGGATGCAGAAGAAAAAGAAAAAAAAAAAAAATTTTAATTGTGAAACACTTAAACCGAAAGTGATGGAATCTTCAAAAGTTTCGTGGATCATCTTCACTAAACACTTGATTTTCCCCCCAAATTTCGTTCGAATCGGTCGAGTCGTTTTCCCGCAATACAGGATACACGTAATAATTAATTAAATTGTGAAACACTTAAACCGGAAATGATGAAATCTTCAAAAGTTTCGTGGATCATCTTCACCAAAAACTTGATTTTCCCCCCAAATTTCGTTCGAATCGGTCGAGTCGTTTTCCCGCAATTCAGGATACACGTAATAATTAATTAAATTGTGAAACACTTAAACCGGAAATGATGGAATCTTCAAAAGTTTCGTGGATCATCTTCACCAAAAACTTGATTTTCCCCCCAAATTTCGTTCGAATCGGTCGAGTCGTTTTCCCGCAATTCAGGATACACGTAATAATTATTAAATTGTGAAACACTTAAACCGGAAATGATAATATCTTCAAAAGTTTCGTGGATCATCTTCACCAAAAACTTGATTTTCCCCCCAAATTTTGTTCGAATCCGTCGAGTCGTTCTCCCGCAATCCAGGAAACACGTAAAATAATAATTATTTTAGGGGTAAAACACTGACCATTTCGTAACCGGCAGAGATAAAATCTTCAAAAGTTTCGTGGATCATCTTCACTAAACACTTGATTTTCCTCCCAAATTCCGTTCGAATCGGTCGAGTCGTTCTCCCGCAATTCAGGATACAAACAAATTTTCGGCATTACACACACACATACATACATGTTGGAAAATGCTAGAAAATAATTGTGTGAGTGATGAAACGAATTTCTGAGTTGAAGAAAATTGTTTTTCTCGGTCGCACGTTTTTCGCGATGACAAATCTAATAGGCACTCCGCTATGCGATCGTGCC
This sequence comes from Tenthredo mesomela, assembly GCA_943736025.1. Classification (NCBI taxonomy): domain Eukaryota; kingdom Metazoa; phylum Arthropoda; class Insecta; order Hymenoptera; family Tenthredinidae; genus Tenthredo; species Tenthredo mesomela. The sequence continues at coordinate 7,380,466 of OX031021.1, forward strand.
TAAAAACGCACCTGCCAAGTAAAACGCTCGCCAAATCGGAACCCGCAGGGCTACGCAATCGATATTTGTTGCGTTTTGTTGGAGAAGGACAGTACTTTCAAATGCCGGAAGATTCAGAGAGAGATCGGGAGAGAATTAAAAGTTATGCATAGTAATGTTTACGAGGAGAAGAAAAACAAACAAAAAAAAATCTTATTTTCAACCAGCGATAACTTCACCAAGAATTGTCTGATTTGAGCTTGTCAAAAACGGAAATGAAGATTAGGATCTATAGTAAAATTTGAGACCAAAACGAAGTTGATACATGAAGAATTAGTCGAGTTATTCGCTTTTGAACGAATTAAGAACTGAGAGTGAGATTATTGCGAAATTTTTTACCACGAAAAGGCAAATTTAGCCTACTGGAACATGATCAAGGGATTCTTTTTTTTATCGTCTACCATTGATTTTTCTGTTATTGGAACATCTCTTATACCTAGGGTAACACGAAATTGAAATTGTTTTTTTTTTTTTTTTTTTTTTTTTTCGTATTATGCGCGCGTTTTGGGTAGTTCTGTCCCATTGTGCATCGTTGACAATGAGTCGATCTTCTAATTCATCGAGAATCGATTACAAATGATTTTTAATAACATCCTTCTTTCGCCACGCTCGTCGCAGACTCAATTGTTACTCGGGGCCACTGATATAAAATGGGAATGCAGCGAAGAATACGCAGCTGGGACACACGCGGCCCCGCTCAAATTTGAAAAATTGTTGACGTCGATTACTGGAAGTCCGTTATTGCGAACCAAAAAGTGATTACGGAATCAAAAAGTGTATATCCTGACGATAATTTTGAGCCGGCTTAGGTTCGGCCGTACCGATCCGTTCCCCGAATCGCACCATTCGACCTTATTGCACCTGGCGTCCAGGTTTGTGAATATTTTTGGATTTACCAAACTCTATCATGTTCGTCAATGTTCAGGGAATATTTCTAAATTTTTACAGATTTTTTACACTCATTTCAGATAAACGGTGACGGGTTGAAGTTGACGTACGGCGATGGACTCCGAAGAACTACGTTTTTTAACTTTTCGGAGATCATAACGGCTTTCACGATTTTTACACGCAAATTTGCGAACAACCATTAGACGCAGAAAACTTGGCGCTTTCCGATCGATCCAGACTCAATGCTCTACTAATTTTCCTGTAGAAGTTATGATCACTCAAACAGAGGGGCCAAACCTTTTATCCGTTTCTTCTTTGCTTCAACAATACCGATCTGCTGAGCCGTCTTTAGTTCCTCTCAGATCGTATACGGTACTATCTGGCGATGAATCTCTGGAAAAATGGATGATTTACTGTAGGCATGCAAAAATCTGAAGAACGATTTGCGCATATCGATGTGAAATTTTCTTAAATACTTACTTTAAACTGTTGAAGTATTATTCTTGTTACTAGACAGCTGGAACTGGATTAAAATAACAGTATAGGTTGCTGTTGCAACGAATATCTGCAATGCAATATGAGATGTTACAAATTACTTCCTTTTTTCAAATTATCAAAACTTGATCGCGTAATGCGTATATGTAAGCAAAATGTTGAACTTTGGAATTGATGAAAGTAATAGTTGAAAAAATTTAATATCAACTTCCAAGCCTTCGGAAGTTTTTGACAATGTCAATGGATTGCCATAGTCGTTATGTTATATTTACCGAATGTAACATCGTACAGTGCAACGTGAAAAATCCGCAAGCCGTGAAACTGACATCTTCGTGTAGCAGCTGAAGAGAGAATTGTGTGAGCTGAGAAAACCCCAACAAGAAAAATATCTTATATATTGATGTGATCCGAATAGAAAGTCCGACTGAACTTATCAGAGAGAAGGACGTGCACGGTTTTACATACTTTTGCTTTAACTGCTTGTGTCATTGGGGTAGCCAACAACTTGTGAACAATCCGTGCAGTGAGTTTAACCTGAATTGCAGCGATTGATTAATGAGAGAGCTAATTATTATTATTGACCAACAACTGTTCCCAAACACAAACTTCAATTACCTTTTCACTAGCTTTTGCAACGGTGAAGGAAAGCAGCGTTAGGGGATAGACACCGATCAGAATCCACACTATAGTGTTAGATGTCATAACCAGTGAAAGATCGTCAGCCGAGATGACCACAGGAATAATGAGGTAATAAAGATTGTAAACGATGATGATGAATAAACTCCCAACGGATGGTAATATCGGTAAAGAAAAGAAATCTGCGATGTCTTGGGATATCTCAACAAGCCTTGTACGAATGACGATAAGTAATTGCAAAACCGTAAACGAGCTGTGACTTGACGAACCCGAAACGTTGAAAAATGGTGTAGGCTGTAAAGAAATTTGAAATTCGACATGTTTCAATAAAATATTGTTAATCCGTTCGAAATTCATCGCTACAAGTGTTATGACGAGAAAATATTGAATTGTAAAACAATATATGACAAGAATTATTAAATCATAAAGAATCAACATCAATGCAAGAAGCACGTATCCCATTATTTGAACTTGTGTAGCAACGAAAGTAATCCATAAACTAGCGTTGAAAATAATTTGCACCACAGAAAGTATTGAAATTCTTTTGTCAGACCGCGGTTTCTTTTCTATGTCGGAAAGCAAACGGTCAACTTCTAAAAGTTCATTCAATATACAGGCCGCTTTGTTCTGCCGAAAGCTCCAGGAGATGATAATCACGTTGCTTGTGATGCAAAAGAGAAGAGTTTCCGCCACATCGATGGACCGAGTCAAGGTAGAACTGTTTTCATAACTCATATTAAATATAATTGGAATTGCAAATACAGCCCAGATTTGAATTAGGATTAAAAGTAGAATATTGTAAGTCAGTCCCAGTTTGGAGAAGCGATAAACACCAATGCACCGAGTTTGGGGATAGTTTTTAGCCGAGACATTTGTTTGTCGAGAGAATGGAGCTAGTCCAATGATCTTCATAGCATAAACGATTATTGTGACGATTTGTACAAGCTTCATTTCAGATGGCGTTGAAGGTATCCTTGCCATCGCTGTTGAATGATATTAATATGAAAACCGTGTTGTTACAATTTAACTTCAACTAATTATAACGTTACTCAATGACGACTGAATCAGGGCCGAGAGGTTGACAAAGTTCTAGAGCTTTTGTTCAACTGAATGACTTAATTTCATTTTGGTTTGTGAGTTTTGCAGCTCCAGGTAGTCCCTCGCATTGAATATTCGAGTAGGTACTGTTATTTGATAATAAACTCATAAATATTTCATTCATAAACATGGTACAGTACTTGTTTTAATCAACCCGGAAGAATCGGGTCCGTAATGAACCAGTCGCGTGTCGTAGAAATTATTGCCTCGTCATAATTGTCGTCAATCAATAACTCGGACTTATAAAGTCTGGACTATATATTCGATGGATCTTTGACACTCGACAGGAGCCAACTCAGAATGTCTCTGCGATATTGTTGTTGGCAATTTTGAAAAACGCTTTCAGAGAAAAACACAAAATAATTTCGCTACATTTGTCACAAGATTTCCGGAATTTATTGCTTGATTTACTGCATATTATCGCAGAACGTTCGTAAGATAAACTGAGAGAAGAATAAAATACAGTAAAGATATGCTGCAGACAATTATGAAGAAATTTTGGGGTGATCACTCGCTTCATAGAATCTTTTTACCAGGGTTGGGAGCCATCAATTACTTCAGTAATACGATAACCGATTCGATTATTCAGGACATTCGTAATATGTAGTTGAACATCTTTGGAAAGTACATGGAAATGGAATTACATTTTCAATTACAATTTTCACAACACTGCTTTTCACTCTCGCCGCTAAGTGCGCTTTTGGCTTTTGACTTTCTCCCAAGTAAAAATATCTAGTCTTAGCATAGCACGACTCGCACGGCTCTCTGCAGCTATCGTTTAGGAAAAGTTTTCGACAGTTTTTTCTGCTGCTTAAATAGTCACAATGTTAGAAACTGTCATTTAACAGTAAAGTAAAGCATATTCGATTAAAAACGTATGGAAGTGTAGAACGAGCTGTAATTACATTTGCGTATGAATTATCGATTAACCTTATGAGGAGTCAAGCATGTGATATGATAAAAATAAAAAATAAAGGTTTATAATTATATTACAATCTGATCAAAACGTTTGGAGGTAATTCTGATCGAATGAAATAGCATTAAGGGGCAGACACACTTGAGCATATTTGCGCGCACGCACATCTTTTGTCTTCTTTCTTCCTTCTGGGAGCAAGAACGAAAAAAATGGTTCGTGCGCGCAAATATGGTGAAATATGCTCAAGTGTGTACCAAGCTTTAAAGTATATCGATCATATCGTGAAAATTACGTACAAAATTTTAACTGATCTTCCAATTCATTAGATGTGATTCTTCTGTCCTCTTTTTCTTCTTCAGATTTGAATTATTTTACTTTTCATCCAAAATAAACGCAAAATTTGTTTTTCCAATTCCGAATTTTTTTTAATCCCATGATATTTGTGCTCCTTAGGCCGTCTTCTATCGATTGAACCGGAGGAATTCAAATCCTCAGAAATGACTTCCTTTTTATTGTCGAAACTTGATCGCAGGCGCACGTGAGCAAAATGTTGAGCTTTGAAATGGATGAAGGTAATTGAAAAAAAAAATATTATAAACTTTGAAGCATTCGGAACTTTTTGGCAATATCAATGGATTGCCATAGCCTTGATATTCACCGAATGTAACATAGTGCAGTCCAACGTGAAAAATCCGCAAACCGTGGAAACGACGTCTTCGTGTAGCAGCTGAAAAGAGAACTGTACGTGTGAGCTGAGAAAAAACCAACAACGAAAAGATCTCATATCTTTATGTGATTTGAATAGAATTCTGATTGAACTTATCAAACAGAAAAGTGTGCAACGTTTTCCATACCATTGCTTTGATTGCTTGTGTCATTGGGGTACCCAATACTGGGCTTGTGAACAATCTGTGCAGTTAGTTTAACCTTTTAACTAATGTTTAACAGTCTAGACGATCGTAGACGTGAATACAGTAGACTCTAGATAAGTGGCCATCTCACGGGGCTGAAGAAGAGGAAAATGGCTACTTACGAAACGCTCCCACCACGGCTGACAAAGAGGCGCATGACGCGTGGTGGGAGAAGCTGTTAGTGCGCATACTGCTGTGGTGGGGGGCAAAGTGTTTGCCTGAGTGACTGTCCGTGTGAAACTGTGAAGGAGAAGTTGCTCACAAGGCCACTTAGCGGATGGCCACTTAGCTAGAGTCTACTGTATAGACATGTCGATTGTGACAAACGTCTACAGCCCGTTCACGTAGATCCACGTAGAACTTCGTAGATCTACGTAGATCTACATAAATGGGCATAAATAAATAAATACTAAATACTAAACGGGCTCTATGTAGATCTACATAAACGGGATGTAGACGTTTGTCACAATCGACATGTCTATATTCACGTCTACGATTGTCCCAGTTGGCAGACTTTTCATAGACGTCCTTCGTAGATCTATCGTAGATCTAGATAGACGATTTTTGTTTTACACGGGATACTATAAATTAATTATGAATTCATGAATATTATATTGATAATAATGAAATTGTAACCGTACTTGTGACCCTGGTTGCTTTGATGAGCCCAGGGGAATCGGGTACAGAATGAACGTCTCGTGTGTCAGAGAAATTATTGTCTCGCGTTTTTACGCGATTTGAAAAGATAGCGTCAATCAATAACCCAGACTCAAGGTATATGCACTCAGAGAAAAAAACAGTCAGGTTAACTACAAAATGACAGTTGAATATAGCGCTTCAACTATTTAATTTTGTTTTCATAACAATAATTATATGGTTACGATAAAAATCTAAAAATAGTTAAATTTACTATTTGTAGATAAATCAATTATGAAAATATATTAATTTATATTTATACATACAGGGAAGAAACCTTGATACTGCACAGTCGATGCGCCTAACTGCGCATGCGCCAAATAATTAAATTTTATTGGTCGGTGAGATGGTCCCGCGATAATATTATGACGTATGAGGCAGGGGTGCCAACTTGCGAGAAATGAAGCAAGAGCTGTCAAACTTTCGCGCGTTGACTAGTCAGTTGAGGTTATGTTGTTGTTCATTTTTATTTAACGTGAATTATCAAAATAAAAGTGGCATTTCAGATTATAACATCAAAAATTCGTATCAATTACATCGCCGCCAAAAACAAAGTTTGACAGCTAAAACTCGGGATGGCTAACCTGCCTCAGCGGACGACGAAACTCGCGCATGCGCAGTCAGGCACTTTGACTGTGCAGTATCAAGATCTCTTCTCGGTATAAAGGACCCCGCACATTTCTTATGGGAACTGGCTTTCCGATGGATTTGGCTGTAATTTTCAGGATTCGTAGTTCATGCAATGCTGATGATTCCCGTATTAATGCCTTGATCTAAAGTTACCATTGCCACAACTTCCAAAAGTGAACCGTTCGACCTTGGTAAGCGGTTGAAGTTTAAAATCGGACCATTTGTACTCGCTTGTACTCGACTTTCGCCTGATCTGTAAATGAATAGCCCCTCGCTTTTACCGTTAGGTGATTTTTTCAGTATAGGTCTTTCGACTCATCACTTCGTACTTGAGTTATTCAATAGTCAAGTCCGGGTTAAAAGTTGGAAAATACACCGAACGGAAATTCTTGCCTGCAAAATACCTGCACCTTTGGGTTAGAACTGATACTACATGAAATGGACCGATTTCAAACTTCAACCGCTTACCAAGGTCGAACGGTTCACTTTTGGAAGTTGTGGCAATGGTAACTTTTGATCAGCATCGCATGAACTACGAAACCTGAAAACTTCAGCCAAATCCATCGGAAAGCCAGTTCCCATAAGAAATGTGCGGGGTCCTTTATACCGAGAAGAAATCTTGATACTGCACAGTCAAAGTGCCTGACTGCGCATGCGCGAGTTTCGTCGTCCGCTGAGGCAGGTTAGCCATCCCGAGTTTTAGCTGTCAAACTTTGTTTTTGGCGGCGATGTAATTGATACGAATTTTTGATGTTATAAGAAATTCCCATAAGTTCCCATAAGAAATATGCGGGGTCCTTTATATAAACATTAATATATATTTATCATCACGTTTTGTAGACATCAGTCGTAACTTCGGACTTGTATATTACGAAGCGTAGTCCTAGTTCGGTGCTAGTGGGAGCGAAGCGCCGCGTAGTGAGCGTGAAGTGAAACTCAACTCAACTGTTGACTCAATTTTTTTAGTTACATCAACAATTTTAGGTTACTAAAAAGTTTTTGTTGTAGTCATCAATTTGATTAAGTTTTCGCAATGACTAAATAGTTATACGTACTACAATAAATAGTACTAGAAATTATTTTCAAATAGTTAACCTTTTTTAGTAAATCACTTAAATGTCACTATCGACTTTTCTCTGAGTGTGAGAAAAATTCACATTCAGTTGCACAACGACCTTGCGTTTCTATGTATTAAGATGGATTTTGCACAGAAACGAACATCGCAATTTTTTTTATAATTTCGCTAATACATTGCACATACATGACAGCGTGAGTTAATTCCCGTATCTACATGATTATTTTTCCCATCCGAATTTCAGCCAATAGAATTGCACCATTCGATGTTATTTTGCATAGCCTACACGATATTTAACTGATAATTTTGACAATTCCACTGGTAATTTCACGTGTGCTTTCACCGCGGTAATTTTTCATGTTAGCTATATATAAAAGAACAAAAGATTTTCCAATACAGTTAACGCTCTATCGAATCTGACAGATTAAATTATAATTATGATTCTGTGACCTTTAAATTTTGATTTTTAACTGTGGATTTTGTCTCATGATGCAATTCTATGGGCCGAAATTCGGATGGAAAAATAATCCCCCGAATACCACTCGTGCTTCAAAATTAATCGGGTATTTCCCTCAAGGTTCCCTGCAATCAAACGAACTCGTCAAGTTTTTCAGAAAAATCACTCGCGCTTCGCGCTCGTGATTTTGTAAACTGAAAAACTTGACTCCTTCGTTTGTTTGCAACGAACCTATCGGGAAATACCCGATAATTTTGAAGCTCTTGTGGTATTATATGTGAAAATTTCGGAAATTTATTTGTAAATACACTGCAAATTATCCACAGTTTGTCTAGAAATCAACATTTGTAAGACAATAATTGTTCAAAGAAAAGTCTTTGTCACACAATTAATGCTTTGATTCCCGTAACTGCATATTTTTTAAGCTGTCATCAAACTAAAATAGTGATTAGTGAAATAGAAGGTAAAGTTTTGAAAACTTGTTTCAAACAAATTCTTGCGGTTCATCGACTCGATTATCAACTTTTTGAACAGTACTCATCAACTTTATTAACAGTTGAACATGCGTAAGGTATAGTGTAAGCATCTACATCTAGAAAAGCTTGATTAGGTACATCGTTGACAATGAGTCGATCCTCTAATTCATCGAAAATCCAATAAATATATGATTTTTAATAACTGCTTAGGTATATTTTTGGTCGAAATTCTGTATCCGTTCCTGTTTTGCTCCAACAATACCGATCTGCTGAGCCGTCTTCACTTTCCTCTCAGAGCGTATACGGTTAGTCTCGCGAAGAATTTCTGGAAAAATTGATAATTTACTGCAGGTATTAAAAAATCTGAAAAACGATTCGCGCATATCGATATGAAATTTTCTTAAATACTTACTTTAAACTGTTGAAGTATTGTTCTTGTTACCAGACAGCTGGAACTGAATTAAAATAACAAGATAGGTTGCTGTAGCAGCGAATATCTGCAATGCAATATGAGATGATGAAAACTACTTATTTTAAATTATCGAAACCTGATCGTGTCCGCATCTAAGCAAAATGTTGAACTTTGGAATTGATGAAAGTATAGTTGAAAAAATGTAATACCAACTTCCAAGCCTTCGGAAGTTTTTGACAATGTCAATGGATTGCCATAGCCGTTATGTTATATTTACCGAATGTAACATCGTACAGTCCAACGTGAAAAATCCGCAAGCCGTGAAACTGACATCTTCGTGTAGCAGCTGAAGAGAGAATTGTGTGAGCTGAGAAAACCCCAACAAGAAAAATATCTTATATCTTGATATGATCCGAATAGAAAGTCCGACTGAACTTATCAGAGAGAAGGACGTGCACGGTTTTACATACCTTTGCTTCAATTGCTTGTTTCATTGGGGTAGCCAACAACTTGTGAACAATCCGTGCAGTTAGTTTAACCTGAATCGCAGCGATTTATCAATAAGAGAGCTGATTATTATTGACCAACAACTGTTCGGAAAAAATAAACTTCAATTACCTTTTCCCTAGCTTTTGCAACGGTGAAGGAAAGCAGCGTTAGGGGATAGACACCGATCAGAATCAACGTTGAAGTGCTAAACGCAGTGATCAGTGGAAAATCGTCACCCATGAGCACAAGAGAAATTAGATAATAAAGGTTGTAAACGAGGATGATGAACAAACAAGCAATGGATAGTAATATCGGTAATGAATAAAAATCTGCGATGTCTTGAGATATCTCAACAAGCTTTGTACGAATGACTACGAGTAATTGCAAAACCGCGAACAAACTGTGGCTTGACAAACTCGAAACGTTAAAAGATTGTGTAAAATGTGAAGAAATTTGAAATTCAACATGTTTCAATGAAATATTGTTAATCCGTTCGAAATTCATAGCTGCAAGTGTTATGACAAGAACATATTGAATTGTCAACCAATATACGACAAGAATAATTAAATCATAAATAATCAACATCATTGAAGGAATGTCGGGTTTTATTTCAACTTGTGTAGCAACGAAAGTAATCCATAAACTAGCGTTGAAAATAATTTGCACCACAGACAGTATGGAAATCCTTTTGTCAGACAGCGGTTTCTTTTCTATGCCGGAAAGCAGACGGTCGACTTCTAAAAGTTCATTCAATATACAGGCTGCTTTGTTTTGCCGGAAGGTCCAGGAGATACCCAGACAGCACACGGACGTCCTATGGACGTCCTATGGACATCCACGCTGGACATTGCGGATGTCCGATGGATGTCCGCCGAAGTCCGCCGGATATCCATCGGACGTCCGATGGACGTCCGTTTGACACAAAGTTGGATGTCCAGTGGACGTCCATGAAATGTCCTTACCGGATATCCAGTGGATATCCGTTGGACATCCATGGGACCACCCCTCGAACATACTTTGGACGTCCACGGGATGTCCAAAGGACACATGTACAGTATATCCATGGGACGTCCGGTCGGAACTGTAGCGGACGTCCAGTGGATGTCCTCAATGGATGTCCATTGAATGTCCATGGAATGTCCACAGATCACTAACTCGGCTCAATTATTTGATCGTAATTATTAATATATTATGTATATTATAGAGGACGTAGAGGGTTTTCTTCAAAAGCGAATTTAGAGGCGAAGAATCTTAATTGCATAATTACTCAATTTTTATTATCAGGTCATTATTATATACATAGATGATGCCCAAAATATTTACAAATACACAGAATCTGTCATATTGAAAACATAATATTCTCTTTTAATGTCTATAGGTTCCTTACTATTATAAAATTCGCAAATGAAAGTAATTATATACATTATACATAGATGATGACCAAAATATTTACAAACACACGAAATCTGTCATATGTCTAGGTTCCTACTATTTTAACATTCACAAATGAAAGTAATTACTCATAATATCATTATCAGTTTATCACAGCTGTTGCCCTCACTATTTACAAATATACGGAATTTTTTAAATGGAATAAGCGAAGAATATTATTACTTGAATAATACACATACTCTAGGTATATGAATACGAATAAAATAGGTGATGCAATAGTCCTACTATACGGACCGGTATTACCCCATTATTAATATAATTGGTAGCTAAAACACATCCGATTGATGTGAAATTGAAATCAGTGACGCAGGAAAAGTGCACGGAGGGCATGACGCTCTTGCATTTTCGAAAATCAAAACAAGATTCACAGATTTTTATCAAGAGTGCTCTGTAACTAATAATCGTTGATGCTGACGTTGTACTTTATAAATATGAAAACACCCGAAACACTATCGATTCTCGAAAATCCAAGAGCGTCATGCCCTCCGTGCACTTTTTCTACGTCACTGATATCAATTTCACATCGATTGGATGTGTTTTAGCTGGGAAACGGGCAACAGAAAATTCGAGGTGTATATATAACACGCCTTTCATATACCCTTAATTTTTTTTCAACAATTCACTGCCGCCATCAACTTTCTAGTATACAAAACAACAAATGAAATGTGCTCTCAAAATTTCAGCCAATGTTTGTAAAAAATAAATCGAAATTAGCCTAGATCCTATTTAAAAAAAAAACAACGTTTTTCGTCTTAAAGTGGGTTTTTTTTCCCCAAAATCGATACAAAAGTCAATCAAGGTTGTGGATGGTTCGGCGCTTGGAGATTGCCGGCGGAATTTTGCTTTTTCTTGTCCACATCACTCCTCCCCTTAGTTCTTCTGAGCCATTTTTTAATTGCTTCTTCACACTCTTCATTCGTATATTCGGAGTTGGACGTATCTGCTCCTGTAACAAAAATTAAGCATTTTCGACATATCCTAATAACACCTATCATTGACAAATGCATAGGCTTACTTTTAGTCATTATTGCAATGGTTTATCAATGAAATACACAAATTCTCATGACTAAACGAACTCGTAGACAATGCTTCAATTTGATAATAATTTCCGCTCTAACACAGCATCATAGAACAAATTCTCCGATTCGTGTGAGGTACAAATGCATGTGTTCAAAACTTACGTATCAACAGATCAGCAAGTCTCAGCTTTCCGAATACATTCGTCTTCTTTGCACCATGCCAGCTATACTAGGACGCCAGTTCGTTATCCATAAGGAGATGTAGAGCGCTTTTGACGAAATCATACGTACAGTTACTCGGGCAGTTACCAGCGAATTTTGATACTTCTGTTACCTGCGGTACACAAACACCAATAAGTAATAATTATCGTCTGGTTTGATTATAAATCTATATGATATACGTTGAATGAACGAATTCGAATTGAAATTCCATTCAAAGTCCATTATGAATACCGTTAAAGTACGAACAAGTATACATATTAGGGTGGTCGTTAAAAATTAAATTTCATCAGACGCCCCCTGAAAAGTTGTCTTTTCGTCTGAAAACATGCCTGCAATTTTTTTTTTTTTTAATGAAAAGAACACGTGCCGCAAGACGATCAAACATTTTGTTTTTCAACCTGCAGTTTTTTTGGAAATGTCTTACATAATGTGCAGACTTAACGAATAACCCATCGAAATTTCGAAATTTCAAATTTTTATCTGTTTTCGATGGGTTATTCGTCAAATCTGCACATTATGTAAGACATTTCCAAAAAAACTGCAGGTTGAAAAACAAAATGTTTGATCGTCTTGCACGTGTTCTTTTCATTAAAAAAAAAAAAAAAAAAAATTGCACGCATGTTTTTAGACGAAAAGGAAACTTTTCAGGGGGCGTCTGTTGAAATTTAATTTTTAACGACCACCCTAATACATATATATACTATAAACACACTTTAAATCTGTATATATACTAGATAATTGATCGCAGAATTATGATTTACAACTGTGTATACCTTCTCAGTGAAATCAATAGAAACCTGAGTTGAACTTGATTGAAATATGGAAACATTAACAAAATAATTTAAAAATTAGTACTGTGTTCGCACGAGGCGACTGACGATGTGTTTACTGAAATGCACAATTCTGAATGACTGACCCGACAACGAAACGTCTGGGTTGTGTAGATGGCTAGGGGCAAAAATTTGGTGGGAGTGTGAGTGAACCTTCCCCGGTATGAGGCCTGACGGTTATTGCTGTTTCCATTTGAATTTTATTTTATTTAACAGGACTAGTTATATTACTATGTGAGGGTTGAGCCTAGGTTCCAGATATATGTGCACTCTAAATTACTTGTTAAAATTTTAGCGAATATACGACGAATCACCATTTATAACTGTAAAGTAAATTAAGGGGACCCGGTGGTCTAGAGCACGAAAATTTCACCTATTTTGACGATTTTTTTTTTGCCATTAAAAATTTAAAAAACGATGTTTCAACTTTTCGGGCTTATTACTACGTTTGTTGAGCATACAAAAAAAATTTATTTTTATTTTAAAAACAATATTTATTATTATAAAAATGCCACTGAAGATGACCCTCTCGAAAAATCGGACCCGGACGACGCAGATGATTTCGAGACTTCTACTCATCTGAACCACAAAATTCAAGAAGATTCTTAATCACAAAGAGTGCAGTTATGGTAGGGACTAGAACGAATCGAAAAAATTAAAAATTGACAAAATGGCGCGCTTTTGAAAAAAAGTAAAAAAAAAAAAAAAAAAAAGTCAATTTTTAATTTTTTCGATTCGTTCTAGTCCCTACCATAACTGCACTCTTTGTGATTAAGAATCTTCTTGAATTTTGTGGTTCAGATGAGTAGAAGTCTCGAAATCATCTGCGTCGTCCGGGTCCGATTTTTCGAGAGGGTTCGATTTTTCGAGGGGATTCATCTTCAGTGGCATTTTTATAATAATAAATATTGTTTTTAAAATAAAAATAAAATTTTTTTGTATGCTCAACAAACGTAGTAATAAGCCCGAAAAGTTGAAACATCGTTTTTTAAATTTTTAATGGCAAAAAAAAAAATCGTCAAAATAGGTGAAATTTTCGTGCTCTAGACCACCGGGTCCCCTTAAGCCGATAATTAAATGTTTTACTTACTTGTTCTGCCGTATTCACATTCACTGTACATCAACTACTTTCAACGATAAATTCACTGTACATGAACCACTTCCAACCACACTTGTGCGTTAAAATATTTCGAATACGAATATGATCTTCAGAGTTTCATTGCCGTTTACAAATAAATGTAAAAAAATTCAAAATAACGGATTACCAACAAAAAGCGTACGTGAACACAAGGGGCTGTGAGAGACTAACAGTATATGTATAGTTTCTGCCGGACCCTGTTATAGCCCTGAAAAGACCTGAGGGGTGGCCATGTGGTATTTTAAGTTTCGGCTGACCAGTCGAAAAGTAATAAGCTATTTGACTCGGAAAGTTACCCGTGCCTGCATTCTTCGGTATGGGTATGCTATGATATGCACTAATCCTTTGCGATTAAATTTTTTTTAGAATTTCGTGATCGATGTGAGCCGGTTCAGAGATTTTGATGTTCAGTCATTATTTTTTTTCTCCGCATTACATACGCCTTTTACTTTGAGCTCATACCTATAGATAAATATTGAAAACAAAGAAAATTATCTGTAATCAAAATTTCATGAAATAGATATAAATCCTACATAGTTCGCTTCGAACTCTAGTATATCTAGTATGAGCAGTCGCGTCGGTCTGTAAGATGACACACGTGCGGATATTTGCCTGCAGGCACTGGAAAAATAACTCTCACCCACCAACGGGGGCTCAGTTTTCCACCGCACTTGCTTGCTTTCTACAGGGCGAAATTGTAAAGAACCCTACGGTTCTGTAGGAACAGACATGTGGTATAGGTATTTCAGACAGTTGGTCGGGTACTTAGAAAGCAATAAAGTTCGACGCTATGATTCCTGTCTAAACTTTTTGGCGCAAAATCTTTAAAACTGTCCACGGGGCAGACGACGAATAATTTCAAATTACGAGCTAGTTCGTTAACTTATAATCCATTTAGTTCAGAAAACAAGAACGAAACTTACACTTGAGTCACATTTTAATTTTTAGCTTCGGTCGTTGAACCACACACTTAGTCCAAGCGGGTTAGACAAAAAATAATGCTGAAATAGAAAAAATTAAAAGTAGCAATTTTTCTTCGCGAATCGTCGGGGGGGTTCACTGAGAGTCTAAATCTCGATTTTCGGGAATCCACCCCGTTTGCGTTGGTCGCCATCTTAAAATTAAGGGTGAATTTTCGTTTATCAAATAACTCGTTCAGTTTCAATTTTACACTGAAAATGACAATAATCAAAGTTGTTGGAAATTAAATTTTCCACAGCTTTAGTTCTCATCATTTTTTCCCTAGAATCGATACTTTTCGATTTGAACCCGAAAGAAGGGGTGAAATTTAATTATTGCATTAGCTCGTTTATTATTGATTTTTACGTATAAATGGAAAGGAACAAACTTATTGGGAATCGAATTTTCTACAACTTTTGTCCCTATCGTTTTTTCCGTAAGATCGATATTTAGTGATATAGACTAGAAACATGGGGGGTAAAACTTAGTTATTGCATTATCTCGTCTGTTATTGACTTTGATGTGTAAACGGTGTTGAACAACCTTATTGGAAATTTAATTTGCTACAACTTTTGTCCTCGTCGTTTTTTACGTAAGATCAATATTTGTTGTTCTAGACTAGAAGGGAGGGGGGGGAGGGGGAGGAGTTGGTTAGTCATTGCATTATCTTGTTTTTTCGCCCTATCGTTTTTTCCGTCAGACTTCTGGTATAATGAAAGAGGGGTTTAAACAATAGTATTTTTCGATACTAGTGCGAAAGTGTTGATTCTCGGACGAGTGTGAAGTTTTTCACCCGAGCAAAGCGAGGGTGACAATCACACGAGTCGAGAATCATTTTTCGCACGTGTATCGAACTTCATTTTTCAACACAGCGTGCGTTAAGTTGAATTTTATGCACGCGAAGCGTGCGCAAAATCGAACTTTGCGCACGCCGTGTGGAAAATAGGTTTTCGAACCATTTTACAGCTGTATGACTTTTACAATGAAAAAACTGAAGATAAATTTTGATTCAAAGTACATTACTCTTTGGCAAAATCCGAGTCATGCATTTTTTTTTTTTTTTTTCCGTTTCGCTGATGGTCCAGTTTTCATTTTTTTTCGTCGTCTGCAGATTCTTCTTCACATGCATCTTCGTCTTGAAGCTCAGGTCGGTTACTGAAGGTTTGTTCCGACAGTATAGATCATTGATGTTAGTTTCGTTGCTATTTTGGCGTAATAATGAGCTTTTTGGCGTATACGTCCTGTTGCTTTTAGTCACGCGAATTGATTCCACCTCAGCCCCCCCCCCCCCCCCCCCCCGCCCCTTTCTAGTCTGGATCAACAAATGTCGAAATATCGATCTTACGTGAAAAACGATGGGGACAAAAGTTGTAGCAAATTCGATTCCCAATAAGTTTGTTCCTTTACATTTATACGTAAAAATCAATAATAAACGAGATAATGCAATAATTAAATTTCACCCCTTCTTTCGGGTTCAAATCGAAAAGTATCGATTCTAGGGAAAAAATGATAAGGACTAAAGTTGTGGAAAATTTAATTTCCAACAACTTTGATTATTGTCATTTTCAGTGTAAAATTGAAAATGAACGAGTTATTTGATAAACGAAAATTCACCCTTAATTTTAAGATGGCGGCCAACGCAAACGGGGTGGATTCCCGAAAATCGAGATTTAGACTCTCAGTGAACCCCCCCGACGATTCGCGAAGAAAAATTGCTACTTTTAATTTTTTCTATTTGAAATGCTAACCCGCTTGGGCTAACTCTCTAGTCACCTAATTTGCAGTACACATTGCTCTTTTCCAATTACTGCACGTTTTTCTATTTTTAATCCAATCTAGTAATTATTGTTTCAAGTTTTATCATTTCATCAGAGTCTTTATTTTCTATCATTTTTTTTTTTTTTTTTTTTTTTCTACACTTAGGAAACTGAATTCAAACTGGAATGAGACTCAACATTAAGCTATTCTACTTATTAATGATAAAATAATAAAAATAATATTTCAACAATAATACATTTTGTTTCGTTTTTTTCGGAATACCGCGAGTACGGTTCAAATGGCTAAGGCGGCTTTCATTTTACACAGCAACTTTTCAATGTCAATATTAAAAACTAATTTCTGCCCAAATTTAGAACGAAAAATGAATTTGTGCTCACAAGCACCGTCTTTAATTGAGCCAGAAGACGAAAATTTCTCTCAAATTATTTTTGATTATTTTGGAACCGAAAAATGGGCTTTTCAAGGACCACCCTAATGTATGTAATATTATGGTTTCTCCGACTACATTTTCTGATAAAGACTCGGTTTTTTAAAAATAAACGCCCTTTAGATGTTCCGCAATTTTTGGAGACTGCATTTTTTATAATCCACGGTATTGCATGTCATATAGATATAGATATAGAAGGTTGTATAGACAACCTTCATTAAACGTCCATCGAAAATGCATGTTTCTACTGAATGTCCATGAGATGTCTTTTTTCGGACCATCCCAGTTCGGACATTAAATGGACATCCATAGGATATCCCGTATTGGATATCCGTTGAACGTCCGTTACCGTATGTCCAATGGATATCCAATGCTGGATATCCACTGTATGTCCCGAATCGACTGTCCATGGGATGTCCTTTTTACGGACCATCCCAGTTCGGACATTGAATGGACATCCATAGGATATCCCGTATTGGATATCCGTTGAACGTCCGTTACCGTATGTCCTATGGATATCCGTTTCAAGTCCATGGACATTGGGACGTGTAATGGACGTTATTTGGACATCCATGGGATATCCCGTGCTGTCTGGGTAATGATCACGTTGGTTGTGATGCAAAAAGCAATAATTTGTGCCACATCGATGGACTGAGTCAAGGTAGAATTGTTCGTATAACTCATAGAAAATATCAATGGAATTACAAATACAGCCCAGACTTGAATTAGGATTAGAAGTAGAATATTGTAAGTCAGTCCCAATTTGGAGAAGCGAGTTTTGGGATAGTTTTTAGCCGATGTATTTGTTTGTTGAGAAAATGGAGCTAGTCCAATGATCTTCAGGGCATAAACAATTATCGTGACGATCCGTGCAAGCTTCATTTCAGATAGCGTTGAAATTATCTTTGTAATTGCTGTCGAATGATATTAATATGAAAACCGTATTGTTGCAATTTCACTTCAACTAATTATAACGTTACTCAATGACGACCAAATCAGTGCCGAGAGGTAGACAAAGTTCGAGAGCTTTTGTTCAACTAAATGACTTCGTTGCATTTTGGTTTATGACATTCACAGCTCTCGGAATTTCCCCGCATTGAATATGCAGGTGGGTACTGCTAATTAATAATAAACTCATAAATATTTCATTTATAAACATGGAATAGTGGGTATTTGCTTTAATCAACACAGAAAAATCGAGTCCGGAACGAACTAGTCGCGTGTCGTAGAAATGATTGCCTCGCCAATTCTCGTCAATCAATAAGTTAGATTTATAAAGTCTTGACTATTTATTGGATGGGTCCTTGACCAGTTCAAAATTTCTCTGCAATATTTTCTGTTGACAATTTTGCAGAACGCTTTCAGAGAAAAAAAAAATCTAATTTCTCTACATTTAATTAGAGATTTCTGCACTTTATCGCTTGATTTACTGCATATTATAACAGTACGTTCGTAAGATCAACCAAGAGAGGAATAAAATACAGAAAAGATATGCTGTAGACAATTATGGAGAAATTTTGGGGTGATCACTCGCTCATAGAATCTTCTCACGCTCACCGCTAGGTGCGCCTCTGGCTTTGGTCTCTCTCGCAAGTAAAAATACCCAGCCTGAGTATAGCACGACTCGCACGGCCCTTTACAGCTCTTTCAGGAAAAGGTTTCGACGGTTTTTCCTGCTGCTCAAATAGACACAATGTTTGGAACCGTAATATCACAGTAAACTAAAACATATTTAATCAAAAACGTATAGAAGTGTAGAACGAGCCGTGATTACATTTGCGTTTTACTTATCGATTAACCTTCGGGAGTCGAGCCTGATATGATAAAAATCTCGCATGTCGCGGGTTCATAGTTGCATTATAATCTGATCAAAACGTTCGGAGGTAATTTTGATCGAACGAAATAGCATTTAAACATATAATGGTAACCAATATATTGGTTTGCGTGTAATTTAATTGACAATGAGCCATCGACCATAAAGTATATCAATCATGCGATACAAAATCTTAACTGATCTTCGAATTTATCGTATGTGTCTTTTCTTCGGTCTGCACGTCTTTCAAAAATGATAAGTAGGGGAGACCGGTGTCGGTTGTAACAATTTTGTTGCGAGAGATGATAAAGAGGTTCGTTAGATATGGGTGAACGAATTAGCGAGAGAGAGGCCTAGGATGAGTGACCTACGGGATGAATGTGGTTAAAAAAAGCTAACACGGGTTTTCTTATCTTTATGCACCGAGGGAAGAAAGTGCGTACTTTATTCCCGGCTGCGCGCATAAAGAACGCGCTTTCTGCCCTTGGATGCATAAAATATCGTATGCACCATGGTGTAAAGTGTTCTTCTAGCCGAGTGTGAAGGTCACCCTCGCTTCGCTCGGGCGACAAACCTCACACTCGTCAAAAAGAACACTTTATTCCCTAGGTGCATAATATACTATTACTTAAAATTCGTGTCTTTATTTTTTTAACTCTCACGATGAGATATATACAGAGATTTGACCACGAGGCCGAGAAACTTACAATGTTTCCCACAGGGAGATCTGAGACATACTGATTTTTCATATATATGGACTTTGATTTAGTCCGCAGGAATACACATATACACTGTTAGAAAAGTGGTGTCAAAATTGACACCGATTTAACACCGCTCCGTATTCTACAGAAGTCCACACCGATTTTGGTGTAAACACGTGTTGTCAAAGTCCCAGTGTTAATAGATGACACTGTGGCTCAACACCGAGATGGTTCGTGTGTTTTAACACGGAACAGTGTTGATTATAACCGACATCAATAACATTCAATAATGCAAAAACGGCGGAGTCAAAACTGCGAGGGTAATGTACACCAAGCGGTGTTAAAACAAAGATCGTGCTATGCACCGAACGGTGTCATAAGAATGCATCATTCCTTATACTCTACACCAAAAAGTGTTAGAATAATACACCGTTAGTAGTACTATTCGTTACTAGGTTTGTTTGTATGTATGTATGAATAAGTCGAGATATTTATGCAATATAAATTTTATTCATCGCGCATAGCTCATTGCTCATTACATTGCACATACATATGATAATAATAATAATTAACATGAATAAGATAGACTCGATATAGATACATCTTTGTCGATTTCGGCAAATAAATACATAGATATAAATACGAACACTTTAATACTTTTTACTGAATTGCGTTGCCACTTTTAAACACTTTTATCCATTTCGTTTCACCGATGAATTTTACTCGTCGTAATTCAAACACTGATGGCAAATAGGTTGCGCTTGTTCAGTTTGTTGCAATTGCAAATCCACGACTGTGGATCCTGCACGAGCGGGACTTCTGCCATGTTGGCCGAATGAAAACTGCTAACTGAGCGTTGTTTCACCCTGCTAAGGGTTTGTGCTAACACCGTTCAACTCCAAGTTCACACCAAAGTCAATGACAATTTCGATTGCACCTGAAACGGTGTACATATTTGAATCATGTGGGGCCAAGGTAACACCGCACTCGATGACAATTTTGAATCTGAGCCCCACAACGGTGTACATCTTGAAAAATATTGCCTCCGGCGTGACTTTGATTCCAAATGGTGTTAAGTTTCATAAATTGAGTCACAAGGTCAGAAGTAACACCAGTTTTTTGATCGACCATATGGTCAGGGTTCTTTTTACCCCTGAAGTGGTGTTATAATCAACACCGAATCTTTTGACTACGAACACCGGGCCGTTTTACACCGCTACTTTTCTAACAGTGTACATACATTGAATCGTTCTTACGCTCGGTGCGCAATGAGACGTTAGGCGTACGATTTTAGGCAGGTAAACACTGCACGATGGTGTGTGTGCCTTCGATAGGTACTGGCCGGCCAGCTGATCTCAGCGATCGATTATACTTTGCCCGAACAAATTTTTACAAACTAATTTTTTTTTCGCTTAATATCGATATTTTGTGACTGATTTTTTTAACCTAAGTTCACTCACATTTAACTCTTACTAGTTCGATTTTTTTAGTTCGAGATTTTCGTTAGTATAGTCAAGAACAATCCGTAACGGATGTTGCTACACGTGTTACAATTGACACCAGTGAGGTGTCAATTGTAACGCAGGTCATTGCGATATAACTGCAGGAAAAATATTTATTTAATTTTGTATAAACTATTTTATATTGTTGATAAAATAGGAAAATTTATAACAAATTAACATTAACGTAAAGGGGGTACACTTTTTTCGTATGATTCAATAAAACACGAAAATTCAATAACAAATTAAACAAATAATCTTCTGAACATTCAGCGCATATATGAAGAATGCACTACGGTCAGTGCAACCAATATGCGCCCATTTCTTACACTTAGTGCATTGACGCCATTTGTCGTTGCTTCTTTAATTGACGTGTTACAATTGACACCAGCGACGATTTTATGTAGAAAAATGGAAATTCTATACTAAAACTTGTGACTTCCAAATCCTAATACACAACAATTGAAGTCAAAGCATCGTAGTTTAATATACACTAAGTCAATTATAAAAACCATCCATGGTTTACTACGTTAAGCGAAAGCATAGTGAAACGAAAAGATTTACTTACGGGTGAAAAAAACCGATAAATGGACACAAATGGACACAGCACAGAAAATATGTCCGAAAATTTCGCAAAATGTTGTTCAACAAAGGCCCGCCGAATGTTGCTATACATTGTAACGTAGTTTTTTAATAGGCGAGGAAAACCTAAATTTTACTCCGCTGCAATTCGGCACTCTTCCGTGTTAATGATTAAACTTACTGAATGTTGGGCGCCAGACGCTCCTGCGTCATTTCGATACGATACCATAAGACAAATTAAATAAAGCCAAAAATTTACAGAAATGCGACGAGCGATAACTCGACTTGCTCAGATAACAAAGCCTTAGATAGAGGGGCAGGGTACACCATAAAAACAATACTATTTCATTGAGAATATTTGAGAGCACATCAATCAATTATTTATTAATTAAATTAGATAATTTAACGAGATCAGTACAGAATTATAAGTTTTATACGACAGTTTGTTACGATAAACTATTTATTCACGATAGAATTTACTTAACTACGATACGATTGACCCGAGGATGTGTCAGAGTTGACTCGATATAAAATTAATTATTTAGACTCCAGACTTGGTATCACAGAGCGATACATCGTACCCAAATGCAAAGTTATTCATAACCCATCCTTAAATCAACGTATTAAGCTTGAAATATTAAATTATGAAAATCAGTAACAAACTCTACAGATTCCCTATTAATTAATTAGCTACGCTTAGCTATCCGATTTACGATACTTCGAGATCTACTGCTAAATAGAGACCACACGGTCATTCGAAAGACGCGAATCACAAGTTCAACGATAACAGATTAATTCGGAATATTATTGGATCTTTAACTAAATTCTGACGATACTAGATCGATAGTTACGATACTAAATTATCCAAAAGATATTGATTTTACTGAACCGTACTTGATTTTACAGACGGTGATAAATTATATGACAGAATTGTACTTTACTTGATAAGTGACTCAATATTAACAGACTTAATTATAACAAAATTAACGATAACGAACTAAACTATAATAAACTATACAATAACGCGAGGCTAAGCCTACGCGGCTATCTTCGCTCAGGGTACTCCAGCAAAGGTAATTTTCTACAGTATTTCATGCACAATATTTTAACATACAAAATCAGCAACATAAGCCATACGAGAAGCGATAGGCAATTATCAATCGATAATAAGCAATAAATTATAGCCAAAAAGCACTAAAAGATCTACGTAACTCAGCCAGACTCGAGGTTGTTCGATAAATTAATAGACCAAAGACAAAGACGAGCCTCTTAGCTCAATAGACAAAAACGAGCTTCATAGCCCAATAACCAAATTAATTAACCATACTTTTATCAGAACGACCTCGTGCCTTCACAGAAAGAATCAAGACCTTACCTTAAGTTGCTCAATCAGATAACACAACACTATTTTATATAAACTTTAAGATATTCCACAATAATATAATAATACTCGAGAAAGATAGTTGATTCCCAATTCGATAGACTGGATATACGATAGTGATCTGGGTTCGATAGTCGAGACAGTACGATAGATGAGTGACGTAGAACGGAGCGAAGAATAGGCAGATTTGCGGTTGTACCTGCTTTATATAGGCCATATTTTCTACCGTCAACTCATCCCCCAGCTTAGTGAGATCACGTGTCATATCGATACTTTAATTGGTCCGTGTAACGACAAGTTTGACGAACGTAGCGTTGGAGAAATCTATCCTACCCCTGCCGCAGCTAAAACCCCTCCTATTACTGCCGTCCTGTTGAATCCCAGGTGCTGGACTTACTTGAGGTCTCGCTCACCCGACTACCCGGTATTTCTTCTAGGTCCTGACTCGATTCGTCGATCCACAAGAAGGTTGGTGGTAGCTTCGTGGTTAGCAAACTGCAGCATGCTTAACTCACAAAGGAATTCTTATTTTTTTTTTTTTTTTATTTGAGGAGGGGCTCAATCAATCAAGTCGAGTCAGTGAATTTTAAATTTCTCTTTGGCCTGACGTTTCGGCAGTGATGTGCTGCCCTCATCAGAGGCTATTTATTGAAAAAATTATAAAATTACAAAAAATTACAAAATGGTCCATGGTTGACAATGGTTAATTTTTTCAATAAATAGCCTCTGATGAGGGCAGCACATCACTGCCGAAACGTCAGGCCAAAGAGAAATTTAAAATTCACTGACTCGACTTGATTGATTGAGCCCCTCCTCAAATAAGTACCAGTTCGAGTGATAGCTTCATGATGATGAACACAAAGGAATTCGTTAGGTCGTAGTCGATCCGGGGGTTTTCATGACCAACCACGGTCGCGATACCAGCTTCGGAGATAGTTGTCGATGATTAACTGCGCTGACTGATGACCATTAGGTGGGAGGTTGTGAGGATGCACCTGCACATGACCCTGTACGCCACCCTTTGCATCGACAGTGCACTTTCTTGTAGGCGGTAGCTACTCCGGATGACGGGAGGATTTCGTCGTGCTCCTCGCACATCCCTGTACGCCGTCCATCCGATAGTTTGAGGTGGTAGTTTCTCCACTTGAGAGGAGGCGCTGACCTTGGGGTTTTTCTGGACCATCCATGGTTTGCACGCCGACAGACTCGTCCTTGACGATAGTGGGAGTTTCTGTACGTTCGTTAGTCATCGTTCTATCGGTAGTTCCCACGAAGACAGTCGTCTCGTGGAGTATCGAGCTCGAGATTACATATTTTACAAAAATAAAAGAGTGTTAGTTAATCCTAATTAGTTTTTCCCTAATTTTTCCTTTTCCTAGAGACCCTGTCTACGTCACGTATCATCATATTCTCGATAGAATCGCCTTGTGGCGAGGGATTATAAAATACCACGTCACAACATACATCTAAAAAGATTAAAGATTATCCGCAAGATGGCGGCGTAATGTCCACTGTTACAATTGACACCCTGTTACAACCGACATGACACCGGTCTCCCCTAATTGATAGTCGTTCAAAAACAGGCAATGCCCTGCACAACATCCATGATCAGAGTCAAGGTAGAACTGTTTAGGTAACTGATAAAAAACATCTTTGGGATTGCAAACACAGCTGTGACATGAATACTGATTGAAATTGGGAAATTGTAAGCCATCCCCAGCTTGGAGAAGCGAAAAACACCGATGCAGCAAGTGTTGCGAGAGTTTGCAGCCGATGTCTTAGTCTGTTGAGAGAATGGAGCTATATATAGTCCAATGATCTCGAGGGCATAAACGATTATTGTAACGATCTGCACAAGCTTCATTTCAGACAGCGTTTAAAGTATTTCGACAATATTACTGTCGATTGATGTAATTAGGGGAGACCGGGTATGGTTGTCACATTTTTTTTCTTTTGCATTTTTAATACCCATGTTTTCAGTTTAGCAGTGACATGTATGTATCAATGGATAGTGTATTTATTCTAGCTTAAAAAGAAATAAAGACTTTTTCTCTAACATTATCTATCGAGGATATATTACAATTTTTGTGAAAAAAGAAAAGTGTGACTTTTAACCCCGTGTCAGGGATGGTTGTCACATTGTCTGCGGTAGGTAGTCACATGGTAAATCAAGGGGGGAATATAAAAAGAAACGCTTAATAAAATAAAATAAATATTTTTGTGGAAAACAAAATGGTGTACGTAGCTAATTTTACCCAAGAAAAAAAAATGAAATTAAAAATTAAAAATTAAAAAAATTAAAATATAAAAAAAAAAAACGTTCATGTAGCAAAAACCCAAAAAGTCAATAAAAAAAGACAGCAGACGTGTATGGTGTTGGTCGTCACATGTGATTACCAGCCCCCGTCAACCTGAGACAACCTGCCCCAATACACATTTTAGAACATGACCTTCCAAAAAGAATTCAATTTACACGGAAAAAAAATCGTTGTTGAATTTACTATGTGAGCAGCTACATATAGGACAACACTTTTTTGTAGTAGAAATTACCACAATTTTAGTATTTGGTACATAGGAGCGAGTAAATTTTAATGTCCTAATGAGTAAATGTTACCACAATTGTTGTCATTTCTACTGCAAAAAAGTGTTGTCCTATATGTAGCTGCTCACATAGTAAATTCAACAACAATTTTTTTTCCGTGTAATGTATATTCAAAAAAACCATATAATGATATCATGAAACACACATTTAACGTTATAAATACACGAAATAGTATATTGTGTGACAAGGGATGAAACAGTATGAATGCAGGCCAGGGTGAAGTTGTCAGCCCGAAGCCGAAGGCGAGGGCTGACATCACCCGTGCCTGCATTCATGTTTCATCCCGTGTCACACACTATGTTTTTCATAACATTTGCAAAAAACTTCAGGTTTCATACATATTTCAATTTGCTTGATAACATTAAAAATTTTGAAATACCTACGAATGGATATAAATAACGTGAATAATGGTGAAACACCAAGTACTCCACAACATCTGATAGATATAAAGCAAATGCTGCATCAATGGATCTATTGCCGGATAATATTCTAAGGACAAATGTTTAACGTACGTTATAATACCCTCGCCTCATGGATGAAAACTCAAGGCGCGACGACCTGGTCCGAAGATGTTATATTGAGTTATTTTCTTGATCTTTCGTTAAATTTGATTTGATCCAATTCGAACCTTATATAAATATGAATCTAACATTAGCGGTCTGAAATCTGAATTGCTTTCTTCCCAAGGGATGAAAGCAGTTGCTTTCTTCCCAAGGGATGAAAGCAATGCAGCTTTCAGACCGCTAAAACATTGAAGTCGCGATTGCAGCGTATGTCACAGCTTTTCATGGCATTCGCGTGAAATTAACTTGTTTCGACTCGCTAAACAGGCACTGAAAGCTGAAGTTTCAGAGCAGATGTTATGAAAAGTTATATTAATATACAAAATTTAAGTATACTTAGGAGACTCGACACAGATACATAAAAAATTACTTTCACTGTGTGAAAAAATCAAACGCACATATCTGCGTCATAGCATTTCGGAGCGGACTAAAATGAAGTAAGGAGGGTGGTGTTGCTCTTGTGATCCTCCGATGCCGATAGATAAATTTATTCGTTCGTTCAGTTCTGTGTTATGACCGCTGTGACAACCAACCCGTGAGACAACCATACCCGGTCTCCCCTATATGAACGCCATGTTTTTGAAATTTCACTCCAACTAATTATGAAGTTAATCAATGATGACCGAATTAGTGCCGAAGAGTTTAAAAAGTATGAGAGCTTTTGTTCAACTTAATGACTTCACTCGATGTTCGTATGTGAAACTTGTAACGTTAGAAATTTTTCCGTGCATTGAATATGCAATAAATTAATGATGAACTCATGAATACCACATTTTTAATAATGAAACTGTAACCGTACTTGTGACCCTGATTGCTTTGACAAGCCCGAGGGAATCGGGTAGGGGAAGAACGTCTCGCGTGTCAGAGAAGGTATTGTCTCGCATTTTCACGCAATTTAAAAAAAATACCGTCAATCGCGATAACTGAAACTCGTATAAAGTATATGAGGAAAATTCACGTTCAGTTGCACAGCGATCTTGCGTTTCTATTTATTTAGATGGATTTTGCACAGAAATAAACTCCGCTTTTTTTTTTTCTTCAACAATTTCGCTAATCGTTTGCAGAGACAAGACAACGCGAATTCTATGCATCCGTATCAATTTGTCGAAAATTTATCTGTAAATGCACTGCAAATTATCGCGAAATGTTTGCTAGAAAAAAAATACAACTCCACAATTTGTCGGAAAATCAACGTATTTGTATGCCAAGAATTGTTCAGAGAGTCCTTTTCCCACAATAATGCCTTTATTTCAGTAACTGCATATTTGTTAAGCTGTAATCCTGAACTAAAATAGTGTTTAGTGAAATAGAAGGTAAAGTTTTAAATCCAAGAAATTCTTGTGATTCGTCGATTCTGTTATCAACTTTTCGAATAGTAAAACATTTTAGAACTGTCGTTTTAAACATGTGTCAGGAATAGTGTGAGCATCTACATCAGAAAAACTTGATTAGGTACATCGTTGACAATGAGTCGATCTTCTAATTTATCGAAAATCGATTACAAATGATTTTTAATAACTGTTTAGGTATATTTTTGGTCGAAATTCTGTATCCGTTTCTTTTTTGCTTCAACAATACCGATCTGCTAAGCCGTCTTTACTTCCTCTCAGATCGTATACGGTTAGCCTCGCGAAGAATCTCTGGAAAAATGGATAATTTACTGTAGTTATTGAATAATTTGAAAAACGATCCGCACATGTCTGTATGAAATTTTCGTGAACACTTACTTTAAACTGTTGAATTATCGTTCTTGGTATCAGACATCTGGAACTGAATCAGAATAACAAGATAGGTTGCTGTAGCACCGAATATCTGCAATGCAATATGAGATTTTACAAATTACTTCCTTTTTTCAAATTATCAAAACTTGATCGTATCCGCATGTAAGCAAAATGTTAAACTTAGAAATCGATGTAAGTGATTGAAAAAAAAAATGTAATATAAACTTCGAAGCATTCGGAAGTTTTTGGCAATATCAATGGATTGCCATTGACGTTATATTCACCGAATGTAACATCGTCCAGTCCAATTCGAAAAATCCACAAGCCGTGAAAATGACATCTTCGTGTAGCAGCTGAAGAGAGAACTGTGTGAGCTGAGAAAAAAACAACAAGAAAAGGATCTCATATCTTTATGTGATCTTAATAGAATTCTGATAAAACTTATCAAACAGAAAAGTGTGCACGGTTTTACATACCATTGCTTTGATTGCTGGTGTCATTGGGGTAGCCAACAGCTTGTGAACAATCCGTGCAGTTAGTTTAACCTGGATTGGAGCGATTTATTAATGAAAGAGCTGATTATTATTGACCAACAAATAGAAAACAACTGTTTGGTAAGCAATACTTCAAGTACATACCTTATCACTCGCTTTTGCAACGATGAAGGAAAGCAACGTTAGGGGATAGACACCGACCATAAGCCACAGTATGCCATTGAACGTACTGGCCAGTGAAAAACCGCCACCCGGGACGAGCACAGGAGAAATGAGGTAATATAGATTGTAAACGAGCATGGTGAACAAACAAGCAACGGTAAGTAATATCGGTAACGAAAAGAAATCTGCGATGTCTTGGGATATTTCAACAAGCCTTGTACGAATGACGAAGAGTAATTGCAAAACCGCGAGCGAACTGTGGCTTGATAAACTCAAAACGTTTAAAAATGGTGTGGGATATGAAGAAGTTTGAAATTTCACACATTTCAATAAAATATTGTTGATCCGTTCGAAATTCATCGTTGCCAGTGTTATTACGAGAAAATATTGAATTGTAAACCAATATATGACAAGAATGATCAAATCATAAAAAGTCAGTATTATTACAAAAATGTCAGATGCTAATTCAACTTGTGTAGCATACAAAGTAATCCATAAGCTAGCGTTGAAAATAATTTGCACCACAGAAAGTATGGAAATCCTTTTGTCAGACAGCGGTGTCCTCTCTATGCCGGAAAGCAAACGGTCAACTTCTAAAAGTTCATTCAATATGCAGGCCGCTTTGTTTTGCCGAAAGGCCCAGGAGATGATGATCACGTTGGTTGTCATGCAAAAAGCAATGGTTTGTGCCGCCTCGATGAACTGAGACATGATAGAACTGTTCTGATGAGTCATAGAAAATGTAAGTGGAATTGAAAATACAGCCCAGACTTGAACCAGGATTAAGAGTAGAATATTATAAGTCAGTCCCAGTTTCGAGAAGCGATAACCACCGATGCAGCGAGTGTTTGGCTGGTTGTTAGCCGATATATTTGTTTGTCGAGAAAATGGAGCTAGCCCAAAGATCTTTAGGGCATAAACGATTATTGTGACGATCTGTACAAGCTTCATTTCAAATAGCGTTGAATGTATCTTCGCAATTGCCGTCGAATGATATTATCATGAACACCTTGTTGTTACAATTTTACTTCAACTAAAAAACGTTACTCAACGATGACCGAATCAGTGCCGAGAGGTTGACAAAGTTTGGGAGCTTTCGTTCAACTGAATGACTTGATTGCATTTTGGTTGGTGACTTTTGCAGATCCAGGAAGTTCCCCGCATTGAATATTCGGGTAGGTACTGGTAATTATTAATAAATTCATAAATATTTCATTCATAAACATGGTACAGTAGGTACATTTGTTTTAATCAACCCAGGAGAATCGGGTCCGTAATGAACTAGTCGCGTGTCATAAAAATTATTGCCTCGCCGTAATTCTCGTCAATCAATAACGCGGACTTATAAAGTCTGGACTATTTATTCGACGGGTCCTCGACAGAAACCAGCTCAGAATTCCTGTGTCATATTTTTGTTGGTGATTTTGCAAAACGCTTTCAGAGAATAATAAGCAAAGTAATTTCGCTACATTTATATCAATATTTCCGGAATTTATCGCTTGATTTACTGCACAGCATCGCAGAACGTTCGCAAGATCAACTAGAGTGGAATAAAATACAGAAAAGATATGCTGTAGACAATTATGCATAAATATTGGGGTGATCACCCGCTCATAGAATCTTCTCACACTCGCCGCTAGGTGCGCCTTTGGCTTTGGACTCTCTCGCAAGTAAGAATACCCAGCCTAAGTATAGCACGACTCGCACGGCTATTTATACAGTTTTTTTCAGAAAGAGGTTTCGACACTTCTTTTGGCTGCCTAAATAGTCACAACTCACAATTTCAGGAACTGTAATTTAACAGTAAACTAAAGCATGTTTAATTAAAAGGGTATAGAAGTGTAAAACGAGCCGTAATTACATTTGCGTATGAATTATCGATTAACCTTGGGAAGTCGAGCATGATATGATAAAAATATTGCATGTCGCGTAGAAAAGTTCATAGTTAAATTACAATCTGATCAAAACGCTCGGAGGTAATTCTGATGGAACAAAAAAGCAATTTTGGTTCGCGTGTCACTTATTCGACAATGAGCCATCAGCCACAGAGTAGATCAATCATATCGTACAAATTCGATACAACATTTTTTACTAATCTTCGAATTTATCATATGTGTTTCTCCTGTCCCCTTTTTCTTCTTTAGATTCAAATTGTTTCAGTTTTCATCCAAAATAAACCCAAAATCTGTTTTCTCCTATTCAAGTCTTCCATATATGATATTCGTGCCCATTTTAGGCCGTCTTCTATCGATCAAATCCAAAAAATTCAAGATCCCAAGAAATTTAACAAAATAGAGTCAAAACAACGAAAACTTTTCAAAAAGTCGAGTTATTCAATATCATAAAATTGAGATCGACAATTTTTTGTCATTTATTTTCGGGTTCAATCAATGCGTTATAATATTTTTCTAATCCAGTTGAAATTTCGACTCGATATCTTGAACAGTTCTCGAAATATCGTGGCGAAACCATTAAAAAAATGTAACTTCGAGAAATCGCGTTTGAAGCTTCGGTACGGATTTTCTGTGAGAACAATCGAAACACTGAGGAATGAATTTTGCAAACGTTTTTAGCCCTAACAGCGGGGAATCGATTTCGCAGTATAAAGTTGAAATTCGCGAAATCGAATGGTTTGCGAATTATTATTAAAACTCGATTCGTAGATAAGACAGATACATATGGGGCATTCGACGTGAAATCGACCTGACCAAAAACCTGACCCCCTCAGAATCAGTTCAAACTTTGTGAAATGTTTTTGTTAGTTGATAACAATATGTCTCATTTTTTGTAGATTTGTGTTCGGAGGCGTTTAGATGTTAGCAGTTGATATGATATACCTGTGGGGAAATCGGCACAACGCGAAAACTATTGATCATACAAAAAAAAGTGTCAATCATAAAAGTTTCAGTTTCAAGTGAACTTTGAAGACATGGTATGCAAAAAAATGTTCAATCATTGAATAGTTGAAAAACAGAATGAAAACATGGTTTTCCGAATTTCTCGTTAAGACGTTATCATCATCTATACTGGTCTTTTCGAGAAGCGAAAGCTGCCTGCAGTGTAATGAATAGACTCGTAAAAGCTGATCGTTTGCTCTTGCCTTTCGAAAAGCAGCTACCGTCTAACAAGAGGATGTCATCATTCATTACGATCCACGTGATCGTTAAAAGCACTTTATGGATGCTCTCAACACCACGAAAGCAATGCTATGTTCTAGCATGTTATTTTCCTGTTCTTTTGAGTTATTGTAGGTCCTCGTTATTTAGTGGCTTATAGTTGAATAGTGCATCGTCGTATAGGACTTTCATCCAAGGAAAATTGCGATGGTTAACAGGGATTTATTGGATCTTTATGAATTTGCTGATTACTTTTCTCATACATCGATTTCCAACCACTGTCTACCAGTTTTGAATTCATCACCCCACAGTCTGCTAGCGACCTTGCATTAATTACTGCGTACTATTTGGAAGATGCCCTTTGATGTATGTAGCTCAAGACGATATTACTCGCCATAAGTTCTGTCTCTCCCTCATCCTTGTTTACTGCAATTACACTTTAATTGCTCCTATTCCTGCCGCAGATGGCAATTCTTTACTGGATGGTATTTGATTTCGTATTCCGGTTTGATGAACAATTGGTTCTTTCATGGATAAATCGACGTGGTGCAGGCTACATATATGTACTAACTGAACGCATAGTTCACGAACTATCGGCTATACTAATTAGGTGAAAAATTGAAGAAAAGATATGTTAAACTTCACGTGCTCTTGTCTTTAATAAGTTGAATCAGACTTCTATTTAAATCACATCAGCCCATATAACGTTATAATAGTGAAACACTTGGCAAGAATGGCCAGATTCAGCACTGGATCGATGGTGTGCATTATGTTATTACCACTATTCTCATAACTTAAGGTGCTTTCCTAGGCAATTCCACCAGTCCTGAAAACATCGTGAAAAAATGTGATATTAAACGGAATATCTCTGCCTGGGCACCGAAATCAATGAAACAAAATACGTCGCGCAATTCTATGTGCGATTCCGAACATGTACAGCCCAAAAAATGTTCGTTTTGCGCGGAAATAGAGAAGATATCCACTCTATCTACTGGATATCTTCTCTATTTTCGCGCAAAACGAACATTTTTTGGGCTGTACATGTTCGGAGTCGCACATAGAATTGCGCGACGTATTTTGTTTCATTGATTTCGGTGCCCAGGCAGAGATATTCCGTTTAATATCACATTTTTTCACGATGTTTTCAGGACTGGTGGAATTGCCTAGGAAAGCACCTTAAGGTTGTTGGCCTGTAACTTTTTTTTTCGACAATGTTTTTTTGAATTTTTTATCATAAATAGCTCCAATAATTAGCTACAAAATAAGCCTAGGATGATCGCAATTGACCGTCTCAAACTCGAGATAAAAAGTTTTGAATTTTTTCGAATTTAACATATGTTTAAATGCAGATTCACCGGTTTTAATTATTAAAAAACGAACAACTCGAAATTCTTGATAAAAAAAATATCTAATAGTAAATTGTCATCTTCTGAATCGTTTGATTCATCATTCAGCATTTTCGACCGTTTCGTTTGTATTTTATAGTTAAAACTGAAACATGAAGCGGCGCGTATCTCTCTTGCTCTCGAGTGGATATCTCCTGGCTCTCACTCTCACAGAGCCACACATTGTCGCTGACTAGTACAAATATATATGGGTTTTAAGTTTTGGGTCGGACTGTAGCACGACAACAACCTTAAGAGCATGTCCTAGTCATATAGTTACCTGTTGAGAAAAAAACAAAAAAGTCGCAAAAACTCGGAAACGATGATCAAAAATGATGTATAATAGATTTATTCGATGATTAGGGACGAATAGGTTCGATCTAGCACGCGAGATTCATCGAAATCGAGAAAAATAAATTTTTTTGGTTCCTCAAGTGTGGCCGTGTCACTTATTTTGGTTCATATCAACGCCTGTGCGTCTAAAACGCAAAAACCGGCTTTTTACCTCAAGTCTCACAGCAATGACGAACATTTGTGTCTAAAAATTTTGTTGTTTCACGCAACAATAGGGCCGAGATAACGAAAGAAGAGCGGTATAAAGATGTAAATAGTGTAAAATTGTTGATTGCTGACAGCTGAGACATGAGGCGGTCGAGGCTAACGAAACGCCCGACAGATGGCTCTACGCGTAAATCATCGTCACTGTTGCGTTATTTACGCGATTTACGCGATGATTTACGCGTAGAGCCATCTGTCGGGCGTTTCGTTAGCCTCGACCGCCTCATGTCTCAGCTGTCAGAAATCAACAATTTTACACTATTTACATCTTTATACCGCTCTTCTTTCGTTATCTCGGCCCTATTGTTGCGTGAAACAACAAAATTTTTAGACACAAATGTTCGTAATTGCTGTGAGACTTGAGGTAAAAAGCCTGTTTTTGCGTTTTAGACGCACAGGCGTTGATATGAACCAAAATAAGTGACACTGCCACACTTGAGGAACCAAAAAAATTCATTTTTCTCGATTTCGACGAATCTCGCGTGCTAGATCGAACCTATTCGTCCCTAATCATCGAATAAATCTATTATACATCATTTTTGATCATCGTTTCCGAGTTTTTGCGACTTTTTGGTTTTTTCTCAACAGGTAACTATATGACTAGGACATGCTCTTAATGAAACTTCGCTTCGCTTCGGCATAGTGCGCGTTGAGTTTTAGTCTGATGAGAAAATATAGATCTAGTCCAATAATCTTGAGTCCATAAACAATAGTTGCAAGTTCCAAAGAAACTTCGGATCAAATTGGATCGAACAAATTTGTCATGATCGCTGCCGTTGAAATTTGACTTGAAAGAATTATAATCGTAATTCGTGAACACTCCTTTTGCTCAACTGAATTGCTTCGTTGCAGCTTGAAACTTGAATATGGCGACGATTTGCGACAGTCGATATATAACTCAACCTTTTTAAAATGGTATACATGCAATGTTTCGCAATATGAAAGTTTCTTCCCAACAACTGAAAAAGAATTGAATCGAATTGACAATTCTCAAAACGGTCCAATTCGATTTTTGAATCCGAGCAATCGTATTGAAACGTATAGAAAGATTGTTGTTCGTATAAATTCGAATAGAAAAGAGTAGATATCCAACAAATAAACTTGTTGTAAAGTCCAACTAAAATATCTTTTTTTTTTTTTTATCACCATCATTATTTTAAGCATTTCGCAATTTAGTACATTTCAGTACGACTACAGAGAGCCTTAAGCCTTTACGTACAAGTAACGATCATTACTTTTCATCATGGAATCCGAGAAATCGCGACGAAGTTGCGATTTTGAGGTTAGAGTGATGAAAAATAATTGGTTATTAACGTACATATTACACATTTAGATTTATCGATTTTTATAAAGTCACGATCTGACTACCCTGCTTAAAAAAAATTATTCAAACCAATAGAAGATTTTGTATGGGTCGTAATCGGATTTCTGTTTAAGTTATTTCCTATTGAAAGGCCCTTTTCCAATTCATATTTCCAATCCGTTTGTATCGGTGTTACCCAATTAACTTCCTCATTTTGTATATAGGATTCTATCGGTTTCAATCGTTTCTTCTAGCACGAAAAGAAAAAAAAAAATCATATTGAGATTTTTTCACCAATAGTTGTTGGTTTCCTTAGCGGTAGAGCACAGTGAATATTTCAGGGTGTTGGAAATTATTTATTCACAGACTGAATAGATTTTTATTCATGTCGGTCACCCATCCAAGTTCTGGTCGCAGTTGGAGTTGCTTAACTTCGTTGAGCATCTGATGTCCGGTGTCGATCTGGCTCTAATCGTCGACTGTTGCGATTTCGAACACTTTTCGACTCGATAGATAAACTTTGATTCGTGAGGATTTACCTCGGGATTTATATCAATATGTATGTAACTAACTGTTGACCCGTGGTGGGTCAATTTTTAGTAAAATAAAAATAAATGATTAAATCTAGTGATAAATTCTGTCACCATATGGCATTCAAGTTACAGTTAATTATGAGTGTTAACGACGTCGTCGCCGGGAGTTGTCTTCGTAGAACATACGCTTTCGTTATCTGTGACCTGGAGCACCGCTACGTTGGTTTCGTCCTCAAGGTCGACCGCATCATAGTTTTCGTCCTCCAGGTCGACCGCTACGTAGTTTCCGTCCTCCAGGTCCACCGCCACGTCGTCTTTGTCCTCTAGGTCGACCGCATCGTAGTTTTTGTCTACCGCTACGTAGTTTCTGTCCTCCAGGTCGGCCGCTACGTAGTTTCCGTCCTCCAGGTCCACCGCACCATAGTCTCCGTCTTCCAGGTCCACCGCACCGTAGTTTTCGTACTCCAGGTCCACTGCACCGTAGTTTTTGTCCTCTAGGTCCACCGCACTGTAGTTTTCGTCCTCCAGGTCGACCGATTGCAAGTAATTATTGATGAACAATTGATGTTGTACACACGACGTTGATAATTCATGCATCATAATTCAGTAAATTGTTAACTACGGTGAGGTGGACCTGGAGGACGAAAACTACGATGCGGTGGACCTGGAGGACGAAAACTACGGTGCGGGGGACTTGGAAGACGGAAACTACGATGCGGTGGACCTGGAGGACAAAAACTACGGTGCGGTGGACCTAGAGCATGAAAACTACGTAGCGGTGGACCTGGAGGACGCAAACTACGGTGCGTTGTACCTGGTTACAGATAACGAAAGCGTATGTTGTATGAAGACAACTCCCGGCGACGACGTCGTTAACACTCATAACTGTTGTATTTTTCATGCGAAGCGGTCGAATTTTTTTCATAATAGTGAAGGCTTTATTATTTTTAATATAATATACACCGATATAAAAACCCTATTACCGTATTTACACGTAAATAAGCCGCACCTTTTTTGTTCTTTAATGTCAGAAATATATTGTAAAATCGGGTTTTGGGAGGATTTCGGAACGAAAAAAGGTGCGGCTTGTCTACGTGTAAATACGGTATTTCCGATAAGATTTCTTTTTAGGTCTGTATCAGCATTTCACAATTTCCTAAGTCGCAGAATAATAGAAATATGATTGAGTCCGATAAAACATGAAATCCGATTGAGAGCCATTAATTCCAATTCATTTTCTATCGGCCGCCGAAAGCTACACCGATTGCCCCAATCAAATCCGATTCAATTCTAATTGGTTTCTATTGGATTTTATTGTTTTGTATCGCTTTTTTTAACCAGGGTAGATATTTCAAGCGACGAATCAAAACGAATTCATTCGTAAATATTTTTATCTGAGAATTGATGCGAATTGAATTTGGTTTCATTTTCATTCTAAATGGAGAATTAAATCGGATTCACCTCTATCGAGAATTGTTTCGAATTTGAGTTTCTTTGAACGGATTCAGATATACGTATTAAAACGAATAGAACTTACTACTAGAAAAGATCCGAATAAAAAACCATCGATCTGAATTCAGCAGTAGAAATTGAATCGAATAGACGAATTAATTCGAATAGAGGTTTGCCATGACCTAATTTTTAAAAAGTATTGAAACGAATAGACCGAAGAGTTGCCGAAGAGATAGTATAGATACGTGTAAGACCGTATTCATTTTTCTGAAGATAGGGTGGAATGGTTCGAATATGAACGAATTCGCGAATTGAGAAGGATTCGATCTCATAGGTACAACTTACGTTCTATACGGAAATTTACAAAAATGGGATTCGTAAGTGGAGTTGTCTATACGGTTGAATTCTTTTTCAGTTGTTGGGTTGCTAAAAAAACCTGTGTAAACATTGTACTTCTTTGCTTTCTCAAAACCAACTTTGCTAAAGTTTTGAATTTCCGACACGAGCGCCTACTCAGTTTTTGAATTATCAAATTAAAGACTGGAATTTATAATCGATTATAAATAATAAATAAATAAATAATAATAAAAAACTATAAATCATCAATTTTTGTCCCCTTCGAATTAAGAAGCAAACGGTGAAATCGATTCCATTCGAATTTTCTACTCATCAAAGATCGTTTCTTGTTGTCCACAAATAATCGACTAATCGATTTGAATCGCCCACCGCTACTCCATCGAGTTTCAAACTGTTGTCCACAGATACATAACCTAAAACAGTATCCGAAACTCTTGTTAACCCTAAAAATGCAGCGTTTTAAAATCCTAAGAACATGCAATAGTGTATCTAACCCGTTCAGTGGTTTAGTTAAAACAAAATTCAAACCCCAATTGACCCTGTCGAGATGTTTAAGCGACGATAAAGCGCCGACGGAACCGCAGCCTACAGAAGAAATAGAACCTAACCTAGAAACACGAAAATTGGGTGGATTCGCACAAGCCTTTGAAAAGTACACAGCACCGGTTGTCGAGGCACCAAAAGTGCAGAAATCATTCGCTACGCTACTTCGGCATTCAAAATTTATCGACGTAAATGAATAAATAAATCCTCTCTTATCCCTAGGCTCAAGCTTATAACTCTTGTATTATCTAACTGGTTCGAATTTCAGCTTGGCGATCCGGAGGGTAAAGTTGTATCAGGAAAGGTATTCCATGTTGTCGGAGACGACTTGTATATCGACTTTGGGTGGAAATTTCACTGTGTATGTCCAAGACCTGCTAGAAATGGAGAGTAAGTATGTTAGCTCCTTTTTTCCCACTAGGTTTACCCGGTAATTCAACTTTTCTCGCACAGTGTACAAGATTACAGAAAAACTATTGCACCTACAGGGTTGAAGTTCGACACGATTAGTCGGTACACTTTTTTGCACGGTGTGAACTACGGATATTGAGATCAGTCCAGAAACTTTAGCGATACGAGCAGAATCCAGATTGTTAATTTTCCCAAATGACATACTTCCTATGAATGTAATGCAATTTCCGTAGTTCGCGTAGTAGACATATCTGTCTGGACTATTTGTGTGAAATTTGGTTCGTCTCGGATGATCGGTGCCAGAGCAATCCGGTACGAATCGATTAATTATGGGTTTCGCCCATGAAAACTGCGATAGCCCATTAGTTAAATTATTCAAATGATCCAAAACGATAATGAAGAAGTCAAATCGATCCCTGTTTTAGTCATTTCATAATCTATTCTCAGAGCTAGGTCTCAAAATTAGATGTCGAGGTGTAAGTAAGTGCCTAATGCTCATTTTTCTTTCAGAAATTATGTGGAAGGTGCGACGGTGAGATTGAGGATAAAGGATTTGGAGTTGTCGACACGGTTCTTGGGTTCTTCGACAGATCTCACTATCTTGGAAGCAGACTGTACGCTGTTGGGCTTATTGGCGTCATCATCAATCCCTTCGGGACAGACATCGCTCCGGGAAAGCAAACCAGCGAATGAATTATAACGATTTTAACGTTGTCTTCAGAAATAGAACATTCTTCAGTGATTTGTACAAAGGAAAACGTGAATTTTTACTGTTGATTTAGAGCTTCTTTCTTTTTTGCTTGTACAAGCCACACACATACAATTCATCAGTTTCCTACTTTGTCGAAACGAAACGGATTACGAATATCTTTTTGGGCTTGTGTTTCGTCATAACTGTGATTCTGTTTCAAGGGTTTACTGAACAAAGTGGGAAACAGATTTGGTTGAAATTGTTGTGACATAATTTTGTGTTTTAAAAATTATACGGCTGTTATGTGAATGAACACATCATGTATGTCGAGCAGACCGGTATGACGGTTTCTGTTGAACCTTGAATCATTCGTCAAAATGTATTGTAGCCAAATAAAAATGTACATAGTCATAGAAAATTAAATTTGGTCTATGTATTGTATAGGAAAAATTCAGTTTATCTCTGATTTCCTCAATCAATCGATCAATATCTATCACTATGATGATAGATAGAATTTTGGTAGGAGAAAATAATGCTGCAAACTGAAAAATGCAGAATAAGCTTTGCTTCGCAAATCCGTAATTAGGAAGAACTTCAACAACTTGAATCTGAGTCATGGAGAATCGTGAAAATATTCAAAAACATCTAGAATGTGATGACAAAAGACAGTGTATCAAATTTCATCAATATTCATTACAAGAGTCATAAACTATTTTTCAAAAGTTTTAAACTCCTTGCAGTTTTGAAATTGAAAGTGCAGATAGAAGTTTGGAATGTTTTTTCCCCGACACAATCTCGTAGAATAGATCATTGTATCAACCCAAGTCATCCAATCCCATCAATATCCCTCAAGATTTAATCAAATTTTAATCCCCACGCGAAAAAAAACACATAAGAAATTTTATTATTTTCAAGTTGTCTTGGTTCGTTTTTTTCAATTCTTCAACAGATATACAGGTTATCTTGTTTTAAGAAAATCGGAAAGTATTCTTGGCAAGCATAAGGCACTTATAACATAAGTACTTTTATTTGACATCTTGAAATAAAGATAAATCCATTTTACGTCTGCTTCTTTTATTAGCATTGCTATTTGTCGTTAAAAATCTATACCAATACGATCTTATAAAATTAAATACTCAAGAATAAAACATTCGGAAAAAGAATTGTCATAGCAAAGTTGTAGGTAACAGGTTTCCGAATAAAATAAGCAGACGTAGATTGAAATCAACCGGATCTAATAGATTTTTCTTCTTTCTTTTCGAGAGCTTCGAAATCATATCATACACATCAGTAAAGTCCGAAAATCTTGCCCAGTTTCTCGTTTTCAGAAACCAGAACTAAGATGAAAGGTGAATTATGCACCTCGAATTTTTGGCAGCCCGTTTCCCAGCTAAAACACATCCGATCGATGTGAAATTGATATCAGTGACGCAGAAAAAGTGCACGGAGGGCATGATGCTCTTGGATTTCCAAAAAGCGAAAATAAAATGTACAGTTTTACATCAAGAGTGCTCTGTAACGAATAATCGTTGTTGCTGACGTTGTAATTGATAAATATGAAAACACCCGGAAAATTTTCGCTTTTTGGAAATCCAAGAGCATCGTGCACTTTTTCTGCGTTACTGATATCAATTTCACACCAATCGGATGTGTTTTAGCTGAGAAACGGGCTGCCAAAAATTCGAGGTATATAATTCACCTTTCACCTCGAATCTTTTTGAAAACTGCGCGTCAATCTCGCGCATGTGCAAATCCACAGACTCATTGCATAACTCTGAGAATATTCAGCAGAGGTCACTACTGTAGTTCAGTAGTTCCTAACTACGTTACCTAAAAGCTGATAACTATCTTATTTTGACAAAATTTACAAAATACTAGTCAAAAAGAATGTGGTATGAGATTATACCATCATTTGCCATTATCACTGGGCTCATGGCACTCCCGACATTCGGGATTTACCACCTGAATAAGGCCGTTCTCGGAAATGTAAGACACTGATTTATCTTTACATAACCTTTAAGGTTATCACTAACTATACTATATCGCAATGATCAATAACAGAACATCATTTCATAGATCATTTATCTTCATCAATCTTTGAACATGCTAAACGTTAATTCTACATACATCGACTTTTCTTTCTCTATCACTACCATGCGAAATAGTTCTTTCAAAACATTTTTCTGTTCAAAAATCCGTAATTCCTTTACCTGCCATACTTTGAGTTTCAACAATGCAGTAAAGTCATTTTCTCCATATTTTTGTCACATTTTTCAACCTGTGTGACGCATGAAATTGAGAAAGAAGACTTGAATATTGTTTTTCCAATGCCAAGGCCTAGAAAATTGATAAATAATGTTAAATCTCAATTTCTAAGATCACGCTGTGGAGCTAAAGGTAGTTCTGCTCCATTAACTCTCTTTCTCAACTCCGTGCTGTTTATTATTAACTTGTTCCTAAATTGAGTAATACAGCACATATTATTCAATTATGGTCATAGGCCTACAGGAGAGATATGCGAGACAGATGGGATCGCTCATTGTACGAAAGGGACCAACGGTTGGTTGGTAATCCATACCTGAGCCCGGTAATTTTAAAGATTTAATCACTTTTGCTCACTTCATTAAGAGGGTGCATGAACTTTAACTGGGGATATTTTCTACGAAAACTGGACATTTGTCTTCTACTTCTGAAAATTCGTAACTTATTGAAATCTAGTTGTCTTGTTTCAGTTTTTTGGTCTAAAATCTTTGCTTTTGATTATATTATCATTATTGGAAGTATTTCATGAAACTTGAGAAAATTTCTATTCACTATCGGTAACGAATTTTCAAACGGTTGAAGATATCTGCTTTTGAAGAGACCAAAGTTGTACAAAACTTAATGCTTTAACTTTTCTGTTACAGGGACTGGAAGCAATTCCTGATAAATAGACAGATGACAATTAGCACATTGATATTCATGTAGAAAAATAAATAAATCAGCTGTGTGATATATAATATTAATTTATGATAATAAACTTCCCGTTACAACCGACGACTGGTAGTTTAGAATAAACCCAAGTTGTCCACTCTCAGTTTTTCTGTTCTTTTATTTCTGCCCTGGTTTTAATGTTTGATGATAATACTTCAGAAATGAAATTGACCTCAAAGTGATCGGTATCACGAAAAAAAACAGCAGAAACCTTAAGTTTTTATTATGATTTCAATCGTGTAACTAAAACAAAAATAATCTTGACGAT
This sequence comes from Tenthredo mesomela, assembly GCA_943736025.1. Taxonomy (NCBI): domain Eukaryota; kingdom Metazoa; phylum Arthropoda; class Insecta; order Hymenoptera; family Tenthredinidae; genus Tenthredo; species Tenthredo mesomela. Next base: position 7,422,619 of record OX031021.1, read on the forward strand.
AATTGATCGAGAAATTGAGGATGTGTTTTGTTTTTGATCTTTGAATTCGTCCTTCAGAATCAATTTATCGATGAGACATTATCTTAAGTCGTTTTATAAGCAGATATATCATAACTAACGTAAATTGGATTTTATGATATTGCAAGATCATCGAAGAAATTTAAAACTTTCATGATGTGATTCTTGTACGGAAGATCTTCTCATGGATCTTTTTTATGTTCGTATAATTCAACGAGTTCTTGTCGTTTGGAAGACAATACTTATATTTATACAAAACTAAATCCCGAACTAAAGACTGAAGCTGGCAGAAAGAAATTATCAAAGTTCCACAGTCCGATAATAATATGCTGTTAACTTTTATTAATTTACATTTAAATCCAGTAAATTATCTAAAAAAAGTAGTACTTATCTTTACTTATCATGGTGAATTGCAAACACAAGCTTATCGCAAAGATTATTGCAATCTGGGTAAAGTGCATAACGAAGCAACCAAATCGTAGAAGATGAAGCTTCTCACTGCACCTAAGTAATTATTGGTTATTTGGAATAGGAACAAATCCCTCATGATCACCTTCAGCGTGGATTACTACCGTTCAATACTTGCATACACCAGTGTGGTCTCTGATGGACTATTACCTCTATGAATTTTTTGTGACTTTTCACTCCGTTAGTCCAGAGGGTAGCGAAATCCACTTTGCATGGAATGAAATTTGGCCAGTCTCTTTTTCCAGACTAAGATCATTGGTCAGAGTCTAGGCCTTTGTGACAAGAGAAAGAATGCAGAAAAGAGCTAGCAGACTCTGTGCTCTTAGATTTTTTTGTTCACATTTCTGGTTATTCTGAAATTCAGAAATTTATCGATTCTCTATTTGACATTATGTTCTTAAATAACTGGTAAGACGAAGACCCGGATTTTGCATGATGAAAACAGCATATCTTTGTGATAAAACAGCGGTGCAAAACAATGTACTTAAGTGCTGGATCTTGCGCATATGGGTCTTGAAATTTGAGCTCCTGATCCTCCTGCATTGTCTGTACAACTTTATACTCGACATGACAGTGAGACTGATCTCATTGCATTTGTATTGTACCCGTAACGTGACGAAGAATTTATAAGACATTAATACAAAGTATAATGTGCAAGTGGGATCACAATGAACTGCCGACGTTATATACCTATATACGCTTGCAAAATAGAGCTGTCATACCATATTCACCTAACTAAGCGGTTTATGGAAATATATACATCACCTGCTGCCTGCTGTTTTAGACTTCCAAGAATACTGCTGCACTCTCCGTTCGAAAACAGTTTGCAATTTAATTTCATCCACTCCACATCCTTATTATATTTGCCACATTGCGCTACCGGCACTACTTGCTGATTTATATATAACTTCGACTAACAATTTAGCGAAACTCGTCTGGATTGAAGGACTGAACGTAACTCTCGTCTATAGTCTTCGAACTTCGCCTCAATGCAACGTCGATATTGGATCTCTTCTTTCTCGCAATTACTATAAGTCAAACTTCATGAGGAAATGATCCTCTGGAAGCTCATCTGAAAAATTGTGAAACCCGAATCCAGGATATTTGGGAATATTCTCTCTTAATTTTTACCAATTAAATCTGAAAATTAGGAATGTGCAGACATTTCCCAAAGGCTGTGTAGCCGATCATAAAATTTTCACTACATTTCATAGCTTTTTAACTGTTCGACTTTAGATCCTATCTAACTTTACTAAATGTTTGTTCAAACAGCTCGAGCTGTAAGAATTTTACTTATATTCGACTTGCGCGGTTTTGATAACGACATTAAACAGACGGTTTCGCTGATATTCCAGCACACCTCTAAACTTTTATCCAAACGGTTGTAACTTATTTGTATAAAAATAACTACCGCAAGCTTTGCACACACAGCTGCGATCTGCAGCTAATTCAGACGTTGATAACTAATTCAATAATTCGTGTGAAAAAATTCACGTACTGATCATTCAAGAATGTCATGAATGTTTTTTTTTTTTCTTTCTTCTTTTTTCTCTGGTGATTGTAAAAAATGTTTCACTGTCCCAGAAATTTGTTGGGTATGCCCAGGAAAAAATGGATTAGATCAAATTGTATCAATGAATTTGATCAAATTTGATCTAGTTGGATCTAAATTTTGGGAAAAATTAGATCTAAATAGACCTCCCAAGATCTACTTATAGACCTGACTAGATTTAAAATTGCATTTGTACGTTTATGCGAATTAGATCAAAGTAAATGTAGTGAGATCTCTCGAGATCTGTTGAGATCCAATTTTCCCAAAATTTAGATCCAACTGGATCAAATTTAATCAGATATTGACGGGCTAACTCTGACTGAAATTCTTTGCATTTCTTCGCCAAGTTTCTCTTGGTTTCTCTAAAATTTTATTAAATCAACTCGCAAGTTTTGGCAACTTCTGCACTTTTTGGAGGCAATTGAATATTGACTGACTTTAATTTAAAATCTCTGAAATTCTCTGCGAGTATTTTTTTGCGAAATGATACTGATCTGTTCTGTACAGTCGAGGAAAATGAACCTGAAGCGCCGTGTATGAGGTGATCGAGCAAGCGTACATACACGTTGTTTTTATTTGTCTTTGAGGGGATATGAAAGGTGAATTATACACCTCGAATTTTTGGCAGCCCATTTCCCAGCTAAACACATCCGATCGATGTGAAATTGATATCAGTGACGCAGATAAAGTGCATGGAGGGCATGATGCTCTTGGATTTCCAGAAAGCGAAAATAAAATTTACAGTTTTATATCAAGAGTGCTCCCCGCACGGAAATATATATATGCGAAAAATATATGCGAACATAGATGTGACATATTTTGTTTTTGCGCCTAAAATCTATTTTTTTATAAGTTTGACATAAATGTCAGATATATTCAACATACATGCCGCAACATTTATGTTGAATATATCTGACATTTATGTCAAAACTTATAAAAATAATATTTAGACGCAAAAACAAAATATGTCACATCTATGTTCGCATATATATATTTCCGTGCGGGTCTGTAACGAATAATCGTTATTGCTGACGTTGTACTTGATAAATATGAAAACACCCGAAACATTTTCGCTTTCTGGAAATCCAAGAGCATCAAACGACATATGCTTAGGCCATAGATCAGCTTTGTTGGTTTTTTTTTTTTTTTTTTTTTTTTTTTCAGAGAACGTCAATTCACATATTTTTTATAATTTGTCAGAGCAGATCGCTAATTTATCGCCGGAGCATATTATGTCGTCTAGATTTCAAACCAACTTGAAGTCAATTTCCAGTAGAACTTGCACAGATTTACATATAAATTTCGCAAACTGTAGAGATATTCAGAGAAATCCAGCATTCATCGTACGAGCGGAGTCGACTTTAAGAATGATATGTCGAGTCTACCAGAGAAACTCGGCGTGTTGTAGAAATATTCAGATTTTTTTTCCGCAAGACTCTGCAAAATATTTCTGAAAAACTACACAAAAGTGGTCTACAAAACTCCGCACGTGTTCCATAACAATGAAAAATGTAGAGAAATGTTGCAGAGTTTTTCACGAAACTTTTGAGGAGTTTTTCAGAGAAATATTTTCGCTAGGGAATGCATGTAGTTTCATAAATTTTCACCATAAAATATCCAAGTGTTCGCGATCGGTGCGTTGACTTTGAAAGAGACGAGACTTGGAGAGACATCCGATCGGATATGTCAGTGACTGACTAACTAACTAACCCGCATAAAAATATGTCCTTGTACCTATAATGGTACATATAGTTTATAAACTTTCAACTCTTGAATATTACGCAGCTGTGTGGTATACCTATATATCATCTGACACAGCTTCCTGCACACTAGCAAACCGTGACGAAATAATTCAACGAATGACGAACTTCTATGCTGTACTGTAAACACTTCATCATTCATCAACTCTATTATATTCTTGTTCAAAAAATCTCTTTACCAATCTCAAAATCGCCTACCGTCGTATATATATACTGTTATTATATTTCCCCACTGATCAATTCACACTATTATATAAGCCATTATCCAATTTCTAAATAGGGTATATACGATAAGTCAACTAAAATGAAGTACCACATGATTGATCAAAACCTATTATAGTAGGTAGTCGATGAAAAATTCGTAAATTTTGAACATTTTCTGAATCTTGAAGCACCTATGCAGTCAAACGTTGTGAAAATATTTTCCCTAGGTTCGTAATCGAATATAATAGTCATACGTCCGTCTTTATGCGGTAACCTTTTTGTCGGTTAAAAAGTATTCAACAGTTGGAAATGCAGAGGCAACAATTTTGTTTTTCTTTTTTTTTTTTTTTTTATCTGGGCAATGATCTATATCTTATCACGCAGTATACTTTATTTATGCAAAACGAAAGAGAACGAAACCACATATTTGTTCAAATGCAAAACAACAACGACGATCTACTCGCGGTTGCGGGTATATACAGAGCGATTCTCTGGAAAGTAACGCGCCTAAAAGGTTATAGGTAAACGCGAGACGCCTGCATTGAGCAGCTCGAACATCAACGATTGGGTTTTATTTATTACGTGAGAAATAAAATCCAATCGTCGATGTTTCAGCTGCTCAAAAAGCAGGCGTCTCGCGTTTGCCTACCTTTTAGGCGCGTCACTTTCCGGAGAATCGCTCTGTATATATGCGGTAGCTACATAATCCAGTTTTCTGGCATGACGAAAACTGAGGAATAACTGCGCTTTGATAACCGATGTTAGAGGTCATTACACTATACGACGAGTGGGATAATACCATTAACGATAACCTTTGACGTTGAAAAATGAAAAAAACAAAAACAATGAATGAATATAGAAAGTATTTCACCAGATTCGTAAACCCAGAATGAAATATGATACGTTATCTGCATTTATTGTGAGGAAAATATTTAATTTCAATACAATTGATTATCAATCCCATACAGTTTCAGCTGTCTCAGGTTTCACAAAATAGGGAATAACAAAGGTTTAGTTAGAATATTTTTTGGGGTGGGGTAAAAGAAAATTTTCGAATCAAAACAAGCAACAAACTTTCGTATAATCTGATTTCTTTTTTATGGTCAAATGGTAGTACACTGTAAAAAATTTTATTATTTTTAATGCAGTATTAATGCACATTTGCACATTAATTTTGAAGAACACGTTCAGAAATTATCAATTAATGTGCATTTACATTAAAAATCACAGGTATTCATTTATTTTCATGATCTTGTGCATGAAAAATGATAAATATGGTAACTAAAATTCAGTACAGTGCTTGCAATGGTACTTGATGTACATGAACATTAAATATAATTTACTCTTACATTAATTTTGTCATAATGTTATTGAAATTCATGCACAATTTTCAATGTCTTTGCACTGAAATCCATGATTATGTACCGTAAATTTATTGAAGTGAATGAAAGATATTTCGGGTACTCGGCAATTAATATTGGAGGACTTCTACTTTCATTCTCATGTAACGTAAAATATGAATCGAAATTCATACTACATATAAAAAAGGATTGATAATTAACTCTGATTTCGTGTACTTCTCATCTTTCAGGAAGTGCGAGTCGCTTTTCATATACTCTCGATCCGATCTACGCGCGAGAAAAAAAAAAAAAAAAAAAAAAAAAAAAAATCTTTACAAACACGTAAAGATTCTGTGGTGCACATTTATTTTCATATACAATACATAAAACTACGCGCTCATCTCGCAAAACAAGAATGCATGAAATTTAATGATCAGACATTGAAATTATTATACATTATACAAAATTTTGAAGATGAACATTAATTTGATTTCATGTGCGTTCATAACTTTTGCTTCATGCACTTTTCATTGATTTTAATGCATCAATTTTTTACAGTGTACTACGAAAGTCTTTTTGTTTGTAATAAAGACGAAACACTTGTATTTTTTACTTTTACCTCAAAGTGTAGATCGCTGATTACATATGTTTTATGTTTATACACTCAAAGGTATTGCGAATTGCTCTGCAGATTCTTGACTCTCGTATACAATATACTAGCGGTACTCGAGGTTATAATATATCTATATAATTGCACTAACGAGCAACGACGTAATGAGCATAAAGCATAGCACAGAACCTGGCTAGAGAAATTGCTCCATTCTTACTTGAGGTTGTGTAGGTATTCTAATGAGTAGACTATCTGCAGGCAACACTATATGCTAGTTAATTTTCTTACGATTTTCCCCGTTCCCTAGATTTTGGTAGAAAGAAAAAAAAAAATAAATAAATTCCGTACACTCCTATCGACTTTCACGAAATTTTAGGTAGGTACATAAATTTTCTTATTTTTTTTTTTTGTTTTTCAACTTTCAAATGTGTCACATTTCGATTATTATCCGAGCCCAGGCGTCAAAAACGCAAAAAAGGCCGACTTAGCACAAATTCAATTTCAATTCCGAGCACATACGTCCAAATAACGTTCGTTTCGTGCGAAAATAGAGTCTACAGATGGTTTTTACATTGTTCGCCGAGGAAATCGAATTCGAATAATTTTGTAACAATGTAAAAACCATCTGTAGACTCTATTTTCGCACGAAACGAACATTTTTTTTGGACGTATGTGTTCGGAATTGAAATAGAATTTGCGCTAAGTTGGCCTTTTTTGCGTTTTTGACGCCTGCCCTTACGGAAAAAACGCTCAAAAGAACACTCAAAATAACCCTCAAAATAACACTCAGTAGTGACTCTCAACTAAGGTGTACTTTCGTACACCTAACTTGGGTGTTGACTCTCAGTTGAGTGTTGACCCTCTGTTGGGTGTCACTCATTTGGGAGTCAACTTTCAATTTGGGAGTTCGACACTCAAAATTTGGGAGTCAACTCTAAACCTGGGAGTTCGATACTCGAAATTTGGGAGTCAAATTTCAATTTGGGAGTTCGACACTCGAAATTTCCGAGTCAACTCTCAATTTGGGAGTTCGACACTCTCAATTTGGAAGTTCAACACTCGAAATTTGAAACTCAACTCCTAATTTAAGAGCTTTGCACCCAAAATTCAGTGTTTTCACTCAAAAATTGAGTGTATTTTCCGTAAGGGTGGGCTCAGATGATAATCGAAATGTGACACATTTCGACCAAAAGGAGATGGGCGACTAGGGATGGGCCTTAAAAAAAAACGCCGCGACTCGAAGTTTCGGGATAGAATTATTTTGGTCACGAATTACAGAAACAATCACAAAGTAATGCATTCATGCCACCATGCATAATATATTATATCCATCATAAATTCATAAATAGTAAAATAGTGCGGCGAAATATTGAACAAGTTACGCATAATATAGTATACGCTTTGGTGTATACCTATAACGGTTTAAGGCCGCTTTCTACCATAGCGATAACCTGTGCAAAATGACACACTGCCTTCCGGTGTAACGAAACTGCGTAGTCGTACCTATATGAGCATATACCTATTGTACACAAAATACAGCAAATTCCTGATACGATCTTATATACGATTTACTTATAAGTATGATAAATGAAAAAAAATAAATAAATAAATAAAAAAACCTTGAATTTTGGCGGTAGACAATAACTCACCATATCCGACGAAAAATGATAAATAAATTAATGATAAAAAAAATTCTAGGAATTATTTAGGTTGATACAATGTAGATAATATTTATCATCTGCACGGAGTGGGAGCGTATATATGAGAAATCATTATACATTACAAAACGGAAACTGTTATATACCGAGAATATGCCGTGAGACTACACGATCCCCTTCCTACTGGCACCTCATTTCGTCCCGAACGAGCCTCACGCACGCGGTGCGCACATGTGTTGGTTTTGCCGTAAGAAGGGGATCGTGTAGTCTCACCGAATATTCTCGGTATATATTGGGCATTGCATACCAAATCGACCTGGGCCTGACCCTTGACTTCTCGGATTTGGTTCACGATTTTTCAAGCTATCGCCCGAACTCTAAAAAGGATTCGGATTTTAGTTTTTTTGTTTAATTTTTCAAAAAACAAATTGTCTTATTTACTTGCGATTTTTGAAAATGAACTCACAGTTGAGCATAATTCTAAAATCTGCAGGAGAAAATTCTGAACAATCCTGTAAACAAATATCGAAATTTTTTAAGCCTAATAGACCCAATAAACAAAATTGAAAAAAAAATGGAAAAAACATATTTATCCAACCTGATGACTAATCAACCTACGGAGTTGAAGCAGATCTCGATTTACGTCAATGATACGTCACGTGATCCATTTTAGTCAGAAGCATGAGCAGGTACGAGGAAAATAAAGACTATATTAAAAAGATGCTCTGATCATTCGGCCTACTACTCCTCGCTCAAGTCTACGCTACACATTGCCTAGTGTTAGATCATCGTGTATCGCCTCTCGCTTCTCGTATCGAGGATAATTTAGTTGATAATCACTATATAAATCTTTTCAGCATAAATTTGTTATCGCTGACCTGATCGTAATTCGCATTTTTCGAATGACCCCGCGGTCTTTATCTTTAATTAGATTCTGAAATCTCGTTAATCATAAGGTTCGCAGATAGTCGCTAATTAATTACTATAAAATCTGTATCGCTTGTTACTATATGACTCTCGTCATCTAATCTATAGCTAAAAATTAGTACACTGTAATTCTTATAAGGCTGTGTAGAGAAAAATGAATTCTAACTTATATGCACGCACTTAGTGTCTAGTGCTGAGCATTAGGTAAATTTTCGGTTTATTCAGAATTGTGATGGAGACTAGGTCTTCCTCTGACTGTATTTATACCGATATGGTATATATTATATGACATAGAAACCTATTTTCTTATATCGGAGAAAGATCGGTTTCAAAATATTGATTTTCGTCATAAAGCCTATAAGGATTCGTTTCCTGTATACAACGCACAATATATATATCGCTCTGAAACCTTCACGTCTCCTCTGTGTATAAGGCGATTCAAAAAACCTGTCTCATATATATATATGTGTGTGTGTGTCACTTACGCGAAGAATGACACATCTTATTATTTGAGATGTGAAAATCGTACGTCGAATCAGTGGTAGAGAAAACGACAAAGTGTTGGTACCGGTTAATCGCGAGAATGTGAGGAGTGTTACTTGAATCGCTCTGTATAAAACAACACTTCACGGTTATACGTCGATCGAGGAAACTTCCTCATCCGTTTCAGCGAAGAAATTAAATGCGTCATTTGTACAAATCTTATAATTCTATTTACTACGAGTAAATAAACAACAACAACAACAACAACAACCTTAAAATAATCAACAACAACAACAACAACAACCTTAAAATAATCAACAACCTTAGATTCACATTGTGTAGTATTTTTCTGAAAATAAAAAAAATTAGAAAATGATGATAAAACTGCACGATGCAGCATATATGAGCGAATTTCTTAATATTTAACATCACATTTGAATAAATATAATTATATTAGTTACGTCGAAATGAAAGACAAGGAAAAAATTCTTGTTTTATGACACGGGGAAAAAAAGAAAAAAACAAGAATTCTCCGGAATAAAATATATGCAGCTGCTTATGGTAAGAGGTGATCCTGCGCAATATCCCACCTTCTTGGAAAAACTATAAATAGAAACTATATTATTTTACAAAGTGCAAATTATACCGGGGCGAAGTTGGATCATATGGGGAATATTTTACGCCGAGTAAAGTAATATTCTCGTTGAGTAATATTCTTCCATATTGATCCCATCGCGGTATCGATGCAGTCGTATATAATTATATTTCATCGATATATACTTTACGTGCTGAAAACTGTGTCGTTGCCGTTCAACAACAAAACGCATTCGAAACGTTTGTGCCACACAATTTTACCGAAAAAAGATATTCAAAAACAATGTATATTATGATACAAGTTGAACTTGTGGCTCGAACACAGACAAAAAAGGAAGAAAATTCAGCACACGGTCGTATCGGCCTTAACAATACGTATAGCTCCGTAGTGCGAAGGTTATATACACACGTATATACTATTAACTCAATGGGCCCACAAGTCATGCGACCTTGTTTTATCAATGATTTTCAAATAATTCTTATATTTTTTCTATGTTTTTTATTTAAAATTTTTATTTTCACAGCAATGAGCATATATGTATATCTCTGCAATTCAACTTAATATTGTAGACAGATACTTGTTGCTGACGTCGACTGGTTTGTATAATATAAAAAAAAAGTTAAAAAATATACTTGTAACTCGAGTTTGACAAACCTGTTCTTAAATTAAATACACATATTTACAAAGAATTCTGTATATCTATACCTGACTGTGCTGTTTGTAAAGAACAAAAACAACCTGAGGAATAAACAACAAAAATAATAGTATAACGCATAGTTTTGATTTCGTTTGACTTCGTTGTTGTACTCTAAAAATTTTTCACCGGAATGATATACCTGAAACTGATAATGATAATGCGATGAGTTTTAAAAACGTTATCCAATTCACTGAAACAACGCAGCCAAGCAGATATATTGAGCAAAATTCACCCACACAATAGCCAGTAATTGATTGGTCATACATAATTGTCTGATAAGTGATAAGAATACTTGCTACACAATCACTAATCAGCGAACGGTAATAATAAGGTGTAGCCATTTTTACACAGTCCGAAGTTTCGGACTTTGGATATTGCAGCAGCACAACATTCAAGACTCAAGACTGTGCGAGCCGCAGGCACAGCACAGCACAGCAGTCAGAAGTCAGCACTTCATGTTTCAGAGACTTTAGTATAACATTAGTCTGATGCTGGACGTTGTTGCGGTAGCGTCGTAGCAGCAGCTCTTTGAGCTCGTCGGTGATCGTTGCTATCATTAAATACATGATACATAAATATTAACACAATATATACAATAATTTATTAAAAAATATTTTTGAATTGAATTTTCTTATTTCCCTATTACTTAATTCGTATTATTATTTTCGCCGGTATAATTGAAAAAAAAAAAAAAAACGTGTCAAACTGCAGGTCTGAACGATTTAGACAATACCCTATGGGCACCAAATTAAAAGTTATAGCTATGCAGTGGCTTTTCTAAAAAAAAAAAAAAAAAAATTAAATAAATCATTTTATCTTATATTTATTTGTTGTGTTATTTGTTCTGTAACAATGATCAATTTATATTAAACGGATTGAGTGATACGTATATGTATAAAAAAAAAAGAAGTAAGAAAAGTATAAAGAGAAGAAACTATCACGACTTGAACTGGCCTACCTACCTTACCTACACTTGTTTACGCATAAAAGCTTTATAGTGACTGGGATTGAGTTGTGCATAGTGGTGATTTTTTTGGCATCTAAAAAGCTTGTGTCTATCTAGATTCTAGATAGGATAGTACGGATTTTCGCGTCAGCATAATATAATAAGAGTTTAAATAATTCATAGCTGAATTGTTAGACTCAAACAAAAGGTATGTGTGTTTCATAATACTATAATAAACATACTATCTGACTGTAATATCTTTATATACGAATAGTGGCAGCATATTACAGACTATTGTGACGGGGAGATATTCCGTCACCGCATTTTACTTTAGACTACTAACAATATAATATTATGAGAATCGTCACTGAATTAAATTATATTTTTGTCGAATTACGAACGGCGACAACAACCAAAGATTTTCGTTTTGTTTCTTTTTTTATCAATATTGGTGATCGCGGATTCTCTGTTGTTTATCTATGACTATGACGGTTTCTGATGTATAATTATTCACCTGTATATCAACCGGCGCTGAGACTCTATACGAGAATTATTTATCCCATGACACGCTGTTAGATAAGATTCGTTTTGCCTGATTTTACGATATTATAATATGTAGGTAGGTATATACAAACTTTTTGATTGCGTAACGCGGTTCCGAAATATATATTATACTTGTTGCTTTTTAGGTGGTTATAATAAATCATGAGGTTGATATGCTCTAGTCGTATAACATCATATGTCATTTCTTACAATCTTTACACATTTATTATTATAATTTCGGTTTATCATTACTTCAATTTAGTTAAATATAATATTATGCGTCCTACGCAGATTTAGCTTTTGAAGTAATTTAAATTATTATTAAATTGCGTGCTATTATACGATATGATGTAGATACTTGCGGGTATTCGAACTACTATATGGATGTATTGCGTCATATTTCGTGGTCGAAGAAAGTATAGGAGTTCATCCTGCCTTGCGGTATTTGCAAAAATTGCGAAACTCTAATACGTAGTTCTGGTTCTTCTAATACCCTTCGCTGCTGCAGGTTGGTTCGAGAGGTGATCGTGAACGTGTGTAGTGTTCTGCGGCTAAGCGGTGCGGTAGTAAATGTCAAGTTAACGGTTGCGGGCGGCTGCATGGCATGCCGGTTATCGCGTAAACCTTTTCGGCAGATATATAATTATGTATATACCGCATTTAAACGAAAAAGAACGAAACTTTTGGCAACAATATCGCGGAGATTTCATCGACTGCAATATATTAGGCTTGCTGGATTACTTTGTTAATTTCAATTTATACCGAGAATAATCGCATATTATATTTCCAATGTCGAAATTTGTGAAAATTTTCTTTTTTTTTTTAGCAATTAATGCGATTTAATTATAATTTCGGAATGCCAATTCATGGTCGAAGGTCGTCGCGAAAGTTCCCAAATCATCGAAACGGTATATCGACCTCATTCGGAGGTATGAGTTTACTTTACACTTCGTTCTTTCAAGTTTCAGGGCAGAAAAACTATAGAATTGAAGCGATTGCGACTTTGACACGAAGACATTTTAAGGTTTTCGTTAGTTTTTTTTTTTTTTCAACGATGATTACCAATCTAACATGAGGTTGATGTTCGTAACGTTAACGCAAGAAAATAATTGTGCAAATTTCTTGATTTCATGACTTGAACGGTTCAAAAACAGCAAAATACGATCCATAATTTTCCGAATTAAGTAAAACACACTTATCTCGTCTATTTGGCAACTTTAAGACCCATCCCTAGTCGCCCACCTCCTTTTGGTCGAAATGTGTCACATTTCGATCATTATCTGAGCCCAGGCGTAAAAAACGCAAAAAAGGCCAACTTAGCGCAAATTCTATTTCAATTCCGAACACATATGTCCAAGAAAATGTTCGTTTCGTGCGAAAATAGAGTCTATAGATAGTTTTTACATTGTTCGCCGAGGAAATCGAATTCGAATAATTTTGTAACAATGTAAAAACCATCTGTAGACTCTATTTTCGCACGAAATGAACATTTTTTTGGACGTATGTGTTCGGAATTGAAATAGAATTTGCGCTAAGTTGGCCTGTTTCGCGTTTTTGACGCCTGGGATCGGATAATAATCGAAATGTGATACATTTCCACCAAAAGGAGGTGGGCGACTAGGGTGGGCCTTAACAACGTTTGAGTCATGAAGTAGTGAATTTTCATGTGCCTGAAGTTCCGAACGTTCATTTGAATGAAACTTCTGAAAAAACCTTATATCATACTTGTTTGACGGCCCGAAATTTATAAATTTCGAAATCTCTATATAACTGACTTTTGATCTTCAATGTATCTCAAATTTGTAGATATTTTTAGTCGATTAATAATCGTGGTAAGATTGCCATTTTCGAATTTTCGTTCAAATGAACGTTCGGAACTTCAGGCACATGAATTTTCTTCCAAAAATTGTGTTACGTTAACGTTACGAACTTCAACTTCATAATCTAACTTCTATTGTACTATTCAAAATGGTGGATCCAAAATAGCGGTGTGAAATTGAAAATGAAACTTAATTTGGACGAAAATCAATAGCTCTCCATATTTAGTTCATTATATCGAGTTCGTCGTATGGAAATCGACAATTTCGATTTTAACCTTTGTGAAATCGAACGATCTTTCGATCTCCATACCGTACGTCTGTTTTACGCCATTTTGAATCCACCATTTCCAATTTCACCATTTGTAAATGAAATTCAAAGAGAGAATCATACAAAAACCGATCATACAGTTATCGCAATGAATAACGTCATTATATTGTGTTATAGACTGTCAAAAATCTTTTCTTCACACAAATAACTCTTCCAGATTTATTCTGAAGATTTCAAATCCCCTGATTTTCTCGTAGATGTATATACCAGTTTTTTTTTCCTTACGTGTCGTTTGCTACAATAAGTTGACAAGAGGCCTAGGGATATCCATTCTGCAAAACCGCAAGACATGGTGAGGTGATGACGGTACTCTTATAATTGCAGTGATAGCAGAATCAAGATGGTATATCAAGCGGACTGATTGTGAGGATTACGCAGCGTTTCGCTTGGCGAATAATTATAATTAGATATGTAACTATATTGTATATAATGTGCAAGAGAAATTTTTTTCTAATAAATATATCATCCTTAGAACTTGAAAAGATTCGAAGAGATGACCTTGAAAATTGTTTTTCTTGTTTTCTTCCCTTTTTTTCTCTCGATATTTCGACCTGCAGACAGAATGAATTGCTCAGAAATCGGTTGCACTTAATTCACCGATGTTTACAGTATTTTTAACGATTGCTTATAAGAATTATAGAGTTATCCCAGCCTGCTACGCGAGGTCAGTCTTATGTACGCTTCCGATTATTTTCTTGTTTGGAATCGAATGTGAGTTCGGGATTAAAAGATAATTGATCGTAAATCTTCACGAAGGTGTATAGCTTTACGTCTTGAAACGATAATCAAATTCTTGACAAGTTTGTAAATATTTTTTTCCTCGTTTTGTTGATCTTTATAGGTATATTACCGATTATAGCGGGTTGAGCCATGAGCTGGAACGCAAGTTATACGTACTACCTACAGACAAATTTTACCCTGGTACCCTCAAATTCATGCAAATTCATTTTATTCGGGGATACTTCTGTTCGCATTATCAAATGTAATCAACGTCGCCTTTTTGTTTCTGAAAGCATGCTCTTCCAAACTCGAATCTGTCGTTGGAATTGTATCACGTTTTGGAATGATCTCTCTGATTCCAAAAAACGAAGAAGAAAACGAAGAAATTCAGTCACAAAATCCCGGCGAACACATTCGAATTTCGAGTCTTCGTAATTACGTTATACTTTCGAGTATATCAGTGCACGTGTAGTACACACATGATTGTACATTTGTCCGCTGGTCCCCCCTGCAGGTTGGCGCTGACTATATATAGTGAAATTATTTTCGTGCCAATCTCATAAACAGTGATAAAGATATGATCTGGGAACTCAGGGTCAGCCAGACGATTAGAGAACGGATATTAACCCGCCTCACGTGTACGTTGACAAAATCACGAATATCGCCATGCAAACTTATACATGCTTGGTATATTCATGCATAAAGGTATAAGTTAATTGCAAGTTTGGCTCTGCGTTTCATACGAGAGAAGATTATGGCTGCTGTGATAGGTGCCTATTAACAGCGCGGCGCAGAATCTACACGCTGTGATAATTTATACTTTAATTGAACCGAACAAGGTTTTTATAATGTCACGACGACAGTTCCAGTTCATTAGAATAATGACACGAAATAAAATCCGCAGTTTCACTTAAAACTACATCTGCTTGTAACAAGCTCACTGCGAGTTCGAAATTGATTCAAGTTCCTGCTCACAGAATAATGCTTTCTGATCTTGAAATGTTTCGATTTCTGCAAATTCGCCATCTTGTTTATGATCGGTAGCAGTTGCATAATTGTTTGTAGAAAAACCGTCATCGGGATCATGAACGTATACGGATAAGGAAAGAAATGCTAAGATCGCAATCAGCAAGCACGATTTCTTGTAACCACGGATCTTGCATGGAGTGGCAACAGGATTTCGAGAATTCAACCTACGGTTGTTGAATGGGGGAAAAAAAAATGAGAAGGAGAGCCCTGAAGCCTTTCACCCATTTCACAAGCAAACCTGAAGGTTCCAAGGCCAAGACCAACGTTTGTCCAGCTGATTGATATTCTGCATAACATTTTCGCAGGTTTTGCAAGTGAACGAATCAGCTGAACTTGATTATCACATATTGCACAAGCGATGAATGGAGATGATTAAAACGCATCATTCTTATACATAATCATTAGTTTCTTTCTTATTTTTTCTTTATCTGATCGACGTCACGAAGCACCGATGACGTGGCCTTAGTGACTTGTTCTAATCGTAGGCCGAATATACGAGCTTCACAAAAGACATCAACAAATAAGATTGCTTGGGGCTCGTCTGCTTGACAGCTACACTATATCCGCGTTAAAATAATATTTGGATATTTCACTGCATAACAACGCCTCGAACAGCTTGCCCATTTCCATTATGCTGTATACACCAATGGCCCGAGAGGAGAAAAATAATCTGCGGTGAAAAGATGCGGAGAAAGATTCGAAAGCTTCGAGATGTACAGCAATGATTTATGAAATAATTAATCGAGTGACCAACAGCGTTGGGATTTTACAAACTCTAGCAATTGTAAAGCACAATTCAGTCTTATTCCATTCAAGGATTAAGTGTTTCGTCGATTTTTCTAATCGGAAATTACACACACGTGATGTTTCCTCAGTCTGATATGTCGAAACCCGCATCGTCATGTTTCTAAGACTCACTCCCGATTCCGTAAGGATTTATAGAAACTACGTATATGCTGACACTGCACGTCGTTTCGGTATTTTGCAATGGGTACTTCATAAAGCATATCTAGGGTCTTAATAGAGAGAGTGAGTGAGAGAGAGATAAGAGATGTCTATAGCTAGGGGTCATAATTCGACTAATTCTTGACACACTTTCATATATCCACCTCTAAATTGCTGGAGGGATAATTCGTTGTGTTACTTTATGAGTCGATGGTCTTTCAGCTGAAAATTCTACGTCGATATCGGAACGCTATATATTATTTCAAATTCTTTGGCAGGAATCCCATTTTTTTTTCTTTTTTTTTGTTTTTATCAAGAATATGTATACAAGCGATAAATTTTCAGAATTTCATCAAACGTGATCGTATAAAATTACTTTTTATACACTAACTATAACCACCGACAAGAACAACATCTTTTTCTTCTTTTTCCTTCTCGTCGGACGTGATCGCGATGTTAAAAAGAAAAAACAGCTGAACGTAACAAATTTCAGTTTCTTAATGAAATATCTGAACGAAATTTTGCATAAGACATTCTATATTCGTCATGTCCTCGCAGTTATACACCAGCTGCATCACACGCACAAACGATTTTGCGTTAGACAACAAACGCTTCTTTGGAAATTTCAAAGACACAATGCGGATGACTCTCAAACGAGGTCTGCGGAAAGTACAAAAAAATCGAATTGATCATTTGACTCTTTGATCAGATTATTATCGAAATGATGATATCCTATCAACGCAATTATCAGACTCCACGATAACAGATCAATTTGCAATATCGTTATTGCAGGTACACTGCAAATCGGTTCGAAAATCTTGAGCCGATTTTCATAATTTGAAATAAAACGAGACAAAATTATCGTGAGATCTATATATGACTCATCTTATCTTATATAGTAGAATTATATCGGTATATGATCAAGAATATAGAGTCAGATGATACCCAGGAATTTGACATTTGACACTATGCTGACTGGGACACCGAAGTAACTCGATAGTTGAACAATATTCGCGTCTAGGCTTCGATTTCACATATTATATATACCAACAAACGTGAGTAGAGATACGTTATCGATATTATTATAATTATAACGTTTTTGAAGTCAGGAACTTTCCGCTTGACTAACGAACGTTTAATTGGTTTTAAAATAGCTGCGCTGATTGATAACAATTCTAATGATAAAACCGTAGGTAGGCACATATAATACTGCGTTCTCTCAGTTTTTATTATTGAAATTATTTTGAAACGAAATTCTATCAGGAAGTAGACTTATATATTTATCAGATATTAGCTACTTTTCCGTTTCTTCAGTGTAGAAATTATGTTGGCTCATGGATGTTAACTGCTCTGTAAGTTTACCTCACGGGTATCGAAAACAGTTGTAATTATCAAATCGTGAATCAAAAGGATGTCAAAAACGATCATTAAAATTCGATTACGTCGAGACGTCGCTGCACAGTGTCCGAATATAATTGAGTGGAAATTTCATATCGGTTTTGATGTCGAACTGTTCAGTGTATTCCTTAATTTTTGGTGTTGAAAAGAAAAATGTCTTTTGAATACCAATGAATGATCAGATACTTCGCTGCATACCGAATTTACCTAAGAAGAAAGAAATCGAAGGTGAAATTTTTCATCGACGAACGACTTACCGATTAATTTTTTTCGGATGAAAATCAACGAGAAAATAAAATTCGCAGTATATACCTGGGACACTCTGTGTGATATATAGCAGGCATCTGCAGTTCGGTTTCGGTATTGCATGTGTGATATCGAAATAAAGTAATTTCAAGTGTCGGAGTCCCAAAAATACCTACACTTGGGCGATGCCGCGTCAGAAACTAAAATATCCACGGAACCTAAACCTGTGCGGCAAAGCGCTATATATACATATATATGTATATACTAAAGTATGTACTAAAGTATATTCTCGAGTTAATAAAAACATTAATAATAGCAGAACTTGCCCATAGACTGCAGAACGAACTCGCATCATTCACCACCACGGCACTATGCCTCATAACTCATTAATTCGTTCTCCATCCTCTTGGACAATTTCCGGTTACCAAAGTAGATTCATATTCCACATCATTCCATCGGTTTTTTTTTTTTTTTTCAATTGTTTTGTAGTAATTAGGAACGGTGATAGTCTCTTAATGATTTCGGGAGCTGCACCATACACTCAGAAAAAGGTCTTGTTGACACAACCAAAATTTGGTTATTATATGGATTATTTTTAGCACTCGGATTCTGGCCAATCAGAGCGCGGTATTTGATGATGTGAAGGACATCCCAATTCGTTATTATACTGATAATTTACTCATAGCTTTTGATAATTTACCTCTAGCTTTGCAAATGTTTTTATAACTGTCAAATACCGTGATAAAAGTCAAAGAATTTCGTGAATAATTTCTAATTTTTTCTAACCTGCCGCTCTCTGCTTGGCCAAATCCGAATGCGAAAAATAATCCGTCGAATACCACTCGACCTTCAAAATGAATCGGTTATTTCCCTCATGTTTTGATCCTGCGTGGCAACGAAAGGGCCAAGTTTTGCACAAAAATCCCTCGCGCTGCGCGCTCGTGATTTTAGATCTACAAAACTTAGCCCTCTCGATGCCACGCAGCAAAACAATCGGGAAATATCCGATAATTTTGAAGGTCTTGTAATATTACTACTGACAATCACATTTTTTGTTCAGTCAATCAAACTTTTTGTTCAGTCAACCAAAAATTTCGTTGGGATAACCAAAATTTTGTTGGGAAAACCAAAATTTGTTGGGACAACCAAAATTTTGGCTATTCCAACAAAATTTTTGGTTGACTGAACAAAAAATTTGATTGTCCATATAATAACCCAAATTTTGGTTGTCGCAACAAGACCTTTTTCTGAGTGTATTTTTCGAAAATCGTTGCGGAAATTTAATACCGCAATGAAAACAGGCCGCTAATGATACAGTTTGAAATTTTATCGACTATGTTTATTGGAATGAACGATATGGCCGCCAAGATTTCCCGATTTATCTTTACTAGACTCCTTTTTTTTTTTACGGAATCTGTCGGAACTTTGAGGGAAAAAGTTTATTAGAAGACTGTTGCAGCAAGTATCATCAAATACATTATAACGAGAATAACAGAGATCTATGCTTCGTAGTCTTGTATAGGATTAGGGGAATTGATATCTGCATTAGCGAGCGGTGAAGACTGCAGGATACAGGCCATCAAAATTGATGATCCCAAAAAAAGATCAGAACAAGTTGAAATTTTGATAATCCAAAAATTCAACATATCGATGTACAAAAAAAAAGCAGAATTCGAATAATATTCTTCGAAAGTCGAGGTGCAGATCGTCAAATAATGAACGAGGTGTGAAACTGCAGAGAATGACCGAATACCCACGCTGATGAAAAACGGCAATTCCTTTACTCTTCAATTAGACGACTGATTGAAAGATGTGAAAAAAATGATGACGAGACGACTCTTTCATCTGGAATCAAAAGGCTTTTTTTATTCAAATCTGAATTATTATCAGTTTGCTAATTCTGTAATTCTGATTTCTCCAAACCCACGACGTGCGGAGATGAAGAATCAGAGTCGCCTTGAATTCGTCAACCGCCAAATCATGTGTTTCACACTTTTTCACCGGGTTTTACCTTAAACAGCAAAACAACTGTGTATTACGTAAGCAGGCCATAGGAACAAGTCCTCGGATCTAAAAAAACGATCCCTCTCAAGGCACGTCGAAGTACCTTCAAGGCAATATATTCACGAGATTAACAAGAAACACAACGCGATTGCTGCAGGTGCCCGTTTATTAGAAAAGCTGAAATAGTTTTCCGAAATTAGAACTGCATCGACTGATTGACAAAAATCATGAGCTATTACGTATACAAATGGGACAGTATCTTCATCGTATCTATATTTTCGATTCTATGGATCTGAGCAGGTGGTATCATTTTAATCAGAGAAATAAAATGAGAAGTGCTTGGGTAATCTAATCGAAAGCACAATTCATGAATCCAGTTAATAAAAGGTTTTCCTTCGACTGTACTGCAATACATCAATACCGTTTAGAAACTGTTATTAAATTTGTTCGTGCCTCAGCACGAACCCGCGGTATAAGTACAAAATAAAATCTATAGATATATACGTATAGAGTATATATTCTTGCGTCTCATCATCAGCTTGCAGCAGCCCTAGCTAACGTAACGTAAGTTTCGAGAGTTAACTTTGTCTAATTTTATACGTTTTTCGTTGTGAATCCCTCTGGAACGCCATACGTTTCGTAACCGTGACACGAGAACAGCCGGACAGACATATCCACTCATCGGTTAGAGGTGGAGCGAATCTTTTCCCTTTTTTCTGTTTTTTTTTTTTTACACTCTTTCATCTCACGGTTTACCATTTTGTTATTCCTTAGCAATATCAGCCGAGGAACTAAGGTCGAATGTGAAATTGGATTGGAAATTGTTTACGGGATCGAAAGAATTCGGAAAAATCGTTAATGGGGAAAAGATTCTTCAATTCTGTGTACTTTGATGAAATTAAAGTATTACGTAACGTTAACGTAACTGAATTTTCACATATAATACCACAAAAGCTTCAAAATTATCGGGTATTTCCCGATAGGTTCGTTGCAAACAAATGAAGGAGTCAAGTTTTTCAGTTTACAAAATCACGAGCGCGAAGCGCGAGTGATTTTTCTGAAAAACTTGACGAGTTCGTTTGATTGAAGTGAACCTTGAGAGAAATACCCGATTAATTTTGAAGCTCGAGTGGTATTCGAGGGATTATTTTTCCATCCGAATTTCGGCCCATAGAATTGCATCATGAGACAAAATCCACAGTTAAAAATCCAAATTTAAAGGTCACAGAATCATAATTATAATTTAATCTGTCAGATTCGATGGAGCGTTAACTGTATTGGAAAATCTTTTGTTTTTTTATATATAGCTAACATGAAAAATTACCGCGGTGAAAGCACACGTGAAATTACCAGTGGAATTGTCAAAATTATCAGTTAAATATCGTGTAGGCTATGCAAAATAACATCGAATGGTGCAATTCTATTGGCTGAAATTCGGATGGGAAAAATAATCAGAAAAATTCACTATTTCATGGCTCAAAAGTCAAATGTTGTAAAAGTTGCTAGACCCGGGAATTGATGCACGTATTTTGCTTTATTTTTTAAACTATTTAAGTCATGAAATTAAGAATTTTGTCCCATCAAGGTCTGCGTACACTATGGCGCGGCGATGCACGGCGCGGCGAATCGTTACGAATCGTCACAAAATGTTCGGAAGTTTTTTGATTTCGCGGATTCTAGAGCAATACTATTTTTTTCAGAAAAAACTCACGTGTTGATACGAAAAAAAGTAAAAACCTTGACCAAAATTTATGCACGGATAGCTTCCGATCGAAATGCTGTAAGAGCGGCTAGACATTAAGCCAAAATATGTGGGACCAAACTTGCATTGTACAAAATATATACCTATATATGTATTTTTTTTTCCAAAAAATATCGGTGAAAAATTTTTGAACCGGCTCATTTTGAAATAATTCTTCATCAGAGCTATTCCATATCCAATGTAAAAACCATCTATAGACTCTATTTTTGCACGAAGCGAACATTTTTTTGGCCTTTTTTGCGTTTTTGACGCCTGGGCTCGGATAATAATCGAAATGTGACACATTTCGACCAAAAGGAGGTGGGTGACTAGAGATGGGCCTTAACGTTACGAACTTCAACCTCATGTACTTTGACACGATAACCGCCGAACATTATCGACAAGAAAATAATTGACAAAGGCTTATAGAAGCTTATAGAAACCGGAAGTCATTATGAAAAGTCGTTTGACATATCGACGACAAGTAGATTACACGTTGTAGCTGAAAGCAAACGATTTAAGTTGACAGCTTCGACTTCTTATCGATACAAACACAACCTTGATTTGTCTCGACTCAATCTGACATAATTGCAAGGTATACTCAGAATTTTAGATTGGTCATGCTCCTTCAAGCTACGCAACATTTTCGTTCGCTAATGATCATTAATCAAACAAACTTATAAGCTATAGTATAGGAATGAGATAAAATATGAAGTTGAACGTTCGTAACGTTAACGTAACACAATTATTGGAAGAAATTCACTATTTCATGACTCAAACGTTGTTGGAGTTGCCAAATAGCCGAGATGAGTGGGTTTTACTCGATTCGGGAAATTTTTGACCGTATTTTGCTGTTTCTGAACCGTTCAAGTCATGAAATAAAGATTTTGTCCCATCACCCGAGTCGAAAAGATTCAGCATTATTTGAAGCTGCTCAAACTGCTAGCTCACGGTTAAGCAAATTAAAAAATCACTATTTAAAATACATTGTAAAAAAAACCTGAATTCAAACTGAAAGGCCAGGTTATTTCACTTATCAGGACTAGCAGGCTAAAATTCAGTTCGAATATTTAATGATTTTACCATGCAGCAGGTTGATCAGCTTAAAAATAAGTCCAAAGTCTACAATAGTTTCAACCTGACTGACCTACAGGTTGTTCAGCTCGGATTCAGTTTGATATTAACGTCTTAGAATAGGCTGGCACCCGAGTCGAAAAGATTCAGCATTATTTGAAGCTGCTCAAACTGCTAGCTCACGGTTAAACAAATCAAAAATCACCATTTAAAATACATTGCAGAAAGAGCCTGAATTCAAACTGACAGGCCGGGTTATTTCACTTATCAGGACTAGCAGGCTAAAATTCAGTTCGAATATTTAATGATTTTACCATGTAGCAGGTTGATCAGCTTAAAAATAAGTTCAAAGTCTACGATAGTTTCAACCTGACTGACCTACAGGTTGTTCAGCTCGGATTCAGTTTGATAATAATGTCTTAGCAGGCTGGTCAGTTTCTAATCAAGTTGAAAATTTTATGATGTAGCAGGTTGTTGAGTTTGAAAATGAGTTGAAAGGCAAAGCTACTTTCAACCTGACAAGCCTACAGCTCGGTCAGTTTCAATTCAGTTTGATTTTATTGTCTCAGCAGGCTAGTCAGTCTGAAAAAAGTCTGAAAAATTTATATTTGTTTGAAGCTGCAATTCAGTCAGGCTGAATTAAATTTCATGAGCAGGCTAGTCAGCTTGAAATTAAAGACTCTAATGGGCTGAGAAGTTCGAATCAAGGCTCAATTCAGGGTAGTCAGTTTGAGATTTAGTTCAGTTCGGCATAGTCAGCTTGGTTTAAGGTACAATTCAGCTTTGGCAGCTTGAATTAATGCTGAATCTTTTCGACTCGGGCAGTTTGTTGCGTTAACGTTACGAACTTCAACCTCATGATAAAATGACATTTTTTCTTTTATCTCGCAAACGAATGAACAGATTTGATGTTGACCTGTGTTGTTTTGTTGTTGTTGTTGTTGTTAGTTTTCCAGATTTAGAACTACTCGGATTTTGGATTTGATCGATCGAGCAGTTTTCCAGTTATATTCAAAGAACGAATTTGTGCAGAACTTTTTTTGTTGCATTGATCATATCTCGAGAACGGATTGACGGATTGAGACGATTCTGGTCAGAGGCTTTCATTTGATACCTGAATTTTTATTTCGAAATAAAAAACGAATGTCTACAAATTTTGTGAAAAGGAAAGCGAATCAAGAGATTGTTGAAAGAAAAATGTCGAGGCGAATGATATGTGTTCTTTTAAGTAATGTGGAAAGAGTTGGTACACATCGTAATTATTATATCTTATCTATATACGCTATATCTCTGTATCTCTCTGATTCAGTTTCTGTTTTATAAAGTTTAAAATGCTCGAAGCGTGAGTCATTGACTCTAGAACTCGAGTTCTACAAAATGATAATATTTAGGATTTGCGGTATATCGTGGCGGCCAGCCGCCCACGAGAATTAAGTCAGCGCAATGAATGATCGCTCTCGCTCGCCTCCCCGGCCTTTAGTTGTATCGACTGCTAACCGTGGAAGAGATTAATCGCCCGCCAATTCGTGCAACGTGTTACTGTGCAGTAACGCGTGTGTAGACATCGATAAGATGAAAGTTTGTCAGAACGAGATCCATGCTGTTGGGAAAATATTTATACGTACATTAGACTCGCGCGTTCATTTCAAATTCAAAGGTTTTCTGTTGCAAGATCAAAAGCGGTGGCTATTGCAGTCCGTAAGCTATTTTGCATCCTACTGATGCAGTTCAAACAGTTTCAATTTTATTGCCGGCTATGAGGCGTGTCAATCACGTGTAAATCGACTATGGTAATTAAGTTAAATTAAACTTGCAACCCAGAAGCAACATAAACTGTAAATGATAACTGGATTCGAGCTATTGCAATATACTAGACTTATATAAAACAAAAAGACAAGATGGAAGTCGTCGTCGTCGAGAATTTCTCCACCTCGCTACTTTGCGCGCATTTTTTAGGCGGAGTTAATTTCTCGAACGAAAACTAATATCGTAGTAAAATCCAACAGAAATGAACGAACAACTTTGTCCTCTGCGACTTTATTCTCGGAAAAATCGTACGAGCAACAGAAGGCTATTGATAAAATTAAAAATTCGACCGTATATTCATCCTGCCATTTGTTTCGCCATTTTTTTTGTTGGTTTTGTTATTTTCTGGTTTGAATAATTTAACGCGGTAGATGATCAATGATCGGGAAAAATGGAAATGAGAGCTAAAAAATAAAACGGTCAGGGATGTTGATTTTTCATTTATCAACAGTGTAGCTTAGATATTGGTTAGTTACATTGCACAGACCTGATGCCCACAACGTAAAGTAAAGCACACAACACCCGCCTATTTTTGTACACGCGGTTAGCTCAGCAGTAGCAGTTCAAATTTTACTACAGTTTGAATTTCAGGCAAGTGTATGTATGCGGACAGCGAGTTCGTAACAGCTCATTGGATCAACGAAAACAAACACGATAGTGTTTTGTGTTAAATCTTCGATGTACGTAAACATATATTGCGAAGATTAACAACGGTCTACGTATAATCTATCCATATACAGCGTGATTCCCAAGTCGCGGAAAAGATTTCACATGCAGATTCCTTGTCGAAATCTAAGAATAAAGTTCCTTAGCAAAAACTTCAAGGGAGCGGTCGTTCCTGAGTTATAGAAGGTTTAGTCCACCCAATAAGACAGCCGTAATGTGACGTGCTCAGTCTCGTAGCAATGCTGTCAAACCAATAGTGCCCGCGTCGTATGAACTCTGCCCGAAATTTCGGTTGATTATTTCGTAATTTTTAGTCTTTACGTCGTCCGGTCGGTCATTCTCGTGCCCTACGTCGTTCACCCCGTAGTTGACGTTGTCCAGGTGGTCAAACTGGTGACTTACATTCCCCAGGTCTGTTGCTTCGTAGCGTTCGTTATCCAGGTCGTCAGGCTAGTGATTTCCGTACTCCAGGACTTTCGCCCCGTGGTTGACCTTGTCCAGGTGGTCAAACTTGTGACTTACATTCCCCAGGTCTTTTGCTTCGTAGCGTTCGTGATCCAGGTCGTCAGGCTAGTGATTTCCGTACTCCACGACCTTTACTGGTGACTTACGCTGCCCAGGTGGTCCGCTTCGTAGTTTTCACTCTTTGTTGTCTTCAAGTTGTTGATCTCCGTGCTCCAGGACTTTAGCCACGTAGTTTGCGTTGTCCAGGTGGTCAAACTGATGACTTACGTTACTCAGGTCGTCCACTTCATAGTTTTCACTCTCTTTGTCATCGTGTTGTTGATTTCCGTCCTCCAGGACTTTCGCCACGTAGTTTCCGTTGTCCAGGTAGTCAAACTGGTGACTAACATTCCCCAGGTATTTTGCTCCGTAGCGTTCGTGATCCAGGTCGTCAAGCTAGTGATTTCCGTACTCCACGACCTTTACTGGTGACTTACGCTGCCCAGGTCGTCCGCTTCGTAGTTTTCACTCTTTGTTGTCTTCGAGTTGTTGATCTCCGTGCTCCAGGACTTTAGCCACGTAGTTTGCGTTGTCCAGGTGGTCAAACTGGTGATTCACATTCCCTAGGTCTTTTAGCTTCGTTACTCAGGTCGTCCGCTTCGTAGTTTTCACTCCGGTTGTCATCGGGTTTCCTCCAGGACTTTCGCCACGTAGTTTACGTTGTTCAGGTAGTCAATCTGGTGATTCACATTCCCTAGGTCTTTTGCTTCGTTACTCAGGTCGTCCGCTTCGTAGTTTTCACTCCCGTTGTCATGGAGGACGGAAATCAACAACCCGATGACAACGATAGTGAAAACTACGAAGCGGACGACCTGAGTAACGTCAGTCATCAGTTTGACCACCTAGACAACGTAAACTACGTGGCGAAAGACCTGGAGGACGGAAATCAACAACCCGATGACAACGATAGCGAAAACTATGAAGCGGACGACCTGAGTAATGTCAGTCACTAGATTGACTACCTGGACAACGTAATCTGCGTGGCAAAAGTCCTGGAGGACGGAAATCAACAACCCGATGACAACGGGAGTGAAAACTACGAAGCGGACGACCTTAGTAACGAAGCAAAAGACCTAGGGAATGTGAATCACCAGATTGACTACCTGGACAACTTAAACTACGAGGCGAAAGACCTGGAGGACGGAAATCAACAGCCCGGTGACAACGATAGCGAGAACTATGAAGCGGATGACCTGAGTAACGTCAGTCATCAGTTTGACCACCAGGACAACGTAAACTATGTGGCGAAAGTCCTGGAGGACGGAAATCAACAACCCGATGGCAACGATAGTGAAAACTACGAGGCGGACGACCTGAGTAACGTAAGTCATCAGTTTGACCACCAGGACAACGTAAACTATGTGGCGAAAGTCCTGGAGGACGGAAATCAACAACCCGATGGCAACGGTAGTGAAAACTACGAGGCGGACGACCTGAGTAACGTAAGTCATCAGTTTGACCACCTGGACAACGTCAACTACGGGGCGAACGACGTAGGGCACGAGAATGACCGACCGGACGACGTAAATACCAAAAATTACGGAATAAGAAACCGAAATTTCAGGCAAAGTTCATACGACGCGGGCATTATCACTTTTACAGAATTGCTACGAGACTGAGCACGTCACTTTACGGCTGTCTTATTGGGTGGACTAAACCTTTCATAACTCAGGAACGACCGCTCCCTCGAAGTTTTTGATGAGGAACTTTATTTTTAGATTTCGACTAGGAATCTGCATGTGAAATCTTTTCCGCGACTTGGGAATCACGCTGTATTAACTCGTACCGATACCCCACAACCAGGCTGTAGAATAAATTGCACAAATATCAAAATTTCGTGCTTTTCGAAAAGAATTTTTTTCAAATCGCTACTGCACTGATACGCTTTGAAAAAATTGTTCTATCGATTAAGCTTTTTCATAGCTGATTACCGGTACGCTGAGACATAATTCAAAATTATTTCAGATTTTATGGGCTTCACTTTAGACAGATTCATTGTACAGAAGAAAAAGTGGTTCTCGCATGATATCGTTCATCGAAACTTCTTTAAATTTTGAAGTTATTCCGGGAATTAAATTCAATTTCTGATGAATGCAGAATTTATTGATTCAAAGTCATTTTTTATAAACGTTGAAAAAAAAAACGCGTGTTACGTGCTCAAAACTATCGAAAAACTGACCTCATCTATAATATTATTTAATTTATATCTTTATAGATTGTAGGTTTGATTCAACGTTGCAGTATAGTTAATTCAAAAAGCACATATCCGTATTGGGATCCTTGGAATGGGCGTGGCTTTGAAATTTTAGCCTTCTTTGAGTAGTTCTATTTTCGTCACTAGTTGGCGTATCGAGATTCTAAGCCTTCTCATTGGCTACTGTAGCCTTCTTTGAGTAGTTCCATTTTCTGCCACTAGTTGGCGTATCGAGGTTCTAAGGTTTCCAATCCCTAAGTCAGACATTTGAACATTTGTATTTCAATATTTGACTGAATATTTTCTGGTATAGCATGCGCACACCAAAAATAGCCGCGCTGATTACTTTTGAAACAATTACCAGGCAACGAGTTGTACAGAGGAAAAATGTCCTCGTCTTTGACGTCACAATGGTGTTATACCGTGATCGTAAATCACTGTGTTTAAAACATTTCTTTTCGTCGCCAATCGAGTAGAAAAAAAAAAAGACAAAAGAAAAAAACCAACGAATTTGTGGTAGTAAAGTCAGAGAAGCGTGAACGCTTTTTTTTCCGAACAAAAATAATTGTCCAATCATGCTGTAGGAGAGAGACCTCTATATCTACGTCGTCTATTTACGATTTCACCTTAACTAAAAAAACTGAACGCAACTAACGCGATTCAGTACTACTTCCAAATCCTTAAAAATTTTGTGAGCTACGTGCGTCAGTTTGTTCTCTTTTTTAATACAACTTCTCTCTAGTTACATGTGTACAAATTATTTCTTTTTTTCACCGTATAAGTAGTACCTTTTTCGTTTTTGAATAATTCATAATTGTGTAATCAATTATTGCTCTCTGAAAAGTAGCAAAATTTTACCAAATAATGCGGCGGAGTAGGAAAAAATACTGCTCTTCCACGCTTCTTCTATAGTATCGATGAATTCCAAGTTGCATACTCTCCGGGCGCAACTGTCGCAGTCTTCAAATGATTCGAATAAAATTAACGACAAAGTGCTATTTGAGGATTTGAATAAACATTATCCATCATATAGGTTTAATATGTCTTGTATTCATGATCCAGCTGTTCAAATTCCCAGACGATTTTGTCTCACGTTATATCTTCGTCAGTAGGGGAAAGGTGGGTAGCCCCGGACAGCGGGTACCCCCGGTCATCTCAAGTTTTGGACACTTACGCACAAATAAATTTGAAAAATAAAACGACGTGAAAATTAGGGCAACGATCTTGGTCACATTTTCGCATTTTATTTTGCAAATTTATTTGTTCGTGAGTGTCCAAAACTTGAGATGACCGGGGGTACCCGCTGTCCGGGGCTACCCACCTTTCCCCTATACAATTTATTGCATGAATTTGCAGCTGTATAGATGAAACGTAGAACTTATGTCTTTCGTTTGTTTTGTATCATTATAGCCATGAAGTTCTTTCTGGTAAACCTCGCCGTCTACATCCTCGCCTCTGACTTCACGGTCCTGGGAAGTGACCTGAGCTTTTTCGCGCCTGCAAAAGCACGCACAAAATGTTACTCCTACAAAACGCCGAGGTCAGTGAAAAGCAGTGATTGCACTGGACTGGAACTCAAAGAAGTCCCACAATATGTAGACACCGGCACTCAGGTTAGACTTCATTTACTGTTCATATTTTCATGTACAAATATGGCTGCACTTCAATGGTGAATTGGAAATCCAGTGTTCGATGTTATTTTGTGCAAATTTCATTCACCAATCGCAGTGAGCATCAGAGAGAAGAGGAGCATTTTAAAACTTTGATGAGAATAGTTTATTCCATTTTCAGGCAATCGACCTCAGGAAGAACAGGCTCAGAAGACTTACCGGTGGTAGTTTTTCCAGGTATACAAGCCTGGAAAACCTTTACCTAGACCAAAATATAATTTTGGAAATCACGGACGACGCCATCAATGATCTTTCATATCTTAAACTTTTACGCCTGTCGGAGAACGTGCTGAACCATCTACCCCCTAGTCTCTTCCAATTGCCATATCTTGAGGAGTTACGTCTGACGATTAATGAGTTGAAAGACGATGCTTTTGAACTCGAAGTCAAATCACCACTCGTTTTACTTGAAGTTGGAGAAAATCACCTGACAAAGATTCCTGCCATTGGACCTCAACCGACATTGGATACTTTGAATCTGACCAAGAACGAAATCAGACACATCTCGGTTGAGGATGTGGCCCCGTTTTGTGCCTTGAAGACGTTAGATCTGACGGGGAACCCCATCAGTTTTGAGCGCTCAACCTGCGATTGTTTCTACTTCGTTACATGGACGAGAGACCATGCAGTAAAGGTGAATCCAACGTTTACCTGCAACAACGAGACCTTCGAAGCTTGCGGAAAAGTACCTTTCTCAAACAGAACGATGGAGGCATCTGCTGAATGCATGGAACTGATCAAGACCCAAGCGGCTGCAGTTCAAGCAAAGAAGACCTGGACAATCGCGGGTTCTTGCATCGGTGCCTTTCTATTCTGTATACTCGTATGGGTGTACTGTGCCTTCAAGAAAAACAAAAAGAGAAATCGAAAATTGAAGGAGGAGCAGAGAGTGGCGGCAAATAATGCCAACACCGAGTTGCTGAATGGTAATTTACCGGATCGACTTTCGGTAAAGGCGTTGCAAGAGTAAGAACAACTCTTCTTTTGGACAGCCGGTTAGTTCTGTGCTTTTTCTTTTTTTATCATATTGGAGGGACCAAAATGTGCATAATGTGAAACGCGACGATCCCCAAACGTCCGGACTATATTTGCACTTAAAATATTGTGCTGGTGTGATGAACATGCCTTTTTGCACATTGAATATTTAACATATGAAACTGTGCCTTATAATTAGATAATTATCAGTGCTGATGTGGCTGGCTGACTTCGTTGCATATTTTTGACAATTCCGTCAAACGGTAGACTATATAATCGTAAAATGGATGAATATGTGGAGGTTTGTCTGTGCAGACAAAGGCCATTATAGAGAGCGTGGATAAAATCCCAGGTGTAAATTGCGTGTGATTGTATGTATGTATGTATGTATGTATGTATGGATAAACAAAGTATGCAAAATGCAATATATCGCAAGTTATATGGAATTGAAAAGCTCCTTTACGACTTTCATCAGCAGAATTGAAATATAAATCGTTGTAACTACTAAAAATATTTTGATAATGTAGTCGTTTCGATTTCGAATCTGTTTAAATTGAAGACTAGTTGTGCAACCAATGCCAACAGCCAATGGCTGTTGACTTTTTGTATACGTTTAGTTATAGTTGTATCATTGTACTTTCGTACATTCGCAAAATATTGTTTAAATATTGTTTCGGATTACCACCTACCAAGTAGAAATAAATTCATACTTATAAGTTCCTATTCACTTATATCAACTATCATCAATCAGTCTGTTTTTATAACTTGTGGGACATTCAGTTCTCCAATTTCACCATTTTGTAATCCTTCATTTCACGGCCAATGACGTTTAGTGCTAAATTAACTAACGTTAATCGACCATGAATCGATAAATAGGAAAAGTGTAGGTAGTATTTATTGAGATTATCATTTATGTCTGTCTCACAAGTATATAAATCAAACTGACCAGATGGTGATAGATAATTGGTATACATGTGTAGTACGTAGTATTACATATTGTCCATAAGTCAGATCGAACGAGACAATGAAATAAACGATATTATTTCACCAATATAATATATATTATTTAAAATAGTACCTACCTTAATTTTTTTCATTTCTGTATATTTATGTGTCAACATTTGTGTATAACTGTAAAGTTTTTTTTTATCGAATTTTCGATTCGATGTTACGATTTCATTCTTTTTTTTTTTTGTTTTTCTTGTTTTTTTTTTTTATTTTCGCCGAAAATATTATACGCAAGGTATAGATAATCGATGTTAATAAATTAACACAATCTTCCAAAGACGTATATTAAAAAATAATAATAATAAAAAAAAAAAAAAAAACAAATATCATTTCCTATTTTATAAAATGTGTATATATATATTATATTCCTTATCCCAATGTGTTAGTTACTGTCTATAAGTTGGTAAGTATAATGAATATTATAACATGATTTATACATTATCCAACAATAGTATAGGTATTGCAGGTACTTTTTTCATCAATAAATTTGAACAATTAAATATCGTCGTTTTAATTGATTGAACAGATAATCTATATAATGTTCGTTGTAATATATATGGGGAATTCCACCCCAACCCAACCTACGTCTGACCCTCACCCCTTCCGATTCGAGTCATAATTTTTCATGTTGTTCCACCTTTTCGAAAAAAACATTCTGAATTTTTTTCAGATTTTTTGGAAACCGTCCGATTTACCTATGATTTCTGAAAATGAACACATCGATAGCCCGAATTGAAAAATTTGAAAAAATTCTCAAAAATCCGGCTTTGGTTATGAAAATTTGTAGGCCCTTAGCCAAAGTGGGCAGACGTTTGCTTCTCATATTATTCAACGTTGTTCTCGGAAAAAAAACCCTAAACATCATAGAAGCGAACGTCTGCTCACCCTGGGTCAAGGCTTGAAAATTTTGATAAACGAAGCAGGATTTTTCAGAATTTTTTTCAGATTTTTCGATTCAAGTCAAAATTTGAATTTTGGAAAATTTTGGAAATCTTGACCCCGATCGAAAAATCTGAAAAAATCCTGAAAAATCTTGCTTCGTTTATCAAAATTTTCAAGCCTTGACCCAGAGAGAGCAGACGCTCGCTTCTATGATGTTTAAGGTTTTTTCCGAGAACAACGTTGAATAATATGAGAAGCAAACGTCTGCCCACTTTGGCTAAGGGCCTGAAAATTTTGATAACTAACTTTTGAGAATTTTTTCAGATTTTTCGATTTGGGCTATCGATGTGTTCATTTTCAAAAATCATTGGTAAATCGGACGGTTTCCAAAAAATCTGAAAAAAATTCAGAGTGTTTTTTCGAAAAGGTGGAACAACATAAAAAATTATGACTCGAATCGGAAGGGGTAAGGGTCAGACGTAGGTCGGGTTGGGGTGGAATTCCCCATATATATAGATTGGACAGATATTTCCCACGCTCTGGAGTCCCAGAATGGGGGGGGGGGGACATAACCGATTCATATATAGTTTTAATTATAAGAAATACGTTCGTCTTAATATCCTTTTGCGAATAAATTATTATAACCGCGATGATGAAAGATATAACGAGAATTACGATTATATTAAGGGGGGAATGGGGTATAATGCATGAAAAAAAACGCTTTTTTTATGATTTTTTTTCCAGACATCTGGTTAAAGTAAATCAATTTAAACATTTTGCATATTACAAAAGATCATTTGAACCACATTCAGTATTTTTTTTGCAGGAAAATATCGAGTAATGAGCCAGTGACAGAGCATTTTCGAGGACGCCTTTTCAAAAAGATGATCTGCGGTTCCAGGGATATCTCAACGTCGAGTTATCTGAAATTAAAAAAGTTTCAATATTTAGTTAAAGTATAAGTTTTCCCTCCCCCCAACGATCATTTTTAGGTTTTTTTTTTTTACTTTCAAATTTGTTGTGATTTTTTCAAGTCGAAATTGCGATTTTTTACGAAAAATTTCGTCATTTTTTAAATGGAAAACAACCTTAATATAAAAAAATTAAAAAAAAAAAGATCGTTGGGGAAAGGGAAAACTTATACTTTAACTGAATATTGCAACTTTTTTGATTTCAGATAACTCGACGTTGAGATATCGCTGGAACCGCAGATCATCTTTTTGAAAAGGCGTCCTCGAAAATGCTCTGTCACTGGCTCATTACTCGATATTTTCCTCCAAAAAAAATACTGAATGTGGTTCGAATGATCTTTTGTAATATGCAAAATGTTTGAATTGATTTACTTTAACCAGATGTCTGGAAAAAATTCATAAAAAAAACGTTTTTTTTTCATGCATTATACCCCATTCCCCCCTTAAATGATTGCAGATTTACAGGAAATTTAACGTTCTAGTTATAACATCAATAAGATTAAAAAAATTCTAGTCTTTTGCATGAAGTTTAGTATGTATAAGTTCCAAAATCCGTGTCACGTATATATATATAGTGTAATAAATCGTAGTACTATACATTCAATCGTAATAATTGTTTTAATTCGCAGACACGTGGACTCGCGCAGTTTTAAAGCTATTCATTATTCATAAATCCAAACTCGCATGCTGGCTAGACAGGCTATAATTAAGTGCCCACACGACTGTATAATTAGTTATTAACATTATCCTAGAAAAGCGGCGGATACTAGAGCCGCATAAAGTGTAGCTAGTGCGCCTAGTTCTTGCAAGTTCTAGGCCGCTTCTCCACTTCCCGCAGTTCCCGCCAACCGCAGATATCTACTGTCTCTCTTCGTCCTCAGTTCTCTCCCTTCTCGTTCTCGCGGTTGCTAGTTCTCTCTCTGTCTCTGTCTCTCTTTCCGTCTCTCTTCGCTCTGTTTCTGGTTATAGTGGGATGACGTCACTCGGCGTACCGCGATTCGGTACACTGAGAACGTTGAGTAAAACCCAACCAACTCCACAGCCGTTATGGTACCCGCGTATCATTTTCGATTTACCGAGACAAGAGTAGTAAGAAATGAGTTGAAAATTCGTTCACGCGGTTAGGTAGAACGACGTATATACCGGCATGCATGGGGAATCTTTATATGAACAACAATCTATCGCCGAATTTGTTCCACGGAACATATTGACTTCTTTTTTTTTTTTTTTTTGTCAAGATATTCTGTGCACATTATTGTGCAATAAGAATCGATTATACTACTAACGCTGGGTAAAAACTACGCTACTTTCTCTGTTGCTCATCAAAGATCGGTCCCATAGCAACGCGGTATCTTGCCAACTCTGTAACGTTGAATCCAAAAACGATGTTATTATTACTTCGCGATGGTATTCGTCGAATTCTGATGATAATAAAATAAATATCAGGCTAGGCTCACATTTGGTTTATGGAATATTTCTACAACACGTTGTAGAATATGAATTTTAAAATTGAAACACAGTATTCTAATAATTGTAAAAAACAAGTATAGAGCCATCTTATGTTATCGTATGTTTTGTTTATGTCAAGATAATATCGATAAGCTGCAGTGGTGTATTGCACTAGTGCGTCAAACAGGGGCGTTACACAAGATCAGAGCACCTGCAGTTGCACCAAGCACGTTCTCAGTATAATTTGAAAAGTAACGGTTCAATGGATTTGTTTTTGCTTGTAATATCAAGTTGACAAAAATTTAGTGTATTGTTTTCTTCGTTTGTTTTATATTTAAGTAACATAAAGCGAATTTTTTGCGATACTGATAAAAAGAATTTTATTTGATTCAAAAAAAAAGAAAGAAATAAATAAAAAAAATAATAAGATCATATCGGGTTCGAAAAATATCCGTATCTATGCGCCGTTGGCAGCACTTGCAATTTGTAATTAAATCCAATATGGCCGCGTCTGCAGTCCGGTGCAATTGATAAGTTAGCCTTTATCCCGTAAGGGTTGTTGTGTTATAAATTGGTATAATGTATCCTTGATTGTCTATAATACGCGCGCGATATCACGTTAATAATAGATAATTTAGTGATGATCAACGAAATAACAGACGAAGATGCTGTCCAAGCGACAAACGACGACGCTAGCGAGTGCAAGAGGTGCGCGGTTCAGCTCGGTTATTGGACCGACCCGTTCATACCGCTTTTTGTTAAACAAACGAATCGTAAAGCGCCTGAAATAAATCGGGGATATTACGCGAGAGTAAAAGGCATCGAAGTATTCATCGACAAGTTTCTAAAGGTATCTAAACAACCCATTCTATCATATTATAAACTTATTACGCATTTGACAGGTCACGGAACATGTCAATATCGTATAACCTAGAAACAACCAGATACAGCTGATCTCGGGGATGCGCAGTCCTGCCAACCTTGACCGCGGAACACCACACGGCCCGGTCCAGTTTTACTATGCGCCACTTTCATCTCGGTCTCAAATATAGGTCATCACAGAAAAACTATATCAAATTCTGTTTTATCCGATATTTCAGACTACTACCAAAGAAAAATATGTTTATTAAAAAAGAAAAAAAAAAAAACTCGAATAATTTTATTTTATTATTTACCATTATC
The DNA here is from genome assembly GCA_943736025.1 of Tenthredo mesomela. NCBI lineage: Eukaryota > Metazoa > Arthropoda > Insecta > Hymenoptera > Tenthredinidae > Tenthredo > Tenthredo mesomela. The sequence continues at coordinate 7,459,032 of OX031021.1, forward strand.
AACCCCCCCCCCCCCCCCCCCCCCAACCCCCCGTTTTCTACATCGTTCGTAATAACGAAAAAAAACGATTAATGCCCGAATTTTCGAAGATTCTAGTCTACTATAGAGGAATTAGTTCATCTCTTTTTATTCGCCCTTTTGCTCATAATTTTTTAAACACACATTGCAGTTTTTGACGAATCAACTTTTTTGTGCCATTGCGTACATGATTTCATAAAAACTATCGTACCTACAGGGTTGAGATTCGACACAATTTGTCTGTAGATTTTTTTGCACGGTGTGAACTACGTACGTTGAAATCGGTCCAGAAACTTTTGTGATATAAGCAAAATCCAGATTGTTAATTTTTACAAATAACATACTTACTATGAATATAATGCGGTTTACGTAGTTCACACAGTAGACATATCTGTCTGGAGTAATTGTGCGAAATTTGGATCACGTCGGATAAACGGTACCGGAGTAATCTTGTACGAAATCAATTAATTATGCGCTTGCCTATGAAAACTGTGAACACTTACTAGTCGAATTTTCTCCAATACATCAGAATGGCATTTGACAGAGTAATAATGATCAATGTGACAATTGCTCTGTACTCACTTGTATGTAATTGTTTCTGAAAATCGAACAGATGTCTGGAGACAAGAGTCAAATAATAAACTTGGGTTCGGGCTTTGATACGTTATACTGGAAACTCAGAGACGCGGGTAACAGCCCTCAGAATTTCATCGAATTGGATTTTCCCAGCGTTACAGCAAGAAAATGTTATCACATTAAGAGGCATAAGCAGTTGATAGACAGACTCAACACCGAAGGTATTTTCTATACCAGTTGAAAGTTTTGCAGTTAATTAAAATTTCCTACATTTCTAGTAAAATCGACAATTGAATTGGTTCTCTTCTTGTTTCAGATGGTGAAATAAGCTTTTCAGCTACGGATTTACACGCAGCTAATTATCACCTGATGGGTATAGATCTGAGAAACATATCTGAACTAGAAAACAAGCTTGCTCAAGCTGAGGTGAACTTCAATTTACCAACGCTATTTCTTGCGGAGTGCGTTCTCGTTTATATAGACACTAACGCAACTTCGACGCTGCTTCAATGGATAGCAGGAAAATTTTGTAACGCTTTGTTCGTTAATTACGAACAAGTTAACATGAAGGATAAATTTGGAGAAGTTATGCTATCCAATCTCAGAGGTCGTGGTTGTCTCTTAGCCGGTGTTGAGGATTGCGAAAGTTTAGAGACTCAGCAGAGAAGGTGACTATAAGCGTTGAACACAATCTGATTATTGACTTGATTATAAACAATCTAATTTTTTTCTTACAGGTTTACAATAAACGGTTGGGAAGGTTCTAACGCGTGGACGATGGTCGAAGTATACGACTCTTTATCATCTTCGGAACGAACTCGCATAGAACAGATTGAGATGTTGGACGAAAGAGAACTGCTCACGCAATTATTGCAGCATTACTGTATCGCAGTTGCTTGGAACGGTCAAACATTCAAAAATATATCCATAGCTCAGGGCTAGTTTATCTTTTATTTTTTTTCTTCAATTCTTGTCCTGTAGCGATGTTAACACCCCTGGTAAACGGAGAATAAGAGGGGAAAGAAAAAAGTATTTTGAACATCGTAAAGTGTGTATATACATATAATATACAAGATAAAACAAAAGAGAAGGAAAAGAAAAAGAAAAAGAAAAAAAAAAAAAAGGATAAGCAAATGTTTTTGATGTCAAAAGTAATTTTGCGTATCGTTATTATAGTACAAGGTCAATAGAAGTATGGAGAGTCTCGTTTATTTCTTATATTTTATCAAACTGGGTAAAGTTATTGCGATAACGAAATTTTAAGACCCGAAAAATTGTTTTAATTTCAATTTGATTGTTTTTTCAAAACTAAAAAGTGGGAAAGGTGGCGTATTTGAAAAGATTGAATCTGAGATCGCATTCTGAGCCTTTATCTTTACTTTGGGACTTTGCAGCGAAGTGCAGTCTTTGTTTTTCTGATTTTAGAATTTTTTAAACTATCAGAAATGATCGAGAGTTTTTATCAACGCTACTAAGACCCTGTAGATCGGAAAAATCAGTAAAATACCGCACGGCAGTTATAGTACCTCGCATTAAATAAACACAGAAAGTATTTTTCCTTATATTTTTTAACGTTCGTAGTTTCCTAGTTTTCGAAAATTTTAATAAAACGCAAAAAGAGATGATTGAAAAAAAAAAAAGAGGAAAGGAAAGGAAAGGAAATATTCGAAATATAAATAATAGGAGATATTTTACTACATTAGACTGCTGTGCAGTAGGTTTTACTGAAACCGAATATATAGATGTGTATACCTATATTATAGATACATATATACTATATGATTTGAAAAAAAAAAAAGAGTTTTAATAGATACTTGGCAGTATAAAATACACTAATTGTCAGTATAATGTACCGGTGCTCAAGTGATGGATATGAATTTTTCAAAAAAAAAAAAAAAAAAAAAAAGAGAAAAAAAAAAAAAGAGAAGAAACGTGATTATTAGATATTGTTAAATTCAATCGATTAATAGCTAAGTTAATCGTGGCTTTTATTTTACAAAAAAGAAAACGAAAACGAATAAAAAAAAAAGAAAAGAAAAGAAAAAGGTAATAAATTGATAAGATTGTCGTCGATAATACGAAGAAGTGATTACGATGAATTAATTATTATTGGTGCGCAGTATTTTTTTTTTTTTTTTTTTTTTGTAAATCAATAATACGTAATAAGAAAAAAGGAAAAAAATGACCCACATGATTCAAATAACTATAGTAGTATCGGAGCTAGTCAGCGTTGAAATCTTAACTGTATCTACAATATAATATGCTGTTATAAAGAAAGTGAGATTTTACTCGTCGAGAATAGAATAGTTATTCGAATAATCTTATATGAAAAAAAATGTCGATAAAAAAAAAAACAAAAAAAAAAAAAAATAATAATTATAAAAACAGGGGGGGGAAATTTTTTATTTTATTTTTTTTATAACGCGTGAAAAAAAGGAAAAAAAAAATAAATTAAATAAAAAAAAAAAAAAAAAAAAAAAACAAAGAGAAATGATGAAACTTTTTCTTATATATAATATAGTACTAGGTATTTGAAGTTTTGTTTTTTTAAATTTTTTCTTTTGTTTTTTCAATGTTTCTATTTTAAGATCATTATTTTATTTTTCTCTTATATATATCGTATACTAAATGCGTAATGTATGAATATGTTTCGTTTTAGCTTATAAGGTTGAGAAAATCAATAATAAATATGTACATCTCTATGTCTTCAATATTATACAGCTAATTATTGCAATTATTTACTATTCATAATTATATCTTTCTACTACCTATACACATCGTTATCATTTGAATCTTTCGTATGAAACAATGCTCGATATACGATCGATATTGCTTTTATTAATAATCTTGATATAGTATATTATATAATATATACCATATATGAGAAACTATTATTTCAATATCACTAAAATATTGCAAACTGTGAGCTTTTCAATAGCTCATTCAAGTTGGAAGACTGTGCTTCTTTCAAAGCGTAGAATCAATACCACTAGGTGATCTAGTGCCTCGTCAAACAAGATATTAGCATTTTATTTTAATCAATTATTTCACGATTTTCACTGATCTTCAGATAAGAGGATGAAATCGAATGTGACGTCACAGCTAGAAAAATTCATTCGCAATTCACGGACGTGTTGTTATCACAAAATAGAGAATATTTATGGTTTCGAACTCTGCAAGTGGTAGAAAATCCACGTACGGTTTTATTTTTGTCTCAATCATCATCGGCTAAGAGAATAATTGGGTCAAAGTCGCCAGGTGGATGATACACGTCCGCCATTACGCTGAATTTGTTTACGAACTATAACCTTACTCCTTTTCGATACAATAAAGAAAAACTTCTGTAGATATACCATCTATTCGACATATACGACCTCGAATAATAGAGTCACAACAATATAACTAAATTATCAATTATGATCACTATTTTCTTAGAAAGATTTCGTGGATAAGGTAAATGTATTTTCATGTTCAGGGGAATCAGGGTTGCGAGTGTAGTCGAAAACGGAAAACGAACAACATAACAGTTGGAAAATGATTTTCCTTATAAACTTGAAGCCTCAACAATTTTCTGGGGCTTTACGATTGTTGAGCTTAAAATAAAACATTATCTGATCATTTTGAACAACCGACGTTATTTATTTCGCATAATTAATCCTCGCGTATGTCTCAAGGATTTTTATGGATATTTGTGAGAAGTACAAGATTTCTGTTTTGATCAGGTTCTAAAATGATTTTGAGAAATTTTTATTACATGATATTGAAATCTTTTTAAATTAAATTTACTGCTTATAGGTGGAACATCGTATTAGAAGGTTTTCTACCTATTGCTACATGTGTATTGAGACACGTGAGATTTCTGTCGACAACGAGAAAGCTATTTGTTATAAATGTTGTTCATTCGTTTAGTTCTGAAAAGCGAATTAGCTCCTCTATTCGATGTACCTATTTAATTTCGACAAAAAAAATGTTTGATCTCTAATAATTATAGTGTCTGTACTGGCATTGTGATTGGAAGTCTTTTTCGTAAAATGTAAATGTTTGACCCGTTTAACAATTGTATAAGACCTCTCGATGTAAGACATGAAAAAATGGAGTTTATTCCATATCAACAAGTATAGCCGTTAGCAAAGTCGATTTCCCACACTGTTATGTTGTGACGTGAATGGTAAAAGAATTTCACGAACTTTTACTGTTCAGTAAGCGTTAGAAAAGTAAGTTTAGGTATTGTGCATCATCGAAATTCGAGCTACAACCCGAATTAAAATGCTCGGTTATAGCGGATGGAGTAGCGGATGGAGTAGCCCTTACGGAAAATATACTCAATTTTTGAGTGTAAACACTGAATTTTGGGTGTAAAACTCTTAAATTGAGAGTTGACTTTCAAATTTCGAGTGTTGAACTCCCAAATTGAAAGTGAACTCCCGAATTTCGAGTGTCGAACTCCCAAATTGAGAGTTGACTCCCAAATTTCGAGTGTCGAACTCCCAAATTGAGATTTGACTCCCAAATTTCGAGTATCGAACTCATAAATTGAGAGTTGACTTTCAAATTTCGAGTGTTGAACTTCCAAATTGAGAGTTGACTCCCAAATGAGTGACACCCGACAGAGGGTCAACACCCAACTGAGAGTCAACACCCAAGTTAGGTGTACGAAAGTACACCTTAGTTGAGAGTCACTACTGAGTATTATTTTAAGGGTTAGTTTGAGTGTTCTTTTGAGTGTTTTTTCCGTAAGGGCTAGGCCATGGCCCACCTCGCGACTTTGGCCTTCGTGCGCTGCTACCGAACTCTGAAATTGCAGGAAATGTAAATATTGGCCAATATTCTGTAACCTGCACACTCAAAAAGCGTTTGAATCAGCTATTCATAAAAAACGGCATAACCGTGAATTGAAAATGAAACTTTCTCGCCGCTGAGGCCACAACGCCATGTTTGAAATCGACTACAGCTACGGCCTCAAGCAGCCCCAAACCGTAGTTCAAAAGTCATAAAATGATTTTGAGTAAGACATAGTAGCTTCTATGATTAGAATTGAAACGTGCTCACTATACCAGCGAAATGATAACTTGAACTATTTCATTCTCTCTCAACCAGTTTAGTTCGTAAAAAAATTATATAACACAATCATTTATCAAGAAGATAGATACATAGCCATTTAATTAAATGTATTTTGCTGCTTATGAAGCAAGTATATACTAATATATTTATAATAGAAGCAACGAAAATGATTCGATATACGAACTATAATTGCTACAAAAGTATAAGCTCGTTGACTTTTGGACTGCACAATGGATATATATTTGTATGTGCTTCCATATATACTAGATGATTATTAACGTATGTAAAAAATTGAAAAAAAAAAAAAATATATATATATATATATATATATATTAGGGTGGTCCTTATTTGGGGTATGTTCGAATTTTTTCCGACGATAGTCCTAAATCGGTTCCAAATAAATCAGAAAAAACGCCTGCCAAGTTTAAGCCCTTAATATTAATATTAACCCGGCCCCCACGACAGTCAAAGTTTTAAATGGGAAATTGCATGTATTTTTTAAAACTAAACATTGAATTTCCATAACTCCGATGATTATTGATGAAAAAATCTAAAATTTGGTATAGTCATTTGCACTTGTAGGATGTACAAAATGGTGCATTCGAATTTTTTTTAGATAATTATATTCTGACCTTTTGATGCTTAACTTCGAGGGAAATTTGGTTTTTCCATCACACTGAAAGGTAAGAATAAAATGATCTAAAAAAATTTCGAATGCACCATTTTGTACATCCTACAAGTGCAAATAACTATACTAAATTTTAGATTTTTTTATCAATAATTATCGGAGTTATGGAAATTCAATGTTTAGTTTTGAAAAATACATGCTATTTCCCATTTAAAACTTTGACTGTCGTGGGGGCCGGGTTAATATTAATATTAAGGGCTTAAACTTGGCAGGCGTTTTTTCTGATTTATTTGGAACCGATTTAGGACTATCGTCGGAAAAAATTCGAACATACCCCAAATAAGGACCACCCTAATATATATATATATATATATGGGGAATTCCATGCCAACTTGACCAATGAATTCCCCTCACCATTTACGATTTGCTTCCAAAAAAAAATCTACAATTGTCCAAGTACTAAAACGGTCCCCTGAATTTTTTCAGATTTTTTGATCGACCCGTTTTTATTTTCATGAATTTTCAAACTGCCAAACATTTCGACACTTTTTAAAAATCTCAAAAAATTCTCAAAAATCTCATGTTCCACTACGAATATCACGCTACTAAGTCCATGATGGCGCAAATTTTTCTTCTATTTTTTTTTTTCAACGTTTTTAATGTAAAACTTGATAAGAAAACTTGATAAAAATGTTAAAAACGGTGAAAAAAGAGAAAAAAAGATCGCATCATCATGGGATTAGTGGCGTAATGTTCCTAGTGGATCTTAAGATTTTTAAGAATTTTTTGAAATTGTTGAAAAAGGTGGAAATATTTAGTAGTTCGAAAATTCATAAAAGAATAACTGGTCAATCCTAAAATTAGAAAAAATTCAGGAGACCGTTTTGGAGTTGGGACAATTGTAGAAAACATTTTGAAGCTGATCGAAAATGGTGGGGGAAAATCATTGGTCAGGTACGTTAGTCATGTTTATGTTAAAAACGTTGAAAAAAAAAAAATAGAAGAAAAATTTGCGCCATCATAGACTTAGTAGCGTGGTGTTCGTAGTGGAATATGAGATTTTTGAGAATTTTTTGAGATTTTTAAAAAGTGTCGAAATGTTTGGAAGTTTGAAAATTCATGAAAAAAAAACGACTCGATCAAAAAATCTGAAAAAATTCAGGGGACCGTTTCAGTACTTGGACAATCGTAGATTTTTTTTAAAAGCAATTCGCAAATGGTGAGGGAAATTCATTGGTCAAGTTGCGGTGGAATTCCCCATATATAATTTCTGCTGCATTTATATGTTACCAATATACATATATTCACGTATATATGTATACACGATGTGAATCCGTATACCTATACCTATACCTATTATAGATGTAGGAGTGTGTGTGTGTGCATGTACAATGTACATACTTACTCCTGTTATTTGAAAATTTATTTTATTATTCCGAAGAATTAAAATATAACACAATAAAAATTATCACATACCATAGAAAAAAATGCGTTCTAATTCTTTTTTTACAACTTATTACAATACTAGTCAAATTATTATCATATTTTATACCTGACTAATATTCGAATGTACTAGCACTCTTTTATAAGTCCCTTACGTAAAAAACACTCAAAATAACCCTTGAAATAACACTCAGTAGTGAGTCAATTTGGGAGTTCGACACTCAAAATTTGGGAATCAACTCTAAGCCTGGGAGTTCGATACTCGAAATTTGGGAGTCAAATCTCAACTTGGGAGTTCGACACTCGAAATTTGGGAGTCAACTCTCAATTTGGGAGTTGGACACTCAAAATTTGGTAGTCAACTCTGAATTTGGGAGTTCGACACTCAAAATTTGGGGGTCAACTCTAAACCTGGGAGTTCGATACTTGAAATTTGGGATTCAAATCTCAATTTGGGAGTTCGACACTCGAAATTTGGGAGTCAACTCTCAATTTGGGAGTTGGACACTCAAAATTTGGTAGTAAACTCTCAATTTGGGAGTTCGACACTTGAAATTCTGGAGTTCACTCTCAATTTGGAAGTTCAACACTCGAAATTTGAAAGTCAACTCCCAATTTAAGAGTTTTGCACCCAAAATTCAGTGTTTACATTCAAAAATTGAGTGTATTTTCCGTAAGGGGTAACCGCAAGATGTTTCTTTTATGATTATTTTCAGAGGCAGACACAGTCAAAAATAATAATGTATCTATCCAATGACATGGTTACGTTTGAAATGGGCGGCAAAACTTGAATACGACTCAGGCGGCCATCGATGGATCGATGAGGTCGAGATTACCGACGCAAATGTACGACGAGAGTCGAAAGTCGAGTCAGGGCTGTGACTTGTGGAAACGTTGTTCGACGTGACGTCGAATGTTATATACAAACGAAGTTGCATACCGCTTACATAGTGTACCCTAAATCCCTAGAGAACGTTTAAAGTTCTCTGCAGCAATGGCTAATGGCTTAAAACTGTTACTCTCCGTATATCTATTCCACAATGTGTACGCCTTTACTAATCTGTACCCAAAACTACGTGAATATCCATTAAAAGATGGGGAAGACCCGGGTGATCCGTTATTTCTCACGCCGCTCATTGAGGCCGGGAAAATCGATCAGGCCAGAAAATTGGCCGCGGTACAGCACCAGGAAATGCACGACATACCTAGCTATGCCGGGTATCTAACGGTCAACAAAGAGTACAAGTCTAATTCCTTCTTCTGGTTCTTCCCTGCACAGGTATAATTACATATTCACTTATACTTTTCGATATTTTCAACTTGTTGGTTGCCTGATCGTGCGGCAACATAGAGTCCTGCGACGTTTAGAGCATATTTTCATTCATGGACAACACATCAAGGGACTCTATGTTGTCGCACTTTCACTGAAACGTGATTCCAAACATTTTTTGCACTTTGCACTCGGAAAAAATATCCCTACGTGATAATATGTAATCGAATAACATGATGCTTATGCAAGGTATTTGTAGATTACTTGTTTTGAAACCTGCAAACATGAATATCAAATCATCTGATATAATGGTATGCTTTAGGGATTATAAAATTATTGAACGGACTGTTGATGTTTGTATGTATGTGGATATACAGTCATGCCTCGCGATATGATACGGTTGGTACATAGTATGCGGCTGCGGTACATCTAGGGAAAAGCCACGTGATGTTTGCGTGTTCAATATTTATAGTTCCAATCGCGTCAGGATTCGATTCGACTTTTTTTTTGGATTTTTACATAACTGAACTTATATTCTGAATTCTTCGCGAGCAATAGGATAAAAACGAATCTAAAATTCAAAAGGTATCAAAAAGACTTGAGGAATAAATCGAGAAAATTCCTTTGGTCTGTTTCAGATCAGTCCAAAAACTGCTCCAGTAGTTTTGTGGCTGCAGGGTGGTCCAGGAGCGACATCATTGTTTGGTCTGTTCACTGAGAACGGTCCGTTCAGAGTGACGCAGAACAAGACCTTGCAAATGCGTAAGTATTCGTGGACAAAGTCGCATAGTGTCCTTTACATCGATAACCCAGTTGGTACAGGGTACAGTTTCACAAAAAACGATAAAGGATATGCGACTAACGAAACCCACGTGGGTAGAGACGTGCACACTGCATTGGTACAGTTCTTCCAACTCTTCCCTGAGCTTCAAGAAAACGAATTCTTCGTAACCGGCGAATCCTACGGAGGAAAGTACGTCCCTGCAGTATCACACGCTATCAAGGATTTCAACATTAAGGCTAAGCTGAAGATAAACCTTAAGGGTTTAGCGATAGGAAACGGTCTCACAGATCCCGAGAACCAGCTGGTATATGGCGACTACTTGTACCAACTTGGATTGATAGATACAGCCGGAAGGGATAAGTTCCATGTGCTGGAGGACAAAGGGCGAAAACTGATCCAAGCTAAGAAGTTCGAGGAGGCTTTCGACGTATTTGACTCTCTACTGAACGGAGATGTGAACCCACCTTCTCTCTTCACTAATTTAACAGGCTTTGACTTTTACTTCAACTTCCTGCGCACGAAAGATACCGAGGAATCAAACTGGATGTCCGAATGGGTACAGCGGGCTGATGTACGTCGAGCCTTACACGTGGGGAACAACTCCTTCCACACGGAAGATAAAACAGTGGAACAACACCTGAAAGCCGACGTTATGCAGTCATTGGCAATCCTGATTGCAGATTTGACCCAGCACTATCGTGTACTACTCTACAATGGCCAGTTGGATATAATCGTCGCTTATCCAACGACTGAGAATTATCTGAAAAATCTTCAATGGCCTGGAGCAGAGGCGTACAAAAAGGCTGTAAGGAAACAGTGGTGGGTTGATAAGGAGCTCGCGGGATACTCCAAGACTGCTGGGAGCCTGACTGAAGTACTCGTTCGTAATGCAGGCCACATGGTTCCCTCTGATCAACCTCGTTGGGCGCTTGATTTGATCACAAGATTTACTAGAAATAAACCATTTTAAGCGCATTGCGCACTCAAAGAGTCCGAAATTTAGCATATAAGATAGATTTCTACTCATTTATATGTATATTCGTTAAATATCTATACTCGTCTATCATCACCTTTCCTCAGTAGATTATTTCTGCAGTAGGTGTAAAATACCAAAACGATAAACCAGAATCAGCTCGTGATTTGGACAGGGAGAGATCGTTGATCTGTGATATTGTTGGAAATGGCGCTATGCGGGCTTATTGAACTCGAATACCAATTGCTATTGCTCTGATTGGAACTGATTAGTGCGTATATAGATATACATATATTTTTTTATAGTATGAATTATAGGCGGAAGCATATTATAGGATATGAGTATCGTTTATTTGTATTGATATTTTTTTTTCTCCTTCTTGTATACTTATTATAGATTACACTTTCGAAAAATAAACAATTATGTAACATATATGTATATTATTTGGTGTTAGATTTACTCATGGCGTCTTAAATACTAATTTGTTATCTTACAAAATATTATACAAAGCCTCTATCAGAATTTACAGTCCGAATTCGTTGGCTGATTCGGAATATATTTATAAAAATTCATCTACTAATCTAGTCGAGATATGGTAGTATAAATTGATCTACAATTGACGTGTTCCGGTGCCATTCAAAGTGCGGAATTCCTGGCACAACGTGAAGCTTCAACTTCCCGTGTTTATCCAGAGTTTTTAAACCGATTGAATCGTTTTTGTAAATATCTCTGTCTCGCATTTCGACAACGGTTTCATTCGCGTCGTAATAACCGAACTGACTGCTCTGCCACGGAGTGATGACTCCGTCGTTTGGTCCGCCGATCAAAACCATCTTTTTCAACTTCGTTATACCCGATTTGAAGTTATCATTCATTGATGAATTCTTCTCGTTGTTTACGAAGGGAAGAAACTTGCTGTATTTGTCGTACAGTTTCTGTTACACAATACAAGAATTTTGATGTAAAAAAAAAATCAATGGTGTTCCCACAAAGACGTGTGTTTGAGTTAATTTACCTGATGATGAGGATCGTTCCAATAATTTCCTACACTCGTTCGCTGTCCTACTATTGAGTAAAACAATTCGTAGGCAGTTTCGCACATCAGATTTGGGAAGAACAGGTGAAGAAATTTCGCTGTTCATCATAAATTTAGAAAGAAAAAAAAAATTACTAATCGTTCGTTTAGACTCGAGTCAGTGAAATCTGACGGTTATACTCACTTCCGAATTGCCCGGCTTGTGGAGAGCTCAAAGAGATAAAATTCCTAACATTGTGCTCAGGGAATCTCTGCAGAATTGCCCTAGCCAAAAGACCGCCCTGACTGTAACCCAGCAGGTTTATACCCTCCGGAAAAGCCGCACCGATAGCGAGAACGTCGGCACCAAGCTCTTCGACTTGACGCCACATGGGCTCCAAGCTACTCCATCCGGCATATCTTGGCGTGTTGAATATTTCAGTGCCCGGATGCATCTGGAAGAATAATAATCTAGTATAGAATGATTTTGAAAAATAATCTGAACCGTTCTGCTTGTTCGTTATGCTTGTTCGTATTTTTGTATATTTTTTTGTCTCGCGGTCTGAGCCCATTGCGCATGCGCGAATCACGTGATCGACGCAGTCAATCTACGCGCAGGTTGTACAGCTGCAGACCGAGCAGATGATACAGAGGCGGCGGTCAACGCGCATTCCAGATTCATTTTATGAGTGTACAAAGGTCGTATGTGTTTGTGTTTAACTATAGAAAATTGAAAACATACCTCTTTTATCCGATTCCCTATCAATTCCATGCTCTCGCTGCCAGTGAGCACGCCATGAATGAGGACAACAGCTCGATAGTTTTTCGCTGCATCATTCGATGCAGCTAATATTAGTGTAACGAAAATGAGAGAATAGTAACGGCTGTAGTTGAGCATCGCGTTCTTTTCTTTGTGGCAAACAATATGACTATTTTTGCTGATTCTCGCATAGAGCGTAGATATAGTTTTTACGATTTCGCAACCGACGTCAGCTAAATTCGCATGACGAACGCACTATTGCCAATAATATTGCGTTCAGAAAAAATATCATTATTCGTGTGCCCAACCAGTTGCGATACTCGCGGGTGTTCTTTGTTCAGTATCTATAATTTGTCATTTATATCACAATCAGGTTCAGCACACGTTCACAGCTGTTTACACAAATTAGTCGAATTCTTCAAATCGTATACCCGATCAAACGAACGATTATTTATCTACCAACTTTGTTGTTTGCTTATTTACAACCAGAGCTTATCTATAGCCCAGAACAACCTTTGTCACATCACTGGACTAAAAATTTCCGAGCTAGTTTTCATTGTCTAACCTAACCTAACCCAACTCCAACCCAACCCAACCCTAATCATGTTTACTGTTGCACCCTCGTTATCGGTTGAAATCCATCCTGTTTTATCGGCAATCGAAGATATCACACGACGGTGGAACAGGCCACTGGATTACCGATACTCGGGTTGGATGAAAATAAACTTACCTTGAAATTCAGCTTGCAGTAATCTGTTTTGTCCATTTGATCCTCCGCTAAGGCATACAGATTACAGTTGCCGGCGCTGATGAGGATTACCACTGATTGGATCGGTCGGAATCCACTCATCGATCGTCGGTTTAACAAAAAACTGAATTACTGACTGTCAGGATGGATGAGAAGATCGATAAACTGTTTTATCGATAAAATTCTCACACAGCTTTGGTTTCTTAGTTTCCTAGCATCTGGACGATATGGGCTCAATTGCTACATAGAACAAGTTACCCTGTCGACCGATAAAGTTGACAACGTGAGATTGGTTTGATCATGAAACCCAACAATAAATTGAATTAGAAAATAAATTCAATAAGAATTTACACTTGCGAAGAAGAGGGAAAGACGAGATATGGCCAAATACTTTTTTACTATAACTGCAGGCAATTGAGGAATGGCATAATAAGATTGAAGTATAGGAGATGATCATAAGTAGTTATCGAACGAAGGTTTCTCAGTGCAGGCTTTGGCGCACGGGAACCTCGGCATCCGGAAAACCGTCGTCGGGTACCCCAAACTCTTCGGTTCTGCAGTGGAATAAGGCACGTGGTATTTCCCGTGCGCCGGGCGCCATACATCACGGGGGTCTGACATCGAAACCCCTATAGCCCCTGGGTCTCCTAGCGCCTTTACGCATGCACGCCCCAACCGAGCGAATACCTAGCGCATTGTTTCGGGCGCCGTCATCCCCGATTATCACGGTCTCTCCCCCAAACCCCGTGCACATTGGGGGAGGCGTATTATTGCCGCTTGTTTATTCGAACAATGGCAAGGATGACACGTCTTAATCCAACCGCCTTAATCTTTTCAACTTATATTCTTGTACGTTCAGGTCGTAAATTACTGCCCTTCCGAGTTCCGCGCGAGATCAACTAGACTAGATATACCCATCCGCTAGGGTATTACAATGTGATTACCAATATCCAACGTACCCATTCTAACTTGATATATCGATGTTCGAAACATTCTTTCGATATTTCATTACCAATATTTCAAAATGCAACACATCCTGCGGTATCATACGAGTCATATAGTAATAGTACGTTATATTCTTATACAATGGTAAATGTTAATAGATCAAGACAATTTAATATTACGTGTATTGGTCCATGATATGTTTGAATACAACATAGGGAGAGTAAATCAGGGGAGGGTGAGGCCAAAGGGAAGATTAATTTTCATACGTACACCAGTGTACAGCCTTACGCCTTGTGCCTTTTTTCGTTATTCCTTATTCCTCGCACTGCTGTATAGGACGACAGGTAATTTAATTTCGCGTGTCCGTAGAGGCCGCCGGGGTAGTTTTCATATAGGTGGATGAAGTAAACAAAAACGAAAATAAAGAAAAAAACGAGGCCAAAAGGATAAGGAAAAGAAAAAAAAAAAAAAAAATATGGGACTGCGGTCTACACGAGTATACAATACCTACACACATCTGTTATACCATTTACCTATCCTATACAACCTGCGCAGTGTTCGTCTTGCTGTTTTTGCGTTTAATCAAGGGTATTCGTGCGGTTGGGTGGCTTGGCAGTCGTATTCTAGGCGACCCAAGTAAGTAAGGCAACTAAGGCACTGGCCATTCGTGAGACGACGACCGAGGAAAAAGGACAAAGTGGAAAGGGAGGCTGCTCGGTACATAGTATACTATATAGGTAGACACACACACACACATATGTATGCACATACATTGAGATAGTATGAAAGAGGAGAGACGGAGGAGAACAACACTCGAGATGCTCATCTGTCTAATGGGCGCGGCACCCGCAGCCACCGAACCGACGCGATGTACCAAAGTGGGCGCAGCTTCCGGGAGCCGAAGATAAAACTCAACGCCGCGTGAATTTCACCGAGGGAAAATTTGATGAAATAGCCTCTACCCTGGTCCTGGTTCTCTAGTCTACTTAGTACTTTTCTCTTCGCCTCTACTGGATGAAGAAAGGGTTTCGTGGCGCTGGACTCATTGTTAAGGACAAGTATACAGGAGGCGAGAGAAAGAGGAAGAAAGAAAATAGGGGACGAAGAAGAAGAAGATGATGATGATGAAGAAGAAGCGTAGGGTGCGGAGGAAGACCGAAGAAGAGAAAGAGGCTGGAGAGGTGTCAGAGAACACGCCGGAGATTAGCGTTAATTACAGAGTTGAGCCGGGGTTGGGATGAAGTGAGGTATTTGTCACTCGGCGAGGCTCAAGTCGCGCGCCCGTTCTGAATATTAATAACCCTCCCTGTACCGTCCAATGAATTGCGAGGTAGACACGCTCTCGTTATACCCACAGCTTGATTTCATCAGGCTGACAAGACGATGAAGAAAAATTAATCACAAGGATCGGTAGATTAATATCTGCGGACCTTACTGCCACCCAGCTTCACATGATGTTTCTGTACCTTGTCAAAGTGGTTTTCTACACCTGTCACTCACCCAGACACATACAATAATTCGTCTAAACGAATAAAACAATCCATCTAATTTACCATCAACACTTGGCGATCAACAAGAATCGATTGAATTTGGAAGAACATTGATCATAACTGAACACAGACTGAACAATTTTGTCGAATTCATTTTGGGTATTAGTTTGAATGTCGACGATGAGGATTTTCGTGACTCTCAAGAAAAAAAAAAAATGTATGAGAATGTTCGAGGAGAATGGATGAAAATATCTCCTCTCTCCCTGATCAATCATTTCGTATTCGCGGGTGTGTGGCACTTTGGTGGTATATAGAAGTGCGGTGGTGCGGTGCCGCACGCCATATGCCGCGTGGCGAACGAAACCGATCGCATATTCAAAGTCGGCAATAGTTTATTCATGGCCGGTTAGAACTTAGAGAGATATTGGAACCGGCCAGGAAAGGCGATATTGGTCGGGCGGAAGTGTCCCCACGGGATGTGAGGAAACGTCTTCCGATCCGATAAAGTGGAAACGCCTGTCCCCTCCTCGGCGTGACAACTCGCTCTCCAATAAAATTCAAATAAACTCAACCTTGCATACTAAATTTTGTCCACCATTCTCAATTACCCTACATATTCAAGCCTCAGTGCTTACATCGTCATACCAAAAATTTACAAAACTGAGTACAACATCTGATTCCGATGATCATCTCAATAATGAAGACACACGTCGTTCCTGAAACTATTTTCGAGGGGTCCACATTCGAAATTTGACTAAAGTTAAAAAATCCTGAATGTTTTTTCATTATTTTATCACACTTTTCGGGAGCACTGTCTCGTGGTCAGTGCGTCATTCGCGTGGGATATACGAACGTTGTGCAGCGGTTTGCAGACCATACGTGTATGTCCGTGTATATGTGGACACACATGTTACATATATTATGCTCGTGTAGATGTAACAAGTACACTTCTACACATATGCCTTCGAATCATCGTCGACAAATGGCATTTGCAGTCTAATTATTATGATTGTTGTATTGGCCCCTGTATCCATGCGCGTCCGGGGTTAAGGGGCGGAGGCGGAGGCGTAGGTCAGCTGGCCGTTCCCAGGCTCGCCCCAGATTTCAACATTACTCAACACGGATCAACCTGCCAAGGCAAACGCCATTGTTCACTCCTACGCTACCCCGCGCACGGTTTACACACCGCGACTCTCCGCGAGTTTATTCCGCATCATCGAAGCTGTACCCACACGCCCCGTACATTATAATGCACGGTCTGTTTTGCAAAATGTTTTCTCTCTTCCCCTTACAATTATTCATTCATTATAACATTTCTTACAGTTACTTTTTTCTGATAATGTTCATTTGTTGTTTTCTTTTTTTTTTTTTTTTCTCCAAAAACTAAAAAAAGATACATTTTTTTTCTAATCCCTGAGCTCTGATTGGCCAAATCATGACTCTTATATCAGTAGCATTGATCAATTTTTTACACTGGGGAACAGGAATTATGTTTCCCAATTTTCAAAAGGGTTCACGACGAAGGGAGACTTCCACTTTTTAATTCATTTTCAACAAAAATTTTTTCTTCAACCCCTAGGATGAACTATTCCTTCAGGTCAGTTGACTGCGTGAATAGTTGGTCATTATTGACAATATGATCAACTATTCATTGCAATGGTCGAAACTAGTTTGGCGAAAAGTTTATTAATCCGGTTTCTAGATATTTCATCTTATCGAAACTCATAAATGTATTTAAAATGTTGATATTATTTCATCGTTTCTCAACCTCACCACTAATAATTGAACAGGAATAACATTCTAGTAAGTAATGCCACACAATATTAATTTTTTTTTTTCCACCCAATTTCTATGAAAATTTAAAAACACATGCCATCAGTGTTCCGATTTGAGATGCACTGAGAAAAAGTTCTGGTATACTGAGGTATCGTACACTGAGAAAAAGGTCTGGTTGACACAACCGAAATTTGGCTATTATATGGACAATCAAATTTTTTGTTCAGTCAACCAAAAATTTGGTTGGAATAGTCAAAATTTTGGTTATCCCAGCAAAATTTGTTTTTCCCAACAATATTTTGGTTATCACAACAAAATTTTTGGTTGACTGAACAAAAAATTTGACTGTCCATATAATAACCAAATTTCGGTTGTTTCAACAAGACCTTTTTCTGAGTGTGATTGATCATGCCTGACTGTGAGGGGTGCATTTTTTCTCAATGATCTATAAAAACGTGATATTCCGTTACGAATGCCCTCACAGCATCCGAATCGTAAACTATAGCAATATGGGGTAATATTTAGTATTGAATTTTGTAAATTTTCTTAATCCGTTTTTTATCTACAATTAGGTAGGCAGATTCCAGGGAAGTATAATTCAAGGCCAGCGTAAGACAAACTGTTTAACGGTAACATTTTATGCGACTTAAACAAAGTGCAAAATAGGAGGACGTTAGGGTTAGGGGGATGAACGGGGGGGGGGGGGGGGGGGGGGGGTGAACGGGGGTGAACAGGGGCAAAGAGGTAAGGGTGGATCTCTCTCGACTTGGCAAGAATTAAACCGAACTGCACGAGGCCGAAGGGAGTCAGCAGGGCTGCCAACCCCAAGCGATTATACTAATAGTCGGGGCGTGGACAAGTTGATAGGGGGACCCCAGTGCTGGCTGGCTGGCTGGCAGTAGCTCCCGTAATTGTTTTGCGAGGAAAATATACACGTGCAACATAATATACTAGCTTATATACTATTTATATCTATGGTTACTATATTATAACTAATATATATTATATATATATATATATATATATATGGGGAATTCCACGTGAACTCGACCAACGATTTTCCCCCTCACTATTTTCTATTCGCTTCACAATTTTTTTATACGATTCTACGATCTCAAAAAAGCACTGCTGAATTTTTTCAGACTTTTCCCTCCAACCGTTAATTTTCAATGATCATTCAAACTCATCTGAAAATTGACGTTTATTAAAAATCTCGAAAAATTCTCAAAAATCTTACTTTCCATTCCGATCATTTTGACACCCCTCCCATGATGGGATGATTGTTGCTGCTTCTTTTTCAGCACTTTGAACATTCTGAACAAACAAAACACCATGTTCAACGTTCCGAAAATTCTCAAAAAATTACCAAAAATTCGGTGTTCAATTCTGAATCTTTTCACAAACACCTAGAAGAGGGTACAAAAGCGTAGGAGGTGGTCGTGCGACATCGTGGGTCTTGCGTCAAAAGCTCTAGAATTGAACACAGAATTTTCGGTAATTTTTTTAGAATTTTCGGAACTTTAAAACATGGTGTTTTGTTTGTTTAAAATGTTAAAAGTGCTGAAAAAAAAAAAAAAAAAAATCAACAAAATGTTCCGAATACAAAAAGTCGAGGATGGAGATCCAGGTCGATTCGGTATGGAATGCCCTGTGTACATTATTTTCTTTCACTATATCATATATTCTCAGAATACAAATATCACCTACCTGTACTTGTATACCTACCTACCTCTAATCACAAGACATATAGCAATAAAACTTATCCCTTGTCATAAATTATAATCCAAAATTTGTTTTATTTTATTTTATTTCTTTTATTTACAAATCCAGCCTACTATATATCTATCCTTTTCTTTCCTCGCATATATATGACGTGTGTGTGTGTGTGCATATCTAGGCCTGTATTACTTTGGGTAACAATCGTAAAAAATGATTTCGTACAATATTTACAACGGTATTTTTTTTTTTTTCACTTCACCCACCAAAACCTTCGGTGCCTATTCTTAACCCGCGTCAATCAGAGGTATATACTATATATGGATACATCCATTCTCTGTATCGTTTGGAAAGATCTTTTGCAACGTATCGGTATGTGTGATAAGAAAACCCGCGACGATCGGTTTATCGTTTTATCGGAGTATGTAGGGGTGTCATAAATAAAACTTAACACGTCAAGGCAATCAAAAGAATCTCAAAATAAACCACCATCAGCTGAAACGAGATTATAACGCGCCTCTAAACAAGTGACAAACAAAAATTTGTTTTTTCCCACGAATTTTTGAAACAATAGTTTTTTTTTTTTTTCTTAATTTTCTTAATTAATTCAGAATTAATGAACAATAGGTCTCTTGGCATATTTGAACAACCACAATTATGGCCGGTTGCATGTTGCTGTTGCTGTTGCTGTTGCCAATGTAGACGAGTAATAAATGCAACCATTCCAGTACCTACGTTGCGCGCCAAATTGATTTCCATGGACGAATATACACATAGAGACACATATGTAAGGGTAGTTCATACACGTATGCAATACATGTGTATACATGGACTTTGGACAGGGGTGAGAGTATCGTAACGCCACAACGGGGTTTTGTTACAGAAACTCGTATCGCTCTATTTCGCACCCCCTCATCCCCCAAAGGTTTTCACCCCGTTGCGAATGCACCTGATTTCACACTTGTTCTTTCGCATCTCTATACACATACCTAGAGCTCTCCATTATAACGATCTCACTGGCAATATATTTTCAAAGGTATTGTCGCCGGCGCCCTACGAACGACACATTTGCACCCTCAATTATTCCTAGACTTTACGCTTAATAAATCTTCAATCGTTAACAACGATGCGTTCCGAATTTAACTCAAGAATAGTCGTAGTCATCGAACTTTTGCGCTGGATGAAAATCGATTAACGAAACTGTACAACACGCAAGGGTGTATAATTTTCTTTTTTTTTTTTTTTAATCTCTCCGCACCCCTTCACGCAATAACGTTTTCAATCCAACGTTATAAATTCGACGCTAACTTTTTTCGTTCTTTATCACTTTTTAGAAAATTAATTGAACGAGCTGTTGAACTATTCAGCCAAAATAGTGATGAAGGAATAGTTTGTAAAAGAAATTTTTCAATAAAATTTAAAAGAACGTCGATCGACGAAACGTAGTTGCAAATTTATTATTGAAGATTATTTGGATATACCGTGACATTTTCTGGATGCGGAACTCCAGGGATACCAACCCAAAACTCGTTAGCAGCAGTTTAGTAAGTTACTAGATTTTCCTAGTAAAAATCTAGTGATTTCTAGTGATTTTACTAGAAACATCTGGTGAGTTACTAGACTGCTGCTAACGATAGTCTTGAGTTGGTATCCCTGGCGTTCCGTATCTATAGAATGACACGGTATATCATTGTAAAGCTGGAACTACACACAGCCCGCGATTAGCGAAGCTTTTAGTTGATAATTAGATTCGCCAATTGCTAGCAATCGGACGAATTATCTACATATATATATATATATATATATATATATCTATATAGCAACTAAACTAGACTGGCAACGCGTCATCCTTTCAATTCCTTCGACGATTTAATCCCTTAAATAGTGCGGAACCGTATATATGTACAAGAGATTTCAGCGATTGATTTTAATTAGGTAATGATTTTAAATCGAATCACATTTTTCTAGTCGAAAGACTTTTTGTTGTTTTTAATCGTCTGAAAAATCGACATTAAACATGATCCGAAGATACTATTCGTCCCATTATATTGTTGATTCAAAATTTTTCCGATAAACTGTAAATAATTATCAAAACTTTACTCGTTCGTAATATCTTGGAAGTTTAAAGGTTTGGGAAAAAAAAGGAAAAATGTAAATCAGTAATGAATCACACTCAGCTGTGGCTCAGGCGGGGGCTCGGTAACGTTGCTAGATGTTTAAAAATTAAAACTCTTCACCCTTTTGATGCTCAAGAGGCGGTACTGCACACGTGTCGGTCGGTGGCTTGTGCAGAGGTTTGCTGCTGCCGGTGTTGGGGCCCAGGTTTCCGACTAACGGATGTCCGAAATTGGCCATGTAATACAGACGTAATCCGTGCCACGTGCCCGAGGCTGCCACCGCACAGTAACCCCCCTGCTCAGCAATCTACTCCCGCCTTCGCTGTGGTCCACTCGTTCGTTCATTCGTTATTCTCCATTCAATTCAATACCAATTTGTCTGGTTAGTCAGATTAGAAAGCAACTTGAAAGCAATGCTAATTCGTCCGCCCATACGATTTATATAAAGCAATTTCACTATCGTCGTCGGCGTGATGGGGTATGCTCTTGCGACAAGATATATGAAAACTATTTGTGAGCAGATGAAGAGACGATCGAAGAATCTGCTACTCCACGGAATTAATTGCGGAAACGAAGTTGTTTTGTTTCGTCTTGCGTAAAAACGAAAATTGATCAGTGAAATGATCACCTAATATCGTCCGAGAGTTAGTTTCGAACATGAAAAAGACATCGAACAATCGCGCGCAATTCCGACATATGGGCGAGAAAATTGGCGCCGTAGGGGTGGCAGTAACAATATTTACAGAAGGCATGGGCGCCCCCCTGTGTTTTGTCAAGACTGTTCCACCGCGGGGCCTCCGTTGGTGGCTTCGGTTCCACTTTACGGGGGTTAATCCTGTCTAATACTCTTTAGAGATCCGGCGCGTCAAGCTACACCCCTACATCCAATTTCTATGGACTTACACCTTGTTCCAAGGTATTAGCATTTTGATTGCGGCACCGGTAGAACTTTCCCTTCAATTAACGACCTTCCACTAAGAGACGCGCGGCGCGTTACTTAATACCGGAAGTTCTCTGCGCCTGGTTTCCAAAAACAAACAAGCAAAGGGGGGAAATAGCTGATGAAGTTCATTTCCGAAAAACCTTAACATATAGACGATTATTTGCACAGAGGTAAACGCCCGTCTGATTCTATGCTGGCTAGAAATGTACATATTTGCTTAAGAGATCGATGGCCCATCGCCCTCGTACCACATTGGACTGGTGCAGTGAACCCGACTTGTTGGATTAGAGAGAGATCATAATCAGCCAATCAAGAAGGGGGAGGAATACCCCTGAGGTATTCGCGAGGTGTCGAATGTCAGCTCTTGGGGGAACCGTGATCCAATTTTATCAGGGTGATGCTTGTATTTCAATCGGTAACGTAAAGCCCTGGGATTGCGGTTCTATCCAAAGTCCACGAATCATCGCGGACCGCGCTTATGTGCAATATATCGCTGGTCCCTAACAAGAAGGTCGTAATGCAGAAATCAAATAAATAGAGTCGCTATTCAGAGAAGCAAAAAATAAGATCGCTATACAGAAAGTGAAAAAATAAAGTCGTTGTGCAGGCATTGAAAACATAAAGTCGCTATTCAGACTCGAAAACCAGAAAGGCGCTAGGCGCGGTTGGTGATGATTGCGCGGTTGGCATGACTGATCTCGCCGGCTGAATGAAAGTGGGGAAACAATTTTCGCTATTGGAAAATTGGAAAATTTATAATTAATTCAATTTAAAAATTAACATATTTTGCATAAATTTGTAACATTTTATTTGTAAAAATGTAACAAAATAATAAGATGCCCCACTTACTTACCTTACTCATCGATACATCGATAAAAATAGTTTAGGCATTAACACGAGCACAAACTAGCGAAGGAAATGAAGAATATTCTATTGCCTGGCAGAAGAACCACTTAAATCCAACTTTTTCCAAATTTATCGAAATAATTGAGGAAAAACTCTGTTGAGGAATGTCTTCATAGTGTTTTCTAGATTTTTGCACAAATTGATGCTAATTAATGCTAATTAATTCGAAGAAAAATCTAGAATACTCTATGAAGACATTCCTCAACAGAGTTTTTCCTCAATTATTTCGAAAAATTTGGAAAAAGTTGGATTTAAGTGGTTCTTCTGCTAGGAAATAGAATATTCTTCATTTCTTTCGCTAGTTTGTGCTCGTGTTAATGCCTAAACTATTTTTATCGATGTATCGATGAGTAAGGTAAGTAAGTGGGGCATCTTATTATTTTGTTACATTTTTACAAATAAAATGTTACAAATTTATGCAAAATATGTTAATTTTTAATTTGAATTAATTATAAATTTTCCAATTTTCAAATAGCGAAAATTGTTTCTGCACTTTCATTCAGCCGGCGAGATCAGTCATGCCAATCGCGCAATCATCACCAACCGCGCCTAGCGCCTTTCTTGTTTTCGAGTCTGAATAGCGACTTTATTTTTTCAATTCCTGCACAACGACTTTATTTTTTCACTTTCTGTATAGCGATCTTATTTTTTGATTCTCTGAATAGCGACTCTATTTATTTGATTTCTGCATTACGACCTTCTTGTTAGGGACCAGCGATATACCTACGTCTGAATATATGTATTGTGCAAAGTCACAATATGTTTTCCCCGATCGATCCCCCGGTCCAAATATTGTTTAGCATACAAATTTCAGAGTTGTGTCAAAATCTCCAGAGATATATATGGTTGTTAGGAATGGTGTCTTCGTTCGATATTATTGATTCACAACGTAATACCGGTGATATGTCGATCAAAATTGGAATACCTGTTGACAAATCGAAACTTTCTAGACTCCGACGGTACCCGACGTAGACCAAATACCGTGAAATATTCAGTATTTCAGCATCGAAATTAACTTACGATGTCGATAACGACGAATTTTCAAATCAATTTAGTGCATAACGTTCTATTTTCTATATTGGAACACCGAACCGTAAAGAATTTGGTGTATATCGGAATCGGTCGTTCGATATTTCCATTTCGGTTTCAGTATTGTAGTATTTCGGTATCGGTATTGATAGTCGATGTCGATACCAATCGATTTCTGCAACAAATCGTGTTCGATATACGTTTAGAAATACCGTAGATCGCCGTAGACCGAATATCGTGAAATATTTCGTATATCGGTATTTCAGTATCGAAATTGAAATGCAATGTCAATACCCAATAAACCACAACGTATAAAAATAGGACAAATGTCCGCCTGAAAAACGTATATTAAACGGGTATACGTGAAATATACGTTTTTCGGGCGGACATTTGTCCTATTTTTATACGTTGTGGTTTATTGGGTAGCAACGAATTTTCGCATCAAGTTAGTGCAAAACGTTCTATTTTCTATATTGAAACACCGAACCGTGAAGACTTTTGTGTATATCGGAGTCGGTCGTTCGATATTTCCATTTCGGTTTCAGTATTGCAGTACTTCGGTATCAGTATTGATAGTCGATGTCGATACCGATCGATTTCTGCAACAAATCGTGTTCGATATACTTTTAGAAATACCGTAGATCGTGGCAGACCGAATATGGTGAAATATTTCGTATATCGGTATTTCAGTATCGAAATTAACACGCGATGTCAATAGCAACGAATTTTTGCATCAAGTTAGTGCAAAACGTTCTATTTTCTATATTGAAACACCGAACCGTGAAGAGTTTGGTGTATATCGGAATCGGTCGTTCGATATTTTCATTTCGGTTTTAGTATCGTAGTACTTCGGTACCAGTATTGATAGTCGATGTCGATACCGATCGATTTCTGCAACAAATCGTGTTCGATATACTTTTAGAAATACCGTAGATCGTCGCAGACCGAATATCGTGAAATATTTCGTATATCGGCATTTCAGTATCGGTATAATGACAGCCGTTGTTGTTACTGACGGATTTGAAAAACGAGTGACCGACAACTTTTCGGTATTATTGAAACGCCGGGCAGCCCTGGACCATACTCTTTTCTTGAGGGGGTGGCACGGGCATGGAAGAGGGCGTGGGAACGCCGAAGCGTTACAGTGTAGCCGGTGATAGCGGTGACTTGCGACCGCGGCGGTAATTGCCGTAATTGTGTCGAGTGATTCACACGTCGTCGTGGCCGCGGGTGCGGCCAGTGTGTGTATCTTATTCGCGTTGGTACATCGCGTACGTACGCATGCTAGCGCGACTGTGCGGGATTTCGGAAACAATTGCCGACAATTCCCGCCACTTGACTCGCGGCTACCAATTGTCGTGAGAATCCGTTTAGTCTCCGTATAACTTCGAGAGAACTGGCTACACTCACATTCTCATATATTCGTCTGTACATCGGCTGGTGCTGCATGCACCTACACCGAGACTCGCGTGAGGTCATCCTCGTTAAATCATTCACTGCTTAATCACCGCGATCCGTTCTTCACTTTTTCGCGTCTAAAAACGGCGGTTCTGCATCCAAACCAAATTCTTGCGGTATTTAGATTCAAAAGCAAAACTACGCGTCATAAAACATGCGATAGGCACGATTAACTTGCTCCTATCGCATCGAAGTCTGTTTGATCGATTTTATCTATAGATCATCAAACTCAGAACACTTTATCGTTTATTTATTCACTGTCGAATATCACTTACATCCAATCGATGGACATCGGAAAAAGGCTTTCGTCGATAGCAATCGTAAAGCGTGAATCCAGACTCAGCGAATATAAGGTTGACCAAATTTTTTTCGCTCTAGCACTTCGTATCTTTGTATCATTTCCTCCGTTCGTCTGCTTCGCTGTTTACCTATGTACACACTATCTCACCGGTGGCCTTCGGTCTTTACGCATCCCCTCAAAGAACCCACGGGGATTCCCATGGGACGTCACGATCCCGGTGCTGTTAGCGACCACGCGATTGCACGGTACATACATACATACGTATACCGACCTGTATTTACGTATTCGAGTTCACGTAGGCATGTAGTTCACGAAATGTGACATATATCGACACCTCAATTAGAGCAGCTAGTCTAGAAAAAAAGAAAAACACGTCCTCATTTTTCATCCAACAGGTTTTACAAAACTGTTTTCGTTCGTCGTTAAGAAAATATCAAAGATCGGTAATTTGAGCTTTCCTCGAAACAGATATCGATATTAGGTCGGAATTGGCTGGATGATGTTGTTCATTAACCTTTCGCGATGTATGGATTATATTTTGGGAATCGCGGTTGAGAATCGCGGGGAGCTGGTCAAGCGGTGATCTTCCCCGTTATCCCTGGACCGAGCTTAATTAAAACGAGAAACCCTTGCCGCGCTACCCGGAGGAGCGGCGGAGCAGGCTCTGCGGTATTTGGTAGCGGAGCATACATAACATGGTGTTTCCATACTCGACGATGTATCCACCAGCTCCGGTCGAGGGTTATTAACCGACCAGGACGAACGAGACACGCGGGACCCGAAATTTCTACTACGGCGTAGGTATAACGGTCAGAGAATTGCACCCCGCCGCGAAAGGATCGACCTGCGATAGCGTGAGCATCAACGTCGTGGCCAGTTTCAACGTGTGTAGGATACGCTATATTGTGGGGTCAGACATGATTTGGTTTTGTTTAGATTCCTGGGGCTTAATTAATCCGTATTTTTACTCACGTCACTGCATATTCCTATGGGATATCGCAAACCCCAGAGACCACGGTTCACGTATAACCACTAAACTTCAGATATACTTAGATACAGACATAAATTACACATGTGTTCAGGCTCACAGCTCCTACAGGCTGATTTGAGTGATTTCTAATTACCGCCCGTCCATTAGCTATTATACGTTGACCGGGTGAGAACCAAAGTGACAACATAGACACCCCATTAGAATTTCCGGAATTTTTTTAGATCCAAATGCTGCGAATCCAAAAACCGGTCATTTTTTACTTTTCAAATCCGTTCGTCCAGAAAAATCTAAAGTAATTTTGAATCATATCTGAGAATAGTATATAACTTGACCAATAGAATATTTTCTCACGGTCTACCAGTGATTTGAAAAAAAAAAAAAAAAAAAAAAAATGATCAGATCCTTAAGGGGACCAGTACAACGACTTTTCGAGAAATTATCATAGTCCGAAATCAATTTATTTCATAACCAAAGTTCATTTCACATCAAAGTATTTTTCTTTTTCAAAATCATGTGTTGTAAGGATTTCAGAGCACCGTTGGACCGATTCAGGTCATCTTGGATTCATTTTCTTCAGAAAACAAATCCTCATCATGTGAATGTAGGAATTTTGAAAATTCTTCATTTTGGCCAAGTTATTTAAAAAATGAGTGTTAATAATTTTTGCAAATTTGGTAAATTGATCATAACTTGTGACTAAATTTTTTATTTTAAAATTCCTACATTCACATGATGAGGATTTGTTTTTTGAAGAAAATGAATCCAAGATGACCTGAATCGGTCCAACGGTGCTCTAAAATCCTTACGACACATGATTTTGAAAAAGAAAAATATTTTGATGTGAAACGAACTTTGGTTATGAAATGAATTGATTTCGGACTATGATAATTTCTCGAAAAGTCGCTGTACTGGTCCCCTTAATCAATGTGCGCTTTATCAGATTTTGAATAATAATTGCCCGGATAGATTTCGATGACATATTTTATCTACATAATATAGTATATATGTGTAGTTATATGTACACGTATTTATATATATATATATATATATCTCTCTATATTATAAAGATATATCGCCGCCGCCGCCGCCGCCGCCGTGTCAGACTTTCCATGGCCTCCTCGCCCCCGCTCGCTGCCCCCCCCCCCCTTTCCATGGCCTCCTCGACCCCGCTCGCTACCCCCCCCCCCCCCCCCCCCCCCTCCTCGCCCTAGGCCTTCCTGACCCCACTCGGCTCTTCTTGCCCCCCCCTCCCCCCCTTCTTTCCATGGCCTGCTCGACCCCGCTCGCTATGATATATATAGTATATCGTACTATATTATATACAGATATCACCGCCACCGCCGTGTCAAGAATCCTATCTTCGGCTATCTTCGGCTATCTTCGGCTATCTTCGGCTATCTTCGGCTATCCTCGGCTATCCTCGGCTATCTTCGGCTATCCTCGGCTATCTTCGGTTATCCTCGGCTATCTTCGGCTATCCTCGGCTATCTTCGGCTATCCTCGGCTATCTTCGGTTATCCTCGGCTATCTTCGCCCTCTCCCCCATCCTGGGCCTTGGACCGAAAGAAGGACCGGGTTCGGCTCCCTTCGGTTATCTTCGGCCATCCTCGGCCATCTTCGGTTATCCTCGGCTATCCGGCTCCCTTCGGCTATCTTCGGCCATCTTCGGCTATTCTCGGCTATCTTCGGCTATCTTCGGCCATCCTCGGCTATTCTCGGCTATCTTCGGTTAACCTCGGATGGAGGACCGGGTTCGGCTCCCTTCGGCTATCTTCGGTTATCCTCGGCTGTCTTCGGTCATCTTCGGCCATCTTCGGCTATCCGGCGCCCTTCGGCTATCTTCGGTCATATTCGGCTATTCTCAGCTATCTTCGGTTAATCTCGGATATCCTCGGCTATCTTCGGTTCACCTCGGATGGAGGACCGGGTTCGGCTCTCTTCGACTATGTTCAGTTATCCTCGGTCGTCCTCGGCTATCCTCGGCTGTCCGGTTCCCTTCGGCTATCTTCGGCTATCTTCGGTTGACCTCGGATATCCTCGGTGATCCTCGGTGTTCCTCGGCCATCCTCGGCTATCCTCGACTGCTTTCGGCTATCCTCGGCCATCTTCGGCTATCCTCGGCTGCTTTCGGCTATCCTCGGCCATCTTCGGCTATCCTCGGCTATCCGGTTCCCTTCGGCTATCTTCGGCTATCTTCGGTTAACCTCGGATATCCTCGGCTATCTTCGGTTAACCTCGGATATTCTCGGCTATCTTCGGCTTTTCTCGGCTCTTTCCGGTTCTTTTCGGACCATAGACCTTCGGATCATAGGACCTAAGGAGGATACCACTAGATAAAAAAAGACGCGCCAACATCACGAAAAACTTAGAATTCAAACTGGATTTGTTTTCTGCATTATTAATATGATTTCCTACTTTTTGTCCCAATTCGATTCCCTCTGCAGCATTCCTGTGAAAAATTTCGATCGAGCAATCAAGCCCTTTTGAACAATTCCATCACCATGTAGTTCAAGAATTGATACAACGATGAAGATTCCTTTCACATAAAAAATACCGAATTGATAATAGATTAATATTGATCATTGTACATCATTTACAAAATCCATTATATACTATTCGTATTATTCGCATTAATTTTCCACATAACCTTGGGATGTACCCTACTATTAAATAAATAATTCTATCCACGCTGAAGATTAGAGGTCAATAATTTGAATTGCACAAATCTATCGTTACACTTCTTAATTCGAACCTCTAAAAATAGACTTCAAAATGTTCAGTAACTATATAGGAGATAATGTTGGAAATATCGTAGACAATTCCCTATAGTATTGGCATTTCAATTAGTATGGTATTGGCAATTCAATTAGTTGGTATTGGCAATTCAAATCAAATATATACAAAACAATTCAAAAAATTCAGAAGAAATTAAAAATGTAGTCTGGAAAGAAATTTTAAAGTAAACATATTTACAGAATTAGCTATAATTTAAAAACAACCATGAACCTAAAGGAGAACCCACAAAAAAAAAAACGCGTCGACATATCTACCGTAATTAATTTATTAATTAATTAATTAATTAGGCTTTTTGATAATATATATGTGATTCATAGATGTTCAATATTAATAAATATGTATAATATATAATACGTTAAAAGATCCATTGAAAATTTCCATTGCTTTGAAACCAACATTGATAATAAGATAATATAGGGCTTGGCGCGCCAAGTTTGGTTACCAAAATGATTATTGGTTATATAATAAGAAATAAATAATAGCCAATATAAAGATGAATAATCGCGGGTGACAAAACCTTCACTAGATTTCATTACAAAATCGTTTTTTTTTCGAAAAAATCCGCAGATTATTTGACTTCAACAGATGATACACAATGGGGGGTTGGCGCGCGTAGCGCGCAGGGGGGCGTAGCCCCCCTAGTATATATATATATATATATATATATACAGGGAGTATATATATAGGTATTATAGGAGGTTATCACATCCAGGGCATTTAGCATACATTTAAATAATGGGCGAATGGTAGGTAATCCCTTAAACGAGCCTTTATTTCGTAACTAGGTGGGTATCCTTTCATCTCCGCTTGCCCGATCCTCGCCCCGCGTTTAAAGATATTTCGTTAAAATAACAGTCCCGACTCAGCCGCGGCAGAGTCTGAGGCGGAGGCAGAGAGGCAGAGAGGCACCTCCACCCTTACGCTCGGTACCAGCTCCACCGCTACCAGGGGGTGGCATTTGCAATGCAGAGGTTAAATGGGTCGGCGAGGGGTTGGGATGCCCTGGGGGGCGCATGCACGGACCCGATTGGTTTTTTACTCTCCAAGGCAGCCTCTCCCTCCCTCTGCTCATCCCTATCCCTATATCTTTCTCTCTTTTTCTCTCTCTCGAGGAGGTAGCTGGATGGTATATACACACAGTGGATCGAGCTGTACCAGGGCTGCGGGGGACGAGATTAAACATTTATTTAAATGGCAGCCTTTTCCACTCGGCGGCTGCTCGCGAAGAGCTACGTCAAGAATACCTACTCGCCTACGCGAGAACACGCAACCTTCGCGTACGTAACCATCACACAAATACACACACGCAAAAATCTAGAGAGAGAGAGATAGAGAAAAATAACAGGAGAAAAACGCGTGCTAGAGTTTCCATTCGAGCTGCAGGTGTGCGGGAACCCAGGAAGAGCATCTCCTCCTTGTATCACGGACGATGCCGAGTATAGTAGAGATTAGTCTGGTGGTTTTCAATCCCATTTTCATCGCCATTTACTCTCCCCATACCCAGCTCTCTGCTCATATCATACACATACAGCATTCCATTTCATTTCTGGAAAAATTTCATCCCCCAACGAAAATGCTCACGTCTTCTCTCTCCGTGCTGCACCGGTAGGTATAAAAAAGGAAGTATGCTATCGACGGAATTTTATTTCATTCACGAAAGAACAAAGAACAACGAATCGGTCTATATACTGACCTCCAGAAATCACGGCTCTGTTTCGATCTTTCATTTTTCTCGTGCTTTGTTCAACAGAGCAGCGGATTCTTTTTGGTTCTTCGCTTCGTGTTCTTTTCTCATTGTTTAATCAAGAGTTGAATAGGACTGGAAGATAAAAGGTAATGGAATAGGAAGAGGAAACGGAAAGTCCCTGAGCGAGTACCGTGCGTAAATCAGACTGTCCGTTCTGAATTACGCTATCAGCTAATTAGCGACGGTGGTGGTCAGATTTTAAACAATTACGAAGGTGGGTGTGCTGCCCTCCCAGGGGTCGGGCGCGCCCGGTCTAAGCTCCCTGGGGACGCGCGTGAGCCGGGCACTGGCGGTTTTCGTTCGACCTTCGCATTACGGCTGACCGGGCAGAGCAGCAGCCTGGCCCTATAGTGGCCCTCGACGGGCCTCCCGTCAACGGATGCCTCGACGAACTGCCTCTACACACGCTACGACCTCGCCGACGGTGCTGCCATGCGTCTTTTGATCCCTGGAGGAGATCATGCGGATGTAGTTGCAGCTCGGAACTATATGGGTAAGAATCGTCAAACCTGGGATGTCGTTCAACGACCAGCCATGATCAGAGGCAGTATGGATTTTTGAAAATTGACCAAAACATGAGTCGGGAATCACATATGGATTTCAAATAAAAAGAATCTTTCGGGTATCGATCTGAATCACCATTAGAAATCAGTCAAGATATTGTGAATCCAAGAGCGTCAATGTATCAGGAAATCACCGTTCATGATTCTGATGTGTATTCGAAATTCTCGTTGACGTACATCTCAGTAAATCGATCCGAAAGATCGAAAGTTTGTCACAAATTTTCAGATTTTTACTGGAATGGGGGCATCGTATGAGTTTGCACAAGTTTGATGTGCATGATGATCGACTATCAAGTGGCAAAGTGATTCTCCGCGCATTCGTCTCTCCGACTGATGATGGAAAACATCTGCGATGGACGGGATGCATGCAATTCCGTTTATTCCACCAATTTCGTACCAATTAACCGAGCTCGGGTTTTAGCGTTCACACGTTCCTCGCTACACTCCGTACTCCGGACTCGACACTTTACAGCGTCAACAACGAGGCGGGCTATTAGGCCAGTCAAAATATACGGATTGAGTTGTACACTGTCCCACTTACCGCACTTGGATTTAGGTTGAATCGAGACTCAGACCCATCAGGATTACATCTCTGCACCTAGTGGCATTAGTTTGCGGTAGACCACGAATACATTCACCTCTACAGATCAGGAAGGAACTTGAAATATCTCTATCGACTTGAAAGTCCGAAGTTTAAGGTTGACGGTGTGTTTTTTAGCTGATCGCAGAGCCGCTGGTTTGGGAAGTGGGGAACCGCGCCCCTGTTTGCCACTCACTACCCCTGATTAGCTGTACTTCCTGTCCACGAGTCGACCCAGTGTGGTTACCCAGGACATACAAGGCTGGTGCGGCACAGTATTGTGTGTGCACAGGCGAGCCACGCGGTGTTCAGGGGGTTAATGATTGGGCTTGATTGTTCCACAAACATGGGCGAGCCCGGAGCCCCGCGTACGCGGACGCGGCGCTTGTGGTGGGCCGCGTTTCGTCCCTCCGCGTCGCCCTCTTCTTTGTCGGAGGACGCTGTTGTTCAACGGCAGAACGTCATAACGTCAGAAAGCCTAAGAACCACGTGACACCGAACGCGGATGACGCGTGACTCATACTGAGTCGAGATTGAGCGTGGCCACGGGTCAACTGGCGAAGGAAGTCGTCTTAACCGGGTCAACTTGACCTCGAGGGCCTCGCTAGTGGCCAGCGGCAGCAGCCCATTGATCCTTCATTAATAGGATTCACCGGATTCATTGTCGTGATCACGGATTTAATATGGAACTAGACGCACGTCGACTTCTTTTCTTATTCTAAAATCACTGCATCTTCTGAGAACAGTACTTAATATCATATGCGCACAGCTGCTAGGTATACAATCGTCAGATATTCATTACACATTATCATATTGCTACGGACGGATATTGAAAAAACAATATATGATCCATCTTATAGTTTTAGATCATAACAACGTTTCTAGTTACATTCATGAGATTGTCTTCTTTTCTACTCCCATCAGTCCAAACGTTAGTCTGTGTTTATTTAACTTTTTGAATTCATATCTTTTCGTGACATCCAATCTTTTTGGGGTTTTTGAGTCACTGATTCCACACTGTCAATCGAAGTACAGAAATTCGAATTGTAAAAAGTATACAGTTTCGAATCGAAGTCGGTAATCGAAAGTTTTTGGTGCAGCTGATTCCAAATATGAATTGAAAAATCTACTGTAAAGTCATATTGATGGACCCTAAATATCCTGAGTAGCAATTTTCATACGACTCAGCCTACTTTCGATTTCGATCCACCTTTTTGAATTTCCGTATCTTTGTGTCAGATCGTTTCTTCAATATTTGAGTTCTGAAATTAGTGTGATAAAAAATAGTCATTCCAAATGAAACAAACTGGCTGAATCTATATTTGGTCACGTTTAGACCACTCCGACATGATGTTCTCCGCCGTTATAATCAATTTGTCTTGAATTTGAATCATAGTAACTATTATCTTTATTGGCCTAACGGCAATGAAATTGAGTCACATTCAATACATACTACCTATAGGCGGCATATTGGCCGGTCTAGTTGTTGTTTTCATTGATAATTTTCGTTCAATGTGAATTTTTCGACGTAGGTACTGATTCCCTGATAATGTAATATGATACATATACGGCTACTCGTTCATCATCTTATCAGCTGATAACTGACACTAGATGAAACGTATAAATTTCGCTTCTATTCAGTTCAAGAGTTCAAACCAGCAGTGTGTCAATAGACTATTGATTTACTACCAAATTAGGGTTTATATCAAGAAGCCGAAGCTTGAACATCACATGCTATGAGCTGAAGCCTACCAATTATAATCAGAACTACTTAAAAGTGTGATTGGACTCGGTGCACACTCTGCAGCACCGCTTCCACTAAGGTTCTTCAAAATCTTAGAGGCTATGAAATTGCGTTCAGAGCCTTGGGGTTTAGGGGTTTAGGGATGGACCTTTTTAGGGTTCATTGGCGCTAAATCTCTCTCTCTCTCTCTCTCTCGCCTCGTTCCTGTATGTCTATAGAGTCAACTGCTTTGTAGTAGTATCCATGCTTTTAGCGACTCAGGTGGTCCTGGGCCAGAAACGGGTAACGCTCAGCATTATCGCAGCCGAGCGATATGCATCTACGTGGCCATGATATCCTCGGTTAGAGGAGCGCACAGATTGGCACCGGATTTACACATGTAATGTAATGGGATTGGCACATTAGAAATCGGAGAATCACGAACGGGAAATCGAGAATCAATGACGACAATTTTTTAGGCAACTCTTGGCATCGGGTTTTCGGAGCCTCTAATTGGCTTGCGAACAGAAATCCAAGCTCCAATATACGCTGGATTGAAAACCGCTCAAGCCTCGACCTATCGCGGTTATCCATTCGGCAGTAAATCAAGAGAATTAAGGATAGATCGATCTGAGCTGTTTGTGCAGAGAGACAGATTCTTCGTTCGTGTTTTGGTTCCCGCGATGGATTCGGTTAGTACGATTTCACCGGGCCCTGATCTTCTGATAGCAATAATCTGTGGGATAGATATATCACTCAGGTGTGTGATTGTAGAAATCCCCTTTGTTTATTGCGGGTACTTAATTCACTAATTTACAACACTGGCTCACGCCTTCGATTTTATAAGTTATTTTTCATTACATTTTTACGAGTGTGACATCGGTCATTCTCTTTGTGGAAGAAAAAGAACAAAAAAAAAAAACAAAAAAACCACTACGAAACAGTAGTTCTATGATTTCCTAACATATTGAAAGCCAAAAGTTGTTTTTCTGTGCAATTTTTCGCAATGAGGGCTGATGCTCTGACAATTTTCAATTTATTTTGCCCAATCGATGATATCTGATTTTGCAGGTACAGTTAGTATTGTGACGAAGCATCCAAACAACAAAAAATAACTATTTCGTTAATTGTAAATGGCGATGTTAACGTTCGGAAAAAAAGTGTTACAAACTGAATAGTTATTTCTCAAAAAGTTCGTGTGAATAAAAAGGTTTTTATAAAAGTGATGAAGCTCTAGCTGAGTCAAAGACAAAGTCAAAGGATATGATCGCGGTTTTCCCCTGTTTTCTACTCGGCCTCAGGACTTGGAGACAGTCGTCGACGACCGCGTGACGCTTCTCACGGCTTAGAAGTCTGGGTGTATCAGCGTTAGTCAAAGCCATCATACTGGCTCTGCGCACAGCCTTGGGAATCTGAAAAGTCCGCTGTGTAAAGTGAATATGTACGTTGAAGCACGGGGAAATAGGTTCGCCGCAAGAGTCTTTGATATGCTGACGGGGAAATTATCAATTCAGATGAGACCGCGGCGCGCAGTCGCTTGATAAAACTACTTTGATCTGCGCTTCGCTACGAACAACCAACGCCGCCGGGCATCCGTGTGGGCGTACGATGCTACCGCTGATACACGTCGAACCAAAAGTACCATCGAAGAGCAGCTGAATACCTGCTTAGCAAAAAAAAAAATCAAAAAATGCTTTCATACCTTTCGATATGTCACTCGCAGCCCAATTTTCCGTTCGCAAAGATTGAACGAATTGTTAACCAGAGAAACAGAAGCTAGTCTGCTTGGTTCATATATTGGGTAAAATTGATGGCAAGTGCTTCACGACCCACACAATACAGAATATTTTCAGACAGACTTCTGAAACGTTGTACTGAAATCTTGTCACGATTTTAGAAACGCGAGAGATCTGATGATGCTCTTTGACTTTGACATTATCCAACTTGAATCAACCCAATTAAACACAGATAGATAAAAGATCGGATGAGAGCTCATCCGGGCGCGTGATGTACTCAGGCGGTATATTTTTACTTCCGAGAGACCCTCGCGCCGATCTTCCACCTGGCGGCGAGCGCTGAACTACGCCGTGGGTAAGGCGTCTTCGAAAATACAATTTTGCAAGTTAGCATTCTCGAAATGAATTTCGTGGCACATCTCCGCCGAAGTATCATTCTAAATGTTTACGTAGGGTGTAAGAAAGTGAAATTTCGGGATTTTCTTGATTCACTCGCGAGTCTGACTCTGATGGATGAGATAAGCCAACGTCAGACTGTTTTCTGTAATGAAAGCTGTAGTGAAATGCGTCATACACTCTTCTCCCTTTTCCCTATTTCCTTATCGTCAACTGTCGAGGCAGTAGTCAGTGACTGTCTAAAAATCTCGTTGAATTTTATTTCGAGGATAAGAGAGCTAGCAGGGCAGTGACTGGGTCTCGATTGCGTCACTGTGCTTTGGTATGAAGCAGACGGTGGTAGGGCATATCCGGTTGACGGGATGCGCTAGATTGACTTGGCGCCAAGTACAGGGGCGTCCGAGGTCCGGAATTAAACGATTATTACGTTAGATGGGTTAACGCTGCGCGGGGATGCAGGGTATGGACTGGCTTGCGTAGCGTGCGTAGCGGACCAGTTAGCGCAGCCCGCATCTGCGCGGCTGCCACCCAGTGCCAGCTAACAAACCCTGATGCATACAAACTAATTTTACGACCGCTTGTTAAGCAGAAATTAGGAAACGGGGCAAAACGATTAATTTTTATAACCATCGTACGCCGCCCTTCATCGATCCCATCGTATCACATAGTCAGACGGGTCACCCTCTTCCGTTACGAACACACAACCTTGACACCATGCGTCAATCTCTTCTATAGTTTCCGAATCATATTAAGAATTTCTATGCAATACAATACTTTAGGGTGCAACGGAAATGATATATTCTGTCTATTTTTCTAATGCTGATATTCCAAATGATAGATTTTTAAGTGACGCAGCTTGTCCCGAAAGAATTACTGCATGCACAGTGAAAATGTTTGCGTCATTTTTAACATGAAGTCTTGTGTTAAAAATTTTTGTGTTAAATATTTAACACTTTTTAGTGTCAATTTGATTGTATTTTGTTAAATTTACGTTAAAAATGACGCAAAAATGTTTACTATGTGTGGTTCAAATTTAAGTACTACTCGCTTAAACAATTGACACATGAAGAGGAACCATTTTTACTAGAAAAATCATAACTTGGGTGATAATTCAGACATCGAGTTCATTTTTGGCTCATTTTGTGTTAAATATTTAACACTTTTTAGTGTCAATTTGATTGTATTTTGTTAAATTTACGTTAAAAATGACGCAAAAATGTTTACTATGTGTGGTTCAAATTTAAGTACTACTCGCTTAAACAATTGACACATGAAGAGGAACCATTTTTACTAGAAAAATCATAACTTGGGTGATAATTCAGACATCGAGTTCATTTTTGGCTCATTTTGTGTTAAATATTTAACACTTTTTAGTGTCAATTTGATTGTATTGTGTTAAATTTATGTTAAAAATGACGCAAAAATGTTTACTATGTGTGGTTCAAATTTAAGTACTACTTGCTTAAACAATTGACACATGAAGAGGAACCATTTTTACTAGAAAAATCATAACTTGGGTGATAATTTAGACATCGCGTTCATTTTTGGCTCATTTTTTAGGGGGAGAATTGAGACATTTACAAAAAAAAAAAAAAAATGAGGAAAAGTGATTTTCCACTATTTCCCATATTATATGACTAAAAAGTAAGAGAGAGAAAAAAATTGAATGAAATTGAAATAAGTAGTTTCTTTTTTTTTTTTTTTTTTGAATTGGAAATTGATAAGGCGTGATATTTAACAGGGTATAACCGTGACGCGCGTGTTTGACGAAGGGCAAGAAACCCGGCTCGTTGAACGGGCGATTGACCGTTGACCACCCTCGGCGAAGCTGCTAATGAATATCAGCCCTAAATATCAGTCCTCAGGGAGTCGGCGGGGTGCATATGTCGGCGCGTTACGACGGATTACACACTGCCGTTTCCCCTAGGCATTTACAGAGTAGTAGTAGGTACATGTACCGTGTAACCCGGACAAAACCCGGGCAGTCAGCGAGTGACCTGGCGCGCGGTCTACAACAGTCACGCTCTAATTTCACGATGAAGAAAAGGAGCCGCGGGGCTATCGTACGTACCTACTGCATAAGGGCTCGCCCGCGCGAGACCTAAGGGCTGCTCAGCCATATGTCAGCTCCCATAGGTCGCAAAAATATTTGCGTCGATTTCACCCGCCTTAGAATTGCCATGTGTCAATGTACGCCTGCGGAAGGGTGCCCCCGCGATTTACTATGACAATGAAAACCGTCGTTATACACCCTTTGAAAAATTGAAAACGATTCTCACAACAGTATACAATTGTATTTCTTTAATATTCACACAGAGAGTTCCCCAATTTCGAAGAAATCAATTTTTCCACGATATCTTGAAAACTTTCAAAGACATCAGATATCAAACACCATATGATGCGCATTGGTCGAATTGGTTTGGTATTCACTTTATAATAACAAATTACTTGAATTTTTCAAAATTTTCCGAATTTTCTGATCCTATTTTGTCGATTTCCATTCTCCAGGTTTAATTTATTGCGGAGGGCATTGGCGTGACTAGAACTTTTCTCTAGGGGGGGGGGGGGGGGGGGGGGGCTGGCCCCTTACTTTACTAAAAGTAAGGCTTTGGAGCCCCGGGAAAAAATGCTCAGATATGATCAGATATGATCATGTATGAATACTTAGATCTGATCAGATCCGAAGAATGGTCCTGCATAATCGTATATGATCATACATGATCAGATATGATCATATATGATCACACATGATCATATGTGGATATTAGATCAAATACGATCATACATGCTCATACATGAATATGCATGCTCATATCTGATCATGTATGATCCGATATGATCTTGCAGGACCATTTTTCGGATCTGATCAGATCTGATCATACATGATCAGATATGAGCATGTATGACCATGTATAATCGTATGTGATCATACATGATTAGACAGTACCTTTATTTCGGATCTGATCAGATCTGAGTATTCATACATGATCATATCTGAGCATTTTTTCCCTACATATGCAATCGTGCAGACGTGGAGGAGAAAGTGGAAAATAATAATATAATTGGTTATGGTATATTTGAGATTTCATATCTATATAGGTATTTCATTATTTTACTTCACTCGGTGTGATAATGGGCGTTATACACACGCTTTGCGTGCATAAAACCCCCATTTCCACACCTAATAAAGTAAAATTGTGTACAATACTCGACGGAAATAGTATATTATGTGGCATGCCCGTAAACCAAGTGTTTTTCGGCGAGAATAATGATTTCAGGACGAGCTAAAGGCGAGCCGAAGGCGAGCCGGAAGCGAGTTCTGAAATCATTATTCGAGTCAAAAACGGTTTACGGGTGCGCCCCATACTGTATTTTTTTCGAAATAGGCATGAAAAGTCACTTTGACGCCTGTTGAGATTCACTAGACGAAGAGTGGGGTTATGGTGCGATCTGTCGCGCACTTCGAACCGCGCATCGAAACTGCCGTATAATAGTACATTATGTCACTAGGCCGATTAAGTATTTTCCGACGAATTTGAGTTTATAATCCGAGCCGAAGGCGAGGATTATGATGAAATTCGTCAGAAAATACTTTTTCGGCCGTATGGCATACAGAATTTTATGTGTCCAGGCCAAAAACCGCGTTTAAACCGAGCGAAGCGAGGTTAAAATCGCGGTTTTACGGCCTATGACACATAAAGACTTTATTCGGCAGCTTTGGAATGCGCACTTCGAACTGCGCATCCAAACTGCCGTATAAAGACTTTATAGGGCAGTTCTGAAACCAACCGTATAAACTGACACTTTGTGGATCGAAAACAGGCGTCAAAAAGTTTTCAATGCCTATGCCGAAAAAAAAACTTATTCTGATCTCGTGTGATTGCAATACTCGCCTTCGGCTTGTGCCGCAACCTCACACTCGTCAGAAAAAGTTTTACCGCACTCGTATCGTAATGTACTAATTTTTTTTTGTAATATATATATAATATCCATCATGAGCTGAATCCTTCACTACGGCTTCCGATCTGATCATATATGACACCATGCGTGATCATACATGGGGTCATATATAAGTTCATATATTATCATGCATGAATATACATGATCGTATCTGGGCATTGTTTCCGTATACAGCTGCAGATATGATCATGCATGACAGCATGTATGATCAAATCTGAACTCAGATACGATCATATCTGTTCATGTGGGATCATGTATGAGCTCATGTGTGATCATATGTGATCATATCTGAGCTCGAATATGATCATGTATGATCATATCTGATCATATCTGAGCATTTTTTCCCGGGGCGGTGGTAAATATGGACAAAAAATTTTTTTTTAAATTTGACATATTTTTTTAATTATTTCAAACCACTTTGAGGGGTGGCCCGATCGAAATTCGATTTTACTCTTCTTAAGGACAGGTCTAATATATATCCGAAATTTTCAATTTCTTTTTTTCGTCTTTCTGGGGTGGGCACTCAACATCCTGGGGGGGCCGGGCCCCCCCGGCCCCCGCCCCCCTAGTTACGCCAATGGCGGAGGGTCTAAGGAGCAGAAATATCGCTGAAGATCGACCAAATTTCTATTTGCTCTTCCGAAATCGTGGTAAATTCATAATGTCCCGATAAATACCCCAAAAAACGAGGACTGCGTCTGTTCATTCCCACACTCAGAAAAAGGTCTTGTTGACACAACCAAAATTTGGTTATTATATGGACAATCACATTTTTTTGTTCAGTCAATCAAATTTTTTTTGTTCAGTCAACCAATAATTTCGTTGGGATAACCAAAATTTTGTTGGGAAAACCAAATTTTGTTGGGACAACCAAAATTTTGGCTATTCCAACAAAATTTTTGGTTGACTGAACAAAAAATTTGATTGTCCATATAATAACCCAAATTTTGGTTGTGGCAACAAGACCTTTTTCTGTGTGCAGCGATGTTACGAGCAATCAAACTGGAGCAATCCAAACCTTTAATCCTAGACCCTTTAATTCTCTAAAAAAAGATTTTTCAAACCCTTCTATTACCGCTACGTTTTTTTTGTGTGAAAATAACTTTTGATAATGAGCTCGGATAGACTGACTATAGGTATACGTATAATGTGTCGTTTGTCGACCCGCAGGGGTCCATCTGCGGCGGGTGACTTCCCGGTAGTTTTCGAACCGTAAAATACATTTATTAAGCCCTCATGTACACATATCCGTATATATTACATACAGGGTGTATAATTTTCGATCTGATAAACAAGAACGACTGGTATTCGTTGGATGGCAAAAAAAAAAAAAAAACTCTTCGTTTAATTTCGACAAACTTTGAGTATCGACTAGATCTAAAAGCGGTTTAGCTTTTGGCTTCTAACGAAGAATAGTTGGGGATTTGATGTTCGATGATCAGACGAAACGGAACTCAGTCGTGTGGGACACCCCGTATGGGTAATTTACGGGAGTAAAGTCGTGCAGAGAAGAAGTCGGGCGTATCATATCGTCGTTTCCTACGCAATAACCATCACCCACATGACAATTGGTAAAGAGACGATCACTAATAAGTTGTTTCTTGATTGAGAGTGACTCACTCCCGGGCTCTGGGCTCTGGGCTCTGGACTCTGGGCTATGGGCTACGGGCTATGGGCTCTCGGACAGCCTACTGTTCTCGGTGCAGACGACGCTAGTCGGAGAGACAAGTTTATTAAATTTCTGGCGCCACAACAATGAGCCAAGGTTCTGACAACGAACCTCGCATCCGGCATTGAACTATGCATCACCAAAGGGCGCGCTAGAGAATAATTAACATCAACTGAATGGTCAAGACTCACCTGTACTCCATTCATGCATTCATTCATTTTTTAGTTTTCCACAAAAAAAAAAAAAAGAGAAAAAAAAATACAAAACGAAATAAACTCACAGTCGCGTGAATTCGTTGCATTAATTCTAGCTCGTGTTAGCGAATCGCGTGTAAGTTTTCAAAAGCTGATTATTTTTATTTTACAATCACGTGTCGACTATATCTGTACAGACAAAAAAGAATAGACAATTGAAGCTCAAACGAGGGCGATAATTTCATTCTAAACCTTACCTGCGGGGTTCTGTTTTGTCAAAAAATTATAACGAAATACCCGCAAACTCAGGTTTTTGTATTTCGTATTTTTTGTAACAAGAATTTTTTGC
The DNA here is from genome assembly GCA_943736025.1 of Tenthredo mesomela. Classification (NCBI taxonomy): domain Eukaryota; kingdom Metazoa; phylum Arthropoda; class Insecta; order Hymenoptera; family Tenthredinidae; genus Tenthredo; species Tenthredo mesomela. The sequence continues at coordinate 7,501,693 of OX031021.1, forward strand.
GAATAAAAACCTTTTGACGATAAATTATTGCCACTCACCCGGTACATACGCGATGTTGTGTACATTCATTTGTAATATAGTATTTATAACCAGTATATATACGTGTATTCATATATACGACTAGTGGATAATAATCGAAACCCACAGAAGATAATGTCGTTTATAGCTGCGGCACTCGGTGCACAGACACAAACACTAACACTACGTTAGGTAACAAAGATGGATTTCACCGTTTCGTTTTTGATTAGTAACATTAATCCCCGATAGACTATTTGATTATTTAATCTATTGCTATCTCGTCACGAAATCGGACATCATTTTGTAAAAAAAAGAAAAAAAAAACTACAAATCTATTGCAATTATAACGACACAGTAAAGTAAACAAAAATTTCGTCATTGTGTAAAAAAAAAAAAAAAAAAGTCCGTGTTAAAATTTGTGTGTTAATTCAAATAATGGTTCAGTGTTGTTTTTTGTTTTTAATTCTTTTAACACACTAAAATGTTCATTTGATACAAAAGTAAACACTTTCTAAATGTTACTCTCAAATCAACACAAAATTTTAACATAGTTTTGTGTTAATTTTAACATAAAGATGTGTTACTTTTTTTTAACATAAACAGATTGTATTGAAATAACAGAAATTTTGTGTAAAAAAAAAGTGGTTGGCACAAACTTTTGTGTTAAATTTTAAACAAAATTTTTTTTACTGTGTAATCGCTGACTTTGGTTCTGCAATTTTGGTGTTTCGCAGAACTCAAGCCTCGCCTATATCCACTTTGTAACGCAACGAGGTTTTGGCTCGATACGGTTCAGACACGTGGTACGGATTCGCTCTTTATCTGCGTTGGAATGAACGGTCGGAGAATCTATGAAATTCGCCGTTTCGTATACCGTTACTGTCGCACTATCGATACGCTATTTTTCTTTATTCGTAACGAAATGCGAAAGACTCGTTTTCGTTATCGTCGCATGTTTTTGAGTGGCCCGATTCACGGCGCAAGGCTGGCTGAGCAAATTCATATGATTCGTATTGCAGTACCGAGTCGATATGACATAAAAAAAAAAAAAAAATCATCGTTGACGGTTACGGTGCGATAGACGCGGAGATTCTGATTCTGACCGTACACTTATGTGTGTCGAGTTCTCTGCATAAGCTCTTATATGTGTGAGTCACCGTATAGGCGCGGAGGGATTAGGCTATCTCACAGCCTGTAAATCACGCCTGCCGCATTGTCGTACAAACAAATATATAACCAGGCTCGTAGCTACGTGACAAAAAATTGAAAAAAAAAAAAATAAAAATAAAAAAAAAAAACATACACATTAAAAACATCGTACGAATTCGCAGACGATTTCTTCCGTCATTTTGACTGCGAAGAATTGATACTGCGGATATTTACGTCTGTCCTCGTGTACAAAAAACTTATTTGTCCGACAAAGCGCGGACGTAGAAACAGATACGATTTTTATGATGAGGAAAACGAGGGAGCGACCCGAGCCTGAGCAGACAGTTTGGGTATCGTTTGGGTGCCTGGCTGCGTCAGTCAGTGACTATGATTGATGTGGTTCGTCGTTCCCATCTGACGTCTAGGTATATAACGTCTGAAGTAAGAACATTGTGATCGAAGTGAGAAATCGTTTGAGGGAAACCTCCGAGTGGGCAGTTTCGACGAAACTGTTTACTTTTCATCTTGCGATAAACGAGACCGTCGATAGATACGGTATAAATAGGTTACTCAGAGGAAGAAACAGATTTCGGAAGCGATGAGAGAGAGAGAGAGAGAGAGAGAGAGAGAGAAATAGAGGGTGTGTCAAATCAGCGCGGAAAAAAATCGAGACAGAAATGTATACGTTGTTTTAATAATAGGAAGCTCGGTGTACACATGTATGTACTTGCAAAACGTTTTACAGTTAGTTATCGCAAGATAGTATCATACGACGATAGCAAACGGACGGACAATCGCGGCATATCTCAGCCGGATTATGATCGGATCTGTACGATTTTAACCCCGTGATTAGTTGCAGCTGAGTTCGGCAAATAAATTAATCATGAAAAAGTTGATTGGAATTCCACATCATAAAGCACTGAAAATATACTAGATAAGGGTACCACTTAAACTTTGAACTTGTATGAAAGCATGAAATGGAAACAATAAGTGGCCGATCCTATACTCGTACAAAAAATTGGCTTGTCGAAAAACTTTTTGTGTTTATCCCGTCGTATAGAGTAGATCACTATTCCTGGCGAAAGATGAAATCGTCGAGGAATAGTCGAGTTCTATACCCGGATGACCAGTCCAGAATCGTGGCTTTGAAGGGGAGTAGATTATCCGTAAATTGACAGATTGTAGATCGATCATAAGCGGGCAGGAGAACTCCGCAGTCTTGATTACGATTTGGGCGGCTTACGCTCTGTTCTTTACTTACGACACCTAATCTCTGGGTATTAGCTGCTCAATACGTCGTCATTAAGACACTCGATAAAAATAAATTGGTGCACGTTCACTACGTCCTCGACATTTTCACATATGATTTTATTTCAATATTTTTAAACAGAGCTTACCTCTACGATTCGAAATTCGTAACAAAAATGAAAACGATAATTTAAAGACATGGAGTATCGAAGAAATTTTGTCTTAAATTCAATAATTTAAGAATATCGTAACAACTTTTTCTTCATTTGTAAATAATTTCGAAATTCTAAGAACTACATGGATTTCAATTTTCCATCGTTATTATTTTTGCAAAATTTCACTATCCCACTTGAATAATTGGGAATCAGCATTTCGTATGCCCAAATTCATAGACATCATATTTTTGAGATCAGTATATTAGTTCCCAGCAAAGAAAGACTGAATTTATGTGAAGGGAACAAAAGGCGAAGAAAATCAATTTTTCTTCATATGTTTTTCATTGTCCCCTTCGATCATTCCTCTTTCATATTTCAAATAATTGCTTTAAACGATTTCAGCCGAATTTCTAATCGTTCGGAAGATAACTTTCAGTGATTTAAAAGAACGATTGCAAATTCCTCGAAATTACATAATTCAGATTTCTGGTTATTACGATAGATTTCAGTTGAACTCCGAGTGACTAAATTGATTTGAAACAATACTGTGCATCCAATTTTAACAGCGAATTAACACCTTTTCAAAAAAAAAAACCGAAAACGAAGCTAAACGAGTGCAATAAGAGTTTACCGGTGCAACCGATCCTGCAGTATGCATGGGGAGAGAGTATAGCATAGAACATTGGAATACGGTTTTGATCAGAGGAAAAGAGGAACTCGCAGTCATCATCCATTCGTTATGAAATTTCAACGATTTTTATACAATGTATCCAAGCTTTAAAGTAGAATATCATATTTCACTCGTATTTAAAATAATTTGTATGAAAGAAAAATACCCAAGCCGTAGGACTGAAAAATATTCATTACGTTACAAATATGAATGTTTTTTTGTTTTTTTTTCTTTCATGTTTTTATACATATATCCGAACTTTACTTTACCAACTGACAGATTTATTCGACTTTTCTCGAAATTGCATCATTCCTTGATGATAGTTAGTTGCAATATTAAAAAAAAAAAACAAAAAAAAAAACACAAAAAAAAAGATTTGCACATTCGGAATCATTAAAAACACTAACCGCAAATTCGAAAAAAAAACAAAAATAAACAGGGACAAATTAGAATACATACTCAAAACACGCGAAGACGAACGAAAAGTAAATCCAATTAAACTTTCAAGTATCATCAAAATACAGAATAATCCACTTCACCTCCATATGTTCAATTTGAACTATATGCAACATTGTAACATGTTATAAAAACCCGAAAACAAAAAGCAAAAACAAAAACCCAACAAAAATCCACATTTTTGACAATTTTTATCAAATCATCTGCACAGCCCCCCCCCCCCCTCCCCCCCCCCCCCCCCCGACCCCATTTGCCGCTCCCTTCTCCTTTAAGGACACAGATAAAAACCACGAAGAAGGTTGCGTGTACATGGACATGTACAGCTACATCTACATGTATTTATCGGGACAGGGGGTTGAGATGAAGGGTGGGAAGGTGGGGTGGGGGGTTCAGCGTAGCAGCGTCGAAGAAGTAAAGGCAGCTACCGTACAGTACCGCCGTACCGCGTAGAACGTAGAACGTAGAACGTACGTGCCTGAAACGGACGAAGAGCGAAGACCGTTTCGGTGCGGTTTAGTGTCGTGGTGTCTCTTCGTATCGGTGTGAAAATTTTTGGGCGGAGCATTGCGGGGGCGTGTCGGTGAGAGGCGGAACCAACGATGTTCTGATCTGTGATGTTTTAGCTGGCTCCCCCTGAAACGGTCGGCAGGCAGGCAGGCAGGCGCGGGGTGAAGTCCGTCCGTCACTGACGGGGACACGGCTGCACGGCTATCTCCAGATATTCTGTTAACAGCAGTTGCTCCTCAAGCTTGCACGGTTACATACGACAGTATCGACTAGCGCTGCATCAGTTCCGCAACAATATACGATATCGGATGTTGCCTGGCTGTCGCACTTGATCCCCGATAATCCCCCGGTGATTATCTTTCGCTGATCTTAACGCTGGCGGTGTTTGGCGCGACGACGATTAGTCGTTTTCGTTATTTAAGGATTTTCGCCTTGTTGTTGTCGTTCGGGTTTCGAACGCGGAATTAGATTACGAAAACGTGCAGGAGAGGAGATACCGGTATCGGTTCATCATGAAGATCGTACGAAGGGATGAAACGGGGGCAACTGATCAACCGTGATAAAATAATAATAGTTACGAAAATAAGCGGGCGAAGAATACGACGAAACAAGTGTCAGTGAGAGAACTAATTGCGTTACATCCGCGGTTGAAAATTAGTGATGTAAAACAGCGAAGAAGACCCGTGCGACTCTGTTCGTACCTAATAGAAAATCGAAGAACTGTTCGTCGAGTAGAAAGTAATATCGGGATTGAACTTTCGGCGGTTGGTACAGTTGACGATGACGCGTCGCGTCGTGGTTTTTTAAACGCCAATTGGTACAAGTTTTTGACAATTAATCATCGGGCAAACGGGTTCAAATCATCGAAGATGATGGAGGTTCAGCAACAGCACTCTCCGGTCGGAGTTGGACCCTTGGATTTCTCTAGACGTGGCGTCGCCGAGGCGTCGGCCTTCAGAATCGTCAAACCTAAACAACCGCCCTCCGCGATGGCTCATCAGCAATCTGTTCCGCAGGAAACTAACAATAATAATAACAACGAAAACACACAGGATAACCCACAAGTACCACCTGAAAATGAAGGTAACATACAATGTAGCATTCTTCAATCTCTCGTTCAGTTGGTTTGCACACTGAGAAAACTGTATTTTTCCACTGACAATATTTCTTGTTCTGAGAACAAAACTTGGTATTGCTCTACTAACAATACATTGTATTTTGCTCGGAACTATACGTACGGCGACGCAGCATACTATTCTCATAACCGGTATTTTGCTGAGAACAATACGTATTTTGACTACAACTAAACTCGCTCGGTAATACTTGGTATTTTGATAAGAAAAATACTTTTTTCTCAGTGCATCATTTCCTTGATCGATCATGATAGAATTTTTCTTTGAAGACTAACGTTTCCCGAAAACGATTCTCAATTGCTCAAGTCTCATCAAATATGATCAATTCAAAGTCAGAATTATTCACAGTTAGACTCAGTAAAAGTGAGTGCTGCAGGTATTGCTATGACATGCAGAACTTTTTTTGCGATCGTTAGTTGGTTGCTTTCATCTCAGAAAATCGAGGAACCGGTAAAACCGAGATTCTCAATTCCCAAATTTTGCAGAAACAAGAATCGACGACTCAAACATCGTTACGCAGTATCGATAAGTTGTTCGAACAATCAAATTTAAGAGGATTAAAAATCTTGAAGATAACTTATTACCCGAAAAGTTTATCAAAAACTTGTTTTTTTAGTTCAAAAAGCCTTTTTTTTTTTACCGGGTGAGGTTAATTTTTTGGGAACGTGAGAAGCCGCCATTTTGAAATCAGTTGAGTTTACAGTCGCGACTCGGTGCTACTGTGGTACGCAGATTTTCTCGAGTTGTTGAATAGATAAAAACGTAGTTACCAAAACCGCAGCTTTTATAGTTCGCAATTTTTTTTCCACCTATAGATATAGTGAATTCGCATCAAGCTGCTCGATCAGAGCTGTCTTGTTGACCGAAAGTAAATATTGGGCGATGTCATCGCTGCCCACTTTGATCAAACTGCGGCATATGTTTATCGCGCTGTGATCACTGCAGAATATCCCTCTATGATGTGGTGACAAAAAAGAAACGCGAAAATGACTAGATATCATACACGATAAAGAAAAATCAGTTACAGGTTTCATCCTAAAGCTTGTTTACGATTTTTCGCAGTTTTTATCCCTCAAATCCCATAATGGAACCAGCAGGAGGCAGGTGGCGATGTTAAATACCAAAACGGTGTAGCTAGTAGGCTTAGGCATAGTATCCGACAGTCTGCAACAGGTGCGACGGATCGCATTAGACGAGTATCTGCACTAATACCTGAGTTAACGTGGCTAATATGTAGGGCGATGTAAATGTAATGATATCATCGTCCCCCTGACTTGGCCTTGTCAACCACGGGGCGAGTGATTAGCTCGGTAATTGCCAGGTGACAGGCAGGTCGACGGGGCTGCTGGATATATCCTATAACTCCAGGATCACTTTCCCTTAGGAGATCCCCCCCCCCCCCCCCCCCCCCCCCCCCCCCCCAAGTCCTAGAATCCCCATATACATATCTTCACAGTTGGAAAGAAAAATAATAAGGATCGTAACGCGTTTTAGTTATTGTCATAACAACTGGGGGAGGGGGGGGGGACTAGTTTTGAATTAAAAGAAAATCGAACACATTTATTGAAATGCAATTTTTTAAATATTCATTGCACCGCATGATTGATGAAGCAATTCATCTACGAGTATGGGACAAATATGTTGTATAGTTTTGTTGGTACAACTGAATGCTGTACGATATCTAGGTTATGTTACAACTAAATATTACACATTACAGTTTATTGTTGAATGCGGAATGAGCAAAAACTAAATTTTATTTTGTGAAGGTATTGCTACCAAATTATGGCACGCAGTTAGAAAATACAAAATTATGTGAATCACTTCTTTGGCGAAAGAATGAGTACGGGTATCAGTGGATGTAACTAGTATACAGTAGTACCAACGAAATAATCAATTTGGCGCGCATGTTTAAACGCAATTTTAGCTCGACGTGAATTGGAACTACGTTGTCCATCAGCAATGAGACAAATATTTAAAATAATTGAGCAGGTTATCAACTTGAAACAAATACACGTCGTTTCAAAAGTTCATTCACTCGTTGCGAATCACTCCTCTCAATATTATTTCTCTCAAAGTTCGAAATTCGCAGAAAATTATACAATGTGTTTTTCACTTCGCTCTCTCTCTCTCTCTTTATTTTTCTGTCTCGTTCCCTCTCTCTTGCTCTTACTCCATCGATGAGTGCAAATCACGATGGATTTCTCATTTATAGATTTACGAGGTTTGATATAGGGAAGACGCGAGACAAGCATTGCACAGCGATAGCATCGTAGCTGTAAGCTGGCCCTGCCGACAAACACAGTCGCATGATCGGGCCCGGTGTATTGGTAGGTGTAGTGTAGAGCCGTTCGCTTCGTTATCGGTGCCGGTTCGACGCAGCGACCGAGGTTGGCCCAGCTATACGGAAAATATGATTTATTTGTGATAATCCTGGAAGCGAGATAGCTTTGCGGCGAGGAGACCCTAATCTCCTGGCAGCCCGTGCCTATCTCAGATTATCCGCTGGTTTCTATTGCCCCGATTACGCATTTTTCAAACTCGTCATACCGCGCCGGATCCCTTTTCTCCAGAGAAGCAAGAAACCAGCTCCTTATGCCCCTGGTGCAGCTATCCTCGAAAACGAACCAAATAAAGCCCCCAGCTTTCTCTCCTTAGTATTTTAGGCGGAAAAATACAACCTGCCCATTTCTCTTTTCTAATAAAGACGCTCTGCGAGCCCTCCGCGAGCCCCTGCAGTAGTAGGATGAGGACTTCTTGATCCCAGCGTACGGATGGCGAATACTAAATCCTGTTCGAAGCGTTTTTCCCCGGCGGCGTGCACGATGTTCTATACAGCATTATTCCATCGGGGTGTTTTTCAACACCGTGAAAATTCGAACCCCCTGCTTATATTATCTCCTAAGATTCAACAACCGTCATCAAAAAATTTTCTCTCATTCTTACAGGAGGATGCAGCGTACGACTTGTATTCCCGAGACTGTGGGCCCCCTTCGCAAACGCCAACGAGGTCACCAACTTGCCACCGCTTCCAAGGAGCCACTCGGGTAAGACCCTAATTAATCTGCATGAATGTAATCACCCTGCAGATTCACGCGAGTATGCTCTTCATCATGTTTCATCATCAGACCAGACGTAAGAAATTGGTAGAAAGATTTTGCGAAATATCTGAAACACGAGTTTATCTAATTCGTGAAAATTTTTGACCATTTAAATCGTCGCTATTTCAAAACCAGAAGTCGTGATGGTATAAAAAGTTATCTCACACTTCGGTTGATCAATAAATGATTTGGGATTTCCGAATAGGAAGATGACACATGGAACAAATCCAAAAACTTATGTTATAGTATGATTTTTAGAAATCGTAGAACTCATTCTTGCAATAATATTGGTTCGAGGTCAACGCAGCTACCGCAATGTTTAATAAAAATGACAATAAACGATCCGAACACGTTGCAGTGTTCAGAAATGGGGGTAATTAAACGAAGCCAGGGGGGTAATGCGCGGCCGTTTCCTCTGCGCCCGGATGACGCGGTCTTTTTTCTTATTTATCAATCGTTAACTTTAAGACTCGGGGCCGCATGATTGGGATAAATGGTAGCACGCGTCATTCTGTAACCCAACTCCCTCACCCAATGTCTTATACGCTCTGTCCCAATGCCACCCAATTGGAGCAGATTACAGAGTCGACACAGGGATTCGGCCCGAGCACTGGCGGCCTCTTTGTCCTCTTATGCTGGCGGTATTTTAGTATAGGTACAGACGCACCATGAATTAGAACCATCATAATGGATTAGGCGTCCCTGCAGCCCGTTCAAGAAACAGCCACTGCGCACTGTACTGGTCATGCCGATTCTTTAGACGATCCAATACCCGAGCAAGGATCACAAATGATAACACAAAAAATTATACTTTCTCTTTGAACCAGGCGAGTTGGATGCTCAACCGTTCAGACTTTTTGAACTGCAGTTGCAATATCTGATTTCCTAGTGTATTTATTCTAATAGCTATATACTCCCTGAGACGAGTGACTTTTCAATCGATTCCCCAACTTGATATCAAAATTTCTTGACCAATAGTCGCGAGCAATAATCTCATGCCTTGAGCGAATATGTGAAACCGAAGGAGTTACACTTTGTAAACAAAATTTAATATCGCGTCTCAAAAACGGTACGAAAGTGGAATCGAAAATTGCAGATTAATGGAACGGTTTGTGCTCTTTTCGTTCGAACTTTTGTCTATTATCACAAGAAACTTATATACTCTTCGAGAATTTGTGGTAATTTGGACACATTTTGCGTGTCCCATTTGTTACACTCAAAAACGCATGTTTATTTAACACAATAGTCATATGTCAGATGTTAAGACCAAGTTTATGTTGATATGCCAACACGAGAGTCAGATAATCAACGTATCAATTCGACACAAAGCTTGTCTCCTCCCAACACTTTTCTTCAAATTTTTTTTTGTGTGTCGAATTGTCTAATTTTTGGTTTAAACTGACACATCGGCGAAGTCAAATTAACACAATTTAAAGTAAAATTATGACGTTATGACATTCAGTTTAATGTATATCTGTAAAAATGACAGAAATTTTCATCCAATTTAGCATAATTATTAGGTTCTTTATGAAGGATATGCATATGTTCATGAGTTGAATGCTGAATCTGATATGAAAAATGTGTCGAATTTAGTATCAGCATGTTAACACCAGAGTTTGACATGGGAAATTCGGTTAACAGACGTAATGATGGTTAAATTAAAACCAAAAGTTTGAAACCAACAATTTTCGAAACACATTAACACAAATTTTTCAACAGTGATATGTGCTTGTGAGTTAATGTTCATATTCTAACTCTCTCTTGTTCGTCCATCATCATCTCTTTATATCATGTCATGACACTGAGCCATCTGAATTGAAATGTAAACCGTCGTCTTACTTGGGCCGAATGATAAGTTACCGTGACGTGATTCTACGTTGATTAGAAGATGAATGAGAATTCTATAGGCATTGAAGGTTGACTTTCCAAGTATTTTAAGCCCATCACACTATTGCAAATCGGAAATTAAAGACGAGAATAGAAGATAAAGACAACGTATTTAATATATATATATATATATGTAGCATTCAATTTTCATAAATTATCTGCAGTTTATATAATATGCATTCAATCACATTTTCTAACTATAGAGTGACCCACTTACAAAAGTTAAAATTTCTACCATCAGGCGGTAACAATAATCCAATTCGACAAGGGATTAGTTCTGTTTCCTCATTTCATAAGTGTCGATTGATACATGGCGTCTACACCTTCCGGATGGAGGAAGCTGTGAAGGTGCAATAGCACATTTCTCCCTTCTGTCTTTATTGTTGTTGTTGTTGTTGTTGTTGTCCATGCCGCGTTATTTGGCATCAGGATCATCGTTGCGGTGTTATTGAAGCGTGAAATCTTGAAATATAGGCCTCTGATATGCGGTAAGAATTCTCGCAAGGGTATAACATACAGGAATAGTCATATCGCCCGAAATCCGTGTTGCGCAAGCACTGCAGCCGCATTAACCCGGACGAAGAAGAAGAAAGCGAATGACGACAACATGTGCCTCGCTATGTTCAGCGACGTCACGCGAACAAGAAACTCTTTCCCGGGCTCCACACCGCGCCCTTTTTACCGCATTCCTCCGCAACACCAGACCCAACATTTGCGTAAGCAGTTCTTCTCCTCATGTCAGTTTCTCTACTCACCACTTTTCACATCTGTCACGTTTCTTACCTCCTTCCATCTTTTTCTTCTCTTTTCTTTCTTCTTTTATCGCGAGATATCTCGAGCACACTAATTTCCTCCTTCAGTCTCTTATACTCCTCACACCACTCTCTCTCTCTCTCTCTCTTTCTCTCTTTTATTTTCTTTTTTCTCTTTTTTTCTCTTTCCATCCAGGGCGACGGTTTAATTTCATTAGGCAGGACGCGCGCGGCAAACCAGAGACGTATCATATTTTTATTTGATTGCAAACCCCCCGTTCTGCAGCGGGGAAAAGGGGCGATCTGTTTCACTCTGGGTTTCAAACGCGATTAGCCAGAAGCGAGTGCCCAGACCTGGTGCGTAATATGCCAGGGTGTCTATGGGCACGTGCCCCACGCCTGGCTCTCCGGATTATAAATATGAAAGCGGGGGCTGCCCGCTTCAATAACCGAGTTTATTAGAATTCGGTGGAGACGAGAATGTCAGACGACTGTTAGAAGCCACGAGCTCCGACTCTGATCAAGTCTTATCATGATTTAAAACTGGATTTAGACTCTGAGTGGAGTCGAAGTAGTGGTGGTGGTGTCCGTCGCGTTGATTGGGCCGAAATATTTCAGAGAGAAAAATGGGGGGTGACACGAAACGGCATAATATCTGCCGGTTGTATATCACCCACAGATATCACTGACACCTTTATGAATCCACGTGATTAGAGTAGCTGGTAGCTGTTTTTGAAGTTGGTTTTCTAGCCGGAAATAAACGAGAGGAGAAAAGAGGAGATATACTCTGAGGGGGAAAAGGGGACCTCTTTGATTCCCGCAGTCCCTAGCGTCAAGACCTGGAGCCTCGTTAGCGCCACGCAACCCCTGCGCTCACGAAGACGAACCAGTACCCATACCAGACCATGATACGTGACTCAAATCTCATTTCTTACCGGGACCCGCGTGTAGCTACAGTCGCACGGGAGTTAACCACCGCCCCCGGCCCATCCTCTCCAGGATTGACACGTCTACACTGATACTTCATCGCATTTTAACATACAACCCAGTACGTTTAACCACGAGATATCACAATGAGTGTGTATCCTAGCAGATCATATTCGTCGATATGGAATGGACATTGATGTTACAATTCTTACAAATTCATATGCTTGAACTGCAACACATAGTTGCTGACTTTGTGCGTCACGTTGTCCGAATGTGAAATTATGGTGTATTTTTTTTGTTCAGTGCAAAATATTTGCACATTGAATGCTGACGAGGGTTTCTTTCTTCTTTTTTCCAGAACGTCTCTCCTTCGGGGTTGGTAGACTGGTCGGTTCCCCATCGACGAGGAGCCCGTCGCCGGTTCATTCGCTGTCCCCTGACTCCCCAGCGGATGTACGCAGCGGTGAAGGGGTCGACGACGACGAGGAAGAAGTCGACGTGGACGTAGAGGAAGTAGGCGACGAAGACGAGCCGGAAGTAACGTCAAGTCCGGCTGGATCACCTTCGCCGTCGTCACCTAGTATCACCAGAAACACAGCGAGCTACCCTCCGAAAAGATCTGGGGACACTTTCAGCGTCTCAGCGCTCCTAAGGCCGGACCCACCGTCGGCTCACCCCCGAAACGATTCACCGCTGAGAAACGGCGCCCCCAACTCCGTCGGTGCTCCTCCGCCGATCCTTTACCCACCCCTGCATCTCCAGGGCACCTCTCTTCTACCCCCGCACCCACATCCACACCCCCTATCGTACCTGCATCCACATCTGCTCCCACATCATCTACTACCGCCTCACCTACATCCCTTGCTTCGTGGAGTTCATCCTGGACATCCCGGACTACACTCTGCCCACGCTGCGCACGGGCTTCACCACCCTCATCCTCTTGGCGATGTTTACAGCTGTGTCAAGTGTGACAAGATGTTCAGCACGCCGCACGGACTTGAGGTAATTTTTACGGTTCTAATTTTATTGATCATTCTGTTAACTGGACTTCCTGTTCAGATACAAAGTAATCCGGTAATGAATGTCCACTGGATCTCTGAGCTAGTCGTGCATCCGAAATCTTGATTCCGAATCTGATTAGATTTTGATCGAATACCTAGGGTATTAGGGTCGTTGGATTCGAACTTGATATTCGAGGTTCAAAATCTGAAATAACAGATCCAATTAATTGAAAATTGGATTTGACGAATATCAAAATACTTATTTTGAGGGGCAATCGGCTGGTTCGATTAATTTCATATGTGCACAGTACTCTTATGAAGAGATATTCGAATTAAAGAAAAGCCACTTTCATTAATCAGCCTTTAACTCATTTGGGGACTAATCAAATTCCTATTTCATCGATAGTTTCATTATTTCAACATCAATTTTATGGGTCGATGCGGGGCATCCAATGAACATTCCTTTCTCTACGGAGCTTAGACTACCTCATGGCGATGGTATTTTTGTGGAATTTTTCTACCGTGTCGAGTTCTTTAAACGAAACGGCAAAACTGTTAATACTTGTTCATTTTTGCATGAGAATTGGCTTTGAACCCAGAAAGGTGCAAGAAGTCTATCGAATTGATGAATATCACTGATCGTTCCGAGGGTAGCATTGAACACTTTCACAGATCGAGACAGTACTGATTTCTCTTGTTTTTGTTCCTTGCAGGTCCACGCAAGGCGATCGCACAATGGAAAGAGGCCATTCGCCTGTGAACTGTGCAACAAGACGTTCGGACATGAGATCAGCCTGACCCAGCATCGCGCTGTGCACTCGGCCGAGAAGGTATTCGAGTGCAAGCAGTGCGGCAAGGCGTTCAAACGGTCGAGTACCCTCAGCACGCACCTCCTGATACACTCGGACACCAGGCCTTACCCCTGCCAATTTTGCGGCAAACGTTTCCACCAAAAGAGCGACATGAAGAAGCACACCTATATTCATACCGGTGAGTAACATACGAGTATAGAATAATATATGGGAACGAGGATATTTGTGGAAGAGAAAGATGTACCTTTGATAGCTTGTTCAATATACTGACAAATCAGGACTTGACCGGAGTGCAGCGATTTCGAAGAGTTGTTAACTGCCTCTATTTGACATTTCGGTGAGGTTTTGATAAATAATGCAAGTAACCCTCTGGACAAAGTCACTAGTTCGCATTGTCCAGCACATGATAAGAGTGGCAGAGGGTTGGGGGTGTCCTGGACCCATACGTTTCACCAGGCCGGTAATAATCGTAATGTCTTTCGGGGTGCAGGCTGGCGAGGGCCCCAAGCCCTAGGGATGCTCGGTCCTAATCTTCAAATAGAATTTCACTGCGACCAAATTGTCTGTGGGAAAACTGACGTTATTTATTACGCCCCAGTCCCGACGCCAGAACCCAGAAATCAACGAGGTCCTCGTTTAGTTTTTCGTCCCGAATATTACCTCAGCAATTATCACCGTCTGGCTTCTGTGAGTTGCTCAAGAACCCGAATGGAGTGAAATAGAGAATTCTTCTGCTATACATACAGTCCGTGTGCACATACTGATGGGAAATTTGCATGAAAGTTCGAACGGGCCTGATGGCAAGCAGAGTTCACATTTTGAGTTGTTTCAACCACGGTATGTTTGTCTTCGATATCACCTTCCTGGACGACGTTGAACCACGTCGTGAAGGATGACGGGTTCGGGTTGTGGTGTAGCCTGGGTACGGGGGTGCGATGAAGAGGTGAGCTGGTGGTAAGAGGAGAGAGAACCAGAGTAGCAAGTGGGTGGGGCATTGGGACACTTGACACTTGGGTGTCTTGGGTTGATGGAGCAGCAGCGAGGGGCCAGGGCGGATAAAGGAACGCGACGACGCCGTGGTGCGAGAGGATGAGAGGATGAGAGTGCGAAGGGACGAAGGGTCTGGGTTTCGTAACGTCTCCATGGCAACGCTCCCAATGTCTTATCAAATTATCACCTTGTCCTCTGCCCGCCCCGTCGTACTGTCTCTTTCTCTTTCCTTATCCTCCCTCTCTACCCGGTGAACTCTCACGCCCGAAGAGGGTGAGAGGTTGTGGAGGATCCGGAGAATCCGGAGGGAGAGGAAGAGCCGGGTCAGGGCGAGGGTGAGGACAAAGGAGGATACAAAGCGAAACCGATGGTCACTTGGCTGCGACTAACAACCTATGGGACTCAGTCGAGTCTGGGTGCGGGTTCCCGGCGTTATCCTGGGGCAGCATACGTGGCGGGGTGTACCTCGACAGCCTCGAAACGCAGGGATGGCCAGGGGTCGCCCGAGAACATTTAATTCATTATTCAAGGGGATGAAAAATTCACCGGACCAGCAAACCTACGTCTAATTCTCTAGTTCCCCCGAATTACCCTCAAAAACTACACCGTCGTTCATACTCCCCTATATATATGCATGGAAACAACTGAAAAACAAAACGAAAATTAAGAAAATAAAAAAGAATCATTCGGTTTTGAGATTCCGCGTGTGTCGATACTGCATTTGGGAGAAAAACGTGTCACTGATAACAATCAGCTACTGGTTTTCCATCCCGCTTGACCCTTCCCACCCTTTCCGTTGCAATTGCAGTGTTGGGTAATCCAGAATTACAGGGTGAAGCCGATATTGACACTAGTAAATTGTAGCTGTCGGTCAGCTACAGAACGGCTACAGTTTAAATCTGAGTAACCTCAGTTTCGAACGATATTTTCGTTTTTCACCCCCTTTTTTTAAATCTCAGAAACCTGATTTCGAGAAAGATTAACGATCGTCTCGAGGTCGTTGCACCTGAAGATTTTTGACTGTTCACTGCCCAGACTCTGCGGTGGCTGGATTCTCTCATCTGCTCTATACGTAGTACAGGTTGAGCCCCATAAAGCTGTGTGTACACGGTGGGTGATAAATTCTTAATTGAAGCATTTTGAATCTAGACTAAATTTTTGTTCAATTTTTCGTTATCGTTCTGCAGCCGGATCACAGCTTGTTATTTTTTCAGATTTTAGTATCGGTAGGAAAGTTTTATTCGTTAGGGGTTGGTCAGCCAGTGATGACTAAAGTTAGCGGGAACGTAGAGACAATTTATCGGTCGTGTTCATTGCGGACTGGGTAAAAATCCTTTTTTGCTCTTCGCCAGGCCAGTGGAAGAGAAAGAGAGAGAGGGAGAGTTCGACCACTTCCACCGTATCCACTGTCGAGTCGGTGGCTAATGATAATCATTTCACCGCGGCCCCGAGAGTCCCCCAGCCATGTGCAATAAGGGCGCGGCGGCGTCGCGACCTCCCCAGGGATCTCGGCGCGTAACGTAAAATCATTATTAGCGAGGCGGGTGCCTCCCCACCACTGCCCACCGACCTGGTGCACGCAGGGATAAGAGCACTGCAAATATTGTTCGTGCACAAGCCCACATCGACTAGCCACCGATACATAGACGTCGCTACACTGGGTGTCTCGTTTCAGTCATTCCATGATCAAGTGTGTCTATAGGTACATCTTGTATTCCTCAAACCAGGAAAATCTTCAATGTTCGTCAACATAACATGAACGGTTTTGGAAAATGATGGAGCAAAAGATGATCCATTAATATTCAAGCCCATATTGTTATCGATAGTGAAGATTGGACTGGGACACCCGCTGTGCAAGTCTCCTCTATGAGAATACATAAAACGGTAATAGTGCTGGTGCTTTTGGTTTGCTGGGGGCTGGGGGCTGCAAGTCGGGCGTCCGCGAACGCCGAGGAAGTCAAGTGCGAGATGGGGTGGTGCAGAGTGGAGCGACAGACTGACAAGTGGCCCGGGTTTCCCTGCACCGGTGTGCAGCCCGGTGGGATCGGAGAAACAAAAATAAGGGTGATCCTCGTGAGCGGGTAGTGCGCTCTGCTAGTAAAAACAATTCGTGAGGATCCATTGTTGTTCGTCCTTCACAATGAGGATATATGAAATTTAGTGGAATAGCCGGAACTCGTAGGATCATCAAATTAAACGAAAGTACAGCGCGACTGAAGAGTCCTGCAACGAAATCAGACTTATACCCTATTGATTTTCGTCCATCTGAAAAAAAAAAAAAAAAACAACAACGGAGACGCAAATTCCTTTTTCTCTTTGCCATGTACGTTTTCGTACATAAATTATCTGCATCCGCATCGAGCTCAGCCAGATATGGTGGCGGTTTTACCGTTTACACGATCCGACGCCGGCCTCGAGGGCTATTTGAGGTTTCCGGGTGACTTGACACCCTAAACTCAGGGCGCCACAGCATCCCACTAAGCTGTTTAAACTTCTGAACGGTGTGACCGCCCCCGGCTCTTAACTCCGTCATTCCTCATTGTCTAACTGAGTCTCCTGACTATTCTCTGAATGATCCTTCTTCAGGCTTGTTAGCGGCGATGTATCGTCTTCAGGGATTCTTTCCAAACATCATTCTCGAAGAGTTCGAACCATTTATTTTCCCGTCACATGCCTATAGTCGATGCTACCTTCATCAGTGGTAAACAAAACAGCGATAACTGTCCATTGGCAATTGGTAACATCGCCTGGATTACCTCAAGAGCCAATTATTATCGGATCAAATATCTCTCTCAATATTCCATTTCTGGTGACAAAAAATGATCAGCCGTGTAACTATATCAAATAACCTTATACCCTTTTGTCAAATCGTGTTAGTAGAACTCCGGTGAAACTTTACTCTTTGAACTCTCGACTTTCCCCTGCACTTGTTCCCAGGCTCACCCTGCAGGTTTTCCCCCTCCAGTGTATTGAATATCTATATATATATATATATATATATATATATATATATATATATATATATATACCTCGCTTTCTACTGGCCATTTGTCAACATCGACACTCACATATATACAGAGATGGGGATGTGTCGCATGCACCACGTATCAGACACACCCTGCAGCATAAACTAGAACCACGCAGTGACACACTGCGATGTGTTATTAGATATGCAAATTGATTTGTACAACATTATACACCGTGCGACACATCCCTCATTTATGCGTACGCCACAATTATGCAGCTCCCTATATATTATATGTGTGTATATATATAATACATATACATTTATATTTATATCGTAACTATAGATACATGCCTACGCCCGACGTGGCATGGAATGATTAAATTTCCAGAGAATATCGACATTCATACCCGTCCGACCCATACAAGCTCCTGGGGGTTGAAATTAACTACACTCTGCACACCCACCCTATACTCTCGCGTTTTGTACCACCGCGGAGTACATGCAAAGGAGCATCCTAATTTTACAAAAAACGTCGTACAATCGATGAACTTGGAGAAATTTGACAGACCGAACAAAATCACTATTATACCTCTATAATCGATCAGGATGTGTACTTTTATATAATTGTAAGCGATATTCAATAGCACGTAATTTTCTCCCCCATTATATCGCCCCTTGGATAATCGCAAGCGACTTTATCGCGGTGGAAATACAGATCCGATTTGTCACGATTCCTAATACGATCGGCGTCGTAATAATTTAATAGCCGTCCGTCGCGGTGACCTTAGGCCTTGGTTCTTCCCTGCGCCTATTATTATCTCTTAAGGATCTTCTTGCACTGGGTTGTCGTACCGCGAACAGAACCATCACTCATCCCCCGAGGCGAAACGGAAGCACTAAGGAGCTAACCGACTTACGGTTAGCCGTCGGCTCCGGTTTCATCCTTCGCATGTCATACGATCATCGTACGTGCGCCAAACCACTTTGCTCCTTCCTTAGATTATAGAATATCCACTCATGTATAAATTATGTATAAATAGATACATATGTGTACACAGGTATCTTATCCATATCGATTGATCTATTAATTAACCGGAGTACACTCAGAAAAAGGTCTTGTTGACACAACCAAAATTTGGTTATTATATGCACAATCACATTTTTTGTTCAGTCAATCAAATTTTTTGTTCAGTCAACCAAAAATGTTGTTGGGATAACCAAAATTTTGTTGGGAAAACCAAATTTTGTTGGGACAACCAAAATTTCGGCTATTCCAACAAAATTTTTAGTTGACTGAACAAAAAATGTGATTGTGCATATTATAATAACCCAAATTTTGGTTGTGTCAACAAGACCTTTTTCTGAGTGTAGCTCCCCTTTCCGGAAATCCAGAAGACCTGAAGATGTAGGGTTGAAAAATCGGATGAAAAATAACCGGCATCTTTTTTCGGGTCGTGAAGTCATATTAGTCCAGCTATGGTTATGAGCTTGAACAGATTTGCTAACGAGGGGATAAAGGGGAGCCGAAGACGAGTGTCAAGGTGTAAGCTCGGCTCCCAGGAGTCTGGTTCTACAACTAGCAGTGGCAATTCGTGGCGAAACACATACCCGTCAACTGAGCCTCACCACAAACTCCCAGGGCAGCGTTTCACCGGTACCTGAACAACGAACAACGCGTTGGACCACGTCCCCGGCGTCCTGACCGCGCTACAACTATTCCCTGGCAACCAAAAGCTCACGTAGTAAATGGTAAACGGTGAATGCACACCGATATGTGGTGGACTAGTTGTAGCGGGAAATACCTGCCAGTAAGTTTCCACTTTCGAGCCGCCTAAGACAGGGTAGATTTTATGGGAGACGCGGTCATCGGGAGATTTCAGCCGCGGGGCAGGTGATTGATATCCGCAGACGTAATCCTGGTGCGAAACTCGGAATATGGGTGAAAATCCGGGCTGTCCTAGGCCATGAAATATGAGAGAAGACCGACGCGGTGGTACGTTTCCCCTGAAACCCTCTTCCTCACTCTCCGGCACTCCGCCATCCCCTACAAAACTCGGGGGCAGCTCAAGCGAGAGAGAAAGAGAGAGAGGAAAGAGAGGAAAATGTGCAGGTCGATGAAGACGAGCGGAAATCAATGCGCCGCCACCCGAGTCCAGCTCTTCTTTCTTTACCCTCCTGAGGCTTTACGCTACGAAATTCTTGAATCCGTTCGAAACCCACTGCATTTAACATGATGCAGCAGCTCTGACCTGCAGAAATCAATTCGCCCACCGATTCCTGCGAGTTTACACTATTTCACACTGTAGGTACTCCGAGCGCACTTATAAGCTAAATATGCACTATCTGTGCTGGAATGTCTTTCCAAACCGGATTTCCAAAATTCCGCTTTTGTTTCATCATTTTTCGTTAAGAATAAATTAAAGCAAGTTTTAACCAAGGTCACAACAAATTTGGATTGTTTCGGGTCACACTGACGTTGGATCAGTCAATTGAGATATTCTTTAAAGCGAATATCTTGACTTAACTCGATGCTTTCCGAGTAACCAGAAGTAAAAATGAGTCATTGCCATTATAGCCATGGGTATGGGTTGCGCGGATTGAGCCAATTTGACGAGTTCGTCATCTTTGTGTGAGTCAAGAGATGGAAGATTCGGTTACTGTGAATTCTGAGTAACCCTGGGAACATAATTAACTGTTCAAAATCTTGTCGAAAACGGTTCCCAAATTGATACGCACTCTGCAAAGCACGATTGTAAACAAAAAGAAAATTTTAGCACTGTATCAGAACAAGTCATAACTGCACTTCTAGGTATGCGGACATGTCGTATGTCATTCAAACCGAATTGCAGTAATTCTGGTAATTGAATCCTGGCCAGGAACAACCATTTCATCATTTAGATGTGTAACTAGCTATGAGCTTGTATTCAGTACAAGTCTGGGGAAGCTTTGAGTACTTAAGTAAAAGATGTGTATGTGTATGTGTATGTGTTTCGGTTGTCTTCTTTGTGGCAGTGTGTTGTGTACCTTCTTAAAACGTCGCGTCGTACAACGTTACAATCTCGTTACGGGGATGAAACTTAGCCAGTTTACTTTTCCACGGGACGAGAAAAGTTTTTAGACTTGTTGGAAAAGTGATCAAAGTACACTTTTGGGTTTGCGCGGGCAGACTTCGCTAGCTCGAGAACGAGGCGGAGCTCCTCGGTTCTCGAGGACCCTCAAGATTTCTCCGAGTTTAATATAGTTTTAGGGGTTTTAGGGGTTTTAGGGGTTGAGGGCGGCGGCCTACGAGCCAGGGGTGTAATGGCGTCTTAAACCCAAGGGGCGCCTCGCTATCACCCTCAGCCCCCAACTCCTCACTTGCAATTCCCACCCCTATATCCCGGCGTTAGTCGCAGAGGGAAACGAGAAACGAGAAACGCGAAACCAAAAGCGCGGACTTGCTTCTATCTCAAAAATTCAACTCGGAATCTCAACTTTCTATATAAATAAACTAATCTTTGACGATCTTCACTTGCACAACTATACTCATGGTTACGCGTTTGCAACATAAACTGCATGGCCCGCCTGACCGATAATGCTCAGTCCATCGAAAACGTGAAATTGAAAGAAAAAAAAAAAAAAAAAACACGCAATTTTTAGAAAACGCCGCACTCAGTTGGGCATTGTCGATTAAATGTCGTTTAACCTAAAAATCAGTCAACTTTTGCTGACATTTGACCAAAAACATACTGCGATGATTTTTTGAAAACGGTTTGTGCAAGAGCTGAGAGATCGTTGTACTGCGTTGCCCCTAAAGGTCTGTTTCAAGAGTTCCTGATTAAAACGATGTAGGAAGATTGAACTCTGATGGAAATCGGCGATCGGAGTTACTCTGAGAATCTTGTGAGCGACGGACGAAGCTCGGTGCTTTTGGTTTTGGTTTTGGTTTTGGTTCTGGTTCTGCTTTTGCAGCCACAGAGCCATCGGGATTCGAGGCACGCCCGGGTCAAGATTTCCTCCCGAACGGGAATCTCAGCTGCCACCTTGTTGGGGTGGCGCGCGGCCAAGGGATGCTCTTCTACGGTCTCGTTCGCGAGCTCTGATTGGCGGCCAGGGGCGGCTCCATCCCCCAGTAACCATGGCGACCGCGCTACCCTGGGGCGAGAGATTCAGCTATGCGAACTATGCCTCCTGGAGCAAGCAGAGGCTGTTAATGGACTCCCTCTATACCCATTCGGGCAGCAGAATTTTCGTCGGCGCGCGTCGCGGTCGAGAGATAGCGCGATACCCACATCAGTGGATGAAGGGGGATGAAATAGGGACCATGGGGAGGGGGGGGGGGGGGGGGGGGGGGGGGAATCCATAAACAACTCGTTAGCAGAGCCTTCAATCTCTCCGATCGCATCGCCGAGAGTCGCTCGCCGGTTTTTCCTCATCGCGTAACATCCGATCAACGGTCCTCGATTTAGGCAGGGATTTTTCGAGCCCTAAAAATCCTTTCAGAATATTTTCAGATTATTACAATATTTTTCATTTATCTCACAAATTTATACTCCGACAAGCACTCGAATTCCAGAGTGTAGCTTATAGTTCTCAGACCTTGACTTGGCGAGTAACAAAACAGTTGGCCACCTTCCGATTCGGCTTATGTTGGAAATACCAGATTATGGACACTTCTCTGGACCAAAAATGGTTTCGGATTGCAAAAGAGGTTGAATTTTGTTCGAAAATAATAATGATCAATTCGACGCCCGATACGAATAACAGCACATTTCAGATTCCGGGCGAAAAAGAGCACGTTTCAAATTCCGGGTGGAAAAGAGCACATTTCAGATTCCGGGTGGAAAGAGCACGTTTCAGATTCCAAGTGAAAAAGAGCATGTTTCAGATTCCGGATGGAAAAGAACACGTTTCAGATTGAGAATGAAAAATAGCACGCTTCAGATTCACTCGAAAACTAGCACAATTCAGGCGAAGCGAATATTACTCATTAGTAAGTGTCAGGTAGGTTTATTATGAAATTGGAAATGCACAATTATGCACAAAAACACGATTCAATTTTATCATTGAATGATTAATTCAATCTTACAATAAACCTACCTGACACTTGCTAATGAGTAATATTTGGTTCAACCTGAAATGTGCTAGTTTTCGAGTGAATCTGAAACGTGCTATTTTTCATTCTCAATCTGAAACGTGCTTTTTTCCACCCGGAATCTGAAATGTGCTCTTTTTCACCCGGAATCTGAAATGTGCTGTTATTCGTATCGGGCGTCGAATTATCGGTGTCAAAAAGTGGCTTTCCGTGGCTCTCTCGCATTTATTTTTTGCTTCCAAGGTATAATAAACGTACGAATCGTTGTGTATCATGTTTACTAACAATCGTTTTATTTTTTTCTTTGTTATGAATTACAGGTGAAAAACCGCACAAATGTCAGGTGTGCGGCAAGGCATTTTCACAGAGCAGCAACCTGATAACTCACTCCAGGAAGCACACTGGCTTTAAACCATTCGCTTGCGAACTTTGCGGAAGAGCGTTTCAGCGAAAAGTCGACCTAAGACGGCACCGAGAGACCCAGCATGCTGACCTAGGTGCCACGACCCACAGGCCCTCCGTAGTATCCATAACCCAAAACGGTCTGGCGTCCGCAAACCCGGCGATGATGCAGTAATCGAAACCGAGGACGTGGACGAGTTTTCAATTTTAGTCTGTATAAACGCTAGTGTTTTATTCCGCGAGGGCCTCGACTTTTTTCAGATCACGAGAGAGAGATAGAGAGAGAGAGAGAGAGAGAGAGGGAGGTAGGGGGATCAGAGATAAAAAGATCCTTTTTCTTGTTCCAATCTTTTTGGGTACCGATTTGTTTTGGTCTTTGTTTTATGGTAGTCGATTCGAGGTAACTGTTTGCCTCTTTTTTCGGTATTGGCATAGGACCGGCACGGTATATATACGGGGGTAGAGAGTAATCAGTAATCATCACTTATAAGCCGGGATTACCTAACTGATTACGGTTCTACTAATCCTCGCGCGTAATCCGATCTTTATTGATTACACGTGCTCGACTATTGTCGGCGAATTAAATTATTCTCATAATTCGTTAATCCGGTTAAACTTATCGCGATTAGATATACTCTGCACCGAAAAAAGATCTGACTGGTGCGACTGACAATTGGCCAAAAATTACTTAGCATAATAATATATCTTTGCTGTCTCCCGTCAAAAGTGAAGAAAAAAAAAAACAACAACAACAACAACAATCGAACGTGGGCAAATACCATAATTTATATATATATACATATTTATTTTTATTTGTTATTTTCTGCCATCGATATTATTACGTATAATATTGATTGAGTAGTGACTCTATCGTTCGAAGCCTATTAATTCATACCATATGTGAATTTATCGGACCAGTCGAACCAAATTTTTAAGTCTTCTAACTGAAGCTCACCTCTATATAGAGCGTGCAATCTTCAGATAGACCGAAGAAAACGGAAGTGCATCATAATTATTTTTTTCAAGTAAAAAATCAGGTTCATACCCGGGCTGAAGGAATTTTTACTTGAAAAAAATAATTATGATGCACTTCCGTTTTTTTCGGTCTATCTGAAGATTGCACGCTCTATATAGAGGTGAGCTTCAGTTAGAAGACTTAAAAATTTGGTTCGACTGGTCCGATAAATTCACATATGGTATGAATTACGAATAATATTTGTATAACCATAATCGATTAATCGTTCATATTCACTCAATCGTTCATCTTTAGTATACTATCTCACACAAATCTATACAATTCTTGTACGTAAATATATATAGATAAAGAAATATAGTACGAACGAACTATATAGCTAAAAAGAGATTTTAAATAAATAAACAAAGAGGAATAAAGATTATTATTATTTTCTATTTTTTTTTCTTCATTTTTATTTTTATTGTCTACTTTTTATTCTTTATTTTTTTTTTATTTATTTATTTTTTTTTTACGTATCTACATTATTGAGATTGAAAATATAATCGGGGGAATACACCTTGCAGGATCCGCGCGATCGTCAAATCGAAGAAATATGTACATGAATACCTACAAATGGAATAAATATAGGTATAATATACACCTATAACTACCGTGACATTTTCTGTACATGCGGAACGCCAGGGATACCAACACAAAACTCGTTAGCAGCAGTTTAGTAACTCACTAGATGTTTCTAGTAAAATCACTAGATTTTTAGTGATTTTACAAGGAAAATCTAGTAAGCTACTAAACTGCTGCTGACGAGTTTTGGGTTGGTATCCCTGGCGTTTCGTCGAATCTACAGAGAATGTCACGGTATATAATGTATACACTACGCGATACAGCGAGAGTTTAATTATTTATAAATTTGAACGCGGTATATGCGCGCGTGAATTTTGCATATCTCGACAGCTGCTGTTGTTTCAAAAAAAAAATAATAATAATAATAATATTAAGGGCATCGCCCTTGCTGCAGTTGCACCTGTGACCAACATTGTAAATATTATATAACTGTATAATCTTAAATTAGTATATATAAAATAAATATAGTAGATAGATAAGGACCTGAGAGACCCTGGGCTGCTATATACCTTCTGATCGGTGTGGTGTCCATGAGAGAAGAAAAAAAGTTAAAAAAAAAATAAATAAAAAATTAATAAATTAAATAAAAATAAAAATTTTTAAAAAACAAAAAAAAAAAAAAAAAAAAGTCTTGCCAAAAATCTCGCCAAATAATATTCAGCTCTCCCTCTCCCCCCTTCCCCCTCCCACCACCTTCCACTCACTTTCTCTATCGCTATATATATATATATATATATATATATATATATATATATATATATTATATATATATATGTATGAAAATTTTTATTGTTGTACTATTAATTATTATGTAATTATTGTAATTAGACCTCATTATTAATATTATTATCATTATTATTAATAATAAACGCTGTTACTATTTGTAAAAAAGAAAAATGAAAAAAAAAAACAAAGAAAAAAAAACAACAACAAATGTCGTGTCTTTTAATTATTCTTAATTTTCTATTCCTATATATATAATATATAGCACGAATTAATTATTATTATTATTATTATACGATTAGATCAATTAATTTAAAAGTAAAACAATTTATTATTCGCATTTTGCGGAATATACATGTAGGTACTACTAATAATCATTTCGTGCTTTTATTCATATTTGCATTTATATATAAGTAGATGGAAATTTTTTTTTTTTTTTTTTTTTCCCGAGACGCTAGATAATCGAGGCCAGCGGATAATAAATAGTTATGCCGTATAGTTGTGTGTAACGTAATAGTTGTAACGTATGTATGTGCATACGTATATATACGTACGTACGCGGTACGTAATATACGTCAGTGCAGGAGAAATAGGTCTGACTTAAGCGCGGCGGTCTCTGAGATACTGATCCAATTACGTTAAATCATTGTCCCCGGGTTTAATGAATTAATTAATGCTTCCTGTTTTTGGTTGTTGGAAAAGTTTCTATAATAATTGTTAGCTATACTCTCATTTATGCCTGTATTTATAACTAATAACCGAGAGAGATAGAGAGATAGAGAAAGAAAGAGAGACCGAGAACGTGAGGGAGGTATTTGCATGCAGAATCTGATCGTCGCAGTAATTTGAGAAAAAAAAAACCAAATTACGCAAAAGAAACAGAAGACGATGATAATCATTCTGGTTTAACTTCTCTGAGATTTTGATATGTATTGAAAACCGATACGAACAGTTTCGGTTCACCAAAATTCAATTCTCGGATTCAATTTTTGATTTTGATTTTTTTCTTTTTTCAAGTTAGACAGTTTCGGGATGCAGATTTTCGTATTCGATCTCCGAATTTCACAGATATATGATTTTGTATTCGGCCCACGGTTTTGGCAAAACGAAGTTTCAATTCTTATATCGGTTGAAATTTTCGAAATTATCGATCGTCGTCCGTCACTTGTTGTATTCGCTCCGTGTGAAACAGCGGTAGTGCCATAGGTGACGTTTTTAAGAATTTCATGCCCAATCAACCGCCCAATCAATCGCTTATTCAACACTCATACGTATCTGTTTACATGTATTATATTATTGTTTTTATAGACTATTATAATGGGCATAAAGTTCTTAAAAACGTCGCCTATGGCGCTACCGCTGTTTCACACGGAGCGAATAGCTTCTCGATTCCGATCTACAAAATATCTGTTCGAGTGTCATGCTTCGATTTCGATTACCATGATACCTACGTCGATCGTTACTAGTTCCAATTCTATACACGGTTCCAAATTCGATAATTTTTATCTCGAATATATTTACCGATTCTCGGTCACGGTTTTAGTCTTCTAAATTCCGAAATTTCGATTTGGGTTCAAGTTCCTATCGGTTCTCCATAAATGTATAGATTCATTAAATTTCAGTATTCGATTTCGATTTTCAGTCGTTTTCAATCACAAAATTTCAATTCTTACCGGTCATCGATTTTGTTTGCGGTCACGGATTTAATTTCCGATACATTCGGACTACAGAATAATCCGTACAGTATCGAACGTATATAATTCTGCACAAAGTTTCGAAAATACAATAAAAACAAGATCTTGAAAAGCGTAATTGCGATGCGCAAGAATAAAAAAAATCGCACCGACGCGTTTTATGTTTCTTTGTTTTGAAGTACTAAAATAATTCCGAGCTGTTAACGTTCGTGTGTGTTTCTACTTCACGTGAAATAATTAAGAACATAAATTGAGCCAATTGAAGGGGCTGACAATCAGCCTGCAGTTATGCCGGATCATTGAATTCCCCTCTCGGGGTTATCGGCGTTTCTAATTTCCGCTAGTAGCTCGAGATTTCGGTAGGATATATATACATATATATATATGGTGTAGCAGAGAGTTCGTTACACCCATATGTACTCAAGAGTTACGCATAATGTTCATATATAGCGGGTGGTATATACGTAACAATTACGTATACCCAGGGTAGTTTTCAGCCCATATATTGGGGCTGATATTCGGATGGATTTCGTGCGCTGCGGCGAACTGGGAAGGACATAACGACACTGACTGCGCGCTGAGCACTATGGGCCGAAAGCAGATTGGACAGTTATTGCATTCTGGGTAAGATTAATTGACATCGGTCCTGGGCTGGGGCGTATGAACTGCGAACTACCAGCCCAGGAACCAGTGGAAGCGCCAAAACCCGGACACTCGGATTCCCTCATCGCCCTGGCGAATCCTCTGCACCATAGCACAAGGCACGGGTTACGTACACACACGTAAGTATATACGACCATAAGTATACGTCTACGCACACATAGTGTGTCTATGTGGTACCGTGCAGCGGTAGAGAAACGGTGATTAACCGATTGCTCCGAAACCAATCCACCCTCCAGTAATAGTCGCCGAGTAATTGAGAGCGTCGTTATTAAACGGCATAAGCTTTGCCATTCGCGACTGCTAAATGTTGGTACATATCCTATTCAGGGCTGTAACAAACCGGTTGAAAAAAAAATTCAAACTGAACTGATATATTGCTTACGTTTATAATTCAAATTTTCGTTATAATTATTTGAGAGAGGGACTTACTGACATTCAGAAGAAAAAAGAATCACGCATAAATTTTGAATTTGAATTTTTGGCAGCCCGTTTCCCAGCTAAAACACATCCGATCGATGTGAAATTGATATCAGTGACGCAGAAAAAGTGCACGGAGAGCATGATGCTCTTGGATTTCCAAAAAGTGAAAATGTTTCGGGTGTTTTCATATTTATCAAGTGTAATGTCAGCCCAGCAACGATTATTCGTTACAGAGCACTCTTGATATAAAACTTCACATTTAATTTTCGCTTTTTGGAAATCCAAGAGCATCATGCCCTCCGTGCACTTTTTCTGCGTCACTGATATCAATTTCACATCGATCGGATGTGTATTAGCTGGGAAACGGGCTGCCAAAAATTCGAGGTGTTTAATCCACCTTTCATATTCCCTTAAGGGGAAATGAAAGCTGATGTTGCGCGACAGGGTTGCCATCTATCGGATTGGAATTTTCGTTTTCGTTCCTTTTGGTTTTTTGGAAATCCAAGAGCGTCATGCCCTCCGTGCAATTCTTCTGCTTCATTGATATCAATTTCACATCGATCGGATGTGTTTTAGCTGAGAAACGGGCTCCCGAAAATTCCAATCCGATAGATGGCACCATGTCAGCTTTCATTTCCCCTTAAGGGGACCAGTACAGCGACTTTTCGAGAAATTATCATAGTCCGAAATCAATTTATTTCATAACCAAAGTTCATTTCACATCAAAATATTTTTCTTCTTCAAAATCATGTGTCGTAAGGATTTTAGAGCACCGTTGGACCGATTCAGGTCATCTTGGATTCATTTTCTTCAGAAAACAAATCCTCATCATGTGAATGTAGGAATTTGAAAATAAAAAATTGTCATAAGTTATGATCAATTTACCAAATTTGCAAAAATTATTATCACTCATTTCTTAAATAACTTGGCCAAAACGAAAAATTTTCAAAATTCCTACATTCACATGATGAGGATTTGTTTTCTGAAGAAAATGAATCCAAGATGACCTGAAACGGTCCAACGGTGCTCTGAAATCCTTACGACACATGATTTTGAAAAAGAAAAATATTTTGTGGTGAAATGAACTTTGGTTATGAAATAAATTGATAATTTCTCGAAAAGTCGCTGTACTGGTCCCCTTGAAATGACTTTTTGCATATGTCGAATAGTGAAAAATGCCGCCTTCTCTTTTGTCGGTATACCTACTATAATCGTAGTAAATAAAAGCCGAAAAGTAAAGTACGAAACAATACTTTATTACTATAAACTGAGACGACGGTGGTTGGGAGTTGTGCGGTTTTACTGAGACCAAAGATACAAGCGGCGTTATGCCTATTAAGATATTCACGACCCCGGGAGGGCACCTCGGTCACCCCAGTTTGAAATATGTCCTGCCCTCGAGTCTGAGGCAGCTTGGCTGGCTGGTGGCCTACGTGGCATACCTACGACATCGTGTTGGAATATTATTTACAACCACTCGCAGCTCCGCAGACTCGGTGATAACTTTTTCTTACAAGCTATACCAACACGAGCCGTGCAGTCTACACCGACCCCTGAACCTCATCGCTTATGTAACCGATTCCACGACGTTTGTGGTAATCAAAAAATTGTTACTTTTCTGCACTGCGGATATCAGTATCGGCCAGCAAACACTCATCGAAACACGATTCAACTTCAACCGTTATTTTTGGACACGATGACGACGTTATCGCTTCGAGAATCCACTCGGAAGTCGTTGCGGTAACGCCATTTGGCACACGGAATAGGATGTAGGAAAACGAAGGAATGAGAAAGAAATTTTGTCATCAGTGAGAACGTTGCCGACATTCGCTGCACTTCTTGGGTGTTCAAATACAGAGTCAAGCTGTGCGATAGGACTCCTAGTAGTTTTCAGTGCAACAAGAATTTCAGACGAACGGTATCAACGGCTCCACAACCCTTAATGCGATTTTTATGAGGGTTGCAGTTCAAAATTTCACTCTGGTAATTCCGACCGGATTCACTGCAGAATCGCATTTCGCTATCAAAAAAAATTGCTCTGTCTATAACTTCGTGAGCGTCAGTTCATCCCACGTTTCAGCACATATCGTGAATACCTTAACGTCTGTATCTAGTCGAGAGTGGATTGCCAAATTTCCGGGTTCCTAAAGGAGGGCGAATATCGTGAAGGGGGTCCTTCAGGTTCGACTGTCGCCTTACCTCTCCGCGCCTCGATCAGTCTTTACTCTTTAGACATTATTACACGAGTCCAGTCTCCAGCTAAGATACTGTCTGACTGATCGCTTAAGCGCGTGCCGTGGCTGCGTTCCCATCCTCGATGGTTGGGTGCTCCGAACTCAGAACTCCTGGGTCCTCGGAATGCCATTCATTTTCCTCTTCGACTCTTCCCCACGTTTCTTCCTGCTCCTTATATAACGCTCTCTTCCTCGTTCCCAGTTTCGTTCACCCTCTTCCATCCTCCTCACGCTCTTCTTCAATTTTCTTATATTTTCTTTTCTTCGCAAACCCGTTCCACGCTGCTATTTGTACGACTCAACCACCGGGGCAGAAGACTTCTGCATGTTATTAAAACCCACTGACAAATCGACGAAACACCTTTTTTCCTTATTTTTACACTCCACTTTCAAGAATACTTGTTACCTTATTAAACCCTAGCCTCATTCTAATTTTCCAAACGTTATTTGGAATTTTTAACTCATCTTGAACAATTCTGATAAATCATAAGTCTTGCAGACTTTATGTATGATCAAAAATCATGAAGTCTTATTTCGTGCAGAACCCGGGAGTTCCGGCAAACAGTTTTTAGTCGGTATAATATTTTTTAAAAATAATTTCAACGCTACACCGAGACGAAATTATATATTGTAACTTATTGCATATGTTTCACCAGCTGAAGGCTAGTGAAATTATGCTAGTTCGCGTGAGTTCTTTGTCACGGGTTATGATATTTGGAGCTCCTCTGGGAAAAGTTGAAAAAACCCTTAATTACCCTACGGATCTGGGATATGTCAAATTCCCCAAACTGAGATAGATGCTATAGAGCTATCTTGTTGTTGAATTTGACGCACCAATACCGCTTTAATCAGATCTGGGATATGTCGAACTTTCACAGACGAAGGTAGGTGCTATAGAGCTACCGTGCTGTGTCAGTAAGACTCACCGATACTGATATCTAGCTTTGAATGATTTGAAGTTGCTGAAAAATAAAGTTTGAAACAAGGTTATAAGAAAATAAGTGATAAAGGTCAGATTCCTGATTGTTCAATGATTATTCAATCATTTCCTATTTTATTTTGTTGTTGAGAATCTGTGGTTCAAAGCCATTTACAAAAATAATATAAAACAAAAGTGTTTATTGTGAAATATCTATTTGTTTGAATCTGTCTTCTTTTTTCTTAACCTAACTTAATTTCTAATGTGTGGTGGCTCAATGCCGGACTTTGGTTTGTTTGTTTGATTGAATTGATTTGATTTTATTTGTAGAACTGCTTTAGCTTGTACGAATAAATTTTATTTGAGTTGAATTGAAATGCTGCTTTAGCTATGACAATGATTTGAGATTTAATTGAAATGCTGCTTTAGCTATGACAATGATTTGAGATTTAATTGAAATGCTGCTTTAGCTATGACAATGATTTGAGATTTTTTGATTTTAATGCCCGCTTTTGGGTTTGCTAAGCTCTGTTAAGAGTGAATTTGTGAATCTAATAGTTAACTTGCTGTGAGTCGGTAGGCCGCTCTGGCACAAGTCCGCTCCCGAGTAGTGAGACGGTCGCCTTTTATATTCGTCGTGACGTCAGAACTGATGTTCGATGATGCGTGAGGACGGTAACGCGTATTGAACTGCTTCTATGTGTTGAAGTTCTATACTATGAAACGTTCGGCTATTTGGCTATAGGCCGAATACGTTACATTGCCCCCTTTTCATCAGCTGATGATCGGTGATGTCGTCTTCGAAGGAGCATCGGAAGGTAAGTTGATGAAAAGTTATTTATGTCTTTTTCTGTTTCGTCTTACTATTCTTTTATCGTCTTAAATCATCCTCTTGTTGGTGTTGTTCTAATCGTCATATTTTTCGTTATATCCGTGTGTTTTTCGTTGTTAAGTCCGAGTAATTAAATTTGTTGAATCCTTGTGGTCGTCTTAATTGGTTTTCTTTTTGTTTAGTTCGGGTGGGTCAGAAACCTCAACAATTTTGATATGTTCTGGTGATTCTGATCCATCTTTTATCGGCTTCGTCGTCTGAATATTTAGAATCATAATCTGTTGATCTTCGTGTGCACATCATCGGTAAGGTCGAGCGAACCAACAGCTACTAACTTGACATCGTCCATGTACTTCTCCTATTCTTCAGCTGTTTCTCCGGTAAGTCGAATTTATGCTTTTATTCTCATAATAATTTCTTAATGAATTTCTCTCAATCCTCTTTATCGATCGATCTTGTTTTATTTTATATCGCTTGTCATATTTCGCAAAAGATTTTAGCCAAAACAATTTTATTTTCTATAAAGTGTGTCCGACACATTGAGCACTTCTAAAATTATCTTATTTACTAACTTAAATCTAGAAGATTTGCACGTTGTGTTGGACCTATCTGCCCTTTTTTTTCTATTTCTTTTTATGATTTTATTCATTGAACAAAGTTTCAGATTTCGAAAGATATCCTTGCGTTTCGTATTTATATGATTCTTCCAGAACCGAGTTGTCTTAGTTTTTGTTTGAATGTCATTCTTTATTTGAATTTGATTTATTTTTAAATTATCTGGTGGCATTAATTTGCAAATAATTTTATTTTGTTGTTGGGGACTACGATTTACTTTTAACTCTTCATCTAATTCTTTAATTTTATCTGTTTCAGGTGTAGTGTTTACCAACATGAGGCTTGTGGCGAGGTTGCCTTTTATAAGACCTCTGACGCTAGAATTATAATATCTACAATCGCCTTTTGAAAAGATTAAATTATTTTGAAATAAATTAATAAAAGTTATTGCCCCCTTGCCGTTGATAATTGTTAATAAATTTCCGAAATTGTGACTATTTAATAAAATTATCGGATCTATTTCGAATTTTGGTAAAGAATGTTCTGATTTATTTCCTAACCTATCAACATAAAGTCCAGCTCTTTGAATTAAGCTAATCTGATGAGCTTCGGTTGCATTATCTAATTCTGTTATTTTATTTGTCTCATTCTCTTCGTGAGAATCGAAGTCTCGGATAGATTCTTTTGTAACCTCTTCAAAGCTATTATTTTTATGTGAATTGCAAGACTTGACATCTAATTTTTCTTTTATCTGACACTGAAGTAGGCTCTGCCTGAATCTAATTTTAACTTCGCGGGCTATTTCGCTATCTTCACTTGAAGCTTTGTTTTCGAAATAGTCTTGGTCGTTTGTTTTGTTTTCAAAAGGATCTATCCGATCTTCGATCCTCTTTCCTATTTGGTCGTATTGACCTGCTAAATCTGCTAATAAAGCAGCTATTTCTGCAAATGGGTCGTTATGACTCATTTTGATATTTCTCTAACGCCTATTCTAATTGTTATCAGGAATCTGATCTTTATCTGCCATTTTCCTATGTTTTTTATTTATTGTTTAATTGTGTTGAAATAATAAATGAATCTAAAGAACGATTTTATTTGAGTTTACTTGACTTTGAAGTCTTGAAATTGCCCCTAAGAAAGTGATTTTAAGTTTAACAATGAATTTAATATGAATTTATAAAATTAAGTGATTTTAATTTTATTTGAGGAGCCCCACGTTGGGCGCCAAATGTAACTTATTGCATATGTTTCACCAGCTGAAGGCTAGTGAAATTATGCTAGTTCGCGTGAGTTCTTTGTCACGGGTTATGATATTTGGAGCTCCTCTGGGAAAAGTTGAAAAAACCCTTAATTACCCTACGGATCTGGGATATGTCAAATTCCCCAAACTGAGATAGATGCTATAGAGCTATCTTGTTGTTGAATTTGACGCACCAATACCGCTTTAATCAGATCTGGGATATGTCGAACTTTCACAGACGAAGGTAGGTGCTATAGAGCTACCGTGCTGTGTCAGTAAGACTCACCGATACTGATATCTAGCTTTGAATGATTTGAAGTTGCTGAAAAATAAAGTTTGAAACAAGGTTATAAGAAAATAAGTGATAAAGGTCAGATTCCTGATTGTTCAATGATTATTCAATCATTTCCTATTTTATTTTGTTGTTGAGAATCTGTGGTTCAAAGCCATTTACAAAAATAATATAAAACAAAAGTGTTTATTGTGAAATATCTATTTGTTTGAATCTGTCTTCTTTTTTCTTAACCTAACTTAATTTCTAATGTGTGGTGGCTCAATGCCGGACTTTGGTTTGTTTGTTTGATTGAATTGATTTGATTTTATTTGTAGAACTGCTTTAGCTTGTACGAATAAATTTTATTTGAGTTGAATTGAAATGCTGCTTTAGCTATGACAATGATTTGAGATTTAATTGAAATGCTGCTTTAGCTATGACAATGATTTGAGATTTAATTGAAATGCTGCTTTAGCTATGACAATGATTTGAGATTTTTTGATTTTAATGCCCGCTTTTGGGTTTGCTAAGCTCTGTTAAGAGTGAATTTGTGAATCTAATAGTTAACTTGCTGTGAGTCGGTAGGCCGCTCTGGCACAAGTCCGCTCCCGAGTAGTGAGACGGTCGCCTTTTATATTCGTCGTGACGTCAGAACTGATGTTCGATGATGCGTGAGGACGGTAACGCGTATTGAACTGCTTCTATGTGTTGAAGTTCTATACTATGAAACGTTCGGCTATTTGGCTATAGGCCGAATACGTTACAATATACGCTTCCTGGTTTATATCTAGCACTTTAATTCCTCTATACCTTAATTGACAAATTAATAAATTAATTATTACAATAGAAAACAAGCCCTTCATCCCACGCTCAGTATAAGAACTCGGGTAAACCTTACCTCCGAACTTAAACTAGTCGATGTCTGCTCTGAGCTCTATATGTATATATGTATGTGTATAATAAAAGTACATAGACATTTGAATATACATAGAGAAGTATATAGAAGTATGCGCAATGTGTATACATAAAAAGGGCATGAAACGTCGGCGGACGGCTGCGCTAACGGGATTATTATGAAAATGAAAAGGAGTTGAGCATTAGCTCGGCTGAAAATTGCACTAGAGGTGTTTATTATTGTTATTATAATGAAAATATTTTAAATAATTATTTTTCATATTTACAAAAAATTATTTTTCACTCGTATAGTCCCTCGCTGTTGGTGGTTTTTATTTTATTTTACAATATTGCGTGATTGCAGACAAAGGTAATATTTCAGAACGAGTTTATTGTAAAACATCAGCTGTCAAATTGTCGTGTAATCCAAGGTAATCCACCTTCTCAAAAATTCCATTATCTCGCCGCTGGTGATAATTGAAAATTGACTTTTTTAATCCCTGAATACTACGTTGGGACAGTCGCACATATACATACGAAAGTAGTACGTATACAAATGCAGGTAACTGGCTGCGTGTATAACTCTGACGGGGGAATCCCTGATCAACTCCAACCCGCTGCTATGTACAGCTATCGCGAATAAATGAGATTTATCCCACTGACAAATGTTATATCGTGACATTTATGCGAATTGAAATTTTTTTTTTTTTTTTTTTTAATTAACCTTTGGGAAAACGAGAAGAAGAAAAAAAAGAAAAAATTGAACATCCGAAGTAGGTTTAAAAAAATACGCGGTACAATTATTTTCGTATAGAAATATTATGGAAACGTTATGACGGAAATTAAAATCTTAAATAATATAACAACCTAGTATCCACAGCTGAATGGCGAATTCGACAATTTTTTACAAATTATTTTTAAGGAGACCAGTACGGCGACTTTTCGAGAAATTATCATAGTCCGAAATCAATTTATTTCATAACCAAAGTTCATTTCACATTAAAATATTTTTCTTTTTCAAAATCATGTGTCGTAAGGATTTCAGAGCACCGTTGGACCGATTCAGGTCATCTTGGATTCATTTTCTTCAGAAAACAAATCCTCATCATGTGAATGTAGGAATTTTGAAAAATTTTCGTTTTGGCCAAGTTATTTAAGAAATGAGTGATAATAATTTTTGCAAATTTGGTAAATTGATCATAACTTATGACATAATTTTTTATTTTTAAATTCCTACATTCACATGATGAGGATTTGTTTTCTGAAGAAAATGAATCCAAGATGACCTGAATCGGTCCAACGGTTCTTTAAAATCCTTACGACACATGATTTTGAAAAAGAAACATATTTTGATGTGAAATGAACTTTGGTTATGAAATAAATTGATTTCGGACTGTGATAATTTCTCGAAAAGTCGCTATACTGGTCCCCTTAAACGAAAAAGGAATGAAAAACTTTTGGGAAAATAATTGTACAGTTATGCACGTAAATCAATAAAAATATCGCCAGTATGAAGAAAATCGTGTGCTACGCGTGCTCACGACAATGTCGGTTAGGTTAGGTTATGTATAATAATAAATTTGTCGATTTGACGATTTTCTGTAAAAAGTTGTGAAAAATGGGCGAATCGTCTCGTCGGTGATCGTATGTGTGGTGTAAAAATAAAAGATTCCGGTGATTCCCATATTGTAGAAAATACGTCGATGACACGACATATTTAATGACGGTAAGGCGTTGAGACGGTCCTAGTGTGCCCGTGAATAGGTGACGATCGAATTCTCGAGGGAGGCGATTCATTACTGTTCATGAATAAGTTATTTGTCGATCGGCTCGGAGTGATTATTTGTCCGTCTAAAGGTTGTTAGGTAAGTATGTGTACCTACATCAGCTCATGTACACAGTTATGTAGACGTCCTCGATTCTCTAGCCCCACGTCCAACGGTTGGTTCGTCCGCGAAATCGAGCCCTGGAGACAAGATCCTGCAGGGAGAATATAGCGGGCATCGGCGAAGGCGACTGTTCGCAATGTATCTCCTTTAGCTGCATCATTGATGATCACCCGGCTTACACAGTCTCCCGAGTATATTTCCTTATCGGAACTAAATTCTATTCCGATTCCATTAATTCCTGAGTCGACCATCCGGCGAGTCCCGACTAGCCATCCGTATTTATATACCATTACTTGCCCCCCCGTTTTTATACCCAGGTGCAGAAAGGGAAACCTTCATGAAATTCACAATAGAAAACGTAATCAGGATTCCAGAGAATCCCAGAATCATTTTTTTTTTTCTTTTTGGTCGCAATAATTTTCATCATTTCGCGGAAAAAATTTTCATCCATCATTCGCGTACACTCAGAAAAAGGTCTTGTTGCCACAACCAAAATTCGGGTTATTATATGGACAATCAAATTTTTTGTTCAGTCAACCAAAAATTTTGTTGGAATAGCCAAAATTTTGGTTGTCCCAACAAAATTTGGTTTTCCCAACAAAATTTTGGTTTACTGAACAAAAAAATTTGATTGACTGAACAAAAAATGTGATTGTCCATATAATAACCAAATTTTGGTTGTGTCAACAAGACCTTTTTCTGAGTGTAACGAATGAAAAGTATCGTCCATTTCTGAAACGATACTAAATTATCCATACCGATCACAGCGATATTTCAGGTGTGACACCTTCTTGCTATGGGATTCGTGTATCAATACGACATTTTGAAATTTTGGATCTATCGATGATCGGTGCTATCGATAGAAAAGTATCGTCCATTTCTATATTGAACTCAACCTGTGGTAGAACTTGCAGCGGGAGCTGTAATGTCGGTATGAAGTATAGTACCTATATGTATAAATAAGTAGAGTGGGCAAAAGATAGAGGGTTGTAATTCGATTTAAAAGGTACGTCGCGCGAGAGTATAAGCGAGAAATGGTAATACGGCTCACCGTCACCACCCGCGCCTTCCTACTTTATGCGAAACTATAGTAGCTATAGCGATACACAGAGGCGACAGTTTAAGTATTCCATGCGTCGTCGTCGAACATCGAGTGAGTTTCAGGGGGCCGATACTTTGGGGGTTTCAGGGGCGAAGGGGATAGGGGAAAGGGAGGACGCGGACCGATATCGGGACCCGCAGGACCAATACCGGGACAAGTCGATGGGTAATCATATAAAGCGAAGAGCAGCGCAGCATCAACTTTTGATCCGCGATGTCTCTCGCGGGGGTATGGGGGACACAGGGTTCAGGCACGGATAGGGGTCGCTGTAGGTATTCAAACGACGAGTCTAACTTGATCTAGTAAGCGTCGCTCCCTGGGGCTCCCAGGGGCGTCCTCTTGTACGCCGACTACACTTTCGTCCGTTCATACAGGGTGTCCATTTCCATACAACCTATGGCCATTATCTTTCATGCTTCTGAAGTCCTTTCATACAAATTCAACTCACCTCTAACCCTGAGCATCCAGGATCGTCTTTTTATTGCAACGTTTCAGGTAATTCTTGACAACATTTTCAGACGGCGATTTCAGTGGCACAGTGCTCATCACTGCAATCTAACCATATCGAGTAATATACAAGGAATACTGATGAAGAATTTGTCAAATTCGATATAAAATAGGAAAAAATTAAGTACCCACACAGCACGGAATATTGCCCAATATTGTAGCAACATTGTAGCAACATTGCAATATTGTAGCAACATTGGGCAATATTCCGTGCTGTCTGGGTAGCCATATCGCTGCACTGTGTTTGATGACGTCTGTCGATACATCTTTTTCATAACACGCGCACCGAAAGTGGGGTTTTTTTGTCCTCATTTGAGAGCGGAAAATAAGTCTTTTTGAGTCAGGATCCAATTCGTTAGTTTTTCAGGTCCTACGACAAAAATGCTGGTCAAAAATGAAAATATTTGTCCTCCAGTTCCGAACGTTGCCACCATGCGGTGACGTCGATTTTGGTCGATCGGCTATCCAGTTAGAATATATATTAGTGGGTTACCTGAATCCTGACTCAAATACTGATTTTCCGCTCTAAATGAGGACAAACCCCACTTTCTGTGCGCTTGTTATGAAAAGTATGGTATGCAGCATGGACAGATTGACAGTAATTTTTGACGCGGGCGAAGTTGGCTGCACTCGACTGTGGCTCGGGCTTCGCCCTCGCCTTCGTCTCGTTCAGCCAACTTCACCCTGGTCAAAAATCACTGTCGTACGGTCCTTGCAGCATAATATACTATGGATACATCAAGCTTCAAATTGCATAGGTATATGTGGTTTTTGATGTGAGACCGGTAATTTACTTAAACACAATTTTGCGTTGGAGACAGTTACTTCAGGCCGTGCGACTGGGTTTTAAGATGCAAATTGGATTTAGTAAATATGCCATTCTCACTAAAATATCGATTTCCAATCATCCCACGATGCGACGTTTAATTAGGTAAAATACTGTAAACCATGTTCATTATGTACACTGATTTTCGAATGTCGACAATGATTTTGTTGGTTGGTTGATGTCGAATGAAAAATAGGTCTAAATCCATAAATTTGTCTGTCATAATTTGTTAGTTCAGACAATGACCTCTTAATCGGCTATTAGAATCTGGCTCGTTTAACGGAATGCAAATGTGACGACAGCTTTTCTAGTTTTGCTCAAAAACCCCTATTTTCAAATCAGGTACATCATTCCATCCAACTTTCGATAATTGATACTAACTTTCTAGCATGCACTGTAAAAAATGATTGTAAATTTACAACACATTTATAGTATACAAAAGTTTTGCAAAATTACAAATGTGGCGTTAGCAAAGTGAATTGCTAAGCTTGTTCTGTAAATTTCCAAATAATTTCTTGATTTTGCTGAACTTTTATACGAAAAACACAAAAATTTCACTTGAATTCACAAAATTGTTTTAAATACCGATAAAAAAAAAGTTTTGTACAATTATTACACCCGATTTTTAATTTTGGCTAGATGTTTTGCCTATTAGCTTCCAATACATTCTTGTGGCACTCCCATAGAAATTTCTAACAGTGTGTGTTGGTCCTGTTTATTCCAATATATCTGGGGGTTGTTAATAGTCGAGGTCTTCCGTGTTTTCTTTTCTCTCTTCTAATTCTTACGACGGTGGAGCGATTAAACCGGGACACCCTGTACAATGGACCGCGAGTTTCCGCGGGGGTATATCCTCAGCGCCCTATACTCAGTCGCGCGCCTTCCTCCTCGCCGCCCTCCAATTCCAATTGAATTTGCATCGCGTCTCCGTTCCGCTCAGCTCAGCTCAGCTCAACTCAACTCAACTCAACTCAGCTCAGCTCAGCTCAGCTCAGAGTTCAGAAGCACGAGAGCTTTGGTAGAAATGGTTACCGAGCTCCAGGCTCCGACCCGAACTGTGGGGTTGGGAGGGTTTCATGGCTCCCGCGAGGACGACAATAACGTATCAAATGCTGCCTCCAATATTACACCAAGAAGACTTTTTGAGGCCGCATGGTTTGCCCTGACCGTCTTCGCAGCGAGACCCTCTCTCTCTCTCTCTCTCTCTCTCTCTCTTCTTCTCTTCTTCTGTCGCTCACTTGCTATCAGTTGATTCTAATGCACGAACTACTCTTCATATACATATTCGAGCTATATGCAACCAGGAAGTAAAATTGCAAGACATAAAGCAGTCGTTCGCTAATTATTTCCATTAAAAATGAATAAATTTTAGAAATCATTGCGAAATGAATAATTGTATGGTATACCGCACGGGCGACCAGATTCTCCGAAGTGGAACAGTCATATAAGATTAGTGATTAATAATCAAGCCTTTTATTACACCGTTCGATTATGTTTGTTCCACGATTTGAAATCACTTCCAGCGATACCTTCGGCAATGTTACGAGGGGACTACGTGTGGCGTCATCTATGGAGGATCTATCCTTTTCTTCATTTTCTTTGCCGACGTGTTCTAAAGATCAATACTATACTTAGAAATGTCACTGTTGGTAATAGGGTACAAACTCTCATGGTCAATGTAGATTCTACTGTGTCGATAGTACAACAACGGTACTGTAGATCTCCGCTATGAATTTCATGTCAATCACACGGCCGACGATATAATCGACAATACAGAACAAGAACATAGAATGCAATAC
Organism: Tenthredo mesomela; assembly: GCA_943736025.1. Lineage (NCBI taxonomy): Eukaryota > Metazoa > Arthropoda > Insecta > Hymenoptera > Tenthredinidae > Tenthredo > Tenthredo mesomela. The sequence goes on from OX031021.1 coordinate 7,543,108, forward strand.
ATGTCGTGGTGTAGCCAAACTGTAATACCGATCGTAGGTGTGTAGCTACCGGTTGACTTCTTAAGCTTGATAATTTCATTACCGCATGTTGGACAGATCGAGATTAAGTACGTGATGTAATTCAGCTTGCAGTCGTCAGGAGTAGTAACGTTTGCCCGCGCACGCGTTGAATGAAGGAATACTAGGAGTATTTTAATCAATGAAATGAATGCGAGACGAGTTGTGAAATTAGCGCAACAAAGAATAGCGGTTTATTATTTATTGGTATACTTATAGTTTAGTCGTTAATTAATTGACGCAATTTGAAAAGAGGAGCTAGTCTCGCCTAACTATATGATCGTTTTCATCTTGTTGATCATACAACATGACTATTGAGGTGTGAACTTTGCGCTTTTAACTGTTAACACTGTCGTCATCGACGAAAGAGGAAAAATCTGTCATAATCGACCGTGACGATTCGGCCTTCGGTTAGCATTTCAATCGCTTATTAATATAACAGGTATATCTTCATCTTATACAAGGATTAAGGATCAAATTAGGATTACCTAGCGGGTGAAATCGAATCTTTAATATCGCGTATATATACAGGATTAATCACGATCAATAATTGCACAGTCCCTGATTCTCCGATCCCCTTCTATATATCGCGATGCATAATGCATATATATATATATATATAACCGCGCGTAACTCGACCGCAATAACATAAATATTTTAGCACTAGGTTTCGCTGATTAAGCCAGGCTGACTTCTTAGCTGGGTCGGAGCTCAGCTCCGGTTCACGATGACATCACACCGGCTCACTACGTAGGTAGCTTTAGCTACTAGTTATAATATGCGAACAAAACGGTTTTCTCTATTCCTCCTCTTATATTATAATTCGATGATCGTGAATTCCTTTCAAATTTGTGAAACATTTTTTTGTAAGGAATTTAAATATAGTTGAATAACTGCTAATAGTGACGTCAGTTCGTTCGAATATCTCATCGACAGGTGAAGAAACTCGTCAGACATTAATGAAGATAATAAAAAAAAAAAAAAAAAAACTTGTTTTTGGAATAGAGAAACAGACTGCGCCGATGTCGAATGTACGTGTTTTGCAATATTTATGCTAGGGGACTGCCGAGCAGCTACTTTATGGTAAAATTTTCATGATCGCATGGCTCTCGCACTGTTCCTCAAACGTTCCTCCGTCGTCAGTTTGTCCTCGTCTTTTTATCGCTCGCTTATACGCACACGGACAATTTGTGTGTGTATATATGTTTGCGGGAGCCCCTCAATATCCCGTTCTCAGTTTCTTTACGTTTCTCTCTCTTTTTATCAGGTCCTCTCTGAGCACTGACGCGCCCCACCCCGCATACGTCACTCTCCCCCTTCCCAAGAAATTCTCATTTACTTTCTCTCTCCTGCGCTAATGGAATCCACCATAAATTCCATATTCTCGTTCTCGCTCTATCCCTCTCCGATGATGGTCTAATCCTTCGCCCGGTTGCGCTCACTCCACACACAGCACACTCAGTGTCGCATTATGCTTCGGTATAAACACAGTGCAGACCTACACGCCGGTGCCTCATCATCCTCTTCAACAAGTGTGTCCGGGTGCTGACAAGCGCACCTCATCAATATCTGAAACTTCGACGATATATCATCAGCTATAATAAAAGAGATGGGGAAAACCGCTAGCAAGCTAAAATCAAGACGCAGTCAAAGTCAGTCGATATATTCAACAAAATTAACATTTATACACAAAAAGAAAGGTTAACTTGATTCAAGACAATTTTTCGGTCCAAAAATGAAGACCGAAATTTTCTCGGATCAAATCAAAAATTTTCTCGAGCCAAGAAAATTGTCCCAAAATTGTCCCATAATTTTCTTGGCTCAAGTTGACCTTTTTTTCTGTGTAGAAACTAAACTAGAGAAAATTATAGTTTCTGTTTTAATTATTTTTGAAATTTTTTTTCGGAAACAGAAATCTTTTGAAAATTCTGCATTTCAAATAACGGATATCATTCATCCTGCAATACGTAACTAATAAACTTGTACGATTTCACTTTTGAATGCGCTATATTTCGGTCTGACTTATATATTCGGCTAGGTAACTCTATAGGTGCGAATAGAAAGGTAAGGTAAGTTATGCGTTGAGGCTCGTTATCTGTTGCTCGGTCGAAGTCTTATCAGTAGGTTTCGTTATACGTTTATATCACACACGTAGCGATACAGGGTTGTATGCGGTTGCAGCCAGATGTTGAGCTAGCGGCACGTAGCAACGTTTGTACTATTCTATTATACAGACCATACAAAAGCACGTCAATTATTCGCTTTATAATCATTTGAATTTTTTTTTCCTTCTTTTTCAATTCTTCTTCTTACGTAATTCGATTCAATATAGATTATGAAAAAAATGAAAAATAAAATGTAACAAAGATTGAACTGATTTTCGTTTATATATCTTGACTGCAGTTCACAAGGGTTTTATACAAGGTGTGCGAGTAACCATGCGGTCAGTTGAAAACTAGTTTATGGTACTATAAAACTATAGTGACAATTATTAAATCGTCGCTAGAATAGATGTGCATCTCTTGCAGTCTGATGAAATTGCAGTTTTAATTGAACAGCTGTGTGCATCTTAGCTTCCTGAAATTAAAAAAAAAAAAAAATACGGAAGAAGAGTAGGCACGTAGTTAAGTGATATGGACAAGGACGGTGGCTAACGAGTTTAACGTATATATCTATTTACCTCGCGCTTTGCATAATCGGGATCATGCGAGGTTCGTCAGTATAGTCGTATATCCCACACAACGTTGCAAAACGAATACGTTAGTAAAGAAAAGTTTGTTTTTGTTTTCTTTTTAACTGAAATAATATTGTGACTTAAATAACAATTGCGGTACGAATGTATAATACCTGATGACGTTGTGAATACACGCAGGTTACAAAACTCACGTTCATCCTCGGCGGTTTGTAAGTTATGTTAATTTCATTCCGGAGGGAAGAAACGTCTACCGATTATTGATGGGAGTTAAGCCTTTGAAGACCGTCGACGCCATATGGCATGTATATGGTGTCACCCCGCCTTTAGCCCGGAAAATTTTACAACGATTCGTATGAATTTTGTCTTTCGAAACTGAAGTATTCAGTAATCTCGTTGCATTGCAATCAAACATGGCATGGACGAAAGAGATTGCCAAAACTCTACCAAAGTGCAGCTTTTTGTACACTCAGAAAAATAACAACCAAAATTTGGTTATTATATGCACAATCACATTTTTTGTTCAGTCAATCACATTTTTTGTTCAGTCAATCAAATTTTTTGTTCAGTCAACCAAAAATTTCGTTGATATAAACAAAATTTTGTTAGTAAAACCAAATTTTGTTGGGACAACCAAAATTTTGGCTATTCCAACAAAATTTTTGCTTGACTGAACAAAAAATGTGATTGTGCATATAATAACCCAAATTTTGGTTGTGTCAACAAGACTTTTTTCTGAGTGTATAAGTACAAAAGTTATCGCATTGTTCTGTGTTTATTTTTAGCTTTCTTTTGCAATTCTAATGGTCGTTCTTATTTTTCTGTAATGGCGCAGGTATAGCATGGAGTTTCCGGTTCCCCTCGATGGGCACCCTACAAAATCTGAGCGCGAGTGGTCGACGCAGAAAACGAGACACATCCTCGATCGACGGACGAGGAGAATTCGGCCATCGTCAAAGACACACGATACACCTACAGCCGGATTCTATTCTGAAGAACGAACCCGCCCTCGTTATAACACCCCCATCCCCGTCTCAAAGCAGGGATAACTCGTGGTTAGTATCCATTCCGAGACCTAAGTTCATTCATAAGTTTCTGCGCACAGCGTAGGCTTCGCAGGATTTAAAAATGACGGGAAAAATTTGATCTTGATTTTTTATGTTGAAGTATTGCTTCCAAAAAAAAAAGCAACCAGAATTTTTTGTCGATTTTTTGGTTCACCCGTTATTGCGATATAATTTTTTCAAATCGGAAGTGTACACATAAAAAGGTTTTGTTGACGCAACCAAAATTTGGTTATTATATGGACAATCACATTTTTTGTTCAGTCTATCAAATTTTTTGTTCAGTCAACCAAAAATTTCGTTGCGATAACCAAAATTTTGTTGGGAAAACCAAATTTTGTTGGGACAACCAAAAATTTGGCTATTCCAACAAAATTTTTGGTTGTCTGAACAAAACAATGTGATTGTCCATATAATAACCCAAATTTGGGTTGTGGCAACAAGACCTTTTTCTGAGTGTAATATGAACCAAGCAAATTTTTTGAATGCCTGTACCTCCAGATTTTTTAAATCGTACTGATTAAAGCTTAAAAAAGCTTGAAAACTCATTTCTGAGGCCCTACATTTCCTCATATTTCATTAATCTGTGATGTGGTCCGGAGTGACATATCCCCTTAATGAAACCCGGGGGCTGGCGAGGCAACAGCTGTTTTAAATTTCATCTAGCACAGCACCGCGCGCGGGTCCTAGTCGCGTGACGCGTGGCGTTAATCCTGGCGGGGTCGAAAATCGTGTTGTGAAAATCCCGATAGCGAACTGCGCATGCGTGCGCGTCATCCCCTGTGCCGGGGAATGGGCCGCCCTGCGCTCGCGCGTCTCCCTGGGTCCTCCGTTCTCCGAGGATCAATAAGTCTGGCCAAGTCTGGGCCACAGTACATACATTCCACGTCTCTACGATAGGACAGAGCTAAGTTAGCCAGACTATCATCGCGCCGGGGTAAACTAGTCGAGCTAATGTCACGCCGTGGTGGTACTACACGTGTCGACGCTTCGTCGACGGATTGGTTTCGGGACGCGGTAAACCGTGGCGAGAGTTTATCGCGCGTATAATAAACATCATATAGGATACGTTGACAAGGCTTTTGGTTAGCTGATGAATGTATAAGCCGATTCCTGAGGGTTCCCTATATCAGTTTCTGTATCGTTTGTCCGCTTACGTCCGCGTCGTCAGCCTCCTTGAGAGTAATTCTTTGGCTTGACGCTCGCAGCTTCTCCTAGTCAATTGGGGCTAACGCGCTCAATTGCACTGTACTAGTGCGCGCGTTACGGACCGCTGATACACTATCTTAACGTTCCGACGCGCGTAACCGCGAATCGCAAGACGCGAGTGGACGTAGATTCCTAAATCAGATTTTTCTAGGAAGGAAATTTGCGACAAAGACGATACCGAGGACTGCGCATGTCCCCTGAAACTACAATCCTCGGAATTACCGTCAAAACACAACGAGGGAAGGAACCGCGAAGCGAACACAGAAATGGTGAGTCAAATATTTAAAATTAATAGCATAAACAACACTAAAACTCAAAAAATGAAACGCAGAGAAAAGGAAATAATCTCCATGATTCGTTTTCAACGTACGTTGCCACAATTCAAATCTTAGAGCATCGATGATATGATGAAGTTATTTTAACAGAGAAACGAAAATTCTGTTCCTTTTTTTCCCCTCTGTATATGAGGAGAAACTCATGGTAGCCGATAACTGTTAGCCATCAAAACGTGGCGTAAACAATGAGTAATCGTCTGCGGGTAGAGGGTTGGTTGGGAAAAATCGATCCACGACGACTGTCAACTTTGTTCCCCAGCCTCTTCTGGGCGTTCCCCCATAATGAAAAGCCAGAGGGCCCGCTCTGAGATAAAAAAGAAACAAAAAACAAAAAAAAAAAACAAAAAAGAAAGAGACCGTTGCTCTTGACACTCAATTTTATGATTTGCGTAACCAAAATATAGTATTTGATAATATTGGCACATTTCCGCAATCAATTATTCCAAGCGTGTGAAGCAAAACTTGAGCAAAGTTTCACCATGTTTCTACATCTCTCACTCGGTATAATATGAATAATAAATTAGATGCTCGAGGTCGTTGCGAACATCTGTATAATACACTAGATGATTGAAGGCTTGGCTACATGTGAAAGGTGCTAAGATCCAAAAATTGGCAAAGTTAATCTTTCAATTCTCGGGTATCGTTATAGTTATCATTTTTGGAGCTTAGTTATTCAATATTGTTATAAGTTTGTAACATCATTTTTTAATCAATCACAACTCGGGAGTAAACAAGACGGTCAACAAGTTCATTTACATCGATTGTTAAACTTCATTGATTGATGTGAAGTATCGGGGCGTATTGAATCACGAGTAGTTCTATTCTCAGGGTTGGTTGGGCAGGGTCAATTGCTCGAGCAACAGATTTCATCTTTCGTTGATTGTCACGAACGACATTTGACAAGATGATTATAGACTCGATAACTCGCTCGATTGTGCGATTGCGCGGTACGAAATGGAAATAAACCCACACAGAAATAGAATATGGAACGCATACATTTCTTGTCATATCTATATCTACGTCATGCGTAAATAGACAATAAATTAAGGGATAATTAACCCAGTATTCAATTACTGGCAAATCGAAGACAATATAATTTCAACTCTTTTCTTGTCTTCTGACTCCATCGAAGCGTTTCCGTTACTCCTTTTTACCGCACGTGGTTACTAAATAGAGGCTGCATATCGCTCTACGCAGTCTCTATTTTCGTTCTCCGTGCAAGACACAAGACTCTTTTATTCTTTTTCTTCGATTCTTATCTATTCCTGTCCACTAATATACCCTCAGTTTACTACTCGTCGCTTATTTACGGAAAGAGGCGCGTGCCTCACGATATCAGTGTGTGTGTATAATGTCTTCCACGAACAATTAACGAGTCTTGTGGTTGGCGATACTGCAGCATGAAATTTTCCTTCGAATTAATCGACAATGAAAGCCTCCGAACCTCAGACTTCCGGTCGCCACAGTCATCGCGCGTTCCATTGCTGCGAATTCCTCGAGTTAATCATCACTTCCGATTATTCAATCCCTTTGTATATCTTTTGTAAAAGATATCGGTAGAAAAAGATTATTGATTACTTCTTTCACTCAAGATCTGAGTAACATTTGTTTGACTAAAATGTGTTTGTTGTGCGATTAGCGACAGCTGTTGAGACTTAACATCAAATTATACGCAATAACATGTTGATCATCACACTGCATCCACTTTAGGAACAACCGGAGGAGACAGCGCGGCGTCTCCTCGAGCGGGAATTGCGTCTCCTAGACCCGCGTGACCTTCGATCACATGCCTGGTATCACGGAAGTACCCTACGGGGTGGTCGGCGGGGTGCAGAGATGGAAGTACCAAACGAGGGAGACTTCCTCGTTCGCGACTGCGCCTCCCAACCAGGAAACTACGTCCTTACAGTCCGCTGTAAAGGACAGCCATTACACTTCGTCATTAACAGGGTAAGACAATTCTTGTATCCCGGAAGCAGTCACGAATCTTAATACTTAGAAAGGAAGTAGAAACGTATCTGCTCTGAAACTGATTCCGGAACGATAACGATCAATAAAAAGCTGTTTCCGATTTCAGGTCGTCATTCAACCAGACACTGTCTACGAGAGAGCACAATACCAGTTCGAGGACGAGGCCTTTGACACAGTAGCCGACCTGATAACGTTCTACGTGGGCAGTGGTCGTCCGGTGAGCCATGCGAGTGGTGCTCGCGTCGTAAACCCCAGACCTCGTTCAGTGCCATTGTCCTGCGCGTCTTCTTCTGGTAGCCAGCACTGCCCAAGTCCCTCGTCGTCCTCTCTTTCGGCAGGGTCTCCGCCCCGGTTACCCAGAAAACAGCAGCGCAGTCATTCGCTCACTCCACAGCAGCATACTGCTGATCATCAAGGCTTTCCACCCCAGGGATCAGCCAGCACCCTTCCCAGAGTCCCACCAAATCCTGCAGCCCACTCTTCCTCGTCCTCTTCCCTATCTCTTGGTCGGCAGAAGATCACTAGGGTAATTTCTGACCCGGCACTTCAGCACCAACAACTTCCAGTCAATGTTAATAACCAGTTGGGTGGAACAGCAGCACCTCCAAAGCCTCCAAGGGTTCCCTACCTCGCCGCGCAACTTCCGCATCAACAGCACCAACAACAGGGCTACCACCATCATCATCATCATCAGCATCAGCATCAGCATCAGCATCAGCATCAGCATCAGCATCAGCATCAACATCCCCAAGTTTACCAGGCCTCTGGAAGTGACAGTGGAAATGGTTCAGGGGACAGTGAGTTCGAGATGAATAACTCCGGGGGTAATGGTCAGCCGCCTGCACCCCCAGCAGTGAAAGGAGTCATTATTCGAAGCCCGTACTCCGTCGCTGAAGGAAATTCCGGTACTGGAGGAGAGTACGAACTCTCTGCCGAGGAGCATCTGGTCGTAGCTGCACCTTCCTTGGAGATAGCGACGTTCCTTGACCTTGATGGTTTCGCGACGCTTCTTCTTCCAGCAGGGGATCATCGCCCCCTTGATGCGACTGCTTTGAGAGGCGTTTCAGGCATGCTGCACGAATCCGCACCTAGGGTACTAGCGACCCACTTAACTCGGGTCGATTTGGAAATCGCGCTCAGTCCTGGATCAGGAAACAGAAGTGGGCTCAGCGGGATCGAGCTCGCAACGCTTCCCCACGGACGTCAGGCCCGGCTTGATCTTATCGAGAGATCTGAATGCTTGAAACTTCTCGTCGCAGTTACAATTCTTGCCGGAGCGACCGCGATAGAACGAGCTGCGACTATTTCGAAGTGGATTAAGGTTGCTGTCGACACGAAAACCGCTTTGGGAAATCTTTACGGGTTCTGTGGAGTGATGCTGGGCTTATGTCTCCCCCAGATACAGCGCCTCGCTAATACCTGGCACCTACTTCGCCAGAAACATACTGATGAGGCTTTTAGCTTTGAGGCCAAACTCAGACCTACCCTTCGCGCCATGAACGAATGCGCCAATCCTCAGGCTCCGAACACCACACTGCCTCACCTACTACCCATCGCTCTACTCGGCGAACGTGGCCCTGAGGATATTTTAGGTGATTATCAGAACTGCCTTTATGTGGTTTTAGTAACATTGCAATTTGGATGAATACTTTGTTTTAGAGAAGGTCAAAGCTTCCGGAAATATTATCATATTTCCTGATAAATATAGGCATCAAGACATTTTGTGGTTAGCATACGATAAAAGACACCAATGTGTGAAAAGTTGGAATTTTTCGTCCTTGATTTTTTGACGCGCGAAATGGTCATGACCTCAACTATTTTGTTGTATACCGAGTCAGAAAATAATCCCAATGGCAATTGAAGTGGCAACCGAAATGGAAGAATTGACTCTCCTGAAATACTAGAAAATCTTATCGATATCCCAAGTGTGCATTACTTTATCTGACATTGATTTAGGTATTCCTCTGACTCGGTATGACCAAGAAGTGCCAAAAGTTTTTGACAATTTCGGTACAAGTGCAAACTCTTGTAATATTCATTACCACAATACGTGTGAGAAAAAAACCTACATTTTTGTCAGTACAACGTTTTATAGTTAATAAATTTGGGATTTTCAGGAACGGCATCCCCCTCAGGTTTGACTGGGGCAATTTTATCACCTTGGGAGAGTTCGGCCGCGGATTGCGGCCTTTCAATCGTCTGGGCGCATCTTGAATCGGCCAGAAAGCTGGCTGAGAGTCTGCCACTTTATCGAAGGAACGCTGAGATCGCCCTCGAAGGTTGCAGGAACGACGAACTCCTCGCTGACGCCTTCCGCACAGAATTCCACATAAAGTTCCTCTGGGGAAGTCGTGGTGCCGCAGTTGCTCCCGAGGAACGACACCTCAAGTTCACACAGGTCCTCGATGCGATGTACGATAAGTGCGCAGCGACAGAAACTTCGTCGTAATTCTTGACCACGTGTTTCTTAATCCCTAGCTCCTCTTCTTTTTTTGCTTTTGTACATCGCATATAGGTTAGACTGTATTATTATTATAAGGACGAGGAAGAGGTCCGGGATGAGGATCATTAGATATATAACGATCCCAAAACTATTTAACAACCCCCGCCCCGCCCCAAGACAATATGTGAAGTAAAAGTATTTGTTCAATGTAAAAGTACTTAATTGATAAGACACTTGTATATTACACCAAGAATTGTACACATGTAATTGTTACTTGTTCATACATACATATATCGACGAAATATTTACCTTCTCATTTCTGAACCCTATATTCCAATATCGAAACCCTGCACCACCGTGATGAGGAGTTGTGCCCATACCACACAACCCAACAAAATGAAACTTTGGAGATTACTGCTTCATTTCGGCAGAAAGTGGCTAAGTATTTTGTTTTTTCATAACTTTGCAATTTTTCTTACCCTTAGTCCCATAAGGCCTTTCAGTCAAAGGACTTGTAAGTGAGTTTATAAATCGGTAACAAGTACTGATCTCTCATCTGCAGAAATTTTTTTGGCGCGAACGACTTACATGTTTGTTTCGAGTCGAGCGCCACGTAGCGTTCGATAAATTAGATCGATAAGTCAGGGATCTGTGGCTGGTATAGGAAACGGATGTTTATGAAATTACCAACGGTATTGAAAATATTCTCACCTTTGTCCAACGTCGATATTATGTATTTGGTAAAAAAATTATGTAATAAAAAGATCGTATCCGCGTATCCACAAACAAACAAACGTCTTTACTTTTACTACTATAATGATCTTGAGAAAAAGACAGATACACATATTTCATTTATCTAATCACTCTGGCTTCCGCCGGGATACTTTGATCGTCGCGGAAAGTGAGGTTATGAACTCCGAAACTTTGAACAGTCAACGAAAAAGATGAGCTCGTTAACGGCCATTCCTTTAGTCTCGCGAATTTCTAGCCGAGTGATTAGGATCCTAGGTTGTAATCCAGGCCCTATGACGCTGCAGGGGACCAACACATACGTCGTGGGTACAGGGCCAAGGTGGTTAGAGATCTATGATCATAAGTGTGATGTGTACCTAACTTATCACCTTCAAGCCCGAAGCGAGCGAAAGTTTTTTTAGTTTTTTTTATCAATTTTCAGACGGATTCTGATCGACGCTGGCGACAATTTTACAGCGACTGAGTACACTAAACTTTTGGGAGACGTGTTAGCTTCCGAAAAAGCTACTTTAGTACACCTTTTACTTACCCACTGGCACCACGACCACATAGGTGGAGTTTCGGCTGTGAATGACCTGATTAAGGCTGAAAAATTGTCAAAAAATGTTATGAAGGTCTGGAAGTTGCCCAGATCCAAGGACGACCAAGACATCAGCGAAGATGAGCGTTCGGTGAAATGGGAACAGATGGAAAACGGGCAATCCTTCGAAGTAGAGGGCGCTACTCTGACGGTTAAATGGACGCCAGGTCACACGACTGATCACGCGTGTCTAAAACTCGAAGAAGAGAATGCGCTGTTCAGCGGAGACTGCATACTGGGCGAGGGTACAGCTGTGTTCGAGGATCTTCATGATTACATGATCTCATTGAAAGAGATTCTTGAAATTCGACCGGAAGTTATATACCCCGGACACGGCCCTGTAATCGGGGAGCCAGTTTCGCGGATAAAGTATTATATCTCTCATAGACAGCAGAGAGAAATGCAGATCCTGAAAGTTCTGGAAGAACACGGAACCGGCGAACCCATCTCGGAAATGGACATTGTCAGACACGTTTACAAAGTGAATATTCTGGCTTCGACGATCTTTTGCAAGCTACTCCTCTTGATCTTGATATTCATTATTTTACAGGATACTCCTGAAAATCTCTGGCTTCCGGCTGCCGAGAACGTTAACCATCATTTAAAAAAGCTACGAAAAGAGCGGAAGGTCCAAGGGAGTACCGGAGCTTGGCTTATATCCGTTTAACTATGAAAGAAAAAACTGCATTTTGTTGCTTCACGATATTCACTTGTACAAGAATTGTCAGTAAATGTTATAATCAATAAACACGACATGGGACAAAAATATTTTTCTCACTTCGAAGAAATCCTGCAGTTTTAGACCTACCAATTTTTGACCCCTCTTTATCCTCCGAAAAAAAGAAACTAGTCCTTGTTTAATTGTCATGCACAAAAGACTGATCCTCACAATCACGTTCGACGTACGTTTTGTTTTTACCTGAAACTGTTAAAGTTGCGGTCAAAACTTGAATAGGTTTTGATATTTTTACCCGAATGTTTGGAATGTTTTCTTCAAAACCCGCAATCGTTGGATTGGAGTGGCGATGGGATCTCAAAGGAGCTTTTTTTATTTAATTTTGTAAAGATGTGTAAATCTGGTGAAGGATCAATTTTCTATACAGAAGAATTTACCATTCTGCCTCGGCCTCTGACAATGTATCAGAAAATGAATATTGTGTTTGAAAAGATGAGACCTTCTTTTACATAAAAATACATAGGGTCATCTCTTTTGTGAAATCCTAGAGAAATTTCATTGTAATCCAATGAAATCTTAGATATCTGATGATTTAAAGAACTTCATTATAAGTGGTGAGGAGTTTGATTGAAGGAAACCCTACTAAAAATTTCCAGATGGATTCATCTGGTCGTTCGAAATTCCTGTGGAATTTGCTGGGAATCCAGCAGGTTTCAGATGGAATTCATTGGATTCTGCTAGCAATCCACTAGATTTCAGATGGAATCCATAGGAATTTCGAACGACCAGATGAATCCATCTGGAAATTTTCAGTAGGGAAGTACCGCATATGGCTCTTTATAGTTATATGCATCATTTATAATATATCTGATTAGTCTGTGTATTACAACAAATTGACATAATTATATGCTTGTATGACAGATATAAAATATATATTTCATTATAAACGTAGGTCAAGATATTTAGTAGATATATATGGGGCATTCTATACCGAATCGACCTTGGCCTGACCCTAGACATCTCGGATTTGGTTCACGATTTTTTACGTTATCACCCCAACTTTAAAATTGACTCAGATTCATTTTCAATTTCAAAATCAAAGAGGTCGAGTGGCAGATCCGGATCAATTCTTCATGAAATGCCCCATACATATATCAATATATTTGTATATGTATATCGTCGTCCCGTATATAAAATCTTTTACCTACTACGTAGGCGTATATGTATACCTAATTCTGGCGAGTATTCTTGGACTCTCGATCATTGGCGTAACTCGCACACCCCTTTTGTTCAACGAAAGGGTGGTGCAGGTTTTTTTTTTATATTTCGATGTTTATACGTAAAATGGTTTTTACTGATCAAATCGCATAATATATAATATATACTTGTTTTTTTTTTTAATTGTACAGTAAGCTCACTTCGATCGAACTGCAGTATAATTGTGTAGATCTATTCAATGATCGTAATATTCTTTGGATAAACGTAAAAAATATATATGTGTGTGTGTGTATGTATGGGTGTTTATTTGTATGTGTGTAGTAGATATATATGGGGTGTGTAGATTTTTTGTTTGCTATAGTTTCTCCTTTTTTTTTTTCTATTTTTTTATAATCTTTAAAACATTATCGCCACATCGGTATAATATACTGGTGTATTTATATATACTTTCATTTCATAATTTTTTTTTTCCATTTTTTTTTTTTTTTTTTTTTGTTTTCACATATAATATATAATCTCTTTGTCACACTATTCATCTAATATTATTATAATAACATTTAACAAAAATCACATAATTTCTCATAATCGTCACTAATCAACAACGTAATCATATTATTGAACAATAAATGATAAAAATATTATACCTATATAATAACGTAGGTGTAAAGATACAACAACAGATGATTCATTAAATAAAATGAAATCAAGTCAATGGGAGAGGGGCCGGGGGGGGGGGGGGGGGGCAGGGGTAATTACAATAATTCATAGAATCATATATATATATTTTTAGGTACAATTGGCAAACGACCGACTGCTGTAATTTTTCTATACATCGGACTAATGGGGGCAATTCTATTCATTAAAAAAACCGTGGCAGACTCGCTCATAGTTTACGTTTTTCTTCAAAATATTCAGGAAGATGATATTAAAAGTTGAAAAAAAAAAAAAAAAATGATTCATATTTACAATAACGAAATGAAATTCGGTGTGATAGAAAATATATTGTTAAAACTGAAAATTAATCAAAATTTTCATCCTATTTCTCGCAAAAGTATCAATTGTATACAAATATATGTATATAATATATTAATTTTAGAACTACTCTGCATGAAATTATCCTTGAGAATATAAATGTACAAAAATGAATATTTTTTTTTTCTTCGTTCAATAAATAAAACTGAATTTTCATAAATTATAAAAAATATATATTATATATTATACATATAATATATGGGCAGGTCCACCAATTATCTGTAAATGATCCGGGGTCAAAATTTCGATTTGTCTGCAATTTTTATATCTCATAGTGTGTATTGAGATGTAAAAATCCACCAAGATCAAAATATCAAATTTGAAAAAAGAAAATTGAAGAACGTTGAAAAAATGTACTTTTTTTTTACGGTTTTTGAGAATCTAGCTCGAAACAAATTCCATATTCGGAAAGATCAGACATTTTTACATGAAAAACACGTTTGATCAAATTCTCTTTTTTGCGATAGAGATGGGACAAAAATTCGAATGTAAAAGTCAATGTACCTACTCAAAGTTGGAAGACTAATCAACGCGTCTCTCCTGAACGGTAAGGCTTAGAGGTCTAATACTTGGTGGATTTTTACATCTCAATACACACTATGAGATATCAAAATCGCAGACAAATCGAAATTTTGACCCCGGATCGTTTACAGATAATTGGTGGACCTGCCCATTTCTGTAGATATATGTTATATAATTATATGTTATATAATTAAAATAGAACGATAATAATGTGTATAAAGAAAATCGTGAAAATATTCGAATAAATTTTTTACATTTTCGTATCTAGGTATAGCTTGCTTTTGTTCGTTTGTCTTTATTTATTTTTTTTCTGATTTTTTTTTTTCTTTTGGTAAACGCAACGGTTTTAGAATAAAATTACCCTTTGATCGTATCACTAATGCGAAGGGTTTTTTTTTTTTTTTTGTTTTTATCGTTATTTTTATTTTTATTTTTTTTTTTTGTTTGAGTGCCGCACAGGTGAATATCCAAATTGTCTTACTCAACAATTTCGAGATAATATAGACACGCGTTATTCTCTTTGTGGGAGAGTCAGGCTCTGGCACTGAGGAAGATAAAATAAAATAAAACAAAACAAAATAAAATAAAATAAAATAAACTGAAACGAAATAGAATAAAATAAAATATCATTATAATTTGTTATACGTGTAAACAAAGTGGGTATAATGGTATATAATATGCATATAATAGTATATATATTTATATATATATATATATATATATAATATATATATATATATTGTTACATATATATATATATATATGTAACAAAATCTAATTGTCGCGCCCAAACGCGCCCGTCTCACTTAACAATAATAGTTTTCTTTAATCGTCAGGTTATTTATATTAAACAGGGTTGATTTCGTTCCTTTATTCATAGTCCAATAACCGTTTGGAAGAAAAAAGAAAAAAAAAAAAAAAAAAAAAATTATAATAAAACGGAAAATAATGTATACGAAAGCTCGTGGACTCGCAAGGCACTTTTACGTTTCCCAAAAACCTCCACGAAATTTCAATATATCTTCTTTTTTTTTCCTCTCTCTCCTTCCTTTCCTTACCTTTTCTTTTCTTTTCTCTTTTTTCATTGTCTTATCATCGAACCCAGTTCAATGAATGTAAACTCTATGTATGTATGTATGTATGTATGTATGTATGTACACATCGAATCAATATTAATGATCAATGATTAATAGTCTTGATTAAGTGATAGTGATAATAGTTTTATGTATACGGGGCCACTCATCCCCTATGAGACAGTACTACATGAGAAAACCACCTTGTGGGTCAAAGCAGCTAGGATTTATGTAGCTCAATAGGTCGTGTTCAGACATTGACGTTAGTTCCTGAGGCAACATTCCACCCGCATCTTCCGGCTTCCTAGTAACCGTTACGTTATTTGAATTAACAACACCGCTAGCCGATACCGGAACGTTAACATTAACATTCACGTTAACACCCTGTCCGTTATTGACAGGAGATGTCGACTTGTTGCCAACTTGTTCAACAATGTTATTCTGTGACGTAGGTGACTTGGGCAGGATGCCCTCCATCGCAGTATTCATAAGCTGGGCACTCTGGGTAGCAACACTGTTCAGTATATTCTTAGTCGCTATAATGGCATGGGCAGTCGTCGTTGTGATAGGTCGATTGTTTATTATATCCTGAGTCGCGTTTGTTATTACAGAATTAATCGCGTGTTCGGCTGCAGTTGTAAGTCTCTTCTGGCTCGGTTCCTGAGCGGCACCACTGGCTAGTGCAGAACTTGCCTCGGCCACAAATCCAGCAGGCTGATTCAGCATGGAACCGATATCCTGCTGGACTGCGTGTTGCATCGCCTGAGCTGCCTGAGCTTGTTGTACGGCTTGCTGTACAGCTTGGACTTGCTGGACAACCTCGTGTGTTGCCTGCTGCACGGCCTGTTGTACGACTTCCTGGGTGGCCTGTTCGAAGGCTTGTTGTACTGCGGGAACAGCTTGGACCTGTTGTACAGCGTGAACCTGCTGGACAGCTTGCTGCACTACCTGGGCGTGCTGAACTACCTGATGAACAACCTGCTGCTGTGCTTGTTGGACAGCTTGAACTGCCTGCTGTTGAGCCTGGGCGACTACTTGCTCAACCTGCTGCTGTGCCTGGGCCACGACTTGTTCCACCTGTTGGACCGATTGCATTGTCGCAACTTCTTGTTGGACTAAGACCTGCTGGATTTGTTGGATCTGCTCAGCAGCGGAGGGAATCGGCTCGGCGGGTACCTGGTTTTATTGCATTGTTAGTAAGACATGGTTGATCTATTTTAAGTGCAGTTGTTCCGTTCGCTTTCTTCTGTCATGTAATGTTCTTCATATTGTTATCAATTCTTTTGTCAACCCTCTCAGGACGGCATAATCGAGTTTAACGGTGTTTGAAATTCATGAGGATGAAAATTGTCAATATGGGGCGATTTCTGTGGAAATTAGATTCCCAAAGTCTTTGGGATGGCTCAATATCAAGCCAACCCTTGAATTGTAAGATTCGAAATAACGGTTTCAAAGTCACTGGCGAATGCAGCGAAAATTTTCCTTTCACTGTCTTGCATCCGCAGCTGCAGACTTTTGATTTCCAATTTAAAAAAAAAATGGCAATAATTTGCGTTCACCATTCCAAATTTTACAATTTTAACGTCACACTCGTGATCGGCGATCCCAAAGACGCTTGGAAACTGATTGTCAGAAAAATCGTAGCCTTATCTTGAATTTCTCTATTTGGATCTTGAATCGAAGAAGACCACGACCTAACAGCCCTGTAGCTCGAAATTCAAACGAATTTTTTCCCATATAATAAAAGTGTCGTTTTGAAAGAGTCGGTAACAGAACTAACAAAGATAATATTATCATAATTACCTGAAGCGGGTGATGTATTGCTGTACTAACGCAGGTGGGCGAATTTGCCGCCCCAGCAGCGGTGACTACCGGCGGTTCTTGCATCGGTGGTAAAAGTGCAGCAGCGATCGTAGTGAGGAGGTTTTCCCCTGCAGTTCTATCCTGCACAACATTGTTCGTAGGTACAGATCCATTCCCTGTGGCCATGGTTTGTCCGTTGAGTGTAGGCGAGGGCATAAGTGCTTCAAGGATCATTGTCTTGACTGGAATGGCCGGACTAGTTCTCTGGGGTTGCGGAGAGCTGGTTATAACATCGTGTTGCTGTCTATGGATGGCTTCAGCAACGGGCGAAACATGTCCGATCAAGTTACTGGCTGAGGGATCGGAGTTCTGAAGAGGAGAGCCAATCTGGTGGGTCTCTGCAGCGGAGTTTACCAGCGCGTCAAGTTTCACTGTGGCTTGAGTAGGCGCCAAAATATTTGGCGGTTGCTGCTGTTGTTGACTTGTCGATATTATAGATGCCCTCTGTTGGATACCGGCCACAAATGCATTTCCTCCACCTCCAGCGTCTGACTCCTTGACTTGCGAACCCGTCGACTCTATATGATTCAAATATTTTTCTATACTGTGACCACTCTGCGCAGGGAGACTCTGACCAGGCGCAGTCGTTGCGAATGTAGTCAGTGTTGTGAAATCCGACTGATGCTGATGCTGTTGTTGCTGCTGCTGTTGCTGCTTCATACGAAGATCTACGCCTCCAGTACCCTGCACACCTACACCGGGATTACCATCTCCTCCAGAAGCCAGTAGCCCTCCAGGATCCTTGTTTATGTGTCGTGGACTGAGCACTTTGACTTGAGGCGGCTCGTGCATCGAACCAAAAGGATCTTGTGGAGCCATAGTGAGGGGATGCTGTTGGCATATCATGTCAGCGACGGCGAGAAGTCCAGCTGCGGCTTCCTGGGCCGGACTCACGCTGGCGGAGACATTTACGGTACCCAAAAGCGAAGGTGAAGCGTCCCTAGAGTTTTCCGTGCCCATTTGAAGTGGGCTGGTCACTGCTTGGGCGTTTGTTGTGGCGGTAGGAAGCCCCTGCATACTGTTTTCGCTCATCATACTGTTCTGGCTGTTCTCGTCGAGGACTTCGGTCTTGAGATTGTCAGGGAGAATAAGCTGGAGATTTGAAGACGAGCGTCTGCTATGAATCGGATTCACGCCTAGTGGTGGGGGTGGCATCATCACATCAGCGCATGAATTTTGACAGTTTTGAGCCTGCGAGGCCCACATCATAACTGGTGTTACCGCTGGACCTGTAGACGATGGCGACTGGCATGACTCGCTCTTCAACGTTTCTTGCTGCTGTTGTTGCATGGTTGTTACGAAGTTAGAGCCACCAACCACCGCTTGTGGAAGTAGAGCTGAGAATTAAAATAGAGACAATTCAAAGAAAAAGTTTGAGGAAACGCTATGTGGTATGGAAGGAAACTTACAACTCGGAGATACACCTGTGAGAGATACAGCGGTTGTAGATGATGAGGTCAGATTAGCTTCAGCTGATGTAGTCGTCAATGAGGGTATCGCAGGCTCAATTTTTCCAACCGAAGGTTCAGGAGCAGCGGAAGCAGCGGTGTAAAGAAATGTGTGAGGCTCACTGGTCTTCCCCGACGAAACTGCATAGAGTTTAACACTGACCGACTCGGCTGGTTCTAGGTCCTGGCGTCTATACGGCGGCACTACACAGACCAGATGAGTCTGTTGAAGAAATTCTTTGTCCGGTAGTACTGCGCATTCCCAATGCGGTTCCAGACTACTCGACAAATCCTCGTTGTCTAGTTGAAACACCATCCGTGTGTCTTTCAGAAAATTTTTTCCCAATACGAAAAGTTCCAGTCCCCCCGTGCACGGACATGACGTTAATGACTTCTTACTGATTTCTGGTATTCCGGGCGGTTGGGCTGAGAGAAAAAAGAAACAAAGACGAATAGTAAGAGTTAATAATTAATCAAAAGTGAGGAAATGCAATGTGTTTGGAACAATCGATGAATGGTAGTTCTTCCAAGCGTCATTCTTTGTCATAAATATCAATAAATCAACTCACTACAGACGATCGGTTGTGAGCAGACTTGAAGTGTTTCCGTTGTACCATCTGAGTGACTGATGTTAGTTCGAAACACCATGCGGCAACGTGTTGATTTCTTTTTACTACGTCCTTGTAGCACACCGGCTTCCTGAGGAAACCTGTGTTCGACATCGACATTTCTTTCCTTTAATATACCAACACAGTCGCAGGTCACCAACATTTCCTTAGACGGGTCCATGTCGACCTCTATAACGATTGTTCCGTCAACTTTCCGCTCGACACAAGGCGTCGAATTCTTGCCACTGACACGACAAGCCTGATAAAACATATGCGGTGCGACACGACCCAGGTCTGTTCCGATGAAGACCTGAAGAGTCGCTGGCTTTTCGTAACCCAGCAAACGCACTATGGGAAAACCGTTTCCAGTACGGTCTTTAACAGCACCACGAGAACCCTCGGTCTGGTATCGTGCTCTGTGCTGCTGTTCAGGCTGACAGATTATCTGCAGCTGAGTCTTTCCGTCTCTTGAGATACTGCCTGGAAATTTATGTACGAGTTAAGATGCATTCCATGATTGGCGTCTCAAAAGTACCAGTCAGACTAATTTCTGCATCCAAAAAGGAAACAAGACAGTGGAGACGAGAGTCGGAGTCTATGATGAAGAGAACTACTCACATAATGGTGAGGTCAGGGTGATAGGTCCCTGGTGAGCGAGGGATGCTCTTTTTGATCCTAGCACGCCGATGGCCGGCCGCGGCCTTGTGATGCCGACAACGCGGCCAACGACGCCTCCAGATCCACCTCTGGGGATGGTCGCACTCTCAATACCATTTGTACTGCCCCTTGCTGCACTTTTGGCCTCGTTAGTGCCGCGAGTCTGCACCTCGGGGAACGCGAAGTTTGCGTCCTCAGACTCGAGCTTTATGTCCATCCTGCGCCGCTTCGAATCCTCCTCCCCTGCGTTCCAGCCCTAAATGTAAAACCAACTCACATTTAGTCATTAATCAATCTACACACGGAGAGAAAAATTCAAGAAAAATGACTGTGCTCGTTACTGCAAACGAGGCGCAAACTGCTTGTCTATGGGATTTTCATGATGAAAAATGTCAATTTTTGATATAAAACACAACAAAATTTATGTAACAGCACTGTAAAATTCTCCAGTCCATGAACTTTTTTGAACTTTTTTTTTTTACACAGTATTTTTCACTTAGCTAACAGTTTGCGCCAGATTACGGGAAAGCACCGTAATTTTTATTGAATTTTCCGCGCAAAAATTGATGAAATTTTCTCTCCGTGTACCAGCGACCGAAAGATCTAACAAAGGCATGGAAGAATGACTAAATCGGCGAATGAATGATTGGATGCATAAATGGATGAATTGATGAATTGATATATATATATAAATGAATGAACGATCGAACGAATAAATGAATACATAGTGCTCACGTTGCTTGAGAGCTGTTGCTGCTGTTGCCTTTCCTCAAAGCCGAGCCCAGAGTCGTTGGAGTTGTCGCAAACGTCCTGTGCGGATATCAGCCTTGCCGCGAGTTCATCCGAGGACCGGGCACCAGCGTTTTGTCTAGTCGAGCCCAGCAGGATCTTGTGTTGGCCGGTGTGGCGCGGGTGGTTGATCCTCCTGGACGGGTGCGTCCTAACTGTTGGCGTGACGGTTCCTCTCACGGAAGCCCCGGTTCCCGATGATGATAGTCCTCCAGCACTCCCTGGGGACGGAACAGAGAAGAACAATTATGTATACGACCAAAGCAATTTGTGTTTTTATACACAACGGGCCAAAAATGTTTAGACAATTTTCTAATCGCTTACACTAATTTTTAGATACGATTATCGATAATTCCTCTGAAAAGTCGGTACGTTTCTCTCAAAGCTTATCATCTCTGCGCGATGATAACGTTTACCTAATGTATAAATTCTGTTAACGAAGTAATTCCGAGCATTTCGAAAATTGATTTAAAAAATCGATTTGCCGTGTACGATAGCGAAGTAACGAGTGACATTTTGGCCTCCGTGATTTTCGAGTCCGATGCGTCATTGGGCTTGGATCCATTGAATGACTCTTGATTGTAATAATCGATCAGTTTACAGGCTCTGTGACCGCCAAGCTTTGTTCTCGAAGAATTGCCACGGGTCGGACGATTCGTAATTGTCTACTCGCTATCTATTGTGGACGATTTTTTCGAACAGCCGTAACTTTTGAACCGCTCAAAGTGCTCGACGTTTTTTTTTTATTTACATTGCGTTGAAAAAATTGATTTAGTTTGTAAACACGTTTTGCTAAATAACACAAACATAATATTCATAGAATTGAGTTCTGTCGCGTGAACGTATAATAAAGACAGTGTGATGCCGCCTTCATCCTCTTGCGTTTAAAACTTTCAGAATACATCCGTTTCAAAACTGTTCAAATCTATTGTTAGTCAATTCCGTAGACTAACTAAGGTATACCTATATATAGTACGGTATGATATTATTTAGACCTATTTCATCAGAAAAAGGAACCATGCATCTCCGATCAGGCATTACCAATATACGGGCAGCTATCGTTGCCCTGAGCAAACTCGTCTTGGTGGAAAATTTTGACGTAAACACGAAAACGATAGACGCCCGCGGGGTCAAAACTGGCCCTGAGTATCACGACCCGCGATCGTTTGATAGCCACCGTAATCGGAGACGGTGCGGCGAAAAACAAGAATCAAACGAGACGTTGTTGTCAAGAAAAACTGTTGTTCCATAGGATCAGTTTCGATTCGAAGAATAATACTGATTTCGAATTTTCGTCCTCGCAGTACTTCGCACTTTTTTCAATATAAAAACTCCGCTCAAATATCGGAGAGCCACCTAAATTAGGTAGAAGTTTTTGGGGTTAAGTACTATAGTCGTTACCAAAAATGATATGTGACTATTTTTAAATGTGATATTAAGCGACGGTCGCATTGGCCGCTATTTGCCGAGTTGTTTTTCCACGGTGTGAAAGACGGTGACGGTGCAACAACGGGTCCAACTTGGCCGTTCAAAGTCCAATATACCAAGTCGAAATAATAGTCGACGGACAAAATAATAACTGACTTCAACGACCGTCCATACTGACAATAGAGTCTATATTGGCAGAGTCCATTCACTGGATATGATTTCTCCAACCGGTCCCTGACTCTGTTCTATTGTTTACACTGCAGTTTGTCACCTCACATAAATCGATGCAGATTGTCGTTAATGGGGTCAAAGCCCGTTTTCACATCGGAATTTCACAAGGTTGCAATAAGATAAGACTTACGCACTGTTGGACATAATATACGATGACGATAATGTTTGAGTCACTTTTCAATGGACGTAATGCGGTTTCGGTTAAGACTATTTTTGTCGAAACTAGATTTTTCGAACTGCCGGCTATTAATGGAATGTCGGTTCGATCAGCTAGTAATATGCGATAAGTAGTCAATGCAGGATCGGAACGCAGTTGGAGGCTGGAGCAATTCGAAATATGAGCGAATAATTTTGCAGTGTGAATTGAGAATTTTAGATTATTTTATCATCGACATTGCATAGGTTCCAGAAACTCCAATACGAGATCCCAAAAGTCGGATTGCGGAAAGTGGGATAAACCTCAAACGCAGAAATCTAACCGCAAGAGCCTGCAGCAGTATTCCAGTTCGTAGAACCCCGCAGAATTTCAAAGGCGTTTCTTTATGACATAGTTATGTACATACATTTCAATACAGTTGCGGTAACCGGTAACCTTTTCACCCCGTATTCAAAATCTAAAAATTCAAGCCTTGACCTAATTTTTTCAGTTTCAAAAACTCGTGTTGTGACATAGTATATAGTACAATGTTTCTTAAATATCAAGTATAATTATCCTTGCGATAGCAGGGTCTTACGATGCAAGTCTTATCTATTGTTACAGCAACTTGTGGAAGTTCCAGTTGTTGAAAAATGATTTCAACTGTAGAGGAAAAAAATACTTCAAGGAATCCTAAGCCTGGAGCGTCGTATTCCGATTCGGGAATTTTTTTTTTTCTTGTCTTCGAAAATTAAATGGGATTGAGAAGAAAGAGAACCGCGATTGAGAGTCAGGAGTCCATCAGTCCGGGTTAATTGTGCGGATGAAGTTGCAATCGCGAATGAAGCGGTGCGAGGATGATGGGGGTGCGGTGACCGAGGAGGGGTTGGTTGCTCGGAGCGTTCGAGTGCATGATGTTTGTACGGGCGCGAGGAAAATCACGGAGTTGATGTCAACGACCGGACTACCTATGCATGTCGTCGGACGTGGCGCCAATCGCCACGCGTCGCGAGTAGAGGCGACGACATCGAGCTCAGAGCATCATGAAAACGATTATCGGTCAATGAAACGGTGCTGCTGTACAGACGTATTGGAGTACGAATCACGGGAGAGCACGATCATCAATTTTTGGCGCCAAAATACCTCATAGCGACGAACCGATGACCAAATAATTTCAACGTCTACTTTATTTATTTTTTGTTGTTTTATTTGCATACGATACACTGCGTTTTGTTTGTCCCTTAAACAGCAGCCGATCGCGCTTAATGATGGCTGGAACTAACGACAAAGCCGATATGTGCATAATGCGTGTTGATACGAACTGCGTGTACGACCACCACTGTTGTCGAGTCGATGGATGCACAAGTGTCATAGGGAGTCGGTTGGTTGCTGCACTTAATGACATCAGAGATAGCCTACTTCGACAGACAAGAGATAACGTGAGGATGTGCACAGAGGCCAATACGAACTGCAGGGAGTCTCTCGGTGCTCATATCAAAAGGCACGTTATCATCTCGATTCACACCTCAGTCTAACTCATTAACGATATGCAGATAGTTTCCAACGGGAACTTATTCTCCGAAGTAGTTCTGCTACTAAATCATAACGACAGATGTCTTTGCTCATGTTCTATTCATCAAGAGATCGAACCGTACAGTTTACGCTCACCATATACTAAAAACCGAAAACTAAACGACAAGAAGTGACCACGAAATTGAAAGAAGAGAAGGGAAGCGGATAGTATAATGGTCGTAGGTGGTAGTCCGGTTCAAATTCTTGCTGCTACTCATGCGTCGATTAGACGGCTGATGTGTGGTTAACAACGAGCGGGTGTATTGCATGGCGCCAAATATGTGAACCACATTTGAAGCGGAAGGACTCGAGTTTCTTGACCATTGCGAAGGAGTTTGTTGAGTCTATCTTTCAGCGACCGTTGATACCTTCATTATTCATGATGTTTTCAACGTTGATTACTTATCGTAATTTCTTGAAACAGTTTCCTCAATTTACTTGCGACTTACTGCAGTGGACATTAGAAAATCGGAATCGACGTTCTGTGACGTACGTACAGTAGACATAGCGTTTTGAGCAACACCGCCTCGGGCAACTACTAACTAACGCGGTTGCCTATCATCAACAACGACTCAATGCATCCACAATGGATTTTGACGAATGCCCTTGGTGCATAGACAATAGTTCGATGCATAATGAATGTTCAGAGTCAGAAGCAGAAGCTATTATCAATTCACAGTGCTATAGTGTGATCAGTAATCAAAAGGCCACTGCAACTAATTCCTATAATAAGTCAAAGTGTGTACTTAATTCGAGAAAGCAATGCCTCTCGGTATATCTTCTACTAATCTCATCAAACGATATATACTGCTGCATACAGCTTCTGACAATGAGCCTTATCAAACAATAAAGAGAATTGATTTATGCCGCAGAGTCTCTCTCTCTCTCTCTCTCTCTCTCTCTCTCTATCTCTATTACTCATAAGCTGACACCGAATGTAATGTTTGTGACATGATTCCTGATCTCCACCAGATGATGAATTATGGGATATGATTATGGCGAGGTTCAGACCGTTGAAATTTACCGGGGTGTAGATAACTGCCGAGAGAGTAGCCTGCAGCTCCAGATCTTCTTTGCTGCAACAAAAGCATTCCTTGTTGCACGCTGTGACCAGTGACCGCTCTGCCTAGCGATCGCTTGGCAGAAAAATCGGGTGCCATCCAAATCCCGCCACGCAGGACAAGCCCCCCTCTTCCTGCAGACTTCTTCCTCTTCACTTTTATCTTATTCCTTTATTTCCTGTTGATACTGACATGTAACAATACCTTCTTCCACAGCACGAGTCTATACTGTTCAGATTTATGGAAGGTTGAAAAAGATTGACTGACTGTTAAATCATTCAAAATTTTCTCCACCTAGGTCGTTGCGGAGACCGTCGCGACGCGATACGTCTCTTCATCCAGAGTATCGCACATCTGGTATCTTCGCTAGTTTATAAAGATGCAAATAATTGCGTAAGATATTTCCGCCGCGACCGCGACCGCGACGCACGGTCGGTCGGAAAAGTCAACAAGTAGCAGTTCTGTAGTATCCGAAAATCACGTGACACTTATATATATAATCAGCTCGGTAATTTATTCCGCCAACTCCACGTGCTCCTAATTTACCTTCGGATGTTATATTTTATATTTACCACTCGCAGTTACCGCGTCGCACTAGCACCTGCTTCCCACCACACACATTACCACCACTGATATTTCATATTAAATATCACATGTACGTTTCATCTATATTCGTCTATTATTTTTTACTTTTTTTTTAAACTGCACCTTATATATACCATCTATCTCTTGCACTCACGCGATTTTATTCTGCGGTAAACCATCTCAGATGTTATAAATCTTGTATAGACGCGTATGCATATGTATATATAATATATAATATGTTTACAAGCACACACACACACTCACGCACACACGCATACACACTTCTGTTAACACTCGCTGAGAGGTTTATCTGAATAAGAGTTCGTTCGTCGCGCGCCAAAACAACACCGCCGCCCGCTAGTATCTCGTGGTGGGTACTACTACTGTTCACCGCGTCGGCGATCGTCGATCGTAGACTGAATAGCAAGTAAATACCTCCCACCCTTCAACCAATCTGCCCCCTACCCCCGTCCTTATTACAAACGTGGGAGTGATTCTCCCTCTCTGACCTAACCGTGAGGACTCGGGAATCGAGACGATTCGAGACGCTCATTATTGCCTGCCTATATATCGCTATATCTATATATATATATATATTTCTATCGTTTTGACTGCGTAGTGATGATGGGCAGAACGCTGTTTTTCATCTTTTTTTCAGATACTTTATTTCCTATAACCCCGGCTTTATTTCGCGTTAATCCGAAATACACATCTATCCGAACATTCGGAAATGCTACGGAATAAAAAAATTACGAAAATTTTGTCACGGGGAATGGAGAAGTTGATACTTCCACTTCACTGTGTCCAAATCTTCGGTTAGATCTACCTTACCGACACGAATGTAATGCGAATATTTTGCGGTCGTCGGATTTAACGACGGAGCTATAGGATACGGTGTGGGTCCTTTGCGGTCCCCTCGAAGGTAACAAACTTTATCGTGAGTTCAAGATCGAAGTACCAGCTCTTTCCGATGATAAACGATTACTGTTCGTGTTCGGGTATATCGCCGCCGCCGCCGCCGCCCGTGCCGCTGGCAAGACAAGGTTCGGTTCGGTTTAGGCCGTCTTACGACACGATAGGAACGCTCGCGACGGACGCTCGAATCTGAGTGACGTACCCAATTTCTCGAGGCAACTTTGGTAATTAACCATTTAAATCGTCGCGTGTTAGTACGACGCTACATCAGACTCTGGAGACGCGTAATCGGGAGGGTCGCGTGCACGGCGCTAACGATAAGATGAGGAACGCGTGGCGTAGCGAAAAAAACTATATTAGACATTGGACTGGACGGTGTACATCCACGCGTATATAGTACACACGTAGATGTTACATGTATTTGATTATTTCTGGCTATACTTTGTTATCTGCGACGATCGACTTTAGATTAAACCTCGTCGTTACGACCGCGGTCTCCAATTTTCGAGGTCCTCGTACGATATTTGGGTTGAACAAAGAATAATAATTCGAAAACGAAATAACGACGGTCTTACGACTCGAGAATGCACCACTTATTTATACATAAAAATTGTGAAGAGCAAATAATCTTCTTCCTGCTGCTGCAACCGAGCTGCTGCTTTTTCTTCTCTCACTTAGCTACTCTTATCGCTAACACACGGTTCAAAGGTTCCCAAGAGTTTCATCTCCGGCTGGCTCTTGCCTTGCCTTGCCTCGCGATCATCGACCATCGATCATCGGACCACTGCACTTTTCTTTGTCCAATAATTAATTTAACGGCCTCATTATTTTCGTCGACACTCGCATTTCGGTATTGCGATGTAAACGAAATACTAGTTTGTATTTTTGCTCCTAACTTTTTGCACCACAATGAGTTGGGATTCCCCAATCGAACTGCGGGTATAACTGATTTTGGTCGATTCCATGCAACAAAAAAAAAAAAAAAAAAAAAATTGGGAAATTTTCGAACGGCTATAAATTTCTAAGCTTAATGGATACGAGAGTATGGCAAAATGCTCGTTCGAAAGATCAGCCTCTTGCCCTCAAGATTATGTGCTCATGATCTCTCGTGTAATATTGTGTTCAAATCTACTTGTATATAAGTATGATTAGGAGTTTTGTAACCGTAACCAATCTCTCTACTTTGCATGTATTTACGATAGTGTTAATTCGCGGTTGGTGTTTGGGTTTGGTATTAGGTATTTCCGGGTCGTTTACACACACATATACACATGATTTAAATATTGCGGTTAGTTGATCGACACTCCTTAGGACCATCGTCGAAAAACGATATCGACATAATTCGATAATGTAATTAGCCATAATATAAACTTTACGCAATACGTTTACGTATTGAATACGTAATATATGATCGCGTAAAAAATAACTGTAGGTATATATACTGCAGTGCAGTATGTACAGTATATACAAATATATCGTTTTCATATACACACGCCGATAAAGCGTAATAATTATATAGTTAAATATATTATTTGCGCAAGTGTAAACGCTGAGATAACGATGACCTGCAGAACGTATAAGAGTTGATTCAGAAAAAAAGCGGAGCTCGGAAAGCTTAATTTAGCCATGAAATATCGCGACGTTTTAATATAGTAATATAATCAGAGACGAGACGAAAAAAAAATATCGTTATGCGGCTCGCGCGATAAGAGCGAATACTCATTTATATTTAGAGTTATAAATGTTGCACGCGAATTATGGGTTCAATACGAATTATCTTATGCTTTATCGTATATATATATATATATATATCCAAATGTATATTTATTTTTAAGAAATAAATACTGCAAGGTCAGTTCTTGTCAGACGCGGTTTCCCAAAATAAATATACCGTTATGTCAGCGGGGCGATTTGCCAACAAAGAAGCAAGCAAGCTTGAACCAACTCGCATATCAAAAACGGCAGGATAGGAAGCGATCAATTGCCAAAGATCGAACTGCCGTAATTACAGCTGCTCAGTAAAGACTTATAGACTTTCCGCACACCCCAAACATTGCCGGGAAATACGAAAGTTTGGTAAAAAAAAAAAAATTGTGTAAAATTCACGATGCATATAATGATACTATTTCGCATTGCTGCAGTGATTATTTGTTATTGGTGACAAACTTGTATCGTCAGGCGTCTAGGCGAGAGATAGAAAGACAAAGGAGGTGGTGATTGGCAGAGGACATTGTCCCATCTTCTTACATGCGTGGTAACACATTGAATGTAATAAGCGTTAGGTCATGCGCGCGGCTATGACCACGACTGCAATTGCAACATTATAATCGGCTACGCTGGTGCAGAGTCAACCACTCGAGTACACTCAGAAAAAGGTCTTGTTGACACAACCAAAATTTGGTTATTATATGGACAATCACATTTTTTGATCAGTCAATCAAATTTTTTGTTCAGTCAATCGAAAATTTCGCTGGGAAAACCAAAATTCTGTTGGGAAAACCAAATTTTGTTGGGACAACCAAAA
Organism: Tenthredo mesomela; assembly: GCA_943736025.1. Classification (NCBI taxonomy): domain Eukaryota; kingdom Metazoa; phylum Arthropoda; class Insecta; order Hymenoptera; family Tenthredinidae; genus Tenthredo; species Tenthredo mesomela. The sequence goes on from OX031021.1 coordinate 7,572,550, forward strand.
TTTTGGCTGACTGAACAAAAAATGTGATTGTTCATATAATAACCCAAATTTTGGTTGTGGCAACAAGACCTTTTTCTGAGTGTACCATTTTCATTTTTTACACTAATTTATTGTCGGAGGGGTTCTCCGTCACGATCTATTTTAATTTGTGATGTTCAAAAATGTCGTGGAGGTAAAAAAGTTTTTAAAATGATGCAATTTTCGTGAAAATTAACCCTAGAACGGTACACATGGGTCACAGGTACCCAGAACTTTTCCAACGAAAACCCGATTTTGTGGAATCTTGTTGAATTGCCTCTTCTGCGACAGCTTATAATTTGTTCATTGATCTTTGAATTAATTTTTTTACAATTTATGTGTGTAGTCCACAGTCTGTTGGATCGATTTCACTGGTTTCAAAAGAAAAATAATGACAATGGACCAGAATTACTGCCCATTTCGTCACCTGGGTACCACGGACCCATGTGTACCGTAATAAGGGCAAAAAAAAATATGTGTATCGTTTTAGGGTTAATTTCCGCAGGTGTTGGAAGCTGCTAATTACAAATTTTATCTGGAAACTGCGAAAATCAAAATGCTTTTACCGCCGTCTCGAATCCGCGAGTCTAATACTCGCAATTTCAGAAAAATCGCACTATTTCGTAAACTCAACTCCACCGAATCACTGAACCCGTCCTAAAGGTGTCATAACTATTTTTTGCAATACCTGCGTCAACAGTTTGACTGGCGAGACTTGTGTGGCGTGCGTAATGTACCTCATTTCCGAAGAGTGGAGAAAAGACGAGTTAGTCCATGCGTACATCGCAAATACTCTACTCTAAGCACTCGTGCTTTTTCGTGCATGCGCAGCAATTCAAAATAACTCAATTTTACGCACTGTGTCGTAGCGCTGGGCATTAATCTGTCTCTCTAATCAAACTTTGTTCGCAGGGAGTTACAAAATAGTATATTATGATACTAGTGCGGAAAGTATACCATTTTTTTTGTAACACTGTCTGGAAGTTTGCACTTTGTGTGCACTCCGCATGGGTAAATCGTGCGGAAATGTTGATTCCCGCACACTTTGAATGGATAAATGTGCGGGAATCAACATTCCCGCACACTTTGTAAGATCATCAGGAATCTGCTATTTTGCGTACAACTTTCGGTACACAAAGTATAAGAACTTTCCATACAGTGTTACAAAAAATGTCGTGTGATACAAGTGCGGAAGGTAGGCAATATGTGTCTCGTGTCATTACGGCATCGCCTATAGTTCGTCTCGTGCTGCATTAATCGACACTAGTCGGATATTGCCTACCTTTCGCACTTGTATAATAATATTCTCAAAGAGATTTTTTGCAGTTCAAAGACATCTCATAAGCAAAAAAAAAAACAAACCGTATCTAAATGCTGCGGTTGAATTCTACTTGAAAAGAGGATAATTAAACTATACTTTATTTGGAACATTAACGAACAATGCCCAGCTAAATTGAGATTTGAAATGGACCATTTAGTCCATGTCACAATAACGCCAATTATAAATTATAAACACAACGCGGAACGTTTTCTATCTGCATAGAAACAGGTAGGTATAGATGTAATATACTTATAGATATGTAGTGGGAGAATGAATCTTTGGATAATAAGTAGCGAATAAGTGCGCTTTACAATTAGTCACGTGTCTTAAGTATGGTGACGGCATAGTTAATTAACAAGACCGCTGTGACGTCAACTGTGAACGGGGATTTCCCCCGTTCTAATACACGCGCATAGACATATACGTGTATAGTATTGGTATTTCATTGCCAGCGTGTGACACGCATAGCTCACTCTTCCCTCCTCCATCTTCGTCACTATAGTTCTTCATTCTTCACGATCTATGTGACTCAGCATATTTACTTCATTGTAGGATATATATGAGTCTAGTTATCGCCTGAACAGATTACTCGCAAAATCCTTCTTTCTTATCGAAGTCGAAAACAAAACGAGTCAAAGAACCGGGAGAAAAAGAAGCAGACGACGAGAGTAGGATGGAGAGAGCGCTTGCACGTGGCTGACCATATCCGTGAACATAGTAATCAAGCACCTACTCATTTTTGTTTACTTTTGCGTACACAGTAATGCGTATGTGTCTGTGTGTGTATACAATTTGAAATTCAGAACGGATTACAAGCACTGCTACAATCAGCGCGCATTACAACAACAACAACACGACACCCAAACTGCACGCGTCGTTAAACTTAAATCATGGCTTGGATGGACGATGACCTCCTCCCACTACTTTGCCACACACTTCCCTCTTTCACCTCTTCACCCCGATCAGCTTGCATATTTACAATCTGTTATACGTAAATACATACAGCCGCGTGTTGCAGTTATATATCGTTAACTCACCGTTATATTCACAAACAATATACGTATAGGTAGATTTATATACCTATATTATATGTGTTTAAGCATTCGTGAATCGTTAAACGTTACTCATAGATCACGTTTATGTGCGCGATTTTAGAAATTTTAATTATTAGTTTCTGTATCCTTATCGTTTTTTTTTTTTCTTCTTCTTCACCATCACTTGAAAGTGGATAAACAAATGCCGGAACCAATTCTTGTTTTTTTTTTTTTTTTTTTTTTTTTTTTTTAATACAAAATATATATAATACAAACAAAAACAAAAACATTACACACGCTTTTCACGCATTTTGTATTTTCTCACCGCTTTAATTTATCTTCATGATGACGTGAATAAAATTCATCGAATCCGATTACCGATTAATTATTGTTACTACAGTTTACATACTGATATAGCCGCTGGCAAACAGGTATAGGTATACCATATAGTACAGGTTGGTCCATTTAACGTGAGCATCAAAAATATCTTCGTCGCTTGTGGAGTTACGAATTAAATTTTGAGAGATAATTTACTTGATTCCAAGGGGCTGATATACATTGATGGAAAATTCGTTTTTGCCAAAATCATAGTTTCTACGATCTCAAAGTTATCAATGGTTTTTCAAATCGAATCCTGTATCTTTTTTCATCATGACGTTGTAGCTGACATTGAGACAAATCCAACGACGTAGAATATCATGACCATGGAATGATTTTTCACTCGTCAAACACAATAAAAAATTAGGAAATCATGATGGTGCGTTGAAAATAAGGATATCCGAATAAAGAAATTGAATTTTTTGTGCTGCAAATTTATTTCAACAAGTGTTCGAAGTGTTGGAAATACGTACAAACATCTCATGAAGCAAATCACTTCGCACGTACTGCTTGCTAGAGTGCGTGAAATGAGCACTTCGCACACCACCAACAGGCATGAGAAATCGAAATTCGCACACTGAGTTGAAAAAATGAATTTTTCACCACTGTATCAGCTCCTTAAAATCGAGTAAATTATCTCCACAAGCAACGGAGATATTTGGGATGCTCACGTTAAATGGACCACCCTGTATATACCATGTTTAACTACCACTCTCAGCGGTGATAGAGTGGCCTCAAAAAACAGCCAAGTTCAAACATTGAATAGGAGAGATTGAGCACGTGGAAGATTTATAAATGATCTAATTGGTTTTTAGAAGATATTCCGATGAAATGACGATTTTTTTATCGGTGTTTGTAAATATGTGTCATTCAGTACATATGTATCTACGTTCGTCGAAAATGATAGTCCATAAAGATACAGATCTTTTTTTTGTATCGCTTCCACACAACTGTGAATGTAGTTATAGTAATCCTCGGAGTTTCCAAATTACGAATTTTGTACGTTCCAAAATCGTGATTCAGACAGAGTGGAAAATTATTCAGTGTCTACGATTGGGCAGAGAGGTTCGAAAGATTTTTCAAATGGAAATAGGTAGGTAAATGAAAATCAATTGATGATCGGAAACAGCCACGAATGTAAAATGGTGGCAAAATGAAAATGCGTGAATTAACAAGGCCGGTCCTGGACCACCGTGTGTCGGTCAGTGTACACGTACACGTGCATTTTCCCGTGCCGTGTGAAGATGGCGGAGGGGGGTCATCGCGATGACGTCATGTTTGCAGACTTTAATTTGTTACTGACGCCCAACGTCTTGTGATGACGTCACAAACCCTTAAAATGACGTCACAAACCCTTAAAATGACGGCACATACCCTTAATATGATGTCACATAACCTCGAATTAACGTCACACACCCAAAAATGCATGAGGGCCTTAGCTCAGACGAAATGACGTTAAAGCCCCGTGTCCGTTCTAGAAATTTCGTTAAGGTTATTCTGGAAGCTTCCGCAAATTCGGACAGGCAAACGGTGCCTGACATAATCACCAAGTATCGGCACCCTGTCAGAAGTTTCGCAACAGATCAAATTACTTTGGCGTATGAAATATAAAGACATGATTAGCCCAACGATTCTTAAAATATCTCGTTTCCGAAATAACTAAGGGTTGAGATCGAATCACTTTTGCACATGGAATGCTAAAACTTGATCAGCTTGATAATTCTCAGAATATCTCGTTCTAAGAATAACCAAGGGATGAGATCAGATTACTTTTGCGTATGGAATGCACAAACATGATCAGGATAACGATTCTCAGAATGACCTTCGACTTCTGACCATGGAAAGATCTTTTGGAATGAAGATTAAACGTTCTAGAAACGTGCATATAGGTTTTTTTTATATTGGAATTAGCGAAAGAGTTGACGACTAATATACAGCCTTAAAGGACCCCGCACATTTCTTATGGGAACTGGCTTTCCGATGGATTTGGCTGAAATTTTCAGGTTTCGTAGTTCATGCGATGCTGATCAAAAGTTACCATTGCCACAACTTCCAAAAGAGAATCGTTCGACCTTGGTAAGCGGTTGAAGTTTAAATTCCATTTCGTGTAGCACGAGGGGTAAATCACGAGGCAGAAACACGTACACCACATCTCCCATCTCCCAACATCTCCCCCTACATTTTGATAACATTTCTTTGATTTTTCAAGATTTTTCAAGATTTTCCAAGATTTTCGGTCATTTCCGAACATCTTCCAGCACTTATCTCCCTTTACCTCCCTTTATTTCTCAATATTTCCTAAACATCTCCTGCATGTTGTACACCAAATCTCCCCCGTGATTCACCCCTCGGTGTAGCATCAGTTCCAACCCAAAAGTGCTGCAAGGTCGAATGGTTCACTTTTGGAAGTTGTGGCAATGGTAACTTTTGATCAGCATTGCATGAACTACGAAACCTGAAAAATTCAGCCAAATCCATCGGAAAGCCAGTTCCCATAAGAAATGTGCGGGGTCCTTTTTCTCTCTTTTATAGTCCTCAACCCTTGCATCAATTTCAATACAAAAAAAAAAAACGTAAATGTACGTTTCTAGAACATTCCATTTTCATTTCCATTAAAGATCTTTCCAGGGTCACAAGTCGAAAGTTATTCCGAGAACGAGATATTCTGACAAGCGCTGGGCTAATCATGTTCTTGCATGCCATACGCAAAAGTAATTTGTTCTCATCCCTTGGTTAAGCCACCCTCACACGGACACGGGGAGATGCACGTGTACACGTACGTGTGCACATGTAGTGGTCCATAACCGGCATTATTTATCTACTGATGCAACTCGATTAATTCGATTTCTGCTCGAGGAAAGAGCAATATGAAAGAACAATAAAACACCCTCACCGAGTTGTTGCACTCCGGACGCCGTATCGGTACGATATCACAATATCAGTAAGATTTGTGAGACTGAACAAACTTCCATGATCGTCAGCCAGAAGTCGGTCATATTAAATCGTGGCTACAAACCAGTCTGTCACCTGTAACGCATTGAGTGTAGGTATCAGTATTGGTGTGCATGAGATAAATACCTCTGGCGATGTTTGAGAATAACAGCTGAAACGACGACGTGGTCAGGCATGTGTATAGAGCTGACCTTGTACTCGGACTGGTAGAGAAACACGGCGCCAGGTTTGTAACGTGGGTCATAATCGAGATTGTAATGCGTGTGCATATGGGAGACTCAAGTCTGTTTCATATTATGCACATCTGTGTATTCTGTACACAGAACAAATACAAAATGCACGTATGTAGCCATTGCACCTGTACCGCAGCAGTTCATCAAATAAATTATTCATCGAGATGAGAGCCGTGCATATGCACGGCTGAGAAAAATGATGTAGGGATGTTGTACCCACGATTCCGGATGAAGTCCGTACAGGATAATGTATGTATCTATTCCGTGTTGATGTGCCAATATGCTTTTCAGACATACGACACTTACGGTTGTCGAATGGCTGACAGCCAAACTTTACAAAGGTTTAGATTAACTTCTGTACTCCTCAATATACCCGAATGTACTTTGAAATCAAACTTATTCTGCTATCGAAACGATATTTTCAGAATTTTCAATCGGCGTGTGCAGTACATGCTACATGTTACACGGGTTCTTGGCAGTGCTCTTTCCAAATTTGAGATTGAAATAGTGAAACTCAAAATTACGGATCCGATATGGTGGACAAAAATTCGATAACTACTGCGACCTCTATGAAGGCTAGTTCACAAAGGTTTCTCAGGTCACTGAACCCAAAATTGATCTAAAAATTTTAGGATCCAGAATGGCGATCTGAGATTCAGAAATTCATGATTTTTGGTCAAACTTGCGTTTCATTTTCAACTTTGCTTCATTATTTCAAGAACACCATTACGAATTCTGGAATTTCTGGGTCAAATGGATAACCATGGACCTGAAAATCCTGTTGAAATAAATTTCCATGAAAACCATAGGTATACCATACATACTGTTTTTAACTAATTCTCGTAACTTCGAATTTCGTAATTCTTAGATCAGATTGGTCCGCGGCGATTCTGAGAATGTATTAAAAGTGTCTTCTTGTAAAAGTGCCTCTACTAGATTCCTTCCGTTTACTAAATGTTAATTAATTCCAAGTTTCGAGGCTGTTCAAGCCTCATGTTTGAACAACTGCAGTCGTACGTCACAAGTTATCGACCAAATATTTATCACTTATACCGATCATAGTCTCGTTCTGTTCATACAGTAATTGTCTAAAAACAGGCATTGATATTAATCATATTATAAATAAGCTCACAGCAAGCACACTTCCTCAGAATTATTGTCGCCATTCAGATTTCAATTAACAAGTGTCCAAAATCTGCCCTAAAGACAAGGAGGATACGGCGTTGTATATCTAGTGCTATAAGACATACCCCGGTCTCACTGTGCTCTTCGGAGCAGGCCGAGCTCTAAGTGACAATTAGTGCGACCCGAAATCCCCTCGGTCTACCTGAAAACGGTCACCCGTCCTTACCTGGAAGTGCGATGGTAGGGGCAGCGTTCAGGAGAAATAAAAGGAACTAAGGGGTGTGCCGTCTATTTGGGACGGCAACAACTGCGTAAGACCGTCCAGGTCTTTTCATACTTGCATATCCCCACTCATACCTACCAAAATCCAAGAAATGGCGTTCAAAGGATTACTGCCGATGAACGGGTTAAGTGGATTTACAGCTTAGACTCTTTCGACTAATGAGTGTGCCGGGGTATGCTATAAGAAATACAACATCATAATCGTTACCGACGTTCATATTCATTAGATTTATTTGGAGATCGAGTAGTGTGTAAAATTTCAAGGTCTGATTGTAATCAGATAATATCGAATCTGCGGATAAGCAATGATGCGTCATATATTTATGATCAGACGGGAAAACCTCACGTAAATGTGCAAATAAATCTCAAATTTTGAGCGTCACCGCAATAAGTCTGAACGTATTGTATCTTATTTTCAAAAAGTGACTAAGGCACAGGGATAAACGCATTTTGGTGTATCGAAAACGAATAACCCTCCGTATCGAAGAACTCACGTATGCAAAGAAACGAGTTTCATTTGTTGACACCGTTAGTATACCTATAGACTTTTTTTTTTCACTCATAATTAACCACTTAGTATCTTCTGTCTATACCTACCCAAACCTTCGTTGTAATTATCAAAATATCTTATAAGTATAAAAAAATTTCCGTCGTTAAGGGAAGACCCTGGTGAGATTTTGCCCGAAATCGTTCAAAAAATCGATTTTCTGTTTTTGCCGGAAAATTACTCCCGGGGCTTGTCCCCACCTTGTGAGAAACTTTCAAGGCCCTCCGATTTTTTTTGGTTCATTGGCAGCGAATTTTATAAATAAAATCGATAAAATTTTTTTTTTTTTGCATTTCTTTCGTGATTATTTTTTTCTAGAAATCTAGAATTCCATCAAAATACTATTGAATGGGAGATTAGCAATATACAAGGTCAAAGTTTGAAAAACTCGGTAAATCTGACGCAAATTTGAAATTTGTGACGTCACAACTCCGTGTAGTTCGGGATCGAACCACCTGTAGCACAGGGCATGATCGACTATTGGTAACTGTATCTGAAGCGTAGCCACCTCGTGGTCAAAACCAGTAATACTCAAATCGGGTCATTCATGTATCTTTATGGCGAAGACGCGTTCGCCATCTGGTATTTGAAATTTGAACTAGTGAAACAGTACCTTGCGTCCAGTTACCAATTGTTCCCGTGCTTTCCTGCATTTAGTGGTTAGTTTACTACAAACTGGCATCTTGTTGACAGCAAGTGTAAACTACTCTGCAATTTTGTGATTTTCACTCATTATGAAACAAAAAAATCTCAACGAAAAAATGGATTCGATTACCTCACGGTGGTGCAAGTCTAGAAAACGCCTAACGTCTAAAAACAAGCAGGGTAAAAAAAATCTTGGAAATAAATTCCAATTGAAGGCCTTTCCCTCTGGAAAACAAGTTGGTCATCAACAATTGCGTGACGAACCGGAGCCTGGCCCATCCAGAATACAATTAGGACCGAAAAAGATAAGTAACCCTCTAGGACCTAGTACATCATCTACTAGCAAAAGAAAAATTGAAACTTTTGTTTCATCACAGTCGTCGGAGCCAGGCGATGCTTGTAAAAATTATTTATTTGTGCATTCCAGTACCTGGCAGGAGCTTTTTAAAAATTTAGCATGCGCTGAATGTGGACAGAAGAGCCTCGCTGGGCAGATGAGAGAACGAAGAGGATTCGCAGCACAGCTGTGCGTCAAATGCGAAGACTGTGGCTTTCTTTCCGCACAAAGTTTTACGAGTCCGCGAACAACACCAAGCGGCGACCGTTCGATGTCATTAGAAAAATGGTGGAAGTTTTCTCAGAATCTGGAGGGGGACATGCTCAAATGCAAAAGTTTGGAGCAACAATGGGCATGAGCGTGATGGCATCCCAGACATCCTTTGCACATTCAAAGCGATTGGCAGACGAAGGTGAGTCGCTAAAAGAAAAGGTGCTTGTCAAGGCTCGCGACGCTGTTCGACAGGCTCATGTGAACAGGGACGAACAGGTGATGAAAATCAGTACCAAGATTTTGAAAGAGCGGGACACTCAACGGAAAAGAAAAAGCGAGTGGCAGAATGAAGCACGACGAAAAAAGCTTCGGCGTGCTCTCAAATTGACAAAGGCGCAGCTTGAAGCTGTGAACATCAGAAAGGAAGAGACAAATTATGGAGCAGGACAGTTCTAGGCCAGGCAATGTCGAACCAACATTCAATAATCATTCAATAATAATAATAATAATAATAATAATAATAATAATAATAATGATAATGATAATGATAATAATAATAATAATAATAATAATCAATTATTTGACCCCCACTATTACTCTATTAGAATGCTCATTTTTGTTTTTAATTTTATTCCATGTGACGGTGAACCTGGAAATGTCAAGCGAAGATAATCCGTGCTCCGAGATATGTCGGAGCAAAAGAAATTGAGGATCTAAGATGCGTTCATCAGAAAGTGTAACATTATGACCTCGGACCATATATTCTGAAGAATTTATTTAATTTGTACCAATTTTCATTAAAACACGATTTACTCAAAACTACATTTTCAGCTACGCTAAAAACTCCTTGCGTCATTGTTTTGCTCCGATCAACTTCTCCTTCGCAGAGGAAGTTCACGCATACCTTATGCACAAATTCACTGATCAGATTTTCCAAATTGTAAAAGGAACATATTTTTCAAGTCTCAAATAACATGAAAAATGCAAAAAATTTGGAAGTGAAAATAGTAAATGCTCTTAAACAAGAACAAAAAATTAATTCGCAAATCTGATCAGCAAATCTCTTCGCCTGAGTGTCCCAAAGATGATAGTTCAAGATAAATATGATTCGATTAAAGTTATGACGCAGGGGACTTTTTGAAGTTCAGTATGTTTTTACCATTAAATGTTGCGTAACTTCCACATTTATCAAGTAATCTGTGAGATCAAGGTGGGATTTTCTTAGTTCCTAAGTATACTTTCACATGATCTAAAAATAATTTCGATTATGAAAGAAATGTCGAAGTTTTGAGTTTCACCAGGGTCTTCCCTTAAAACTTATAATATTAACTGCAGAGCGCGCGAGGAGAACCTGCGGTAATATCGTTGTAATAGTTCAATATACATATACTACTTCTTTTTTAATTCGCATATCATTCATTCTGACCTTTAGAGTACATTTAATGCTCAACTCGTGCGTCTTGCTCGCTTAGAAATATTTTAATTTCAATAAACGAAATATCGTTGGGCTCGCCGTTGTAAGGTTAATGTTGTTGTGCCAGTACGGTCTCTTGCTGAAGGTATACTTGCTCGAGATTTTAGTAGTAGCAATTTGACATCCAACCGATGTCATAGAACATGAGCGTTTCTCATCGTCGACCGGTTTTGTTGATGTTGCCAATCTTAATTGTCAATAGAATCTTCGAGTCGTTGATTATTGGCGGTCTGGGATCACTGTTACCGAGGTTCTCAACACAGTAAATAATTATAATATACACGCAAAAAACAGTGCTGTCGAATTTACTCTATGAGCAGTGAGTTTTTGCAGTAGAAATTATCACAATTCTAGTGTTGGGTACATTGGAGCAAGTGGCATTCAATGTCTATACGAGTGAATGTTACCACAATTGTGATAATTTCTACTGCAAAAAAGTACTGTCTATATATTTACTGCTCACAGAGTAAATTCAACAGCACTGTTTTTTGCGTGTATAAGTACTTCCAAATAGTATATTATGCAACAAGTGCGTAAAAATTTTATCCACGAGTTTCATACGATATTTTTCGTAAATTGCATTTCACGCACACTGTATCGAAACAAATTTTTACATACGAATAATCGAATGCAGATATTTTCACGATTCATTGCCACGCATGAAAACTCCGTGAAAGTCAATGAGAATCATTACACAGGCCCACAAAAAAAAAAAAAGTTATCTGAACTTTTGACGAGACACGTCCATTCTTATGTATTTTCCGACGCGGAATCCGAATCCGAAGTCAAATTAGGAGGTCTCCCTGCTATTTTGCGAGAAAAACGCAGAAAACATGATTTGTCATGGTTTGTTTATGGTTTTTGGGATTTGATAAAAAACGACTAATGATAACGTTAATCTGAATTCAAATTCGACTTCTACGGATCAAAATACGTCGAAAACCATATTTCGTTTTTTTACTAATTGTAACAGAAACGCACCTGGCAATACTGCGGATTCAAATGATTTTATGCTCGAAAAAGATGGAATGTGTTTGAAAGATAAGATCGAAATTTCGAGCGCAAAAAAAAAACCAAGATATGGTTTTCGACGTATTTTGATCCGCAGAAGTCGAATTTGAATTCAGATTAACGTTATCATTCGTCGTTTTCTATTAAATTCCCAAAAACCATAAACAAACCGTGAAAAATCATGTTTTTTGCGTTTTTCTAGCGAAGGAGCAGGGAAACTCCCTAATTTGACTTCAGATTCGGATTCAGCGTCGGAAAATACATAAGAATAGACGTGTCTCGTCAAAAATTCAGATAACTTGTTTTTTTTTTTTTCTTGTGGGCCTGTGTTATTTTTTCATACTTTTAGGAACTCAGCTCGGGCTGTCCCAGGAAAGTCACTATAGTATATATTACGGTATGGGTAGGCTTAGGGCTGCCTAACTATATAGTTTCTGAGAGGCGAATTGTATTTTTGTGGTTACGCAGACTGTTGTGGTATATGTGGCAGATTATGTTAAAAAAATACTACGTAGATTTCGTATTGGCAGAGGTCAGGGGGGAGGGAGTGAGTTGAAACAAAACATTAAACTACACACCGCTACACACTGTCATGTATAACAAGACTTCAAAGAAAACCGTTTTCTATGGCGGCACCGTTTCCTCCTTATATCGTTGATTGCGAATTCTACTTCAAAATAACAAAATTAAGAAAGAGTGTGCAAAATATCGATAAAAGAACCGAAAAAATCTTCGCAACTTTTATCGAAATTGTATTTTGCATTTTCAATTCATCCGCAGGTGATATAACGATCGCTATTCCTTCCTAGCATAATGTTATTGATCACCGCGCCGATATGTGAGAATTCTGAATCAATTCAAGGGCGGATCCAGGTGTCTCATTTGGGGGGGGCGGGCGATCGACGTTACCAGCATATTAAGGGGTGTGGGGGGTAAAAATTTAAAAAATTTCCCTCCTTCCCAAGGTTTCGGGGGGGGGCGATCGCCCCTTCCGCCCCCCCCTTGAATCCGCCGTTGAATCAATTAATAAACAGCGATAATTGATGAAATGAAAAAAAAAGAGAAGTGTTTGCGGGATCGAGAAACGACGCCTTCGGATTATAATTTGTCACCGCACCGATACATATGTACACATATCATATACGAACCCTTTGGAATGGAAGTGGTTTGAGTGCAAAGATATGCCTATATGTTCAGACTAGGGCTGTACGGTTTAACCAGCTTAACCGGCCAAAACGGTTAACCTGGTTAATTAGCCGATGGCTTAACCGGTTAACCGGCCAAGTTGGCCTGACGTTTAACCGGTTAACCGGCCAAAACGGTTAACTTGGGTAACCGGCCAATGGCTTAACCGGTTAACCGGCTAACCGGCCAAGACGGTTAACCATTCAACTGTGGTTAACGGTTAAATCGGCCAAAAACTTTTTCAAAATTTAAAAATTTTCAATTTGTTTTCAATTTTTTAAATTTCCGATTTGAAAAACTTTTTGGCCGATTTAACCGTTAACCACAGTTGAATGGTTAACCGTCTTGGCCGGTTAGCCAGTTAACCGGTTAAGCCATTGGCCGGTTATCCGAGTTAACCGTTTTGGCCGGTTAACCGGTTAAACGTCAGGCCAAGTTGGCCGGTTAACCGGTTAAGCCATCGGCTAATTAACCAGGTTAACCGTTTTGGCCGGTTAAGCTGGTTAAACCGCACAGCCCTAGTTCAGACACACGGAAATGATATATAAATCTTTGCCCTCTTTCTAAATTTATGTGCCTGAAGTTCCGAACGTTCATTTGAATGAAACTTCTGAAAAAACCCTATATCACACTTATTTGACGTCCGAAATTTATAAATTTCGAAATCTATAACTGACCTTCGATCTTCAATCTATCTCAAATTTGTAGATATTTTCAGTCGATTAACAATCGTGGTGAGCTTGCCATTTTCGAATTTTCGTTCAAATGAACGTTCGGAACTTCAGGCACATCTAAATTTTTAGGTAACTGGCTGCCATTCGATATCAGGGGCTCATGACTGTACCTGACGGGACTTATTGACCTCGAAAACTGTGGCGCCTACTGTACCCACAGCTTCAGACTTTTTTCACGTACAGTTATTCGATAGAAGAGTGATTAAAATTGAAGTGATGCAGACGTGATAGATCTCTGTATAGGAAAAATTCAATGATCATTCGATCGGGTTTTGGAAAGCGTGTGCTATATTGCGACGTTGTTATCATACTGTTATGATAAACATACACGATGTAGTATAGATACATTAGAGAAGAAAATATATATTTTTGGAAAATTCCAAATTACCTCTTACGATTAGCCACCGAAGGTGGGTCCGCGGTGGCGTCTCGAACGTTAACGTCACTGACTATAACAAGTGTAACAAATGTGCACAGTCCGTTCCGGCTGGACTCGCGACGCAACTCGACGTCATTCGCTAACGAATAATGAATAGTATGAGGTAAAACGAAGAAGAACTATAAGAATCGCCGGCGGCGGGAATCTATACTTTATTTATAATTATACACACCGCGCACTATCTCAAGCTGACATGAGAAAGAGAGAGAGAGAGAGAGAGAGAGAAGTTTCTCGCCGCTTTTGCGTTACCCGCAAAGAAATATACTTCTCGGGAACTTCTGATTCAACTAATACATCAAAATACACATATATGCGTTGCTAAATATATGCGCATAGTTCGATAAGACACTTATAATAATGATGTTATTATAATATAAGTTAGTTTCGTCGTGTCACCGTGGCATGGAATTGGTAATATATCCGGATTATTAATATTCACATATTTCATTAAGCTATTAAACATATAGTTTAATGAATATGCGGTTTAGGACTGGAATCCCAACGATATAACTTTTTTTTTTTTTTGTGTTTTTTTTTGTGTTTTTTTTTTTTTCCATATAGTTTGGGAAAACCTATTCGTAACAAGTTGCCATATGGAATCTCTATGGGTGTGAATCGGTGCAGGTTCTCGAATGTTCTATTTCACAATGTCCCATATGCGCCGTTTCGTATATATATCTCTGCAATAATATGAACAGCCATTAATGTTTTGGATTATGAAACTCGATGTAAATATATGTGCAAACAAATAATCCGTTATGTATTTCATATATTATAATATGTTGGCGCAGAAGCTGTGTGAGGCGGTGTAAAAAACAGGAAGGGATGTCGCAGTTTAAAAAGTTGGCCCACGACAAATTGTTAACATTATGTTGTTGATTGGCGGTGATTGGTACCGGGCCTACATTGCAAAGGCCTTGAGACATCACTGACATATCTATGTGTACACATTGCTATTATCTGTACAGCTGCTGCTACTGCTGCTACTGCTGCTGATGATGATGATGTTCACGCAAAAGCGTTCTGAGCAATTCTCGCATTTCTTCGCGGGGTTGGCATTTCCGAGAAAGTTCATGCTTCGCGACTGATAAGGAATAAAGGAATAACGAAGTATAACGGAGCAATTAAGAGTAATCTTTATTTACATATCTATATTTAACTAGCGTACGTTTACATCCAATATGATAGATTTGTCGACTCGCTTGTGATATTTTAAACACATCGCAATATAGTTATGTAACGAAAATAATATGAAAATATAAGTACCAGAATCTAATCTACTGACGTGTTTCAGATGATCACTAATATTGCAAATTTAACATCATATTCGATTGTCGCGTCTTACGTTCCGAGAACATCGACCCGCGTCCCCATTGTCATGGCAACAAGCAACACACGCATACACACGCACACACGTGCGTGCTGTGAGCATGCACAGCATGCGTACTACAGTAGTCACGAGAACGACGTCGTCCCACCAAGTACCACTTATTAGACGAACCTACTCACGCATATTTCACAATCGTTGTTTGAACTCAGTATAACAAACTGGTCTTAAACGTTGGGCTGACTGATATCGTTACGCCACAACTTAACAATTTCCTAATCATTTATTCGCATATGTAACGTAATAGGATTCGAACGATATTCTTATTGAAACGACGACATGATTATATCATTTAGAATCAAAATAAAAATATTTTGAACCCAAAACAACATGGCAGATTAAATTTTGCGGTTATTCCCCCCCCCCCCCCCCCCCCCCCGATTCATAGACCGATATCAGACTCTAATTCTTGTTGTGAATTTACGTACGAAATTTTATAACCCATTAAAGGAGCCTGGAATTCATTCAATTTTGACGAAAAGGTGACTGGGATCACGGCGCATCCGCCATGTTGTTTTAACACTCGCGTCGTCAGGCGGACGTTTATGCAGTAACAATTTTAGACAGGCGGAATTCAACTCTGCCGTTCGTCGACTGCTAGGTACTACTACTACGTGATCGTAGATTTTTCATATACGGTTGTATAGTTACGGGTTAGCTTACCGGTCCCGGACTTGTTACTCCTAGCATTATTCCTTCTTTCCTTCTTATCCGACGTGGTATTCTTCACTAACATTTTGCACTAAGTTTGACCGATTTTTAACACAACAAAATACCCAGCTGCACATTATTATTCACCGTACAGACGCCATTTGCCAACTACATATACTATGTCATTGAGAATATGTATGCTAACGTTCTACTGTGTCGTTGTAATTCTGGCTTTTCTTAGTTGGCGGCCATCTCGCGGCCGTTTGTATACTACGATGTCATCACATCAGGGCCGTCTTCACAGGGTCGAAATTAGTCCAACGTTTTCTTCAAATCTGATTATTCTTTCGACTTTGGAGTTTTTTTTTTTTCCACCATTCTTTGAAATCTATACCGCAGAGTGTGATTTTTAATGACGATTGGTTCTCGGTGGTTAAAAACAACCTTGAGAAATATACGGAAGGTGATAACGTTCGCGACTATTGAGATAACAGGGCATTTCTCGTTAAAAATGGGACCTTAATTCTATGGTCACAGGTTCACGTGATAATTAATCGAAGAGTAGCCAATCAGCGTTCGTTTAGCGGATCCTCGTTTTGAGCTGCTATCTGCGCGCGGGTCGCATGCACGCGACCACGCGCACTTTTTATTCACAAGGCACTGGTTTGTAAATGGCGCCAGAATTGCTATTCTTCAGTTATTAGTAATCACAAGAAAATGATGAGATCCGAAAAAAAAAAAAATGGCAGAGGAAATGTCGTTGATGCAAATATTTGTTCAGAATAATATTTTGAAAATTTTGACGACATTCGTAGCATTGATGTAGAGGTTTCAATAGGTTTTTCAGGTTTATTATTTTATTTCATTTTTTACATGTATAGAGAAAAATCTGGCCAAGATTTTTGGGTCCGTTTGAGTTGTTGCCATCCTGGTAATGAATTTCCAGTTTACCTATATTCAGTTCGGGTCACGGTTGAGGCATGTGTTCACTTTCGAGACAGGGTACATAATTTGAATTTCGTCAAGCCAGTTTGCGCATACTGAAATTTCTTACTGCGCAACTCTGATGCGAGACTTATATTGTACACATCGAATTTTCCTGATGAACGTAGGCTTTTAATAAAACCAGCCAATGAAGAAGACTAGACAATTTTAGAAAGAAAAAAAAAAAAAATGTCGACATGAAAATTGAACCTTCCCTAAAATATCGTCTCTGCTTTGAAGACTTGTTTTAAATTGTAACTTTTAATGGTAAGTCGACGCACTTGAACTCTCCCGCACTTTGATTCGAAAAATTGTGCTCAAAGAGTTCGACGTTTCAGGATATGATAATTTTTCGAAAATCCATTGCAGCCTCGATTAACGGACAACGAATGAAACTTACAAGTGTTTCAAGATATTGCATTTCTTTCGAAAACTAAAAGCTTTTCTTACGACATATCTAATCTGAATCTCATATGCTATATTGAAATTTTAAAAATACCTGAATATCGATGCAAAGTGCAGCAGGATCTAAACTAGATTTCCCGCGCAACGCACCAATTAAATAATAATAAAAAAAAAAAAAAAAAAAAAAAACTCAACCAGTCTTGCTACGCTCTCTCTAAACTTTTGTAATTGCATATATATATACTAATCATAGCAATTTGTAAATAATCATGCGAAATTTAAACATACGCAAGCGTATCTGTTCACAAATCTATATATTAAACATCTACACAGGGTAAAATGTTTTCTACTTCTATCTGTATATATATATAAGCTAATTAAAACTTCCGTCTATATAGGATATAGAAAAGTAATAATTTGAGCATTTTTTTTTTTTTTTTTTTCTCATACTTCAGAAAGTCAATTTCTCAATCTCAGCGTTTAATCAGATTAAATAATGGAAAATATAATTCTTCATTGCTTTTGATATGGGGCAAAAAAAAAAAAAAAAAGATTGATTCTTCGCCGAAAAAATTGTGAAAAATTGATTTCGCTTTCGCAATTCTTTCGATTGCCATAAAAAATTAAAAAAAACCTTTTTAAAAATTACGTTAAAAATGGACTCTGAGATAGTGGTTTCAAATGAAAAAAAAAAAAAAAAAAAAAAAAAAAACATATACGTACAAAGTGTATCGGGTATTGGAGCTGGGAGAAGATCATGAACATGTATAGGGATTCTACGTAAGGCGGAGGTGTCAAATTGAAAGTGGTCGCGTCTAACTGCCGATCCAATGTTTTTTTTTTTTTTTTTTTGTTTTTTTTTAGAATAGACAAAAACTATCGATTTTTTTTTCTTTTTTTTTCAATACTTTCAACGGCGATTATTTTATTCTTTTATTATATTTACCGATCTGCAATTAGAGGCGACCCTTTCGCCCCCAATATATATATATAGGTATATAATTTGTAAATTTGATTTGCATTTATTTCACCAGCATCGACTGTTCAGATCATTCCGTACCTTATTCGACTAAGACAATATATACTAAGCTCACAAAAGAGAGTATTTGTGTAGGGTATGTGTTTTGTTTGTTTGCGTGTGTGTGTGTGTGGTATTATTATTATTATTATTATTATTTTTTTCATGTTTTTTTTTTTTTTTTTTTTTCGTTTTTAATAATCATACATTAATAACGGTATAAATCAAACTTAGGACAATAAAGGACAACAGTATTTACCTGGGTCACCCTATGAGATAATATTATGAAATACAATTTGCAAAAAGATCACAACAATTATGCAAAAATAGACATATTATCGTTACATATCGATATTTCGAGAATTATTTTTTTTTTCCTTTTTTTTTTTTTTCTTTATTCATTCGTCATTTTAATTTTTTTCTTTTTTTTTTTTTTTCTCTTGATAACGTCACGACGCCCTATTACACCCGATTATTCAGAAATTCAATCGTCTACATCCTTTCCGATTCCGGAAAGTCCAGTTTTTTTTTCTTCTTCTTTTTATCGCGTCGCGGTTTAAATTACGGTCTTTTTTTTTTTTTTTTTTTTTATATTCTTATTAATTCTCGTCTAAAAAATTTTTCTATTATTCTCAAAACCCCCTTCGCAATGTGTGTTTCATTCAGCCTTTCGTTATTCATTTTATTTATTCCGCTTTATCTTTTTCTTTTCTTTTTTTTTTTTTTTTTTTTTTGTTTTTGTTTCTGTTCTCGTTATTGTTTTAATTATCATTATTATTGTTATTAATATTATTATTATCTACGATATCTATAGAAATATCATAGAGAATGTTGTATTTCTTTTTTTTTTCCTGTTTTTTTTTTTTTTTTTTTTTGGAATTTCAAATATCGCTGCGGCGTGCTGCACACACGGGTTACCCTCTATAATTATAATTTACGTGACGATGGATATTCGAGTTTTTAATAGCGTCTTGAATTATCATTTTTTTTTTTTTTTTTTTATCTGCTTAGAAACTATGACACGTGACAGATAGTGAAATTAGTCATCACAGAAGCATTATATTATTTTAATAATTATATAACTATATGATACCTATATATTTGTTAATAGTTATTTTTTTTTTTGTTTTTTAAATCTTTTTTGTATTTTTTTTGTTTGTTTTTTTTTTTTTTTTTTTTTTTTTTGTTTATATATATATATGTATATATATATATGTGTGTGTGTGTGTATATATATATACATAGCGTTATAATATTACAATGATCGAGTACAAAACGTTTCAAGTTTCAAGCCTAGTATAAAGCATCATATTACGAATACTCGTCATCCTCGCGATTGATTCGTCTCCTTTTTTTTTTTTTTTTCCGTATGCAATATTCATATTATTCAATTAAGCCGGTAGTTTTTTTTTTTTTTTTTTTTTTTATTTGTTTTTAAATTTCTCACATCTAATCATCAGCAAATTATTTTACTTATTATATGTATTATAGTTTATATAATATATATATATATATATATACGTAGTTGTTATTATCGCGTTATTTGTTATTTCTTAAAAACCTAGTTGTAGCGGTAGTAATTATTTTTTTTTTTTTTTCTCAATTATTATATTATTAGTATTCATTTATTTATTTATTTATTCATTAGTAGTTATTAGTTGTTGTTATTATTCATCAATGATCAATAATAATGTGAATAGGTGAATGGCTAAATGAAAAGATAGTATTATGATACATATACGAAAAGACAAAAAAAAAACAATAATAAGAAAATAAAAAAACCAACACAATGCAGAATAAAAAATATAATATAGTATAAAAAGAAAACAATTTTTATTATTGATCAGCTCGTTCATTATCATGACATGACATGACAATTTATTTAGTTATTTATTCTTTCATTCATTTATACTTCCTTACACGCTCTCCGAATTATTTTCCCGCTTTTTTTCTCTCTCTCTCTCTCTCTTTCTCTCTCTTTCTCTCTCTCCCTCTTTATTTTTTTTTATATACGTATATCAAAAAAAAAAAAAAAATAATAATAATAAACCGAACAATTCTTAAATGCTGATTAAAACAGATGAAAACAAAAATAATAATAATTAAAAGACAAAACTTAATATTAAAAATATAGTAATAGGATATTGTCTTAAATTAGCAAAATCTAATTAAAAACACAAATTAAACAAGTATCATTTTTTTTTCTCTCTCTCCCTCTCTTTCTCTTTCTGTTTCTTTTTGCTTCGGACAGATTGTTCTTCTTGTTATTATTTCAGTCTAAAGTCACACAAGCGTTAAGAAGAAAAGAAAAGAAAAGAAGAAAAAAAAAAAAAAAAAAAAAAAAAAAAAAGGAAACAAAAGTTAACATCATTTCAATATTTATATGAATAATGATTTTTTTTTTTTTTCCTCATTTCTTCATTTTTTTTTTTTTTTTTTAATGTTATAATATATAAATGAAAATAGGGCGTTTCTAGTTTTTTCAAAAATTTTGAATAATAATAATAATAATAATACACAAATAAAACAACAACACTTGTTTCCGAATTCGAAATTCTCAAACGAAAAATTATGATAGAAAAAAAGAAAAGAAGAAAAAAGAAAAAAAAACCACTAGATATTCAGATTATTATTATTATTATCATTATTTAAGCGGCAAGTTATTCAAATAAAGATAAGTTACGAGTAAAATAACGTTCTAAGAAATTTATGAACAAAAAATGATAATGATCTGATTTATCATTATCGGCTAATCGCCCTTTTCGAAACTGATTCAAGATTTCACCGATCCCTTCCCTCTTAATCTTCATATTCATTTTTTTCTTCTTCTTCTTCTTCTTCTTATTATCATTATTATTATATCCTCAGTTTAAGTTTTTTTTGCTAAAGAAAAACCGTCTGATAACGCCCTGGCAAACGTATTTGTATATCGAATAGTGAAAATCTGTTAATTAAAAGGCGAATTAACTTAACCGGAGCTGGCAGTCTCCTTTTCCACCGGCGGGCTTGGCTGCTCTCCTGACTTCGACTCCTGTCCAGCTAGAGCTGCTTTGTTCTGCCTCACTATCTCCGCGCGTCTCTCCTTTTGTAACAAGCAATTATTTAGTCATATCATTAACTGTTACACAGGCATATATTTATATATATATATATATAATATAGATATGTACATACACCTATATATATATATATATAAATATAATAAAAAAAAAAATAAAATTGTACAACACATAATATGCATATTACATAAATACAACTATAATAATTTATTTACAATTACTGAAAAACTATGTATCTACTCATTAAGATACCGCAGAACTGTTGCTCTCAGTTTGTAACTATCTCCAGTTAATTCAGTGCGTGAAAATAAGTAAGGACAACCGTGCATTTTGGGTAGGCAGTGATTCTGTTATTACGTTTCGTTTGAAATTGAGGGTGTAATTAGTTTTCTTGGTTTATCTCCGTAACCGTGCGGCTGACGAAAATTCTGCCAAGAGCGTTTTTGTAGCTTATACAATTATCTATAACTTTGATTCATAACTTTTCCGGCTAAGATCAATAATAAAGAAGTTATGAGGCGAGATAACTCTGGAATTTTAAATCCTCAAAATATTTCATCACCTTGTTTCTAGTCTTTTTCTGCTCATAACTTTTTTATTATTGATCTTAGCCGGAAGAGTTATAGATCAAAGTTATAGATAATTGTGTAAGCTACAAAAATGCTTTTCACAAAATTTTTGTAAGCATTACGGTTACGGAGATAAACCAAGAAAACTAATTACACCCTTAATTTCAAGATGCCGGCCGAAAATGCACAGTCAAATCACGGATCGACTGGACTATAAAGACGTAGCATAATTGATGCCCAGTTCTGCGATTTGTCTCAATTACTCAAGCGGCAGATCATAGATATAGTCAATGAAATATTTCTCATTATAGTTGAGGGATTTTCGTTGACAAACTAAGTTCTAGCCCTATGCCAGGCGTTGATAAAACTGAACAAAGGTAATGAATGTTACGACGTCAACTACACAGCGGACATGCATAATTATTGCATATTTCATGAAACCTTGAAGCATCTTTCATTGTTCCTTGTGCGAAAATTATAATGATAAAATCTATAGATAAAACAAATTGGCGTGGGATAACTTAAGAAATAAATTAACGAGGGATTGAATTATAAAACTGATTTTCGAGCGGTGTGGAGATTTTTTTTTTTTTTGTCAAATATTTAATAACGACGCTGGGTCTGTTTTTAATAGACAGGTAATAATGATAAGCGATAAGCGTCGTTGTGCATAAAAATAAAAATAATAACAATAAAAATTGTATGAATTTTCAAATAGAATTACATGCTGGCGAATGGCCTGAACACGACGCTGAATCTCTCTCTGCCGGTTGATTTCAGCAGCAGTCAGCCTCATGGCTAGTTCTCGCTCTTTAGCCTCGAGTGCCTTCAGCGCAAAGACTTCGGCTACTTGACGCACTTCCGCTATCTTCACTGTGTTCTAGACCACCATTGAAACCCCTTTTACTTAATGTTATGCACCTTTTTCAACACGTCCTTTCTTTATTTTTCGTTCCTTTATTTATTTATTTTATTTTTTCTCTCAACTAGGATAACAGCCTTTTAAGATCGAAAGGGATTATCCCTATTGACTTGGTATAGGCGTGTGATAAGTAGAACTAGAGGTGTGCGAGTTTTCGAATTTCGAGTTTCAATAAGAGATTATTGATCTTCCTTGTCGATTATTGATTCACAAGGAGATGATATGACCCGCAGACCTCTACTTATGACTATATATAGGGTATTCCACGTCAAATCAGGAAAGCCAAGACCCTCACTAATTCATATTGACTTAATTATATATAATTATATAAATATGATAATCAAGTCAATCTAAAATAGTGAGGGTTTTGAGCTTTCTGGTTTGACGTGTAATACTCCATATGTTACTTAGGAAGATAAGTATACGCATATATTTAATTATAAAACGCAATTATTGAATACTGGTATGTAGAAGACTAGATATATGTTTAGTATTATTAAATATGTTGTATTCATACAAAAATCTCTCTGGTAATATATGTACATTTCAAGTACACATGCATCTTAAGTAAAAATAGTTCGTCTGCCGTTAAACTTACATGGTTGCGCAGCTTTTCCTTCTGCTCACGCTCTATTGTCTCACGTCGCTCACGCGCCTGATCAAGTTTTCCCTGAATCTGAGATTCCAGCTGCTGTACTCTCTCAGACATACCACTGCGCACACGAACTACTTGGTCCTCCTATAGCGTAGAACAAACAAAAAAACAAAAACAAAAGAAAATTACATCGTCAAGTTCTACTCCGCAGCAAAAATTACACAAAAACTTCCAACACTCACATGCTCCTTCAGACGGTCCAGCATCTTCTTAATGTTTTCATCCCGCTGGGCTGCCGCAGTCTTCAGCTTCTCTTCAACCGCACATCGAACTTCCTCGGTTTGCTGTTCCAAACTCAGACGTGTCTTTTCCACGCCTTCCAGCTAAAGATCAATAAGATCGTTGATTAGGAACTCCAAATGTCATTATAATGATTTCATATAGTTGTTTGTTGAAATTTTTATGGGTCACAAGGAAATTTCAGGAATTTTAGACAATCACACATGTGTGTTAAGAAATTTCATATAAATATCGAGACTTGAGGTAAGTTATAAGAAATTTATAGAGGAGGGTCTCAATCAATCAAGTCGAGTCACTTTTTCGTTTTGTTAAAAATGCCTGACGTTTCGGCAGTCATGTTCTGCCCTCATCAGAGGCTGTTTATTAAAGAAATAATTACAGAAAACTATTAGACGTCTAACTAGTTGCCGAAACGTCAGGCATTTTTAACAAAACGAAAAAGTGACTCGACTTGATTGATTGAGACCCTCCTCTAAAAATTAAGAAGTTCGAGTGTTACCTTCATGATGAATTATAAGAAATTTAATTGCAAAAATATGATACAATATCAGAGACCTTCTACTTCAATAATTGAAAGAAAAAAAGGAAAGAAAAATTGTGCAGTAGTTTGTGTTAGAAAATATAATTCAAAACGAAAAGACCGGCTGCTGATATGTGGATAATTTTATTATTTATCAACGAAATTCAGATATGTTTGTGTCTGGCTTACGTGATCCTTGAGTTTGCTCTTGAGATCAGCAATATGAGCCTCTCGTTTCTCTTCAGTGTTAGTCATTTTAGCATCTAGGGCCTCGCGGGTCTGGGCGATGAACGCAGCGCTAAGTTCATCCTTTTTGCGTGAAGCCTCCTCAATTTTACCGAGCTTCGTTGCTAGCGCAGCTAACTTGTGAGCTTCTAATGATAGCCGCCTCTCTTCGGCTGCCCTAAGCTTGTCTTCTATGGCTACTTGCTGAGTAGGGCTTGGCTGCGGTGGCGAAGACGTACGTTTTGGGACTGTAGGCTCAGCTAGGATCACCTCGTAGCACAAACCGCCCTTTGACTTCTCTTGGCATCGGATCTCAGTCGCTAATCGATTAAGAGAAAACTAATTATCAACTGTGTGCAACTTCGGTAAACTTAATCTAAAAATGTTCATCCAAGTATCGTGCTTTACGATGATAGGCACAAAATTGCACAAGGGTGATTATCTTCGAGTACTAAATGTAAAACACGGATTCTTGCTACACTAGGATTATAGTGCACAATAATTTTCAGACGCAGAAGGCTTGGGGTAGAATTCTTCAATCTTAACCGGTTCACTGGTAAGGGCACATATATGTGCAAAAAGAAAAAGTGCCACAACTGGTAATGGCACATATATGTGCAACGTGGATATCTCTGTCAGTTTTGAACGGATTTACATCAAACGTGATGTTCCTAAGTTTTTTGGGCTTCTTGTTGAATACGAAATTATTTCCTTTCACCAGTTTTGGCACAAAACGTTGATTTCGGGTCCACCAGTGAAACGGTTAAAAGCAGTGACGCTATACGATCACAATGATTACAATAACTACACGCACATACATTTTTCAATTGAATGCAACATTACAATTATTGTGCATCAGAATAAACGCGTTTAAGCGCAATGCATAATATGTGTTTGAAAATGATTGTGCAGTCAAAATCCTCATGTGCAACATAAACGAAATTTTTGTGTCTATTTTCAATCGTTTATATAATTCAGATATGTACTCGAAATGTTTCGTACCATTAATCTACAACGAATCATTCAAGAATATAGCTTTAAATCTATTGTGCAAGACAACCTGTGTGGAAAAAGAAAACAAATATGAAAAAGGCAGATTAAATCGCATTAAAAATGTGTGTGAAGACAAAAAAAAACGGTCATAAAACATCGGGATTGTGAAATTATATAAAAATATAATGATCACACAGAAAAACGGTCTCAACAATTTTATCAAATGACTCAGAATGGTGGTTGATTTTTTGTGTTATAGATTTGTTCCATGGCTTAAGTTTCTTAGACGAAATTCTTCGATCAAAATTATTATATATATATATATATATATATATATATAAAAAGAAGTAATTGGTTTGTTCATCTTCTTTTTTATCTTTTTTTCTTTCTTTCATTGTGGATAATTTCGGACCGCTACCAAAGTGCCCGGAGTTAATTTAAGAGCAGGTAGCAACTCGAGGTAGTACATATATAAGGAATGAGTCACGACATCCAGGAGTGTGGAGGATCGATCTACCGTCTGATTCGCGTCTCTAGGCGCCGCGACGTCTGGCGTCGACACGTCCCTCAGAGCCCTACCGGCGCCACTCCTTCTCCTCCTCGCACTCTCTTCTATCCGATAATAGTACTCGAGAACACAGTTATCAATTAATCAACCGCATATTCCATATTCCGCAATATTTCCGCATGACGAAAGTTTCAACCTCTTTCATCGATACCATACTCCAGACTCATAACTCGAATTAATTAATTTTTTTTTTTTTTCTTTTTTTGCAATCCGCGGTGAATCATGGTGTTCAATTATAGCATCAGCATTGTGTTCACGTTTTACAGAGAACACAGTTCTGAGGAATTAGAGGTGCAGTTGGGAAGATGTGAGAAGGAGTTGATTGAAAGTAATATATGGCATATGAAAAAATTCGGTAGGTAGGTGAAATTAAAACGAAAATTAAAGAATACTGTTATGTTATTTTTTTTCTTTTTCACATAATGAATTAATCTTGCAAATATATAAGTTCAGGAATAAAAACACCGATAGCAAAAATAATCTGCAGATGTGACACGTTCTTCTAAGAAGTGTGCAGGATACTCACTGATGAATTTGACCTTTTTCGGTTGTTTCGTACGGGGTTTTCCTTTTCCGGCCGGTTTCTTCGTGATTGGTGCACCGCGCCTCTGGCCAGCTTTAATAACGATATATTGAGGAGATAAAATATCGACGACGATGTAGGTGCACAGAAAAAAAAGGTCAACTTGAGCCAAGAAAATTATTCTTGATTCAAGATAATTTTACGGTCCAAAAATGAAGACCGAAATTTTTGATTTGATCCGAGAAAATTTCGGTCTTAATTTTTGGACCGCAAAATTATCTTGAATTGTCCGAATTTTCTCGGTTCGAGAAAATTTTCGATTTGATCCGTGAAAATTTCGGTCTTCATTTTTGGACCGCAAAATTGTCTTGAATTGTCCCAATTTTCTTGGTTCGAGAAAACTTTTGATTTGATCCGAGAAAATTTCGGTCTTCATTTTTGGACCGCAAAATTGTCTTGAATTGTACCAATTTGCTTGGTTCGAGAAAATTTTTGATTCGATCCGTGAAAATTTCGGTCTTCATTTTTGGACTGCAAAATTGTCTTGAATTGTCCCAATTTTCTTGGTTCGAGAAAATTTCGGTCTTCATTTTTAGACCGCAAAATTGTCTTGAATGAAGTTAAACCTTTCTTTCTGTGTGGGTATACCTATTGCAGTGTATCTCGAACTGAGAGTGGGTAGGTGCAGCAGCAAACAGATTAAGAGATATACGAGGGCGAAGGGGATGGTGGATGAATTAGGGAAGGGAAAAGTAGTGAACGAAACCACCCAAAGTCCGATCAAATTTCGTTTAAGAAATCGATCACTCCGTCACGAGACAGGGTGTTGCAGAACGGGAAATACCGTGGGTGGCCATCTTGGGCCGCACCCTGATCCCGACAGCGTGGTAACACAGGGGTTGAGCTGCAGGTGAATGAAGAAGAGCAAAAAATAAAAGCCAGGGATTATTGTCTTCGAAGCGAAAAATTTGGCGTTACATTTCTTACTTTGCATTCATTCGACGATATAAAAATCGACCCAATTCCTGGTATAGTTCGTTAATTTACCACCGCGCTTCCGCAATAACATGCTTAGTGAATAGAATCAAATTTTTATGTACACACTGTAATTTCGGAATTGGTTTATGGTACCGCGGTGGGAAACGAAGAATTGATCGAACTATTGCAGACTGGAAAAGTCGCTATATGAACCAACGCGAAACATCTATACCTTCGCATACATTGACATGGTCGCAATATCGACCAGTGAATTGCGGTTGAAATACTAAAATAAACCGCGGTTTAGATCGATCGATGCTCAACATCCGTGGCGAGGCCAAATCCGGAGGAATAAAAAAAAAAAAAAAAAAGACCGAAGGATCGGCTTGCTTCGTTTTTCCTTTCTGCAAGTGGAGATGAGGAATAAGGAGGAAACAAGAATTTGCGTTCAGGGGATTCCTCGTTTTTTTTTCTCTCCCTCTCTTTTCTGACGTAGACAGTGCTTTTTCAAGGGTTGATATAAGTCGTTGGAAAAAACTTACCGACCAATCCAAGAGGGGCTTTGCAGCTGTGGCAAAAGCACTGCAGCACGGAATCGCGGACCAAACCGATCAGCATGACGATCACAATAGACGATATTAAGATATGCGACGATATGAAGTATATCTAGAATCTTATTCTAGATAATAGTGATGTGATGAGGAATTAGAGCGAAGATTGGAGTTTTTTTGTTTTATTTATATATTTCGACTTCTATATCTCTCTATTTTGTTAATTTAACTAGTGGCTTAAGTCGGGGGGCCAAACTCGACGCAGTTATGAGTTTTTTTTGAGCTGACTTGATGGAGGCGCGATCGAAATGCCAGATTTGGCTCGGGTCTTACGGCCAAAAGAGGTGCAGGGCGAGAGGGCGGTTTTTGGTATATCTAGGGCGGTGGCCGGAGGGCGACTGATCCAACGGCTGCGCCACGACCCTCGGCGTCGCTCAATATCCACCTCCACCCCGACGCGGCGCTTATAGCAGCCCCGTCTCCTCTTCTTCTTCCTCCGCGCCGTTCAACCCGCAGAAGAAACCAACCCAACCCAACCCTCTATCGCTAAACGCCGGTGTACGGTGTTCTGTGGAACACACGTACGCACCTAAAGCATCTAAGAACTGCGGAAGGTATAGTAAAAATTGGTGCAAGCTGAAAAATTTCAGGGGTTGTTCTCGAATCTTGCGTGAAGCTTAAAAACGGCGTTATTCAAATTTTCAATTGAATTGAATGAAGCTACGTTACATTTCTTGCTCTATATTTCACCGTCCTGTTTTGAAAATAGAAAGGAACCGTTTGAAAACTATTGAAAATAAAAAGTGTAGAAGTTAATGATATTATGTCGAGGGGGTAAGCTACTCGTGAAATAGTTGGGACAGTTAGCTCTGAAATGGTATGAAATTATGTTGAAATTATTGTGAAATGGGTTGAAATGGTATGAAGTGGTATGAAATGCTTGTGAAATGATCGCGAAATGGTATGGAATGCTTGTGAAATGGTATAAAATGGTATGTTTAGGTATGAAATAGTATGCTTGTGAAATGGTATGAAATGATCGCAAAATGGTATGGAATGCTTGTGAAATGGTATGAAATGGTATGGAATGCTTGTGAAATGGTATGAAATGGTATGGAATGCTTGTAAAATGGTATGAAATGGTATGTTTAGGTATGAAATAGTATGCTTGTGAAATGGTATGAAATGATCGCGAAATGGTATGAAATTGTATGGAATGCTTGTGAAATGGTATGAAATGATCGCAAAATGGTATGAAATGGTATGGATTGCTTGTGAAATGGTATGAAATGGTATGGAATGCTTGTGAAATGGTATGAAATGGTATGGAATGCTTGTAAAATGGTATGAAATGGTATGTTTAGGTATGAAATAGTATGCTTGTGAAATGGTATGAAATGATCGCGAAATGGTATGAAATTGTATGGAATGCTTGTGAAATGGTATGAAATGGTATGCTTGTGAAGTGGTATGAAATGCTTGTGAAATGCCTGTGAAATGATATGAAATAGTTGTGAAATCATATATGAAATGATGTTGAAATGTGAAATAGATGGGACACACAAGTTTGAAGTGGTTACCCCCTCGTATTATGTACTCCGTTTTTTTTTTTCTTTTCTTTTGTCTCAACGGTTTCTTATCTCTCTGCAGACGTGGCCTCTCGTAGAATTGAAGAATAAATATCTGTCAACCTATAGGATAAGAATAAATAATAGAAAAGCTATATGTTTGTTCAGCGAACGGAGGTTCAAATCTCTGTTCAAATCGTCATAAAGAAATTGCTTGGGTTTGTTTGAGTTTCCCTATGCAGTCACGCATATGAGCTGCAGGCGCTTAAGATTACAATAAAGATATATAAACGTGATATAGATAGTATATAGAATGAATGGTAATATAAGCTCCGCGGGTTAATCCGACGAAACGTTTTTACCGGTAATAAGGTTTTCTTCCTTATTTAACTTTATTTAACGATAAGCTCTATAGAGTTCCGAATACTATAGTATTTCCGAATTACAGTATAAGAAAGCTTTTAGCGATATATTATATAACATATTGTACATAATATCGCCTGTTGCCGGAATATATTATGTACATGTATATATAGCCAATACATATTATAGGTATATACTAATAGACTGCATCAAAACTGGCAATCGAAGAAAGAATACCTTGCGCAGACGCTTTATGCCTTACGGTTTGTACACGGTATATAGATGTAGGTATATGTGTACGCAACACCGCACTGCGCACATGTATATTTCAGCAGGCTCTGTATAGCTATATACGTATTATATTATATTACAACACAGGTGTGTATACGTTATACCTTTATACCTATGTGTGCGTATAGACGGGCTACAGACAAACTATACGACCGGGTTTGCCCACGCGCGCGTCAATGTCAACGACGAAGAAGGAACCAACGAACCAACGAGCGAGCGAACGAACGAACGAACGAACGAACGAACGAACGAACGCCTCGCGGAAATACGATTTCTATTGTAACGTCGTGTATGCAGTATGCTCTTTGTTCGCTCGCTACATACGGAAGGGCTGTTTTTTTTTTTTTTTTTAAATCTTTTCTTTCAAGGTGAAAAGAAGAATATATAAGATTTGGCAAGAAAAAAATAATCTGTAACATTTTGTTTTAATTCATATATTTTGTTGTTTTTCTTTCTCCTTTTATGTTCGTAAAAATAAAAATAAAAAATAAAAAGGCAACAAAAATTCTATCATCATAAAATAGTCGAGGTAATAGGTAAACATAAAAGTTAAACAATAATTTTCGGCTCCTGATATTAAAGGCTCTTTTTTTTTTTTTTATTATCGCCCGCTGCTGTCTTATAGGTGTAAACTCTACCGAGAATCGGAGCGAGCAGCCACCAGCATGAAAAATAAATAAAGAAGGAAAGAAAAAAAAATAGAAAGAAACCTGAAGAGTATGTATATGATAAAATGAAACGATAAAAACAAGATGAGAATAAGAAGAGATGCGCGATCGGGTTTGCGAGTCGCCTGGTGGCTTGGTGCAGCAACGGTGACTGCAGTGATCGCTCGCTGCTGCAGTTGCGGATAGCGCGTGTCCCTGGCGAGGGAGAGATAGAAAGAGAAAGAGCGTGAGAGGGGTGGGGGAGGGCTCTGACCTCTCCGTGGGCAACTGGAACTCTTTCGTTATATTTCTAACGGTTTTTTGCGTGTTTGAATCCGGCTAAAATTTTTGATCTAAAAAAAAAATGTTATATATACCTACTCGTTCGCAAATGAAAATCAAATCAATGCATGGACAAATAATAAATACCTACTACAACCACCATTTCGATTCGCAGTATTATTGTGAATGAAAAAATTCTTCGAAATTAGAATAATTTCAATTGTTTAATCGATATTTATAATACGAAATTAAAGTACGTAACACGTTAAGGGCCTTTCCTACCCAATCCACAACATTGTAATAAACGCGTGCAGAAGTTGCTATTAAACGGAATATCTCTGCCTGGTCACCGAAATCAATGAAACGAAATACGTCGCGCAATTCCATGTGCAACTCCGAACATGTACAGCCCAAAAAATGTTCGTTTTGCGCGAAAATAGAGAAGATATCCATGAAAAACGTTTCTAAAACCGTTTTTCTCTATTTTCGCGCAAAACGAACATTTTTTGGGCTGTACATGTTCGGAGTCGCACATGGAATTGCGCGACGTATTTCGTTTCATTGATTTCGGTGCCCAGGCAGAGATATTCCGTTTAATATCACATTTTTTCACGATGTTTTCAGGACTGGTGGAATTGCCTAGGAAAGCACCTTAATAACGTGATAGAATTTTCAGAAAAAATCACTATTTCATGGCTCAAAATTCAAATTTTGTTAAAGTTGCTATAGATAGTGTTTTTACTCAAACGATTTTTTTTTTTTTTTTTTTTTTTTTTTCAACTATTCAAGGACATGAAATTAAGAATTTTGTCTCATTTGTTCGTTACGAACTTAAACCTCATATACCGTGAAGTTAAAAGGAAGCCGAACGATGACCGCACTATAGCTCGACCAACACACGCTTGCGTTGCGTACGTGAGCTTCTACTCGCTGCAAGTGACTGCCATCTCGATTCGCCGGGCGCCTGGCTCACACTATGGATAAGCGTGGCCTTGACGACAGGCGCTGGGCGAACCGAGTTGGCAGTCACTGGCAGCGAGTAGAAGCTCACGTACACAAAGCGAGCGCGTGTTGGTCGAACTATAGTGCAGTCATCGTTCGGCTTCCTTTTAACTTCACGGTATTTATATGGTAATATGGAAGTTTTACTCACTCTCGCTGATCACGGGAACTGCTGTCTCTGTTGCGGCTGCCATGTTTTACCTAACATGAGAAAATAGTAAAAACTATGAGATATCAATCGATTTTTTAAATGCATATATCGATATTGTACAAGTTTATGATTTGGATTTAGATAAACGGTGATGTTACATGCTAAACAATAGATCAATCATTGTATGCAGAATTATAGTAAAATCGCATCGGAGAGATTGAATTTCGAATTAAGTATAGGTATGAAAGTAAATGATAAGATATCAATCGATGTTTCATCGTCGAGTTGTCACGTGATGGAATTGATTAATCATTGTATACATGGATCGTGAGACAAATAAACTGATAAATAATATTTAACACCCTTATGAATCATATCAACAAAAAAAAAAAAAAAAAAAAAAATGATAAATAATTTCTGAAAAGGTTCGAGATTCGCAAGGTTTATTGATACATAGATATAGAGGATCCAGAGTTTCTATATAATATTATACGATTTGTAAAAACAGGCTAAAAACTGTCGTATTATACATTGTAAAGGAACAATAAATAATAATCAGAGCCAGATTTAGTCAGAGCGTAACATATCTAGTCAAGCATAATATCCTGCGTTTAGATGATGTTATGTTATGTATACAAGATACAACAAGGTATAGTAGGGCGCACGTATGTATGTATGTGCACTCGGTATAAGACAAAGAACGCAGAAGCTACTGGTAACTGGTAAGGACTAAAAAAAAGAACAAAAAAACAAAAAATGGGTTTGACGATACCGTTAGTGACGAGACAATAACGTTTAGCCAAACTGCAATCATCCAATAATCGAGACTTGGGACCCTTTTTTTGACTAAATTAACAGACAAGCTGTAACGCGCGTCGAGAGAGTACGGCGTTTATCCTTTGTTTGGAAACTCGAACGGTTATAGCGTCCTGCAGCAGCTAGCTAGCTACCTACTCGCTTTGTAAATAAGTTTTCGACTTTTTTAGACCTCGATTAAAAGTTAGTAACTTAATTAACTCTAAGCTAAGCGTATAATAATGAATTTAAGTCTACTTACAATCAGTCTGTAGTCTCAAAACGATTCACTGTAGTAACTTGTGAAGATGTGTGTGTTTCGTAAATCGAGTAACTTTGTGAACGAGCAAAGAACGCTATGAGAGACCCTCTTATATCGGCAACTGCCAACAGACCACTGTCTCCTCTAGCGGTAACTCACACATGTAGAATGATCGAGTCGAGCTATAGGATTGGCCGGTGTTGTAGTCGCCGGTATTTGATTGGCTCGTTTGAATTTAGAAGGCTCTTACTACATGTGTAGTCGGTTCATCGGACGATAGTCTTTTTTTCTTCGCACTACAAGCGTGTCTGTGTGTGTTCTTCCTCCTTATACTCAAGCTCGGGGGAGTTCGAATGAGGTATATACAAAATACGTATGTATAATATATAATAAGACGGAGATTTCGAATATAGGTATGTATAATCTTACGGAATTAACCCGAAACCTTTTTTTTTTTCTTTTTTTAACGAACTTCTTTGTCGGTTGGTTAAAGAAAAAATGTTGCTTCGATGATTCACGGAGCTTGTATGTACGTACGTACGTACATGTATGTATGTATGTATTCTGTACATATCTACCAAAACCGACTGACTTGCTCTCGGCCAACCGACCATAAATACAAAAATCCGTTCCAAATATAGTCAAACGAATATAACAGGTTTTCGTTATACTCTCAGCTATTGTCTCGATAAAGAATCTATTCTGAGAATAAAAATTAATTAAGAAATAGTAGCTTTACGCAAATCAACACGTTTTTTCACTTTAAAATTCAATCCATAGATTTTGAACGTTAAAAAATACAAAACGATACAAGTTTTCTTTGTTAGTAATTTAGTGAGATTTTTCAATCCATCATGATGTTGAAAAAAGGTTTAAAAACCGTTATTCTTTATTTTATTTTTATTTTTTATATATCTGTATGTTTGTTACGATTTTTGGGAAATCGGGATAATAAATGAAATGAATTGTAACAATATTCAGGATTTTATTTTTAATCGGCACAATTTGCGCCATAGGAGACATAAAGTTGAATAACTCATTCATTCTAGCGGTCATGCAAATCATAATGATAAATTGAGTTCCTTTTTCATCCTCTCAATTACAACTTTTCTTTTTTTTTTTTTTTTTTTTTTTTTTTTTAAATACATCTTTATATGCGAAATTACGTGACTAGAAGGTTTGGTATTCATTCATTATTATTATTATTATTATTATTATTATTTTTTGTGGAGTTTTAAAAAAATCTATAAGTCTAACAAAGCTTAGAATGTTTTTTTATTCAGCGATCCAACAGTCTCTGTACCACCAGCCAAGTTCCCTGAAATAAATAATTCATTAGTTTTGGAGAAAGAGTGTTATTATTTACTCTGCGAGGCATCTGAGGCAAAGAGCAAAGTAGCGAGGAGAGAAACGCACATTTACAAATTTACAAATTAGGTATTCTACCTCTCTCTCTCTCTCTCTCTCTCTCCGCTGGTTAAATATCACAATAGTCTCTTTGCTCCAGTGCGCATCAGCAGACAAAGCTATAAGCTTTAAAGAAAATTTGTGGATATTAAAATTAATGCGCAAAACATACCGCTGCTGAAATTTTCGTCCTTAAGATTCTTGTCGGTATTTGTAGAGGGTATTTGTTTCCCATTCTGAAATGACAAACGGCATGCGCAAAAACGCACAAAATCCACAATGGGTTAGTAACAATAAACATGAACAAAAAAAAAAAAACAAGAAAGACAATGAAAAATAAAAAGACAATAAAAAGAAAAGAATAAAAGAAATTTGTCACTCGTTAATCTGTGGTTTTATCATATTCTCTGCATTGTACACTCATACCTCAAAGTACTGATGCCAGAGAACACAGCCATACACACATAGGACCGAAATTAGAGACTGGCACAATAGCCAAAGCAGAATATTCAGCGCTTGAGTTCGTTCGAATACCGGAGCCCCATGACGAACACAAAGCAGTGCTTCGGTCACCATTATAGCCCCGTATACCCAGCACTGTGTACCCACTCTGTTACAAGATGGATCTGTTACGTATATGTAGTATTGCCTGAAACAGTTACATCTTTTTCATCATTTGTTCCAGCAAAATATGTAGTTTGGGAATTTCGACAAAAGAGACAACAGATCTCTACTAAGAATGTTGAAAAATTATCTTTTGGGTGTTTCTTAGCTCTAGTTGCGTCCTACGAAGTGAATAGAAAATTACTTTATATAAGATTTGCGCACCTTACGGATGGTGCAACGATAACACCAATGAGTACAAGTCGCGCGACGACGAATGGATGAGAAGGTGGAAACTCGTAAACATGTTTAAGGAAAAAAGTGTTGAGCTCAGATATTTGCCAAAAAATAACGAGTTGAGATAGCGCAACGAATCGCATGTATGTACAAGTCGGATCCAGCCATCTGACGGAGGTCCAGCTTCCGGGAGTAAACTGCAATACCGCTCTCTTCAATTTTCCAGTAGTACTTTCGATGTCCCTAATGCTAACCCATTTGTATTCTCGCATTTCGAGGCATCTGCATATCTTTAGTCCGACCCAAATTCCCAGACCGTTACATATCAGGACGTCTAGTATCAGCGCATCCCACCAACACTCGATAAAGTTTGGCAACAAATGGGCAAAAGCGATCTCTGTCACCTCCCACATGATACTAATCGCCCATAGAATACCAAGGTGACGAATTAGCACCGCCTTAAATGTCCATCCGAAGAAATGGCCAAGCGCAAATACATCCAAGTGATTCCATATCTTCTCCAATGATATGTCTGAGCAATTAACTCCGTATTCTTTGTCCATGTCAATCGTGAACGAGGACAAGCCCGGATCAACCCATACCAATATACGTCTAACAGTCTCGTAGTTCTGGAAGAGCATGAAGAGGAGTCCCATCAAGTAGAGGACACTGCATCCAAAAATTATTCGCCAGAATGCTGGATGCGGCCTGGTGAATGGACCGTTTGGAAATGCAAGCACAGATACGATCAGGAAGAAGAATACGACGCAGAGCATTCCCGCCCATATATTGTCCTCGACGTTCGCTGCATCTCTGCATTAAATAAAGGCTGCAGTGAAACAAATGTTATATTTATCTCGGCGCATGCTTAGAGACAGTTCAATATCTTTTCCAAATTCTGTATATTTATTGTGACATTGTGCCTACGCAATTTCATTTATAAGTAATTAATCTAAAAATCGCACACATCATTCTGTATATTAGTTTACTGTAAATGTTAAACTGAATATCTAGTTCCCAGTTCTATAAGTTCCTAATCCTATGTATTAAGTAATGAATCGGAGTGAACAAAGTGATATCTTGAAGACAGACCAGCTCAATTTGGTACGAAAAATACATAAACTAGTGAAATTTTCTAATTCAAGTAGCGCAAGAGTGGAGAACATGATTTCAAGCCAAAATTTTTCGTTTCAATGTTTATGAGTTGATACTGAAGGGAGTTTGGCCCATTTTCCCGGTGCGCTAAGCCAGTGTAATATTTTCTGGTCATTCTTTGTACGTGGAGCCTCAGCTCTTTTAACTTTTTGAGTAACAAGGCTCAAAATGAAAGGTACAACATTTGTCTATCGCAGAATCAGGACCTGCTGAGACTTTGTTACGATACTATTCTGATGAAAAAAGTGCTTAACAAAAGAAATTTGACTATTGCCTGATGTTCCTTTCGGAACTGTTTGCTATATGGATTGAATAGTGGTTCCAAAAGCTTGTATATAAAAAAAAAAGTGATTTATGACCTTTAAAATGCACAATGGACTGATTGATTTAGAATTTGGCACGAGTAGTTGAGAGGTAGCTCAAGAATGCTTTGCATCAGTTTTTCAAAAAATCTGAGGGTTTGGATTGTTTTGCAAGTTTGAACAGACGAAATTGGTTGGATTTTTGGGAGGTAGGTTTATCATAGCAAAACATATGACTGCAACTGACTTTGGAATCGTTTCTGTAGTTTTTCATAAGAAAAATTGTAGATTTTCGTAGTTTGGCAGAAAGTTTTTTTTTTTTTTTTTAGTTTCACTAGGGAAGCTATCCTGGTAGAAATTTCTACTCCTACGAATTTTCACAAATTTTTACGAGAATTTGGAATATTGCGTAAATTTAAAAAAAAAAAAAAAAAAAATTGTAGATTCTCGTAGTTTTTCATCAACATTTTTGTTGTCTTTATCGATCGAACGTCATAAAAAGACTATAATTTCTAATAGGTCGTAGAACTACAGAGGAAGAACACATGCATAGACTTGACGATGTTGGTAAATTTTTTGAAATTGAGTATGATGTATGATTATGAATGGTTAGAGCTTACCTACCTGACAAATGCGAAGTAAATTACTGCTCCGATTGATATTAGGAGTAGAGTTATGGTGTGCGGTTTGTAGAAAAATTCAATAGATATATCATCTACAGGTCGTTCATTGATATTTGAGAAGGTATTAGTGCCTGGGTTGAGTCTGTAGGAATCATTGCTCTCCGATAAATGACGACGATTTATTATTCTTTCGTTTTCTTCGCGTACTTGGAGTCTGTTTCGCAAGGAGTTACCCTCCTGTAACTCGTTACTCGTCATATTCTTTATGCCTTTGTATTTTTCTTTTTCTTTTCTTTCTATATCCTGAACATTGCACCTTTGGCAACGAAGCTCACGTAATGAAATTACGATACTCCGATTTGTACGGAAGTTAGGTTAAGTTAGGCTCAGGGCTTAGGTTAGGTTTGGGTTAAGGTTAGGGTGAACCAACATCTGAATTGAGTTGAATCATTGATGTTAGTTAGTTCAATAGATGGGGCGATCGGCCGACTCTTCATAAAAGCCTCAGGTACGCCATCTAGAAAAATTTCATTGCAGCATTAGTCAACATTTGAGCGCTGCTTTATCAACTGTTAAGTTTTTCTTTATACCGTCGATCGTTAAGGGGTTCTGGTACACGTTCTGATCACCTCGAAAACGCGATTCAGAGTTTCTTCCATACCACATAACCGATCGGAATGAAACTTTGGGGATTACTGATTCATTTCAGCATAAGGTGGTTAAGTATTTTGTTTTTCGAAAATTGTGCAATTTTTTCTACAGATTCAGTTATCATCAGAGAAATCGTCAATAGCGGTTGACGCGCACTAGATCGGCAGCGGACGGGACTGACCAGCAGCCATCCGTCAAAACGATTCCTTTTGTCTTTTGTCATACAGCTACCCCACATATTTCCGAGTATTGCGGTGAGCAGTAAGTAGGGCGCTAGCACAGAACGCCGAAATATTTATTTATGTATTTATGACTAAGTAGGAGAGTATCGCACCTCCGGGTCATCGATCTTGACCAAACTTATAGGGGTGATTCCTTGAGCCAAAATATTAATTACCCGCTGAATAACGCTCCGGAATGGGCCTTTACTCTGTCAATTTACCTGAATGTACAACATAAATCAGCGTAACCTGGGTTTCGCAAATCGCCATGAAATAACCAGTTTTTGTGCTGCGTTATGAGATTCTACATTGCACTGAATATTTATACACTGAATATAGTCATTATTCCCCAACGGAAAAAAATATATGTCAAAAATATATCAGACATATATTTAATATATTTACTATATTTCCTCATATATGAGTCCGATAAAGAAAGTTCTATATGTCTTTATATATGTGAAAAATATATGGAAAAATATATATAATATATATGAATCATATATAAATCGTATATATTATAGTAATCGTATATGGTCACATATAATACTCATATACGATTCATATATAATTCTCATAGATGATTCATATATAATTTTTTCGTTGCAGTGGGCGTAAAATCCGATTTTACAACTTGTTCTGCTCAGATAAAATCAATTTTACGCCAACTGCATCGAAAAATATCGTTCGTAACACGGGTGTAATACTTTATACCCTTGATACGAAATATACTATTATATATGATACATATACAAAAATGGGCCAATTTCATATATGTGTCATATATTCCCTATATGTCTCATATATTAATTATATAGGACATATATGATTCATGTATTTCGACATCTATTTTCCACATATATATTTTTCCGTGGGGGTTGTACATCAGATTGTTGAAATTTAACATCGCAGCTATAGAAAATCACCTTGTTCTGCTCCTGTCAACACATTGCTTCTCATCGTTTGTCGCTCGTATACACATTCATTCGTAAGGGCGTAGATCTTGATAGTATCCGAAGAACTGCGGGATGGTCTAGTATAGGTCTAGGGTATTTGCCAATTTCTATAACCGACCGATTCAAAGCTCCAGCGATGTTTTTGCATACTCCTTAGCAAGTAAGAAGTTATAAAGGGAAATTTTTTGACAGTAAATGTTATCACTGACTCTAAACGTCTACATGTAATCAATTAACTAATCATCGAGAACGAGACGCTTAATTAGTATAATTAAACGATCGTGATTATACGTAGCGTTTCGTTCGAAGATGATTACCACCCTCCCATCAAACATTATTCCCAGAAATTCTTCAGCCCGGTAATCATCTCGGTACTACATGTGATCAATTAACTAATCATCTTCGAACGAGACGCCACGTATAATCACGATCGAGCTTCGCCCGCCTTCGGCGGGCTCGCTTTATCGTTTAATTGTTCCATGAAGTGCACTTTCTTAGGATTTTTTTCAAATTTTGACAGATTATTCTTTGAATTATTCTGAATCGAATGGTAAAACATGAAATATATGGACAATAGAGTTTCGGAGATATTCAATTTCAAAGATTGAGTTTTTGAGGCTCTTATGGCCGGTTGCATAAAGGTGGGTTACCCGAACCTTCAAATACCCCGTAGGTAACCCCGCAGATACTACCCGTTCAACCGTTTTTTCATCTGACAGCTGTCATGAATCGCTGTTAACTTCTGACAGTCATGTAGGTTGAACGAGTAGTATCTGCGGAGGTTATTGAAATTTTTGGGTAACCCACCTTTATGCAACCGGGCATTATACATTGCACTATGAGGAAGTTTGCCTTGCAAGTTCGGTGTAGATGGCGCTGTCATGGCTGCCGCAACAATACATTGCTGCATGAACAGCTGTGTCGGTATGTCCGAGTCGTGAAATGACAGCAATCCTAACCTCACTTTTGAACTTCCATAATAATCTTCCTTACCCATTTCAAATATGGCGCTTTCAAGTATATCACACCGACTTAACAGGTACGTGCTCAACACAATGAAACGGTATGTCCGTGTTAGTGCGGCAGCCATGACAGAGCCTGTGGCGTCATAACATCTTCGTGCGTACCCACTACGCGGCGCATAAGCAGAATTACTATCTCACTAGCGCTATACTGGACCATGCCTCCGTATATATACGAGCATCTAGTAACTTCTAATGTCCACTGGACAACATGCGCGTCTAGGGTACGGTGTGTTCGGCTTAGCCCTACTGACGAGTCCGCCGAGCACACCAGGACGAAACGCAACTAAACTCATAGAAGGTTCGATTCCTTCGACGCGTGGTTCGACTCCACGTGGTCACAGGAATGGATTCCTTCAATTGGTGACCCCGACGTGATGCTTCACAACACGGTCTCGGCTTAACAGAACGTTCATATAACGTATATGCCTCGAGTCTTGCTCTCACGTACATTCTGAGTTTCTGACCTTCCACCTCTCGCATCTCAACAGATGTCAAAAGGACAATAATATTCTCTCTGGGACAACCTATGAAGAATGCTATTCGACTTTCGACTATCTCGTTCGATACTCCTAGACAGCATATCGTTGTCACTAGGAGGGGAGTGATGTGGCGTCATAACATCTTCGTGCGTACCCACTACGCGGCGCATAAGCAGAATTACTATCTCACTAGCGCTATACTGGACCATGCCTCCGTATATATACGAGCATCTAGTAACTTCTAATGTCCACTGGACAACATGCGCGTCTAGGGTACGGTGTGTTCGGCTTAGCCCTACTGACGAGTCCGCCGAGCACACCAGGACGAAACGCAACTAAACTCATAGAAGGTTCGATTCCTTCGACGCGTGGTTCGACTCCACGTGGTCACAGGAATGGATTCCTTCAAGCCGACGCGTACTGGTGCCATCTACACCGAACTTGCAAGGCAAACTTCCTAATACGGGACAGAGAAAGGTTTGCTTACATATTTAGTTATAACTAAGAAACCTTTCTTACGAATGTTACCAAAAACTAAATCAACATTAAACAACAACTATAGTGAATTTTTTAGAAAAAGTTTGATTTATAGTTACAACACATGAGTTTCTGAGATATTAACTAATCAATGATGAAAAATGTATCTCATTCAAGTAGTGGAAGGGATACACTAAGAACGAGCTGGCAGCAGTGCGTTCATTTAACCTGCGGAAGATGTATAAAGCTCGAAAAGCTCGGAACAAGGACATCAAAAGTATCAGAGAAAATTTATCACGGAAGTGTTCGAGATCTAAAACAATGGAAGATGTTTGGAATCGGCTCATGGTAACATTAGACTGTATTGAAGTAACGACGGTTTTTTCGTTTACTCTCCGCTTGCCCAAAAAACTTGAGAATATAGTCAGACTAGAGGAAAGGAATAGATAAAACCAGATTTTTTCGTACACTCCGCGTATTAAATAATATATATTTTGTGATTTCAATAGTTGAAAAAATATTTATTTATTTGAAGATGGTTATATCTTTGCAAAATATGTATATGTCCGGGTATCGGGACGTGTCCGGGATATGGGCCCGTGACCTTAGAGATTCGTTCAGAATCATGTGTAGAAAATGAGACAACCATCCACTCCGGCACTCCGGCGAAAGATTTGTCTAAAAACGGAAAACTGGCGACATGTGATGTGAAGTCCTCGTGAAGATCTTGGAAATTGAAGTCGAGATAATTTGATAGGCTCTATATAGGAACTGATGGAAGAAATGGAATTCAATCAAGGAAGAATACGAGAACATTAAAGAAAATGGTAAAGAAGGACGAAGAACGTTGGAAAACTACCGCATTTATTTATTCCCTTTTTCAGAAATTCTAGTATTTCTAGTATTTATTTACCAGTTTACAGATTACATAGGTAATCCCTAGTAGCAAAATGATTCAAGTCTGCTCGCAGTCTTACTGCAGGTCTTCTGCAGATCTTACTGAAGACCACTAGTGGACTACCCGAGTCGAAATTTCAGGCCTGCTTTGAACCTCCTTTAAACCTCGTAGTTCGTCGAGAGTCTGTCAAATCTTGGGAGTATCGAGGAGTCAAAGGAGGTTCAAACGGAGATGCAAACTATTGGTACGTTTAATGTCAGACTCCACTTGAACCTACAAAAGTGGCAGAAATTGAACATTTTCATTCAAAGGAGGTCTTGGAGGGTGTAACAGAACCTCCTTTCAACCCAGTTAAACCTCGTATAAACGCTCACGTCGACCCTCCTAACCCTCCTTTCGGCCTAAATCGATCTCGCGCAGACCCTACAGACCCTCCTTTCGGCCTGAACTGACTCGCTCGTAGAGCCTACAGACCCTCCTTTCGGCCTGAATCGAATTTCGCGTAGAGCCAGGCTGGTTAAACTCATGATTAACCAACGCCTAGGCAGAAAATTATTAATTGATAATAGTAAAAAAAAAAAAACAACAAAAAAAAAAAACGATATTTGACGGATATTATTGTCAGGTGACCTAACCTACGCATCATTATGTTGATAAAATCGCATTATATTCGCACTGAAAAGATCGCCGCATTTTTCGTCCCCGCCGGGATTTGAACTCACGTCCGCTCGGTTACTAGTCGCACGCCCTAACCACTACGCTAAACTATCGTATGGCATTAGACTCAATACTCTTCTACTTGTTCGAGGCCCATCAAAGTGTCAAGTTATTACTCGAAATATTTCAATGTCATCAAAATTTGGCATTTGAGTATTGGCATTTGAAATTTGCCTAGATTGAAGTTCTTGCATATATTATTACGATTAATTACTAAATATTATA
Source organism: Tenthredo mesomela (assembly GCA_943736025.1). Lineage (NCBI taxonomy): Eukaryota > Metazoa > Arthropoda > Insecta > Hymenoptera > Tenthredinidae > Tenthredo > Tenthredo mesomela. Next base: position 7,616,063 of record OX031021.1, read on the forward strand.
TCATGCATCTTTCGTTTACGCGGTTATCTGTTTATCCGAATAAAATATGACATTTTGTTAGAAAAAAAAAAAAAAAAAAAATGGTGCAGGAGGTCCACTAATATTTTTATGTTTATTTCGACACTTTCTTTTAGTTAACCCTTCGTAGTCACTCTGGGTGGATTTCACCCAGGCGTTCTGGCCGAAATATCAATTTTTTTACAAATTGACCTATTTACGATTTTTTTTTTTAAATATGTTGTCATTTGAATTTTGACATACCGACTCTTGATACATGTTCTAGAATGTTTGAAGTATTTTCTAGTATTTTTTCGATCCCGATCGAACGGATAGTTTTCACACAGCAGCCATTTGAAAATTGACTGGGTGAATTTCACCCAAGTGTGACTACCGTGTGATTCTACAGAAGTGTGACTACGAAGGGTTAAAACATAAATTCACTTAATGTGGAAAATTCCACTTCTGTCCGAAGAACTAAAAACAGTGTTGAAATTACCATAAAACTTTTAGTGGATCTCCTGGAACATTTTTGTCTCTAATAAGTAATAGCTGTGTACCTTTATATTCCATATTTTACAAATCCGGTAAACCGATCGAGCAGTGATATAGAGATCTATTATTGTGGAATCCACAACTGATCCTGATACGGGCCATTGTGTTGTCAAGGCTTTAGCGTTGGGCGCACGCCCACGAGGTTCCATTGCACTTAAATTTAGCGAGATATGCGTTATCAATATATGTGGATTACGTATTTTTGTGTAAACTACAGAGTTATTGATATAATAAACTAAGACCCGACGTTGAAAGTAGTAGAGTTTCAAAAAAACATATCCCCGAATCCATGACTACTGCCTTGACCCTACGTAACCTCTTTTGAATCCAGTTTCCTGCCTTGACCCTACGTAACCTCCTTTGAATCCAGTCTCCTGCCTTAACCCTACATAGACCCTCCTTTGGATCCAAAGTTTTTGGTCCTGGTTGTTCTTGGCCAGCATTGGATCCAAAGTAGGCTATGGAGGGTCAGAGTAGGAGACTTCGGATCCAAAGGAGGTTACGTAGGGTGAAGTCAGGGGTCTTAGGATTCAAATGAGGCTACGTAGGTTCATGTCCGCGAGATATTTGTGATCTAAAATAGGTCTAGGAGGGTCATCGGAGGGTGAAGTAGAGCGAAAGGAGGCCTAGTAGGTTCAACGGAGAGTGGCGGCCCATGCGTTACAAAGAGAAATAGGTTCTAGTGCATTCAAAGGAGGGCTAAAATTTCGACTCGGGAGAACTTAAGATATCAGATCAGCTCATAAATGAATTCATATTGAAAAATGATACGCGTCGTAGTAATTTCGTTACTATAGATAATTACGCAATAAAAAATACTTCAAACGACAGATGTTTTCATCCCCCCCCCCCCCCCTCCCCCTCTCCCCGGCCGATCGCCGAACTCGACACCCTGAAATTTTGAAAACCGCCGGCCTTGATACGAATAGAAGATGTGGTAGCGGCGATTACCACCCGTACAGAATTCGATAACTATAGGATGCGATGTGCTATCCCGTACGGAAATGAAATGCGAAAAGTATATGCAACATCTATGTCGCATATATAACATTAGGGTGTGCCAAAAAAAATAATTATTTTTATTTCTCGTTTCCCATGTAAAAAATGATTGCTTTCATGAATTTTGAGAAACGTCGTCGAAGGGGGGCTCTGACAAAAAATGTTCAAAGGTGTCTCAGTCGACCAGAAATCATAGTGATTGAGGCACCTGCTAGACTCAATTGATCGAAATCCCCTTTCGCAAGGTGAAATTTCACAGCAAGTTGAATGAAATCATAAGGTGGTACGGGGAATACACTGATATAAAATGCTGTTTCTAGAAGAAAATTAAAAAAAAAAAAAAAGTACGTGTTCATAGCTTGATTTTCAACAATTCTTGTTCCTTTTTCTACTTATTATACCACATGCTGAAACAGCTGAATGTCATGTAATATTTCAATTGCCGAAAAGGGAATGCTGATAATCAAATTTAAGGTATTACGATCGTCAAAAATGACTAGTTTTTCAATAATTTATTACGGCATAGTCGCCAAATTGAGTATTCCTCGAATTATTATATTCGTAAACTGATGATTTCCCTGACATGTCCAGAAACAAACTAATACCCAAATTATGAACAAATGGCTAGATATCGATTTTTCATTTTTAATTGCTTTAAAATCTAGAAAAATCTAGTAGATTAGTTCGATCACAGTCTACGATGGCTCATTTTCTTCAGGAAACTATTCTCTACAATCCGACCGAACACTTTTTTTTTATTATGTTGGCGACGGTGAATATTTAATTTTACAAGATTGCACGTATACCGATTTCAATAAACAAATAACCACATTGAATTGCCGATTGACAGAAAAAATAATATGACCCGGTGAATTTGTGCGAAATAGTTTTCCGGACAGAATGAGCCATCGTAGACTGTGATCGAACCAATCTACCAGATTTTTCTAGATTTTGAAGCAATTAAAAATGAAAAATCGATATCTAGCCATTTGTTCATAATTTGGGTATTATTTTGTTTCTGGACATGTCAGGGAAATCATCAGTTTACGAATATAATAATTCGAGGAATACTCAATTTGGCGACTATGCCGTAATAAATTATTGAATAACTAGTCATTTTTGACGATCGTAATACCTTAAAAGTAGCCTCATCAGTATGACTTCTGGTCGAGTGAGACACTACTTCGCATTTTTTCTCAGTTCCCTTCTTCAGCGAGGCTTCTTATTTCATGAAACCACTTTGATTTTTGATGTGGGAGATTAAAAAAAAAAAAAAAAAGTTTTTTCTGGCACACCCTAATATAACATATAAGTACGCAAAATACAAATATGTTCGATGAGTTTTACATTATGTTGACATATATCCGACATTTATATCAAAAACTTGTAAAAACAGATGTTAGCGCAAAAAACAAATATGTCACACATAATATGTTCGCATATATTTTTCGCATATATATATATATTTCCGTGCGGGATATGTATTAGGCGAAGCCTTGACGATCGAGAAGGGGAGAGGCAGAAACGAGATTATTTATTTATCCATTACAGACTTATCGCCATGGAGTTGGCATGTAGTCTAGGCAGAAACGAGATAAGGTGGCTGTAATATATATAAGCAATGAAAGTACGATGCTTGAAGAAAGTCGAAGTTTATCTGCCAAGTGGTCACCAAGCTCTCGCCCAGAAGTATTTCAGTGAGTATCGTTCCGCTGTCTAAATTTCGCTTCATAAATTTTAGATTTATATAATATGGTCTATGGTAAAGACGCAGTACAACCATCATTAATTTTTAATTATACGAGGAGGAACCTTCAATGCTTTCCAAACCTATATGGATCTTTTTCTTTTTGTTTAACATCACGGTTTTGAACTACACTAAGTTGGAAAAATAAAAATTTAGCGTACCTACATGTTACTGGGCGGACCTATATATATTTCATATCACAATACGATTATTGACATATGTAGTTCAATTGCTATTCGCTTATGTATACTTGTCTAATCTACAAAAGGCCCGCCAAGTACTACTAACTCTAAATTTGTATTTTTCCATGTTTTCTGTTTACACCAATGGAAGCGTCAATTGTCCATCGCTACTATATGGTTCCTATGGTTCTATAGCATCTGATTTCGGATCTTTTTTTTATGAGCATATTTATATGTATATATATATATATATCACATTAATGTACTCGGCGAAAAGTTTATGCACCGGGGGTGCTTTTTGGGGGATCTCACGATTTTTTGTCGAATTCGATTGACTGATTATTCTCGTTCGTTATGAATATTGTATAAATTGTCCGACCACTCTTAATGTGGAAGACACATGGATGTAATCACTCTTTCATTTCTTCGATCCACCTTCATCAACTTATCTATTTTCAAAGAGATTTATAATACGTAGATAGGGGAACTCCTAAGAGGGTAAAACGTCCAGTGAATGACCGATTTGTTTGATCGACAGATATATTGATTTGAAAAAATAATTTACGAATCAATAAGTCCAAAACAACCATTACTATTGGGTTGAGAATTTATTTTCTTTCAACTATTCATCATAATATTATCGGAATTTGATCATAAGCTTTTCAAAATTAACTATAAAGAGTTGAAAAAAACCAGAGGTCCAGTGAATTACCACTCGCGTCTAATGAATGACCGATTAATCTATCCACCTATTAAAAATAAATATTCAATACAATTTTGATAAACTTATTCTAGTTTATTTTCAACACGATTAAATAATAATATATGTATAAGAAAAAACTTTAAACTTGAAAATTTCATTTAAATTTGTAACAAGCAAACTGTCAATATAGATTTAATTATTTTCGATATACACGTTTTTCAATTCGTTTATTTGTTGCATTTTGATGAGAAAAGAGACATATAAGATTGCAGAAATAAATGTGTCATGAATATCTATCAATTTTCTGAATTGTGATGAATATTATTTCTGATGCCGGTCATTCACTGGTGGGTGGTCACGGACTGGAATGTTTACCCTACTTCACAGAATAAATTCTCATCTCTTCAGAGTCATTTCTCAATATCCAACTTACCACTACAGAACAATTACAATGGCCGCACTCAAGACAATCTTCGTGCTGTTGTTCGTTGCTTTTGCAATGATGATTGTGGCTGACGCCAACCGTGTCCCGGAATGCGACTCGGTCTGCGCGAGTAGCCCTGTCGAGCAGTCGATGTGCTGCGAGGTTCATGGATTCAACGGAAAGCACGGCTGTACGGGCGGAACAATGTATTGTTACTCGAGAGCACCTACCGGCCGTAGTGCAGAATCAAATATTGAGACACCCTCAACTTGAAGAACATTTGGAGACAACCAAGAATATATTTTTGTACCTATTGTTGTAAAACATCAAAACTTTTTGTAGACATTTTCCATGATCTTTTGTTCAAACTCCATGTCTATTGAGTTCAGAATCCAATCCATTGTCTTAATAAATATAGTTAAAAATGTAGAATTTCTTTTTCTTTAATATACTGTAACGAGGCAAATTATTAGGCCTCGTAATTGAACCATCTCCTCTTCCTCAGACCGAAGTGACCGCACCTTATTTAGAAACTAAAGTCGAAGCGAGAAGTCCCAGCTCAAGTGCCCAAGGTCCATTGTTGTAATTATAAGTTCGTGTACTAATATTTCTCCCGTTCCCTATATCTTATATGTCCCGTGCCGTTCCGTTCCGTATCGAAATCAACGAGGGAGATCATCCCTCAAGCTCATCCGGCCTGGTGGGCCGCCCGGCCTTCGAGTGATTAGCCGGGGGTAACCGGACATCGTATCCTGAGATATGCCTGGAAGAGCGCTGCGTAATGAATCTATCACGTGGAGTAGCCTCCTCCCTCCCTCTACCTGTCCCGTACCGGCTTGGTCCACCGGTCCAAAATGCAGTTATTCCGCCTTCCAGGATATCGAAAATTGAGAACATGACGAGCCATCTAACAAAAAGGCCCTGTCAGGGCCGCGACAAAACCCGGCAGAAAGAATATACACCTATTCATTTTATGCGTAGAACCCCCTCCACCCCGAGTTGCATCCGCATAGAGAAAGATCAAGAAGCCTCACTTCTTGCTTGGATACAGTTCCGTCAAGTCCTTTTGTTCGAAAAACCTATAATTGTTACTTCGTTCCAGAAAATCATATATTCCATATCGTAATCTCTCATAGCCTCATTAACCTCAGTTAGTGAGTGTTAGAGCCTTGATTAAGGTAAGATTCCAACTCTAGAGGACCCTCCGATTGATATTGGATTAATTGAAAGATAGTATATTACTCACCTAGGGAGGGCAAGTAGGCTAACCCTAACTGCGTGTGAGATTGACACTCGAGCCGAAGGCGAGGGTGGTAAAAACGCAGTTTGGGATGGCCTTTTTCACTCCCGTGTGGGTTATACTATTTTTCACCACCCCCTACATCGGAAAGAACGACTTCCCGCTCACGCGAGGGGCCGAAAGTCGTACTTTCCGTGCAGGTGTGGTGAAAAGCTCATTTCTTATTGCGTTGTTGGGTCAGACCTCGAGGAGGGTGACGCCATTAATATTTTGTTGCAAAATGTGTTTTGCAATGAGAAATAAGTTAATAATAGTGGGTTCCCGAGGGAAATTAAGTGAATCAGGTGAAATTATATGAATTGGGCAAAAGGTTTATGTATTCTGAAATACAGGCCTGCTTTAGTAGTTAGCTAGAGCTAGACTGATTTGTTTTACAATAATGTTTGTTGACGCAGCAACCGTAGTTCTTATATTTTAGAAGACGTCTTTCATCATAATTATATAGGCCATTTATACTGTCGGCGTAAAAAGGTTTGGCCCCTCCCTGGTGAAAACATTGCTCTGAAAAACTCTAAATACTTCTCCGTAAATTTCTGAAACCCGTTTTCAGGAATTCCTAGAGAAATTCAGAAAATTTCGGATAAATTCAGGTTTTTTCAGCAGAACTTCACTGAATTTCCCTGTAGATTACTGAACGATATTCAATGAAATTCCCTGCAATTGTCTGAAGCAAAACTCTTTGCTTTCTGTGAATCTCACTGATTTTCTCCGAAACTCTCCGAAACTCTCCGAAACTCTCCGAAATTGTCTACTGTTTTCCGATAGACGTCAATATCAACTTAGATGAATTTTACTGAAATTCTCTGCAATTCTCCATAAGATGATTTTATTGTTCTCTTTGAATCTCACTGATTCTCTCTGAAAATCTCCGAAATTGTCTGCTATTTTCCGATAGATGTCAGTATCAACTAGATGAATTTTACTGAAATTCTCTGCAATGCTCCATAAGAATTTCTCTTGTTCTCTTCGAATCTCACTGACAAGTAACGTTACCCAAGTGTCACTCTCCGATTTTAATCAAATTGTGAAAAACTTGTAGAACAGTCAAAAATAATCGACACGTATTTTTTTATACGTGCAAAGGCTGCATTTTAAGCGTGGTAACCACCCGATGCATTTCTAACCACCTCAAGAAACGGCGGGTGACAACTGCAATACAAGGCATTTCGGGAGGAAATGTCTATGAAAGAAGTTACAGACTTTTAAAACGTGGATCGAATGGTGGTATTGGATTGACCTTCACTGCAGGTGTCAAGGCCAGGTCAGGACCAATTTGCAGTTCGTACATGGAAACTCATATTTTTATTATATGTTGAGAATCCTCTGCCAATTTATAGGATTGAAATTTTTGTCATTTTTTTCAACGTTTGTTAATTGTGAGGTAACAATCATTGATGACGTGAAAAACTGTGAAAACGGATGCATATTTTGAAACTCTACAACTTTTCCTATGAATATTTCCTTCCGAAATGCCTTGTATTGAAGTTGTGACCCGCCGTTTCTTGAAGTGGCTGAAAATGCATCGGGTTGTTACCACCCTTAGAATGCTTTTGCCTTTGCACATATAAAAAAATACGTGTCGATTATTTTTGACCGTTGGGTAACGTTACTTGTGAGTCTCTCTGAAAATCTCTGAAATTGTCTACTATTTTCCGATGGATGTCAGTATCAACTAAATGAATTTTACTGCGATTCTCTACAATTCTCCGTGTAAATCCCTCTTGTTTTCTCCAAAACTCACTGATTCTCTTCGAAAATCTTTTCAAGTCTTTACTATTTTCCTAAAGATGACAGACTGACATTTACTGAAATTCTCTGCAATCCCAGACAGCACTATCTCCTAGAGACGACGAAAAGACATATTTTTCAAGACATCTTTTAGCCAATGTTTCAAAGATGACGAAAATATATCTTTTTTGTGTCGTCCTTTAGGTGAAGCGCAAAGGTGTCTAATAGAGAAGTCTTTCAAAAGACGACCATGCTTGGTTGACTAAAAGATGTCCGATCGAAGTAGTCTGATGGATTTCAGGAATCGAAATAGCTGGCGCCACGAGCGCCAGGTAGTTCAGCCATCTTGTCATTGTGCCTTCGCACGGACATGCACATTGCACGGACATCTATTATCTACAAGAAGTTTTGTGAGCGAAAAAAAGGTAAGTTCTGTTATTACAATCAATATTATAATAGACTATATATTTCTGTTTAAAATTCATTACGGTAGTGTAGTCGGCATGTTATTTCCTATCCATGCATTCATTCCAACATATGACATACATACATTGCGCAAACATAACCTAATTTTATATCAATTATACCGATGGCAAATACACTTTTCAGACACAATTATCTGGAAAACTATTAAAAACCGGTTCTGTGTCTGGTTTCCATACGGTTTTTGGCACAGTTTCTGTACGTTTCTATCCGCTTCTAACGGCATTTTTATCAGGGAGGGCTTGCACAGATTTTTAGAAAAATTTCACAAACTGCAGAGGTTTTCAGATATTCTCGGCGAAACGCGGACATTTCACAGAGAATGTTGAATTTTTTCCACAGGCAAAAGATTCAAAAGTCATAGACATTCAGAGAGTTTTCAGTGGAATTCAGCAAATCGCAAAGATTTTCAGAGGAGTTTCACAAACTGCAGAGGTTTTCAGATATTCTCGGCGAAATGCGGACATTTTATAGGGGGAATTCCACACGAAACCGACCAACCCGGAACCCCGACTATTTTTGATTTTGTTGAAAATTTTATATTTTTTTGTTCCTACCGAAAACAGTATTTGGGAATTTTTTCAGATTTTTGTCTCAACCCGTCCAAACACAATGAATGTTTCAAAATTTATAAACCTGGACCATTTTGATTTTATTGAAAAAAATCACCAAATTTCAAGAGACATTTTTACAAGTACTGACCAATTTGTAGCTTGTGATATTCATAACTTCTATTTTTTTTTCTATTTTTTAAGTAATTAAAAAAAAAAAAAAATTATATAACTTCTATGTTTTTTCTATTTTTGAAGTGATTAAAAAAAAAAAAAATAGAAGTTATGAATATCACAAGCTACAAATTGGTCAGTACTTGTAAAAATGTCTCTTGAAATTTGGTTTTTTTTTTCAATATTTTTCAACTAACGTAATCAACAAGCCCAACTAATGTAATATTAGCATAGCAGTTGCCGCTGCAGACGGATCAAGTGTGAATCAGCGCCGCAGCGGCCATTTGTCTTACTTTGTTAGTTCTATTTTCTTTTTTTTCTATTTTTTTTTTTTTTTTTTATTGCTTCAAAAATACAAAAAAAAAAAAAAAAAAATAGAAGTTATGAATATCACAAGCTACAAATTGGTCAGTACTTGTAAAAATGTCTCTTGAAATTTGGTGATTTTTTTCAATAAAATCAAAATGGTCCAAGTTTATAAATTTTGAAAAATTCATTGTGTTTGGACGGGTTGAGACAAAAATCTGAAAAAATTCCCAAATACTGTTTTCGGTAGGAACAAAAAAATTTAAAATTTTCAACAAAATCAAAAATGGTCGGGGTTCCGGGTTGGTCGGTTTCGTATGGAATTCCCCATAGAGGAACTTGAATTTTTTCCACAAGCAAAAATTAAAAATTCATAAACATTTAGAGAGTTTGCAGAGGAATTCAGCAAATTGCACATATTTTTAGAGAAGGTCAATTAAGATTTTTCACTGATAAATTCTGCAAGTGTCCATTAGGTCGGAGTTTTTCAGAAAAATTTTCCGGATTTTTTCAGACTTTTTCCGAGAAATATTTTCACCAGGGAGGGGTTAATCAGATATTGACGGGCCAACTCTGACTGAAATTCTTTGCATTCCTTCGCTAGGTTTTTCTTGGTTTGTCTGAAATCTTATTAAATCAACTCGCAAGTTTTGGAAACTTCTACACTTTTTGGAGGCAATTGAATATTGACTGACTTTAATTTAAAATCTCTGAAATTCTCTGCGAAATATTGTTATAATAATTGAAGAATGAAATTTCGATTCATTGACAATGAATGGAAATCAATAACAAGAGTTTGATCGGTTCATCATCATTTTGAACTGGAACTTATCTAATGACTGTTATTAGGTTATGTAATTAGATTTATTGAAATTTATTTTGTAAACCAAAATTGTTATGAATACGAAGGGTACCCAATCAAAAAACATGAAGCGTAGGCCGTAATCTGTATAAACTCCTGTTGAAAAGTGGACCGAATACAGCCTGGTGATTGATTACATCTTTCCGATAACTCAAAAAGCCGTTGCCAGTTCGCTTCAAGTTGAAAGTGCACGTCGAATACTATGGGTTTCGATCGGACATTCTCCAGCTGTGTCCGTACATTTTGCAATATGGTGAGAAATTAGCAGAAATTTTCATATATAATACCACAAGAGCTCCAAAATTATCAGGTATATCCCGATAGGTTCGTTGCAAACAAATGAAAGAGCCAAGTTTTTCAGGTTACAAAATCACGAGCGCGAAGCGCGAGTGATTTTTCTGAAAAACCTGACGAGTTCGTTTGATTGCAGGGAACCTTGAGGGAAATACCCGATTAATTTTGAAGCTCGAGTGGTATTCGGGGGATTATTTTTCCATCCGAATTTTGGCCCATAGAATTGCATCATGAAACAAAATCCACAGTTAAAAATCAAAATTTAAACATCACAGAATCATAATTATAATTTAATCTGTCAGAACCGATGGAGCGTTAACTGTATTGGAAAATCTTTTGTTCTTTATATATCGCTAACATGAATAATTACCGCGGTGAAAGCACACGTGAAATTACCAGTGGAATTGTCAAAATTATCAGTTAAATATCGTGTAGGCTATGCAAAATAATGTCGAATGGTGCAATTTTATTGGCTGAAATTTGGATGGGAAAAATATTTAGAAAAATCACGAAGACTGCGCGAAAGTCTTTAAATATTTTCAGAGATATTGTTACGTTTGGGTAAGAAAGGAATAGATTTTCAGTAGAACTTGCACAGATTTACAGATAAATTTCGCAAACTATAGAGATATTCAGAAAAATCCAGCATTTGTCGTACGAGCGAAGTCGACTTTAAGAATAATATGTCGAGTCTACCGGAGAAATTCGGCGTATTGCAGAAATATTTAGAATTTTTTTCCGCAAGACTCTGCTAAAGTTTTCTGAAAAACTACACAAAAGTGGTCTGAAAAACTCCGCACGTGTTCCATAACAATGAAATTTGTTGAGAAATTTTGCAGCGTTTTTCACCGAACTTTTGAAGAGTTTTTCAGAGAAACATTTTCGCCAGGGGTAGCACTTGATGAAAATCAAAAGTTGAAGATTGAATAACGTTTCTTTCTATAATCAATTCTATCATTAGTAATCTGCAGGTACGCCGCGGTAAAGCTCATGATAAAGTCAACGATGATTTTGGTTTCTGCCTGACTCTACGAACCATGAATACTGATCAAATAGCTCAGCACTGTGGAAGTCTTGCAAACTATTATCATGACGATATAAACAAAAAAAAAATTTGATCGCAGAATGTGTTCAGCTTGAGCATTATTCAAACCAGATTGGAGATCTAGAGGCGGCGCTATCCATGTCTGACCTATACAAGCAAATAAAAACTGACTGTTTAGAAACCCTGTTCCCTTAACGTTGAAATTTCACTTCGCATATTTCTGTGCATGATGTTGACAAACTGTAGCGGTGAGCGCTCATTTTGAAAACTCAAACTGATTGAAAACGAACTGCGAACCAAAATGACACAGAAGAGATAGAATAATCTCTCTCTGCTCAGTATTGAGTCGCAGTTATTAGAAATCGTTTATTTCAAAGAACTGATAACTGATTTTGCTGCGAAAAAATGTAGAAAAAAAATACACAATTTGTAAAACTCCTAACATCAGAATAGACCTGTTGGTACTCCTGATCAGTGTCTTTTTATTGCTAATGATGAAAAGAGAAAGAGAGAAATCCCTGCATAAAATTTCCGATAAAAACGATAGAATCCGGGTACAAAAACCGTATATGGTATACGGTTTTTATAGGATCCGGATACAAAAATCGTATACCATATACGGTTTTTGTAACCGGATACCATCGTTCTATCGGAAATTTTATGCAGGGATATCAGGGGCCCCCGAAGATGAGCTGGCCCAGGGGCCCGGGATTCCTGAGGACGGCACTGGGTATGAGCGACGTTTGTATTGAATTTGATCAGAAAGAAATAAAGAAGTGGGCCGCCAGCCTGCAATAAACAGACGAAAAACCTGGAGTGTGCCGAATTGGCTGCGACTGAGTGAAAACGATACCTGAATCTTCTCTGTATGTTAGAAATTATCAACCATCCTCATATACAGCGTGATTCAGTTTGACTGGGCCACTTTGACAGAATGGATTCTTCAATAAATTCTAAGACCAAAAGTTCTTTAGCAAAAATCCGTTGGACTTCTAGTCTTCAAGCTACAGAAGATCTCGTAGAAACAATCCCAGAGCTCATACGTGACTAGGACAGAGCCATCCCACTTTTCAATTGATATTTTGATGAGATTATTTCTTCCGGAGTCATTCTGCATAACTTGTTACTGAAATGTTTACGATTTACTGGAATTGCTTTAATTTTCGCGTCGTCTTTGTCATCCAGGTCGTCCGAATCATAGCTTTTGACGTCCAGGTCGTAACCTTCACAACTCTCGTCATCCAGGTAGTTAGCTTCGTAGTTTTCGTCGTCGGAGTCGTTATCTTCGTGGTTTATTTTTTTCGACGAAAACTGCGAAGTTAATGACCTGAGCCATAAAAATTACGAAGCTCACAACCTGGACGACGAAAACTATGAACGTTACGACCTGGACAAAGCAAACTACGACGCTAGAGACCTGGATGACGAAGACGATGCCAAAATTGAACCAATTCCAGAAAATTGTAGACATTTCAGTAACAAGTTATGCAGAATGACTCCGGAAGAAATAATCTTATCAAAATCTCAATTGGAAATTGTGACGGCACTGTCCTATTCACGTATTAGCTCTGGGATTGGATCTACGAGATTTTCCATAGCTCGAGAACTAGAGGTCCAACGGATTTTTGCTAAAGACCTTTTGGTCTTAGAATTTATTGAAGAATCCACCCTGTCAAAGTGGCCCGGTCAAGCTGAATTACCCTGCATATATACCGTGAGTCTTCCTAACGGCGGGTCGATCCGTGCGCTTCTAGGCAAGCAACTGGAATTACATGATTTTCAAGTGACCACCGTATCTCGTCACGACCACCCCCAACCTCATCGACCATTTGTAAAAATAATCTAATATTCAAGGTATTTTTACAAACAATCGTTGAGGTCGAGGGTGGCCGTGGCGAGATACGGTGGTCACTCAAAAATTATGTAATTCCAGCTGCTTGCCCAGAAGCGCATGGATCAACCTGCCGTTAAGAAAACTCACATTTGTTCCGCTCGAACCATAAGTGAATGTTATTGGCTGTACAGTAGCCTGAAGCAGGTGCACTTCTAAATACACAAACATTGAAAAACAAAAACAATAACAGCTAGTTATGTAGATAGAGGATGTATTCAGTGATCCACCTTCTCTAGGCTACTATACAGCCAATAACATTCACTCATGGTTCGAGCTAAACAAATTGTTAATGCACCAGAAAAAAATATCTATCGAAAATAGATTCTTCGATGGACTGAATTTATGTTCAGCGGAGGACATAAAATCTGGCAAAATCATGAACTATACAGGGTGTCCCATTTTAAAGTATGCATTACGTTTTCAGCCGACCTAACGTTTTAATTGGAAAATGTCTCCTACAAAAGTTGTCCGGTTCAGAGGGGGACATATGAAGATTTTTTTGTTTTTGGTCCAGCATCATAATTGGTGATGCTGTGGAGGATGGACCAGTTTTTTTAAATGGAATCATACATTTTTGTTGCAACTAAAATATTCTTCATTCAAAAATGTACAATGTTCTCAGGAAACTTTTTTTTCTAAAATGAATATTCCGTGAGATAGAACAAAAAACAAATACCACCATCATAACAGAAAAACATCTCTGTGATATGTGTGATATGTCGGAGCATCAGTGGGGTGACTACAGATGTTCAAAAATACCACCATCAAGAGCAAGATACGCTCTCACTCGCTTTTCGAAGCTCTGGGCAATCCTTTTGAAAACAGCGCAAAGCTTCGAAAAGCGAGTGAGAGCGTATCTTGCTCTTGATGGTGGTATTTTTGAACATCTGTAGTCACCCCACTGATGCTCCGACATATCACACATATCACAGAGATGTTTTTCTGTTATGATGGTGGTATTTGTTTTTTGTTCTATCTCACGGAATATTCATTTTAGAAAAAAAAGTTTCCGGAGAACATTGTACATTTTTGAATGAAGAATATTTTAGTTGCAACAAAAATGTATGATTCCATTTAAAAAAACTGGTCCATCCTCCACAGCATCACCAATTATGATGCTGGACCAAAAACAAAAAAATCTTCATGTGTCCCCCTCTGAACCGGACAACTTTTGTAGGAGACATTTTCCAATTAAAACGTTAGGTCGGCTGAAAACGTAATGCATACTTTAAAATGGGACACCCTGTATATCAAAATAGCACTAATCATCTGTGAAAAAAACTGAGTCACTAGACTATTTTCTCAGAGCGTGGCAGTAATTTTAAAAAAAGTATTTTAAAGGTGTATGCACCCCCTTAAGGGGGGGGGGGGGGTTCACCCAATCGGTTATCGATTTGTCTATTTTCTCCGAAACGGGGTAATCAATTGACTTGATTACGCATTGCCGTTTCGAAGTTACGGATCGTCTGCACCCGTATGGAAAAAAACTATGGGAAACTACTCACAAAACTACTGACAGAAGTGTCGGAAAACTATTGAGAGACTATTGAAAAACTACAGAGAAACTATTGTAAAACTACTGGAAGAACTATTGAGAACTATTGAAAAAACTATTGAGAACTATTGAAAGAACTATTGACCATTGGAACCATTGGAGTAAATTGGACCTCACTACTGGTGAAACTTTTGGGTAGCACCGTGACTTGCCCAATAGTTTTCACCAGTAGTGCTGCCAATAGTTCCACTAGTAGTGCTGCTCAATAGTTTTTCCCACTAGTACTGCTCAATAGTTCCTACTAGTAGTACTGCTCAATAGTTTCCACTAGTAGTGCTGCTCGATCGCTTTCGCATAAGCAGTAGTACTGCGTTCAATAGTTTCCACAAGTGGTATCGTTCAATAGTTCTGTCGTGGAAACTATTGAGCAGCACTACTGGGGGAAACTATTAAATATATTGGCGTATTTGGTATATAAATTGAATGATTAAAATGATTAAAATTATATACAGGAACTGGTTCATTTATTACAAACATACCCTATATAATTCATTATAATGAGTTATTCGCTTGATTGAAACCAATTGCAATGATCATCGAATATCGTAAACCAATATCGTAAACATCTTCAAGAGTTGAAAACAAATCAAAAGTTTCTACCACTGTGATTTCATGATACCCGTTCACTACTGAAATGATGGATCCAATAGTTTCATCCTTCACTACTGGAAGGATCACTGAAACCAATAGTGAGCATCATCAGTAGTTCAAATTTAGTCGATAGTTCGATCCTTCACTACTGAAAGAATCACTGGAACCAATAGTAAGCATCTTCAGTAGTTCAAATTTAGTCAATAGTTTTGAAATTTAGTCGATAGTTTGATCCTTCACTACTGAAAGGAATACTGGAACCAATAGTAAACGTTTTCAGTAGTTCCCTGTGACTGCACAGGTCTAATAGTTACTCCATAGTTACTACTGACTGAACTATTGAATATCCACTCGAACTATTGGAATTTTCGAAGAACTACTGAGTGCTTCAATAGTTTTGTCAGCTACTACTGAGAGCTTCAATAGTTTTTTTCCATACGGGCAATCTCGCTTTAAGAGATTATTGAGCCGTATATAGGGTTCCCCATTTTAAGGGGTTACACCACCCTGAGATTTTCAAACAATCGATTTTCGGTTTTATTTTTTCTTCTTATAGTGTGAACCTTGAGGAAAATTTTGGGCCCAAAACGAAGTCTGTACCTACAATATTGACGAAGATATGATTTTTTTTATACCGCACTGTATTTGTATTGCTGATACCGCGTCAAAACTTTAAGGGGCTATACCAGTGTGTACACTGAAAATTTGGGTGATTTTAGGGAATTTTTTTTGGAGAAAAGCACTCAATTGAATGTTCCGGAAAATCGAGAATATATTTGGCTACATTTGACCTATATTACATAATTTTTTCATAGAAAAATATTGAAATCCAAGCGACTCATGCGCTGCCTTCGGAGGCGCCAAAAAAAAAAGTTCCTTCACTGCTGACATGATTCCGGTCGATTGAGCAGAGGAAACCGAAAAAGGCAAAAATGTCGTCAAACTGGAAGGTATTTTCTGTACAATGACGTAGGATTTTTGAAAAATATCAAAATCTAATAAAATGGCGTAGTTAAGAAAAAAAAGTCTGTTTTCTTGCCTATAAAATGGTCGTTTTTTCGATGCCAAATCGTCAATTTCCATCCAATCAAAAATATCCTACGTCATTGTAGAGTAAATGTATTTAAGAGTACTCAGTTCAAATTTCAAGTCAATCGGATAATTCCTCTTTGAGTTACAATGTCAGCAAATTTGAAAAATCTAATTTCGACAAAAACGCGTTTGAAGATTTGACTATCGATTTTCGCAAGACAAAATGATATTTACCATGAAAACTGCTTATCAGCTATGCCTGGCCCATACAATCGATCCTCCTCTCAAAGTATAAACTGTCGAAAAAGACAACAACAAAAAAACGATTTTTTGAAAGTGTCACACTGGTATAGCCCCTTAAACGCGTTTTTCTCGAAACTACATTTTTCGAGTTTACGGGAATGATAACTCAACAACGGTTATTCCGATCGACTTGAAATTTATACCACACATTTGTAACACTATTATCTATGGAACTACGTAGGATTTTTTCGATATTGTTGACCGTTTTTTTTTTTTTTTATTAATGTTTTTAGGTCGGAATTTTTCGCGAAAAACGAAAAAAAAATTCCGCGTGCTGCCAAAAATCCATTGTTGTTTTTTTCGGAAAAATCCTACGTAGTTCCATATATTTGATCATACTAAAGAACATATTCTCATCGCATATGTTCCGATGAACCGTCAGGCAGTTATGATTCCCGCAAAGCAGTGGTGAAAAAAATATTGATGCGCGCGGAGGCGTATATCTCCGCTAATTATAGATATTCTCACATTAAAAAAAATACGTTTGGAAAGCTGAAATGTTATATTAAAAGTGTGTAAAAACAGAAACGAAAAGCATGCATTATTTTAGCTCCAAAAAAATCATGAAAATTGAGTCTTATTTCAGCCTCTCAGGGTGGTGTAACTCCTTAATGCATCAGCTCGATTATCTCCTCCGGAAAGTATTGAAAGAGAAGGTTGACCTTCGAATGACCACGAAGGTGAAGGTCAAGGTCGAAGTGAAGGTCACCACCAGATGTCCCCTCCGAACCAAACAACTTTCGTCTGAAAAGTTTCGTCTTTCAATGCTTTGCGGAGGAGATAATCGAGTGGATGAATTAAAATGGGACACCTTGTATCGACGCCCGATACGAATAACAGCGCATTTCAGATTTCGGGTGAAAAGGAGCACGTTTCAAATTCCGGGTGGAAAAGAGCACATTTCAGATTCCGGGTGGAAAAGAGCACGTTTCAGATTCCGAGTGAAAAAGAGCATGTTTCAGATTCCGGATGGAAAAGAACACGTTTCAGATTGAGAATGAAAAATAGCACGTTTCAGATTCACTCGAAAACTAGCACAATTCAGGCGAAGCGAATATTACCCATTAGTAAGTGTCAGGTAGGTTTATTATGAAATTGGAAATGCACAATTATGCACAAAACTCGATTCAATTTTATCATTGAACGATTAATTCAATCTTATAATAAACCTATCTGACACTTGCTAATAAGTAATATTCGGTTCAACCTGAATTGTGCTAGTTTTCGAGTGAATCTGAAACGTGCTCTTTTCCACGAGGAATCTGAAATGTGTTCTTTTCCACCCGGAATTTGAAACGTGCTCTTTTTCACCCGGAATCTGAAATGTGCTCTTATTCGTATCAGGCGTCGGTATATACTACTTTTAAGGTAATGCTGTACTGCACAAGATCTCCAGTACCATGAATGGGTGACTTCCAATGAAGCTCGGCGTGGGTGTCGGATACCGATTCCAAATGCAAGTCTTGGATTTCACTGGGACCTGTGATAAACATAGAGGTATGCATCAACGTCAATTAATATTGTTCATGTAAATAGTCGAATAAATATCGAATAAATATTTTCCTCACCTCTTTCAAAAAAGGATGTAGTTCCTAATTCGTTATCTTTCATCAGAGTATTATGATGTACTGGTTTTCGTCATGGGCATTGCTAGCCACCTAGAATTACACGCTTTCGGATTGATTTATTCCTATATATCTCAAAGTATTGCAATAAATTGAAGCTACCTCAGAACTTGGGCTTGTATCTACTGCTGAACCGTCATCACGCGGATTCTGTTCGGCGAAAGACTTCACTGAAATGAATATGATGCTTATTATTGCCAGATTATAGAGCATTCAAATTTCAAGATTACTTGTTTGAAAAAAAAAAGATGTTTGCAGTACGTGTCTCATCGAAGTTTCAGAATGCACCGTTGATAGTGAAAATATTTACAGGGTGGATTACTTACCCTGAGCTTGAGCGCTAACGACAAGCACACATAACACCAAGAACCTCGTAACTGCTTGCTGTGGACACATGGTTGCCACCAATTTATTACTGATGAATGTTACGAATGGATCGAATCAACGGAGCGTTCCAATATTTATACGGACGCCCAATCGTTATTTTTTTTTTTTTTTTGACTCTTCGGTTTATTATCACGTCTGTTTTTTCCTCTTCGAGTAGCCGATTTTTATACCTTTTCCCAGTCTGCAGTTTGCGAATGACAAAACAAGATTACACAGAGAAGATACGATGAATTGGTAACCCCACCGCGGATTGAAATGGTCAACTTTTCCTCCTCAGTTGCGCAATCTACTATCGTTGATTACGTAATACTCGTCAATTAGTAAAGATTCTGTTTCGAATGCTATCTACTCCATGATAGTAAATGCTTTCATTTTTCCCTGTCTAATCTTGAAACATGTTCCTGAAATTATGATGTATGTCGATGTCGAAATCTATACTATTTGTCCATTGAAATATAAATATGAATTTCCATAGTTAATTATCCCCTGAATTTGCAACGACTACAACAACTGTACGTACTTCTTATCTAGTTTGTCTAATTATAGCCCAGTCACTTTAGTCAAAAAATTGGTCATATTCCGGAATAAATCCCACCAAGCTGGATTTTGGTATACAACTTCGATTCGACGTCTAAAACAACATATCAAAAGTCCCCACCGATTGGTCGCCGGCGTCCTTTATAAATGGCGGTTAAAGGTGCAGAAAATCAGTTTATCCCAAATATCTCCGAATATATCAATGCTACAAAAAAAGTGGTAGAGCACTAATATAAAGTTATTCAAATTTTCTACAAAAAAGGTGTGATATATTTTTTTCGTACAAGCAAGGGTTTCTGCGTGAGCGCGCGTGCAATATGACCGTAGCGTTCGAAGTGCGGCGGTAGGCAGTTTTCCTGAAATATCTCTTCAATGAGTAATCTTAAGATGAAGACTATAGAAATACAAGTCGGTGCAAATCAAACTTTCTGTAAAAAGGACTATTTCGCGACTATTTCTTACACCAGCTGCACAGGGCCGGATTTTAGTGTCCGTAGGCCCTAGGCACAGGGCCGAATTTTGGCGTGTAGGCCCTAAGACAATTGAGCCGCTCTCTGCAAAAAAAAAAAAAAAAAATCTATCTCACTCCAAACCTTCATGTATCTCACCGTACTGCAAACTATATTCGATTGTTTTACATTCCTATATGAGCCATTCCACGTCAGACCGGACAAAATAAATCAAAAAATGACCTCGATGTTACCGATTTCGCTATCATTTTTTTTACGGGTTCTATGGAACAAATAAATTCATGAAACAATTTTTTTTTTTTTTGCCCCTATTTTCCAAGTTACACGGGGGTGAAATTCAGGAAAAAGAGCCAAAAATCGAAAACATACTCCTCTTCAAACGGTCATATCTTTGATTGTATTCATCCTAGAGACTTCATCCAAGAACCATTTCAAAGCTATTGAATGACACTATTATAATATATTTATTTTATTTCGCGGTAACAAACAATTCTATTTGTCATAAAGAAATATATTATTCAAACGTGATTTTCAACGCAAATACCAAGCGATAAAATTATCAAAAAAATATAAGCGTATTCCTTGATCAATTCTCTACAAAATCGTTAAGTCAATTTTATGGAGAACCGATGGAAACCATGTTAAAACGATTTATTTATAAGCGACGGCGCGCGCTGCCACCGAAAAACCGTACCCGAGCCGAGTCTTTCAGCGGCAGCGCGCGCCGTCGCTTATAAATAAATCGTTTTCACATGGTTTCCATCGTTTCTTCATGAAATTGACTTAACGATTTTGTAGAGAATTGATCAAGGAATACGCTCATATTTTTTTGAGAATGTTATCGCGTGGCCTTTGCTTTGAAAATCACATTTGAATTATATATTTGTTTATAACAATTAGAATTGTTTGTTACCGCAGAATTAAATAAATATATAGAAATAGTGGCATTCAATAGCTTTGAAAATGGTTCTAGGAAGAAGTTTTTCGGATGAAAACAATCAAAGATATGACCGTGAACATGCCCACCGATGCTTTCTCATGCTAGCCACACGTACCTGAGCCGGGTTTTTGGGTAAACCTCTCGTTTCGTCAAAAAAGCCTTCCCTTACTTGTAATGAAATGTACTATTTTATAACTCAGTGTGCGAAACTCGATTTCTCATGTCTGTTTGCATGCGCGCGGTGTGCTGAGTAGATATACATTCGCGCACTGAGTGTATAGAATGATTTACTCCGCACACTGTAAATAGTGTATCTGTAGAATATTGTCGAAAATACAGTATTCACATTCTCAGCCGGTTTTCGGTTACTGATAAAAAATAGTATACGACACACGAACTTCGCGCACTTGTATCGTAATCTACTATAACCTTTCATTTCGTGGATTAGACCGACTTTTCGGGATACCACGCTAAAAAAAAAATGCGCTTGGCACTCCGCGAACCCGTAGGTGGTGTGGAAGAGAGTACATTTGAATGCGAAAAAACTCGGATGTGAATAAACACTGCAGCTGGTGTAAGAAATAGTCGCGAAATAGTCCTTTTTACAGAAAGTTTGATTTGCACCGACTTGTATTTCTATAGTCTTCATCTTAAGATTACTCATTGAAGAGATATTTCAGGAAAACTGCCTACCGCCGCACTTCGAACGCTACGGTCATATTGCACGCGCGCTCACGCAGAAACCCTTGCTTGTACGAAAAAATATATCAAACCTTTTTTGTAGAAAATTTGAATAACTTCATATTAGTGCTCCACCATTTTTATCGTAGCATTGATATATTCGGAGATATTTGGGATAAACTGATTTTCTGCACCTTTAACCGCCATTTATAAAGGACGCCGGCGGCCAATCGGTGGGGACTTTTGATATGTTGTTTTAGACGTCGAATCGAAGTTGTATACCAAAATCCAGCTTGGTGGGATTTATTCCGAGGTGAAAACCTAAAGTGACTGGGCTATTATTGCCGCAGCGCAGTATTGGCTGCAGAATTATCTCAGATGTGAAAATTGTCCCGAGTTCCAAATAAACTTTTCAGCATTGAGCCGGATAACGGCGTTTCGCCATTCTTGTCTTTGAAATTTGTATCAGCACCCTTTTCAACTAAGAACTTTACTATTTCCCATTGACAACTTTCTGCAGCAAGATGCAACGGTGTACAGCCATCTTTTGTTGGAGTATTAATATCGGCACCTTGCTCGATCAGATACTTTACTACGTCTGCTTTACTGGCTTCGACAGTCTGATGGATCAACGTCTCATCTTCTATTTCTTGAAAATTAGTATCACTGAGTTTGATGCATAAGTACTTCACTATGTCTGAGAAACTAGCTTCAGCAGTTGCCCTATGCAGCGGTGTGAAGCCATCATGGGTTTGGATATTAACATCCGCACCGTTCTCGCATAAATACTTGACTACATCTAAATCAGCAGCTCGAACAGCCACGTAGTGCAATGGTGTCGAACCACTTCTCTCTTGACAATTAACGTAAGCACCGCTTTCGCATAAATACTTAACGACGTCTAATTTTCTGGCTTCAGTAGACGTATTCTTTTGACAAACATTATGATCCTTTTCGCACAAATACTGCGTTAAGTCAAAGTTATCGGCTTCAGCAGCTGCCCTATGCAGCGGTGTCTCACCATCCTGGGCTTCGATATTAACATCCGCGCCTCTCTCGCATAAATACTTAATTACGTCCAAGTTTCCAGCTTGAACAGCTACATAATGCAGTGGTGTCGAACCACTATTATCCTGACAATTAATTTGCGCACCGCTCTCGCATAAACACTTCACTAAGTCTAAATCACCAGCTCCAGCTGCACAATGCAGCGATGTCGACCCACTTTTATCCTGACAATTAACATCAGCACCTTTCTCGCAGAGATACTTGACTACGTCTAAGTTACCGGGTTGACCCGCTGCCTTATGAAGTGGTGCAAAGCCATCGTCGGTTCGGATGTTGACATCCGCACCTTTTTCGCATAGATATTTGACTATGTCCAATTTATTGGGTTCAGAAACCGCGTCGTGCAATGGTGTCGAACCACTTGTCTCTTGAGGATTGATACTAGCGCCTTTCTCGCATAAATATTCGACTATGTCCAAATTACCGGCTTTGGCAGACGCCTTGTGCAGCGGTGTAGAGCCAGCATGGGTTTTGATATCAACATCTGCACCTTTTTCACATAAATATTTGACTATGTCTAAATTGTAAATATTAGCAGCTGCATAATGTAGCGGTGCCAAGCCACTTAACTCTTGACAATTGATGTCAGCTTTTTTGTCGACTAAATACTGAATTACGTCCAAGCCACCGCCTTCGGCAACTGCCTTATGCAACGGTGTCATGCCGTAACGATTTTTTAAATTCACACTCGCACCTCTTTCAATTAAATACTTGACTATGTCCGAATTACCGGCCTCACCAACTGCTCTATGCAGCAGTGTAACGCCATCGTAGGTTTTGGTATCAACGTCTCCACCTATTTCGATCAAATATTTCACAACGTTCAAGTTACCAGGTTTAGAAACCGCATAACGCAGCGGTGCCCAGCCATCTCTGTTTCGAGAATCAATATGAACACCTTTATCGCATAAATATTTCACCACGGCTAAGTTATTCGGTTTTTGAACTGCGATATGCAGCAATGTCTCATTGTCGCCCCGCTTCCAATTAATATTGGCACCTTCCGCTACGAAAAGTTCTACTATCTCTAAATTATACGCGTTGTCTACAGCAATGGCCAGGGGTGTATGGCCGAAGGCGTCTAGAAGATCGATACAAGGTTTTTGCTCGTTCGAATTGTCTTCACTATTCTCAACAAGCCGATTAACGAAAAATCTCACAATATTAACATTCGATTCTTTGGCTGCTACGTGGTACACTGTTCCATAATTGTCATTGTGGTCTCCGCGGAAATCAAGTTTCCAGACCTTATTCTTAACTGCGTAAGCCTTCCCCGATAAATGGCAGTTGAGAAAAGCACGGATGGTCTTGAATTGGGGCTCACGGAAAAGTTCCGTCGTGAAGAAATTCCGCACTTGCATATTCCGACCGTCGTCTTTCAATGTTCTTATCAAGAATTCACTAGCGAAGTATTCTGCGAAGGTACGGTGAACGAATTGTGGTTTGTCATCGATAACTTGAGTGATAATGCCAGTCCGTTCTTCACCCATATTTTCATTACAGAACAATTTATACAAGCCGATTACTTCGGGCTGAGAGTTTAGCAAAGCTTCAACATTGTTAGCATCGAATAGTGCATCGAGAGCCAACTTTTCATGGGTTATGAAAAATATTTTATGCGTGTTCCTGCTATCTTTCATCTCTGCTACATTAGTGTGGTCACCACATTTCTTTTCTGTACGATAAATGTGATATTTTTTATCGACAAATTTGCCGAACAAATCAATCAAGTCAATTATTTCGGGAAACTCGGGTTCACCCTCCTCCCAATCTGCGATTCCTTTTGTCCCATGCAAAGATTCTCGTTCCGATACTCCGTCGTATCGATAAACCTCGGCGACCATCATCGTTTGTAACGGAACACCAGTGAACTCCACCATCTGATAACTAATTGACTTGGCCAGTAGATTCATTACATTTTTTGCACGCACTTCCAGACGCTCCTCGAGCCCCTCATTGAGATCATTTTCGCTCAATCCTTGCCGCCAAAACTTTATTAAAAATTCTACTTGGTTGTCTGGTGAAAATGGCCGCAGCCTATGTGCAAATGTTCCCAATTTCTCTTCGAGTGCTTTACTCGTATATGGTCTGGTTGTCACGAAGAGCTTTTTAATGGGAAGTTTCACAAGTGCTAGGAGCAAACCGATCACTATATCCCCATATGTCGGATTGATTTCGTCGAAACCATCGAACAATAATGCCGTGTTGCCACCCTCTTCGATCATTGTTTTGTAAACCTGTGATTCTAAATGAGTGTCAAGTCTTGAGAGCTTGTCCACCAGGAAGTCGAGTGCTCCATTGGTATTGTTGATATGAAAAGTTCGATTCGCCTTCTCTTCAGCCAGCACAGTTGTATGCTGAGTTAAGTTAATCCTGATAACCAGCAGACTAGGTTCTTTACTTTTCATTTTCCGTGCCAGCGAAGTCAATACGGTACTTTTTCCCATTCCTGCAGTGTCAGAAAGAATAACAATTTTACGTTGCTCGTCATGGTCCACCAGCTGATCCTCTATCAGATAAGTTGCTCCAGATCTGTCATTATCGTTGTCACATTGACTTGCGTCCTGGTATGCCACTAAGTTAGTAATATCTCGGAAAGATTCTATCCAGATAAATTCTCCCGATGCACCTTGTAGCCAATGAATATTACGCTTTGAATTGTGTTCACACAGAATTTTGAATTCTTCTGCCTCTCTGCCATCGCCTAAAATTATACATTCGCTCATTGTCGGATGAAATTCCATTCGACTAGTAGGGTCAAATGCTCGAAGCCTTTCATGGTTTGCCAATAATTTTCCCATGGCTCTTTCGCCGACACCACCAATAGCAAACAGATCAGTTAATCCCGAAGCTCTGAAAATATCTTCTTTGATAACCACATGGCGAACAATTGTACGGGGGATATAGTAATCTTGAGTGGTACTCAAGCCTTCGACTTCGTTACCTACTTTTATTTCTCTGCCCTCGATGAGCTGAACTAATATAATTGGATCGATTACTCGTTCAAGAGCTTCAAATTTCTGTTTTCTAATGTCATCTAAATCGTGAATGTCCAATAATTGTCCAAAGCTTTCCATATGTCCTTGAAATTTGACGATCTTTCGTTCCAATAGTTTCTGTAGCGAACATTTCTTCAAATTCTTGATACTAATGTCATCATCTTTTTCGAGTAAAGGCTTATAGCCGATTGCAAAATTAATTGCCGAATCGGTGTTTCCTTCAGTGATGAGAATCACTTTTTTGCTATTGTCTTCTTTCATAATTTCACATAATGGATTCCACAATTCTTGCGTATGTTGCATGTAATTAAGTGACTCTAAGTCGACGACCAACAAATTGTTATGACGTCGCCATTTGAAAGCGCGTAACACTTGATCAATTATTTTGGTTTCGAACAACCTTCTCAGGTGTATAAAAATAAAACCATCATGTGCCTCGACTTCTTTCGTGAGAGTTTGATAAACCCGTAAAGCCGTCAATGAAGATTGTCTTGAAGAAATGAGTAATATTTGATCCGGAATAAAATTAGAACCTTCAACAAACTTCTGTAGTTCTCTGTTCTCTCGTTTGAACCTGATGTCCCATTCTTTCAGCTTCGCAGGATATTTTAGTCTCAGATCTGTGGTTATCAGAGAGCTGAGCCGACCCTCTATTTCGTTGAAGATATCTCTAGCGTTTTCGTTCAGCAAAAACACACTTTGTTTTCCCGTTTCCTTGAACCATTCCAAAATTTCAATTTGGAATGAATCTGTAACGAATTTAGCATCCGGTAGGTTCAACTGACTGTGGCCAATTTCGTCCCTTATCATTTCACCGAGTTCCTTTTCGTTTGGTTGATTCACTGCCAAAATGAAACCGTTAAGAAATTCTGATATTTCTCCATCGTCAATGTCGTCGTCAGGCAATTCGGTTCTTGCGGATAATTCTTCTTCCGTGCAAGTTATGAAGTTCTTTATTTCGAATTCAAAATCACCAAGCTCGTCAAATTTACTTTTCAATCCAGTCTTCAGGGCGTATTTGAACTCTCCTATATTTCCCAACAGCTGTGCGGTGTCGTTTAGAAACTGCGAACTGAATTTAATCCTTCCATTTTCTGTGACCAGAACATGCCCAGCCAGCTGATCAATATTATCTGCAACGACTTTTTCGATCGATAGATCACTCGCGCGCTTACTGTATATCCGTCTGTCGATCTTAACCACATTACCACCCGGTGCGTTGTTTAACAATTCGATAAATTTGTCAGAAAATGGTCCTACATCAGTCAGTTCAGGTTTAGTCTCTAATTCAAATCTGGTACCGAAGGTCGTAGATAACTTGAGTCTGCATCCTTCCATGCCTTTCCAAATATCTTTATCGGACGCGTTACGTCGCGACAATTTTTTGATGTAAAGAAAGAAAACCTCACGGAATTGACAAGCCTTTTTCGATAGGTTAATGTTCCTGATAAAATTGGAAGAGAATTCTTGCTTCTTAATATCCACAACTTCTTGCGACAAAGCAGTGTGATAACATTTCAGCATGTCAGTGGTCAGGTGTATATCCTTAGAGCCCCGAACACGGTCTGCAAGTTCTCTCGCTAGCCTGTGAAGATCAGATCCTGATTTCAATGTATGATGAAGCTCGGACCGCTTGTCCACATTGAGATTGTAACGCGGCGGTTGTTCCGCTCTGTTCCTTATTTTCAAAAAAATGTCGGGCTCCGCTACTACGCTGACATAGATGTTGGCTTCTTTCAACCCTGCTACGTCAATGCCGATGTTAGTACAGAGAGTGAAAGTCTTCGAGTCACTTCCATCGAAGTCTGATCGATTCCTGATCTTACGCCAAGATATGAAGTACTTTAACACGCTGAAATCACCGTCAGTTGTGTCTAATAAATCACGGGCACCGATTGTTTTAGTATTGTCTATTTTATGCTTCGCTTGTACGAATCGATGCACTTTAGTCCCGCAGCTGTCCACATATTCCAATACTAAATCGTCGAATTTTTCCGCTGCGTCCATTTCTGTAGATAAGCGGAAATAGTAACCCATCTTCCATGCCCGATTCATAACGAGCATTAGGTGCTTCCATTGGTAAACGATCCCGTGCAAGGTTCGCTTCAGGCCTGATGCAGCGTATGTTTCTTTCGGGTCAAAGTGTGCTGTCTGAACGATCCTCCCCTCATCTCTTCCAGAATCAGTATTACCACTTTCGTATCGTTTGCTTCGTTTCTTAACAGTTCCACCATATTCGTTAGCACTGTTCGGCTTGTGTTTCAGGCTCTGAGTAGCTGCGAGATTTGGTGAAGGATCCCATCTCATTGTCAGTGAAGTACTTCCCCTCGAAGTGGAAGGTTTTTCATTGTCAATCGGTTTAAGTTTACCGGTTGCAGTTAGTGGATGGACAATAGGGTTCCTCAGGATACTTGCGATCTCATGTTTACCAAGACTTTGCGCCAGCATTACTGCCGTGTAATTCTGCTTGTTGTAAATATCAGTCATCGCACCACCCTGTCGAAGAAATTCAATAACCCTTTGGTAGCCCTTCTTTGCTGCCATGTGTAGAACTGTGTTACCATTTTTGTCCACAGAATTGATATCCGCACCTCGAATTAAACAGTCCTGCATTTGCTCACATCTGGCTTGCTCAGTGATCTCTGGACCGTTTCCTTGCCTCTTAGAAACGGCAAGGAACAATTCTCTGTTCCAGTCTGAATCGCTATCACTATCGGATGACTGCATTTTCAAGATCTTTTTCCTCGCGTCACTCGAGAATTACATCATATTGATGATTGATGATGATCACAAAACGCAGGATTCTTCTAGCTACAACTAATCCTCAGTCTTTTAAAAGACTGTGGATTCAATCGTGGGATTATCTTACTTGGTACTTGCCGAGCAGTTCATCTCAATTCTGATCAACGATTTCATTCGCCAATGTATTCGCTGCAGTGGGAATTAGTACTCTCGGGCCAAAATCACTTTGTTATCTGAAAAGAGGATTATATTTGCATGTATTTCGTTTCAGAGTACAATATTATGGGTTTTTCAATATACTGCTACTGAGAACTTAATTTATGGAGATCGTTGTAGATAAGTTCCATAAGTCATTACTTTTATGAAATGAAGAAGCAATATGAGCTGGAATGATTTAAGCTTCCTTTCAACATTTCTGCTGTACAACCGTGTGATAAAATACGTCCGTCCGTGATCATTACGCTATAGAAAACGTCGCCTGATTATTTAGAAAGCCTTCCAATTATGAATATTTCAAGAAATAATTCATGATTCACACCCCTCTCTTCCTTTACCGTAGATGTAAGTACGAAAATATCAACCCGAGGATATAAAAGGTGAGGACTAAAGTGAAGTTGTCGAGAATTTTATTCCCCAAAAGTTCATTTCTGATCATTCATGCGCTAATGTTGGAAATAAACGAGAAACTGCAATAATTGAATTTCGTTACTTTATTTCGGGTTATGTTGAAAAATATCGATCGTAGACGAAAAATGCTCACCGGCAAAGTTGTAGAGAATTTAATTTCCTACGAGTTTGGTTTCAACGATTTTTCGTAAAAAGTTGAAAATGGGCGAATTATTTAAGAAAAACTAATACACCCTTAAATTCAATATGGTGGCTGACGCAGGAGGGCTGGCATCCCGAAAATCTGGATTTGGACTACCAATGATTACAAAAAGAAGATTGCGGCATTTATTTAATGCAATTCCAGCACTTATGTTGGTGCCTGTATAGCGACTGGACTATATTAGCCACTCGGCGGTGGCAATGACATATTTTCATCACTATCTTATCTCATTCGATAAAAAAATGAGCGAGAAACTACGCGATTTATCATCGTATGAAAAAAAAGGAATACTGACGTTTATATCAGGGCAGGAACTCGTACAGTTATATCGTGACTGGATTATAAATAGAGACGGTCTTCTCACCTTGACTCCTAAAATGATGAGTAACTTTTTTTTGATGATGCAATGAAAAACAGTCAATCTGGCGTGCGGATGTCGACACTGGTTCAGACGAGAATTGCGAGTCACTGCGTGACGTGAGTGTGTGCTTCACTGTCGCGCCAAGCATTTCATACTTCGTATATCGTCCTTCGAGTTGGTTCTGAACTGACCACTAGGCGACGTTCACTCAATTCGGGAGTCTGCGACGAATGGAATCTGTCGGAATTAACAAACAAGATGCACGCAATTGAGTATAGTGTATGTTTTTCGATCACACGAATTCAATTATACACTAATTTTGCAATAATATAACTGTATTCGGACTTACCTCGAGGAATTTTTATAGACAAATGGATTTCCCGACTAGGAAGCTGGAGGACAAACAATACTACGGTTGCAACGA
The DNA here is from genome assembly GCA_943736025.1 of Tenthredo mesomela. Taxonomy (NCBI): domain Eukaryota; kingdom Metazoa; phylum Arthropoda; class Insecta; order Hymenoptera; family Tenthredinidae; genus Tenthredo; species Tenthredo mesomela. The sequence goes on from OX031021.1 coordinate 7,645,851, forward strand.
GCGTAATATGGGTGATTCTTAGTCACGCTTTGGACTTGAAGGAGCTTTGGAACTCCGACGCGGGCGACTTCTACCGCGCGATTATGTTGGTACAAAGTGTTGCCGCCGTAGGGTGTCGGTATTCTTTTTTTTCTTAGACGCATAATCGTAGTTTCTCGGTCATTTCTTTATCAAATGAGATGAGACAGAGCTCAAAATGCGTGGTCTGGCATCGCCGAGTGACTGAGTATTTCAAAAGTGCAATAAATCGAGTGCATATGTGAATAATTCAACGATTTCTCTGATGATAACTCAATCTGTAGGAAAAAATTCAAAATTTTGAAAAAACGAAATAATCAGCCACTTTCTGCTGAAACGAACCAGTAGTCTCAAAATTTTCATACCGATCGGTTGTGTGGTATAGGAGGAACTTCGAATCGCGTTTTTGAGGTGATCAAAACCTGTCTCAAAGCCCCTTCCATATTCTTACCCTTTCGCAGAGATGAGATTAGATACTAACATGACCAACATTACTGCAGCAATTAGAAGTCGGATTATAGCGCGAAGCTGTAATGATACTTCCCAATGAATAATTTAAAGATGTAGGTATTAGTTGAAATAATTGTGACTCTTCAATTTCTTTTACACTCTGATTCATTAAGAACAGCACATACGTTACAGCGCATTGGTTCTTGCGAGGTGAGACCTCGGTATGGGTATATTAATAATAATTGACGAGTAGATTTTATTTGCATACAATTTTACGAAAGTTTTCTGCAAGCGTGGGTATAAATTAAGCAGGTTTGATCGTAGCGAGAAAATAATCTTGCTCCAATTCTGGGACTAAAATCTCCACCTGGGCTTCCGGACTGGTGAAATTTTGTCGATTTACCGCAGCTATGGAAATGCGATATGTCGTTGCGCTCTGAAGTTGTATTTCCGCGGTGTAGTCTTTGTTTTCCAGATCTACGGAATACTCGACCGATATTGGAAACTGCGAGGTTTTATTCGCAGACTGTTTTGTGTCGAGGACGTCGAAGCGCATGCGATATCGCGTGAGTTTTGTGTACGTGATCAACGGATGTGCCCATGTCAAAGTCGCCCTACCCTTCGGTCGAAGGGTTGCAGTTAAATTCAGTGGTTTGCTGGGTTCTGCAAGAAAAAAAACAAAAATACGAAAATACAAAATCGGTGAGATTTGTCGAACATCTCTCACTTGGCATACTCTCTAAATCTGAATCAGCGAAATTTCGCTGATTGTCAGCGGATAGTCGCTGATTGAAATAGCGATAAGTATACCACTGAGAATCAGCGACTAATCGCTGTTTGAATCAGTGAAAAATTGCTTCATTGATTTAACCAGTGTAAGTTTCACTATTTAAATCAGTGAAACAATATTCCAGGTCTCGCATGGAATGATTTTCACGAGTGTCGTCTTCGTAAGGCTCGTTCATGACGTCTTCGGGGCAGATTGTAGTATTTGTATCTTGAAAAAAGATACGACTATTCAAGTAATGATGTCGCAAGACTCGAAGTCATACGGAAAAACTCGGCTTCCCTGATTGATGGAGGTTATGTTTGCGTCAAAGATTTCAAACGCTGGTGTGTGTCTAAATCGTATATCAAGTAAATCGTACTTGAATCTGTACAAGGAATTCCGTTACCTAGCTTGTGCTGTACTAATGTTGTAACAGAAAGTTCTCACTAACGCAACGAAAGAAGACCGAAGGACAAGAAACAAACAAATGTCACTGTCTCGAAATTAAAACAGATTCAAATCTGCAAGATTCGCTGATTTAAACAGCGAAGTTCGCTGATTCCCAGTGAAAATATCGTTCACGGATTAGAATAGCGGAATTTCCGCTGATTCAGATTTAGAGAGTATGTTCATGCAATATTTTATATAATAGGTACTTCATATCAACAAACCTTTATTGTATATCGATTTCGGAGTGAACACAATGGTCGCTGCTGCTCCGAGTGCTGTGACATCCCGATTCTTTGCATAAACCTGTGACAAAAATGTCGTTTAGTTCCGACTCTTAGATAGATTTTTAATCATGTTAGGGGTAACGCCTTGCTCACAATATTTAATAATAGATTACCTCGACTTTGTTCCAGTTGGTTGTGATGTTCGATGGAAGAATCAAATGTTTGAAGCACAGGTAGTTTTCCCATTGTTTGCACTCTAATTCTCTCTCTGAAACGGCGATATTTGACTTTCTGAACGGTTCGTTTTCTGTGCTAACGGATACATAGTAACCTTCGATTTCACCGTTGGGAGGAACAGGTGGTATCCACCGTAGGGAGATGGATTTTTCATCGGCATCTAAATCGTATACTTCTAAAAGCCTCACAGCAGGTGGTGCTAAAATGAGATAATTAATTCGGGTGAACGAAGCCCTGATACGATGCAAATTTGGAAACTTCCGAAAGAATGTTAAACCGTGAGAAATCATTTACCAGCTGGTAACGTCCTCCAAGTTAACTCCTGGTACTGAAGGGGATTCTCAGGATGCTCATAGTGCCTTATGACGTGAATCCGCACTCTGTACAGTTCGTAGGGAGCCAGTTGAATGCCGTTGAGATTAAAGTACTCATAGTAAGTTAGTGCTTGTTTTGATGTATAATTTCGTACCTCGTCACTGATGCCGTCAAAGAATAATCTCACCCCCAAGGTGGGTCCTGAGATCGTGGTGCAATCCATAGGTGCTTCCCATTTGAGGCGGTTCTGATTTCTGTCAAAGATCAGATTGCTGACGACTGACGTGGGAATATCTATAAAGATGGATTAGTGTTAATCGTTGTTCAAATGATTGGATTTGCACCGACCGTTCGGAAGATGGGGGTACAAGATACTTACACGATTGACTCGTCCGGAAGTCAATTGTCCGTTGTGGTCCTGGAACGGAAGTATGCGCTATGACATTTACTGTGTAATCTGCGTACGGATGCAAACCAATGAACGACATTGTTGTGTTAGTTACATTTTGTAGTAGCTTGTCCTGTGGAGGCGTCGGTCTTTCAAGGTCCTCGCAGCCAAGCAGCTTATTCATCTGAATGCGAAATGGTAATAAAGCTTCGATGGAAATTTAGGTGTCAGTTATGAAATTAAACGTAAAGGTCTTATGCGAAATATAAGATGTTGCCGTACTTTCAAGGAAACGGTATAGTGCAGAATAGCTCCAGTTTGATAAAGAGGCGGCTCCCAATGGAGTTTGGCTTCGGTCTCAGATACGGATTTCAAATGCAAGTTTTGGATCTCACCAGGTCCTGTGAAAAACTGAGGCATAAATCACACCGATCAAACTATTAAATTTTGAATATGCTATTGGAGTGACATGATTAATCGTTCATCTCGTATGAAGATCGATCATTTCCTCACCTCTTCGAAGGTCAGATATTTTCATGGAATACAATTCGCCGTCTCTTCCTAATATCGTGATTTCATATTCGTTCAGAGGTTTCAGTTCGAAATTTGTGAATGAAATGTTCGACGTAACGAAGAATGCTCTCGATGCAATCGCTGAAACATCGTATACTCGTATCAAATATTCACTCTGAGAATCTCCACTCACCTAGAATTACACGTTTTGGGATTGAATTATTCGCAGTCATAAAGCACCGCAATAAATTGAAGTTACCTCAGAACCCTGGTTCGCATGCGCTACTGAACATCCATCACACGGTTGCTTTTCAAAGAGAGGCTCTACTGAAACCAAATAATTACACGTTGAACAAAGACAAACCCGGAAGGCAGTTGTTGCCATTTTTTTTTAACATTTGCGGAATTAGTGGACACGTCTGGTCTATCAGTAAAGTTAAAGCCGATGGAGGATGGATGGATGGATGAACCAACACAATATACTACATACTTGGTTTGCATATATGCCTCCACACATTCAGGTGGAATGAGGATAACAGAAGTTCTTACATTGCTTGGATACACGCTCTGATCACCTCGAAAACGTGTTTCGTAGTTTCTGCCAAATGAAACTTTGGGTATTACTGGTTCATTCCAGCAGAAATTGGCTAAGTATTTCGTTTTTTCAAGATTAAAAAAAAAAAATTACAGATTCAGTTATTATCAGAGAAAACGTGGAATCAGTCATAGTATATGCACTCGATTTATTGCACTTTTGGAACACTAAGCCAATCGGCGGTGGCGAACTACGCATTACAAGCACTATCTGATTTCACTTGACGAATAAATGACCGAGAAACTACGATTTTACGTCTTATACAAAAAATACCGATATCTCACGGAGGCGTCACTTTGCAGCATCATAATCACGCGGTAAAAGTTGCCCGCATCGGAACTCTTTTACCTAAGTATTATAATTGATTATTCGGTATGTGATAGAGAATAAATACAGGACCAAATAATTATTCTGATTTTATTGACAGATAATTTCATTGTTTTCTCATGAGATAAATATCGTGTACCTACACTCATTTAATTTCAGAAATTTAATGTAAGTATGGGGAAAATATTATCAGGTGAAAATTACCTTGAGCTTTTACGCTAATAGTTATCAATAACGCGAAGAACCCAACAGTTGCTTGGTTTCGATGCATGGTTGCCGTCGACTGATGAATTGTGCGAACAATTAAACGATTACAATTCCAACACCGAAACGGAATATCGTTTCAACGCATAAGGCTCATAAATATTATGAATCATTTCGTATTGCAAGCATTTGTGTTTAATCAGAGATTACTGAACTCGTCTGCAGCTTGAATTTTCCTTATAGTTATCAGACAACCGATTTCACCTTATGAACCCCAATGATAATGAGTGGATATCACAATAGGGGGATTCAACGGAAATTGCCGCTAAATTATTTCAAGCAAATAAATTTCAAGAAAATTCATATAGTTTAGTTTTGGTTCGATTTTCAGATTTCTCGCCATTTTACCAAATTATCAATTGACATGAGATCTAGTGAAAATATGTCGTGGCTTTGAAAATAAAACAGCATTCAAGAATAACTTTTCCATGATCTTGTTTTCGAATTCCTTTGCTATAGGCTCTATACACTGTTAAATATTTACTTTTCTAACAGTAAGAAAAATGCTTTCATATGTGAAAACAACTAAATCTACTGATGTCCACTGACTAACGTGTGAATTGACGATTTCTCACAGTCAACCGTGATTTTATTAAACTCAGGAAACATAATTACCAGAATGAACCGCGACGTTACCCCAATTCCTCAATAAATGAATATGCATAATTAATTTCCTCGAACTTACCCGTATGCACTGAAAGAAATGAGGTTTCATTTTCGGGTGTTCAGAGCCTGAAATCTGGGTACTTTATGCCAGAATCTGTATGGCAGCTCGAAGACACATAAATATTATGGCAATTAATCATATCCGCATGTGGCTTCGTGTCTAGTATGCTTTTATTCAATATTCCCCACCTGTATGGCAATTGATGCAAGAGAAAATAGTATTTTCGCCTAAAAACGACATGCGAGTATTCACATCAGGTAAAGTACCGGGTGCAGAACTGTAGAGTACCGGTAGCATATTTTTCTGGGATTGATTATTAGTCTTCTTGTGTACGCATTTAGATGCGGAGTATGGCATTATATAGCAAATGACTGAGGGGTAGTATACGCCTCACATTTGGCAAGTAGTCATACCCACACAGTATGGCAATATTTATTCTTTAATTATACGAATTCACCTATAATCCGTGATAGTAGGATTTGCCTAGTACAAAGGAGTTGCTTGTATCTACAGAACGTAATTATTAAAATCTTTTGAATAATATTTGCTTTACAGTAACATTTTTCTATACTACACGTATACGCACAAATTACGTTATTCCCGAAGTGAATACCTATTCATTGCTATGGACCAAATTTAATATGCAATCTATGTGATAAATCTCAACATTGATTTCATATTGCATGATATCAAGTCGAATCATTTAATCATTATTTATGTCAATAAAATATTTAAACAGAAATAAGTACCAGATATCTCATTCACAACTAGTAATCTCTGTTTTGACAAGAGTTCGACCTATATTACGTAGATGAAATGAAGATCAATATTGAATTATATCCATAAGAATTCCGTAACTCCTATACTCGTCACTTCGCGGGACATCAACTTAGTATAAGGGGGAAACATGAATGAAAACTCATTTTATATAGTTATCAATTTATTGCGATAAAATAAGTAGTATAGTACCAGTAGTATACTAGTTAAGGTAAGCGCACCAATAGTGAAACGCCCACTGCTGTGTCTCGATTATTAACGGCAATAAAAATAATAAATTTGAAAGTTCTGGAGAAATTTTTATTCTGGGCTCACAGTCAAGTTTTGGGGCTGTAAACTAACCATATATTAGGTCTATATTAGCTCATAATGAATTTTTAAAAGAATTTCAAAGACTCGAGATTTTCGGAACAGAAGTGAAACAGCCAAATGAGTGGGGAACCAGTAGTGAAACAGCTAGATGACCAATTGTGAAACGCTATCACCTGTCAAACAGCATATACCTAACCTAAAAATGATTCGTCCATTTGCTGCCCTTGAAACTCGAAATTCTTTGAATTTCATACCTAAAATTTATGTAAAACTATCGAGAAAATCAATCTGATAAAGAAATTCACAGTTTAACATTGTCTGGGCACAGAAAATTGAAGAAAAAACCACAAAAAGCAGCTGTTTCACTTCTGGTTGCATCGCTCTTCCGAGGCAACCAGAAGTGAAACGCGGATTTTTTTATAGGAAAAACTGTAATTTATTCTATTTATCTGCTCTTCAACGATAAATAAAGTGTCACTGCTACCGTTGTTGGAGTTTTTCAGCACTTGATTGAAAGAAATTACGTGCTAGCTCTCTTTTCGATGCAGAGCGTCAGCATCCCGGCGACGGGCAGACGGAGGCTAAAGAGCCCGCTCGTCGGAAGGGGAAACAGAAATATGACATTTTAAAATTCTTCCAAACGTTTTCGGCGAAAAAAAAAATTTTCTTTTACTTTGTAAATATATTTCTTAAGGTGCTTTCCTAGGCAATTCCACCAGTCCTGAAAACATCGTGAAAAAATGTGATATTAAACGGAATATCTCTTCCTGGGCACCGAAATCAATGAAACAAAATACGTCGCGCAATTCTATGTGCGACTCCGAACATGTACAGCCCAAAAAATGTTCGTTTTGCGCGAAAATAGAGAAGATATCCATGAAAAACGGTTTTAGAAACGTTTTTCATGGATATCTTCTCTATTTTCGCGCAAAACGAACATTTTTTGGGCTGTACATGTTCGGAGTCGCACATAGAATTGCGCGACGTATTTTGTTTCATTGATTTCGGTGCCCAGGCAGAGATATTCCGTTTAATATCACATTTTTTCACGATGTTTTCAGGACTGGTGGAATTGCCTAGGAAAGCACCTTAACTAAAGCAATGAATTCCCCAAAAAAAAGTTATTGATAGAATTTGCAGAAAGAGAAATAACTCCGCTGTTTCACTATTGGTTAGTGTTTCACTATTGGTGCGTTTACCTTAGTACCAGTTTTTTTATTATATAAGAACCATTTTTCAGTGTTACGATATGTGTGATTCGCGATGCATACCGGAAGCGTGACCACTCAATGCACTGCCACTCATCTTCGTTCGTATACATTATTTCGTATGCTTGGTAATGCAAATCGAAAAAACAATTTTTCAACTTTTTACATACTAAAACAATTTGATTGACATTTTCGATCATAATAGTTTCAACTATAAAGAATGTTGGACTATTTTCAGAAGCAAACATCAACACCGAATTGCGCTTTAAAGTTTGACCCAAAAATTCAACCCACCCGGTGATGTTGACATTCCGACTGATATTTATTGGTAATGAGGTACGAAAGTCCGAATAGTTAGGCAAGCTAGTTAAGATTGCACTTCGAATCGGACCATTAATATACTCGGGATACGTAATAGTGTTATTCAAACGATGGTTGAGTTTAAGTTGACTTTTCAATGCAATTGTTCTACAGACATTCACTTGAGTGATTGAAACACGGGACGTAGTCTTGCCATCTCTATGCTTACTTTCGTACCTCATCGAAGATAGTTTCCACAATGGACCCATTTGGGCCATTATACGAGGGTAATGCACCAAAAAATGATGTTTAGGTTTAAGGCATTTCGGAAATAATTCCGAGATTAATGTCAGGTATTCAGTAATCAATGTTTGTAATAAGTCACACGTTCCGGATTGGTGTGCTTTACTCACAATAATTTCAATTATATTTTTCAACAGTACAATCACCTGCCAGTGTATATTTCCTTCTGAAACCAAGTCACCGATAATGAGCGGTAGATTTCGAACGAATATCAACATTTCCGAAGAACTCATAGACAATGAATCATTCTTGAGTCGTGCGAGCATTATTTCAGGTGGTTTATTTGTTTTGTCGTGACAACTGTAGTGGAAACCCCTGATTCTTGAATTGAGTTCTTCCAATGAAAATAATTTGATGATCATTACGTAGTGATATAATAGGGGAGAGTGGGGTAATTGCGAACGCGGGGTAAATCCGAACAGGCCATTTCTCTATGTTTCCTCTACCCAATCTCCGCAAACCGGTGCATATGGAGAGCTATCTCAAATTGCAGTGTTGACGCCCTATCAAATGTAAAAAAACTCGTAAGATGTTGGAGGTAATAACCGTAAATACATTTCAATGAATTTGATCTAATTATTCTTAGGTGTTCAAATCGATGAAATGACCTGGTTTTATGTAATATAGTGTTGAATATTTAGCTTCAGAAAGTAAAATCCATGACGATATCATCGCCCACCTTCAAGTTCAGAATGTGAGGCCGTGTTTCTTTGCAATGTTACTTTCTATCGATTTGATCGTTTGGGGTAATTGCGAATTGCGTAATAACAGGTTCGCAATTACCCCGAGCTGATATTTCTTCACCATGTGTTGTTGGAATATTGATTATCTGCAGGTACTCGGTTGATTCTTGATGTTTTATCCCTATTTATTATAGGATTTATCTCAAGTCTAGTCGTCCGAGCTACCCCAAGTGCTGTTCGCAATTACCCCAGGGGGGTCGGGGTAATTGCGAAATGCAAGGGTTTCGTATTTATTCAATATTTTAACCTAATTCTTGATTTAATGATATAAATTGTAATGGATTGCCAAGATAAGATATCATAGTTGAGGTTGCAATAAAGAAAAATTTCATAACTATGTGATTTCCTCGGTTTTTTTCCAATCTCCCTTAGGTGTTCGCAATTACCCCATCTTCCCCTACATTCGCCAAGTCACGTGGCAAAATGCCTTCGAGGAAGTCATGCATCGGATCTACTGATCTATTTCGAGTTAGATGAAAATTCTCTAGGTCATGGAAAACACATTCTTCAACGATTCCTGTGAGACTAACATCATTCAATGCTTTACCGGTCTCATAATTGGAAATATCTCGCAGTACACAAAAACGTTCTTCATAAATATAATTTATTTTATCTCTTGGAATCAAACAAAATCTGCACGGAAAGTTTGCACGAAAACACTCGGTAAAACCTAACATCCCATGCATACCCAGATTGTCACCCAGTATTAACGCTAATTCAAAGTAAATCTGTAGATCTCCGTCCGGAGTAGTAATAGTTATCCCTTCTTTCTGGAGAAATTTGAGTTCATCGATAACTTTTGAGAAAATTATCCGGTTTTTAAAAACCTTCCTATCTATTGTATTGAATAGACAAAACAAGAAAATATTTTCTAGCTTTGATTGGTACTCAATTGGTAAGCAAGGTATATTGAGGTATACAGCTCCACACTTCCCAATTCCAGCATGGCTCCCAAGGGGATTATTGTTTTCATAGTCATCATAATATAGGAACAAAGGCAAGACGATTTTGTTTCCGAAAGATGCAAGTCGTTCTTTCCAAAATGAGCCTTGTACAAAATTTGAAATTATTCTCGAATTCTCACGAAGAGACTGAATATATGCCATAGTATTTTGATACATGTTAGGGATTTCGAAAAATTTCTTGAACACTTTGCGAATAGGTATAAATTCTGAAGTGACTGGAACGTGTATTAGCTTTTGTATGCCATTTTCTTCTCTAAATTCGTCTCTCTGACCCAGGATAATTTGTTCAGGCAAAATGAGATTTCCAGATTCTTTGAAATGTTTAAAACAAGAATACTCACTGTTGAACTGTTTGAATGGATCTGTGAAATTATCCAAGAAACTAGAAATTTCTGAAAGGTTTTCGGGATTTTCATTCAACGATTTCAGACGATTAATTACCACGTCCCGCATAATGTCCATGGCCTTTCCATTCAATAAGTTGGTGACTTGCTCTACTATAAATTGAACTCTTTTTCTTGGTAGGTCAGACAAATTGTACAGCTTGCTTATAAAATGACTTGCTTGTTGCGTTAAACAATCAGAAAAACGGTTTATTAATGTGTCCCCAGTGCAGGGTATACTTGAGTCATTCAAGTTTCTGGGAGCCAGCGAATCCGGTTCCTCATCGCTAGATAAATCAAATTCAGCTGTACAATCTACTATCCGCGATATATCCTCATCACTGAAGGATTCGTTCAATGCACATGATGAAGCCGAGTTTGCATGATTCTCCAGCTGCTGTTCAATATCAATCGTAGAAACCAAATGGTTCACCTGATCAATAGTATCTTCCAGTAATGGCTGCGTACTCTTAGGAGCATGTGACTTACGTCTATGTTTTCGAAAAGAATCAAACAAAGAAAAACTTCTGTGACAAGAATTGTCGTTACATCGATAAACTGTTGAAGATGGATGTGAAAGTCTGACGTGTCGGAGTAATGAGTGGTTATCAGGAAATATACACTGGCATGCGAAGCACGACATAATTAATCTAGTAAATACGAGTATTCAATTTTATTTATCCTTTATCGTTTATTTTCAATAAATTATCTGGATGAGAGGACCTCTCCAATTAAAGCGTTCATATGCGTTCCAAATTTATCACTGGTGTTAGTGATGTCGTACGCGACTTTTTGGATAAACAACCAAATGTGAAAAGCTTGTGATGGATACGCACAATCTGTCGCATAAAATATTTTGAAAACGAGATCTAATGCTCTTAATGGAGATGTTGTCGTATACCTCACGTTATCTACGATGACATAACTGGCTTGAATGTCATCTAGCGGTCCTACAAGCACGATGTGCGGTTGTGTCGACAGTCCTAGCTGCAGTAGCTGTGCTTTTTTCGTAGCGATTGCCGGCTCCACTGATGCAGCGTTCTGTAAAGATAGGTAAAATACTTTAGCACACATGAATTCGCATTACAAGTAAAATACGTCAGATTTTTAGAAACATACACCCACATGGGTATATGCCCATTTGGTAAGCATCTTTAACATAACAATTAAGCCAAAGTCCCCGATAAAATCCTTCGCCAGCACTAAAATTATATAAGAACCCAATCGGTGACCCTGATCACTCATATTTCATTCATATTTTATTCATACCATGGTTTTCACTTCAGAAAACAGCAAACGAAAATTATGGTAATTTTTTCAACCTTTTTTTTTTTTTTTTTTGTTTCATTAATCAAAAACGTTTGAACAAAACTTTTGCGATAGAACTATACGATAAAATGGAAGATGAACGAAATATAAAATGGTCAGGGTCACAGGCTTGGTGCTTTAACGTGGAATGTCCTATATGTAATGTACTTACATGAACATGTAGTATAAATGCCTCCCGTGATTCCAAAATTGACGGTTTTTGGTTACGTCCTTTTTTTTTGTACCGTTGCTGTTATCAGCAATTTTTCTTTTTTTTTTTTCTGGTTGGTAGTTCATTTGCGTGGCTTTAACTAATGTTGGCAATAAATAAAGTACTAAGCCATCTCGGCCTTCTGTAAGTAAGAAGAATATAAACATATAATAACGTTTCAAAGTGCAATATGTAGGGGAGAGCGGGGCAAAAAGGGCAGCTCCGCCAAATTTTCGAAATTAAATTTCAAAAAATTAAATTCCTTCGGGAAACGACTTTTCTTGAAAAAAAAAAAAGTCGAAAATTTTTCAAGAATTTTTTTTTTTTTTGTCCGAGCTGCCCTTTTTGCCCCGCTCTCCCCTACATTCAATTACTTTATCAACACTCCACATGTACAGTACGTACCAGGCTTTGACGTTTTAAGTTTATTCAACAGCAATTCATTGTCTAACCCTTTCGGTTTGCGGGGCCCCAGTAATAGTTCTACTAGTCGTATACGAATAGCCTCCCACTTATTTATTAAAGCTTCGCCTTTGCCTGGATACAACTTTTCAAAATCGTGTTGTAGCTGAAAATCCAGTTCACATTACCATTAGTTATAATCTGCATGTAATTGAACAAAAGGTCAGTTTCGTTGATTCAAATTTTGACTGATTTATACCAATTCGGCTCCGAGCTCTAGTTGTAGGCAGCGGTATGTCTTCATATAGTCGCTAACCGACGTATTTTCATTTATGAGGTCTTCCCTTCGAATGTGGAAGGTCTTGCTCCAATACTCGACCACGCGATTCCACGGTTCTATGTATGTTTTTAACCAAGCAATTTTCTCTTTGTCATCATCTGCAACGATTCATCAGATATGATCCATATCATTATCAGAGTCCACCAATAAAAAAATAAAAATAAAAATAAATAATAAATACCACTAATTTCGCCTATTGATTCATCATTGTCAGTTGTTTCCAGTGTTTTATTCGTATTATCGCGTCTACTACGCAAAAGACCGTTTCTAAGTAGCACAGTTTTCGTGTAATGGAAGTGCTCCCAAAGCTTCCCCGAAGCACAGATGCGTTGTCCCTTCTCTTTGACGTAAGGAATGTAGTACGTTGCCGTCGATTCGTTAGGAAAAATTTCGTGAATTTCTTTCGCCCAACTCACGAATTCATTCGTTGTAATCCTGATATATCAAATTTCGATATCATAAATCCATTTATTCACATCATTTAGGGTGCTTTGACAAATGTACTTGTAATCATTAGAAATATGACGATTTATATACCTAAACTCAGGAAGGATATTATCGACGGGAACATTTTCAAAGGCTTCGTCTCTTTTTTTCTTTATTATCATTTGAACCAAGACATTTCTCAAGCGCGACGTAAGATATCCTGTTTTTCTGTATATTGTTAAAATCGATTTTCCATCGCTTTCTTTGTTCAAAAATGTTTGTAAATCCTATGAAAATATCACGCCATATTTTAGGAGTGAAGGTGAGGAATTGGCGTGTGAACGTTATATCATAATAAAGACTGACCGCATTCAATATATAATATTGATGAGTAAGATATTTCAGACTTAGAAAACTATTCGGTATAACTATTACATTTGGACGTTACGAAGATATAAACTGCCAAGCGACGCGATTTTATTCATCTGATCGGATATTTCAGAATGTTTATCGTTCCATTTATTTCAATACTCTCAAACGAATCTCTCTCTAAACGAATCATAAAGTTTTCGAAAACTCACCAATTTCGGCGTTGTATTTGATCTTATCAGTGGGGGTGGATTGCCTTCTTTATCATGTGAACCACTCGTAGAAGGAGCCGCGATGAAAACCTCAGGGGTAACTAATTGTTTGCCCTGGGGCTGAATTACTTGCATATCCTGTACAGGCAGCGCTTGACAGTCACGAACATTGTTTTCTGGCACGGGTTCTGCATTCAATAACGTTTCTGGCTCTTTCGTTTCTTCACTGAGTTTAACGGCGGGAACCGAGGTGGTACACATCGACTCGTCTAATTCTATACACGAAAGATAAAATGTGAAATGTTATATGATACTTTACAAAATTCATCCATTTTATACATATTATACATATAATCATCATTCTATACAATTATACATATAATCAATATATACCTTCCAATGTGCGGTCGAAGGCTTCGGGATTTAAAATTGAGTCCGTTGTTATTGTGAAGTTGCCAAGTTCAATTAACGATGCCAACGGGTCAGCACCCCAATCTGGTGTACTGCGATTAGGCTACAAAATGGAAAGTATCTCTGAATGAAATTTACCCTTATTATAAGATTCATTATTTTCCGATAAGGCTAGATGATGAATTATTTGATTCAGGCAAATGGTTAGTATAGCATGCCATGCGCAAGCAACGATGACAGTTTCAAAACTGGGAACTGGGAAACTTGACGTGTAAGGAATTTATATTTATACCTGTAGGCCGTCGATCTCTAAATTAGTTTTACGCCACTCCTCTAATTTCTCGAAGAAAATAACAAAGTCTTCGACATTCGTGAACACGTTTTTGAGGTCGTCGAAATTTAAGGTAGGAAAATCGGACAAGGATATTCCCGCAGCTGGATTGGAAAATAGATGTATTATGTAATACATGAAATATAATGCTACAGGGAATTACTGATACAGAGAAAAAATATGAATTATATAAGAGTAGGTATTAAATATATTTCCGTATCTAGACCCCGTTCATCAGTTTTGAGAATCGTTTAGCAAGGTATATGTTAGTCAATCAATTGTCATTATGGTTTGGGTCACAAGTGTCTGAAAATAATGTAATCTACAGTCAGAACGAGGATTTTGTGTAATAATTTACGATTAAAGCTATATAAGTTAGGAGGATTCGGATGAAAAACATGCTTTGGGGATTATTGCAACAAATAGGTATATCTATAACAAATACAATGTAAAAACGAATGAGCGAACAAATGGGCAAGCGAATAATGGGTTGATAGCCTTTTAGAATTGACGTTACACGTGCTCGATATAAAACAAATTTCTACGATGATTTCAGTATAATCCGAGCGAATCATATACGTAGAATAACTTTGCTCCACATCAAAAGATTAGCTGTAAAGTTTGTGAGAGCTTGAACTTTCATGATCTATTTCTCGTTAAGGTGCTTTCCTAGGCAATTCCACCAGTCCTGAAAACATCGTGAAAAAATGTGATATTAAACGGAATATCTCTGCCTGGGCACCGAAATCAATGAAACAAAATACGTCGCGCAATTCTATGTGCGACTCCGAACATGTACAGCCCAAAAAATGTTCGTTTTGCGCGAAAATAGAGAAGATATCCATGAAAAACGGTTTTAGAAACGTTTTTCATGGATATCTTCTCTATTTTCGCTCAAAACGAACATTTTTTGGGCTGTACATGTTCGGAGTCGCACATAGAATTGCGCGACGTATTTTGTTTCATTGATTTCGGTGCCCAGGCAGAGATATTCCGTTTAATATCACATTTTTTCACGATGTTTTCAGGACTGGTGGAATTGCCTAGGAAAGCACCTTAAGGCCCATCCCTAGTCGCCCACCTCCTTTTGGTCGAAATGTGTCACATTTCGATTATTATCCGAGCCCAGGCGTCAAAAACGCAAAAAAAGCCAATTTAGCGCAAATTCTATTTCAATTCCGAACACATACGTCCAAAGAAATGTTCGTTTCGTGCGAAAATAGAGTCTACAGATGGTTTTTACATTGTTAGCCGAGGAAATCGAATTCGAATAATTTTGTAACAATGTAAAAACCATTTGTAGACGCTATTTCGCACGAAACGAACATTTTTTTTGGACGTATGTGTTCGGAACTGAAATAGAATTTGCGCTAAGTTGGCCTTTTTTGCGTTTTTGACGCCTGGGCTCGGATAATAATCGAAATGTAACACATTTCGCCAAAAGGAGGTGGGCGACTAGGGATGGGCCTTAAGGATAGTACTCTCGCTACGCTGTGGTCAACTGACGGCTTATTAATCGTCGAAATAAAACGTTTGTAAGAAAGATTTTTTGCAATCTTCGGTAAGGTACCAAATGCTTTGGTTATATAAAAGTTCATCACATAAACTCATATATATTTTTAAATCAAAGATTTATCTAATAACGATTGTAGCGAGACTACTACTACCTTAATAGATTATTGGTGGCGTGCATTGTAATTATCAAATTACCTCTGCAATAACAGTCGATGTTAAGACAATTACAGTATGAGCGCACTTACCTTCGAACGCAGGTACGACGTGTCCCAAACACCAGTCGATTAATAATGGTTTCAGAGCCATATTCAAAGTGATGCACTTCCTCGTACAATGCTTACACAAATGGCACAGATTTTCCCTCCCGCGAGGTTAGTAACCCAAAATCGAAGAGCACTGGTTACCACTGATTTGTCACTCGACGCTATGCTAACAGTAGATACAACCATACGCGTAGGAGAAATTGCCATACGGCTCTCTAGCAGACGCTTTTTGTTAACCCAATACTTTGTTACCGCTCGGAGTATGCAAATGCACCCATGAAGACTGTAACACGAGCCTACATAGCAGGCAACGTTTGCCAGTCGTAAAGTACGTATTGTCTTACAAATATTAGAAATTGCCATACATAGTATAGTACATTAAATCTGTCATTATTTCGGGAAAAAAATAACCCCGTCTATTTTATTTCATGAATCGTTAATGGATCGCGAGCATGTGAATAGCTGGAAACCAAGTTTTCGGGACCCCTCCCCTTGGGGGTTTTCGGAAAACTCAAAAAGTTTTTGGATTCAATTTTCCGAGAGAAGAATAGGTCGTAGAGAAAAATGTTTCAAACAAAAATTGTATTCAATTCAATTTCAAATTAATTTTTTATTACTGTACACGTCGATGTTACGCAATTCCGTTCGTTGATCCAACGATCACCATACAATATGGTAGGCAACACTTTGTTTTCTACAGATTTTACCACTGTAATAATTCATTACCCACTATCTCATAGCTACTCTATGCTATCCCAGCCACACGAGCCAACACATGATACCGAAGAGCATATAGTACAATAGTGCATCGTAAAAATGGTGATAATTCATTAAAAGGTGCTGAAACCGTAAGACGTACGTTACCCTCCGGCGTATTGATGAATATTAAAATACTGAATTTTGGTCTAAATACTACGTGGAATCACACATAGTCAAATTCCGATGGCAAATTATGCCATACACGGCTGGTAAATCATCCTTATTGTAGATATTGCCAAACTGTAGAACATAATTTCCACCATCTGTTCCATAAAATCCTGTCCTTATGGGAAACTTTGCCCAAATGTAGCATTATGTGCCAGAAAGCGAAACCTCATTTCTCTCAGTGTGGAAAAAAACTATTGAGAACTACTCAGAAAACTACTGACAGAAGTGTCGGACAACTATTGAGAGACTATTGAGAAACTACAGAGAAACTATTGAAAAACTACTGGAAAAACTATTGAGAACTATTGAAAAAACTATTGAGAACTATTGAAAGAGCCATTGACTATTAGCATAGGACTTCCTCAGTAGTAAATTGGACCTCACTACTGGTGAAACTATTGGGTAGCACCGTGACTTGCCCAATAGTTTCCACCAGTAGTGCTGCCAATAGTTCCACTAGTAGTGCTGCTCAATAGTTTCTCTCACTAGTACTACTCAATAGTTTCTACCAGTAGTACTTCTCAATAGTTTCCACTAGTAGTGCTGCTCGATCGCTTTCGCACGAGTAGTACTGCGTTCAATAGTTTCCACAAGTGGTATCGTTCGGTAGTTCTGTCGTGAAAACTATTCTAAACAATTATTAAATGAAAACTATTGAGCAGCACTACTCGTGGAAACTATTAAACATATTCGCATAATTGGTACATAGATAAAATGATGGAATACCCAGGTAGCACACACGCGCATCAGCTTATTTTGGCCTTCTAATCGACTGAAAGATGACTAACAGTTGACGAATGTCCGCTTTGCAGTCAATCTGAAGACATTGACAAAAAGACGACTAATCAAAGTCTGTTGGTCGTCTTTTTGTCAATGTCTTCAGATTGACTGCAAAGTGGACATTCGTCGACCGTGAGTCATCTTTCAGTCGATTAGAAGGCCAAAATAAGCCGATACGCGTGTGTGCTACCTGGGATACCGTAATTATATACAGAACCTTGTTCATTTATCACAAACATGCCCTATATAATTCATTATAATGAGTTATTCGCTTGATTGAAACCAATTGCAATGATCATAGAATTATTGAAAACTTTTAAGGTCACCAATATCGTAAACATCTTCAATAGTATAAAACAAATCGAAAACAAATTAAACTTTTCTACCACCGTGATTTAATGATACCCGTTCACTACTGAAATGATGGATCCAATAGTTTTATCCTTCACTACTGGAAGTATCACTGAAACCAATAGTGAGCATCTTCAGTAGTTCAAATTTAGTCAATAGTTCGATCCATCACTATTGAAAGAATCACTAGAACCAATAGTAAGCATCCCCAGGTAGCACACACGCGCATCGGCTTACTTTGGCCTTCTACTCGACTGAAAGATGACTAACAGTCGACGAATGTCCGCTTTGCAGTCAATCTGAAGACATTGACAAAAAGACGACTAACAGACTTTGATTGGTCGTCTTTTTGTCAATGTCTTCAGATTGACTGCAAAGCGGACATTCGTCGACTGTTAGTCGTCTTTCAGTCGATTAGAAGGCCAAAATAAGCAGATGCCCGTGTGTGCTACCTGGGATCTTCAGTAGTTCAAATTTAGTCAATAGTTTGATCCTTCGCTACTGAAAGGATTACTGGAACCAATAGTAAACGTCTTCAGTAGTTCCCTGTGACTGCACAGGTTTAATAGTTACTCCATAATTACTACTGACTGAACTATTGAATATCCACTCGAACTATTGGAATTTTCGAACAACTACTGAGTGCTTCAATAGTTTTGTCAGCTACTACTGAGAGCTTCAATAGTTTTTTTCCATACGGGTAGTAAGCTGGTTGAGAATTAAGGCCGACGCCCACTACACCGCACCGAACCGCACCGCTCGGCACCGCACCGAAGCGATCCGCATCGAATTTTATTTTTCACATGCTTTTTTATGAGTGGGCTCACCTACGGGGATCGTGAGCAGTGTACAGTCACTCACACGCAGCGCGGACCAATCACAGCTATGTGTGAGCGATCGTGGCGCCTGTAGGTGAGGCGAACACGGGACACGAAAAGTCTGTGTCGCCGGCATTACTCGGATGTATTATATGTTGCATAAAATGAGGGGCAGTACGTTAATAACTCGTAATTTCTGATAGTCCGCACTGAATATCTTATTTTATTTTATTTATCCTTCATTGACTTATCACCCTTGCGGGCATGCAGTCGAAAACAGAATATCTTTCGTTTTTGAATGTACGAGTTCATTATGATAGTATCAATACCGCATATACTATGATATTCTGCGTTTTTGCACTTGAATGCTACGGTGGAGGACCTATGAGTGCCAGTGAGATAGGTATACGTAGATATTCGTCAACTTAATACTTAATACTTATCTCACTTGCACTCGAATAACTCCTATGTTGCGCTTTCACAAGAAGACATGGTAAGCAATATTCATTACCACACTTATACTGAAGGTCTATGGCAGGCATGTTCACTAGTTGCGGCAATCTTCAGAAAATATTTTCAACGAATGATTTCTTTTTCTGAATATTTAAAGAAAATTTAATTATATTTCTTACTGCAGCCAATATTTTCGCTTATGACTATAAAATCGCATCCACTTGTGATTATACTGCTTCTATCTATCTATTTTTCATGAAATGTATTACCGTCAATGTCCCGGTTAGTGCCACTGTCCCGGTAGATGCCACTTCCAGCACATTTTCAGGTCTATCAATGTCAAATCATTTTCAAATCCAAACTGCTCCCCATGAATATTTAGAATGATCTTTCCTGCCATATATCCACAAAATTTATGAAGATTCAATGATAGCAAGTATTTATTATTTAACCGTCAAGTGTGATGGGCGCGCTGAACTCACTCAAATGGCTAAGGCTCTCTGAGAGATGTTAGAGTGCACAGTTTTGTTTTCGTTCGATTACTCAAAAATGTAAGTATTAAGTCAATTAAAACTCATATGTATCTGTTGGAAATTACTTGTTTTTTCGAATAGAATTGTGAAAAATCAATTGAATGCTATTTTTAACCCGAAAAAACTGGTGGCAACGACTGACACCTCCAAACGCACCCTTGTGCCAGTGAATGCCACTCGTTTCCCTAACCTTCAAATCTCTGAATTCCTGGCAAAATATAAGTCTCACTACCTACTTATTTCAAACAGAATGTTGATTAATTTGTCTTCGTAAGAAACGTAAAAAAAAAAAAAAAAAAACTTCTTACCGCGCGGGTGATACGAAAGATTTCATACTAACCTTATCGGCTCGCCATATACCTCTACGTGTATAAAAAGCAAATTCAAAAATTAACTAATAAACTGGAAATTTTGGCCGTAAGCATTTTATTTATCTATCTTTCGATGATAAACTTTCAAAGATTTCCTAATGTTTACATTTGGGTGCCCAACCTCCTTAATAAAACCGAAGATGAGAGCACTGACGTTGAGGTTAAGACGGCTGCGCCGATGCTAAAAACAGCCTAAGGATAATATTATTTATTATGTTTTTCATTTTTTAACATGTAATTTGATAAATACGTTGTATTGTTCATAGTATTATTGCCAAAATAAATGAATAAACCAGCATTGTCATCCTCTGACAAGTATTCAAACCGATTTGACGATCTAGTGGCACTAACTGACCCCGCACGTGGCAGAAACTGGCACATACCGTTTGGAGGGTGGCATAAACCGGGACAGGGAAGGGGTTATCTTTAAAATTAAATTTCAATTCATTCTTACATTTTCGTAAAGGAATGATGTATAGAATTTGAAGAAAAAACTATTTACTTGCCCCCTATCTCCTCCAAATTCAACCTGACATAAAAAGAATACATTATCCAGGTAAAAATACTACAGCATTGGGCTCTTGGTGGCACTAACCGGGACATTGACGGTATTCAATTTCTGTATGATTGCAATATTCTTTAGTATCCCGCGTGAAAAAAAATTTATCAAAGTATATATGCCAATATATATCTTGAAATTCGAATATATAACACATACATTTATCATATATCAGTATATATCACATATGTTCATTGCATACATCTAGCTGATATATGACGAAGATCTATGCATTGGATACATGCAACATATATTTTGTATTATATCCTACATATATGCGACATACATGTAGCGGATACTCCGGTGCCACTATGCATTGGACACATGCAACATATATTTTGTATTATATCCTACATATATGCGACATATATGTAGCGGATACTTCGGTGCCACTATGCATTGGACACATGCAACATATATTTTGTATTATATCCTACATATATGCGACATACATGTAACGGATACTTCGGTGCCACTATGCATTGGACACATGCAACATATATTTTGTATTATATCCTACATATATGCGACATACATGTAGCGGATACTTCGGTGCCTCTAAGGTGAACAGCCGGTTTTTGTCGAATAATAATCCAATTACCGGCCAATCAAATAGCGTTTCTTACTTTTAATCATTGAAGATATCCCCCTTTGTACATGGAATATTTAGAATAGAAATTGACCGGTGAATAGTGCGGCACGCGTCTCAGTGGCTCCGCAGTGACAGTGCTAGACGGTATTGACTAGCGACGAGAGACACCGAATTGTGAATCCTGCTCACCATGTAAGTATGAAACGACATAAAAATGGTGTCAACATCTTCAGCAGAAACCAGACTATCGGTGAGATAAGAAATGATTCAACTTTTGGTCAGGTATTTGTTCCAATTCGCGGGGTTAATAAGTACGTCACCTAATTGAGGTTATGTCGCTGTTGTAGACCCTCGATTCGTCACCTGTTCGGAAGTGTGAGAAAGTGGGTAAACCCATGGGTCACAAACTGCGGCATGGAGGTCATGAATCGGGTACACGCAGGGGTCACAAACTACAGCAATGGTGTTTCTCTAGTGTCATGAACCCCGGCCGCAGAATAGCGCTATTATTAAAACCAGGATTTCATCAATAAATCTTTATTGTTTCACTTTTACAATAGGTGACTCTCATTCGGAGGACTTTGATGCGTGTTGAAACCTTTACTTTTCTGTTTGACTATCACGCGTGACTAAATAGTAGAAATCCGACCCCGCCGCTCTTAAAGTGTCACTAACTGGGCCGTTTACCTTATGCGTTGGATAGATGCAACATATATTTTGTATTATATCCTACATATATATGCGACATACATGTAGCGGATACTTCGGTGCCACTGTACATTGGACTATCCTATTTGTTTCAATTGAATTATTATAAAGAATATGAGGGCGAATGTGCAACCTACTTGATTGTCTCTTAAATCCATTTATAAAAAATATATGATATGTATAATACATGTGACTGTACAGGGTGATTCGGAATTCGTGACGAATCTCTTGACGGGTTGATCCTGGTCAAAATTGGGATCGAAGGTTTCTTACCCATTTTTCTGAAAAATGATTCTTCGCCTTGGAAATTGTTTTTTCCGACAAATAATTTTTTTTATAACAATTTTTTTTTATTCTTTCTTCTATATCATTTTTCAATTTTAAAGAATCACATATGATGCCAATGAGTTTTTTTCTTTGATATTAAAGAGATATCTCAGTGAAAGTTTCTTATTTGGTAAAAGATGTCAAAAAAATGTGTTATGGTTCCACGGAAAAAAATCATTTTTCAGAAAAATGGCTAAGGAAGTTTCGATCCCAATTTTGACAAGGATCAACCCCTCAAGAGATTCGTCACGAATTCTAAATCATCCTGTATATTTATTATTATAAACATATACTAACTAATAATATAATATATATTATATAATAAAATGAAAAAATATAACAAAAATAACTATATATATATATATATATATCGATGGACTAATTCCATAGGGGCGTAAGCGACAAAAAAATATTTTTTTTCCGGATATGCCCACAAGATTCTCCATTGTATGAAAAAGATTTTGCCACTATAAAAACGGATTTTTTTTTTTTTTGCCGTTTACGCCCGTTTGGCATTAGGCCATCGATATATATATTATAACTATGCATATATCCGAGCATATCTATATCATACATTAATAGCATACATATAACATACATCTCTATATATATATTTCATAGACTGATAGCGGCAAAAATGGAAGAATATTATATATATATTAAATATATTTGTGTATGCATATGCTTTATATGCTGCATATAAAAGACATACTTTTTTCGGATATATTTTAAATGTATTTATTTCCGCGCGGGATTCTTTTGTATTCTATAGATTATATAACAAGGTTGAGCAAAATTCTAATTACTGCATCATCAATTGCGAATTGCAAACTTTTTTAGATTCATTAAATTCGCTAGGATATCTTGTATCGATAGCATACACGGAAAGATTAGAACCCGACTGGTTCGTGTTCTGCACCAGACTCAGTCGTGTGCAAGAAAAAAATGGAAGAAAAATGAGTTTGCACCAGACTGAGTCGTGTGCGCACACGACTCAGTCGGGTTCCACACCATAATCAATCGGGTGCTGCACCAGAATCCGTGCACAGTAACCAGTCTGGTGCCGCACACGAGTCATTCGTGTGCGCATACGAATGAGTAATGTTTCTAAAATATTTCAGCCAAAAATTTTATAGCACATGACTGACTAATGTTTGTCACACGATTGGTTCTGGTTTCGCACCGTAGCCAGTCAGGTGCTGCACACGACTCAGTCTCACAAAGCTAACACAACACATCATACAAACAACCATGAAAAAATTCGTAATACTAATACACTTACCTGAGATTTTAAAGTCCTTACGAATATTCACTATAATTATATATATATAATTATTATATCGCGTCCCTAATGCCATAAAGGCATATCTTCGTTATAGGCCTTTATGGCATACTAATGCTAAAAAGGCATATAGTTTTTTCAAAATTCGCCTATCGCTTTGAAAACATGAAAAACGCATAGAAAGTTAAAAAAAAAAAATCAGTTTTCCTAATGCCAAAAAGGCCTATGTCCCAAAAGATATGCCTTTTTGGCATTAGTTTTTTTATTTTTTTTTAGAAAATTCGTTTCAAGTTATTCTGAAGCGATTGGGCGAATAAAAAAATTTATATGCCTTTATGGCTCTTAGGTAGCATCTACATGAAATATACAGCGTATGCCTTTATGGCATTAGGGACGCGATATATATCTACATAAATAATTTAAAACTTATTAAAAGTTTATGTGACATGTCACGTAGACGACATACGTGAATAACGTTGAGGTTAGGAGGTTATGCGCAGTAATCGCTCGTCTCAGACCAGACTGAGTCGTGTGCAGCACCTGACTGGTTACGGTGCGAAACCAGAACCAATCGTGTGACAAACATTAGTCAGTCATGTGCTATAAAATTTTTGGCTGAAATATTTTAGAAACATTACTCATTCGTATGCGCACACGAATGACTCGTGTGCGGCACCAGACTGGTTACTGTGCACGGATTCTGGTGCAGCACCCGATTGATTATGGTGTGGAACCCGACTGAGTCGTGTGCGCACACGACTCAGTCTGGTGCAAACTCATTTTTCTTCCATTTTTTTCTTGCACACGACTGAGTCTGGTGCAGAACACGAACCAGTCGGGTTCTAATCTTTCCGTGTACCGCATAAGTAAACCATTTTCCTAATTTTTAAGGTTTTTTTTTTCGTATTCATAAATTTAGATTACAGTGCGCGTTCGCTAGTCGAGTTGTTTTGGTCTCACATTTTCTTAAACGATGAACATGACTCGTGCAATGAACAAATACAACATATTTGAAAAGAAATGTTCATAGAATTAAACTGTATAGATATTATTGTTGTTTTTATTCCAGAATTTCACAAATATCATTACAATTCATGTCCTTTAATGAATATATTTTAATAAATATATTTTCCGAGCCCAGGCTTCGAAAACGCGAATCCAAATGCACGGCGTCAATTCAAATTCAATTCAGCACACATTAAAATAATTAATTAATATTTAATTTTTTTTTTTTTTCGTTAATTGCATACCACTGAAGGGTGCAAATCTTGCACAGTTTATAAAATCTATAGATATGGGGGAACGCGAGGCAAAACGGGCACCAAATCCAAAAAAAAAATGTAGTCGGTAATGATTTTTTACAAAATACGGTGATGTATTTTGGATCAATAATGACAAAAAAAAAAAAAAAAATCAAAACATGGAAAAATTGATCAAAATTGACAAATTTTTTGTGTCATTATTGATCCAAAATATGTCACCATATGTTATGAAAAATCATTTCCGACTACATTATTATTTTATTTTTTTTTGATTTGGTGCCCGTTTTGCCACGCGTTTCCCTATACTGGGAGTATTCGTGGAAACGCTTCATAGGAAAGTAAAAACGCCTGCATGCAGGTAAAACCTTATCGTTTGATGTTTGAGTTGCATGTATGCAAGCGTCCTATGAAGCGTTTCCACGAAAACTCCCGGTATACATAGATTTCAACCGTATTGGCAAATGAGTCGCGCGAAACAACTGAGAAAATTAAAAATAAACAAAATCACGTGTCATAGTAACTTTAATTGAATCTGCATGGTCGAATTCTTTCCAACGTTATTATATAAACTGAAACTTATACTAATAATCTGTATTGTGCATTAATTGCAAAATAAAAAAAAATATGGACGAAGAAACACTGATTCTCATTGTCCAAAAGTACACAGCGATTTACGACATGTCTGATTCTAGGTATTGTAATCAGCAAATCAAAGACAATTGTTGGCAAGACATTTCGAAAGCAATGAAAATACCAGGTAATCATTACTTGAATACATTATGTGCCGTTATTTTTAAATTGAAAACATATAAAATATAGGTAAGCACCAATATCAATATTATGTTCAACGGTAACGTGAACGTCAATCGGACTGATTACAATTTACAAAAATAATAAAACATTGAATACCCATCGAAGTGAATCCATACGGGATCTTATATTTCAACACTATTATAAAGTTAATAATGATAAAAAAAAAAAAAAAAATTCGAAAATATTATAATACTCATAAATATTATGATATTTATGAATATTTTAATTATTATCAAAATGTCAGCCTGATGAAACGCTAAAAAATATCAATGAAATGTGTTTCACAAGATTACTCTTTGATAAATTTTGAAAAATCAAAAAACTCATTCATAATTGAAATTACATTATTCCGAAATTCTACCGCGTCGTACTATTTCCGTTTGCCACGGTACCGAACCCTCTGCTGAACTGAAGTATTTCCTGAAATCGTCCCTAATCGACATAGCCTCTGCCGTTACGTGATTAGAAACATTAGTCACATCTTGTAGCATTTCATCTGTATTGTTCGACTTATTTACAGTTATTGGGTGTATATCTCCAATTAAAAAGTTATGCAGACAACATGTGGCAAGAACGACGTTGTCTACGTTCTCTACTTTCAATTTAATTCTTCTTTGATAAATCCTAAACTTTTGAGTAAGAATGCCGAACGCGTTTTCGGAAATTCGACGTGCACGTGACAATCTGTAATTAAAATTTTTTTTTGATTCATCGTTCCGTAATTGATTACCTGGATAAGGACGCATGATATTCTTTTGTAGAGGAAACGCCTCGTCACCGATGATAACATGTGGTACCAATTTCACACTACCCGGCAGAGGCTTGTCGCTTGGGAGGTGCAATTTACCTCCGTTCAAAGCTTTTCCCAATTCACTACTCGCTAAAATTCCTCCGTCACTGTTTTTCCCATATGCACCGACATCCACGAAAATAAATTTATAATTTGCATCTACCAATGCCATGAGCACGACGCTAAATGTTTTTTTATAGTTGAAATATAAAGATCCCGAATTGGATGGCGCCTCGATTGTGATGTGCTTTCCGTCAAGAGCACCAATACAATTTGGGAAATTCCAGCGCGTGTTAAACTTTTGTTCGATTTGTGCCCACATCTCAGTGGTCGGTACGGGGAGCACTATCGGAGCAAGCCGTATCCAAATAAATTTTTCTTAACACATGCACCCAAAGTCCTCTTTTGCGCACCGTTTACGCGCACCCAAAGCAGACTTTTGCACACCGGTACGCCAAAGCCCGCTTGGGTGCCCGCAGACGGCACACAGACGAGGACCTTGCGTTACATGTGTCGAGAAAAATAGTGTTCGATACACGAGCCCAAAGCAGCAATCGCTTATACTTGTGTGAAGGCGCTTCACTCGCTACCTTCGGCTCGCCTTCTGCTCGCCTTCTGCTCGCCTTCGGGCTCGTTCGGGCCTTCACACTCGTACGCGCTTTGCTGCTTTTGCGCTCTTATATCGAAAAGTACTATGCACGTCTCATGTACAATATTTCGCACGGTGGTGTACCCCAGCCGGTAACTGAGAGCTATTGTCTTCATCGAATCGCCAGTAGCCAGAAATCTATAATAAATACGAAATTGTAAATATTCAATAAAGTTAAAAATATACTATGAAGTCACCATTTAATGAACGCACTTCGTCATAAAAAGTTGTATCAAGATTCGCGTCATGATCGATCATAAGTTTCTAAACACTGGTTATTTAAAATAAAGAATTCGAAATTTTATAGCGGAAGATTGTAAAGAAGCGTGGCGTAAATTGCGAGACGGTTATCGAAAGGCAATAAACCCAGATAGCACAGAGACGTCTTAAGGACATCCATAGGACGTCTGAAATTTTTTGAGACATCTTAGGAAAGTGTCTTTCAGATGTCTCTGAGACGTCTAAAAGTCGTCTGATGCGTCGAATTTAGACGTCTCAATGTCGTCTCACGAAAGACGTCTTAATTCCGTCTGAATGAAGACCGCTTAAAGCGTGCACTCCAAATGTGCACTCCACATGCCCAAATTGAGGTTGGAAGAATTTGAATGCAAAGAGAATTTTCAACCATAATTATTGATTAAAATCAGACTCCATTTTAGTAAAATCAGAATTCACTATTTATTTGAATATCGATATAATCTTATACGAATAAAATACCATTTTTTTTTTTTTTTTTTTAACAATAATAATATCTTCTAATAGTTCTCATTGATAACTGTATTGTGTACATGACTTATTTTACTCATTCAAGATTATCTAAATAGTTCAGAAACACGAGTGTAACTGTATAGTGTATACTTATCATCTAATTGAGCATTAAAATCTTATTGTAAATCCATTTAATTGTGTATTTGATTTTTTGTATTTAATTTAATTACACAATATTGTAATATGACAGTTCATTGTAACCTACGACGTGACAGCTACCACTACGTCGTCTATTATCAGTCACAGACGTATAAAATATCGATAGATCGCTTGTCCGTGGTCGTCCGGCAGCGTTGTCATTTGCGAAAAAAAAATAATTGTGCCGCCATTAGACTGACCACTATCCACAGAACATCTCTGATTTTCGGAACGATATCAAACAATGTAAACACGTGCCGGCCTGCTTGACGAATCTAACCTCAATCTGGCAGCATGCAGTTGCAGTGACCGGCCCATACATACGATTCGAGTTTGTAAAAATATTCAACGGATAATAATATATATTATACTTACGTTTGACTACAGCTAGTTATTGGAGATTTATTTATATGAAGCAAATTCTTCTATGTCTTGAATGAATTAGTCTCACTTGGTAGTATGGCAGTACACGAAACTATGCAGAGGATTGTAATGTGCGCGGACCACGCGGAAATGCGCGCGAAATAATGGCTGGCTTCAATTCGCACGACGGTGCTGCCATCTGCGATTTTACGTAGATTGGCTTACATCAAGACGTCTGATGAAAAAGTCTAATTCAAGACGGCTTTCCGACCATCGTTATTGAGACGTCTTAAATACGACGTCTTGAGGTCGTCTTGCCGGGTATATCTTAAGACGTCTTGAAAATGACGTCACGAAGACGTCCTTTGGACACATGTGCTATCTGGGAACGCAAGGAAGTCGAAGAGCGGACAAGCAGCTCAAAAAAAGAGGCCATGGAAATTTGAAAAGCAGATGAGTTTCCTTGCACCGCACTTGGTCGAAAGAAGTACTCATTCTAATTTCGACGAAACACAGAGCACATCCACCGATTCAATGCCGTATAGTCTAGATGACAATACAGTCAAACCTCGGTCCCTGTCCCCTCAGTCCCTGTCTAGCTTCAGTCCCTGTCCAATCCGTTGCTTCAGTCCCTGTCCGCCGTCCCAGTGCCGTATTGACGTTGATGCTTCGTGACTTAGGTTAGGTTGTGATGCCCCGGGGCGTAAGATCAATTGTTACGGCCCTGAAACTCTTTCGTGATTGGCCGAGCGACTCTCTCAACAGTAAGCTGTTTCTTGGACAGGGACTGAAACCTCCGGTCCCGAGGATGGACAAGGACCGAGGTTTGACTGTACTCCACAAACAATATCTGACAGAGACACTGAAGACGAAGATATAAATACAATTCACGATGAACATATCAAAAGTAAGAATAATTCATTCATAAATTCTTCGATGGTCGTGAATGTCGCATCTCTTTTGAATTTTCATCTACGTGTCAACGTGATATTTGATTTATAGGTCCAGGTCAACGGGCAGAAATTGAACATGAAAAAAATTCAAGGAAAAGACCATCAAAAAATACCAACGACGAATCAACGGATGTGTCAAACTTTATAGTAGGATATTTAAAGAACAAATCCAAGAAGGCAGTTGAAAACGTAGTTGGAGAATCGTCACAATTAACAAGATTCTTTCTGAACATGGCCGAGACGGTTGAAGATTTTCCGAAAAAATACCAAATTGAAATAAAATCTCAAGTTTTTGAATTAATTACGAAATATGAAAAAAAAGTACATACAGAATCAGAAACAGCAAGAATGGAATTAGACGCATCTATATCACTGCCAGTATTTTCGTCATTGTGAATTGTTCTTTTTTTAATCGGTCGATGTGCTCTGTGATTTGTCAAAATTAGAATGAGTAGGGGAGAGAGGTCATGAATGGGACACTTTTTATAAATGTGTAGTTTTTTCATTTTCAACAAAGCACACATATTTTTAACTTGTAACACACTCAACTCTGGCTCTTTGTGAATGAAGTTCGGGACATGAAAATATAATTTTTTCAACATGTGCATGTAATAGGCCCTTTTTCTTGCATGTAAAACGAATAGAAAATCGCCCATTTCTAGCGTCGACTTCATTACCTCCCTTACCATATATATTAATATATATATTAATATATATATTGTAACGTAGTTTTTTTTAATAGGCGAGGAAAACCTAAAATTTTACTCCGCTGCAATTCGGCACTCTTCCGTGTTAATGATTAAACTTACTGAATGTTGGGCGCCAGACGCTCCTGCGTCATTTCGATACGATACCATAAGACAAATTAAATAAAGCCAAAAATCTACGGAAATGCGACGAGCGATAACTCGACTTGCTCAGATAACAAAGCCTTAGATAGAGGGGCAGGGTACACCATAAAAACAATATTATTTCATTGAGAATATTTGAGAGCACATCAATCAATTATTTATTAATTAAATTAGATAATTTAACGAGATCAGTACAGAATTATGAGTTTTATACGACAGTTTGTTACGATAACTATTTATTCACGATAGAATTTACCTAATTACGATACGATTGACCCGAGGATGTGTCAGAGTTGACTCGATATAAAATTAATTATTTAGACTCCAGACTTGGTATCACAGAGCGATACATCGTACCCAAATGCAAAGTTATTCATAACCCATCCTTAAATCAACGTATTAAGCTTGAGATATTAAATTATGAAAATCGGTAACAAACTCTACAGATTCCCTGTTAATTAATTAGCTACGCTTAGCTATTCGATTTACGATAATTCGAGATCTACTGCTAAATAGAGACCACACGGTCATTCGAAAGACGCGAATCACAAGTTCAACGATAACAGATTAATTCGGAATATTATTGGTTCTTTAACTGAATTCTGCCGATACTAAATCGATAGTTACGATACTAAATTATCCAAAAGATTTTAACTTTACTGAACCGTACTTGATTCTACAGACGATAATAAATTATATGACAGAATTGTACTTTACTTAATAAGTGACTCAATATTAACAGACTTAATTATAACAAAATTAACGACAACGAACTAAACTATAGTAAACTATACAATAACGCGAGGCTAAGCCTACGCGGCTATCTTCGCTCAGGGTACTCCAGGAAAGGTAATTTTCTACAGTATTTCATGCACAATATTATAACATACTAAATCAGAAATATAAGCCATACGAGAAGCGATAGGTAATTATCAATCGATAATAAGCAATAAATTATAGCCAAAAAGCACTAAAAGATCTACGTAACTCAGCCAGACTCGAGGTTGTTCGATAAATTAATAGACCAAAGACAAAAGACGAGCCTCTTAGCTCAATAGACAAAAACGAGCTTCATAGCCCAATAACCAAATTAATTAACCATACTTTTATCAGAACGACCTCGTGCCTTCACAGAAAGAATCAAGACCTTACCTTAAGTTGTTCAACCAGATACACAACACTATTTTATATGATACTTTAACGATATTTCACAATAATATAGTAATATTCGAGATAGCGATAGTAGATACGATAGTTGATACGATAGTTGATACGATAGTAGATACGATAGTAGATACGATAGTAGATACGATAGTCGATAGCGATAGCTGCGTGTCGTAGAACAGAGCGAAGAATAGGCAGATTTGCGGTTGTACCCGCTTTATATAGGCCATATTTTCTATCGGCAGCTCATCCCTCAGATTAAGCGAGATCACGTGTCATTCTGACACGCTAATTGGTCCGCGTAACGACAGGTGCGTCGAACGTAAGTTGGAGACATCTACCTCACCCCTGCCGCTGCTAATACCGCTCCTAGTACCGCCGTCCCTTGGAATCCCCGGGCGCTGGACTCACATGAAGTCTAGCTCGCCCGGCTACCCGATATTTCTTCTAAGGCCTGACACCATTGGTCGATCCACTAGAAGATTGGTGGTAGATTCGTGTTTAGCATACTAAGGGCCTTACTCACGGAAGAATTCGTTAGGTCGGAGCTGATCCGGGGGTTTTCTTGACCAACCACGGTCGCGATTACAGATTCGGAGTCAGTCGTTGATGGTAGCTGCACTTCGCTGCGATAGTGCATTTTCTTACAGGCGGTAGCATCTCCGGATGACGGGAGGATTTCATCGTGCTCCTCGCACATCCCTGTACGCCGTTCATCCGGTAGTTTTGAGGCGGTAGACTCCCCACTTGAGAGGAGGCGCTGACCTTGGGATCCCTATGGACCACCATATGATGTGCGCGCCGACAGTGTCGTCCTTGACGATATTTGAGATTTCCTTACATTCGTTAGTCATCGTCCCATCGGTAGTTCCCATGATACCAGACGTCTCGTGGAGTATCGATCTCGAGATTACATATTTTACAAAAATAAAAGAGTGTTAGTTAATCCTAATTAATTTCCCTAAATTTTCCTTTTCCTGGAGACCCTGTCTACGTCACGCATCATCGTAATCTCGATAGTATCGCCATGTGACGAGGGATTATAAAATACCACGTCACAACTCTTCCCTCCCGGAAAAAGGCTGACAAAGCCGTGATGCTTTAAGTGAGACACGAGTTTTTTTTTTTTAATATCAGCTACTAGAGACGATAGTGAAACTCGTAACTGGCGAGTACGTAGAGCGATAGTTTGGCTGAATCTTAATACGCGAATTTTCTGGAGATATCCTAAGCGATAGATTTACTATTTTTACCAAAGCTTTTTACCAGAGATTCTTAACTAAACTAAACTGAACTAAACTAGACTGAACTAGACTAGAACAAACAAAACTAAACTAAACTAGACTAAAGTATTAACAAAAGGTCGTGCGAAGCACGCGAAACAAAACAAAAAAGGTTTCCTTTTCGATAGAACGCGTGAGTTTTTCCGCGAACGGGCGATAGATCGCGCGGATCTTCGGATAGAACGATGGTTAAAGGATTTTGGTACTCTTGATTAACTATGTTATTTTGACTCATGAAGATAGTGCCTGGTGGTTAAATAATATAATTTTTGGTAGTGCCTGGGGATTAGGTGAGTGGGATGGTTAAATCATACGAGGTAGAAACAGATTAGGTTACTTTCTCTTCTTTTTATTTTAAAGTAGCGACATGAGATATGGTAATAGTGGTGATAGATGAATTATAAGTCTTTTAATAATCAGAAATTAAAATTGGGCGACTTAATAGGTAAATTATAATAACTCTCCTAATTGTGGCAAATCAAAACTTGGTCCGGTATGATAGATAAATTATACTAGTTTCGTGGTTCTAGACAGCAGAAATAAAAAGAAAAATGATTTAGGTACAACAGGTAGATTAGAATAGTTTTTTCTAATTATCAAAAATTAAAATGATTTGAAGGATAATAGATGACTCATTGGTTGTAAATGGTCTTAACAAAAGATTTCTCTCATTTAAGAAAGGAAAAGAAAAACGTAAGCTAGTAAGTCACGGCAGGTGAGGTTACATGTAAGCATGTATAAGTGAAAATAGATTATAAGTAGTAGGTTAGATGTAAAGTTAAGTCACGATAGATAGATCGCACGATAGTGGGTTTTCGATAGTTATCCCGAGTGGGGTTTCTTTGGGTCCCAGGCTGGCGGAGCAGGGGTTGTAGCGCGTATGGGATGGGTCGGTAGACCACCGGTACGGCGGTGATTTATCGTGGTTACCCATATTTTACTACAGGTAGGACATTCAGCCTTGGTAACGCCATGCTTTCCACACTTAAAACAATGTTTCTCCAGGGGATGAGGGCACTGGGTGGATTGGTGACCTATGGTACGACAGTTCCAGCAGGGGGCCATGACGGGGGGTGTATAGTGCGAGACTCGGGTTACTGGGGGACGTAGTCTCAGATGCGTCGTGGTGGACGTCAGTGTTGGTCTTGATATGGTGGAGATCGGGGGTGCGGTGCACTTTACGAACGGACCAGACCTTGATGTACCGGCCTTGGAAGTCGATGGTTGGGGTTGTACAGGTGGGGTAGACGTAGGAGTCGAGGGTGGTTCTCGGAACTGAGGTACTCGTGGCTGGAAGGGCATAAGGTCGGTCTGGGTGGAGTTGTCGCGTACTGTAGGCGGAGGTTTTGTCTGGGTAGCGGTAGAGAATCCAGATTTCGGTAGATCGCACTGGGTTTCCATTTCCGTGACTTCCGGGGGGTCGCGGATGCAAGAGGGACCGGCGAACTGCCCTTGATAATTTTCGCGGTCTTCGGTGACCTCGGCACACGCGGCTATAATGTCAAGTTTCAGCTGTGGTTTTGCCGCACACATTAAATCTAATAGGTAGGCGTGACGCTGCAATCGGTCCCAGCCTCGGAGGGGTGTTGCAGTGGTTTCCTCGTCTGAGGACAGCACGACTGTCATCTCGTCATCCGACGAGTCCATAGTCCTTAGACTTGTTAGTCTGGGTGCGGGATGATAATGTCAGGTTAGTGTTGATGCAGTCGGTAGGTGATCAGCGATGGATGGTCAGCGATAGATGTCTGAGGGTCAAGGTACAGGGTTACGATATGGTTTTAGGTCTTTAGTATGCATTTTTCCTATCATTCGAGTACCTTCCAATTCTGATAATTCATATACACCAGGGGATAGGAGTCGGGATATACGATAGGGACCAGCGAATTTCGGTGCGAGCTTCGCTGCGAAGTTGTGCATAGCTGATGATAAAACGCGGTTACGCTTTAATACAAGATCGCCTATTTTGAATTCTTGTGCGCGTCGTCGTGAATCATAATACCGAGATTGTCTATTGAAAGCCGCTTCGAGACTTGTGGTTACCCATTCACGCAGGTGGTGCAATTTTTGCATTCGTTTTGACCACGCTTCGGTGGGTTGCACGTTTAAATTAGGAGGAGCAGCTGTTCGATCACGTAGGAAGTTAGTAGGTCTCGGCATGCGACCGAAATTTAAAAAGGCGGGACTTGTTTCCACGGAAGTGTGATACGCGGTATTATAGGCGAATCTAAAATCCGATAGATGTGAATCCCATTCTCTGTGATCCCTTTCCAAGAACGATATAATCATGGTTTTTAGAACTCTATTAACCCGTTCAACTGGATTAGCTTGAGGGTGATACGGGGGTGTAGTGGTGTGGACAATCCCGTATTTACCCGCGAGTTCTTTTATGGTTCGGTTGTTAAATTCGGTACCGTTGTCTGTAAGTAACACTTGTGGTGTTCCCCATCGCGAAAGAACAAGTTCTTCGAAAGCTTCGCTAATTCTTTGACCAGTGGCTTTTCTAAGCGCGCAACATTCTATCCATTTGGTAAAAAGATCTTGTATTACTAAAATGTACGCGAATCCCGATTTGCTGGGGGGAAAAGGACCCATTATATCGGCAGCGACAACGATCCAAGGTTGTTCAACTACTCGGCGTCCCATTAAACCGGCGGGAGCGGTTTGATTGACCTTGCAACGTTGACACGTAGGACAGTTTCTTACGTAGTTCGCAACATAGTAATACATCCCTGGCCAATAGTAATCGGTAGTAAGTCGTCGATAGGTTTTATCGATACCTAGGTGACCGGCTTGGGGTGCATCATGCGCTTCCCGAAGTGCATCAGCCTGTTGGTCTTCCGGCAAGACAAGTTTCCAGGCATTCAAATCGGGCATTACGGTATCAGTGATAGGATCAGTGCGTCGAAAATATAAATTGTCATTTTCAATTTTCCAATCGCGAAACCTTTGTGGGAACTCAACAATATTGCGTTTTCTTTGGTCGTACCACGAATCGGGAACAGGAGCGGGAGCTATAGCGGCAGCTACTGCTATTTCCGAATCGGTGGCGGTTTCAGGAATTCGAGAGAGAGCGTCAGGAACATAATTTAATGCACCTTTCCGATATACGATAGTATAATCGTATCCTAATAATTCGAGAGCCCATCGAGCTAATCTTCCGGTAGGATTTTTACGTTTGTGAAGCCATTGTAAACTACTATGATCGGTGATAACCGTGAAGTGATATCCTTCGATATACGCGCGAAATTTAGCGATAGCCCAAACTACAGCGAGACATTCTTGTTCAGTTACGGAATAACGACGTTCAGTTTCCGATAGGGTTTTACTCGCATAAGCAATCACACTTTCTACTTCGTCTTTTGTTTGTGTGAGGACAGCGCCAATGCCCACTGCACTTGCATCTGTCTGTAGGACGAACGGAAGACTGAAATCGGGACAAGTTAAGGTTGGCGCGCTCGTTAAATAATGTTTTACTTGTTCGAACGCGTGAATTTGCTCTTCTTCCCATATCCAAGATTGAGTTTTCTTTAATAAGCGCGTTAACGGTTCGGTAATACTGGCGAAGTTCGGAAGGAACCGACGATACCATGAAGCCATGCCTAAAAAACGGCGTAATTGTTTGATTGTCCGCGGTGCAGGATATTCAATAACGGGAGTGATTTTATCGGGATCTACTTGTAGTCCATTTTCATTTACTATAAAACCGAGATATTTAACTTGAGAGCAACAGAATTCGCTTTTTTCGCGATTGATAGTTAAACCAGCTTTATGAATAGTTTTTAAGACGCGTTTTAGCCATTCAAGATGTTCTTCAAAAGTTTTTGTTGCGATAATAATATCGTCGAGATAAGCAAAGGCGTAGGGATCCATTTCCGGTCCGATCAGCTGATCTAATAATCGCTGGAATGTCGCGGGAGCGCCTGTTAATCCGAAAGGCATCCGCGTAAAATGGAAAAGTCCTTTTCCAGGTACTATAAAAGCTGTAATCTCACGACTCTCGAGGGTTAACGGAATTTGAAAATACGCTTGACTTAAATCGATAGTGGAAATAAAACGTGCCGATCGAAGTTTGTCTAAAATACTATCCATACGCGGTAGTGGATAAGCATCCTTTTTTGAAATACTATTTACTTGTCTGAAATCAATACACAATCGATAGGATCCGTTTGGTTTTTTAACCATGACGATAGGACTCGCCCATTCGCTACGGGATGGTTCAATTATTCCAGCTGATAGTAATTTATCAACTTCAGCATCGATAGCTTCTTGTATTTTGGGAGATACGCGATAAGATCGTTGTCGAACCGCGGGGTGATCTCCGACGTCAATACGATGGGATGTTAAATTGGTAATCCCGATCTGATCGGAAGCTGGTGGTATTTCGATATCTAACAGGGTTTTTAATTGAACAGATTGTTCTTCCGAAAGTAATAAAAGACCATTACACGTAGTTAGATTGGAGCGGGTGTTACCGACAAAATCAAACATCTCATTCGGATTATCTTTAAAACACCACGTCAGTTCATCAAAGTCAGCTATGATTTTACAGGTGTGAATAAAATCTAAACCAAGGATGCAGGCGAAGTGCAATCCGGGTATAAAATGTGCTTCAATCTCGAAAGTTCGATCGTTTAATTCGATCGGTAGGGCGACTTTGTGTGCTACGCTAGCTGTTTTACCGGCCGCGGTGATAACGTAGTCAGCTTGTGATTCTGTGAGCGGTAGATTTAAAGATTCGATTAACGGGTTTAATTTTGGACCAATGAAAGTGCGAGAGGATCCGCTGTCAAATAGAGCTTTAATTTTATGTCCGAGTATCGTGAATTCGATAAATAATAACGGTAGGTCTCCTGAATTTCGATTTAAGCTATAAAGTGATAATTCCGGGGTTTGATTTGCGGGCTGAATTTGGGTTTCCGCGTTCGCCCTTACTGGCGGTTCCCTGGTTGGTTTCCCGAGCATCTAGGACACGTTATCTTAGTAACATCCGGTTTACCGCATTTAAAACAAAATTTTTTCTTGTCTACGGTACATTGAGGGAATCTATGCCCTGGTTGCCCGCAATTCCAGCATTTTCCTAGCCAAGAAGTGGTTTCGGCATTTCCTCCGGTAGGAGTGATGACGTTAGTGAAATCAAAGGGGTCGATAGGTGGTGTGGGTGCAACTGGTTCGCGTTTAGGAATATCCGGTCTTCTAGTATTGGTTTGTTTCGTATTTTGCGGTTTTTTCTTGACGTTATTATTAGCCGAGATAGCGGCGCTTACGAGGTCAGGGTCGTCCACCTCTAGACTACACGCCGTAAGGGGGTTTCGTGTTTGTTTTGTTGTGGAACGCGCTCCGCGATAGGCCAATTCCGGTAATAACGAATTTGCGGGTGTTGGAGGTGCTTGGTAGCGACCCGCGGTACCATACGTATTTTCAAAGCGTCTAGCGACTTCTTCTAGTCCGTCTAGATCGTATATTTCGTCGCGGCGAATTAGGACTTGATAACGCGGTAATAAATTACGATGCGCGTACTCAATTTGTTCTTCGTCACTCCAGGGGGGATATAGTCTATCAAAATATGCTCGCATATAGGTGATGTAATCTGCGACAGATTCCTGTTCACCTTGGGTTCGTCTACGTATTTCTTCCCTAAGGGCGTGTTGAAGGTCAGGGTTTCCGAAACGAATGCGCCAAGCATATTCAAACTGTTGCCAATTTTGCCAA
Source organism: Tenthredo mesomela (assembly GCA_943736025.1). NCBI lineage: Eukaryota > Metazoa > Arthropoda > Insecta > Hymenoptera > Tenthredinidae > Tenthredo > Tenthredo mesomela. Next base: position 7,684,291 of record OX031021.1, read on the forward strand.
CAATGACGTTTCGATCTGAACCAATACATTGCGACACCGGTTAGAAAAAATGGTATACTATTCAAAATATCTTCATCGCGAATATTAATCAAAAGTCGCCCTTCTTGGATTTTCGATAGAAAGGCTTCGGCATCCTCGTCGCGATCACCTGAGAAGGAAAGCCTCCACTTACGCATAACATCGTAAGCAGCTGCAGGAGTCGGTACGCGAGTGTTAGATGATCTTGTATTGACATTCTGACGCGTCGCGTTAAATTGAGGGCGGAAGTTAGTTTGATCCATTCTCGACGTAAATGGTCGACCTTGCGGTGAAAGATTTGAAAAGGGCCGTTGTAAAGCGATAGCTCGTCCCTGCGATATATTGTGTGGTGACGCGATTTGTGAATGTACGTTATTGGTCGGTTGTTGATTCTCTTGAATATTATTATTTTCGGGAGTGTCATTTTCGAGGTTGGTATCTTCGAAATTGTCATCTTCGAGATTGTCATCTCCGGGATTCTGATCTTCGAACTCGTTATTTTCATGATTATTTTCGTGATTTGTGTCCATATGACTGGTTCCGGCACCATGCGCGGTATCGGACCGATTATCTACTGTTCGTTCATTTGAATGCGGTACTTGTTGACTTTCTTCGGCTACGGTTGGCGGTAGGCGCGACTCTACGGGGTTGAATGGGTTCGACATATTTCCGTATTTATTATGAAGTGCGCGTAGTAACCGATCACGTAATGTAAAAATAGTTCCGGTAGTTGGTACAGATAAACGATGTAATTCGAATTTTAATTCGTCAGCTGATAGAGAGTATACCCACGCGTCAATAGACGACGGTTGTGACATAGAGGTTTTGTAAACAAACGCTGAGCGTTAGTTCAACGGTTGTAGGTCAATATCACTGATTTGAAAAATAAGTGAGAGAGGTAAATATGACACAGGTCTTAAGCTTCGACGTAGTCAACAGCTTTTGTTCGATAGATCGACTTAATCCTTCTATGATAGTTAACAATAACACGGTTAACAACAACTTTTGTGTAACGGATTATTTTAATCTGGGTATTGTAATTATCAATAATATGGTCAATAATATCTTTTGTTCATCGGATTATTTTAATCCTGTGGCGATAGTTAATAATAGTCAGGTACGCGGTTAATCCTTCAACATTCGTTTTTCTCCTTTCTTTTGTTCGAGCGTGTTTGTTGCGATTTGTTAACGGTCCTATATTTGAAAATTGTTAAATTTTCCTGAATTTTTACGCGACTTTATCGCGATTTTTCTAAACTTTGATTGATGTATCTCAAGATATTAATTTCCTCTTTGGCGTGGCCCCACGTTGGGCGCCAATTTGTAACGTAGTTTTTTTTAATAGGCGAGGAAAACCTAAAATTTTACTCCGCTGCAATTCGGCACTCTTCCGTGTTAATGATTAAACTTACTGAATGTTGGGCGCCAGACGCTCCTGCGTCATTTCGATACGATACCATAAGACAAATTAAATAAAGCCAAAAATCTACGGAAATGCGACGAGCGATAACTCGACTTGCTCAGATAACAAAGCCTTAGATAGAGGGGCAGGGTACACCATAAAAACAATATTATTTCATTGAGAATATTTGAGAGCACATCAATCAATTATTTATTAATTAAATTAGATAATTTAACGAGATCAGTACAGAATTATGAGTTTTATACGACAGTTTGTTACGATAACTATTTATTCACGATAGAATTTACCTAATTACGATACGATTGACCCGAGGATGTGTCAGAGTTGACTCGATATAAAATTAATTATTTAGACTCCAGACTTGGTATCACAGAGCGATACATCGTACCCAAATGCAAAGTTATTCATAACCCATCCTTAAATCAACGTATTAAGCTTGAGATATTAAATTATGAAAATCGGTAACAAACTCTACAGATTCCCTGTTAATTAATTAGCTACGCTTAGCTATTCGATTTACGATAATTCGAGATCTACTGCTAAATAGAGACCACACGGTCATTCGAAAGACGCGAATCACAAGTTCAACGATAACAGATTAATTCGGAATATTATTGGTTCTTTAACTGAATTCTGCCGATACTAAATCGATAGTTACGATACTAAATTATCCAAAAGATTTTAACTTTACTGAACCGTACTTGATTCTACAGACGATAATAAATTATATGACAGAATTGTACTTTACTTAATAAGTGACTCAATATTAACAGACTTAATTATAACAAAATTAACGACAACGAACTAAACTATAGTAAACTATACAATAACGCGAGGCTAAGCCTACGCGGCTATCTTCGCTCAGGGTACTCCAGGAAAGGTAATTTTCTACAGTATTTCATGCACAATATTATAACATACTAAATCAGAAATATAAGCCATACGAGAAGCGATAGGTAATTATCAATCGATAATAAGCAATAAATTATAGCCAAAAAGCACTAAAAGATCTACGTAACTCAGCCAGACTCGAGGTTGTTCGATAAATTAATAGACCAAAGACAAAAGACGAGCCTCTTAGCTCAATAGACAAAAACGAGCTTCATAGCCCAATAACCAAATTAATTAACCATACTTTTATCAGAACGACCTCGTGCCTTCACAGAAAGAATCAAGACCTTACCTTAAGTTGTTCAACCAGATACACAACACTATTTTATATGATACTTTAACGATATTTCACAATAATATAGTAATATTCGAGATAGCGATAGTAGATACGATAGTTGATACGATAGTTGATACGATAGTAGATACGATAGTAGATACGATAGTCGATAGCGATAGCTGCGTGTCGTAGAACAGAGCGAAGAATAGGCAGATTTGCGGTTGTACCCGCTTTATATAGGCCATATTTTCTATCGGCAGCTCATCCCTCAGATTAAGCGAGATCACGTGTCATTCTGACACGCTAATTGGTCCGCGTAACGACAGGTGCGTCGAACGTAAGTTGGAGACATCTACCTCACCCCTGCCGCTGCTAATACCGCTCCTAGTACCGCCGTCCCTTGGGATCCCCGGGCGCTGGACTCACATGAAGTCTAGCTCGCCCGGCTACCCGATATTTCTTCTAAGGCCTGACACCATTGGTCGATCCACTAGAAGATTGGTGGTAGATTCGTGTTTAGCATACTAAGGGCCTTACTCACGGAAGAATTCGTTAGGTCGGAGCTGATCCGGGGGTTTTCTTGACCAACCACGGTCGCGATTACAGATTCGGAGTCAGTCGTTGATGGTAGCTGCACTTCGCTGCGATAGTGCATTTTCTTACAGGCGGTAGCATCTCCGGATGACGGGAGGATTTCATCGTGCTCCTCGCACATCCCTGTACGCCGTTCATCCGGTAGTTTTGAGGCGGTAGACTCCCCACTTGAGAGGAGGCGCTGACCTTGGGATCCCTATGGACCACCATATGATGTGCGCGCCGACAGTGTCGTCCTTGACGATATTTGAGATTTCCTTACATTCGTTAGTCATCGTCCCATCGGTAGTTCCCATGATACCAGACGTCTCGTGGAGTATCGATCTCGAGATTACATATTTTACAAAAATAAAAGAGTGTTAGTTAATCCTAATTAATTTCCCTAAATTTTCCTTTTCCTGGAGACCCTGTCTACGTCACGCATCATCGTAATCTCGATAGTATCGCCATGTGACGAGGGATTATAAAATACCACGTCACAATATATATTAATATATATATTGTTACGTTTCGGTTCTTGAGCGTTACCTCCGGTAACGCGAACCGAGTGTAATTGTGAGTTCTTTGCTCGATTTTATATGTTCTAGACCTTTATATCAATAATTTAATGTTCCCTATTACGGACTTGAGTTGCCGTGCAACTAAAGCCGCCTCCCCACAGACCTGAACACGTAAACGCGCTAAGGCTGCACTTTACCCACCTAACCTTTTGATTTCAGTTATGTTAAAGTTAGTTTATTCCCAAATTTTCTAAACAATACAACCTGCTGTGCCAGACCTGAGTGTGTCAGAGACACCCTAAGGCTGTATTTAGCTTTGGTTGGTTATACAGACGAAGAAGAACCTGGAAATGGCGGATAAGGGATCTGCATAGACTTACTTTTAGATAATCAAGAAATTCGATTTATTTTAATTTTACCTAAACATGCGGTTGCAACCAATTCCTATATGATATTTACAATGATTGCTTACTTACTAAAATTTTAATATCGAAGACTATTTATTACTCGTTATTCGTTATTCGAATTTTGACAGGCTCGTATTTCAGTTATTTTATTTGATAATTTGATTTCATTTGACTATGAATACTTTGACTAAATAATATACTTTTTCCGAAGTTAATTTCTTCTATGATCTTTTGGAATTTATTTAATTTATGTTGATTCTCGCGAATAAAATAGAATAGAATTTATATTGAAGTGAAGCTACTAGTACACAAGGCGCTCTGCCTGTTGTGACTGATGAGAAAGAGTGTTGCGAGTCAACCCGGTGCTATACCGTAGAATTGCTATTTAATAGATGCGCGGTGAGTCAACCCGGTCGCTTTGCCCCTAGAATAGAAACTTATAGAAGGCCAAGTTCAGTGCTTTGATGTGGGGCAAAGTTTTATTGCAGTCAGCGCCAAATACCTTACCGTGGTTGATGGCAGTACTAAACAGTCCAAGGCGAAAATTGGCGGCAGAGCGGTTGAATTTCAAATAATGTTTAGTAATTCTCAAAAGGCATTTCGCAAAATAATAATAACTCTAGAAATCTGTTTAATAGGTTTTTATTATATTGATACTTCATACAGATAATGTACATTTATAAGCTCTGCTGTGGTAAGAGGTTTCATATGATATGATACTTTTTCATTGTGTATGCGTTATTATAATTAAGTGAATGTTATAATCATATAATTGAGTAATAAAGTCATTATAATTAAGTAAATATACATGCTCTTATACCTAACGCTATAGTACGATCTCTATATATATTGTTATACATTTTCAGATATAATGCATATTCGTGTATATGCGGGTCACTCCCGGTTCACTCGATTCAGCTCGACACAGATACTCACAGCCTAACTTTATAAATATGTTCACTATTCTAGACATTTTTATGAATAATGCTTTTTCAGATTTATCTTATTAAATATTTGTATTATCAACAATGGTGAAAGAACAACACAATCACAACACTTCACTTCTTCTTCTTCTTTTTCTTCTTCTTAAGTGGATATAACCCCTGAACACTTCACTTCAAGCAGCAGGTTGTAATTTAACAAACATGGCGGCGGTGTCCTCTGCGCCATTGTAAAATGGCCTGCGACTAGAGCGCCAAGAAGCTTGCCGGGGTTGATGGGAGTACTAAAACAGGGAACCGGTCATCCTATGCTAGATTCGAGGCCCTGGCTTTGCCGAAGATTGCTGCTGCTGAGAGCTGTGTCTCGATTTATATACTGTTTGTGACGTCATGCGACTTGTCGCTCTCGTCGAATATTCTAGATCGTTCGACGTCCGCAACGGTTGGCGTTCGAATTATTAACGGTCAGGCATAGGTCGCCTGATCCGTTACATTGCCCCCTTCGATTATTGGCTCTTCTGACAATCTTCGATTGTCGGCAGAACGATGATCGATTTGTCGATGTTCGGTGTTGATGCGGTGCGTGGTATAGTCGTGACTGTGACGTGGTTGTGCTCCGTGAAAAATTTATTTTTCCTTGTGTGCACACTGGATTTTTGGTGGTGCTTTTGAGATGTGCATCTCTGCCGGTGCTCATGGATCTCCTCCTCTTCAAAAAGAATCCCCGTGCACTGAAATTCTTCTGCGTTGGACTTGATCTATCGAGATCGACATTGGCGTCAATTTCATAGCTCAGAAGAAGGAAACTCGAACCCACAGGTACGTCGATCTCGCTCTATTTGGTCTTGTCTTTGTCTTTCGTCTTATTCCTTCATGGTATCGTCTGTGTCGATGTTGTTGTCGTTAATCCTTGTCTCTTGTCTGTTTAGGTATTTGCCGGTGGATCTTGAGTTGAGTCGGATCGTGAAATTGACTGCGTATTAGTAGCATTTGATACTCGGTCCCATAACATCAGTGATGACTGCAACTTGTGCATCGCCCCCTGGCTCCAAATGGTACAGACCTTCTTCTAATTTTTTCTTATTGTGCAGCTTGATTTCGATTAGTCGTTTCATGATCGGATTATCCCCTGGATAATCTGCATATGGTCTAATCCTATCTGTCAAATCCAGTGTCTTCGTTATATCGGGTGTTGATCGAATTAATGTCAAGTTTATTAATCCGTCGATTCTCCTTTTTTTTTCAGATTCCATCCAGCCGAGGATCTTCATCTGCGTGGTGCGCGTGAGGTGAAGTTGAGTGCGCTTCGGATTTTTATAGCTTCCAGCTGGATTATTCTCTACAGTGTCGTGCAGTGCAGTGAAAATTTTATTTAAATCTTTTCGCGACTTATCTAAATCAAAGACTAAACTATAGTGCGGTGACTTGACATTTTTGTTTAAATCATGGTGTATCGTTATTTCAGTGTCTGCTAAATATTTAATATTAGCGTTGCAATCGGTATCAAAATCGGTGTGTTTTAAATCGGTGTTTTGACTTAATCCGATTAACGGATTATCCGGATTAGTTTTATTGTTTTTAATCTTTTCTAAGTCTAACTTAATTCTATTTCCTATGCTAGCTAGCTGATTGTTTTTCTTTTTATCTAATTCTAAGTTTTCTAATTCTACTAAGTTGACGAAAAATTCGTTTCCTGTTCGAATCTTGTTTGTTTTTATTTGCTCGTTGCCGTGACTTTCGTCATTCGGTTCTTTGTTTTGGTTTTTAAATTCTACCGGCTCTACTGGCTCGATTTTATTTATTTCGACGATTTTGTGTTGACATTCTCTGGGTTTAAACCCGTCAATCTTTTCCGCGGTTTTTACTTTTTCGTTCGACGTTAATATTTTTTCTTTTGGTGAATCCAATTTTTCGTCCACTTCATTTTTTATTTTATCATCTAATTCTGCTAACTGTTTTTTGTAAAGTTTTGATTGTGCTTCCAATCTCTCTCTAAAGCTCATTTCTTTTTCCATTAATTTTTCATTCTCTAATTTTTCTTGAATGTTTTTTTTCTCCATCGACGCTAAATCATCATCTAATTTTTTATTTAATCTATCTAGAAATGACATAAAGTCATCTGACGCTGAATTTGACGTGTCGCTGTCGACATCGTCGTTTTTATTTTCGATAATAAAGAAATTATTCATCTTATTTGCTGTGTTTTTCATTTTGTGTTTATGCCTATCCGGATCCTTGCCCCCTAGTCCCTGATCTACAGTTAGACTGATGCAAGATCCCTTGTCCGCCATTTCCTGGTCGTGACATCGGACTTTGACGTAATCCACAAAAATGACTCTACTAGTAATGAAGTTAAATTAATTAGTGCAACGAAGTTAAGTTAAATTGAATAAATGACTCTAGATATCTTTTAAGTAAGTTTTTTATTAAATATTGATTATAAAAGCCCCACGTTGGGCGCCAAATGTTACGTTCCGGTTCTTGAGCGATACCATCGGTATGCGCGAACCGAGTGTAATTGTGAGTTCTTTGCTCGATTTTATATGTTCTAGACCTTTATATCAATGATTTAATGTTCCCTATTATGGACTTGAGTCGCCGTGCAACTAAAGCCGCCTCCCCACAGACCTGAACACGTAAACGCGCTAAGGCTGCACTTTACCCACCTAACCTTTTGATTTCAGTTATGTTAAAGTTAGTTTATTCCCAAATTTTCTAAACAATAAAACCTGCTGTGCCAGACCTGAGTGCGTCAGAGACACACTAAGGCTGTATATAGCTGTTACGCTGGGTGAAACGCCCTATAGCTCTCAAATTATCAATATGTAATTCGTATAATCATCTAGTATAGCTATGAGATAAATGAGCTACTTCTTAAAACATAGGAGCTAGGTTTCTACATAAACAACGATTATTGTAAAAAGACAAGTCAGTCTTGCTCCAGACATAAACTCGAGCACTTGTACATCCAAATAAAACTAATTCGTTGAAACCGATTTATCAGTGTTCCATAAATCTCCTTATTTCGCTCGAGGACTCACGATTTCCCTTTTCCTGTTACTCATCAAGTAACATTTGGTGTCAGAAGTGGGATTTTCCCGAGCCCGATAAGTTGATTTAATCTGACACTTTTCTCTTGGTTTCTTCTAATTGATTCAATTTGAATTTACTAAACCCCTTGCCACTGTCCTTTGAGAATCAAACTTGAATTGAGCATTTGCCTTTGAGAATCAAACTCTTTCACGAAAAATGAGCACCCGAAGAAATATTCGCTCCCACCGCCAAGTCTCCCCTGATACTGACCAACCTCAGGCCGCTGAACCCGAAGCGACCCCGATTGCTGCATTAGTCCAACTCCTACAACAACAGGCCGCCCAACAAGCTGCCCAACAAGAGCGTCAGCAGGCCGCACAAGAGCGTCAACAGGCCGCACAAGAGCGACAGCAAGCTGCTCAACTCGAGCAGCAGCAGGCTTTGTTTCAGCTTCTCCAAGATCAACGCGACCGACACGAGCGATCTGAAGCACGCGTCTTAGAGGAACGACAACGATCTGAAGGACGACTGATCGGAGTCTTACAAGAGCAACAGCAGTCTTTCACGCAGCTGATTACATCGTTGCGAGATGACCGACGAGGATCCGGAGGCGAGCCCCACCGAATCCAGTCCTTTGACGACCCGATCCCTTCCACCTCCTCTTGCCGACCGACCCAGGTTTCCACAATCCTAAGGTCTGTACCAATTATAAGGGAAGAGACTCTCCCGAATTCACCTTTGCCTCAGGCGAATGAGGTGGTGACCATAATAGCACCACCTATTCAGCCTATTCCAGATATAGGAATAAATGTAAATCAAAATTCCCGAACCCAAACAGAACCCTTAAGAAATTCTTCGACGGTTAAAGTGGCTACTTTTGACGGCTCTGGTCCGTGGACTGATTATCAGAGACAGTTCCATTTAATCGCGAAAACCAATAACTGGAATAATTCAATTAAAGCGACAAATTTAGCCGGAAGCCTCAGAGGCCAGGCTCTTACAATCCTTTCCACTTTAGCCGATGAAGAAATCCAAGATTTCGATAAACTTAGTGCAGCCATTAACCTCAGATTCGGTAACGAACACATGGCGAATTTGTTCTTGACCCAATTTAATACTAGACGCCAACGTAGAGATGAAGACCTTGCCACCTTAGGGCATGATATAGAGCGATTGTCCCGAATCGCTATGCCTAATTGCCCAACTGAAATCCGCGAAAGTTTAGCTACCGACAGGTTCATAAACGCTATTTTAGACTCCGAATTGAGACATGCCTTAAGTGTGTCAGAGCCAACTTCTCTACGAGGGGCCATTATCAAAGCTCTTAAATTAGATGCCTTATCGAAACAACATTTAGGGTCAGGGCGCGTTCGCCAAGTGGAAGTTAAAAAACTTGTCCCCGAAAATCAAAAGGAAATCAATCAGGAACACCCTCCTGCCTGGCAAGATCATAAAAATAATTCAAATAGAGATTTTCAGAGAAATAACCTCGAATGTAGATATTGTAAAAAATCGGGGCACGACATTGACCATTGCATTTCATTACAAAATAAAAATCGATCTAGGAATAGTCAGAGGCCTTCAGAACAAACCTCGTGGAGAAATTTTAACGATAATCGCCGAAACGATAACCCTCACCAGGGAGAGAGGATGCTCCCTTTTAATAACTCTCGGTTGAACTCCGAACAAAAAAACTAGTTTCCGATGATTTTGGGGGGCGGGGATCATCGCGAATTTCGTCAGAGAAAAGCCCTATTAATGAACAGCTGTTAGTTAGAAGTCTAAGACAGTCCGGTCTTTATGCGCGGGGGACAGTCGATGGTATAGACTGCCTCTGGGTCATAGATACCGGAGCGGAAGTAACTGTGGTCCGTTCGGATCTCCTTAAGTCAATTCGAACAGATATTCCTTTTACAACCCTAAGAACTGCGACAGGAGAGACCACCCCCGTGTTGCAAGAAGTTTCCGTACAAATAAATATTTCAGGCTGCATAAGTTCCCCTCATAAAATCTTTGTAGCCGACATCGAAGACGAAGGGATTTTAGGGATAGACTTCTTAACCAAACATCGATGTGTAATTTCAACTGTAGGCAATTCTTTAAGATCAGGGCGACACGAGATTCCACTTTTAACAACTAGAGATAAAATCCCAAACCCCCCCTCTTTTTCAGCTCTTCCAGCGCCGGTTCTACTTTTAGATGCCTCTGACTCGGCAGAAAGGGTTTACGAGAATTTTTGCGGGGTTATGGGACCCAATGACGATTAGGTTATAAACTTTGACAGCTCGTCTCTTTCTTTTTCTTTGGGGGAGAGAGGGACAAGAGGTTCGTTGCGTTGTGCCGGTGTGGCGCTTGCGGTGCCGATCGTGAGCGTTTTGGATTCTGAGTTCCGCGCTCCTTTGAATGTCCTTCTTATTTTATTCTTTTGTTTAGATTTTCAACCTTTCAATGTTCTCTCCTGTCAGCAGTTCATTCAGATCTTTTTCTTTTACTTTTTGAACTAGCGAGATCCGAACCGTCCTTTTTCCTTTAATATTTAGGCTTAAGGTTTAATGAATTTTGAGTTTTACAGATTTTTCTGATTTATTTGAGAAAAAGATCAGCGAAAATTAGAAATATGACACAGAGTCCTCAGTCCGTCCCTACTTCCTGAAGAAACTTCAAAAGATTCTGATCAGATAAGACCGTTCCAATTTTATCCTTTCTTCTTTCATTTAACTATAGATTTTGTTAATTTTTATGTAACTTATCCTTCAAAGAAGCTTTCCCGAGTCGAAATTTTAGCCCTCCTTTTAATGCACTAGAACCTATTTTTCTTTGTAATGCATGGGCCGCAACTCTCCGTTGAACCTACTAGGCCTCCTTTCGCTCTACTTCACCCTCCGATGACCCTCCTAGACCTCTTTTAGATCGCAAATATCTCGCGGACATGAACCTACGTAGCCTCATTTGAATCCTAAGACCCCTGACTTCACCCTACGTAACCTCCTTTGGATCCGAAGTCTCCTACTCTGACCCTCCATAGCCTACTTTGGATCCAATGCTGGCCAAGAACAACCAGGACCAAAAACTTTGGATCCAAAGGAGGGTCTATGTAGGGTCAAGGCAGGAGACTGGATTCAAAGGAGGTTACGTAGGGTCAAGGCAGGAAACTGGATTCAAAGGAGGTTACGTAGGGTCAAGGCAGTAGTCTGGATTCTGGGATATGTTTTTTTGAAACTCTACTACTTTCAACGTCAGGTCTTAGTTTATTATATCCATATTAACTCTGTAGTTTACACAAAAATACGTAATCCACACATATTGATAACGCATATCTCGCTAAATTTAAGTGCAATGGAACCTTGTAGGCGTGCGCCCAACGCTAAAGCCTTGACAACACAAAGGCCCCTATCAGGATCAGTTGTAGATTCCACAATAATAGATCTCGATATCACTGCTCGATCGGTTTACCGGATTTGTAAAATATGGAATTTAAAGGTACACTATTACTTATTAGAGACAAAAATGTTCCAGGAGATCCACTGAAAGTTTTATGGTAATTTCAACACTGTTTTTAGTTCTTCGGACAGAAGTGGAATTTTCCACTTTAAGTGAATTTATGTTTTAACTAAAAAAAAAGTGTCGAAATAAACATAAAAATTTTAGTGGACCTCCTGGACCATTTTTTTTTCTAACAAAATGTCATATTTTATTCGGATAAACGGATAACCGCGTGAACGAAAGATGCATGATATAATATTTAGTAATTGATCGTAATAATAAATGCAAGAACTTCAATCTAGTCAAATTTCAAATGCCAATACTCAAATGCCAAATTTTGATGACATTGAAATATTTTGAGTAATAACTTGACACTTTGATAGGCCTCGAACAAGTTGAAGAGTATTGAGACCAATGCCATACGATAGTTTAGCGTAGTGGTTAGGGCGTGCGACTAGTAACCGAGCGGACGTGAGTTCAAATCCCGGCGGGGACGAAAAATGCGGCGATCGTTTCAGTGCGAGTATAATGCGATTTTATCAACATAATGATGCGTAGGTTAGGTCATCTGACAATAATAGCCGTAAAATATCGTTTTTTTTTTTTTTTTCTACTATTATCAATTAATAATTTTCTGCTTAGGCGTTGGTTAATCATGAGTTTAACCAGCCTGGCTCTACGCGAGATATGATTCAGGCCGAAAGGAGGGTCTGTAGGCTCTACGAGCGATTCAGTTCAGGCCGAAAGGAGGGTCTGTAGGCTCTACGAGCGAGTCAGTTCAGGCCGAAAGGAGGGTCCGTAGGGTCTACGCGAGATCGATTTAGGCCGAAAGGAGGGTTAGGAGGGTCGACGTGAGCGTTTATACGAGGTTCAACTGGGTTGAAAGGAGGTTCTGTTACACCCTCCAAGACCTCCTTTGAATGAAAATGTTCAATTTCTGCCACTTTTGTAGGTTCAAGTGGAGTCTGACATTAAACGTACCAATAGTTTGCATCTCCGTTTGAACCTCCTTTGACTCCTCGATACTCCCAAGATTTGACGGACTCCCGACGAACTACGAGGTTTAAAGGAGGTTCAAAGCAGGCCTGAAATTTCGACTCGGGTTCAATTATAAATTCAGGCCTTCAGCTAACCAATATTTCGATCTCTTTTCCTCAACATGAAACTAACATTTGTCCTCCAATCTAGGTCGTTTAATCAAACTTTTTGAAGAGGTTTGAAGCCCGGTTCTTCAGTCCTTGGCCCCTTTTCCCTCCAGCCGCTTCCCATTACAATACGTAGGACTCGACTCTTTTCATCCTGATCTTCATTCCTGTTCCTGATCTTCATTCCTGTTCCTGACCTACATTCCTGTTCCTGATCTTCATTCCTGTTCCTGATCCTCATTCCTGTTCCTGATCTTCATCCCTGTTCCTGGTTCCTGTTTTTGAAGATTTTTATATGCACCGACCGTGCACCATGTTGTGATATTTAAGTAAACTCGACTATCTTCCTGTGGCTTTCTGTGGTTTACCCAGGAGACCAAAGGTTAGACCGGATAGTGATAGGGAAATCATACTGATTAATTTTCGAGCCACAGCTCAACTTTCCCTATGAGAGTAAAATGCTAAATTCCCTTTTTGCCAACATTTTAATTATTTCAAGAGTCGGGACGACTCTTTTGCTAGGGAGGGAGCAGTGTTACGCTGGGTGAAACGCCCTATAGCTCTCAAATTATCAATATGTAATTCGTATAATCATCTACACGGAAAAAAAAAATTATTTGATTCAAGTAATCCAATTTACTCAAGGCATATTTACTCATCACAAGAAAATTTTATTTGATTTCGTACTATAATTATCATTGCGCCTATTAATTAATTTTCTTGAATGCATGTCTTAGATACCAATATTCCATTTCGTTGCCACAAACATATTTTTCTTGAACCAAAAAAGCGGTTTCCTGAAATAAAACAACAAGATTATTTAATACGAGTAATGAAATTTTTCGATTCCAATACTCTATTTGCTTATTACAAATAGATATTGCTATATCCAACAAAGTGGTTGCTTGGGATGGAAGAACCGAGATTAGCTACCCTGTTGAAAATGTGGATAGAGTTCCGTTTGAAACCCATAGAAAACACGATCCAAACTTATCAGTACCTAATGGAATTCTATACGCATTACCCGCAAGAGATGGAGTAACGATTGCATGTCTATCCGTTTCTGTCGTATTTCTGTCGGCTCAACCATAACGTATTCGTTTCTATGAGAGATTATGTATCCGCGTCTGTCTGCAGTGTTGAACGCCACCAGATCCTATCCGCAACCTTGCGAGTAATTCTATCAGTTTCTGTCTGCATCCCGCACGCACTCGACACTCGTCCGTTTCTATACGTCATTTCCAATCGGGCACCTATCCGCGTCTACCTGCAGCCGACCGCCATATCGAACGCTACCTGATCCTATCCGCGACCTCATGGGTGATTCTATCAGTTTCTGTCTGCATCCCGCACGCACTCGACACTCGTCCGTTTCTACACGTCATTTCCAATCGGGCACCTATCCGCGTCTGCCTGCAGCCAACCGCCATATCGAACGCTACCTGATTCTATCCGCGACCTCGTGGGTGATTCTATCAGTTTCTGTCCGCATCCCGCACGCACTCGACACTCGTCCGTTTCTATACGTCATTTCCAATCGGGCACCTATCCGCGTCTACCTTCAGCCGATCGCCATATCGAACGCTACCCGATCCTATCCGCAAACTCACGGGTGATTCTATCAGTTTCTGTACGCATTGCACACGCGCTCGACACGCATCCGTTTCTATTGGCAGTTTAAAATTGCAATGCGAGACCTGGTGGTCGGCCCGTAAACTAATTGTAATGGCGGATGTAACAGTACGAACAGTACAAACGTCAATGTTTTTCTACGTAAACGAACTAATTCTACAATAATAATTAGTGATAATTAAATATATTCAAAGTAGACTCGGAATAACTCGGAGAAATTTGTTCGGAAATATAGAGATTGTTGATAAACGATCTGAAAAACACGAAAAAACATACGTTCTATCCTTCGATCATATACCGTGACGACGGCGTAACCTTGGTGAAGGCACAAGGTGTGTTTAGTTTCGAAAACGGCATTATTCATGTGTCTGATTATTTATTATTCTCGGTTTTGTGTAGCACTCCCATACAGGGTGATTCAGGTTGGACGCAACATATCAGGTGAGTGTATTTCTCCCGAAAATCTTGGACTAACGTCTTTTTACCAAAACTTCCAGGGTCCAATAGTTTCGAAGCTACAATAGATCTTGGTCTACCAATCAGAGGGTTTATAAGTGCCCAAGACAGGGCCGGTTCAAGAGTTTAAGTTGAGCAGAGCCCGCGTCGGATCGATTCTTATCGATCGACGTTCCAGTCCGATTTCTAGACGAGTATGATGGCGTCGTCACCTGGAGATGTCTTCGTACGGCATAGGCATCCGTTCTCGTAGTCCAGGCCCTCGGCTTCGTGGTTCTCGTAGTCCAGGTCATCGGCGTCGTAGTTCTCGTAGTCCAGGTACTTCGCCTCGTTTTTCTCGTAGTCCAGGTCCTTCGTTTCGTATTTCTTGTAGTCCAGGTCCTCCGCCTCGTAGTTTTCGTAGCCCGGGTACTTCGATTCGCATTTCTCGTAGTCCAGGTCCTTCGCTTCGTGTTTATCGCAGTCCAGGTCCTCCGCCTCGTAGTTCTCGCAGTTCAGGTCCTCCTCTCTGTAGTTTTCGTAGTCCAGGTCATCAGCTTCATAAGTAATTATTGATGAATAATAGATATTGTAGGAACGAAGCGGAGGAGCTGGACTACGAGAACTACGAAGCCGAGGACTTTTACTACGAGAACGGATGCCTATGCCATACGAAGACATCTCCAGGTGACAACGCCATCATACTCATCCAGAAATCGGACTAAAATGTCGCCGTTCTGTACAGGTGCCTACGTATAGAAACCCATTCAAATCTGCTCATAATTTCGGATAAAGGATGCCTGCATCGTCTGCGTATAAGGACGTATAGAAACTCATTCGGATCTGCTCATAAGTACAGATGAAGAATGCCTGCGTATAGAACCAAACAGATGCCGATAGAATTTGTTTCCATATTACAGCAAGTGCGAGTAGAACCATACAAATGCAGATAGCATTCCTGTCCATGTTACACCGAGCTGCGTATACAATCATACAGACGCGGATAAAATTTTCATCCGCTGGTGCAGATAGATGCTTGTAGATGACAAGACGGTTTCCATACGTTTCTATTCGCGTTTCTATCTGGCAAAAAACGCATACGAAACGGATAGGATCGAACCTTCTATCCGTTTCTGACGGAATTCTATCCACATTTTTAACAGGGTATTACAAGAACAAAATTTATTCGTTCTCAATATTCTAATTCGTCGCCACAGATAGATATCACTTTATCCAAAAAAAAACAGTGTTATCGAAAGTAGGGACAAAATTATTCATTACCGCAATAATTCATTTTTTAGATCCCAATATTCTATTTGGTTGCAGGAAACAAATATTGGTAGTCCCAAAATAATGGTTGCTTTGAATTTTCAAATATTTCGTTTAATCGCAACGTACATATATTGTTCGATCCGAAAAAGCGGTGCCGTTGATTAAAACGCCAAAATTATTCAATACCATCAATGAATGTGTTCAGTTACAAATAACTGTTTTCGGATTTGAAAAAGTGGTTTTAATTTTAAGTTTTTTACAAAATGTTTGTTCATTTCATTTGTCAACTGTTGGTTTGACAACGATAAGGTGAAATTTGGATTTTGCATCAAAAAAATTTAAATTCAAGCAAAGAATCAAAAACGATTTGAAAAAAATAGGAAAAATTTAAATGAAAAATTATTAAAAAAATTGTCTTTTACGTTTTTGAATTCGTCTTCTATACTATTTCAGCCACTCGTTGTCAAAATAATATACGTGTTCCCTTAATATCTGAAATCAGAAGCTCATTGCGATATCTCTGAAGTGCCCTTACGAAAAAAAAAAACCCTCAAATCTACGGGGTAAATTGAAAACAAAGGGTGAAAAAAAAAAAAAAAAAAACTCAGGGTTTACCCTCAAATTTTACCCCAAATACAAGGTAAACCCCCAAAACTTTGGGGGTGCGAATTTACACCTTAAATTTGAGGGTTTTTTCCGTAAGGGTGGGCCAAACTGGAAGTGAACTTATATCAGAATTATTCGTCCCCCTTGATACCCCTTAATTTTTATGGGAAACTTGTATTCTTGTATTCTTTAAAATTTTCGGGATATTTGTATGGGGCGATCTAGAGAGACCACCCTGTATATTATTATTGCAGCGCTCTACGAAAAACCAACGTTGCAAACAAACAACCGAAAAAAAGACACGCGTTGCCATGGTTGATCGTGTTTGCCTGCTTGGCGGAGTTGAACATACTTGAAGGCAAGCTGCGCGAAATTCATTCCAAATTTTTGATATTAATCATAAAATAAGTGCATCAGTGAAATGGCAGACGAATATGTTAAAGAATTATTGACAAAGTGGGAACTGGTCGACTGCATTGAAAGCTTCTCAAGTAAGTTAATATATCTGTCTTTATACTGTTAAAAAAGTTTAATTTTACATGTGTAGAAACAGAATTTCGTGTTAAGGAGGTACATCAGCTTGATAAAAATCATGATAACTAAATGAAATTTTCAAAATACATTTTTTAATATATATTCTATGGCCTCTCAAATTGTTAAGCGTTTTAATTGAGCCATTTTTAAATTCTTAAAAAATGCGATATTTTATCGTTTTTCACGCTAAAGCAGGGCAATCATGGCACACTCGTTGCCGTGTACAGTGTTTTTTTTCTTTCGCGAGTCGTTTTGATCGGCGTACAGCCACGTACAGCTGAGAGATTTCAGGAGGGATTGTAGCTCAACACTATCAACCCTCCCTATGAATTTTCCTTTACGCGGCAAGCTGATGTTCCTCTTTAAAATTACAAACATCGTATACGAAATAGAAATTCATACCATTTTATCATGATTTTAATATATTTATATGGAGATTAATATAGAAAATATTGAATTCAATACACAAGATTCGGAAAATTGAACATTTTTCAATGAAAATTACCATCTTTTTGATAATTTATACATGGGCATAGTAATATTACCGACTCAAAACGTTATCATTTTTAAAACACTGCATCTTAATTTTCATGAACGGGTATCTGTCAAAAAATTTCCTTCACTTTATATCAAATATTTTCACAAGTGTATATGCGGCTTTCCACGCCAACTCGACCAGTGTTAAACCCCGACCATTTCGAAATCATCTCAGGTTTTTTTTCAACATTCTACTCAGTGGAAAATGCGTCCAGATCTTTTTTCAGATTTTTTCGTTCAGCCGTTTACTTTTTTTACATTTTTGAATCCCACTGAGAAAGCCCATTTTCAAAAATCTAAAATTTTTTCAAAAATCCAGCAAATGACATAGAAAAGCCCCCCATGTTCAAAAATGTGGTAGGAATTTTTTTTATATTTCTTTTTTTCACTTAAATCGGGATTTGGAAATTTTGATGTATGAAAAAAAAATAAAATACCGGCACTTGCTAATGAGGTTGAAGTTCGTAACGTTAACGTAACAGAATATTGCGTTGAAGAAATGCAATATTTCGTCATTCAAATGTTATTGGAATTATAAAATATGCAAGATGAACATGTTTCACACAATTTGACGAATTATGCACCGTTCTTGATCCATTTGAACCGTTCGAGCCTTGAATTTGAGAATTTTCGGCGAACATTTTGTTGCATTAACGTTACGAACTTCGACCTCATACTTGCTATTGATCCGTACGATCCCACTCATACGATTTCTCTGATACGATTTGACCCGAATTTATCTCTGACACGGTTAATTTCAGTTCTAAAAATTTCTAAATTCCGAATAAGGTGAAAAAATAGATAGAAGAAAATTCTTTCCACATGTTTGAGAATGGGGGGGCTGTTCTAGATCATCCCCTGGATTTTTTAGAATTTTTTCAGATTTTTGAAAATCGGTTTTCTCAAAAATATTAAAAAAAAAAAAACGGCTTTATGAAAAAATCGAAAAAAAATCTGGATGCATTTTTCACTGAGTAGAATGTTGAGAAAACACCTGAGATGATTTCGAGATGGTCAGGGTTTAACGCTGGTCGTGTTGGCGTGGAAAGCCCCATATCTATTATTCGATAATGACGCACGGCTTTGTTCTATAGCAAACAAAATAAATAAAGATGCACTCCCTAATTTGAACGAACGAATGATCCAAGAACTGATACCTCTTATTGGGCCACAATCCATATTCATAAAGAACTGGGGTGAAGTATTTAAAAATGAATCTATTCCTCAACAAATAGTCGGCGTGGATAACGGTGCAAGTGTAAGTTCTCATTATTGATAATTTTTTATCATATTTAATGTTGATTTTTCTTGAAAAGTGGAGAATTTTTCCTTTCGCGGGGTAAAAGTTCGTCAGTCATTTCCATTTTAAATATAAAAACCTATTATCACTTGTTATTACTTATTTCATTAACAGACATCGAAGCCAGCTGAGACTGTAGATGTAGTAACATCCAGTAATAGCATTGAAAAACGATATTTTAACATAAGACTATTGCCGTCTGTTGAAAAAATTTTGCGAAAAGACTTACTGGCTTCCACAATAGTTGAAAAATACAAAAAAAGCCAACAACCAAAATTGAACAAGCGAGGCCAAGAAATCGTCGTGGAGCGCATAATATCGACCATAGGGTAAGTGTGGGTATTACTGCGGATGTGCCAATTACTGCGGTTTCAGATGAAAGTATTGAACTATCATTCTTCTGAGTATATGACCCCTTGAAAATTAGTTCAAAAATTATTTCGTTCCTTACACTAATAGTTAATAAAGAATAAATAACAACAACCATATTTTCAGTTACGTTATTGTAATTTGAATCTTGTATGGTAACAAAATTCTGAGTTCTGCTGCTTCTGTTTGTTGACGAGCCATAAATACGTACTTCTAAATTGATTATATTTTTGTTCCTGGTATGGAAATATTCAGCGCAATATCATTTTCGTATGAAGTAATCGTATATCTTTCCAAACAATCTATGCAAAATAACATTAATATTTATTTTATAATAATTTTTACTAGCGCAGTATTGGGTACATTATTTCGCTACCTGTATGAATTACTGTGGCTGTCACCGACGCTACAACCAAACCTCAAATCTTGGCTCTGTCAACTGTCGCACACGTTCACTGCAGTTCACTGCTTCAAATAAAACCGCAGTATTACACGCGCAGTAACTAGATTTTTCGCAGTATTTGGTGCGCAGTAATTCATGCAGAACCGCAGTAATTCCAGCATGTGAATCTGTTCTGATTTATGTGTTCTTTCAGTTAAATCTGCATTTTTAGAGAGATTCAACACTCGGTTTTTATTCAAAAAGTACCAATTAAGTGTTTTCAGATACGTGCGGGACATTTTGTGGTCCTTAAAATTATCATCTTACGTTTAAAAGCGGTGTCGATTCGCGATCCGCAGTAATACCCACACTTACCCTATTAAATACAACTGAGAAACGGTATTGTTTTTCGAATTAAAACTGATATCTAATATCATAATTGAACGATGATTAAGTATAGCATGATAGATTGGAAACAACAATATACTAAAAAAAAAAAAGCGTTAGTGATTTTAATATTCCGTACAATAATAATAATAATCATTCATAGGCTGAAAGATAACGACTTCGAATACTTGGCGAAGGAAATCGTTAAAGTTTTCCCTACAGAGGATAAAGAATGCTACTTCGTAGAAGCTATCCGAAAGTGTGATTCACGTACCAACAAACCTGTGCCTGCTCGTGGAATGCTCAAAAATAAATATAGAAATTCATTGAATGCCTTAAAGATATTAGAAGGTCCTTCGGGCGACAGAGACGAATCTAGTGATGAATCCCATGGTAAGGTTTTTAACTCACATTTGTTACATCTGGCAAGTTCTTATAACAGACTTATCGTCACTGGTCCACTTAGAATTTGACATTTGTTTCTAATTTAATTCTGTCTTGTGCAGATCTCATAGCTGACGATGCTGTCCATGTAAGCCAAAAATGGCTGGCACAAAATATTGCGCCATGGGATATTGTGCTGCAACATTGGAGAGTCACTTTTGCACTTAGGCGTAGAGAAGTCAAAAATAGTAACGACAGTAAAATTCATGCCCTTTTTGATAATTGGATACCTCTAAAACATCCAAAGGGGCATGAATTGATAAACGAAGATTTTTGTTCCATGAAGCTCACTAAAACTACTATTGACATTGAGAAGTGGAATACATTCTTTACCATCATATCAGATGAATATAAACTCCAGAAAAAAGATATTACAGGGCTGGAACTGCAAACGTCGTTGTCAAAAGAAGGTCTAAATCAAGGTGCGCGCATGTGAATTTAATCACGGATATGGCTATATGAATTTTACCAACCATTCTTACATTTTCACTCTCATATTTCAATTATTATCCTCGATACGCAGATTCTATCGTTACAGCGCAGCTGCTGTTATTGCCTCACTTTATTCCACCTCAAACCATTTTAAAAAAGAACAAAAACAGTTCATGGAAGCCTGGTACTGCTAACTCGAAAGACAGTTTAATTCTTTATGCCAAAGTGAGTATATGCATATGTATAATTTATATACGAAGATGTTTTAACTTATTGTTCTCCAATTGTCTTCAAACAATTGTAATAAGTATTTTTTACGAAACAGAACTTACACCAAAAAAAAAAAAAAAAAATTGAAAGCTCTGCAGTTTGATTGAGATTTTAAAATCCTTCTTTTTAAGGTTGTACGCGCACTAAAGCAAAGTATAGATCACGAGCTGAATTTTTAATATGTTATTAATCGATATTAAATACACATAATTTAATTTTTTGAGTAAGATCTGACGTGTAGTTTTTGCATAATTAATTTTTGAAAACTGCATATTTAACATGTATACTATGGGCAATCCCGTTTGAAACACGCATTTTTCATATAATTCAGCCATAACTGCTATAGATTAAAATCTAGAAAACTGACGTTTATATTATTCAATTCTCGTAGATTATGTAAAAATTATTAAAAAAGTATTCTACCGTGTGAGTTCGGAGATATTTTAATTGAAATAATCTAAAATGTACTAAATTATCTGTCAGACATGATTAAAAATAAATGAAATAGAGGGGTTGTGAAAGTTTGGCAACGTAGAACGAAAAGTGGCGCGCATTTCGAAATTAAATTACTGCTTGCTTCAGTCGGTTATAGGTAATGACTTTATTTTTCTGAAATCAAAGATTACAGAATTTAAATTTCATCAATCAAAAGCCTAAATAAATTATTTTATTTTTATAGAAAACTGACTTGCTGATCACTCATTTAAAAAAAAAATACCTTTCAGGGTTATAAAAAAACAAACACTGCATGACAGTTATAAACAAACAACGCACACAGCTATTACATGCGGTTTTGCCAGATATATTTCTTGCAAATAAATACCGAATTCAGATAAGATTTGATTTTTTCAAAAATAATTGTATAATTAACTTTAGCGGACTTTGAATGGTCTTAAATGAGATATAAATTAAATATATTAATTTACACGATTGTTTTTTTTATTTTAAAGATAAAAAAATTTAGATTTTATTTCGACTCCCTACGTCGTGCGCGTACAACCTTAACAACAATTTTTTTTTAATAAAAAAAAATTCGGAATCGAAGGTATAGTTATTGAAAAATTGATTTTTCGTATTGATTATGCTAAATATTTACGTATGTACGTCATGTTTCAGTGTCCGGCAGATATATCGACTGCTCGAGAGGAAAGAGTTGGAAAACTACGGAGCATGAGTTTGCAATTTCAGCCACAAATTATTGTTGTTGGGTCCGAGCTCTCACAAATTACCGAATCATATGTATGCATTGATGAAATGTTATATAAAGTCGATTCTACTCTCCAAGCAATAGATATTTGCTTCAAGTCGTTCCATGTGTTCGACGCTCAGTATTCTCTAGAAAGTGAACACATATGGATAATGATTCAAAGAGGATTATACAAATTCAATACAAAATGGGACAAAAAAATATCGTACGTTGCCAACATTATTAAAATTCTTGATGACCAGCCTGAGCAGCAAACTCAGCAAGGTCCGGAACAAGTTCAATAGATTATTCACAATCAAAATTGAACTGATCTCAACCCAGGATACATCATTTTACTTGTTATTCCATAAATCTACTGATTTCTGATTTTTAGCCAGATTTTATTTCAAAATAATATTTTGTTTTTCTATCTGTAGAATTCAATTAATTGCAACATGTACCCTTGTCCGTTTTGCGACTCCACCTTGCTGGATCCAGTCAATTTATTGAGGCATGCCAAACTAAGACACAAATCTCGTATGCTCGCAGAGTGCCATTGCCCATATTCATGCATTGGTAAATTCAATAATATTTACACATACAAACGACATTTAATTGCTAAGCATACTGATAAAAAACATGCCGATAAAGACTTTTCGCAGATTGTAGATCAGCAGCAAAGTAGCAATTTAGATTTTGATGAGCTAGATAATAATCCTTTATCTATTCCGGATGATATATCTGAAAATTTTGATGAAAATACTATCGTCTCAAATACAACCACCGAATTACAGCATTTTGAAAATAACGTAACGAAGAGTGCTACTTGTCTTATTACAGAATTGTACTGCAAAAGTAGCATACCGAGAGCTCATATCAATGCGATGATAAGCACTATGAGTAATTTCTTCAATTCTATTTGTCTCAATGTAATAAAAGAGGAGTGCAAAAACTCGGCAATCGATAATAGTGACACAGTTTGCAAGATGCTTGAAATTACACAAAATGCATTTTTAGATTTCAAAACCGAGCATTTAACATTTACCTTTCTCGAAGAATTGAATTGTTTAATTAAACCGATAGCTGTTTATGTTGATGCTTCCTTACAACCTCGTCACGTTAATTTCCAAACTGAATGTCGTGTAATTGAGAAAACTATACAAGTTATTCCACTCAAATTGCTATTGACAAAATTTCTTCAATTACCAGGTGTATTTAAGACAATAGTCTCCAACATTGAAAGAATCAGAAGAAGTACAGCTATCATTTCAATTATACAAGGCACGGCATGGAAAGATACTACCGAAAAACTGGCAGGTAGATTAGTGTTTCCACTTCTCATTTATCACGATGATTTCGAAATAAATAATCCTCTAGGGTCACACGCAGGTATTCATAAGCTTGGTGCAGTGTACTGCACAATTCCGTGTATACCTTACGAATATTCTAGCATGCTCGAGAATATATTTCTCCTTCAATTGCACAATTCAAAAGACCATGCCGAATTAGGGAATAAACTAATTTTTAACAACATAATTGAACAAATTATTGATTTACAAATAAATGGTGTTGACATTTACATTAATGGTAAAAGAAAAAAAGTCTACTTTGCTCTGTCTGCAATTCTTGGAGATAATTTAGGACTAAATACGATCCTTGGATTTGCCAAGAGTTTTTCTGCTACGTATTATTGTCGACTGTGTTTCGCGACAAAATGCGAGTGTACGAAGTTATTAGTTGAAAACTGTCAAGTCATTCGGACGATAGAAAATTACGCTGAACAGTGCGCTCTAGAAAGCCACGGTATTAATGAAGAGTGCGTTTTTAATACGGTTCCAAATTACCATGTGATAAAAAATGCATGCGTTGACCCAATGCATGATATATTAGAAGGTGTATGCAGGTATGACATTCCTAAAATATTGAATGAGTTTATATTTAAAAAGAAATACTTCACACTCGGTACATTTAATTCTAGATTACAATTTTTTAATAGTGGCAATCAAAATGCAAATTGTCCACCTTCGCTTAGGGAACCAAACTTAAAAGCCGAAAAATTAATAATTTCGGCGTCCGAAATGCTATTTCTTGTCCGCAATCTTGGCCTAATAATTGGTGATTTCGTGCCCGCTGATAACCAAACTTGGAAATTATACCTAACTCTTAGAGAAATTATTACAATTGTAATGGCACCCGCATTAAATGAAGAAATGCCACAACACTTCTCAAATGTGGTTGAAGAACATAATTCATTGTATATAAAAGTTTTTAATGATACTCTAAAACCGAAGCACCATATCCTGACGCATTATGCTAGAATCATGCAAGCACTAGGGCCATTGAAATATCTCTCTTGTATACGTTTTGAAGCCAAACATAAGCTGTTCAAAGATTATGCAAAGGCTGTGACAAGTCGAAAAAATCCAGCATATACTCTAGCGTTAAGACATCAGTTACAAATGTGTCACAGGTTTGTGTCAGAAATTGGATTTCCAAAACGCCTGACTCTGGGTGTTAAGTCCACATCAGCGTTGAGCCTTTCGTCTTATTATGATGACTTTAAAAATCTCATATCATCTTCTATTGACGAGGTAGAAATGACTGTATCCTGGGTTCAGATTAATGGAACACATTATGCTCCAAATATGATTGTAGCTTTAAATAGCAATAGTCTTCTACCTTCATTTGGCAAAATTCAGTACGTAATTATTATCGAAAGATCAGAAGAAGTTTATTTTTTATTTACAAGACTGCGAACTGTATCTGCAAATAATCATTTGCAAGCATTTGAAGTGATAGAAACGGATCACTGGGGATATATATCTCAAGCAAGTATTGCAGATTATTCGCCCTGTGTTATACATGTAATGTCAGATGGGAAAAAATGCATCCCTTATTTTTAATCTGATTTCAACCTTCTTATTATGTTGATTTCGTTTTCATTTTTATTTGCATTCTCGTATTTCAGTAATCTGGTCAGTTAATCTATTACACGACAAAAATAGGTTGCAATTAAGCGCTATGTATATTAATAACTGAGTTATGACTCATTCCACGTCAACCGGGACACGTTTTTATCATCGATTAAAAATTCACGGGAATCGCAAGGATTGATGAAAATTTTTGGTTGATTTCGTCCCGTTTGACGTGGAATGACTTTTATAAAGGATAACAAAAACCAAATGTAACTTATAGCTTTAAGGTAACTCAAAATTGTATTAAAATATAATAATAATAATATTAATAATAATAATAATAAATAATATAATATTTATAATTATTATAATAATTATTATTAATAATTATAATTAATACATGATCCTGAACTTTTCTTCCGTTTCTTTCCCTTTCCCTTTTCCTTCCTATCTCCTCTAAATCCCTTTTTCCGACTGCTTTGTCTCTTCTCTGCCTTTGCAGCTTATTGGTTTTTACTGATCTTTCTCTTTCTTACTTCTATTAGACACTTCTTCTACTGTCGGTTTCTGGATACCACCTGTCTCACTGACACTTCAAACCAATCTTCTCTAATAGAATACAATTATATAAAGTCAATTAAATTATAATTAATAAAATAATAATAATAGTATTAATTGTATAATATTTTTGTTAACTGAATAAAAAAAAATATTTTATGACACCGAAGAAATATTTATTGAAACTGAGTATATTTTTGACCGCACAGAGCAGCAATTTATCGATAGCAAGCAACTCGATTTTTCGAATTAGAAATATTTATGATCGTTGGTAGTCAAGTTGTATTCATTATACTAAAGGCGTTTCCTTGAGCAGAGTAGCGTTTACTATGGGTATGTGAATATATTTATGTCGACAAAAGATTCAATTTCTTGGATGAAGTAATTGGGCATTTCATTCGATCTATCAATTATTTTTTCAAATAGGTTCGTCGAATATCACGTAATAAATTAATCATTTCATACGAGAAATTTGTAATCATCTTGAGCAATATATTGAATTGAGTTGAAAAGTGATTTATATGAAATAAAGAAACATTGATCTAGACGGAAAAATCCATTTCCCACGTGGAATAATCGGAAATTTCACACACATCATCTGTTTTTTGTTGGTAACAAATTAATTTTTCGAGCGGAATATCTCCTACTTGCCACACGTTATTGTGCGATTGCTCGTATTATGAAAAATATTTCGTTCGATGAAATATTTATTTGATCCTAATACACATTTACTTGCTAATAGACAAGTAATTCATTTACTTGAAGCAAAGCAAATTTATTTGTTTCAAAACATTATTTTTTTCCGTGTAGTATAGCTATGAGATAAATGAGCTACTTCTTAAAACATAGGAGCTAGGTTTCTACATAAACAACGATTATTGTAAAAAGACAAGTCAGTCTTGCTCCAGACATAAACTCGAGCACTTGTACATCCAAATAAAACTAATTCGTTGAAACCGATTTATCAGTGTTCCATAAATCTCCTTATTTCGCTCGAGGACTCACGATTTCCCTTTTCCTGTTACTCATCAAGTAACATAGCTTTGGTCGGTTATACAGATGAAGAAGAACCTGGAAATGGCGGATAAGGGATCTGCATAGAATAACTTACTTTTAGTTAATCAAGAAATTCGATTTATTTTATTTTATCCTAACTTACGGTTGCAACCAATGATTATTCTATATTTACAATGTTGCTTACTTACTAACTTTTTGTATCGAAGACTATTTATTACTCGTTATTCGTTATTCGAATTTTGACAGGCTCGTATTTCAGTTATTTTATTTGATAATTTGATTTCATTTGACTATGAATACTTTGACTAAATAATATACTTTTTCCGAAGTTAATTTCTTCTATGATCTTTTGGAATTTATTTAATTTATGTTGATTCTCGCGAATAAAATAGAATAGAATTTATATTGAAGTGAAGCTACTAGTACACAAGGCGCTCTGCCTATTGTGACTGATGAGAAAGAGTGTTGCGAGTCAACCCGGTGCTATACCGTAGAATTGCTATTTAATAGATGCGCGGTGAGTCAACCCGGTCGCTTTGCCGAAGATTGCTGCTGCTGAGAGCTGTGTCTCGATTTATATACTGTTTGTGACGTCATGCGACTTGTCGCTCTCGTCGAATATTCCAGATCGTTCGACGTCCGCAACGGTTGGCGTTCGAATTATTAACGGTCAGGCATAGGTCGCCTGATCCGTTACAATATACATCAGTGGTCTGAACCGAGGGCAAGTGTGCATCAAGGGTACTGCCCTTACCAATTGAGACACGGCCATAGATAGATAATAGTTTAGTGACGGATGGATAATTAGACAAATTTTATTACAGCGGGTTAAAAAGTGGGCTCAATTTCTGGGATTGAGACCACCACCTGGGCGTCCGAACTGTTCACTCTCTAAAAATGAAACAGTGAAATTTGCACTGTTTGTCACAGTGACACACTAACTCACTGTAATAGCAGTAAATTTCAAAATAAATTAGTGAAATTTTGACTTCCTGTTATAGTGGTTTGAATATCACTATTTACTCAGTATTTTCCGATGTGAAGTAATAACTTTGCACTAGTTACTTGATGATAGTGATTTTCACTTTTACATTAGTGTTTACGTTATTCTATTGATAAATATGCGTCTGCCCGACAGATGGTGGACGTGAGAATATTTTCTCGCGAGTAAAATTACTCCAATAATAATACAGTTGGCTCGTCTCAACCGAGTTTAATTAAGATCATACTTCACAGGATCATCTCTGCAGTATATCTGCACATTCCCTCTACCCAACAGTAGAGTCGATGCAGCCACCATGATGTGTCTTTTCTTTTAATAATTATATAAACCATAACCTCCCTAGTAGCAAAATGATTCAAGTCTGCTCGCAGTCTTACTGCAGGTCTTCTGCAGATCTTACTGAAGACCACTAGTGGACTACTTCCACATTTGAGTGTGGGGCTGACATCAGATACTTCAGTGCAGATCTTATGAGATTCTTCAGTGCAGAATCTTATTAGATAAAAATGTCAGTTAAATATGAATACGGTTTTTCGATTGTATATGGTTATGGTCTACGTATTTTATCCGGACGTACCCGAACGGATATCCGAGATACAATACGTTACAAAAAACCATATACACTAGAACCTCACTTATTTTACCGACTTGGGACCGGGCTGCTTCAGCTATTTGACGAGAAGAGGGGCCCCCACTCCGTGTCGCAAACTGCGCAGACTTTCCGTGCGCAACGCTAACCGGTTAGACTTCGCATATACACAGCCTTGAAAAGAAGGGGACTCAGTCAAGTGGTGGGGGTACAGGCCGTCAAATAGCTGAAGCAGAGCCGGTCAAATAGCCGAGTTCGTAAAATAACTGATGGTAAAATAAGTGAGGTTCTAGTGTATATGTATATACAAGCGGAATAGGACGGGATTTATTTATCAGAAATTCTACCAGGGTTATTCTGCAGAGTGCCAGTAGATCGCTTGAGGTTCTTCTTCATTTCAATCCCACTCACCAATATACAGCTTCAGGATTAAAGTGAAAAACTAATGTTGGAAAAATATCTGAACTGTTGCTTGAGACGATACTATTATGTCAAAATTTGAGCGATAATTCAAACATTTATCTCAAGTGGAGGTATTCAACATCAATTCTGTGAGCTTACGCAGTTTCTTAAGCTTACCACTAAGCTTACACATTATTAGTTTCAATGAAAGTCTTCTAGAAATATTTTCCAAAATAGTTATATTTATTGCACAGCACAAAATCATTATCATAAATAATTATATTCACATGAGCTTAAGGGGGTACCCACACCTTTGAATCGGTCAAAATTTCGAGGAAGAGATTGATATTTTACAGCGAATTGGATAGTCTGATCGAATCCAAAAAAATCATGAAGTTTGAGGAGGGTTTGACTCTCATTATCCATATTTAACATTGAATATCACTTTGAGTCTAATAGTAGTTACGCTGAATAAAGAAAAGTACAGTCGAACCTCAGGCACTGACAGAGCTCGGGAAACATTCCCTCGGGTACTGACAAAATAACCTAACTTTCCCGCGAACCAATAGCGTCGTTGGGCCAGGGCCGTAGTCATGTTATTGCGAATCGGGGCCTAATGTTTTTTTTTCTGCCTACTACAATAATTTCTCGCCGAAGAATGTTCACCAAGATTTGATGATAACCGTTTTCATGTACTAATATTTTCCAACTTCACTACATACATATGTAAAGCACAACGGCACGATCCCGTAATGAGGCATAATGATTAACACGCGCCAGTTGCCGGTTGACAAGTTGGATTGGAGGTTATGTAGCCTCGAGACTGAGGCTTCCCTACGAAGCGCACCATTCAGTGACGGCCCTAGCGAGAAGCTATAAAGCTGTCAGTGCCTGAGGTAAGATCGCTGTCAGTACCCGAGGTAAAGCAGTGCCCGAGTTGTCAGTGCCTGAGGTTCGACTGTACAAGATTACTCGGTTGTCGTAAAGAATCAGTAGCACTGTTGGATCGATTCTGGAATGTTTGGTCTTCAATTGTTCAGAAGAGATGCCTTTATCAGATGAACATACAACTTTTTGATATCGCGAAAATTGGCTGACTTGTTTAGTTTTTACTGAGATTTTTCTAATTTTTTTTCTCTGTTTTTTCTATTATCTCAATCAAAAATGGTAATATCAAAAAGTTGTATGTTCATCTGGTAGAGGCCTTGATTCTGGAAATTTAAAGATCAAAAACTCCTTAATCGGTCCGGCGATGCTCCTGATTCTCTACGAGAACCGGTCAAAATATTCATTCTCCAGAAATCAACTTTTAAATTTTTTTATTTGTTTTTATTTTTTTTATTTCCTACTTTTCCGAGAGAAGAAAATCTAGTTACAGGAAATCAAGTTTCGAGATTTTGCTTATGAATAATATGCTGGATCCGCAGCTACTCTCGCATCGATGTGTTATGAGTCGAGTCTAGACACATGTGCCCGGCGGATGGTTTGTAGTGAGTTTTGACCTGTTCGGTCCAACAACAGTGTCCGGTAGGTGTCGGGTAAGGCTGTCAGAAAAAGAATGAATTGCTTTAGGAAAAATCTGATCATAATTTTTAAAAACATAAAAATTGTTCAGAATTCTTGATCTTTAATATTTTTGAGGTTCAGAAAATGCCAGCACAATTTTTGTCAATATTCCGAAAATTCTTTCATCTTTCATCAATCATACCTTTTTTCTTATCATATTTATCAAACTTTTGCAATTAATATATTATAGAAGTACTTATCTTCTTAGAAATCTGAATGTGTAGTCTCCTGGCATCGATTTCAAACGCACTTTTTGATGGATCATCTTCTTTCGATTTCGAAGTCTCATCTCAGACATATATATACACTGTGTTTGTTCAATAATGAAAATTACTATTGGTTTGAATTCGTAATGAAAGCACATTTTACAAACAAGTTGACACCTAACCTCGAAAAAATGTAGATCGCAGCCATGTGTTCTGTCAATGATCACAATTCAAAAGGATATTGAGAATTAAATATGTGTAAAAATGATAATTACAAAGAATTGAAAAATTAGAAAATAAAATTCAAAAGCAAAATATGTAAAAACGTCAAAAAAGCAAGACAGTAGTGTTGGCGGTGCTATACAATATTTACGGGACTAACATGAACGTCCGCGCGGCGCGCGCCGCGCGGTGGCACTTGTTCGCAATTCGGCACTGTCATGGCTGTAACTTTTTGAATCCTCTAGATTTCCTGAAGCCGATTTATTTGCAGGGACAGTAGGTATCACTAGCATTCCAAATAAATTATAGAAACGAAAACGATTTTTTGAAAATTCAAAGGTGTAGACACCCCCTTAACCTTGATATAATCAATATATCCTACGTTAGTACGTAATCAGACATAATATATATTGCAATTGTGCGCAATACTCCCATAAATCATAATAGAGGGCTTACACGGAGTACTAGTGATGAAATGCAAAATAAGTTTTCCGAAAAATGATTTTTGTCCTTTTAAATTTGTTTTTTTTCCGACAAACGATTTTTTTTTTCATGAATTTTTTTCAACGATGTTTTTTTTTTTTTAATCATCTTTCAATTTTAAAGAATCCTAAATGATGGCAATGAGTTTTTTTTCTTCAATATCGGAGAGATTTCTTGGTGAAAGTTTCTTATTTGGTGGAAGATGTTAAGAAAATATGGTATGGTTCCGAGGGAAAAAATCATTTTTCGGAAAAATGGCTGAGGAACTTTCAATCAATCCCAATTTAAAAAAAAAGCGCCTCCTAAAAAGTTTCCTTTTTATCTAAAAACATTAGGGCAATTTTTTTTTTTTTTTTTTTTTTTATGAAAAAAATGAAATATAATACACGTAGCTGAACTTTGATACAGATTCTTCAATTGTTCTGCTTGTATACTGTACTTAGTAAAATACTCTTAAGGTCTGCAACATATCTGCGATATATCTATATAAAGCTGAATTTTAATACAGATCCTTCAATTGTTCTGCTTGTATACTGTACAGTAATGTTCATTACTGAAAAAAAAAAAAAAAAAAAAAAAAAGAAAAAAAAAAAAAAAAAAAAAAAAAATACTAAAA
The DNA here is from genome assembly GCA_943736025.1 of Tenthredo mesomela. Lineage (NCBI taxonomy): Eukaryota > Metazoa > Arthropoda > Insecta > Hymenoptera > Tenthredinidae > Tenthredo > Tenthredo mesomela. Next base: position 7,716,366 of record OX031021.1, read on the forward strand.
TACTAAAATACTCTGAAGGATCTGCGACAAATCTGCGAGAATACTGCAATAAGATTCTTGAAGCAGAATCTGCAGAAATCTGCTAATGCAGGCATTGCTACTAGGGCTATTGCGTGTGTATTATTATAGTACAATTATCCTGCAAATTATAAAAAATTTATCCAAGCAGATTGCTGCTAATTGCTTCATTGGTATATTTAGCTACTTATTTCTATAAATATTTCAAAAATTTTTGACTGAAATCAAAAGTGAATATCACTGTTTAGAATAGTAGTTATTGAAATGAATAATTGCCACAGTGAATTTCACTATTTCAATTAGTGTTGCCATAGGGTAGACGTACCGGTTGTGGCCATTGTACCGTTTGTGGCCACTGCGCATTTCTTCCGAGTTTTTTTAGGGTTTAGAGGTTGTGTTATTTGCATCGAGCATGATATATCGATTTACGACATGTTTTCGCACTACTATCGATCGATTTCTCGATTATCTGCGACTTCATGCCGACGCAGATTGGTAAAATGTGTCAACGCTGAGCGGTTCGAGCAGTTTGTTATCAGAAGTATTAAGGGATCCCGAGGTGAGTAAACTATGATTTCTCGTGTTCAGAAATATGCCGACCCACGACTAACTCATATCTCATTAGTTAAAGCTCAGTTTTGAGGTTGGAATCCTAAAATCCGATATATAACCTAAAATACCCGAGAAACACGCGCTGACCGAAACTGGTACATTGAATTAGCTACTGTCCTATTTGTGGCCACCTCATGGCCACAAATAGAGCACGCTCATACCATTTGTGGTCACCTATTTTTATCATATATATCGGATTCGATATCCCAAACGTGACGAGTTCATGTTTCTTTTTCAATCTTACCTAAAACATATACTTAAGATTCAATTACGATTTGTAGATAATGGGACGGATATCAAAAGCAACAAACCAGACGAAAAAAAACAATGAAAAGCAAAAAAAAAACAATCGACAAAACGAAGAAAGATAATGTAAAGCCAAAAAAAATAATCGACAAAACGAAAAATAACGAAGAACCGTTGAAGCGAACACTTTTTGCAAATTATACAGAAGATGATGTGAAAGAGGTTCTAAAAAAAATTCGAAATGGTATGAAAATTTGAAGGCCAGCAAGCTGTACAACATACCTCGGACAACTTTACGTAACAAGCTACAAGGAAGAGCACCCGAGACGTCAGGGCGAGTAGGGCCAGAATGTGTGCTCGGTCGTCAAATCGAACAAAAATTAGAAGACTGGATCTTGGAAACGTGCAGGATGGGATTTCCGGTCAACAAAGATTGCCTAACATTCTCAGTAAAGCAATTAGTTGAATTAGAAAAGTTGCCAAATGCATTTCAGAACAACCTGCCAGGACGGAAGTGGTTTGAAGGATTCATGCGACGTCATCCACGCGTAGCACACAAGAAGTCGGAGCATCTGTGCAAAGCCAGAGCCATCCTCACAGAACATCGTATTCGATTATGGTTTGCGGATATTGCTGCCCAATTGAAAGATAAAATTGAGATTTTTCAGAACCCTCGAAGAATTTTCAACATGGATGAAACGGCTGTTTATCTTTCACCAAGCGGGGGACTTGTTTTGGCTGAAAAAGGTAAAGCGGCCTACGACGTAGCTGGCAACGATAAGGAAAACGTTACCACACTATTTACCGTCAATGCTGCTGGAGACTTTGCCCTTCCATTAACGCTATACAAGTATGAAAGGCTGCCCAGGATATGTATAGAGTCGGCTCCAAAACAGTGGGGAATCGGAAAGTCTGAAAATGGGTGGATGACCAGCGAAGCTTTCTACGAATACTTCACAAACGTTTTTCAACCATTTGTAGAAAATTCTGGCATCCCGTTGCCTATTGTTGTCTTCTTGGATGGACATGTTTCGCACCTTTCGATAGCCTTAAGCTCCTTCTGCCGAGAAAAACAAATTGAAATATGTTGCTTTCCGTCGCATGCAACGCATATCCTACAACCTCTTGATGTCGCAGTTTTCTTTCCTCTTAAAAAGAAGTGGAAGACCCTGGTACGTAATTGGCGAATGAAGAATGAGGGTGGTGATGTTCAAAAGCACCATGTACCGGCATTATTATCAGAGCTCATCCAGTCCGAGGATTTCATCGAGACGATTAGGAATGGGTTTCGAACGTGTGGTCTATACCCGTTTGATGAAAATGCCGTGAATTATTCCAAATGTGTGCAGGAAAGTGTGCAGAGCGACAGAACCTCGCAATCAGCCAAAGAAGTGAGCGAAGTTCATTTTCGTCAGATGAGCCATCGAGAGTATATCGAAAAAAAAATTCCGCCTGAGGTATTACTTCAATTCAAAAACGCCAAAGATGCAGGTATACAATGGGAGATCGATGACAAGTATGCAGCCCTCTACGAAGTCTGGAGCAGCGCTATTGAGGATGAATTGGAACAAGAAAAGAACGCATCAGCGGACACCCATGGTAAAACAAGGCTCCAAACGCCTGAAACGCCAGAAGCTTTACCTGGACTCGTGGCTATCCCTTCGAGTGACGTTCTCGAATTCGATTTTCCGGATTCTGAGATGATTTCACTTTCACCCAATTGTACGTGTAGTAGGACTTTTCACATATATATTAAAATATAATTAAGCAACACAGTGCAGAGATAATTAGGACTAACGCTAACGACCTAAGGTATATTATACATGAGATTTTGATTCCAAACCACTAATGGTCATCCATCATCCATGACATCCTAGGGATTTCGATGTTCACAAAGATTTATTTACAATGTTTATTTCATGATGAATTTCAAAATAATGATTATGCTTTCAATTGACAATAGGTGATAGTTCGTCAAAGTCCCTGGAGTCTGCTGGTGTTATAAATACTAATAGTACTTCGATTGTTCACTGTGTGGTTGTTCCTAATAATAATTCAGTTGGAGAAGAGAGTATTGACAATCCAGAGCCAGTCTCTGAACCTATTTCCTCAACAATCATAGCAGAAAAAAATGAATCTTTGGCTGAAATAATTACAGTTCGTCGAAACTCAGTCGACGAGGTATTAAATGAAATACTCGTCTGGCCAAATAAACAAGTGACTAACAAAAAGAAATGGCAAGTAGCTGCCGATTACTTGCCATCAGTAATTACATCTGATAAATGGTTAGAGATTATGGCAGCCAAAGAAAATGAGAAGCAAGAAAAAGAGAAGGAGAGAGAAATTAAGAAAAGAGAGCGACTTGCTAGAATAGAAGAAAATAAAATGATTAAGGCACAAAAATTAGATGAAAGAATGAGAAAGAAAGCAGCGAAGCAACCTTTACAAAAAAAAAAAAAATAAAAAATAAAAAAAAAAAAAAAAAAAAAAAAAGTAATAATGAATTAGATAGGTAGTTAGTGGCGATAATTATTAAATTTTTTTTCCTGCATTGAAAATATCTTTTATATGTATAAAATTCTATATCAACATGTTTGTGACGAAAATAAATTACTATTTTTCACTTGATTCTACCTCCACTGATTGTTGAATACCCTACGTTTCGTTTTCAGGTCATCTTTGTCTTGATTCTATGCTTGGTGGCCACAATCGGTACTTCAGATGACCAAAACTGGTACAATTGTGGCCACAAATGGTGAAATTGGCGTGTATCAGATAATTTCCTATTTTCATATATAATCATGATCGAAATATATTTTAGACGATGATCATTCGATTCTGTGTACCTTCTGGGTTATATTAGTCACTTTTTCAGTTATGAATTTCCACTGACGTGAACACTATCCGCGAATGAATGTTCGAAAATGCTTAAAGTGGCCACAACCGGTACGTCTACCCTATCACTAGTTGAAACAGTGTGTATTCACTAATTGTTAGTGCACTGTAAAAAATTGCGGTGTAGATCAGTTTGGAGTTGTTGTTTAAGAATGTTGGTGTCAATAACAACACCAATAAAGTGTATGGAATACTCCGGCAATGTTGTTGGAATTACAATGGTGTTGTTTCAAAAATTACAATGTTAAATTACAATGTCTAAGCACACCACAGCACACCACTTCAACACCCACTTTCTCACACTGTCCACTGACACCGAAAACGAGGTGGACTTCTATGGACTGCTTTCGGTGTTACAATGGTGTCGATTTTGACACCAAATTTTTTACAGTGTGGTATACTTATAGCTGAGGCAAATAGTGGATATGCACTGCGAATCAGTGAAAATCCACCGTTTTATTTTTAGAGAGCAAGTTTTTCCGATCGAGCGCTGATACGGAAACGCGATACGTCGTTGAGCCAGGGAGTTGTATCTCGAAATTGTATTTTCATAACACGGGCATGAAATGAGCCTTCTTTCATGCTTGTCGGGATGGGGGGTAAATCACGTGTCTCGACCGTAAGTACCGAATATCCATTGCATCCGAAGGTATATTCCCTCCCGCCTCAGCGCCATCCTCAATCCGATCGACGCGCATCAAAGAAGGCCCATTTCATCCCCTCATTATAAAAAAATACAGTGTGCAGTTAGGGGGGGATGGCAATTTCTACCTCGGGTGAGTTTTTAGCACTCGTCTTCGTCTCGGGCGCTTTCGGCGCCCTCTACTACGACTCGTGCTAAACATCTCACCCTCACCGAGAGAAAAGTTTCGTGGAAACAACAAAACGTTTTGTTATTATACAGTCTACCAAATTTTTTTGTTATGTGAACAAAAGATTTGTTATGCTAACAAGAAATTTTGTTGATACTACTGAATTTAGAATAGTATCAACAAAATTTCTTGTTAGCATAACAAATCTTTTGTTCACATAACAAAAAAATTTGGTAGGCTGTATAATAACAAAACGTTTTGTTGTTTCCACGAAACTTTTCTCTCGGTGCTCGCTCGAAATGGCCATCTTCCCCCCCTAGATGCACAATATACTATTTCGTTTCTCCTGATCTACGGGAAGTACCATTTACTTTTCTACCTGGGTTTTGATTTGATTCATAATTTTTTCTACGGTTACCCAAACTCCAACATCCACTCATGAATTGTTTCGGATTTTTTTCATGAACCGTTATTTATTCATGGATTTTGGAATCTTGAAACAGAGAGACACTTTTGATTTTTTTGAAAAAAATCTCAAAAATTCTGTGTTCGAAGACGATCATTTTGACCCCTATTCGAAAGTGGAAACTATTTTCCTTATATTTTTTTTTTTTGCTGATTTAAAAAAAAATTATTCCGTCAACGTGTTGAATAATGGCTCCCAGAACTTTTTCAATGCAGATGAATTAAATCTGTCGGATAATTATGGGTCGTAACCATTTGAAATGAGATTAATTTTATTTTCGAAAAATTTGATCGAAAAAATTCTGGGAGCCATTATCCACTTCGTCAGCGAAACAATTTTTTCTTTAAGTCGTTGAAATAAATATAAGAAAAATAGTTTCCACTTTCGACTAGGGGTCAGAATGATGGTCTTGTGGTATTACACGTGATAATTTAATTGATCAATAATCGATTTTTTTTGTTTTGATTTTTTCATCCCGACTCTCGCCCTCTATATTTCTTTATCCTCATTATTCATGGAAGTGCTCAAAATTTTGACTAATAATATTAATATTAAGGGGTCACTCAAGAAATCTTAACATTTGGATAATAATCTTTTCCATGCATTGGAACGACCTCTTAATGTCAATATTAGGGGGGGGCTTGTCTATTTTCTCCGAAACGGGGTAATCAATCGACTTGTCCTTTTGGCAGCCGCTGTTTGACGAGTAATAAGTTCGAACTGGTACGTTTGCTCGAATGAAATCGGGATTTTTTTTTTTTTTTTTAATCGAAAAGTGTGGGCTTGCCATTTATTGCGACTTATATCAAAGCTCACGCATCAAAAATGTACCAGTTCGAACTCATTACTCGTCAAACATCGGCTGCCGAAAGGACAAGTCGATTGATTACCCCGTTTCGGAGAAGATAGACAAACCGGTAACCGATTGGGTAACCCCCCCCCCCCCCCCCCCCCCCCCTCTTAAGGCTTGATCTTTTTTGCGTTTCTATAGGTATGTCTGATGAACAAATACAGAGGGTGGGAGTTGTGAAAACAAATAAAAAGAATGCACTTTATCTTAGCAAAATGAATGCGTATCTTGATAATTGATCGAATAAATATTTTCTTCAGCTTATGGCATTAATCTCACACTCCATAATATAGAGATCAACTAAGAGGAATAGGTTCTTTGGGTATATTTCTATGAAATAAGTGCATTGTGATGATAATTCCACGTATCTAAATATTTTTATTGTATTTTATTACATTTTGATCTTGTTTCTACAAGCCTACATCATACGTACTGCCATCATAGTACTGCCTGAATTAAAAATTATTTATTAACAGACACTTTACAAGTTTATATTAAAATTAACGGGAGCTTTCTATATGGATATAGAATATTCAATGTAATATAAATTCTAGAAGTATATATGTATATGATAAATTACATTATCATAATCATCCAAATATTCCATATCTCCATTAGGGTGTGTCAAAAATAAAAACGAAATTCGAATTCATTTTTTTGACCGCTGAATGTGTGTATCCTAATCTCAAGATCCACCTTGCGAACAGAATCCGCTGAGAAAAATTCTCACGATGTGCTAATCGATATTTACCGATAAAACTATACAACGATTGAGCGACCTTTTAGGATAGTTCGTCCGCGCTCTCCTTTTGCATGGTGCATTGTGAGGGGTAAATCTAAGGTTCAAGCCTTGGGGAGGCGAAGAAACACAGTATTTCGGAAAAAAAAAAAAATTTTTTCATTTTTTGTCCAACATTTGAAAAAAAAAACTCGGGAAAATATTGGAAAAAAAAAAATATATTTTTCTTTTCCAAATGTTGAGAAAAAAAAAAAATAAATAAATAAAAAAAAAAAACTTAAAAAAAAAAAAAAAATAGTATATTATGCAACTAGTGCGTAAAGTGAGTTTTTCTTCACGAGTAGCTGTGATGTATGCGTGTGTGTTGTATGTGTGTGAGTTGTATGTATAGAAAGGTAAACGTAGATCGAGACTAGAGTAGGAACCTAGCATTGTAAGTGGACAGACGTAGTAATAATGTACTGAATATATGACGCAATAAATTTATATTATTTAGATATAATCATTTAATGGATTATTTCAAACCCCCAACAAAATGGCGACGAGGATTAAACAAAGTTAAATTAAATTAAATAGAAATTGTATGAAGAATAAGTGAAGAACGTTGAAACTGTGAAAGTATATAAGAGCGATAAAATTAGAAATTAAAACACAGTGAAAATGGCATCAGAAGCATCTGTTAAGAAAATGCAAAGTGAGATTTTGGAGATGAAAAAACAATTAGAGCAACAGAGACAGCAAATAGCGCAAGAGCATCAGAGTTTGAATTTGCAAAGGCAAGAAATAGCGACGGCTTCTAAACAATTAAGTGAGTCTTCAAGACAAAGTGGCACCACCACTGCATACGGGCAAGTGGGAGGTTTGAATGTATATTCTGCAAATGAAAGTTGGATTCACTGGAGTGAAAGATTTGAATTATTCTCCTTGGTTAATGATATTTCAAGCGATAAAAAGGTTCCTTTATTTTTGACATTGTTAGGGGCAGAAAATTATACTTTGCTACGTAATCTATGTGCACCTGATAAACCAGCGTCCAAAACATATGAACAATTGAATAAAATTATGAAAAACCATTTACAGCCGGTGAATAGTGTCATAACAGAACGTTACAATTTTAAGGGGTGCAAACAGAAAAGTAATGAAGAAGTGAAAGATTATGTAGCTAGCTTAAAGAGCCTGGCAACAGTATGTGAATTCGGAGAAAACTTAGATAATAGCTTGAGGGATCAGTTCGTATGGGGAGTGCGTAGTGAAGCAATTAAAAAGAGGTTATTAGCTGAAGAGAAGTTAACATTTATAAGAGCTGTAGAGATAGCTACATCGTTAGAGGCAGCAGCGAAAGACGTTATAACGATGAATAGAGGTGAATCTAATGTAAACAGTATTAAAGTGAGTGAACAATGGCGAGTGAAAAGCAACATGACAAAAAAAAATTGTGAATGTTGTGGAAAGATGAATCATGTAAAGGCAGTGTGTAGATACAGAGATTATAAATGTAACAATTGTGGTGTACAAGGACACCTTGGATTTGTATGTAGAAATAAGAAACGAAATTATAATAGAAATAGTTATAGTAATAATAATTATAATAATTGCAACGGTTATCAGGGTAATTCGAATAGAGATTACAAGTCTAAACCAAATAGGTGGAATCATAACGGTAAACGAGTCAATAATATTGACGATATTGAAGAGATGTTCAATGTAGTAGAGCATGCAGAAATAAAGAAAGACAATAATACAGGGGGGAAGATTGAACCGTATACAATAGATATTATGGTAGAAGGACATGATATTAAGTTCGAAATAGATACGGGTTCTGTAATTTCAGCTATTTCTTTTCAAACTTATAAACAGTACAATGATATTGGAGAATTGCAAAAAACTAACAGAAATTTTAGATCATTTCAAGGTGACGTTATGTGTCCGTTAGGAGTAGTAAAAGTCAATGTAACTCATAACAATCAGTTGCATAATTTACAGCTATTTGTTTTCCAAGGAATCAGTAATCCGATCATAGGCCGTGATTGGATTGACGCTCTTAATCTGTTTACTTGGAGTGCAGATAAAGGTAAAGAGAATGATATGAAACAAGTAGAAGACGAGACATCGTCAATGGAAGAGATAATAAGCGAATTTAAAGATGTCATTACTGAAAAGTTAGGAAAATATAATAAAAAAAAATTTAAGTTAAATTTAAAACCAGATGCAAAACCTGTGTATTGTCAGCCAAGACCTTTGCCTTATGCAATTAAAGATAAAGTTGAGAGAGAATTATTAAAGTTAATGGATGAAAAAGTTATTGTACCTGTAGAGAGTTCGGAATGGGCTACTCCGATAGTACCGGTATTGAAGGAAAATGGTAACATTAGAATTTGTGGGGATTATAAAATAACATTGAATCCTGTTCTTGTTATTGATCGACACCCAATTCCTAGGGTACAAGATTTATTAACAACAGCTAATGAAGGGAAAGTATTTTCTAAAATGGATTTACCACAAGCATATCAACAGTTACCGCTAGAGGAGGAATCAAAAAAATTGGTTACAATAACTACTCATAAAGGATTGTTTACGTATGAAAGATTGTGTTTTGGTGTTGCTTCGGCAGCGGCGATATTTCAGCGCGAGATTGAAATTGTACTAGGGAATATCGAAGGTGTTGAATGTTTCTTCGACGATATTTTGATTATAGGATCTAATTGGACGGAGCATAATAAAAGATTAAAAGAGGTACTTAAGAGATTGAGAGATTGTGGATTAACAGTTAATCCAAAGAAATGTAAGTTTGGAGTCAAAGTAATTGAGTTTTTAGGATATGTGGTAAGTGATGAAGGAATTTCTATTTCTGAAAAACGATTAGATGCTATTAACAAAATTTCGAAACCTGAAAATACTACTCAATTGAGATCATTTTTGGGCATGATTAATTATTATTCCAAATTTATTGAAAATTTTGCTACTGTGATGAATCCTTTGTATGATTTGTTAAGAAATAATGTAAAGTGGAATTGGTCAAAGAAAGCTAATAAAGCATTTGAAACAGCAAAAAGGCAACTAATATCTCACAGAATATTAGTACATTATAATCCAAAATTGCCGATCAAAGTGATATGTGATGCGTCACCTACGGGGGTGGGTGCAGTTCTGGTTCATATATTTCCAAATAATAGTGAAAGACCTATTGCTTTTTCATCAAAATCGCTATCAAAAGCAGAACGAAATTATTCTCAATTAGACAAAGAAGCTTTGGGAATTGTTACAGGGATTAAATCTTTTCATCAATATATATATGGTAGACCATTCATATTAGAGACTGACCATAAACCGTTAACATTCATTTTTGGAGATAAAAAGGGTATACCACAAATGGCTACTAGTAGGCTACAGAGATGGGCTGTATTTTTGGCGGGATATGATTTCAAAATTAATTATATAAAGGGTACAAATAACCAAGTTGCAGATTGCTTATCTAGAATGCCAGTAAGAGATATGCGAGAAGGAAATAAGGTTGAGAATGAAAAAGACGAATATTCGTATTTAAATACGGTGATGGAAAATGTTGTGTCTTTGAATTACGTTAAAGTAAGAGAGGAATCAGAAAAAGATGTAATTTTAAATACGATATTAAAGTTTGTGAGGGAAGGATGGCCTGAGAGTGTGTGTGAAAAGTATAAAGCTTATAAGAGTAGAGAGAGAGAGTTATCTATAGAAGGAGGATGTTTGATGTGGGGACACAGAATTGTAATACCAACTAATCTTAGGAAAGAAGTACTGAACGAGCTACATAGTGCGCATCTAGGTATAGCTAAAATGAAAGCTCTAGCTAGATCTTATGTATGGTGGCCAAAAGTAGATTCTGAAATTGAAAATTTGAGTAAAAGTTGTAAAGAGTGTGCGGAAACAGCTGGAAATCCTCCGAGGGCTAGTTTACATGTATGGAGTTGGCCTGAAGGTCCAAACCAGCGCATCCATGCTGATTTCTTAGGTCCAATAAATGGTAAAATGTTCATCATAACAATAGACGCTTTTTCTAAATGGGTTGATATAAAAGAAATGCCAAATATTACCTCTAAAGCAACGATTGAGTTCTTTAAGGATTATTTTGTAACATGGGGATTACCAATGAAATTGGTTACGGATAATGGACCAGCATTCGCTTCGAATGAATTTGCAGATTTCACAAAGTATTACGGAATACGGCATTTATTCGCGGCACCGTATCATCCTGCTTCCAACGGAGCTGCCGAAAATGCGGTAAAAACGTTTAAAAGTAAATATAAAGCATTGTTGAAATCTGGATATTCTTCGCAAGAATCTGTTAGATTATACTTGTTCAATTCTAGAGCGACATCACATGCAACGACTGAATTCAGTCCAGCGGAGTTGCAAATAGGTCGAGCATTTAGAACAAAACTAGATCTATTGAGACCAACTTTAAGAAAGAGGGTAGAAGAAGTTCAAGAAAAACAGAAAAACAATTTTCATGGACATAGAAAAACCAACTTTATGCCGGAAGATACAGTATGGGCAAAAGATTATAGTTCTAATACTTGGGTAAAAGCAACAATTATAAGAAAATTAGGTGAAGTAATGTATCAAGTTAGGGTGAAAGATAATATGACATGGAATAGACATATAGACCAGCTAAAAATAAGATCAACGCAGAGTGAAGAAGATTCAGCAATGTCAGAGGAAGAAGTCATGAGGAAAATTGTAAAAAATTGGATTCCAGATAATCCAAATCATATCACCGACAACCAGGTAATAGAAGATACTAACAACAACAAAGGGCAAGCTAACCCGGAACATAATAGTAAATCAGCCACGAACGATAAACCGGCAGCACAGCAAAAGAACCAGCCAACAATTCCAGTCCGAAGATCGGGAAGAAAAATTAAATCGCGAGCGATATTAGATTTATAGATAATAAGTAAAATCAACAGAGAAATGATTTAAAGAGGGAGGAGTTGTGATGTATGCGTGTGTGTTGTATGTGTGTGAGTTGTATGTATAGAAAGGTAAACGTAGATCGAGACTAGAGTAGGAACCTAGCATTGTAAGTGGACAGACGTAGTAATAATGTACTGAATATATGACGCAATAAATTTATATTATTTAGATATAATCATTTAATGGATTATTTCAAACCCCCAACAGTAGCGATCACGGTAAACTCGATCACTGTACGTCCGGCGAAGCCGGTGACGAGTTTTGCGAGATCGCACAAGTGAAAAAAAAATTACGCACGAGTCGCATACCCTATTTTATGCACGAACTGTGCGTAAAGTGCACGTGTAAAATTAAACTTTTGAGGCGTGGAGTGTATTTTTCTTAACGCATCGAAAATTTAACTTTACACACGCACTTTACGCATAGTCGTGCATAATAATATATTACTCATCTAGGGAGGGAAAGTAGGCTAACTCAAACTGCGTGTGAGATTGACACCCGAGCCGAAGGCGAGGGTGACAAAAACGCAGTTTGGGATGGCCTTTTTCACTCCCGTGTGAGGTATACTATTTTTCACCACCCCCTGCATCGGAAAGAACGACTTCCCGCTCACGCAAGGGAGCAAAAGTCGTACTTTCCGTGCAGGTGTGGTGAAAAATCTTTTTCCAGAAATATTGTGTTTCTTCGCCTCCCCAAGGCTTGAACCAGCTTAGATTCACCCCTCACAATGCACCATGATGCAAAAGGAGACCGCGGACGAACCTATCCTAAGAGGTCGCTCAATCGATGTATAGTTTTATCGGTAAATATCGATTAGCACATCGTGAGAATTTTTTTCAGTGGATTCTGTTCGCAAGGTGGATCTTGAGATTAGGATACAGATATTCAGCGGTCAAAAAAATAAATTCGAATTTCGTTTTTTTTTTTTTTACACACCCTAATCTCCATGTTATGTTTATCAAGTACATATTCAACAGTTTTAACACATATTACGACATCTGTAAAGCTACGGATTATATTTATCTACCGAAGAAACGTTCTCCTTCTCCACCCCCTCATCATCATCATCGACATTGTTATAAATTTTCCGTCAACTTACGTAATTTTGATGATCTGTTCATGAAAGTTATTTTAGTAACTTAATGTTAATAATGCATGTTTCGCTTAAAGGTATTAAAATATTTAAATAAATTATCAACAAATTAATATTACGCTGAGCGCAAACTAACTATTAAATCGTTAGGAAGTCCAGCAAATACTTGCCTCAATACAGGCTAAGAATTCTCTCCGTCGTTCGCTTCATTTTTCATTCATGGATTACAACGTTTAATGAAAATTGAAAAGAAGGCATTCAGACTCTGAACAATATCCATGTACGGGAAAGGTTTGTCAGAAACTATAAAGAAGAGTCCATATATACAGTCATATGCATATGAATTCAAACTTGTTGTAGAAAATAATTTCCGTCCTGTATACAAAGTTCGAATATACTTTCGAATATAGCTAGAAAAAACTACTTTTTCGTCATTTTCTTAAGATGCTATGATTGCGAGGGCTTCTTTCTCCTACCGAACAAGTTACTCGATACGGAGCTGCGCTTGTGATCTCTTTCCTTACGACTTACTCTGCTTTGTTCACTCTTTGAACCACTTTCGGACGGTCTTCTATCATCTAGGACAGAGACATCATGTGCACCTTGTGCCACTGCTGGTGGAGGTGCTACATACGGTGGCAAAGATGATGGTCTTCCGGTGAACGAGTTTTTACGTCTTGCTGACCGCCCTAGGAATTGAAAATGCATCGAATTAGAAAGGTCAAAGTATAAAACTGCATCAACAGCTGAATAATAAGTTCTTTGTTCACGTAATTTGGAATGTATCACGATTTGTCGATAGGAAAGTTGCATAATTAGCTATTCTGTCAATTTAGTAATTAGGGTTGGTGAAAAATCAATCACATCATATCGATTGTTGCCAGTTTTCGAACAAATCAGATCTTTAATTGATCTGTTTGAGGTTTGGCGCAAAAGCGCACGGTCTAAATCACCTGCGCACAATGTTAAATATTGTACCTTGCTCATGTGTGTCATAAGCCAAAACCGGCTTGTAGGGGTGCCACTGGGCTGGACACCGTACGACAAACCGTCCGGCAAATGATAATGTTTTCGCGTTAGTAAATCAATGAAACATCAACATCATGCGTAACTTTATAAAAACGCTAATGTATTGCATTTAGGGCCTTTGGAATATCGGGGGCCATAAGTTTTAACACGAAAAAGCAAGAAAGAACTTTGAAAAAACTGTCTGGTATCTATTAGACGTGAAAAATCATGACATCTGCATTCTTTTTCATGCATTTGAATGATATGTGTTTAAATGATACTCGTTGGACAACTTCCCTATTATACACTCAGCAACAAAAATAACGGCACACCTGGCACTCGGCGAAATAATGCCGTTCTTCAAAATGCTGTAACTCAATGAAAAATTGTCGAAAAAATCGTTTGGGGCAGCATTTTGAAGGTTAAAACTTCATCTTGAAGATAATTTTTTGAAAATTCTTCTTACTGCCATTTTTGACCTCATGGCAAAGGTTTGAGTTCCGGGTTCCGAAACGCCTGAAAAAACAAGTTTTTCAAAGTTCTCTACGGGGCGTTAAAAAATTGCAAAGAACTTTCAAGACAACCATTTTGTAATCTGAAATCTCCTCTTCAAAGCGGTGTGTAGAAATTTGTTGCATAATTTTTTTCCACCGAGTAATTCAACTTTTGGTGAAGTAATGTCCATAAGGGCAGCATCGACTAGAGTAGGCGTAGGCTGATTTGGCGATATCCAGGATGCAGCGTGAGAAAGTCAGTCTACACACACGTAGATACACAGCGCCGGACAAAGGGGGGGGGGGGGGGGAAAGGGGGCGCCGGCCCCGGGCGCGATAGGCAGGGGGGCGCCTTCGCATATCCAATTCCTGCAAAACAGTCATATTGCAACAGCTTAGTTGAGGGCGCGGGCGGCAAATTAAAATAGAGCTTTGATTATCGAGCACTTGTTGATGAAAAACAAAAAATTGACAGGCGACACGTGGCATCAAAGAGTGATGTGCACTGATTATGACCAGCGGTGGCGTTATGTTATTTTATTTCACTCCGTGTGATTTTGGACGTTTTACCCACGCTTCGCGTGGCTAAAACCCCCATTTTCACACCTCCTGAAGTAAAATTTTGTACAATACTCGACGGAAAAACTTCTTCTGATCTCGTGTGATTGCAAAACTCACCTTCGGCTCGTGCTGCAACCTCACACTCGTCAGAAAAAGTTTTACCGGACTCGTATTGTAATGTACTATTTTCTAGCGTACGACTATGATCTTTGCTATTTATATTGTCTCCAGCATTCGCGCACTCAGCAGTGTGATGCACATTGTACAGGGTAAAATTTGGAATAAGCGTGATACTTAGGTAAATTTGCATCGTGATTTTGATCTCATGAATAGAAAAGTGCCTGCAGATAATTGGACGAATAAAATTTCTGTCGTGTAATTTGAGTTAGTCGTTATTCCCCAGTCGACCAAATACATATGGGGCATTCCTACGTCAAGTCAGTCACCTTGAGACCTCAATACCTTCGATTTTATTCTTTTTCTAGGATATTATTATACTATGTGAGAGTAGTGTCCCCTGACTTATTTCAAAAATTTTCGAGCTACTTTTTCGGAGTTATTGCAAACCTCAATTTTACCATATCAGGAATTCGAGAATTTTTGATCGATGATATCTCCAAATTGAAAAGTCGTTTCAACGAAAACAAAGAGATGTTTGGATTCGTCTTGAATCCAACTTTTTGAAAAAAAATGTTTCAGAAATTTTCCGCTACGTTTGGGCCGTCGTGACTGAAGTTCGAGGAAAAGAATCGAAATTTAATCAGTAATGTTATTTTTGAAAATTTTGAAACATTGTTCATTAGATTCTACGTATTTTTTTACATATTATTATAACGTTCCGATCGGAATGGAGAATGGATTCGATTCCCAGTTGCTATGCGATAAAGAAGAAAACATTTTCCCCTAATAAGCAGATTTTTTGTTGCGATTTGAAATTTTTCGATTGTTTCTTGTAATGAAATTTAATCAAGGTGAGAAACGTACATTTAATTAAATCAAAGTACAAATGTTGAACGTTTAATTGAAAAATATTTTAATTGCAGTTTAAACAAAATTTGTTCAAAAACTCTGAAATAAACCAGGGACACTGCTCTCATATAGTATAACAAAATCCTAGAAGAAAAATGGAATCGCGGGCATTGAAGTCTGAAGGTGGCTGACTTGACGTGGAATGTACCATATACTTCATGTGAAAACAATTTCTTTCACGTTTTAGGTTTTACTTGGCGGGGGGGGGGGGGGGGGGGGGGGGGGGGGTCATGTCATTACACATAGTTAGCCCCGGGAGCAATATTGTCTTTGTCCGGCGCTGTAGATACACACACATGGGATGCATGGTAGACTGTACCTTCTCATGGTGCATCCTGGATATCGCCAAATCAGTCTACGCCTACTCGTCGATGCTGCCCTCATTGACATTGCCTCACCAAAAGTTGAATAACTCGGTGAAAAAAAATTATGCAACAAATTTCTAAACAACATTTTGAAGAGGAGATTTCAGACTACAAAATGGTTGTCTTGAAAGTTCTTTGCGATTTTTTTAAAGCCCCGTAGAGGACTTTGAAAAACTTTTTTTTCAGGCGTTTTGCGACCCGGCACTCAAACCTACGACATGAGGTCAAAAGTGGAGACTGTGGAGCGAAGAATTAGTCTTATGGGGCAGACACACTTGAGCATATTTGCGCGCACGCACATCTGTTGTATCCTTTCTTCCTTCTGAGAGCAAGGAGGAAAAATATGGTTCGTGCGCGCAAATATGGTCAAATATGCTCAAGTGTGCACCAAGCTTTAACGAGAAAGTCTTAAGGCCCATCGCTAGTCGCCCACCTTTCTTCGGTCGAAATGTGTCACATTTCGGTTATTATATATCCGAGCCCAGGCGTCAAAAACGCAAAAAAGGCCAACGCCGCACAAATTCAAATCTAATTCCGAACAAATATGTTCGAAAACATGTTCGTTTCGTGCGAAAATAGAGTCTACAAATTGTTTCTACGTGATTCGCCGAGGAAATCGAATTCGAAAACATTTGAATGATGTAAAAAAACATCGGTAGACTCTATTTTTGCATGAAACGAACATTTTTTTGAACATATATGTTCGGAATTGAATTTGAATTTGCGCAGCGTCGGCCTCTTTTGCGTTTTTGACGCCTCGGCTCGGATGATAATAATCGAAATGTAACACATTTCGACCAAAATGAGGTGGGCGACTAGGAATGGGCTTTAATCTTACGAAGTAAAACTCGCCACTTCGAAAATTAAAAAATGCATAACTCAGCTTTCAGTGCACCGATCATGTTGATTTTGGGCTTAAATTAAAGCATTTTCAATCAGCATTCTCAACATGATACATTGATACCGGTATATTATAGGTAGTATTTGATTAAATAAGATTCCCCATTCCGCCGAAATTGGGTCCTTGCGGTGAAAGACACGGTCGTCGAGCGCTTATATTTCTTGAATGTACTTGGTGCGAGACTCTAACGAGTCTCTTGATATTTTGCAAGGTATTTCAGAATTATTGTCACGATGTCTGCACAACATTCATCGCATCGTACCAACATTACGTGACTGCACATGAGATGGCGAAATGCAACTCATAACGCATGTCAATCACTTCGTGCTAGCGAATAGCGCGAATAGCGCGTTCTCGCCCGCACCGCGTGAAATTCATGAAATGTGGCTAAAGTGCAAGGCACAATTGTTATCTGGGTACTTAGCTCTATAAACTCACCCCATTTTTCTTGTTCCAATTCAGCGACTAGTTCAGGATCTGCGGACAATTCTCAAGCTGAAGTCCCGACCTTGATCAGTTTCTCGGCTTGCGTATTCGGGGACTGCGCGTCTCCTTGATAAGCTTTGAGTTCGCCCTGTAGACCTTTGTGTCGTTGTGATGGAGCCTGAGCGCTAAATTCGTCTACGCCATAATCCTGGGAAGCGACTAACGCCATCTTCCCATTTAGCAAAGAATCAGCTTCGTTAGCATCTGTGTGAAACTGATGAGCTTCAGCAGCGCCGTCGAGCTGTTTCTTTCTGAGCGCTATCAACTCTTCAAGGACTTTCCAATGCTCCTGCAGAGATTCTATCCGATTCTGAATTTCCAATGACAACGGATGGCTGTCGGCTATCAGCTACCTTCCAGCGTTGCAAAGCTGCTCTGACTTGGGACTCCTGGCCTTCATTTTGTCCTGAAGAACCTTGTGATTTTGTTGCAGAGAAATGACAGCGCGTAGATCTCTGGCCGATAACCGGTTCTACGAATTTGTTGCTTTTCCGCAAGCCAGGATTCCTCATCTTTGTGTTCTTAGAGCAAAAGATGGGAGTTCCTGGCGTTTTCTAGCCGGGCTTTACGCTCCTTGCTATTCTTGACGAGCCTATCATAGGTCTGGTTCAAATGATCTAATTTTTGCTGCAGTAAAGGCGCTTCCTTGCTCACCGGTTCTGCCAAGTTCGAGCCTTAGTTCGTTCGAAGATTGATATCGGCTCAATTCCCGTGTGAATACTCGACGACGTCCAGTTCACCGTGCTGATCAGCCACGTGTAGCAGCATGGAGCCATGGTTAATTTGACAATTAATATCGGCTCCAGTGCCGGCGTGAGGGTAGGACGCGCTGGGCGACCGCACAGGGCACTAAATTTGTAGGGGAGCGGCTGCCTGCTTGGTGTTTCCCCCACTGAAGTTCCTGAGCCGGGGGCGCCCCCACCACTATCTGAACGCATGAGCGAGATGAAATAGCTGACAAATTAGATTTCGCTGGCGTGGTTAAAGTGCAGACGACAAAAAAAGAACAGAAACTACGAAAAATATTAAAAAAACGAAAAAAAAACAAGAAACGCGGAGAACGATACACAGTCCGTATCTATCCCTGTCCAAATACTCGACGACATCCAGTTTACCCTCCTGAGCAGCCAGGTGTAGTGGCGTCTCGCCATCGTTCGTTCGACAATTGATATCGGCTCCATTCCCGTGTAAATACTCGACGACATCCAGTTTACCCTCCTGAGCAGCCACGTGTAGCGGCGTCCAGCCATAGTTAGTTTGACAATTTATATCGGCTCCATTCCTGTGTAAATACTTGACTACGTCCAGTTTACCTTGCAGAGCAGCCACGTGTACCGGCGTTGAGCCTTTGTTCGTTTGACAATTGATATTGGCTCCATTCCTGCGTAAATACTCGACGACATCCAGTTCACCCTCCTGAGCAGCCAGGTGTAGCGGCGTACAGCCATTGTTAATTTGACAATTGATATTGGCTCCATTCCCGTGTAAATACTCGACGACATCCAGTTTACCTCGGAAAGCAGCTTGATGTAGGGGCATCCAGCCTTTGTTCGTTTGACGATTGATATCGGCCCCATTCCTGCGTAAATATTCGACAACATCCAGGTTACCTCCCTGAGCAGCCGAGTGTAGCGGCATTAAGCCATTGTTAGTTTGACAATTGATATCGGCTCCATTCCTGTGTAAATACTCGAATACGTCCAGTCCACCTCTGAAACCAGCGTGGTGTAGCGGCGTCCAGCCATCATTCGATTGACAATTGATATAGGCTCCATTTCCGTGTAAATACCGTACGACACCCAGTTTACCTTCTTGAGCAGCCGCGTGTAGCGGCGTGAAGCCATCGTTAGTTTGACAATTGATGTCGGCTCCATTCCCGTGTAAATACTCGAAGACGTCCACTTCACCTTTGAGAGCAGCCAGGTGTAGCGGCGTACAGCCCTCGTTAGTTTGACAATTGATATCGGCTCCATTCCTGTGTAAATACTCGACGACGTCCAGTTTACCTTCCTGAGCAGCCAGGTGTAGCGGCGTTTCGCCATCGGTCCTTTGACAATTGATATCGGCTCCATTCCTGTGTAAATACTCGACTACGTCTAGTTTACCTTTCTGAGCAGCCAGGTGTAGCGGCGACATGCCATCGTTTTGCTGACAATTGATATCGGCTCCATTTCTGTGTAAATACTTGACGACATCCAGTTTACCTTCTTGAGCAACCAGGTGTAGCCGTGTCACGCCACCGTCCATTTGGAATGGAATGCCGAATTTTCGTAAAAGGGAGAAAAGCGTAGTGGGATGAAATTCGCCTCCGTTACATGAGCGATACTGGTGCTTGTCAACACCCCAGTTCTGTAAGATAAATAGATGTATTCAGTGGTGCCAGCTATACAGCTATATGTTTAGCAATTATATTATTCGAAGAGATTTTTCGCAATTGTTACCCAATTTCAACGAATAAGAAAACCCGAACCCAAAATAACAATTGACAATTTTGCGTGGTGGCCACCTTAACGCTGCTCCCTGTATTCGGGTCTACACCCGAAAAATGTTAGACCAATTAACTGATAACAACCCCCAGAAGGTTGTTACGTATGATTTATCCAGTTCTTTACAACGAAAGGTCAACAAACTTTCATCATCTTGGCTTAAAAAGAAGTATGTTAGCAAGGCTAAGTGCAGGTCTATAACAGTGAACAACAGTGTTCCGCCTAGAGCCTACGGTTTACCAAAGATTCATAAGGAAGACATTCCTGTCAGAGTCATTGTTTCTATCATCAACAGCCCTACTTATGCCTTGGCTAAAACTCTGAATTCTTGGATCAAATCAAGCGTCATACCTCTGGTATCTAGAGTTAAAGACAGTTTTGCCTTTGTCAGCGCTTCAAAAAACTTACTAATCCCGGACAACTGCATAATAATCTCATTGGACGTGGTCTCATTATTTACCAATGTACCGCAAGATCTGGCCATTGCAGCCATCAAAAATAGATGGGCTGACATGCATAACAACATTCCAATTCCAAAAAGTGAATTGATTACTGCCCTTAAAATTTGTTTTGATGCTGCGATCTTTAGATCTAATTATACCACGTACATTCTCAATGTTACCGCCTTCCGATGGGCTCACCTTTATCATCTATCTTGTCCGACCTAGTTATGGCAGATTTAGAATGTACTTATATCAATAATTTAAACTTCGATTCACCCTTTTGCTTTAAATATGTGCACGATATTCTAACAGCTGTCCCGCTCGATAAAGTAGATACTGTCCTAAATACCTTTAATCAGTTCCATCCGCGATTGCAGTTCACCATAGAGAAAGAGGTGGAAAACAAGATTTCTTTTTCAGACGTATCTGTGATACACGCCAACAATAGGATCAAGACTGACTGGTTTCACAAAAAAACTTGGTCACAAAGATATCTTAATTTACTTCACTCAGTGTGATAATGGGCGTTATACGCACACGCTTCGCGTGCATAAAACCCTCATTTTCACACCTTATGAAATAAAATTTTGTACAATACTGGACGGAAAACTTCTTCTGATCTCGTGCGATTGCAGCACTCGCCTTCGGCTCGTGCTGCAAACTCACACTCGTCAGAAAGAGTTTTACCGCAGCCGTATCGTAATGTCCTATTCCATTCTCATCACTCTTGGTCATACAAGATAGGTACCATTTTTAATCTAGTTGATAGGGGTTTGAAGTTGTCCAGTCCTGAATTTCACGAAAAAAACTTGTCCTTAATCTTTGAGGTTTTACGTTGGAACGATTATCCACCGGGCTTACTCAGAAAACACATCAACGCTAGAAGAACTCGCATCATGAGTCCTTCCAACAACAATGTTGATAACCCAGTTCATCTAGATTTACCACCTACTAAATTTATTTCAGTTCCTCACGTCGCTGCTTTAATTAGGTCTCTTAATAGGGTTTTCAGTAAATATCATGTCAAATTTGTTGGAAAGAATTCCCACGATCATTCTTTGTTTGATTCTGGAAAAGATAAGTTACCCCTGGATAAGCGTTCCAACGTCGTCTGTAAGATTTCTTGCAAGGACTGCAACCAAGTTTATATTGGACAAACTAGCAGACATCTACACTTACACACTAGAATCAATGAACATAAGAGAAATATCCAGGACAGTGAAGATCACTACACTGCCGTAACCAGGCATATCACTGAGAGAAAAAGGATGAGTCGAGACAACTATACCGCATTGTGAAATTTTTATCGTTCTGAGAACGATATTTCAAGTCGACGTGACGATATTATTGTGTCCCGTACTATAGAGATATAGTTATCGTTGACAATACTAAATTCAACCATAAATACACCAGCTCCAATCTTATTTTCGATTAAAATATCAACGATATGTATCAAATTGCCGTTACTATAATTTATAGTACAGTATACTCTTCGATTCATATTTAACGCAACAATATTTTCAGCACAATCTGATTCTTTTTGTTATTAACTTTCACTCTACTTCTCTGAACTACGCGACATTGTTACCAAAACGATGCGTGGGGTTGTCTTCACCATGTATACACTGATCGTAGACACAACCAAAAAAATAATTGGATCGACATCTGAACTCTGTTATCGCGACAATACTATTTACATTACTTCAATGTTTTCTCGTAAGGCGGCGACCACCGCCTTCGATATTCTCGCGAGTGCCACTTATAAGAGTTGGCGAGTATATATAGAGGCGGAAGATCTGATCTATAAGCGTCGCATAATTCTTGTATTGATAATGTGTTGTTAATATGTATGTTGTCTATATAATATGTTGTCTATGTATGTTTCTCCCCCTACAGCACTGATCCTAAGGTAATTGAAGTAATATTCAGTTATTAGAAATCCCCCCCGCGCCCCGCGCCCCACCCCCCTCCCCCCACCGCCACTCCACCCCCTCGATACCAAATAACTTTTTGTTTTTTTACTTTGAATTGTTTTTTTCGTAATTGATATCACCTCCACACACCCTATTTTATGGTAGAATTGTAGTTGTATCAACCAGATTTTTCGCTCGGTGTACTAGAAGGTTCAGTAACCATAACTATAAAATTACGTAAAAAGTATCTAGATAATCATTTCCAACATAAAAAATAGTTAAACGAACAAGAGACTTCATTTGCACGAACAAAGGCAACGTAGTATCTCCAACTCAGATTCTGTCGTAAAATGTGAAATGTAACATTCACAATGTCCGTATAGTAAACCATATTGCTAACAGAATCATTTTTTATAGGTAACTGAACAAAAATTATATCTGTTACTATAACTAAAAACCTATTGTTGTGCCTTTATTTCACCCATTTTTATTGTTAAATTACGTTAACTATAAATTTTTCTCAGATAGTAAACAAAGACCATATGTTTGATTACAGCAGTGTCAGTGTTCTGGACGAAGAACTGGTTTATTACAAACGCTTGATTTTAGAGATGTGTAATATGGTTAGCCATTCAAATTCTGTAAATTTGAGGCAAGATGTCGAACGACTCAGCGACATCTACAAGTCTCTAATTTCTAACGCATCGCACTAAGTCTAACTTGTGATGTCTAACTTTTGGTTCCTTTATAGACTTTTTGAGCTGAACTCGATATTGTTTCAAGTGTGTTTAGTTTACTAGCTTGAGTATATTCTAGTTCCATGACTGCGTTCCCTTCCGTGTCTCCCCCTGCTAAAAAAAATCGATTGAAAACGATTGGGAAAACGCCAATAAATTGTAACCAATCGCGTTTTTTGTTTCGAAATTTCGAATACGAAACGATTAATCCTGTTGTACAATTGCTTTCTATTGTAAGTTCTATATTACAAGGTAATTGTTCCGAATATTTATTCAAACGGTGGAAAAAAGGTTCATCGTTAATAATTTTCGGTTCCTTATTGAAATTCAACTGTATTAAATACTGAACGTATAATAAGGGGGCTTCTAAATTGAAATCAATAAATTGTAACTGTAGCATTAGAATTTAATTGTTTCAAATTATCAAACAAGAAATTAGGTTCTTGAATTGTTTCTTATACGAAATTAATCATTCAAACTCAATAGTTTTCAATACGCTTACCAAAGGATGGACTTTCAACTTAAGCTTAGTTGCAAATTTCGTATTTGAAATCAATTGTAATGTATAAGATGTGTGCTCATGAAATTGCGATTTTCAATTGTTTTTTATTTGGAATTCCCGATTTAGACTCAATTGTACTCAACTTTTGACAAGCAATGAATATTTTTTCAAATTGAGTCTCTTTGGTATTCCCAGACAATTGTTGCTGACTGCAACTTATTCACCAATAATTGTATTGAAACTCAAATAGTGATGTTCATATTCAGTCCGATAGCTATCAAGTTTTTTATTTGTAGCATCAATAGTCATTTTCACGCATGAAATCCGATTGGGATTGATTTTCGGAAGGCACGCATTCGATCCAGTTGGTATCTAATTGACAATGTTCAATTTGCATTAATGCATGACAGTATGTGAACAGTACGTATTGAAAACTATTGGGATCCAAATCGTGTTTTCCGATTCAATCTCTTTCAATATTTTCGGATAGTTGCGAACGATTGGAACTCATCCACAACTTATTGTATTTTGACAGTAAAATCTGATATATGGCTAATTTAGTAGTCATACAATTTAGGTTAATTGAAAATAGTTGAATATCAATTCGCAATTTACCATCGAAAACATTTTACATTGATACTGATAGAATCCGATTCAATTTTAATAGAAAGCAAATTTCCCGTACAATTGGACTCATTGTAAACTATTGAAACCGATTACAATTCAATTGTTTTCAATCAGTTTGAATCGATTTTTTTTAGCAGAGCCTTCTTCTTCTGATTGTCTATTATAAAACACACGTGTTCTTTCTCTACTAGTGCTTTTCCACTTTAAGATCTGATAATGGAGAAGTGGGAGATTTGGATTGCAATTATCTAAAATGCAGCTCTCTTTGTAATGAGCATTTTTTCTCTTTTAACTTTTCAGACATTCTGCACCACTGGCTTTTATAATTAAGGTAGTACGATCACGTACCTCACTATTAGATAAAAATCTGTTTTTTTATATGCTGTAGCAGAAGCATATAGGAGAACGCCTGCAAAATTTCAGAGCGCGTCACCGACCAATTATAATAATAATTAATGTGTGAAATTAAGATATTTAGCCCTACGCCATATCAGAAATCTGCGTTGACACGAGTTTGAGACAGAAATATAGACCTTTCGCGATTAGACACAACAAAAAATAAAAGTGTTAAATGTTGAAAAATATGTCACGATTACGTGCGTCCCGTGAAAAATTAGGGTCACCGGACATTTCGATCATAAATCTTCGATTGTATTGACTAATTATAGCTTGCATCGGCCGATTTCGTGGCCGGTTAGAAAATGTGAGTCAAATCTGACCATTAAGATAACACATTTCGTGTCATATAATTTCACACATGGGCATGATACACATTGCTAAAATCGTATCGTTTCCTACTTTTATTATTATCATACCTAAATTTATTATTATATCGCTTTTTGCGATTTTTATAATCATAGTCTTTTCATTGACTAGCTACTGCGATCGTACTACCTTAAGGTATAGTTAAAACCATCATACGAAGTTATGTTTAAATATCCCACGTGGGTATCTACTTGGGTTGTTTATGGAAAAAAAAATTTTTCCCAACTCAAACGTAGAAATAGGCGAAAAAATAGCCTAATTTCAAATTTTTGCTGGGAAAAATAGTATGTGGAACTCGTGGACAGTGACGATTTGAGGTGAGTGTGATATCCGCACTCGCCTTCGGCTCGTTCGGCACGGAAAAAAAAAAAAAACAGTGTCCTGTGCTGGGCAAGGCATCAATCTAGTCAATATAGTATTTAGAAGCATACATTTTCAATCTGACTTCACGGTTTACTGTCACGAGAGCAATAGTTACCTCCGTCACAGCAATGAATACTGTTAGAAACTATAGAGAATAGTAGATTGCGCAACTAGTGCGCAAAATAGGTGAATCCCGCACGAGTCGGGTTTGTCGCCTGAGCGCAGCGAGGGCGACAAAAAAGACGAGTGCGGGAGACACCTATGCGCACTAGTTGCGCATACTATTTTTCCTAACAAGCTGCGCAAAATTCGACAACATCGGTAACTCGTATGTAATATTAAACGGTTAAAAATAAATTAAAAATGCATAATTGAATAAAAAAAATTTGTGCGAAGTTTGATCACAAGAGCAATGAAAAACAACCAAATACAAGGTCGCTAACCAACTTAAACGGTTATTATCAACAATCAACAATTGAACTCAAGCAAAACTCGACTCTGTGATAACTCTAACTAACAAATGGAACTACGGCCGTAGCCTACACGACTGGATGGCGTTTCCAGTTCAACAATGCGGGACTGAGGCACTTTGCGCACGCAAACCCGTGCGCAAAGTAGAATTTTGCGCACGCTGTTAGGAAAAAAAGATTTGCACATCACAGCAAAAGCAGCGATAGTTACTCAATAAACATCTTTTTTCGGCATAGGCATTGAAAAGTCACTTTTTGACGCCTGTTTTCGATCCACAAAGTGTCACTTTATACGGTTGGTTTCAGAACTGCCCTATAAAGTTTTTATACGCCAGTCTGGATGCGCAGTTCGAAGTGCGCATTCCAAAGCTGCCGTATAAAGTCTTTATACGGCAGTTTCGATGCGCGGTTCGAAGTGCGCGACAGATCGCACCATAACCCAACTCTTCGTCTAGTGAATCTCAACAGGCGTCAAAGTGACTTTTCATGCCTATTTCGAAAAAAATACAGTATGGGGCGCACCCGTAAACCGTTTTTGACTCGAATAATGATTTCAGAACTCGCCTTCGGCTCGCCTTTAGCTCGTCCTGAAATCATTATTCTCGCCGAAAAACACTTGGTTTACGGGCATGCCACATAATATACTATTATAAGCATCGTTCACTCATGTTACAACGACTACTATCGGGACGTAAAATCGGGACACGTGGGTTTGACACACTACATCTAAGTGAAAACAAATCGGACAGCCTTTGGATACGAATCATTTTCAAGCTTGTTTTATTCCCCGTTAGATCAGCCAAAGGCCATTGTTGTATGAAAATTAAGAGGGAAGTTATCGTTCAATGTATGCAAAAAAACGTAGTTTTTACACATTCTCTTTCGTACCTTTACTTCAACTCACCGCCATTCTTCCAGAATAGCCGGGAAAAATATTCAAAGAATCATGCTCAATCTTTGAAGCTTTCTAAGTGCAATGCTTTTTGAATTTTGGAGAAATTCCCAAAATTATGGTCACGGCAGTGGAAAATAGGCCAAGTGGTGATCTCGAAGATGAGTAACAATATAGAAGGTTCATCAATTAAATGGCTGAAAATTTAGGGAAAAATTATGGTAAGCAAATTATGGGTCACTGAGAGTCTAAATTTCGATTTTCGGGAATCCACCCTGTTTGCGTCAGCCGTCATCTTCAAATTGAGGGTGAATTTTCGTTTATTAAATAACTGGTTCATTTTAAATTTGACACTGAAAATGGTTATGACCAAAGTTGTTTGAAATTAAATTTTTCACAACTTTGGTCCTTATCATTTTATCCCTAGAATCAATATTTCTCGATTTAAACCCGAAAGAAGGGGTGAAATTTAACTATTGCATTATCTCGTTTATTATTGATTTTTTACGTATAAATGGGAATAAATGAATCCCCCCCCCCCCCCCCCCCCCCTCCGCCCTGTTGTATAATGTACTATTTAACAGCGCAGAGATTATCGAAGACATTTCGGACATTGCCGCAGCAGGCTTATCATCGCCAAAAATAGATGACCTACGATCTTTGATGATAGTTGTGTCAAACGAAGCGCTGCAGTTGTGGTATCATAATATATTCGAAGAAGCAGCTGCTGAACTAGCGAGTCAATTATGAAGGTATATAGAGCGAGGTAGGAGTTTTCTAAGGAATTTTTTTGAACTTCGCTCAAATATAGATCATATTGAAACTAACAACTTTTCACTATGAGCCAAAAAAAGTTGACGTCTGTGAAAACAGATATTCTACTGCAAAATTTTCCGGCTTCCCTATATGAGCCATTCCACGTCAGACCGGACAAAATAAATCAAAAAATGACCTCGATGTTACCGATTTCGCAATGATTTTTTTTACGGGTTCTATGGAACAAATAAATGCATCAAACAATTTTTTTTTTTTTTTTTTGGCCCCTATTTTCCAATTCCTATTTGGGTGGCAGCGCGCGCCGTCGCTTATAAATAAATCGTTTGAACATGGTTTCCATCGGTTCTCCATAAAATTGACTTAACGATTTTGTAGAGAATTGATCAAGGAATACGCTCATATTTTCTTGATTATTTTTCCCATCCGAATTTCAGCCAATAGAATTGCACCATTCGCTGTTATTTTGCATAGCCTATACGATATTTAACTGATAATTTTGACAATTCCACTGGTAATTTCACGTGTGCTTTCATCGCGGTAATTTTTCATGTTAGCTATATATAAAAAACAAAATATTTTCCAATACAGTCAACGCTCCATCGAATCTGACAGATTAAATTATAATTATGATTCTGTGACCTTTAAATTTTGTTTTTTAACTGTGGATTCTGTCTCATGATGCAATTCTATGGGCCGAAATTCGGATGGAAAAATAATCCCCCGAATATCACTCGAGCTTCAAAATTAATCGGGTATTTCCCTCAAGGTTCCCTGCAATCAAACGAACTCGTCAAGTTTTTCAGAAAAATCACTCGCGCTTCGCGCTCGTGATTTTGTAAACTGAAAAACTTGACTCCTTCATTTGTTTGCAACGAACCTATCGGGAAATACCCGATAATTTTGAAGCTCTTGTGGTATTATATGTGATAATTTTATCGCTTGGTATTTGCGTTGAAAATCACGTTTGAATAATATATTTATTTATAACAAAGAGAATTGTTTGTTATTGCGAAATTCAATAAATATATTATAATAGTGTCATTCAATAGCTTTGAAATGATTCTTGGATGAAGTCTCTAGGATGAATACAATCAAAAATATGACCGTTTGAAGAGGAGTATGTTTTCGATTTTTAGCTCTTTTTCCTGAATTTCACCCCCGTGTAACTTGGAAAATAGGGGCCAAAAAAAAAAAAACAAAAAATTGTTTGATACATTTATTTGTTCCATAGAACCCGTAAAAAAATGATAGCGAAATCGGTAACATCGAGGTCAGAAAGCTGTCCGGTCTGACGTGGAATTGCTCATATGACTTTTGAGTACCCCACCTATGTAAAAAAAAATTGGTTTCTTGTGAAATGCCTCCGCAAAATTGAAATACCAACCGTCGAATCTTTAATCGCCTATTTTCGACCAAAACTTAAGTCGACTTAAGATGTTGTTGCAGAGAACGGCTCAATTGTCAGAAATTTTCTGGAAGGGAGTTGTTATGTTACTTTTTATTTTTAAGACATACTCGGTATTAGGTAGATAATAGTATAATACATCTGTGAATGACGACACTTGGAGTGATTCGAGTTCTAATCATCAGAATTGTAATCTCTTACCACAAGTCAAATCAATGGAAGAACTCTCCGAAAGAAACACCACTGATACAATATATAAGAAGAAAACATTGTGCAATAATTTTTTATGCAAATATAACCCAGTACCACCACAAAATTCGGATGGGTCTGACCTAAAAGATGAAACCTACACGGTCTCATAGATTTTTTTACGCTGATTTCAAATCAGTTTCAAAAATTTCTCTAGGTGGTCTAGTTTTTGAGAAATAAAATGTTTAAGTCCAAAAAACTCGGTAAATTGGACAACTAGAAAAAATCATTAAAAGATCAATTTGAATGGAATTGCTCGCACAAAAAAACAGGGATTTCATAAAACTTCAATTTCAATAGTGGAATCGAAACCTTCTTAATTGTTGTAGTAGAAATGAGTAAAAAAAAGTCTTAAAAACAGTTGGAACATTCGGAGTTTTTGAGTAATTTGAATCACCGGAAGTCGGCTTATGATTCAGTTTCTGTAATCACTTTGCTGCTAAATATTATTCAAGAGATTCAAATTTTCTAAAAACTCCGAATATTCTAACTTTTTTGTGATTCTTTTGACTCATTTCTACTACAAAAATTAAAAAGGTGTCGATTCCACTATTGAAATTAAAGTTTTATAAAATTCTCTATTTTTTGTGAAAGCAATTCCATTCAAATTGATTTTTTCATGAATTTTTCTAGTTGTCCAATTTACCGAGTTTTTTGAACTTTAACATTTTTTCTCTCAAAAACTAAACCATCTAGGGAAATTTTTGAAACTGATTTGAAATCAGCGTAAAAAAAATCTATGAGACCGTGTAGATTTCATCTTTTAGATCAGACCCATCCAAATTTTGTTGTAATAATCAAAAAAATATGTTGTCTTATTTATCTGTCTCCGTCGTTTTCTTTTCGGAATTGAAAACAAAAAAATCGCTGCTTCGTAGGCCCTATTAAAATCGTAGGCCCTAGGCACTGTGCCTAGAGTGCCTAATGGTAAATCCGGCCCTGTTTAACTCGTAAAACCTCTACCGGCGGTCAACCATGAATTTGCTTATGCCTATACTAAATCTAATAATTCTATATTGAGTCGTTAATCATGACTTTATCTTAAAGAATAATACCTATACTAAATATAATAACCTTTTATGAGTTGTCAATCGTGAATTTACCTTAATTACTAACACCTATGCTAAATGTAATAACTCTTTAGGAGTTGTTTTTGCCTATGATTAATTTAGGACTTTGATGTGAGTATTTTACCCCGGAAGTTATCTTAATATTTTGAGAAGTTAATTAAATAATTACCTATCCTATTGATCTGACTACAAGTGAATTTAATTTATATTTGATTCAATTGGATTTTATGAAAGGTATTTGATATTATGTGATATCACAAAAAGAATTGATTGGCTAAAAGAAGTAATGAGTTGACTGATTCTAATCCACCAGTTGTATCTGAGAAGTACGAGTAGGACAGGTAATGCGCCGAAGCAACACCACTAGCTAACCACTAACTTCCCAAACGAGACTGTGTTATTTCAAAAGAAATAGAT
Organism: Tenthredo mesomela; assembly: GCA_943736025.1. Lineage (NCBI taxonomy): Eukaryota > Metazoa > Arthropoda > Insecta > Hymenoptera > Tenthredinidae > Tenthredo > Tenthredo mesomela. The sequence continues at coordinate 7,747,010 of OX031021.1, forward strand.
ATGCCAGCACACGAGGACAGGCAAGGAGGACGAATCAACCCCGCTAGCTACGCAGTCTGCTATATCTAGAGAGATAACTTTTTATTCTCTGATTAAATGATAATTTATTCCCGAACATATATAATTCCCGTAGTTACTTTGTTAGCGAGAAAGATTTTGGAGAAATATGGCGCTTGGCGGTAGTCGACCGCGCCGTGGTAGATGGCGTCTATAATAGTTGACCGCGCTGGTGGCAGATGGCGCGCGCGCCATCCATCTATATTGCCTATTTGACGGGGTCGTGAAATGGCCACGCTACAAATGTTCATAAATTTTCCAAAAATGCATCAATTTGATTGTTTTTTTTTTTTTTTTTTTTTTTTTCATATTATGTGGTTTTCATTGAATTTTTCGAAAATTTCATACGAAAGAAAGGAAAAAAAAATTATTCACCAGTTTTTTTTCATACCTAGATCAAAATCTGATTTTGAAAACTGTTTGTCAAAAGACTATTTCCTATTTCACAAATTTCAAGCCTGGTCCTAATGCGGGGAAACGATTCTTGCTATTTCTTCAGAATTTCTAAAATTGATGAATTTAAAAAAATTTTTTTTTCAAAAACTTCAAATATGAATTATAATAATCAAACGACAACAAAAGTGAAACAAAATATTCAGGAATTCAAATTTTGTTCCGAATACAGATTTATTATTTTCACGATTTCCGATTACGTTCATTTGTAATTTTTAAACGATATTTTATTTCATAAGACATTGAAAATCACACTTCAATTTTTTGGTAGAAAAAAAAAAAAAAAAAAAAATTCACAATTTTGAAAATTTCTGAAAAAATAGCAATAATCGTTTTTCCACGATGGGACCAGACTTAAAATTTGTGAAATAGGAAGTAGTTTTCTTAAGAATTAAAAAAAAAAAAAAAACAATCGAAGGATAATAACAGTTTTCAAAATCAAATTTTGATCTAGGTATGAAAAAAAACTAGTGAATGATTCTTTTTTTTTTTTTTTTGCATCAAATTTCCGAAAAATTCATTGAAAACCACACAATTTGAAGAGAGAAAAAAAAAAAACACTCAAATTGATGCATTTTTGGAAAAGTTAGGAGCATTAAAAAAAAAAAACACCCAAAATTCTGCAAAATTTCATCTCGTGAACGGTTCAACAAAAAAATTCGAAATGAATCATGGAGCTTTTTTTTACAGAGTACAAAAAGACAAAAAAATGAAGGCCGAATCAAAAGTGTCAATTTCGATGGTAGGTTGGGTTGGCGTGGAAAGCCCCATAAACAGTTCTTTGTATTATTGTTTGTAACTGTTGTATACTCGACATTATAAGAGTTTTTTGTCAAAATAAGACGAGGGATACAGTGAAAAACAGCCTCCTCATTTGGATGAACGGTATAGCTCAGAAACTTAATTGTTTGTTCATTGTGACGGGTTTCAACTTCTTGTAGTTCCATTCGTATATTCAGAAGCATTATCATGTAGGTACTACCATGCTATGTTCAATTATATCAGGGTACGTTCAGTTTATCTTACTCTGCTACGTTTTTTTATCTACTCAACTCAAGACTATGTTTTCCGAATGATACCGTTATTCCGCCTAACCACACAATTTCTATGAATTACTATGAGGGAAATTCGAAATTTCCGTAGTTTTTCATGGAAAATTGTACTCCCTCTAGTTTGATTGACAAAAGCAACGAATTTTTTTTGAAAAACTACTAAAATATATGAAAAATTTTCGAAAAAAACTGTTCCAATTTTCCTGAAAATTTGTAGAGATTCGTAGGGTTATAAATTCCAACCAGGGTACTATCATGATTTCCGTTTGACGTTCGTTATCGGATAGTTATAATTGACCAGACATTAATATACGGATTAATCATTCCGAATGCTTTACTATTCTAATTTTTGGTTTGAAGCTCTGATATTCTTCCTGAATTCTTTCGAAAATGTTGACTTTTTCCGATATCAGTTCGTTAGACATACTTGCAAGAAGTAATCGCGTAAGTTTTTTTTCCAATGTTTCTGACTGTTCCTTTTTTTGATAAATACCTTGTCAATGCTCGTGTTTCTGCGTATTGTAGTCACAGATGTTTTTCACGGATGTTTTTCAGATACTTTCACATCCACGTTCGCTCACGCCACTGTTGCGGCAAAAGTGCGAATGCAAAATCCGAATGAAACGCGTCACGCGGTGGTCTGATAATTTCTCTCCGCACAGTCAAAGGAGAAGGGGTCTTTTATCTTCAGTCGACCAGCTCAGCACATGGTAGCTTTATCAAATATTGCGCAATCAAATTCTCGCATAATATACAATTCTCGTGAAAAAGATTCCAGTCTTTCGCAATGAAAATATTGCTGATGTCGACAAAAAATTCCGAGATTCGTGAGAATTGAGAAATTTGTGAAATTATTCTCACCACGCTCCAATTACTACTATGCGAGTCTAAATTGACCAATTATGTAATTATTCATCAATCCCCAACGAAGAGTAATATAACAGCGTCACTCATTTTTTGCGGACAGTTTCTGAATTCAAATCTACGAATTAATTGAATTATTCGATCTATTCGATAATTCAAATCGTCCGATTCTGAACGAATTATCCGCACGCCCCTAATGAAAATAGAGGCGAAGTCTCTTTATGAGAAGTGATCATTTTATAATCTACCGCATAAACCGCAGAAGACTTTAAAATTTTTCAAATGTTTCATTTGTCTTATTTCAAGACTCGTCGAGTTCGAGAGATGAACTGTAGTAATAAACCCGTTGGGAGCACTCCTATGCCACGAGCGTGAGAATGTGAAGACAGTTTTGGGGACAGGTAGTTAGTTCGACACTCGACCTACCAGTTGCGCTGGCATCGCATCGAGGCCGGAATTCAAACGTACCGGCATCGCACAGCCCACAGGCATCGTTTTTTCAATAAAATGAAATCAATGAGATCACTTATTTTGTTTTAGTTTTATAGCGGGTTCAACCCTCATATATATATATGCGGGTGTATTTTTACGACAATTGTTATCATTCTTTACAAATTATTGAATGTATTGACTCATTTACCATATAATATTTATGCAGATTATGAGGTCGAAGTTCGTAACGTTAATGCAACAAAATGTTCGCCAAAAATTCTCAAATTCAAGGCTCGAACGGTTCAAATGGATTAAGAACGGTGCATAATTCGTCAAATTGTGTGAAACATGTTTATCTTGCATATTTTATAATTCTAACAACATTTGAATGACGAAATATTGCATTTCTTCAACGAATATTCTGTTACGTTAACGGGATGTGATACGGTAAACGAGAGGGTGTTTTTACCATTTTTTTTGTTTTACTCTGCATTTCGTGACGAAGGCACAGAATGGATTTTCGCAGAGGTATTCGACTTATTATATGGTGAAGTATTGCCGTAGACGAATAAACGTATTGAAATCGAAAAAAAAGTTCGTTTACGTAAATTACGATCTGTAAAATAGGGTAAAAAAATGGCCGCTCGGGTCTCGACTCTCATATGCTGACCTTATTATTCAAGTTCGCGTGGTATCCAGCACTGAAATGTATAGCTACGTCAATTCTACGACCTCGCACAAAGCGAACGATCCGTTTATTTATGAGTATTCCCATAGATATAAGGTTAGTAGATTGGTCAAGTTCGCCAGTAGAAACAGTGTCGCGATACGAATGTAGGCGGAGCGGCAGTCGAAAAGATCTTTTTCGTGTATTTCGCTTCAGCACGCTATTTTATCAAGAGAATTGCGTTCTGGTAAACGATCTGCACACATTGATCGATAATATAGATTTAAGTTTTATCCACAGATTTTTAATATCTGCGCATTATTCAGTGCTACCTCACAACGTAAAATGTTATGATTTGTAGCATAGTATAAGCTAAACAATAGCTAAGAATTGAGCTGCGGCATATGCGGTCACCCTCAAAATAATACATATGGGGCATTCCATGCCAAATCGACCTGGTCCTGACCCTCGACCTCTCAGATTGTTTATATGGTCCGCGATTTTTTATATCATTCTTCGGATTTTTCAAAATAAATTTGAGTGCGTTATGAATTTTCGAGGTTGTTTTTCAACACCTCGATGGCCCTATTCGAAAAATCTGGAAAAATTCTCAAAAATTCTGTGTCAGAAATGAAAATTTTTTAACCAAAATACATTATATCTGTACTTCCGCTTCAATCTGTTATTTTTGGTTAAAAAATCTTCATTTGTGACACAGAATTTTTGAGAATTTGTACAGATTTTTCGATCACGGCCATCGAGGTGTTGAAAAAAAAATCTTTGAAAACTAATAACGCACTCAAATTTATTTTGAAGAATCCGAAAAGATTGTGATCGCTATTTAGAGTCAGAAGAATGATATAAAAAATCGCGGACCAGATCTGAAAAATCGAGGGTTAGGACCAGGTCGATTTAGCATGGAATGCCCCATATATATGAGTCCACCAATTACCTATGAACGATTCGTGGCGAAAATCTTGATTTGTCTGCAATTTTGATATTTTATATAATATTATATAATAGTATACAGGGTCATTCAGTTTGACCAGACCATATTGAATAAGCATATTCCTTGTCGAATTCTAAGACTAAAGTTCCTGAGCGAAAAATTCCGGAGATCAACGGTGTCCGAGTTGTTAAATATCTTAATTCGGCTATAAAGTATCTTTTTCATCAATAAAAACGGATAACGGGTGTTAATTTTCTCTTTGACAATTTGGTGTTCAATGTTTGGCAGTCGAGTCGTTCGCTCCATAGTTTTCGGTTGCCTAGGTCCCACCGTTTCAGTTTTTTTTTTTTTTCTTAATTTTTCAATTTTTCAATTTTTCACTAAGGAACTTTAGTCTTAGAATTCAACAAGGAATATGCCCATTTAATATGGTTCGGTCAAACTGAATCACCCTGTATACTTTGATGTAAAAATCCCGGAAGTTTCAGACCCCAAAGCCGTTCACCATGGATATAGTCAGTGTTGTGAAGTACCTAGGTACAAGTACCTTTTTTTTGTACCTAGGTACATTTGTCAGTACCTATACCTGTACCTAGGTACTTTCCCTAACAAGTACCTTGTACCTGTACCTAGGTACATTTAAGGAGTACCTGTACCTATTTATAGGTACAATGTAAGGTACTTCATTTACGTAAGAATCTCGGCGTGTGAACTTCTGACGCGCCTGCAATGATTTATGTCGAGCCCGAGCGCCATCTGTGGGAAATCGGTATAAAGCTTTCTACGAGTTTGCCGGCGTAAATAACATGGTACCGAACTACCGAGTCGCGTTTCTTTCACTGTCTTGTTTAGGGTCATTTAGACAAGCGATGTTTCACCGTTCCCGCCGCTTTCCAAAACCTAGTGGAATAAGTAAGAAGAAGAAAGTAAGAAGAAGTAAGAACACGTAAGAACACCGTTCCCACCTTTTCCATCTAATTAACGTCATGGAGAATCCGGATGACCCTGACTCGGTAGACCCAGTCACACTCACAATTAGCAGTAAACAGACGAAGTATATACCCGACTATTTAAGTCAATTTTTTGAGGTTCGCGAAGTAACCGACAAAAAAATTGTTACAAAATGTGTTACATGCATTGGTGGGAAAGGAATTATTTCGACAGTGCACCACAGTACTGGTAACTTATACAAACATTTGAAGGTATGTATGTATGCAAATAATTATATCTTCTGACGAGAGTTAAAATATTCGATGAGTAACTTCAACGACAATGACAAGTGACAACAATAGTTTAACTAACAATAAAACAATTTGATAATTGGTAGTGGCAACACAAAAGATAGAAATCATCACGAACTTCAGCATTTTACGATTTATCATGAATCATAATCATAATATTTTTCGATTATTTAGAAGTCTGTAGGTTTTCAGAAATTCTTCTCATTCATGCCAAGATTTTTATATCTTCAGCGGGTTCATCCATCAATCATAAACATGATCGAACATCGAAAACGTGAGAAGCGGAGCAATTCAGACAGTGGAACATCTTCTGGCCCAGTAAAGAAAAAAAACAAATCGGAACAAGATCCATGGAGTAAAAGCGTCAAGGGAAGCAGTGGTCAAAAACTTAAGAAAGAACAGGTGGGTAAACTTATTGAGTGATTACTGTAATACAAGCCTTGCATGAACTTGAATATTTAGTTACGAGTGTGACGATTGAATTTCGAGTATTAATTTTGTCATTTGTGAATTATACCGATGTTCTACTACAGGTGGATGCGTTGGTACAAAAATTCATCATTAACAAAATGCAGCCTATATCCTTAGTCGAAGATAAGGACTTCATTGACTTGATAGAAGGTGCATCTGGCATTAGACCTATGTCAAGACCTACTCTCCGAAAAGACTTAATGGAGAAGATGGAGAACGGCAAGAAAAATCTAAAGACTGTATTGGAGCAGCAGCCATATCTTTGCACTACAGCTGATATTTGGAGTAGCAATAACAAATCATACATGGGCATGACCTGTCACTACATCGACTCAACATATCAAAGACAGTCATTCGTTCTGGCATGCAGAAGAATGAAGTATTCACATACTCATCTTGAAATTGCTAAAATAGTTGCTCAGATTCACAAGGAATATAACATTAGCTCTAGAGTCATTGGCACAGTGACTGATAATGCATCTAACTTCGGTAAAGCATTTCGCTTATTTCAAGTAGTAGATGTGTTGGACGAATTTGATGATCCTGACGTAGAAATACCAATTTTTGACCTAAATCAAGCCAGTTCGGAGGACTACGAAGTTATATTACCTAGACATTATCGTTGTACTGCTCATAGTTTGAATTTACTAGCATCAACTGATGCTTCAAAAGCTCTGAATAATACGAATTATTCTAGATTGTACACGGCAGCATTCAATAAATCTGCTAATATATGGAACACTGTTCATCGTTCTACAAAAGCAGCCGACTTCGTTTACGATATCTGTAAGAAACGCTTGACCGTTCCTTGTAAAACTAGATGGAATAGCTATTACGATAGTGTAACAGCTCTCTTGAGCGTGAAGGATAATTTTGATGCAATCTGTGAAAAACTTGAGAAACCATCTTTTACTGAAGTACAAATCAATTTCTTAGAAGAATACGTAAAAGTTCTGGCGCCTGTTGCTAATACGCTTGACTTTTTGCAAGGGGAAAAACATTCATGTCTAGGCCATGTTTTACCAGCCATCTTCCAAATGAAAAAACAAGTGCAGAAACTTGCGCATTTACATCATTGCAAACCCTTACAAGATGCGGTATTATCAGGCATTGAAACACGTTTCGACTCAATTCTTGACTTAGACAACCCGAATAGCCGGGAATATATCTTAGCCACTATGGCCACACCCAAATTCAAACTGAAGTGGCTCAATATCTCTGAGAAAGAATCTAGTAAAGAATTGTGTGAAGGCTTATTAATCGAAGAAGCCCTTAGAATGAGAAAGTCGGTACAATTTGAAAAATCCTCTTCAGAATCGGAGGAGGATGAATTTTTCACTTTTCTGAACGGTAAAGATATTAATGATAATCACAATGATTCCATAATGGCTATGAGATCCGGCTCAAGCTCGCCTGTAAATCGCCAGGACATTAAAATCCAATGTCTGACATATTTGTCAGACAAATCGAAGGAAATAGATAGTTTAGAGCGATACCCTATTATAAAACAAATATTTTGTAAGTACAATAGTCTTCTCCCAAGTTCCGCCCCAGTAGAGCGTGCATTCAGCGCTGGAGGGCAAATATTAACACCACGGAGGAACAAATTGACTGATGACATTTTCGAATGTCTGCTCTTCCTCAAATATAATAAATTTGATAAGTAATAACTCGCACAAGCCATACTGCAGTACTGTATAAGTTATAACTGTATAAAGTGTATACCTTGATAAATGGGATAAATACATGTATTCCCTGTTAAAAATGTGGATAGAATTCCGTCAGAAACGGATAGAAGGTTCGATCCTATCCGTTTCGTATGCGTTTTTTGCCAGATAGAAACGCGAATAGAAACGTATGGAAACCATCTTGTCATCTACAAGCATCTATCTGCACCAGCGGATGAAAATTTTATCCGCGTCTGTATGATTGTATACGCAGCTCGGTGTAACGTGGACAGGAATGCTATCTGCATTTGTATGGTTCTACTCGCACTTGCTGTAATATGGGAACAAATTCTATCGGCATCTGTTTGGTTCTATACGCAGGCATTCTTCATCTGTACTTATGAGCAGATCCGAATGAGTTTCTATACGTCCTTATACGCAGGCGATGCAGGCATCCTTTATCCGAACTTATGAGCAGATTTGAATGGGTTTCTATACGTAGGCACCTGTACACTACGGCGACATTTTAGTCCGATTTCTGGATGAGTATGATGGCGTTGTCACCTGGAGATGTCTTCGTATGGCAAAGGCATCCGTTCTCGTAGTAAAAGTCCTTGGCTTCGTAGTTCTCGTAGTTCAGCTCCTCCGCTTCGTTCCTACAATATCTATTATTCATCAATAATTACTTATGAAGCTGATGACCTGGACTACGAGAACTACAGAGAGGAGGACCTGAACTGCGAGAACTACGAGGCGGAGGACCTGGACTACGAGAACTACGAAGCGGAGGACCTGGACTACGATAAACACGAAGCGAAGGACCTGGACTACGAGAAATGCGAATCGAAGTACCTGGGCTACGAAAACTACGAAGCGGAGGACCTGGACTACAAGAAAAACGAAACGAAGGACCTGGACTACGAGAAAAACGAGGCGAAGTATCTGGACTACGAGAATTACGACGCCGAGGACCTGGACTACGAGAACCACGAAGCCGAGGGCCTGGACTACGAGAACTACGAAGCCGAGGACCTGGACTACGAGAACGGATGCCTATGCCGTATGAAGACATCTCCAGGTGACGACGCCATCATACTCATCCAGAAATCGGACTGGAACGTCGATCGATAAGAATCGATCCGACGCGGGCTCTGCTCAACTTAAACTCTTGAACCGGCCCTGTCTTGGGCACTTATAAACCCTCTGATTGGTAGACCAAGATCTATTGTAGCTCCGAAACTATTGGACCCTGGAAGTTTTCGTAAAGAGACGTTAGTCCAAGATTTTCGGGAGGAATACACTCACCTGATATGTTGCGTCCAACCTGAATCACCCTGTATGGGAGTGCTACACAAAACCGGGAATAATAAATAATCAGATACATGAATAATGCCGTTTTCGAAGTTAAACACACCTTGTGCCTTCGCCAAGGTTACGCCGTCGTCACGGTATATGATCGAAGGATAGAACGTATGTTTTTTCGTGTTTTTCAGATCGTTAATCAACAATCTCTATATTTCCGAACAAATTTCTCCGAGTTATTCCGAGTCTACTTTGAATATATTTAATTACCTATCACTAATTATTATTGTAGAACTAGTTCGTTTACGTAGAAAAACATTGACGCTTGTACTGTTCGTACTGTTACATCCGCCATTACAATTAGTTGACGGAGCGACCACCAGGTTTCGCATTGCAATTTTAAACTGCCAATAGAAACGGATGCGTGTCGAGCGCATGTGGAATGCGTACAGAAACTGATAGAATCACCCGTGAGTTTGCGGATAGGATCGGGTAGCGTTCGATATGGCGATCGGCTGAAGGTAGACGCGGATAGGTGCCCGATTGGAAATGACGTATAGAAACGGACGAGTGTCGAGTGCGTGTGGGATGCGGACAGAAACTGATAGAATCACCCACAAGGTCGCGGATAGAATCAAGTAGCGTTCGATATGGCGGTCGGCTGCAGGCAGACGCGGATAGGTGCCCGATTGGAGATGACGTATAGAAACGGACGAGTGTCGAGTGCATGCGGGATGCAGACAGAAACTGATAGAATCACCCACGAGGTCGCGGATAGGATCAGGTAGCGTTCGATATGGCGGTCGGCTGCAGGTAGACGCGGATAGGTGCACGATTGGAAATGACGTATAGAAGCGAAAGAGTGTTGAGTGCGTGTGGAATGTGGACAGAAACTGATAGAATTACTCGCGAGGTTGCGGATAGGATCTGGTGGCGTTCAACACTGCGGACAGACGCGGATACATAATCTCCCATAGAAACGAATACGTTATGGTTGAGCCGACAGAAATACGACAGAAACGGATAGACATTCAATCGTTACTCCATCTCTTGCGGGTAATGCGTATAGAATTCCATTAGGTACTAATAAGTTTGGATCATGTTTTCTATGGGTTTCAAACGGAACTCTATCCACATTTTCAACAGGGTTATGACTATGAGTCATTAGTCATAACTGTACAAATATGTCATTCACTAATTTGGTTTTTGTATACTTCTTGCACCCGGTTTCATATCACTCCTATGCTCAACGTAAATAATGTACCTAAGTACCTATATATAGGTACATTCTGAGTACCTGTACCTGTACCTAGGTACATCTCTTAAAAAGTACCTGTACCTGTACCTAGGTACTTTTTCGTGCAAGTACCTGTACCTGTACCTAGGTACTATTTATAAAGTACCTTTTACAACACTGGAACACTGGTTCACTTTTACATTCGAATTCTTATCGTGCCCGTATCATGGAAAAAAAATAATCCAACATGTTTTTTGAGTGAAAACAAAAAATTAATTTTTCGAAAAAGACACGATAAAGATAATCACCCTGTTAGCATAAAAAAATGATATAAACCGCAGGCCTAACGGAGCGCATTGCATTTGTAGGGTACCTATACATTGTATATAGCTGTAGTATAATGTCTGCGCATCGTAAGTCTGAAAATCGGAATTCAGAATTAGGCCACGTGATGTTTTTCGTTGGTGAGAAATTTAGCATTTTACCAACAGAATATTTAGATGATTCGAGCACACGGGTAAATATTTTGACTCTATCGATAGAAGTTCTATCTTGCCACCAAATATAGAGGGCAGCATTCGTTGTCACTATTATTTTGTGACATACTGCTATATGACTCCGAATTTTCCCAACTTGTCCAATCTACTAATCTTATATCTATGGTATTCCGTGAAAATGAAAGAATGAGAAGTAATGCTGCATTTCGTCGACTCCGACCGAGTCAAAGCGGTTTTTGACAGTTAGATACACTGAACATGTTCGATGTTGACCGGTATGAAGTTCGCCGAAGGCGTGCCGAGGCCCTCCGAACCATGCCAAGTGCTACGAACCGAACACTGACCGAAAAACTTGAGGTCGAAGTCGAATGACATATGGGTGATTCTGTTCTAACTGTGATTTTTTTATGTCCTGTACTGTTTGTTCTCACTAGACATTAATTAATCGGCAGCCTTCCGGTCCGATTTTTCAATGCCTAGGCAGAAAAAAGTGGTTTTCAGTCTAATGACATAATGTACTATTTGTCCACTAGTGGAGAAATGGTTCGCCGTTTTCCAACTTGCACGCAATTCATTGAGAAACAGCGTGTTTTGTATATTTTCAGCAGGCGACAAAATCGCCTAATTTCACATTTTTGTTAGGAAAAATAGTATGTGGAACTCGTGGGCAAAAATGACGATTTGAGGTGAGTGTGATATCCGCACTCGCCTTCGGCTCGTGCAGATAACTTCACACTCACTCAGAATCGTCATGTTTGCCCACTCGTTGCACAATATACTATTTCTGAACACTTGTTGCCGTTTTAGGTGTTATACAATTTACTTCGTGTACTCCGATCATTCACGCGACGCAACGTTTACCGCGCTATAGCTTTCAAAGTATAAGTCTTACGGAAAAAAGTTTCAAACAAAGTTTATTGGAAATTGTATATTCTACAAATTTGATTACCACCATTTTTAGTGTTTGATTGACCGTTGACCATATATTCGGCAATAACCAAGTTGGGAAAAGTTTGGCAGACTATAAATCAAAAACCATGCGATATAAAGAAAAAAATTTCGTATAAAAGTTGTAGAAAATTTTATAGTCTACAAAAAAGGTTTCCATTGTTTTCATCGTGCGATGCACGGTTCACGAGATATTCAATAAAACGTGTTTTCCAAGATGGCGGCTGAAGCTGAACCCCCCCCCCCCACCCCCCCCCCCCCCCCCCCCCCCACCAACTTGGGTTTACACTCAGGGGGCACCCCCGAATATCTTCCGACAAAAAAATCGCTGGTGTATAAGATTGCGTTATGCACCCTCTTTTTTGTCTCTGGCCCTTGGACTATTAGCTGCATGTCTCCTTTCCATATCGTGATTCCTCTTGACTACCCGGTTTGTGACCATCCACACAGCTATCCGCATTTCATCGTTAATAATGTTGTTGTGTTGCCCTGGTAAACGAAAAAATGAATCACCATTTTATTAGTTATTAGGTTTAATTATAACAAGCTGATATTTTTTCTCGTTCGCTCGCTTCGCTCGCTCACTCGATTGGTCTTGCGTTGTCCCTCACTCACTTCCGGTCGCATAAACGTGGGTTTAGCCACCTTCCGGGTATTTCGCATCTGTGTGTGTGTGTTTGTAGGATTAGTGTGGTGGCCTAACCTATTCTAACCTGTTCAGAACACCTGGACAAGGTGGCACCTGGACAAGGTCAACTACGAGGTGAAAGTCCTGGATTACGGAAATCACTAGCCTGGCGACCTGGACGAACGCTACGGAGAAAAAGTCCTGGGGAATTAAGGTTGTTGGCCTGTAACTTTTTTTTTTGACAATGTTTTTTGAATTTTTCATCGTAAATAGCTCCAATAATTAGCTACAAAATAAGCCTAGGATGATCGCAATTGACTGTCTCAAACTCGAGATAAAAAGTGTTGAATTTTTTCGAATATACATGTGTTTGAATGCAGATTCACCGGTTTTAATTATTAAAAAACGAACAACTCGAAATTTTTTGATAAAAAAAATATCTAACGGTAAATTGTCATCTTCTGAAACGTTTGATTCATCATTCAGCATTTTTGACCGTCTCGTTTGGATTTTATAGTTAAAACTGAAACATGAAGCGGCGCGTATCTCTCTTGCTCTCGAGTGGATATCTCCTGGCTCTCACTCTCACAGAGCCATACATTGTCGCTGACTAGTACGAATATATATGGGTTTTAAGTTTTGGGTCGGACTGTAGCCAGCGCCGGTTTACCCACTAGGCTACCTAGGCTATAGCCTAGGGCGCCGTGAATCAGGGGGGCGCTGGGCTCTATTTTTTTTTCTTTTTTTTTTGTTACGTTAGAATGATAAAAAATCATAAATATATACCATAATTTATAAAAGGGGGCGCTTCTTTCGCCGTAGCCTAGGGGCGTTCAGTGGGTTAAACCGGCGCTGACTGTAGCACGACAACAACCTTAAGATAGCGCTCGATCGCGAGAACCTCGTCACAAAGCCGGATTTCCTCAGGTATTCAATTGTTGATTCTCGGACAGTTGCATCGCGAAAAATAGGGAAAATATTCATCATCATGAAGCTATCACTCGAACTGGTACTTACGCATTACCTCAGAGATGCTGCGCATTAATTTACAACCGAATGGTCTTAATAAGAAAGAAGATACTAAGAAACTGCACTTGCCTTACTCGAATATGTTGCATAGGTTGCGTTCAAAAAGTTGTTCCTAGGTGTATTTAGCTTCTAGCACATTTGTTGACGTGAAAAAACGTGGTCTCAGACTCTACCTCAACATAAACATCCATTGACGTCAATCGTAGGCATTGACGTCAGTCATTGACGTCATCACCATAGTGTCAACATTAGACAAGCCTAAGACACAACGTATATAAAGAGAGTCGTCACACCCCTCGCTTTATTAAACGTCTTCACCAGCACACGATGACACTTGGCTCATCGTGTATTGTGATAATGGTGGTTGTTGACACCATGTTTTTTCACTTATCACAAATTTTAATAAGGTAATCTAAGTTCCTTCTCATCACATCAAGAACTGATCTTGTGTCTACTTTGTATTCTAAATTGACTACTATTTATTTGTTTTTGACTATCTCATATTATCTTCTTGACATGTAAATATTATCTGTTTGTATACGTCGAACTATTGACCTAATTTCAATTCTTCATGTAATTAGTTTCTGACTTGTTAATTTCATTCATAGTCTAAGATGTTTGTCAACCATGGACCATTTTGTAATTTTTTGTAATTTTATAATTTTTTCAATAAATAGCCTCTGATGAGGGCAGCACATCACTGCCGAAACGTCAGGCCAAAGAGAAATTTAAAATTCACTGACTCGACTTGATTGATTGAGCCCCTCCTCAAATAAATAGGGAAAATAGTTAGCGCAATCGTTAATTTTTCGCTAATTTTGCGCAAAAGTTACAGAATCGCACCCCAGATGAATCTATTTCGCCTACGAGAAGTAATAGAGGAAGTATCTTTATCGACACAAACTCTGTGATAAGATAGATAGATAGATAGATAGATAGATATATTTATTATGTCTATGACAATGTTAGACAATGGAGCCACAGAGTATTACAAAGGGTTACTCTGTGACAAACGAAGTAGAGATACAATAATCCAATACACGAGTACTTAAGACTAAGAGCAACGTAGAAGCTAGATTGGTTTACCAACACCTAACAGATAAGAGAGCCGTACAGATCAGGAAACTAGGAGTGAGACTTAAGAGCTAAGAACGAGCATCTTCGGTGCCCAGCAAATGCGCGAATAAGCCAAGCTTAAAAGAGGCTAATGTAGGCGCGGTCTTAAGTGCAGAGGGCAGAGAGTCCCAGTAGCGCGCGCCGGCAACCGCGAAGGAGTTAAAAAACGCGTTAGTCCGACACCAGGGAACCACAAAATCACTCCTGGGTGCCCGCGAGGGGCGGTAAGCGGCGGGATCACCATGATCGGCCAGTACAAAGAGCTCGCGTAAGTAAGCAGGTTGCCCGGTACGCAGAATTACGAAAATCTGGACGAGGAGAAAGTAAATCCTTCTGTCCCTAACCCGAAGCCAGCCAAGCTCCCTCCGATACGGCGTGATGTGCGCATCGCGAGGCACACCGCAGACAAAGCGGACGCAGGTGTTCAGGAGCCGCTGAAGTTTGGTGTCAAGACCCGCCTGGAGGTCAGCGAAGACCGCGCAACAGTAGTCAAACAGCGGAAGTATGAAACTAACCACCATGAGTCTACGTAGGTTTTTTGAGAGCAGACGGCGGGATGCTGAGAGCTGCCTGAGGGTGCCATGTACGCGGCTAGACACAAGATTAACCTGAGCTGTCCAGGATAGCTTGGAGTCAAGGATGACACCGAGATCACGCACAGTGTCAAGGTAGGGAATAGGGCGACCATCGAGAAGGACAGCGGGAAAGAGATCGAGCTCAAGCTTGAACACATAGGGCCCACTACCAAGAATCATCGCGTGAGTTTTAGCAGCGTTCAGACGAAGAGATGAGGATCTAGACCAGCCAAGGACAGCCTGAACATCCTCGTTGACACACGCAACAGCATCCGCAGCATTCGAAGGCAGGAACCGAAAATAAACCTGCAGGTCGTCCGCATAGACCAGATGGCTACAGTGCTTCAGGACCGTGGAAATGTCATTGATAAATAAAGAGAACAACAACGGACCCAAGACTGAACCCTGCGGGACACCGAGATCGAGACCCACCCAAGGAGAGAGGTGGCCGTCCTGAGATGCGACTGCCTGCATCCTGCCCTGTAAGTAAGAGGCGACCCACTGGATGACATGCTGCGAGAAGCCAAGGTCGAGGAGCTTGCTAAGCAAAGTTGCATGTGGGATCGTATCAAACGCCTTAGAAAAGTCGAAAAGGACTAGGACAGTTAAGCTACGGCCATCAATACCTTTACGAAGATAGAGGAGTTATAGTAGAAAACTGTAACTTCTATTACCTCAAACCGCGAGCGAGGTCGACCAGATTCTTTATCGCTTTATACTAAAACTTAACCCTCTAGCGTTCCGAAGTCTTGAATCGTCTCGGTGTGAGTCGAGCGGGGAGAGCGCGAATCATAAAGCGCCGTGGGTTCGTATTCGAGGGCATATCCATGGAATTTTTAACTTTTGAGGTATAAAAATAAATTTCAAAAAAATTGACAGCACACCTATAAAACTAGAATGGTCTGTGTTCTTAAGTCTCAGTATACACGAAAAAATTAGAATAACTCATTTTCAAGGCTCGGTCAAGTGCTGATGGAGAAAAAATTAAAATTCAATTTTCGTTCTGAAATAATCTTTGAAAAATTATTTTATTTAATTATTATTATCATTATTATTATTATTATTATTATTATTATTATTATTATTATTATTATTATTTTTTTTTTTTTTTTTTTCAAATTATTTAAAAAATTTTTTTTTTTCATTATTTTTGCGCCTAGAGTTTTATATAAAGAGTCTAAACAGATTCCTCCTTATCGGTTTATGTCAGCTACTCACCTCATCCAGCGCCTGATTTGCCCTGGCCGAGTCATTGAGTTATGCAATTTTCAAAGTAACAGATTCAAAATTGAAAATTGTAGAAAATTTCCGTTAGACTGTGTGTTGATGGTGTAATCTTCTAAATAAAACTCTAAGTGTTACGGAAAAACTATCATTTATTGAACAAAAATGATAATAGGTAACAGAAATAAAAATGTTGAGTGAAGAAATCAACAAATTCAATCGGGACCAATACTAACACTTGTAATTTTTCGAAATACGAACGGAACAACGTGACTGTATTTTTTTTACGTTACACGGAGAAAAATATACCCTAATGGTTACTGTTCTCACCGCAATCGGTATTATTAAAACCAAAAAAGGCACGAAACACGAATAAATGCGGAGAGAATAGGGATGCTAATGTTTCTCACAGCTTTCGTTACGGTCTTGCACAGTAACCGAAAGGACCGTAACCATTACGCTCCTGATAGCGATCGTTTCGGTGTGGACCGCCGGTAACGCTGCGCGCATAGTTGCCATTACGTTAGCGCCATCGTAGTCAAATAAGCAATAAACGAAACGTCATTTCGTGCGCTTTGCTTGTTGATCTAAGTTGATCAAAGTTTTGTGTCATTGTTGATTAATGTATTCCTGAACTCACGAAAGGTGCTGTTACTTGATTTAATGCCATGCATTTAGATACGACAATAATGAGTATTTTAATTAACATAATTGTAAGTTATTAATTTATATGGTGTCCACATTTTCATACAATTAAAGAATGGTTGGACAAATTTCAATCAAACGTTTAATATATTCAAACTGAGGTATGATCAGTTATGTAAAACTGTCAAATTGTAAAGAAATGTATTACGAGAAAAATATTTTTCATGAATATTTCTTGTGTCAGCATAATTTTCATTTGTGTATGTCATATTTGGGATAGAAAACATTTTTCTTTGCCTCTTTTTCACTCATTAAATCAGTAACTGCAATTTACGCAAAATTATCTCTTCACTAGTAAGCAAAATAAATAAATTAGAAATCTTGTATCAAAAAAATTCAGAAAAATTACAGTTTTACAAGAATTTCTAAGTGAATTTCAATTGTTTTATGCATTTTAATAGCTGAAAACTTCCGTATTCATATTAATTTACGTGAAAATATTCAACAAATATTTAAAATCAGTCAGGTCAAGATACAATAGTTTCCTCTTGAGAATTTATTATTACAACAATACATGTCTGATAACTAAACTTAAGAAAGATTCTCCGGTGATTTCGGGACACCCTGTATATTATTTGCAGATATACGTAATAATTTATTGGATTATAATAATTATTTTTCATACAATTTTTAAATTTAATAATCAGTAGCTCTTATGAGGTCTCGATTGTTCGGAATGAAGAAATATAAAACTTTGTCAAATAAGACGAAAAATTCATCAATTTATTCAATAATGTTCACTTCGTTCATAACTAAAAATTGATTTGTACTGCATAACATAAATTATGCATGCTTATTCTTTTCCAATATTAGTACTGCGTTCATTGTGGTCCACTTATGCGTATAATGGTCGATACGGTACGCGCTGCATTAGGAGCTGCCAAAGAACTTGGCAATCGCTGTCAGAACTGTAATAGTTACGGTCCCGAGCCGTAATTATTATGGTTTTAACCTTTACTGTGACAAACTGTAATAGGCGCGGCGAGAACCGTAATCATTCAGGTCCTCTCAGCTTTCAACGCCATAAGACGCAATTTTGTTTCTCTAAATGCGCTGAACGCGGTCAGAACAGTGACTATTACGGTGAGAACGTGAAATGTTGTGGTATTTTTTTCTCCGTGTAGTTGAGACTTTGCATGTTTCAGTTTTTTTATTTACAGTTTCAAACCGATTATAATCTTGAAGTTTCTTCGTTTTCTTTGGTTGTTTTTGAACATTAACAATAATTTGTTCGTCAATTTTAATCTTCTTTTTTGTAAATAATTCTTTTGATGAGAAAAATTAACGGACGATCCGGGAATCGAACCCAGGATCTACGGACGCCTATCCGGGGACTTACACCCGAGACCACCTAGCTCGCCCACGGATCACCGCAACTTTTCTCATCTTTTAAATTCTTGCGCTCAGTATATCTAATGTTATGATTCTTGGGTATGTAGCACTGAGTAGTACGCAAGGCAAAGTCACATACACTATAGCACCTGTATGACGGATGTGTCACGAGCAGGCTGTGTGAGTTTATTGTATATAGCGGCCTTTTAATGTGCGTATTATTATTTATTAAGTAATTAATTAAATATTTTAATTAATTACTTAACTTATCTATCCCTGATTATTTAATTTGTAAATAATTCTTTTGATGAGAAAAATTAACGGACGATCCGGGAATCGAACCCAGGATCTACGGACGCCTATCCGGGGACTTCCACCCGAGACCACCTAGCTCGCCCACGGATCACCGCAACTTTTCTCATCTTTTAAATTCTTGCGCTCAGTATATCTAATGTTATGATTCTTGGGTATGTAGCACTGAGTAGTACGCAAGGCAAAGTCACATACACTATAGCACCTGTATGACGGATGTGTCACGAGCAGGCTGTGTGAGTTTATTGTATATAGCGGCCTTTTAATGTGCGTATTATTATTTATTAAGTAATTAATTAAATATTTTAATTAATTACTTAACTTATCTATCCCTGATTATTTAATTTGTAAATAATTCTTTTGATGAGAAAAATTAACGGACGATCCGGGAATCGAACCCAGGATCTACGGACGCCTATCCGGGGACTTACACCCGAGACCACCTAGCTCGCCCACGGATCACCGCAACTTTTCTCATCTTTTAAATTCTTGCGCTCAGTATATCTAATGTTATGATTCTTGGGTATGTAGCACTGAGTAGTACGCAAGGCAAAGTCACATACACTATAGCACCTGTATGACGGATGTGTCACGAGCAGGCTGTGTGAGTTTATTGTATATAGCGGCCTTTTAATGTGCGTATTATTATTTATTAAGTAATTAATTAAATATTTTAATTAATTACTTAACTTATCTATCCCTGATTATTTAATTTGTAAATAATTCTTTTGATGAGAAAAATTAACGGACGATCCGGGAATCGAACCCAGGATCTACGGACGCCTATCCGGGGACTTACACCCGAGACCACCTAGCTCGCCCACGGATCACCGCAACTTTTCTCATCTTTTAAATTCTTGCGCTCAGTATATCTAATGTTATGATTCTTGGGTATGTAGCACTGAGTAGTACGCAAGGCAAAGTCACATACACTATAGCACCTGTATGACGGATGTGTCACGAGCAGGCTGTGTGAGTTTATTGTATATAGCGGCCTTTTAATGTGCGTATTATTATTTATTAAGTAATTAATTAAATATTTTAATTAATTGCTTAACTTATCTATCCCTGATTATTTAATTTGTAAATAATTCTTTTGATGAGAAAAATTAACGGACGATCCGGGAATCGAACCCAGGATCTACGGACGCCTATCCGGGGACTTACACCCGAGACCACCTAGCTCGCCCACGGATCACCGCAACTTTTCTCATCTTTTAAATTCTTGCGCTCAGTATATCTAATGTTATGATTCTTGGGTATGTAGCACTGAGTAGTACGCAAGGCAAAGTCACATACACTATATAATAATACGCACATTAAAAGGCCGCTATATACAATAAACTCACACAGCCTGCTCGTGACACATCCGTCATACAGGTGCTATAGTGTATGTGACTTTGCCTTGCGTACTACTCAGTGCTACATACCCAAGAATCATAACATTAGATATACTGAGCGCAAGAATTTAAAAGATGAGAAAAGTTGCGGTGATCCGTGGGCGAGCTAGGTGGTCTCGGGTGTAAGTCCCCGGATAGGCGTCCGTAGATCCTGGGTTCGATTCCCGGATCGTCCGTTAATTTTTCTCATCAAAAGAATTATTTACAAATTAAATAATCAGGGATAGATAAGTTAAGTAATTAATTAAAATATTTAATTAATTACTTAATAAATAATAATACGCACATTAAAAGGCCGCTATATACAATAAACTCACACAGCCTGCTCGTGACACATCCGTCATACAGGTGCTATAGTGTATGTGACTTTGCCTTGCGTACTACTCAGTGCTACATACCCAAGAATCATAACATTAGATATACTGAGCGCAAGAATTTAAAAGATGAGAAAAGTTGCGGTGATCCGTGGGCGAGCTAGGTGGTCTCGGGTGTAAGTCCCCGGATAGGCGTCCGTAGATCCTGGGTTCGATTCCCGGATCGTCCGTTAATTTTTCTCATCAAAAGAATTATTTACAAATTAAATAATCAGGGATAGATAAGTTAAGTAATTAATTAAAATATTTAATTAATTACTTAATAAATAATAATACGCACATTAAAAGGCCGCTATATACAATAAACTCACACAGCCTGCTTGTGACACATCCGTCATACAGGTGCTATAGTGTATGTGACTTTGCCTTGCGTACTACTCAGTGCTACATACCCAAGAATCATAACATTTAATCTTCTTTGCTCGGGGTTTTAGTACGGGTTGTTTTTTAGCATTATTACTAGTTTTTTCTTTCGATTTTCTCTTCTCTGCTCCGGCTTTTTGTACGGGTGCTACAGCCCAGCCATCAGGAATCAATGAAAAATGTTTGCAGGGTGGATTGATGAAACAATGGGAATCATTGCAAGAGAGATGATTGAGGAATAAAAGATCACTTTTATTCTGTGTCCATATAATTTGATAAATTTGTTTAGATTTGGGTGCTGATGTAATGTTAGGTCGCACTAATTTATCAATCACCTCAATATCTGCTAGCGTAACGTGAAAGACTTGAATTTTCGATGACTTACTTACAACATCAATTATATCTTGAACAGAAATTACGTCTCGTCCAGCATGCACTGCTCGATCGCACAATGTTTTCGTGGTTCCACCTGAACCATCAGCGCTACTCTTTCCGTGCCCAGGCGTTATGAAGTTCCAGGTGGCATTTTGTAGTCCCATCTTTTTGCAGTGATGTTGTAAAAGGTCGAAATTAGTTTTGTTTTTATATTGGGTCGAAGGTCCGTCGCTTTGAAAGCGAATTGTATTTAATTTTGAAACTCTATCATTAATTAGAGATAGGATAGGTTGCAAATGAGCCCAAACTGCAGGGGCATCATGTCTTAGACTTTCCGAGACAGTGCAAAATGAAACGCACTTGACTTTGTTATCGTTTTCATCTCTGTAGTAAAACACGCCAGAATGCAACGTAATTTGTGATTTTGAAGCACCAAAATGAACGCTTTGTACTTCTGAGGCATATTTAGAAATATAATTTTGTGAAAAATCAATTACCAATTTAACTTCATTAGGTTTCAAGTCATGGTCAAGTGTTTGCACTGCTGTATACTGATGGTAAGTGTCATAGGAGTGTTTTAAGAAAATAGGTACACCCAAATTAAATTGTCGAACCATTTCTGATACTGTACACTCTATTCTTTTTTTAGAAGTAATTGTTACATTGAACATTTTTCCTCCTTTGCCAACTCTGTTTTCTTTGAATGTAACCCATTGAAAGTAATATGATTGTTCCTCACTATCACTGGGAGGAATAAAATTTTTTTTGCATTCGATACATTCATTGTACATGCATTTCTTGTTAGTAATGTCACATTTGAGTTTTTCAATTAATGTTTGCGTATTATTTGCAGGTAATAATTTTAGCAGTGCTAGTTTTTTAACTAAAAAGTCAAAATTAGCGTGTGCTCTACATAAACACGTATCACGATTTGTAGCCTTCTTGGTAAGAATCCAGAATGGGGCTAATTGAAAAAACGTGGATCTGCAAACTTTGAACAATCCTTCTTTACAATACTTTTTATACAAGTTTGACATTGTATCAGATAAAAATCGTTTCCTCTTGAAAACACCATGTTTAGTAATAATGTCTTTGGAACCTGGAGCCATATTACTGTTGTCATTCCTTTCTATAAAGTTTGTAATACTTTTTCGTGCAAATTTTTGACGCTGATCCAGCAGCTCTGTTTTTCGATTAGAATATGGCTCCGCCATTGTCATTTGTTTGCGTTGTAAATACCCGTTTGCTAAACAACTATTTTTCTTCATCAACCTATACTTCTTTACAATTTTTCCGGACACGACTCTTGCAAATAATGACTTCATTTTCTGTCCTTTGAAATAGTTTTTACGACTTAGTAATTGTTGGCGCATCACTTCACCGTGAACTAAGCTGTCTCTAACGGCCTCTTTTCCTTTAGCTTCTACTTTCATCACGTTATCCATCACAGTATCTTCTTCTACTTTATAAGTTTTCTTTCTCAACCTATAGTATTTATTTTGCCATGACTTGATTTTAGCATTTTTACTTTCAATTATTAATTTCAGCTCCGTAACTTTTCGTCTGAATTTCGCTTCGCGATTTTTCACGAATTGTAAACTGCGAGACAATCGTGTTACTTTCGAACTTTTTAATACTTTTTTAATTTTTTTTAATACATTATCAACTACTGTTGAGTTCCTTCTAACATCCACTCCAGAATCAGTACGCGAATCAACATTCTTAATTGAGCAACTATTCGAATCTACAGTATTTTCAATAATGCTATTATTTATCGTATGTATTTCATTTTCTTGCATCTCACTGTTTCCATCAATACTCAAGTCAGTATTGAAAACATCAAATTTATCATCTCTGTTTTCTTTACCTGGGTCGTTAGAGTCACTAACGTTAGGAAGTGAGGCATCTTTACATTCGTCAATGGACTTGCACAGTATCTGTTGCTAGAATAAGTATTTCTATGAGTGCTTGAAGACGTCGAACAATTTTTATTTCTATTTGCGTTTTTTTTTCTAAATCGTTCAAGCTCTTGTTGCTGTTTTTGCTGTTTTTTTTTTCCTTTTTTCTTGAATTTTTAAACGTTTTTCTCGAAGTTTCTCTTCTCGACTAAATTTCATGGCTGTTAAAATAATAAACTGATTTCGAGATTTAGTAATTTACTTCGCGCACTGAGTGATTCATTGATTCATTGATTTATTTATTTATTTATTTATTTATTTATTTATTAATTAATTAATTAATTTATTTATTTGGTTACTGCCTATGATAAACGAAACAGTATGTGTATGAACAAAACAGTACCGGTATGAAGTTTGTACCACATTCTTCTGTCTTTTTTTTGCTATAGAAGATATGCTTATAATCATTCATTCAACACATTTAGAAAAATTGATGATTTTTTAGAAATATTTAACCCTTTGTTATCTCTTCGAAATATGCATAAAAATATCGACCGATTTGATAATATACTTCTTATCACAAATGTTATCGATTACTATTACTTGAAATGGGATCGCAATCGATATACAGGTGTGCCAGCTGAAATAGTGATTTCTTTTTTCGAATTATTTTTCACACGGAGAGACTTTTGATGGCAAATTTTCTTAAAATTCCTACCAGATATTACCATTTTCTCTGCCAACCCACGGACATGTCTGCAGTGTTGCAGGAATTCCTAGATTGGGTATTGGTTCCCAAAATTACTAGCTGTAATAAGAATTTAACCAATAGAGGCCAGTACTAGTTCCTAGAGAAGTGGTAAACTTTACCAGCGAGTATGGTAAAATAAACAGCGATGAAGGTATCATTTCCGACACCCAAAATGACAAGCAACATCTCCAAAACAGTATGGTAAAATCGTCAGAATTACCATACTGCTTTGGAGAGTATAGTATAATTTTTGCAAGTTTTACTATTCACTGTAGGAAAAAGTATACAGTTAAATTTTAAAAAGTTTTTACTAGGGGAGTTTGTTCGGTTGTATTATTATTGTATTATTGTTGTTGTATTATTTACTTTCAGGTTGATACTGTCACAGGGTTTACATTTATGTTTCGCCGCCGCTCCTCAACTTAACATTAACCTAACCTAACCTAAACCTATTTCCACTTATCTCGACTATACGCTCGCAAGTCCGGACGCATCGCAGACACATGTATACATAATACATATATGTAGGCAGATTCTAGTCTTTATATACCGCACGAAGATGCTTTGGACAACTAGTGAGAAAAATAACCACCATGGGAGCCACCTATCGGCAAACTCACGAGACGCAAATCTCTGTGACGCAGGACGTTCTGAGCTCAGTTTTACTATTCTTGCTAGTAATTTTCGTAATATAAGTTCTCAACTTGTGTTAGGATCGGTCGGAAACAGTACAAGCTGTATCGCATTTACTATACATTATGGATGTCATTTACTGCCACTCTTGTTTCTACTATTTGCAGGTTAGCAATCCTTAATACCCGCTTCTTACTTGTTGCTCTTCAGAATAGTAAAATGTTTCATTCAAGATATTAGTTTTCTCTATTATCGTGGGAAATACTACCGAACACGCCGACATGTCCGTGAATTACCAGCAACTATTGGACTTTTTGCCATGAAAAGTCTCTCCGTGCAGAGAGTAATTTTCAAAAGCTTGCAACTTTTTTCAGGTACTGGGCACACTTTCCGGTCGAGTATCGTTTTATAGCTTAAGATGAGTAGAATAACATACTTCAAGGTCGCTCGTTCAAATGGATCGGTCAAAAAGTTGGAATAAAAAACGTGAAATCATCTTCAATTCAAAAAATGTCGTCATCGCTATTTCATTAATTTTTATTATAGCTTTCCTGACCGGCACAGTTATCCAGACCGCATTTTTATATTGTTTACACGCCTACAGTTAATGAAAAAAAAGATCAGCTTGCTATTATCTTCGGTCACTAAGTTATAGCAGTTAAAAGAAAGAAAAATGCTCCACCCAAACAACACACTTGGCAAAAAGACAACTTATAGTCGACTTTTTTTGGCCATCCTATAGTCAACTTGAAATGCTGACACATAGACGACTTTTTGGAGTCGACTTTAAGTCTAGTGGAAAATGCCGACGTATAGTCAACTTATATTATTAACTGTATAGCCGTTGTTTCAGCTGACTTTCAAGTCAACTGAAAGTCGGCTCTAAGTCGGCTAGTGTACTGCAGGTGGCGCTGATGGCGAACGCCCGAAATGTTATGGTATAACCTCACCCGGGCCGCCAAGCACGACGCGGAACGCGTGTGAGTCGACCAAGTTAATTCGAGCACGGTAGTTAAGTCGTTATTTTCTAAAGTGTTCACATTTCTGAGATAAAAGTGTCTAAAAGTGTGTCAACAACCAGATTTTGGCCGAATATCCTTGAAAGGTAAGAAGTTTCATCTCATCCGCAAGTGTACAAAACTTAGCACAACTTTCGGTTTTCCGTGGAAACATAACCTCATCAGTTACGCGTCTGTGGTACGTTCGAGGGTACGTTTTACAGTTTCGTGTTGATGTAGTTTTCCTGCTCGCGAAATTCACCAATTTTACGGTGATGACAATGAGCGTGATCCAATGGTAGTAAATGGGTAGATTAGGATGAAAGATTAAGAAAAAAGACAAATTTCCTGTATCTATAGGTGTTATTTATAAAAGTAGGGGAAAACATTGATGAAAAAAATTATCAAAAATCGAAACGCGAATTATGAACAGATTTATCACCGAACCCAGCTTTTGTACCATGAATGGTGCGGGTTTTTATTCTATTATCACTCATATCATCGCGCTATATCTGTTAAGCGTGAACTTTAAGAAAAAAAATTATCCGTACATTATTTACACACTTCAGATGCCTAAGCATTTCCGAGATCTGTCCCGAAGACAACAAAATAGACGCTTACTCGCTTATGGAAGAGATCTGCGATCTATGGGTGTACAGCCGGCATCTGAAGCAATTGTAAATCATCAAAATCATACTGCAGAAGATGAAGCCCAGCTTCATGTTATTGAACCTATTGAGGAAAGGGAAAATTCGATTCTCGAATCTATACAGCCACTAAACTGTACAGATAAATGTGCCGGTTCATCATGTGGAGAAGCTGTATCAGATGAGGATAATGATTATAGATTAAGCAGAGAAAATTCTGCTGACATTAATCATTTGGAACATGATATTCCGATAGATCAGTGGTTGTCCGATTGGGCAATTAAGTATAATATCAGTCAAAATTCCCTAACGCCACTACTACGAGAGTTACGCGCACGTGGCCATACTGAACTACCGTATGACAGTTGAACCTTGCTGCGAACGCCAAGAAAATCAAATATTCAGACTTGGTCAACGGGATCGTACTTCCACTATGGCTTAAAAAAAGCACTTACTGACCAGCTCGCCAGGAAAAAATTAGCATTCGATTCATACACTATTCCAATAGATCTGAACATTGATGGACTGCCACTATCAAAAAGTTCCAAGAGCCAACTTTGGCCGATTCTTGGCAAAATTTATCACAGAGAGTGTGACCAGCCATTTGTAATCGGCGCCTACCATGGTACCACCAAACCACCTTCCGTCAGCGAATTCTTAGCTGCGTTCATTGAGGAATATGACGATCTGCACCAACGGCGCCGACTCCGTGGGTGCTCGAGGGCTCCAGCACCCATGAGAGGTAAATAGTGGGTGCGGGGCACCCATGACCATTAGGGTGGTCCTCATATGGGGTCAAAAAAATTCATGTCGGATCTCCCCAAATCAACTCCAAATAATTAAAAAGAAATTCCCTAATTTTTCCAGATTTTTATTTTATTTCCTTCGTCTCCCTATTTGAGCGGCAAATTTGAAATGATTCAAGAATATGCTTATTCACTATATTTTATACTAAATTTTATTGCAAGGTTAATCGTGAGCAAAAAATTCATATTCTCGAATATTCATTAAGATTCATCTCCTTTTCAGTGAAAAATAAAAAAATTAGAAATGGGGTATCCCATGAGAATCGTGTGCTTGATTATTATTATTTTTTTTCTTTTCAACGTAATAAATGATTAAATTAAGCAAAAAAAATCACCGCAGTCTTTGCACGTCATCGACTTTAATGTTACGTAGTGCTGACATGTGGGTTATTTAATTGCAGTACTGACTAAATGAATGCCAATTTTCTGTTAAAGGAAAAGCTTTTCTTCGGTTTATAGTGAATAATGTAGCAGAAGGAGGAATCCATTTGTTCACCGAATACAACAATCTTTCAACCAGGAACGAAGATAAAAAAATGTTCGTGATGCAGATCGTCAGTGCAGAATACCGAAAAATATTTCCTGATTCGAAAGAAGACACTTCTGCGAAAATTTTAACTTTACATATCGTGGATTTTATTTTAAACCTTGGCTGAAAATAGGGAGACGAAGGAAATAAAATCAAAATCTGAAAAAATTAGGGAATTTTTCAAAAATTATTTGGAGCTGATTTGGGGGGATCCAACATGAATTTTTTTTTTTTTTGACCTCATGTAAGGACCACCCTAATGACCGTATATGGGGAATTCCATACCAACTGGGTCCACTCAAAACCCTGACCCCTTTCGATTTTGTCGATCATTTTTTCTTAGATTCAACAGGCTCAAAGTAATTCAGTGTATTTTTTTCAAATTTTTATCTACCATGGTCCTCGAGTTTCAAATTTTTGAAAAATATACATTTTCAATCATCACCAATCATTAGAACGCCTATATCATCGGTTCCTCGCTATGGATTTTCAAAAACAATGTGATGGAATTGATCAGCAGGAAACGTACTTTCTGGAAAAAGTGTTCGTAAATTGTTATGGCTTAGTGTTCACAGTTAAATCTTGAATCAAAATGTAAAAAATGAATTTTCGACATGTATGCCCCGATTGAAAATTATGAATAAATTCTCAAAAATACTTGCTTCAAAAACAAAAATTTTGAGCCGTGTCCGATCGTGGAACTATGATTTCTTCATATTGTTTTTAAACTTTTAAGATTTGGAATGATGACATTTTTTATACACCTCAGCCGCTCAGCACCCCAGACACGTAAATAGTTCAAAACATATTCTTAGACTTATTTGATATTATGTACAATAGGGTGGTCCTTATTTGGGGTATGTTCGAATTTTTTTCGACGATAGTCTTAAATCAGTTCCAAATAAATCAGAAGAAACGCCTGCCAAGTTCAAGCCCTTAATATTAATATTAACCCGGCCCCCACGACAGTCAAAGTTTTAAATGGGAAATTGCATGTATTTTTTAAAACTAAACATTGAATTTCCACAACTCCCGATGATTGTTGATGCAAAAATCTAAAATTCAGTATAGTTATTTGCACTTGTAGGATGTACTAAATGGTGCATTTGAAATTTGTTAGATCATTATATTATTCTTACCTTTTGATGCTTAACTTTAAGGGGAATTTTTTTTTCATCACATTGAGAGGTAAGAATAAAATATTCTGAAAAAATTTCGAATGCACTATTTTGTACATCCTACAAGTGCAAATAACAATACTAAATTTTAGATTTTCTCATCAACAATCATCGGGAGTTGTGGAAATTCAATGTTTAGTTTTAAAAAATACATGCAATTTCCCATTTAAAACTTTGACTGTCGTGGGGGCCGGGTTAATATTAATATTAAGGGCTTGAACTTGGCAGGCGTTTCTTCTGATTTATTTGGAACTGATTTAAGACTATCGTCGAAAAAAATTCGAACATACCCCAAATAAGGACCACCCTATTGCACATAATATCAAATAAGTCTAAGAATATGTTTTGAACTATTTACGTGTCTGGGGTGCTGAGCGGCTGAGGTGTACTGTTGGATATGAGGACGAGATGGGAACAGTAATAAACAAGAAGTTATATTATTTAATATATATGTATTAGGGTGGTTCAAAAAAGACCTAAGTTCTCGGATTTTTCTGCTCATCCGTGAATATGTTGCTTGTGATTTTTGAAAATTATTCCATTTTTTTGAGCTCTATAGGACAATATTTACTACTGCCTCAGTACAGTTGAAATTTCGAAATTTCGCCATTTTTGGCAATTTCAAAGTTCTCAGATCAAAGTGCTCATCCGACTACCTCTAGATTCTCATTCAATCAGCATTCTGGTTCAAGATGAGACTCGTACGATAATATTTAGTACTGCCTCAGAGCAGTTGAAGTTTTTTCACTATTTAGGGTTTTACCTTGAGATTGGATCGTCAGGTGTTGCTCATGAGACAGTCTCTTCTTACTATTTTATGGAAGATATACAAGAAGTTCGCAGTCTGTGGGACCATTTTTACTACTGCCTCATTGAGGGCGACTGTCCTTCAAGTAAAATTAGCAACATGAGGCAGTAGTAAAAATGGTCCCACAGACTGCAAACTTCGTGTACTTCTTCCTTAAAATGGTAAGAAAAGACTGTCTCATGAGCAGCACCTGGCGATCGAATCTCTGAAAAAACGCAAAATATTGAAAAAACTCCAATGTCTCAGAGGCAGTACTAAATATTATCGTACGAGTCTCATCTTGAACCAGAATGCTGATTGAATGAGAATCTAGAGGTAGTCGGATGAGCACTTGGATCTGAGAACTTTGAAATTGCCAAAAATGGCGAAATTTCGAAATTTCAACTGTACTGAGGCAGTAGTAAATATTGTCCTATAGAGCTCAAAAAAATGGAATAATTTTCAAAAATCACAAGCAACATATTCACGGATGAGCAGCAAAATCTGAGAACTTAGGTCTTTTTTGAACCACCCTAATATGTATTTATTCTCTTCTTAACACACGTCTTATATGCACGTCTAGTCTCGTCTATATCTTTAAGCAAGTGGGCTAAGTGGTTCATTTGAACCACCGCGAACCGAAGGGTTTGAATATAGTCTCCCTTACTGCCCGCTAGGGGAACGCAGCTGTAGACGTATATTTCTAACACTCCCTCCCGGATACAGTTGCTTTGCCTCCAATGGTTCTTCTCTTTAATAGTTTTGACTCATCTATACTCATCTTTTATTTAGTGCCTGTAGAACACATTATAAAATACAAAATTAATATTTAGTATTCAAAATCTTTTCCACCAGACATTTATGTAATTCGAAGGACAATGATTTTGTAAATATGTCTGCCAACTGTTCTTTTGATCTGATCCATTTAACTATTATTAATTTATTTTGAACACATTCTTTAATATAATGTTCTCTCATCTCAACCATATGCCTTAGCTTATTTCCTCCACTCGTCTCTGTGCTAGCTATTGCTGCTTTATTATCACACCACAGTGTCATAGGAAGTATTGGATCAGTTAACATTAATCGCAAGGAATTATACAAAGAACACATCTCTTGACCTGCTTCACTCATCGCAACGTACTCAGCCTGACAAGTAGACAATGCTACATAGGGTTGTTTATGAGTTCGCCAAGTCACTACATCTCCAAATAATCTTATCAAAAACCCGCAAGTCGTTAATGAATTTTTACAATCTCCAAAGCTTGCATCTGAATATCCCTGAACATCACTTGTCTCACCGGTGTATTTTAGACCTAGTGATTTCGTTCCTTTTAGGTACCGAAAAACTCTTTTTACCATTTTCCAGTCATTTTCTGTTGGGTTTAATTGATGTCTACTCAATACGTTTACAGAATATGTAATGTCTGGTCTGGTTGCTCCAGCCAGATATAATAAACTTCCAACCGCTTCTCTGTAGGGTATATTTTCTTTTGTTCTAGTCTCATTTAATTTCTCATCTTCACATTCTGTCTCTCTCATCTTTCTTTCTCGGTTATTAACCTGAATAGTTTGCATTGGAGTCTTTTGAGGATGTGACTCATCAAAACCAAATCTTTTCAATATTTTATCTGTATATTTTTCCTGAGTTAATTCAATGATTTTCTTTTCTCTATCCCGTCTAATAGATATACTTAAAAACTCTCTTGGCTCACCTATAATTTTCATTTCAAATTCTTTGCTCAAATTAGTTTTTACTTCATTTAATTTTATTGGATCGTTACTAGCTATCAAAATGTCATCTACATACAAGATCAAAATCAGAAATTTATCTCCTTCTCTCCATACAAATAAGTACGGCTCTAAATCTGAATTCTTTAAACCCATTTTCAAAGCTGCTTCAGTAAATCTAATATTCCATCGTTTTGGACTAATTCGCAGCCCATAGAGAGCCCGATTCAGTTTACACACCGAGTCCATTCTTTCGGTGTCTGTATAGGAAGTACCCTCTGGTATTTCCATATATATTTCCTCATCTATGACACCATTTAAAAAGGCTGTCTTCACATATAATTGACATACCTCAAGATTATACTTATTTATTATCGCCATCACTGCACGAATCAGGGGTAACCTTGACACGGGAGCATAAGTCTCACTTAATTGGTATATATTTAAATCTTTACAACCTCGAATGACTAATCTAGCTTTGAATCTTTTATTATCATCTACTTCTCGTTTTGTTTTCAATACCCATCTAGAATCAATAATGTTAACCTTTTTACCATTACTCATCTTTGTCGGTCGTTTTACAACCGTCCAGACATCGTTTCTTTTCATGGATTTTAATTCTTCATCAATAGCTGTTTGCCAAAATTTCTTATCTTTTGATTGCATTGCTTCCCTATAATTGACTGGATCTGAATTTATTTCTGCCAATAAGGCATGAGAAACCTCATCATTCAATTCAAGAACCTCATCACTTTGATTCACCTCATTCTCATCTCTATCATTTGTAATTGATGAGAAAAATACTTTAGCTTTAAGATTATCATTTATTTTCAAACTAGAAAAACTAGTATCGTTTATAGGCTCATCTACATTGTGTGTTATTTCATTGTTTACTTTTGACCCAACGATTTGAATTTTCTTTGGCCTACCTCTTTTTCGTTTACTTTCTCCCTCCGGTTTTAAATTTTCATCTGACTCACTATTCTCTTCGTCAAATACAACAAACCATTTTTCTTTGTTAATTTTCTCCTCTGTTGGAGGAAAATCTTTAATATTATTTTTCTTATACTTATCTCCATAGACTAATTTCTCATTAAATCTTACATCTCTACTCTCATAATACTTTCCATTCTCTGGTTTCAGAAATTGATATCCCGTAGGGGTATATCCCACAAAAATTACTCGTCTACCTACAGCTCTAAATTTAGGACCTGTTTTTCTTTGTACTTTCACATATGCTAAACATCCAAATCTTTTAATCTGTTTTACATCGAAACTGTGATCAGGGGCAAATTTCTCCAAAGGAGTTATCATATTGTTCGATTTATGTGGAGTACGATTGTAAGCATACACAGATGCTGCCAGAGCTAAATCCCATAAACTTTCAGGTATTTTCGAATCATATATGTAACTTCTAACTTTCTTTTGGATAGTTTGGTTAAATCTTTCAGATACTCCGTTTTGTTCGGGTGTATCGGGACACGCTAATTGTAATTCCGCACCTAATTTATTTAACACTTCTACAGTATAACCCCCAGTGAATTCTGTACCTTGATCAGACCGCAAGTAACAGACTTTAGCATCAGAACCAAGCAAGTTACGTCCACTTTTCACAAATCTCTCAAAACATTTTCCCGTATCACTCTTCATTCTCATTGGATATGCCATAGCCAGTCTAGAATAATCATCTATAAATACTGAGATAAATCTATACCCTTTAGGATAAGTAGCTGGGGATATCGGACCCATGACATCTGCATGAATTATTTGCAATGGCATTGTAGCTCGTCTACGCACTGAAGTAAAAGGCAATTTGTTGAATTTAGAAATTTGACACACCTCACAATCTAAAATTGATTTGTCGAAAATAGCATTATTCAAATCTTTATTTTCAGGGAATTTCAATTGTAAAGCTCTCAAATAACTAATTGATGCATGTCCAAATCTCACATGCCATAACATAGCATTGTTGTTTTCAGAAAATCTTTTATTTTTATGAAATGAATCTATGTCGTTATCCGTCAATTCC
The DNA here is from genome assembly GCA_943736025.1 of Tenthredo mesomela. NCBI lineage: Eukaryota > Metazoa > Arthropoda > Insecta > Hymenoptera > Tenthredinidae > Tenthredo > Tenthredo mesomela. The sequence goes on from OX031021.1 coordinate 7,780,267, forward strand.
TCCATTGGTAACTCGTCTACATCATGAAATTCTCGATCCCAAATTGTAACATCAAAATTCGATTGTTCATATATCAAATTTCTTTTATTCATGTTTTTATCAGTATTTATATTCTCATCTAATTTCACATCTTTGTCAGTACCAGTTTTCTCGTCTATCACCTCATCTATTATCATTTTTTCTACATTTTCATTTTGATCACTACTTTTCTGATCACCAGAATTTTCTTGAGCTTTCTCTTTAGCTACTATACTACGTGTAATATACCTTCTCCCAGCTGATTCTCCATCAGCTATGTTTGCTATCATTTTTCTGTTTACTATTGTCGATAACCTTTCATCATTAGAGTTACTTTTATTTATTTCTAATTCAATCACCCAAAAAGGTTTCTTATAAACTCCGGAAATGAACATTTCCTTAGAAATAGGGTCAAAAATATTAATCTTTTTACTATCTAAATAAATAGCGAGACCCATCTCAGCAAATCTTCTTAATGACAATAAATTTTCTTTTAGTGCTTCAGCAAGTATGACTTTATCAATTTCAAACATTTCACCTTTCTCTGACCTAATCTCAACGGTTCCTACTCCCTCCGTTTTCAAGTTTGCTGACTCATTTTTATTTGCACATTTGATTACTTCGCAATTTGATTCATTTAAGCTTTTAAATATAATCTTTGTATTAGTAATATGTTCGGTCGCACCTGAGTCTGCTAAAAACTCGGTAATAAAAGTATTGTGACTCATCTTAAACGCATCTATATACAACACTTCAGTATTCAATGAATTATCATTATCAACGACCATTGGAACAACATTGTCTTTTATTACATTTGTTATCTTACCTTTGTTATTGTCTCCTTTTGATGATTTCTCGGTATATTTCTCCTTTTTATTTTTATTTTCATATCTGTTGTTGTTATGGTTGTTGAATTTACCTCCTCTATTACTAGATCCTCTCCAGCCACCAAATTTTCCCCTTTTTGGCTGATACTGATATTTATTTTCGCCATCAAATTTTCTTTTAAAAACTCGTCTAGAACCACCACCGCGAGAATAGTTGTTGGTATTCTCATATCTCGGGACATTATCGGGACACTCTGGTGCTCTATGACCAAACCTTTTACAATTATAACATCTGTCCCCTTTCCCTTTATTGGGACAATTTTTAGCAATATGCCCAACATCACCACATCCAAAACATCTATCTGTCTCAACTTTTGCGACATTTGCTGTTCTTATCTCATTCTCATCTCCAACCTCAGCTTTCTTTTCTGCCTCATCTTGCATGACAATTCTTTTCAACTCTTCAAACTTAATATTTTCACCTTTAGATGATTTGTGCAAGTAGTTCAACTGTTGTACAGCTGGTACCGCAATTTTAACTGCATTGTAAAATGCATCTCTTTTTTCATCATCTGACAGAGGAGTAGCTCCAGGAGCATTCTCATATGACCTAATTATATCATCAAATTTTTCACAGAATTCTACAGCCCTGGTTTTACCGATTACATACCGAATAGAATACAATTGTTTTCTAACATAAGAGGACGTTACATTGACTTCGCATTTCTTAATTTCTTTCAGTAATTTTATTATCTCAATTGGGTCTTGCAATTTTATTATTTTGGAATGATATTTCTCATCTATACGATTAATCATGATATCACGGACTTTATGTTTTTGATCTATAATTTGCTCCCTACTATAATTGTGTTTTATACTCTCATCAATGATATGTAACAAGTTACGTATTCTCAACTCTGAAGTAAGATAGTCATAAAAATATTCAAACTTTCCTCAACTCTCAACTTGTAATCTCTTTTTGTTTCTCTATTTCCATCTACTATTTGTAATTTTACCGTGTTTTCCAACTTTTTAGCTAACGTCTCAGTATCGTCACTGGAGTTAACTTTCTTCAAATTATCGAGACACTCTTTAACTACATTAGATACTTGTTCTTTTAATTTTGATTGATCTATCTCTACCATTCCCTTGTCAGAAGAATTTACTGTCTCATTACTTCTACTCATCTTTTTTGAATTACTAATATCTGATAATTTGTCTGCAATTTTATCAAGCAAATCAAGTTGTTTCTCTTGAGTATTTTTAAATGCCACCAGTATCTCATGCAGCTCCTTTCTTTCTTTTCTCTCTTTTCTATTTTCAGTCACCTCTTCTGCCACCGTACTGAGAATTGCAGCGTTTGATTCACAGATTTTTCCCATAGATCCTATCAGGTCATTCATTCTCTTTTCTTGCTTTTTGAGGTTTTCAAGAATCGAATGATCATCATTATTTTGATGAATGTTTGTTTTACCTGTTAGTTTTTGTATCATCTGAGGGTCGATTTGTGGTATTATCACATCTTTAATCATTGGCTTTGTGACTGCTTCAACTGTTTTTGCCATTTTTCTCATCTCGTCTCGTCTAGTCTCATCTATATCGCCACTCGTCTTATCTCGTCTAGTCTCATCTATTTCGCCACTCGTCTCATCTCGTCTAGTCTCATCTATTTCGCCACTCGTCTCATCTCGTCTAGTCTCATCTATCTCATCTACAGTCTCATCTCCTTTGACAACAGTTGAGCATGTCTCTGAGGTTGTTTCTGGCATTATTGTTGGCTGATCGTTTAATATCTGCCTTTCATACCATTTCAGCAACTCTTCCCAGTATTTCTCGATCGCACTTTTATCTGTGTAAATGGATTCAATACATGTATTTATTTCATTCACCATTTGCCATTGAACAATATCCTGACACCAGTTGACCGAACAACAAGTACGACTGGCCTCAGGACGGAACAATCACACAAGGATCCGAACACAAGACCTCTCATATGAATATCCCCAGTCAAACAGATCCTGTGATACCGAACACAAGCACACATTCACTGATTGACCCCTCAGTGTTATTTGATATCTGAATTCAGTTTTAATTTGATTTTGATATCTATTTCAGTGCATTTTTAATTATTATTATGTGTTATATGCTAGCCTATAAGCACATATGCACTTTATTTTTATTGACTCATCTTAATACTCTTCAACTCACCTGTTTCGTATTCCGCATCTACTTCTCTGATTCTCATGAAAACTTGTTCTTCAACAATTTCCAACTCAACTATTTGGCCTTTGTGATTCACATCTAATTTGAATATTTTTCTCAAATATTTCCAAAGACTCATCAAATCTCCTTCAGCTGTAATTTGTTATTTAAGGATTTATTTTCTCTTATCTAATTCGGATCGATCCTTTCTTTTTCAAACATCATTATTGTTTGTACATGAATTTAAATTCAATATCTCATCTATATCTCATCTATATCTCATCTATATCTCATCTACTGCCGACACGTACGTACACACATACACACGAGAGCGAACGAAGCGAGGCCCTTTTTTTTTTTTTTTTTTTTTTTATAAACACCCTCTATATCTCTCTCTTTCTCACTTCTATTCGCCATGGCTGCAGCCGCTCGTCTTTGCCGCCCCCACGTGCATATGCAACGACGCTGGCCGGCTTATCTCTCTACCCGCCACGTGTGTCAACACGCTATTGTATATTATATACAGACGCATATATGTATGCAACATACATACGCATATACATATACAATACACACCTATACGCATCTCTATGCTGTCAAAAACCACACCTAGTTTTGACTCTTTTACCACATCTAAGAATTTGCCACATCTATTTTATTCCCCTTTAGACAATGCAGTGATATACTCACCCAACTCGTCCTTTGTCTCTTTCTTTTTCTTGAGACCTTTCATCTCGTTATACTGATCCATTTTTCTCACCTCTTTGTGCCAACTGTTGCACCAGTCAACACTTTTCTTTTCACTTAATTAATTTTTTTCCAAAATACGCGTAGTGAAGCTAATGTGTAATTAAACTAACTGTCGCCCATAACCTGTTGGATATGAGGACGAGATGGGAACAGTAATAAACAAGAAGTTATATTATTTAATATATATGTATTTATTCTCTTCTTAACACACGTCTTATATGCACGTCTAGTCTCGTCTATATCTTTAAGCAAGTGGGCTAAGTGGTTCATTTGAACCACCGCGAACCGAAGGGTTTGAATATAGTCTCCCTTACTGCCCGCTAGGGGAACGCAGCTGTAGACGTATATTTCTAACACTCCCTCCCGGATACAGTTGCTTTGCCTCCAATGGTTCTTCTCTTTAATAGTTTTGACTCATCTATACTCATCTTTTATTTAGTGCCTGTAGAACACATTATAAAATACAAAATTAATATTTAGTATTCAAAATCTTTTCCACCAGACATTTATGTAATTCGAAGGACAATGATTTTGTAAATATGTCTGCCAACTGTTCTTTTGATCTGATCCATTTAACTATTATTAATTTATTTTGAACACATTCTTTAATATAATGTTCTCTCATCTCAACCATATGCCTTAGCTTATTTCCTCCACTCGTCTCTGTGCTAGCTATTGCTGCTTTATTATCACACCACAGTGTCATAGGAAGTATTGGATCAGTTAACATTAATCGCAAGGAATTATACAAAGAACACATCTCTTGACCTGCTTCACTCATCGCAACGTACTCAGCCTGACAAGTAGACAATGCTACATAGGGTTGTTTATGAGTTCGCCAAGTCACTACATCTCCAAATAATCTTATCAAAAACCCGCAAGTCGTTAATGAATTTTTACAATCTCCAAAGCTTGCATCTGAATATCCCTGAACATCACTTGTCTCACCGGTGTATTTTAGACCTAGTGATTTCGTTCCTTTTAGGTACCGAAAAACTCTTTTTACCATTTTCCAGTCATTTTCTGTTGGGTTTAATTGATGTCTACTCAATACGTTTACAGAATATGTAATGTCTGGTCTGGTTGCTCCAGCCAGATATAATAAACTTCCAACCGCTTCTCTGTAGGGTATATTTTCTTTTGTTCTAGTCTCATTTAATTTCTCATCTTCACATTCTGTCTCTCTCATCTTTCTTTCTCGGTTATTAACCTGAATAGTTTGCATTGGAGTCTTTTGAGGATGTGACTCATCAAAACCAAATCTTTTCAATATTTTATCTGTATATTTTTCCTGAGTTAATTCAATGATTTTCTTTTCTCTATCCCGTCTAATAGATATACTTAAAAACTCTCTTGGCTCACCTATAATTTTCATTTCAAATTCTTTGCTCAAATTAGTTTTTACTTCATTTAATTTTATTGGATCGTTACTAGCTATCAAAATGTCATCTACATACAAGATCAAAATCAGAAATTTATCTCCTTCTCTCCATACAAATAAGTACGGCTCTAAATCTGAATTCTTTAAACCCATTTTCAAAGCTGCTTCAGTAAATCTAATATTCCATCGTTTTGGACTAATTCGCAGCCCATAGAGAGCCCGATTCAGTTTACACACCGAGTCCATTCTTTCGGTGTCTGTATAGGAAGTACCCTCTGGTATTTCCATATATATTTCCTCATCTATGACACCATTTAAAAAGGCTGTCTTCACATCTAATTGACATACCTCAAGATTATACTTATTTATTATCGCCATCACTGCACGAATCAGGGGTAACCTTGACACGGGAGCATAAGTCTCACTTAATTGGTATATATTTAAATCTTTACAACCTCGAATGACTAATCTAGCTTTGAATCTTTTATTATCATCTACTTCTCGTTTTGTTTTCAATACCCATCTAGAATCAATAATGTTAACCTTTTTACCATTACTCATCTTTGTCGGTCGTTTTACAACCGTCCAGACATCGTTTCTTTTCATGGATTTTAATTCTTCATCAATAGCTGTTTGCCAAAATTTCTTATCTTTTGATTGCATTGCTTCCCTATAATTGACTGGATCTGAATTTATTTCTGCCAATAAGGCATGAGAAACCTCATCATTCAATTCAAGAACCTCATCACTTTGATTCACCTCATTCTCATCTCTATCATTTGTAATTGATGAGAAAAATACTTTAGCTTTAAGATTATCATTTATTTTCAAACTAGAAAAACTAGTATCGTTTATAGGCTCATCTACATTGTGTGTTATTTCATTGTTTACTTTTGACCCAACGATTTGAATTTTCTTTGGCCTACCTCTTTTTCGTTTACTTTCTCCCTCCGGTTTTAAATTTTCATCTGACTCACTATTCTCTTCGTCAAATACAACAAACCATTTTTCTTTGTTAATTTTCTCCTCTGTTGGAGGAAAATCTTTAATATTATTTTTCTTATACTTATCTCCATAGACTAATTTCTCATTAAATCTTACATCTCTACTCTCATAATACTTTCCATTCTCTGGTTTCAGAAATTGATATCCCGTAGGGGTATATCCCACAAAAATTACTCGTCTACCTACAGCTCTAAATTTAGGACCTGTTTTTCTTTGTACTTTCACATATGCTAAACATCCAAATCTTTTAATCTGTTTTACATCGAAACTGTGATCAGGGGCAAATTTCTCCAAAGGAGTTATCATATTGTTCGATTTATGTGGAGTACGATTGTAAGCATACACAGATGCTGCCAGAGCTAAATCCCATAAACTTTCAGGTATTTTCGAATCATATATGTAACTTCTAACTTTCTTTTGGATAGTTTGGTTAAATCTTTCAGATACTCCGTTTTGTTCGGGTGTATCGGGACACGCTAATTGTAATTCCGCACCTAATTTATTTAACACTTCTACAGTATAACCCCCAGTGAATTCTGTACCTTGATCAGACCGCAAGTAACAGACTTTAGCATCAGAACCAAGCAAGTTACGTCCACTTTTCACAAATCTCTCAAAACATTTTCCCGTATCACTCTTCATTCTCATTGGATATGCCATAGCCAGTCTAGAATAATCATCTATAAATACTGAGATAAATCTATACCCTTTAGGATAAGTAGCTGGGGATATCGGACCCATGACATCTGCATGAATTATTTGCAATGGCATTGTAGCTCGTCTACGCACTGAAGTAAAAGGCAATTTGTTGAATTTAGAAATTTGACACACCTCACAATCTAAAATTGATTTGTCGAAAATAGCATTATTCAAATCTTTATTTTCAGGGAATTTCAATTGTAAAGCTCTCAAATAACTAATTGATGCATGTCCAAATCTCACATGCCATAACATAGCATTGTTGTTTTCAGAAAATCTTTTATTTTTATGAAATGAATCTATGTCGTTATCCGTCAATTCCTCCATTGGTAACTCGTCTACATCATGAAATTCTCGATCCCAAATTGTAACATCAAAATTCGATTGTTCATATATCAAATTTCTTTTATTCATGTTTTTATCAGTATTTATATTCTCATCTAATTTCACATCTTTGTCAGTACCAGTTTTCTCGTCTATCACCTCATCTATTATCATTTTTTCTACATTTTCATTTTGATCACTACTTTTCTGATCACCAGAATTTTCTTGAGCTTTCTCTTTAGCTACTATACTACGTGTAATATACCTTCTCCCAGCTGATTCTCCATCAGCTATGTTTGCTATCATTTTTCTGTTTACTATTGTCGATAACCTTTCATCATTAGAGTTACTTTTATTTATTTCTAATTCAATCACCCAAAAAGGTTTCTTATAAACTCCGGAAATGAACATTTCCTTAGAAATAGGGTCAAAAATATTAATCTTTTTACTATCTAAATAAATAGCGAGACCCATCTCAGCAAATCTTCTTAATGACAATAAATTTTCTTTTAGTGCTTCAGCAAGTATGACTTTATCAATTTCAAACATTTCACCTTTCTCTGACCTAATCTCAACGGTTCCTACTCCCTCCGTTTTCAAGTTTGCTGACTCATTTTTATTTGCACATTTGATTACTTCGCAATTTGATTCATTTAAGCTTTTAAATATAATCTTTGTATTAGTAATATGTTCGGTCGCACCTGAGTCTGCTAAAAACTCGGTAATAAAAGTATTGTGACTCATCTTAAACGCATCTATATACAACACTTCAGTATTCAATGAATTATCATTATCAACGACCATTGGAACAACATTGTCTTTTATTACATTTGTTATCTTACCTTTGTTATTGTCTCCTTTTGATGATTTCTCGGTATATTTCTCCTTTTTATTTTTATTTTCATATCTGTTGTTGTTATGGTTGTTGAATTTACCTCCTCTATTACTAGATCCTCTCCAGCCACCAAATTTTCCCCTTTTTGGCTGATACTGATATTTATTTTCGCCATCAAATTTTCTTTTAAAAACTCGTCTAGAACCACCACCGCGAGAATAGTTGTTGGTATTCTCATATCTCGGGACATTATCGGGACACTCTGGTGCTCTATGACCAAACCTTTTACAATTATAACATCTGTCCCCTTTCCCTTTATTGGGACAATTTTTAGCAATATGCCCAACATCACCACATCCAAAACATCTATCTGTCTCAACTTTTGCGACATTTGCTGTTCTTATCTCATTCTCATCTCCAACCTCAGCTTTCTTTTCTGCCTCATCTTGCATGACAATTCTTTTCAACTCTTCAAACTTAATATTTTCACCTTTAGATGATTTGTGCAAGTAGTTCAACTGTTGTACAGCTGGTACCGCAATTTTAACTGCATTGTAAAATGCATCTCTTTTTTCATCATCTGACAGAGGAGTAGCTCCAGGAGCATTCTCATATGACCTAATTATATCATCAAATTTTTCACAGAATTCTACAGCCCTGGTTTTACCGATTACATACCGAATAGAATACAATTGTTTTCTAACATAAGAGGACGTTACATTGACTTCGCATTTCTTAATTTCTTTCAGTAATTTTATTATCTCAATTGGGTCTTGCAATTTTATTATTTTGGAATGATATTTCTCATCTATACGATTAATCATGATATCACGGACTTTATGTTTTTGATCTATAATTTGCTCCCTACTATAATTGTGTTTTATACTCTCATCAATGATATGTAACAAGTTACGTATTCTCAACTCTGAAGTAAGATAGTCATAAAAATATTCAAACTTTCCTCAACTCTCAACTTGTAATCTCTTTTTGTTTCTCTATTTCCATCTACTATTTGTAATTTTACCGTGTTTTCCAACTTTTTAGCTAACGTCTCAGTATCGTCACTGGAGTTAACTTTCTTCAAATTATCGAGACACTCTTTAACTACATTAGATACTTGTTCTTTTAATTTTGATTGATCTATCTCTACCATTCCCTTGTCAGAAGAATTTACTGTCTCATTACTTCTACTCATCTTTTTTGAATTACTAATATCTGATAATTTGTCTGCAATTTTATCAAGCAAATCAAGTTGTTTCTCTTGAGTATTTTTAAATGCCACCAGTATCTCATGCAGCTCCTTTCTTTCTTTTCTCTCTTTTCTATTTTCAGTCACCTCTTCTGCCACCGTACTGAGAATTGCAGCGTTTGATTCACAGATTTTTCCCATAGATCCTATCAGGTCATTCATTCTCTTTTCTTGCTTTTTGAGGTTTTCAAGAATCGAATGATCATCATTATTTTGATGAATGTTTGTTTTACCTGTTAGTTTTTGTATCATCTGAGGGTCGATTTGTGGTATTATCACATCTTTAATCATTGGCTTTGTGACTGCTTCAACTGTTTTTGCCATTTTTCTCATCTCGTCTCGTCTAGTCTCATCTATATCGCCACTCGTCTTATCTCGTCTAGTCTCATCTATTTCGCCACTCGTCTCATCTCGTCTAGTCTCATCTATTTCGCCACTCGTCTCATCTCGTCTAGTCTCATCTATCTCATCTACAGTCTCATCTCCTTTGACAACAGTTGAGCATGTCTCTGAGGTTGTTTCTGGCATTATTGTTGGCTGATCGTTTAATATCTGCCTTTCATACCATTTCAGCAACTCTTCCCAGTATTTCTCGATCGCACTTTTATCTGTGTAAATGGATTCAATACATGTATTTATTTCATTCACCATTTGCCATTGAACAATATCCTGACACCAGTTGACCGAACAACAAGTACGACTGGCCTCAGGACGGAACAATCACACAAGGATCCGAACACAAGACCTCTCATATGAATATCCCCAGTCAAACAGATCCTGTGATACCGAACACAAGCACACATTCACTGATTGACCCCTCAGTGTTATTTGATATCTGAATTCAGTTTTAATTTGATTTTGATATCTATTTCAGTGCATTTTTAATTATTATTATGTGTTATATGCTAGCCTATAAGCACATATGCACTTTATTTTTATTGACTCATCTTAATACTCTTCAACTCACCTGTTTCGTATTCCGCATCTACTTCTCTGATTCTCATGAAAACTTGTTCTTCAACAATTTCCAACTCAACTATTTGGCCTTTGTGATTCACATCTAATTTGAATATTTTTCTCAAATATTTCCAAAGACTCATCAAATCTCCTTCAGCTGTAATTTGTTATTTAAGGATTTATTTTCTCTTATCTAATTCGGATCGATCCTTTCTTTTTCAAACATCATTATTGTTTGTACATGAATTTAAATTCAATATCTCATCTATATCTCATCTATATCTCATCTATATCTCATCTACTGCCGACACGTACGTACACACATACACACGAGAGCGAACGAAGCGAGGCCCTTTTTTTTTTTTTTTTTTTTTTTTTTTTTTTTTTTTTTTTTTTTTTATAAACACCCTCTATATCTCTCTCTTTCTCACTTCTATTCGCCATGGCTGCAGCCGCTCGTCTTTGCCGCCCCCACGTGCATATGCAACGACGCTGGCCGGCTTATCTCTCTACCCGCCACGTGTGTCAACACGCTATTGTATATTATATACAGACGCATATATGTATGCAACATACATACGCATATACATATACAATACACACCTATACGCATCTCTATGCTGTCAAAAACCACACCTAGTTTTGACTCTTTTACCACATCTAAGAATTTGCCACATCTATTTTATTCCCCTTTAGACAATGCAGTGATATACTCACCCAACTCGTCCTTTGTCTCTTTCTTTTTCTTGAGACCTTTCATCTCGTTATACTGATCCATTTTTCTCACCTCTTTGTGCCAACTGTTGCACCAGTCAACACTTTTCTTTTCACTTAATTAATTTTTTTCCAAAATACGCGTAGTGAAGCTAATGTGTAATTAAACTAACTGTCGCCCATAACCTGTTGGATATGAGGACGAGATGGGAACAGTAATAAACAAGAAGTTATATTATTTAATATATATGTATTTATTCTCTTCTTAACACACGTCTTATATGCACGTCTAGTCTCGTCTATATCTTTAAGCAAGTGGGCTAAGTGGTTCATTTGAACCACCGCGAACCGAAGGGTTTGAATATAGTCTCCCTTACTGCCCGCTAGGGGAACGCAGCTGTAGACGTATATTTCTAACATGTACAAAAAATGTCATCATTCCAAATCTTAAAAGTTTAAAAACAATATGAAGGAATCATAGTTCCAGGATCGGACACGGCTCAAAATTTTTGTTTTTGAAGCAAGTATTTTTGAGAATTTATGCATAATTTTCAATCGGGGCATACATGTCGAAAATTCAATTTTTACATTTTGATTCGAGATTTAACTTTGAACACTAAGCCATAACAATTTACGAATATTTTTTCCAGAAAGTACGTTTCCTGCTGATCAATTTCATCACATTGTTTTTGAAAATCCATAGCGAGGAACCGATGATATAGGCGTTCTAATGATTGGTGATGATTGAAAATGTATATTTTTCAAAAATTTGAAACTCGAGGACCATGGTAGATAAAAATTTGAAAAAAATACACTGAATTACTTTGAGCCTGTTGAATCTAAGAAAAAATGATCGACAAAATCGAAAGGGGTCAGGGTTTTGAGTGGACCCAGTTGGTATGGAATTCCCCATATACATCAAAAGTGATCAGCAATCGGTTTTGGGCGTGATTTTTTTTCTCGCGCTCCGGCGGTACTTTTGACCGAGTCATCAAATGAGCATGAGGAGATGAGCACCCACGGGGTTTTCTGAAAGCTGGCGCCGCTGAACCAAATTGTTGGGTTGTATAAATAATCTAGCAACTGACAATTGTAGAGGTAAGGGCGGTAAAAATTTAACAGCCTATACTTGCAAAATGTGTAAATCCGCCACTGAGAAGGCCATTGGTCAACACAACTGTTCCGGTTTCCTGAAATCAATACATTATACTGTTGTATGTTTCAATTTTCTTGGAGATCAATGATCAAAGGCCGAATAAATACATTGAAGGCTCCCGTGTGGAAATTCAATTCGGGGGCTGGCTAGGTGTTGCCTAGTTTCGCTGTTCACTAAGCGGGCGCTGAACGGGCGGGCTGGCCAGTGCCCGGCAACGCATGTAACGCTCAGCTGTACAGCGCGAAGTGGCCAGCGCCCGTCTAACATTTCCGACAAATGCTAGAGGATTTGTCGGGTCGGCTGTACAGCGCCCGGCCAGACCCCGGTTAGTTTATTGATATCAGAAAGGGTTAAAGCAAAAGAGGTATGATTGAGAGAATGAAACATTTCAGGAAAATATCTTTTTTACATTCAAACTGTTGAAATGCAAAAAAAAAAAACACTTTTCCTGAAATGTTCAATCTTGTCATGTTTCTTTTTGCTCTAACCTCTTTATTTTTAATATCTTCGTATATTTCTCATTTATCTTCGTATAATCATTCATCAAAAATTGATTGAAAATAAGAAATATAAAATATTTATAATACAAAAAGTATTATCAAAACCATTTTAATCAGAAAAACTTTAATGTCCATTTTCTCAAAACTCAATATGTGTCGTTTGACACACGAATGCGTAATAGGGTCCATACACGGAGAAACTTTTCCTAGCAAAGATTACTATACTTGTGAGTAACGTTGGGATATAATATCAGCGTTTTCGTCAATATTACCAGCGAGTATGGTAAACTTTGTCGTTGGATCTGGTACACTTTGTTGCCGAAAATGGTCGAAATATCCAGATCCGACTACAAAGTTTACCATACTCGCTGGTAATATTGACGAAAATGCTGATATATCCCAACGTTGCTCACAAGTATAGTAATCAGCTACAATTTCGGGCTCTCCCAACTAGGGCCTAGGCAAGTTTTGATGTGAAAACGCATGCAGGGAAAATATCTGGCCTTGCTAACCGGGGGCTGCACAGCTAAACTAGAAAAAATTATTTACAGTTATGCTATCTATTGCCCGTATAGCACCCGACTAGTTGGGCCATCTTCGGGATTGCCCATCCGGGGGCTGGGCAAACACCGGGCGTTCCCGGACAAATTTCCACACGGGTTATCATGAGGCTGAATCTAGCGGCCGCAGCTAGCGGCCGCTCGGAGTGAGCGAAGTTATTGCCAGCGAATATCGAGTTGAAATTTCGTATACATACTCACGACTGACATTCGAACTGAGAAAAAAAATTAAAATTCCGGGGTACAATATCTTTGGAAAATTATTAAATATTGGTAATCGCTCACTAACGGGCTAGCGGCCGCTAGCTCCGGCCGCTAGATTCAGCCTCATTATCTTATCTCATTCGATAAAGAAATGAGCGAGAAACTACGCGATTTATCATCGTATGAAAAAAAGGAATCCTACTGACGTATATGTATCAGGGTATCATCTAATGTATATCGACGGCAAAGAACTTATGTCATTCGCAGGAACTTGTACAGTTATATCGTGACTGGACTATAAATAGAGACGGTCTTCTCACCTTGACTCCTAAAATGATGGGAAACTTTTTTTTCGATGATGCAATGAAAAATAGTCAATCCGGCGTGCGGACGTCGACACTAAGAGAAAAAGGATGAGTCGAGACAACTATACCGCATTGTGAAATTTTTATCGTTCTGAGAACGATATTTCAAGTCGACGTGACGATATTATTGTGTCCCGTACTATAGAGATATAGTTATCGTTAACAATACTAAATTCAACAATAAATACACCAGCTCCAATCTTATTTTCGATTAAAATATCAACGATATGTATCAAATTGCCGTTACTATAATTTATAGTACAGTATACTCTTCGATTCATATTTAACGCAACAATATTTTTGTAACACATGCACGATTTTCGCGTTTTTTTGACCCATTAAGCGGGCGTAAAATGGCAGTTTTCAGACGAGCGGGCAATAATAAGCCGAAAACGCCCGCTAAGTCGAGCAGCGGGCGTTTTTCAGTTTTTATCGCCCGCTAAATCGAGCAGCGGGCGTTTTTCAGTTTTTATCGCCCGCTAAATCGAGTAGCGGGCGTTTTTCAGTTTTTATCGCCCGCTACTCGAGCATAAGCGGGCAATAATAAACTGAAAACGCCCGCTAAAATATTTTTCCATATTTTCAAGAAAATTATCACCAATGAAGAAAAAACGCAAAAATCGTGCTGTTACAAAAAATATGGTGTGCACCAAGGGCTAAGTGGGCTTTTTGACCTTGTGTATTTGCAGTACTCGTCTTCGGCTCGCAGATGCACTCGTCTTCGACTCGTGCTAGCTCACCTCCGACTCGTACTGCAAACTCCACACTCGGTCTAAAAAAGCCCACTTTACGCCCTTGGTACACAATATACTATTTCAGCACAATCTGATTCTTTTTGTTATTAACTTTCACTCTACTTCTCTGAACTACGCGACATTGTTACCAAAACGATGCGTGGGGTTGTCTTCACCATGTATACACTGATCGTAGACACAACCAAAAAAATAATTGGATCGACATCTGAACTCTGTTATCGCGACAATACTATTTACATTACTTCAATGTTTTCTCGTAAGGCGGCGACCACCGCCTTCGATATTCTCGCGAGTGCCACTTATAAGAGTTGGTGAGTATATATAGAGGCGGAAGATCTGATCTATAAGCGTCGCATAATTCTTGTATTGATAATGTGTTGTTAATATGTATGTTGTCTATATAATATGTTGTCTATGTATGTTTCTCCCCCTACAGCACTGATCCTAAGGTAATTGAAGTAATATTCAGTTATTAGAAATCCCCCCCGCGCCCCTCCCCCACCGCCACTCCGCCCCCTCGATACCAAATAACTTTTTGTTTTTTTACTTTGAATTGTTTTTTTCGTAATTGATGTCACCTCCACACACCCTATTTTATGGTAGAATTGTAGTTGTATCAACCAGATTTTTCGCTCGGTGTACTAGAAGGTTCAGTAACCATAACTATAAAATTACGTAAAAAGTATCTAGATAATCATTTCCAACATAAAAAATAGTTAAACGAACAAGAGACTTCATTTGCACGAACAAAGGCAACGTAGTATCTCCAACTCAGATTCTGTCGTAAAATGTGAAATGTAACATTCACAATGTCCGTATAGTAAACCATATTGCTAACAGAATCATTTTTTATAGGTAACTGAACAAAAATTATATCTGTTACTATAACTAAAAACCTATTGTTGTGCCTTTATTTCACCCATTTTTATTGTTAAATTATCGTTACGTTAACTATAAATTTTTCTCAGTGGACAGTGGTTCAGACGAGAATTGCGAGTCACTGCGTGACGTGAGTGTGTGCTTCACTGTCGAGCCAAGCTCATGCTTCGTATATCGTCCTTCCAGTTGGTTCTGAACTGACCACTAGGCAACGTTTACTCAATTCCGGAGTCTGCGACGACTGGAATCTGTCGGAATTAACAAACTAGATGTATGCAATTAAGTATAGTGTATGTTTTTTGATCACAAGAATTCAATTATACACTAATTTTGCAATAGTATAACTATATTCGGACTGACCTCAATGAATTTTGTGGACAAATGGATTTACCGACTAAGAGGCTGGAGGACAAACAATACTACGGTTGCAACGAGCTTAATATGGGTGATTCTTAGTCATGCTTTGAACTTCAATTAGGAGCTTTGGAACTCCGACGCGGGCGACTTCTGCCGCGCGATTATGTTGGTACAAAGTGTTGCCACCGTAAGATGTCGGTATTTTTTTTTTTTTTCTTAGAAGTAAAATCGTAGTTTCTCGGTCATTTCTTTATCAAATGAGATGAGACAGTGCTCAAAGTGCGTGGTTTGGCATCGCCGAGTGAATGAGTATTTCAAAAGTGCAATAAATCGAGTGCATATGTAAATAATTCAACGATTTATCTGGTGATAACTCAATCTGTAGGAAAAAATTCAAAATTTTGAAAAAACGAAATAATCAAGCACTGTCTGCTGAAACGAACCAGTAGTCTCATAATTTTCATACCGATCGGTTGTGTGGTATAGGAGGAACTTCGAATCGCGTTTTTCAGGTGATCAAAACGTGTCTCAAAGCCCCTTCCATATTCTTACCCTTTCGCAGAGATGAGATTAGATACTAACATGACCAACATTACTGCAGCAATTATAGGTCGGATTATAGCGCGAAGCTGTAATGATACTTCTCAATGAATAATTTAAAGATGTAGGTATTAGTGGAAATAATTGTGACTCTTCAATTTATTTTACACTCTGATTCATTAAGAACAGCACATACGTGTTAGGATGGTTTTGCTATCATAGGTTGGGTCGGGTAAATGAAATATCTCTGTTTTAAAGTAATAAAATGTTTGTTTATTGGGTTAGTTACACACGCGTCCGTCTCTCAGGGTATCGCCATACTGCCTTTCTGTTCAATGTTCCGCCGTTCCTCCTTCTACCGTTCCTCTGTCTACGGTTACGCCATGTTTGGCCGCGACATTCAAAAAGAGGATTGCTACATACGTTACAGCGCATTGGTTCTTGCGAGGTGAGACCTCGGTATGGGTATATTAATAATAATTTACGAGTAGATTTTATTTGCATACAATTTTACGAAAGCTTTCCGCAAGCGTGAGTATAAATTAAGCAGGTTTGACCGTAGCGAGAAAATAATCGTGCTCCAATTCTGGGACTAAAATCTCCACCTGGGCTTCCGGACTGGTAAAATTTTGTCGATTTACCGCAGCTAAGGAAATGCGATAGGTCGTTGCGCTCTGAAGTTGTATTTCCGCGGTGTACTCTTTGTTTTCCAGATCTACGGAATACTCGACTGATATTGGAAACTGCGAGGTTTTATTCGCAGACTGTTTTGTGTCGAGGACGTTGAAGCGCATGCGATATCGCGTGAGTTTTGTGTACGTGATCAACGGATGTGCCCATTTCAACGTCGCCCTACCATTCGGTCGAAGGGTTGCAGTTAAATTCAGTGGTTTGCTGGGTTCTGGAAGAAAAAAACAAAAATACAAAATCGGTGGGATTTGTCGAACATCTCTCACTTGGCATATGTTCATGCAATATTTTATATAATACTTCATATCAACAAACCTTTAGTGTATATCGATTTCGGAGTGAACACAATGGTCGCTGCTGCTCCGAGTGCTGTAACATCCCGATTCTTTGCATAAATCTGTGACAAAAATGCCGTGTAGTTCTGACTCTTAGATAGATTTTCAATCATGTTAGGGGTAATGCCTTGCTCACAATATTTAATAATAGATTACCTCGACTTTGTTCCAGTTGGTTGTGATGTTCGATGGAAGAATCAAATGTTTGAAGCACAGGTAGTTCTCCCATTGTTTGCACTTTAATTCTCTCTCTGAAACGGCGAAATTCGACTCTCTGAACGGTTCGTTTTCGGTGCTAACCGATACGTAGTAACCTTCGATTTCACCATTGGGAGGAGCAGGTGGTATCCACCGTAGAGAGATGGATTGTTCATCGGTATCTAAATCGTATACTTCTAAAAGCCTCACAGCAGGTGGTGCTGAAATGAGAAAATTAATTCGGGTGAACGAAGCCCTGACACGATGCAAAGGTAGAAACTTCCGAAAGAATGTTAAACCGTCAGAAATCACTTACCAGTTGGTAACGTCCTCCAAGTTAACTCCTGGTACTGAATGGGATTCTCAGGACGCTCATAGTGCCTTATGACGTGAATCCGCACTCTGTACAGTTCATAGGGAGCCAGTTGAATACCGTTGAGATTAAAGTACTCATAGTAAGTTAGTGCTTGTTTTGATGTATAATTTCGTACCTCGTCACTGATGCCGTCAAAGAATAATCTCACCCCCAAGGTGGGCCCTGAGATCGTGGTGCAATCCATAGGTGCTTCCCATTTGAGGCGGTTCTGATTTCTGTCAAAGATCAGATTGCTGACGACTGACGTGGGAATATCTATAAAGATGGATTAGTGTCAATTGTTGTTCAAAGGATTGGATTTTCACCGAACGTTCGGAAGATGGGGGTACAAGATACTTACACGATTGACTCGTCCGTAAGTCAATTGTCCGTTGTGGTCCTGGAACGGAAGTATGCGCTATGACATTTACTGTGTAATCTGCGTACGGATGCAAACCAATGAACGACATTGTTGTGTGAGTTACATTTTGTAGTAGCTCGTCCTGTGGAGGCGTCGGTCTTTTAAGGTCCTCGCAGCCAAGCAGCTTATTCATCTGAATGCGAAATGGTAATAAAGCTTCGATGGAAATTTAGGTGTCAGTTATGAAATTAAACGTATAAAGGTCTTATGCGAAATATAAGATATTGCCGTACTTTCAAGGAAACGCTGTAGTGCAGAATAGCTCCAGTTTGATAAAGAGGTGGCTCCCAATGGAGTTCGGCTTCGGTCTCGGATACGGATTTCAAATGCAAGTTTTGGATCTCACCAGGTCCTGTGAAAAACTGAGGCATAAATCACACCGATCAATCTATTAAATTTTGAATATGTTATTGGAGTGACATGATTAATCGTTCGGCTCGTATGAAGATCGATCATTTCCTCACCTCTTCGAAGGTCAGATATTTTCATGGAGTACAACTCGCCGTCTTTTCCTAATATCGTGATTTCATATTCGTTCAGAGGTTTCAGTTCGAAATTTGTGAATGAAATGTTCGACGTAACGAAAAATGCTCTCGATGCAATCGCTGAAACATCGTATACTCGTATCAAATATTCACTCTGAGAATCTCCACTCACCTAGAATTACACGTTTTAGGATTGAATTATTCGCAGTCATAAAGCACCGCAATAAATTGAAGTTACCTCAGAACCCTGGTTCGCATGCGCTACTGAACATCCATCACACGGTTGCTTTTCAAAGAGAGGCTCTACTGAAACCAAATAATCACACGTTGAACAAAGACAAACCCGGAAGGCAGCTGTTGTCATTTTTTTTTTTTAACATTTGCGGAATTAGTAGACACGTCTGGTCTATCAGTAAAGTTAACGCCGATGGAAGACGAATGGATGGATGGATGGACCAACACAATACACTACATACTTGGTTTGCATATATATGCCTCCACACATTCAGGTGGAATCAGGCCCGTTTCTACCCATGGAGCGACTGGAGCGACCGCTCCGGGCGCCTAGGAGCGAGGGGCGCCGTGAGACCCAATTGAAAGAAAAAAAAAAATTAATTAAAAAAAAAAATAAATTAAAAAAAAAAATAA
Organism: Tenthredo mesomela; assembly: GCA_943736025.1. NCBI lineage: Eukaryota > Metazoa > Arthropoda > Insecta > Hymenoptera > Tenthredinidae > Tenthredo > Tenthredo mesomela. The sequence continues at coordinate 7,799,676 of OX031021.1, forward strand.
ATTAAAAAAACGAAAATTATCGAAATAAAAAAAAAAAAATGACGAGACTTTAGAATCAGATAGTAGGCGAGCCCATTCAGCGCCCACAAGCTGGAATAGGTGCTTGCTTGCGGCTAGGCAGAAGAGTTCACGTTCGGAATATTTCGGCGCGCGCTCGTTAAACCGATCCCCACCACACGACCTATTCCGTGATTGCGTGAATCCCAAGTCCCAACCACTACGGCGGCCGAAGCGAGCTCAAGCCCGTCTGCCCGTGAAACGATATACTAGCATATCTCATACCGTAAAGGCTCTCTACAGTTGCGGAACTATATACCCCAACGTAACTTTGTATGCAATCTTCTGCGACGAATACTACTTCAAATTTCAGTTCAAATTATAATCTTATTGTTTACTCGATCATATATTGCATCTCGACACATCGATTCCTGAATTCATCCTTATTCCAATCATTACCTTTGTTCTCTTCGCTCTGGATTCGAGAACGTTTACAGTCCACTTCGACTAATCGGTACAAACTGAATCTCGATAATGTCTGGGGTGAAAAAGAAGAAATCTGGTTCTGAATTTCGGAAACAAAGACTTGCAAAGGAAGCTGTAGAACAAAAACCACATGGAGCATTGCATGCCTTTTTCAGTACACCTAGCTCTTCGGCTTCTAATTCCTCGACTGATATTGACAAAACTAGCAGAACAAACCTTCCGAGAACCGCTATACCATTGCCAATACTACCATCTACTCCTGAATCGAACCCTTTACCAACTGTCACAACTTTATCTACTGTTACCAACGCTGTTATTGATTCCAATATCGACGATGGCGTTAATTACGTGCCATTGCTAAAAAAATCGCGTGATGAATCTGGAATGCTTGAGCCAGTGAACCCTATAAACCCTCAGACTCTTGAAGAGGAATCTGCAAAGTCCGAACTACCATCCATTTCGTCAGATCCCTCGACTTGGAATATTACAGACAAAATGAAACCAATTCTGATCGAACAAGGACCAACCCAAATACGTAATTTTAATTTCCCATGCGACATCAAAGGCAGACATTTCTCGCCTATCCACTATGAGCGCCGTTTGAATAATGGCGAGATAGTATCACGACCATGGCTGATATATTCAGTATCGAAGAATTCAGTGTACTGTTTCTGCTGTCTATTATTCTCCAAAGATCGTGCGTACTGGCCAGTGACGGGAACGTCAGACTGGACCCATTTGACACGAAATATTTCTGCACATGAAAAATTCCATGAACATTACAAAGCGTTCAAACAATGGAAAGAATTTGATTCGCGATTGAAATTAGGCAGAACGATAGATGCTGAACATGAACGCGTCATGGACAGTGAAATTAAACATTGGCGTGAAGTTTTGAAACGCATAATTGCTGTTTTGCAATTTCTTGGCAGTCAATCTCTTGCTTTGCGTGGAACATCTAGTACACTGTATGACCGTCATAACGGAAACTTTTTGAAGTTGATTGAACTGCTCGGTAAATTTGACACAACCACGGGAGAACACTTGCGTCGCGTAACTGCTCGTGAAACAAATTACCATTATTTCAGCAACACAATACAGAACGAATTAATTTTGTTGATTTCAAACAAAATACGAGCACATCTGATACAATTGATTCTGGCTGCAAAGTATTATTCAATAATCCTCGATTGTACTCCCGATAAAAGTCGTCAAGAACAAATGTCAATCGTCATAAGATTCATCGCGTGTAACGACGAAACGAATCTGTTTGAAATTCGTGAACATTTTCTTGGTTTTCTACCTGTTGTCGTGACCACAGGTGAAGGGCTAACGGAAGCAATTTTGACTGAACTCAAAAATCTCGGTTTACCCATCGGAGACATGCGAGGACAAGGATATGATAATGGCGCGAATATGAAGGGAAAACGATCCGGGGTTCAAAGTAGAATTCTACTAATTAATCCGCGTGCGACTTTTGTTCCCCGTTCTTGCCATTCTTTGAATCTTGTCGTCAATGATGCTGCATCCGCTTCCGGAGAGACTGTTGGTTTCTTTGATATAGTTCAGCAGCTTTATGTCTTCTTCTCTGGCTCCACAAGTAGGTGGGATGTACTGAAGAGACATATCTCAGCATTAACTCTGAAGGCAATGAGCGCCACCCGATGGGAAAGTCGCATCGACGCCATCAAACCTTTGCGCTACCAGATAGGCGAAGTTTACGATGCTCTAGTCGACATTTCATTGGATGAAAATAGAGATAAATTGACACAGCACGAAGCCAAATGTTTGGCTACTCGAATCACCGATTTTAAATTCATATGCAGCATAATTATTTGGCATGACATTTTGTCAAAAGTCAATGTCATATCAAAAATGCTGCAAAGTCCAAAACTACATCTGGCTGATTGTGACCTTCTTCTTTCTCAGATTTTGGATTTCCTCCAGCAATATAGATCCGACGAAATTTTTTCAAATGTCATCGAGCAAGCCAAAGGCGTGGCTATTGAAGTAGAGGTGGAACCATGTTTCCGACCCGAAACTGCAGTTCGTTTGCGGCGGAAGAAAAAAAATTTCGATTATGAAGCAAATGATGAGCCACTAACTGATCCACAACAGAAATTCAAAACAGAGTTTTTCAATTTTCTCATTGACACGGCAACGTCTTCAATTCGAGAGCGCTTTGAACTGCTGAGATCCCACAATGAGAATTTCAAATTCCTATACAACATTAGAAAATTGAAGAATAGCAACGACTCAGAAACGTTGCAGCAATGTAAGAATCTACAGCTTTTCCTTACTGATAGCGATAGCACAGATATCGATGGTCTAGAGCTCTTCGATGAGCTAAAGAATTTGTCAACACTTTTGCCCTCGGAACTTACGCCTTTAGAGGTACTGAACTATCTTAAAGAAAATGATGTAGCAACGATTTTTCCAAATTTGGCTGTTGCTTTGAGAATTTTGCTGACTTTACCAGTCTCTGTAGCTTCCGGAGAACGTAGTTTTAGTAAATTAAAAATAATAAAAAATTATTTGCGATCAACCATGTCCCAAGAACGCTTGGTGGGTTTGGCCACGATTTCTATTGAATCGCAAATATGCGAGTCACTAAATTACAGTGACCTGATAACAGAATTCGCCCAAATTAAAGCACGAAAAGTTCGGTTCTAGTAGTTTTTGTATCCAGGTGTAAAAAAAAAATCCACATCTCACCAAAAAAGAAATGGGCGGTTGGGTGGGGGGTGGGGGGGGGGGGGGGGGGGGGGCGCCAGCGGAATAGCTCGCTCCAGGCGCTGTTTCGTCCAGAAACGGGGCTGGGTGGAATGAGGATAACAGAAGTTCTTACATTGCTCGGATACACGCTCTGATCACCTCAAAAACGCGTTTCGTAGTTTCTCCCATATCACACAACCGATCGGAATCAAACTTTGGGGATTACTGGTTCATTCCAGCAGAAATTGGCCAAGTATTTCGTTTTTTCAAGATTAAAAAAAAAAAAATTTCAGATTCAGTTATTATCAGAGAAAACGTGGAATTAGTCATAGTATAATATGCAGTCGATTTATTGCACTTTTGGAACACTAAGCCAATCGGCGGTGGCGAACTACGCATTACAAGCACTATCTGATTTCACTTGACGAATAAATGACCGAGAAACTACGATTTTACGTCTTATACAAAAAATACCGATATCTCACGGAGGCGTCACTTTGCAGCATCATAATCGCGCGGTAAAAGTTGCCCGCATCGGAACTCTTTTACCTAAGTATTATAATTGATTATTCGGTATGTGATAGAGAATAAATACAGGACCAAATAATTATTCGGATTTTATTGACAGATAATTTCATTGTTTTCTCATGAGATAAATATCGTGTACCTACACTCATTTAATTTCAGAAATGTAATGTAAGTATGGGGAAAATATTATCAGGTGAAAATTACCTTGAGCTTTTACGCTGATAGTTATCAATAACGCGAAGAACCCAACAGTTGCTTGGTTTCGATGCATGGTTGCCGTCGACTGATGAATTGTGCGAACAATTAAACGATTACAATTCCAACACCGAAACGGAATATCGTTTCAACGCATAAGGCTCATAAATATTATGAATCATTTCGTATTGCAAGCATTTGTGTTTAATCAGAGATTACTGAACTCGTCTGCAGCTTGAATTTTCCTTATAGTTATCAGACAACCGATTTCACCTTATGAACCCCAATGATAATGAGTGGATATCACAATAGGGGGATTCAACGGAAATTGCCGCTAAATTATTTCAAGCAAATAAATTTCAAGAAAATTCATATAGTTTAGTTTTGGTTCGATTTTCAGATTTCTCGCCATTTTACCAAATTATCAATTGACATGAGATCTAACAGGGAAAATATGTCGTGGCTTTGAGAATAAAGCAGCATTCAAGAATAACTTTTCCATGATCTTGTTTTCGAATTCCTTTGCTATAGGCTCTGAGAAAATTGCTTTCATATGTGAAAACAACTAAATCTACTGATGTCCACTGACTAACGTGTGAATTGACGATTTCTCACAGTCAACTGTGATTTTATTAAACTCAGGAAACATAATTACCAGAACGAACCGCGACGTTACCCCAATTCCTCAATAAATGAATATGCATAATTAATTTCCTCGAACTTAGTAAACTGGTTGAGAATTATGATAAGAATAGTTCAAGTTATCATATCGCTGGTCGTGAGCGCATTTTTATTTTAGTCATAACAGCTGCTATATATCTTAATCGAAATCACTCACTGACCTTTGAACTTCTGCGTGAGGTCGCTAATTGAGGCGGTAGCTATGAGTTGATTTCAAACATGGCGCCGTGACCTCAGCTGCGAGAAAATTTCATTTACAATTCATGGTCGCGTCGTTATTTTTAAATAGCCGATGTAAACGCTTTCTGATATTTTTTTTCGCTTTTTCCGTATTTTAAGATTTGGCGTCCTGGGCCTATAAGGCTTGCCGTCCCATAAATTAACAAAAAAAAAAAAAAAAAACGAAAAACTTTCAATACTGAAAATGGGCCGTACAAAAAAAAAATGAACACCGTTACCCTAATGGAGCGAAATTCCGAAGATCAATATGTCAACACGAAAAGATTAGATGCGTCAAAATACAGAAACTGAAAGTTCTGAAAAATTAAGATCTCAAAAAAGCCACTGCAGGAATGCTCGTACATTTAATCAAGCGCAGTGCTATAATTTTTATTGAATCGGAATATTTTAACAGATATTTTTTGCAAAAAAAGCTAGGCAAATATCTTCAAATCACATACACAAGTCTGTCAAAAGAGTTTGGATCGAAAGAGTTTCGGTACAGCAAGGAATATTGCAATGTATACGAGTAGGGGAGCTAGGGGCTAGTTGTAACAATTTTTGGTAAAATGCTCATATTTTGAGATATTCTCAACATTTCTTGATTATGACTGATTTTATGGAAAGCGTACCTATTCATTCATCATATGCAAGAATATATCAATCGAAAGTTGGTTGACTTCAGCACAATAGACATATTTCCAAAACAAGTCGCCTGTTACAATTTGCCTCGTACTTGGGGCAAGTTGTAACTGGCGTGGGGCAGGTAGTAACACTAAAAAAAAAACACTTCATTTGGAAGTATTTTGAGTTTTCTTCTTTTATTATTATTTTTCTTTTCTTTTATCATTATTTTTTCTTTTACAATTTTTTTTTTATTCATCTTTTTTTTTATTTTTTATACTTATTTTTTTTTTTTTTTAATTATTTTTCATTTTTTTTATTAATTTTTATTTTTTTAGATTTGAAATTTTTTTTCTTTTCTTTCATTCTATAGATTCCGTAAAGTAATCAGCGCATTAACATTTGAGGCAGAAAGTCTAGCCGCTCGAAGAAAATCGCAAGTTGCAGGTTGTAACACGCGTTACAACATGCCCCGCGATTTCGTTACAACTTGCCCCGTCGCATGATTTAGGATATTTTGATTAATTAAACAAAAACCAAAGTAATTATCAAAAAAAATTAAGATATCACGTGAAAGCTGAATACATTGACTAAATGAAAAATCAAACATATATGAAAAAAAAATCAATTAATACATCAAAAATCAAAGTTTACAAGACACATTTTTTTTCGCTACCTTGCCAAAATGACACGCCCACTCACGACCGCTCGCTGCAACGTCCCGCATGGCACTTACTGTACTTACGTAATAGCCCCCCTCATATGTATTGCGTATGATGTGTAACCCCATGAAAATATTTGCAATCTACCGAGTAATTGAGCTGTTACTACTTACCCCTGTTACAACTAGCCCCTAGCTCCCCTATCCATTTTCGGGATGCTGAACTGTTCTGAACCTCCGGCAATTTGATCGTTCGGTATTTTGACCACTTAATGCTTCTTTGGTCATTCTGTAATTTTATTTCGGTATTTAATTTTTCTGAATTTTGACTCTCTGAAAATGGTTGACTTGCTTTTTCGAATATTTAGTATTTTAGTCATCCGAGTTTTTGGCTGATCGAAAGTTCACCTATTCTGAATTGTACTTATCTGATCGGTTTACCGGATTTATGGAGCTTTTGTATAAGGCTTAGTTGGATTGTTAGTTTTCGGAACTTTGAAATTTCGGAATTTCGGTCATTATGGATTTTGGTCTTTTGGTTTTTCGACCCCCAACCCTTTTACATAAAATAAAAGATATAGGTAACGATTGTGAAAAGTGCCCAAAGCTAAGTGCGTGGGGCGGCTTGCGCCGCCCCTATCACAACCTACCGCCCTGGGCCGTGGCCCCCTTGGCCTTAGGGTAAATAGGCCACTGAAGCTACTAGTAGCCAAACTTGCCAAGAAGAGATCCGTCGTTTAACGAGATTTCCAGTCGCTAGTCTTCTTCGAAAGAGCTTATCGCCCTACTATCGGGCCGTGAAATCGGGACACGTGGGTTCAAACTCCGATATCTCTTGATGAAAAAATCTGAGAGTATCATGCAATAGAGTTTCCGAATTAATGGAGTCTGCCACGTCGAGGCATCACTTGCATAATTGTTGTAAAAAAAATTCGAAGCAGGGATATCCGGGGATATCCCTAATATCAAGGTCAGAAAACGTAAGTTTGGCGTATTTGTATCCTCAGCTCTACTTCAACTCGTCGCCCACGACTCTGCAGCAAAAGTGGCAGCAAAGTAGAGAAAAGCATGTTACAGTGGTGTTTAGTCGTTGTGACATGAGTGAACGATGTTTATAGAGCAACTATCGCTCCTTTTGCCGTGATGTGCAAATCATTTTTCACTATAGTTTCTAGCAGTACTCATGGCTATGACGGAGGTAACTATTAATTGCTGTCGTGACAGTGAACCGTGAGGTTAGATTGAAAATGTATGCTTCTAAATACTATACAGTGCTCCCTCACTAATTTTCACGGATCCGGGGTATAGAGAATATTAGCGAGGTCTCCCACCATGTCCATGGGCGGAGTTTATGATGTGTGCACGGGGAGCTGAGGGGAAATAGCTGACAGCTGACTTACTAGAAAACCACAGGTTTGTTGAAGTTATGTGACGTGGTTACTGCGCATCGTTATGCGCCGAACCAAACGACCAGGCCATAGTGGGGGAGCCTACTTTCCCCCAACGGCGGAGAGGTAAAATGTTAGAGAGGTTAAAATTAGTGAGGTAGCACTGTATTGACTAGATTAATGACCTGCGCAGCACAGGACACTGTTTTTTTTCTCCGTGTACGTCACCGTTTTGAAATTTGAAAAATGTTAAAAATTATGACTGCTACAAGTAATAATCGGTCGCGTCCCACACGGAAATATATATACCGTGAATATTCGGTGAGAGTAGACAGTCCCCTTCCTACGGTAAAACCAACACAGGCGCGCACCGCGTGCGTGAGGCTCGGTCGGGACGAAATGAGGTGCCAGTAGCATTAGCCCAGTTAACTTAGGAGTCAACCTCGGAATGGAACGGAAGAAGCTGAATTTTTGTGAGAACCTTTATTTTGGCATTCTAAATGTTGTCTCAAAAGTCTCATAAGGTCACGTGTGAGCGTCCTCAGATATTCAAGGTCAAAGGTCACAAAAATCAGTTTTTTTGAAATATCTCCCTTTCTGTACTTCAAATCGTTTTTGCATATATTACAAAAATTGTAGAGCATAAAATTATCTACAAATTTTGCTAGGGGCAATTTTTCGTACGTTGAACTGTTTTTGAGATAGAGGGCGGTGAGTGCGGGGCGCTCAGCCATACATGCCAAAGCGCAAGATCAATCGCGAATCCTAGTCCAGAGTACGGTTTTTTAACTTAATTATGTCTCAAATATTAGTTAATTGACTATTTAATACATTTTATTTGCAAATATTACTCATAAATCGAATAGTCATTTAATATTACTTACCTTTCTCATGAAAATGATAAAGTCATTAAGAGAATTATTTTGAATATATTTGAATTATATTGCAATCAAGGATAATTGCATCTTGAGCAGGAAAGAAATTGAGAAAGTATTTTTCGATAATATTTGTATTTAATAATCATACACAATCAAATTGATACAATCCAAGTGGAGAAAGAATTTTTTTCGACTGTGACCTCGATGAAGAAATTGCATACGACCCTGAAGTTATAGAAGATTTGGAGTTAGATGTCATTATTGACGAGGAGGATGAAGATGATGATTCTGAAACTATCGAGTGAATAGTATAAGAAGACGACGAAGAAGAAGAAAACTAGCTGACAGTCGAAAAAAATTCTTCCCCAACTTGGATTGTATCAATTTCATTATGTATAATTGTTGAATAATAGTACATTGTGTATCAAGGGCGGAAAGGACTATATTGCGAGTGTGCAATATGCGGCACGAGCCGAAGGCGAGTGTGCTGCATGCACACTCGCCAAAATAGCCTTGCGCCTGTGATGCACACGATATTTTTCTTAACACCTGCTCTGCATAAGTGCCTCTATTGCGACCGAGTGAGCGGGCGCAAAACAGCACTTTGCGCCCGAGGGCGGACAAGGAGTCTCTTTCGCCCGCTTTAGCGGGCGGAAAAGACTTGTCCGCCCGAGGGCCGCAAAGTCCTGTTTTGCGCCCGCACAAGAGGGCGCAAAGGGGCACTTTGCGAGCAGGTGTGAAGAAAAAATATTATCGAAAAATACTTTATGTGTCATAGGCCGTAAAACCGCGATTTTAACCTCGCTTCGCTCGGTTTAAACGCGGTTTTTGGCCTGAACACATAAAATTCTGTATGCCATACGGCCGAAAAAGTATTTTCTGACGAATTTCATCATAATCCTCGCCTTCGGCTCGGATTATAAACTCAAATTCGTCGGAAAATACTTAATCGGCCTAGTGACATAATGTACTATTCTCAATCTCTTTCCTTCTCAAAATGCAATTATCCTTAATTAGAATAATATAATTTAAATTTATTTAAAATAATTCACTCAATGACTTTATCACACTGAGAAATAGTACATTATGTCACTAGGCCGATTAAGTATTTTCCGACGAATTTGAGTTTATAATCCGAGCCGAAGGCGAGGATTATGATGAAATTCGTCAGAAAATACTTTTTCGGCCGTATGGCATACAGAATTTTATGTGTCCAGGCCAAAAACCGCGTTTAAACCGAGCGAAGCGAGGTTAAAATCGCGGTTTTACGGCCTGTGACACATAAAAAGTATTTTGCCTATCAAAATACCAAATATTACCGAGCGAGTTTAGTTGTAGTCAAAATACGTATTGTTCTCAGCAAAATACCGGTTATGAGAATAGTACGCTGCGTTGCCGTACGTATAGTTCTGAGCAAAATACAATGTATTGTTAGTAGAGCAATACCAAGTTTTGTTCTCAGAACAAGAAATATTGTCAGTGGAAAAATACAGTTTTCTCAGTGCATTGACATGAGAAAGGTAATTAATATTATATGACTATCCGATTTATAAGTACCTAATATTTGCAAATATACAGGGCTGAGTAAAATGGTTTTAAAATTTATTTGAAATGGAAAATGGAAAATGGTTCTAAAAATATATTTGAAATGTGAAATGGAAATGATTTCCTTGAAAAACATTTTGAAAACCATTTTCCATTTTCTATTTAAAATGCAGTTTTGGGACCATTTTTACCCAGCCCTGCAAATATAAAGTATTAAATAGTTAGTCAACTAATATTTGAGACATAATTAAGTCAAAAAATCGTACTATGGACTGGGATTCGCGATTGATTTTGCGCTTTGGCATGTATGGCTGAGCGCCCCGCACTCGCCGCCCTCTATCTCAAAAACAGTTCAGCGTATGAAAAATTGCCCCCAGCAAAATTTGTAGATAATTTTATGCTCTACAATTTTTGTAATAAATGCAAAAGCGATTTGAGATACAGGAAGGGAGATATTTCAAAAAAACTGATTTTTGTGACCTTTGACCTTGGATATCTGAGGACGCTCACACGTGATCTTATGAGACTTTTGAGACAACATTTAGGACGCCAAAATGAAGGTTCTCACAAAAATTCAGCTTCTTCCGTTTCATCCGAGGTTGACCCCTCTTTTTGGCTTAAGTGACTGGGCTACATTGCATCCCCTCCCGCACGAGCCTCATGCACGCGGTGCGCGCCCGTGTTGGATTTGCCGTAGGAAGGGGACTGTCTACTCTCACCAAATATTCTCGGTATGTGAAAAATATATGCGACGTATACCGAGAATATTCGATGAAGGTAGACAGCCCCCTTCCTACGCCAAAACCAACACAGGCGCGCACCGCGTGCGTGAGGCTCGGCGGGCGGGGCTATTCGGCCAGTGATGCTTCTACCCAATCTTCCGCGCTATGCCGACTCCAGATAACCCATCCGCGCTAACTCGATAAATACTATAGCCCATCCGCGCTCACTCGATAAATACTTAACTCAAAAAGCAATCATCACACTGAATACGGAAAAGAATGAACGCGAATAAAATGAATTCGCCTAATGCGAATATTTATTTTCAAAATTTATCAACAAATTTGAAATCAAATATCAATTAATTGGATTTAAGTATTGATTATCAGTGTTTAGGATCGATATTTGAGACGAAGTTGAACAGGTAAGTGGAGGGTGAATCATTGAAGACAACATGGTCAAAAATTGGTTTATTTATTGATTTATTTATTTATTCATTTATTTTCAGGACATCTTATTTTCAAAACAGAAAAGTGAAATTGCAAAAACAGTCTGAAACAGAAAAAGGAAATTTATCAACGATTATTGGTTAATCGAGGGATCCATTACTGTTGAATTATGGTGTACGCACAAACTTATCGGAGATTGAATGCTTGGGAATCGAAGGAAGGCTACCGATGAGCCACTGTCGAACGCAGTACACTTTTACTCAAACCATTTTCGTCTCTCAACGATTACTTCTATCGGAGATTGAATGCTTGGGAATCGAAGGAAGGCTACCGATGAGCCACTGTCGAACGCAGTACACTTTTACTCAAACCATTTTCGTCTCTCAACGATTACTTTTATCGGAGAACCGAGTGCTGAGATGTACCTCAGCAAGGCATCATAGCGTGCGGAGTAGCTTCGTTGCCGGAGTTGGTAAGTGCGTCGTCGATCTCAGTAGACATTTTCCACTCGTCTGACGAGCATTCAACGTTCATGTCTCGTAGAAGGCGGAGGAGCTTCGTCGCAGATGTTTGTGGTGCGTTGAGACAGCGTACGGGAGCTTCGTTGCAAGAGTTCGTAGCACGTCGACGATATTCATCGAACCTTTCTTACTTGTCTGACGAGCATTCAACGTTCATGTTTCGCATCTTGCAGAGGAGGTCTCTCTCCGTCACAGTTGTTTGTACCGCGTTGGTAGCGTACAGTGGAGCTTTGTTGTCAGATTTTGCAGTGCGTCGGCGAGCATTTTCTATTAAATTTTTGTTCGGCGAGGCTTTGCCAGAGTCCAGAGAAGGACTGCATATCGTCGACGTGCTACGAACCCTTGCAACGAAGCTCCTCGTACGCTGTCTCAACGCACTACTAACATCTGCGACGAAGCTCCTCCGCCTGCTACGAGACATGAACGTTGAATGCTCGTTAGAGTGAGAAATGTTCGATGGATATCGTCGACGTACCGCGAAACCTTGCAACGAAGCTCCTCGTACGCTGCCTCATCGCACTAGGATCATCTGCGACGAAGCTCCTTCGCCTGCTACGAGACATGAACGTTGAATGGTCGTCAGACGAGTAAGAAATGTTCGATGGATATCTTCGACGTGCTACGAACCCTTGCACCGAAGTTCCTAGTACGCTGCCTCGTCGCACTACGAACATCTGCGACGAAGCTCCTTCGCCTGCTACGAGACATGAATGTTGAATGCTCGTTAGATGAGTGAGAGATGTTCGATAAATATCGTCGACGTGCCACGAACCCTTGCAACGTAGCTCCTCGTACGCTATCTCGTCGCACGACAAACTCCTGCGACAAAGCTCCTCCGCACGCTATGAATCCTTGCTGAGGTACGTGTCAGCACTCGGTTCTCCGATAGAAGTAATCGTTGAGAGACGAAAATGGTTTCAGTAAAAGTATACTACGTTCGACAGTTGCTCATCGGTAGCCTTTCTTCGATTCCCAAGCATTCAATCTCTGATAAGTTTGTGCGTACACCATAATTCAACAGCAATGGATCCCTCGATTAACCAATAATCGCTGATAAATTTGATTTTTCTGTTTCAGACCTAAGGACGTGGCCTGTGGGTGGCAGCCTTATCCTCGATGACTCCATTCTCTGCAATGTAGTCTGATCAAATGATTCATTATGTTATTATTAAACTAAAGTTGACACAAACACTGAAAACTTTCTCACGAATTCTTAATTTTCATTAGATTGAATACTGGTATTCCGAACAGATGTTTTGAATAAGATCGAGTTCTGAAAAATGAATAAATAAAGAAATCAATAAATAAACCAATTTTTGTCTTCAATGATTCACCCACCACTTACCTGTTCAACTTCGTCTCAAATATCGATCCTAAACACTGATAATCAATACTTAAATCCAATTAATTGATATTTGATTTTAAATTCGTTGATAAATTTTGAAAATAAATATTCACACTAGGCGAATTCATTTTATTCGCGTTCATTCTTTTCCGTGTTCAGTGTGATGATTGCTTTTTAAGATAAGTATTCATCGAGTTAGCGCGGATGGGCTAAAGTATTTATCGAGTTAGCGCGGATGGGCTATGCGGAGTCGGCATAGCGCGGAAGATTGGGTAGAAGCATTACTGGCCGAATAGCCCCGCCCGCCAAGCCTCACGCACGCGGTTCGCGCCTGTGTTGGTTTTGGCGTAGGAAGGGGGCTGTCTACCTTCACCGAATATTCTCGGTATATATGTGACACATTTGTTTTTTGCGCTAACATATATTTTTATAAGTTTGATATAAATATCGGATATATGTCATCATAAACAGCGCCGGATTTAAGTGCCGTGCGGCCTTAAGCTCGGATGGTCATGAGGCCCCCCCATTTCCAAAAGAAAATACAAGTACATCAGATTTTCAACAAATTTATATTACACTGAGAGACTCTTCGTGTCAATAAATGGTAAAACTATATCAAAGTTTAGTATGGTAGGGTTCGAAAGTAGGGAAGACCGGGCGTACGTTTCAAAAATTCATATGGTGCATACTAATGGGTAAAACTGATATTTTCCTTTCAATAAGTGAAAAAGGTGTTTCAATGTTTAATGAACAACATAGTAATATTTGGAACGCACCATATCAAAGTTAGATAGCGACTTGACAAACACGGTTAGTATGGTGAATATGAAAGTTTGAAATAATCGTCTCCAGTCGTCACGAAGAATATCAGTTTTTCGTACGGACCATATGAAAAATCATGACTTGCCGGTGAAAAAAGAAGGGAGTGAGCCGAGGCTATCACCAACACCAGTATCGTCAGGAAGTAGAGGTCACACGCACTGAAAGGACATACATATCGGGTATACTATACATGTACACAAATATACACAAGTTACATAGGAGTATCGCGCAACACACTTATAAATTAGACCGAGAGACTTATACCTATACATTTACAATATACAAACGTAATACAATTACGTGCGGGAAAATTTCAGAAACTTCTATATATACCAAGCTGGTAATAATCCACTGCTTGTGAGAAAGGACTTGGAGGGTTCTTTTCTAAATAACTCGTTAAAGAATCATTCTTTTGGAAAACTGCATTTGCAAAGTAGACTTTATTTTGGAAAGGTAATTTTATAACTTGAAAAAAAAAAAAAATCCAATTAATTTTTTAATTATGTATTATTTTTCAATTGAAACATGTATGGGCATCACAGCAAACATGATGGTAGAAAATTTTGAAAATTTGGATCTTCAGATTTTATCCTAGAAAAAATTCAACAAACGCTTCAAGCTCTTTAAGACGTTTGTTTAGGAGAAAATTGGATTAGAAAAATTGACAAATTAACATATGTTCTTATGGGCAAAAGTGGAAAAAAAATTATATCTGTGTTAAAAATGACGGAAAAAATCTGAAACTCTTTAGGTCAACGGGGAAAAATATCTGATTCTCGCCTAATCATTTTTGCATTGATTAGGTAGCTCGTTTTCGAAAAATGAAATAATTTTTCCCGAGTATTGAGAATAAAAATCACTCCGCGCCAATTTGAAGTTAGCTGATATGGAGTGAATTGCCCATATACATCCCTATTCCTCAAACATGAATACTTTCAATTGAGGAAGTGTTCAGAATGAAATATTTTCTACTTTTAAATAAATTCAGATAATTTGGGAGTATATAAAATTTTAGCACTATTAGAGTCTAGATATACTATAATAACTTTTATTCTGAAAAGATGATCTAATTTTTTTTCTAATCTTTGAATTTTTGTATTTATGACATAATTTTAAATGTTACAAATAAACTAATCATAAAGAATCGAAGGTATCAGAAATAGAACTTTTTATAATTAGAATTGTCTTCATTTTTAGAATTCAACATTTTCGTCGTTTGAAAAAAGAAATAGGAAAAGTCATACATAGGTAATCCTAAAAATATAGCCAATTACAGAGATATACAAATCTCCACATTCACACGGCACATGGCAAGCGAATTGGCAGGATTTTTCCTTCGGCTGTTTCCGAAACAGAGCGGGGCCTCGTGCGTTCTCGGTGAAGATCGTAGTCGCTCGGGAGATTCAGGAAATATTTTCATACGCACCATACGAAAAATTGAGACTCTCCGTTTCAATTTCTAATATCCTTTGCAGTTTCACGGCTGCTTGATATCAATGTTGATATTGACCATGTTAATTTCTGGAATATGCTTCTCGAATGATGACAGTCACTGTGTTTATAAGTGAGACGACTTTGTAGGAAATTTTACTATGGAGAATATCGATTTTTCGTATAGAAGATTTCTGACATACAACGTTCTAATATTTCATATTGACCATACTAATATCTCGTATTTTCTTGTTAAAATCTGCTATGGCAATATGAAACTTCAGTATAACGTTACGAATAACTAGTGTATTTTGCGCTGTCTTCCCTACTTTCGAACCCTACCATACTAAACTTTGATATAGTTTTACCATTTATTGACACGAAGAGTCTCTCAGTGTAGATATTATATTATATACCAACCCTTTATATCAACGTTGAAATTATTTGGAATCTCAAATTTGCTACCCTGCTGCTGTTTCTATTGCAAGTGAATACTTTTACATACGGGGCTTTTCATCCATTATCGCCCACGTATGACCTCGACATTTTTTTTTATTGCTCAATTTTTTCTTATGTTGTACCCGTGTAGAAATTTAAATCGGGATCTGGTCGGGTCCCGACCAGTCAGCCCCGTTTCAAATCGGGCGCTGGTCAGGATAACTAGCCAGAATCCAGCCAGGAGTGTCACGGTAATTCATTAAGTTCCTGGCCAGTCACACCGATTTTTCCCTAGCCGGGAACTGGTCAGGCACTAGTATCGCGCCGATATGAAGATTTTCTTCCAAAAATTCTCTGGGATTGATAAAAGGATTTATAAGTGTAAACTATTGACAATTTTGAATAATTTTTATTTCACCTACATTTATTATCATATTATGTATAAGAATATCAAATAATATACCTCACGTATTAGTTAGGATCTTTGGTAATATAAATGCAGCTGAACTTATATATATTTATGATACATTTAAAACATATATTTTTTTTTCTCACTTATGAAAAAAAGATACGCATAAAAATATCAAATAATATACCTTACATATTAGTTAGGAACTTTGGTAATATAAATGCAGCTGAACTATGATACATTATCTTAAAACATACTATATTTTGATATTATATTATTATTATTATTATTATTATTATTATTATTATTATTATTATTTTTATACTATATTCTTGATGTTCAGCAGAATAAACTTGCTCCGGAAGGGAATCTTCTTCATTTACAGACATTTCCTGAACATCTTCACGATGTTCATTGACTATCTGAAGTTCTGAAATTATAAACTAAAATTACCAAATAATTGAAGCCTGAGGACACTGGAAATTGTTGGTATATAACTGCAGGTCATGTATGTTTCAAAACATCAATCGTATTTCTTGATTGGATTTCAACGCATGTCAATGAACTCAGTTTGAATTCGAATAATCATTATTATTACGAAACCGTTCACGAAAACGTACATACCTTCAGAAATGCATGTGGGTTCTTCGACTTCAAAACTTTCATCGGAGTCGGATTCATCCGCACAATAACCCGGCTCCACTAACTTCTTTGACATCAATCGGCGTTTCCTAGTACGCCGCCGATTTTGATTCCTAATTTTACGCGAAAGGTCCATAGCAATATACTATACAAGCTTCAATTGGCGTACGTACAACTGCCAATTACATTGAGGTTAGAAATCGGCAAATAGCCGCACAGGATAACTGAGGAGACGATGTGCATGCGTCTCGTAGGATAGTCAGGAAATTAAGGTGGCCGGTATAAACATTATCCGACGTTAGTGACAGAAATTAAGCTGTGCGGTCAAAGATAATCCGGCCAGAGTCTGACTAGTATCCGCCAAGGTGATAGGAAAAAATACCCCAATCAACCCCCGTTTAATACCCAGTGAGGTTTTTTAGTAAATCAAAACTATCCCGGCCAGTACCCGATCAGTACCCGATCAGGAATCTTGATAGAAAATAGCCTGACTAGTACACGACTAGCGCCCCACTTCTGATCGGGCTAAGTGGGGCTATTTCTACACGGGTAGTACTATATTGAAAGATCATCTGTGATTTTTTTTTCAATTTTCCAACAAACCGTTTTTTTTTTTTTCATAAATAATACCAACTCTGAAAAGAATACATCCTTCGAAAATTCTGAAAAAAATCACCGATATTCCATGTCCGAAACTCGATTTTTTGATACCCGTCCGATCGTGGACGGTTGAGATCTTCTATTTTTTCAATCAATATCAAGATTAAAGAATCATTATTCAACACACACTTGTGGGCTGAAAGCATTTATTTTTGATAAAAAAAAAAAAAAAAAAAATACAATTCAAAAAACGAGTTCACCAGTCCCTGCCCGCACACAAAAAAAAAAAATCTTCAATTTTAGGAAAAAAATTCATTGATTTCAACTTTTCGCTACGATTGAATTGACGCGTTAAAGTTTAAACGATGAAAACCATCGAATTATGGGCTTGTTTCAACCAAAATTGTCTAGAAATGATGCCAAATTTTCCATAATTTCATCTATTTTCGAGTAGGATTGAGAATTATTTTCATCAGATCAATGCTATTTTTATTCTAGTTTTAAGAAACATTCATTCTTGAATTTAAAATCTTTCTTCTTCTAAAATTAATCCATAAATTCAACATTAAAATTATCCTAATTTCTTGTTATTGTGAGCAATTTTTGTCTCGGTGCGTTTACCCTATAATATGGGAACCTAAGTGACGCGCTACCGATCAAATTTGTAAATTCTGAGGCCAGTTAAAGTAGTATGGTCGTCAAAAATGACTAGTTTTTCATAAATTTATTATGGCATAATCGCCACATTGAGTATTCATCGAATTATTATATTCATAAGCTGATGATTTCTCTGACATGTCCAGAAAAAAAATAATACCAAAATTATGAACAAATGGCCAGATATCGATTTTTCATTTTTAATGACTTCAAAATCAAGAAAAATCTAGTAGATTGGTTCGATTACAGTCTACGACGGCTTATTTTCTTCAGGAAACTATTCTCTATAATCCGACCGTGATAATTTTTTTTCATCATGTTGGTGAAGGTGAATATTCAATTTTACAAGACTGCACTATATAGATTTCAATAAACAAATAACCATATTGAATTGCCGATTGACAGAGAAAATAATCTGTCGCGGTGAATTTGTGCGAAATAGTTTTCTGGACAAAATGAGCCATCGTAGACTGTAATCGAACCAATCGACTAGATTTTTCTTGATTTTGGAGCAATTAAAAATGAAAAATCGATATCTGGCCATTTGTTCATAATTTGGGTATTATTTTGTTTCTGGACATGTCAGGGAAATCATCAGTTTATGAATATAATAATTCGATGAATACTCAATGTGGCTACCATGCCGTAATAAATTCACGAAAAACCATTTATTTTTGACGACCAAACTAGCTTAATTGAATCAAAACCCGTACGAATACCTGGTAACAGCGATGCCGCACACAATTAATATAAAAGCACACAACTGTACTGGGGGTGCCGGTCGAAAACAATAGATTGATCGCATCGTGTTAAAATAGTTCTTACTTCAGAGTTCAATTCGTAATGTTAGACATCCACACCTATGTGAATAGGCCGGACAATTTAAACTTTTCCGCGTTTTTTTTTTTCACAGATCATTTGTTTGTTCGTTATTGTCGGACTAGTGAAATCGTTTGTTGGATTGTGTTTTTTTTCATTAAAATTGAATGCTTTCAGCCCACAAGGATACTTGTGTGTGTTGAATAACGATTCTTCAATCTTTATATTGGTTGAAAAAATAGAAGATCTCAACCGTCCACGATCGGACGGGTATCAAAAAATCGAGTTTTGGGCATAGAATATCGGTGATTTTTTTCAGAATTTTCGAAGGATGTATTCTTTTCAGAGTTGGTATTATTTATGAAAAAAAAAAAAAAAAAACGGTTCGTTGGAAAATTGAAGAAAAAATAATCACAGATGATCTTTCAATATAGTACTACAACATTTAAAAAAATGTCGAGGTCAAACGTGGACGATAATGGATGGAAAGCCCCATATATACACACTTGCACGTAGTACCCACACTACGAAACAAGCCTGCTACGGAATATCTTTGTGTTCCTCAATGTGATAGACTCTGCAATAATAGTTTTTTTTTTTTTTTTAGTCTTTATTGACCTATCGCCTTGGTGTAGGCATGTAGACAAAACTCTGCAATAATAGTCGGCACGCTCACAGCAGACACCGGCCATAATATATATGCCTATACTAGATTGGCGGATGCGCTATAGTGACAATTACAGATTTTACCGCTAGGAGCCCGGGTAACAATTTGAAGTGGCAGCCGTATGGCCGCTACATGGCCAACCGACCAAGCCAATGTGGCCGCCATGTCAGCCGACCCCGGTTTTATCATGGCTAGTACCTGGCAACGACGACCAAACTATGTCGCTCCTTGATGGCAGCTAGGTGGATAAACAGCATGGTTTACTTATGGTTTCGACCTGGCAGCGATATGGCGGCGCTATCTCGCTGCCATGTGGAGGCCAACTAGTTGCCAGGTAACAATCCAACGCGGCAACCATACGGCCGCTACATGGCCAACTCACCTAACCAATGTGGCCGCTATGTCGGCAGTGGTCGGTTTTATCATGGCTTTTACCTGGCAACGACGACCAAACTATGTCGCTCCTTGATGGCAACTAAGTCGATGAACAATATAGTTCATTTATGGTTTTGACCTGGCAGCGACATGGCAGCGCTTACTCGTTGCTATGTGTGGGCCATCTGGTTGCCAGCAATTTTGATACCTCTCTGAAACATGAAAGCCATGAAGTAACCATGAAATTTCCCCAGTTAGCTGTCATGTGACAGTCACCCTATTTTGGAACCAGCACCGCTCCTTGAGTTCTATTTTACTTTTAGGTATATATTTCATTCACACAGTAGTCATTCCAAAAGAACTGTTATGAACTATACTACCGGGTAGGCGGTATGAGTCACTTGACTCGTAGGTGAATTATGATTGTGGTCGGCCGGCAACGGGTAGGTGTAGTCAAGCCAACGTTACTTTACTTGCGAGCGTTGTCGCTCATCTACCGGCATAGCAAGGTACTAAGGTAGGTGGCGACGCATTGTATAGACCAGGTAAATGCCAGGCTACCTTAAGACATGGCCGTGCCAGCTTGCCCCACGTAAAAGCTATATGGCAATGCGAGGTGGCGGCCAGGTAGTTGCCAGCGGTCGCCAGTTAACGTTAAGACACAGCAGTACCAGGTTGGCCCACATCAAAGCCATATGGCATCGCGAGGTGGCGGCCAGGTAGTCGCCAGTTAACGCTAAGACACGGCAGTACCAGGTTGGCCCACATCAAAGCCATATGGCATCGCGAGGTGGCGGCCAGGTAGTCACCAGCGGTCGCCAGCGGTTGCCAGTTAACGTTAAGACACAGCAGTACCGGGTTAGCCCACATGAAAGCCATATGGCATCGCGATGTGGCGGCCGAGTAGTTGCCAGTTAACGTCAAGACACGGCAGTACCAGGTTGGCCCACATAAAAGCCATATGGCATCGCGAGGTGGCGGCCAGGTAGTCGCCAGCGGTCGCCAGTTAACGTTAAGACACAGCAGTACCAGGTTAGCCCACATAAAAGTCATATGGCATCGCGAGGTGGCGGCCAGGTAGTCGCCAGTTAACGCTAAGACACGACAGTACCAGGTTGGCCTACATCAAAGCCATATATGGCATCGTGAGGTGGCGGCCAGGTAGTCGCCAGTTAACGTCAAGACATGGCAGTGCCAGGTTTGCCCGTATGAAAGCCATATGGCATTGCGAGGTGGCGGCCAGGTCAATGCTAGGTAGTGACGGGACATCGCAGTGCCAGCTTGGCCCACATAAAATCGATGTCGTGGCGCAAGGTGGCGGCCAGGATGGTGCAACATTGGTAGCCTAGCTTAGTTAGCCATATTATCGCCATGTGAAAAGGCCATGTTGAAACCATATAGCCGCCGCATGGTTATCGAACATTGGCCTGCTATGTGGCTGGCCCACAGCATTGCCGTGCTCATGCCACATGGCATTAATGTGGCTTGTGGGCTGGCCATGTAAATTGTTACCCGGGAGGCTACTTTGAATCATGAACTAGGCAGAGATGAGGTAGTCGTCCGACAGTCAAGTAGAGGAAAAGAAGAGAAAGAAGATGAGGTGGTCTCCGCCTTCGGCGAGGCCTTCCAACCACGAGGCCTTAAGCTTCAGCTTACTCAGCTTATGCATAAATCCGGCGCTGATCATAAATGTTGCGGCATGTATGTCGACATCTATGTCGACACTATGTAAAACATTTATTTTTATAAGTTTGATATAAATGTCGCATATCCCAGGTAGAAATCGTGTCTTGGCGGAAGCTCGCTGCTAGCTGTTCAAGCTAGCTCGAATCTTAGCGCACGATAGCCAAACTATATTGCTGCAAGGTGATTCTGTAACGCTCATGCCATCTTGCAGCAAGCTAATAGATTTATCTCGCGCCAACCATTACAACTTAGCTTATGGCAATGTAACTGACACAGTTTTGTAGTAGCTCAGAGAATAGGTCTGAATGATAGAAATTTATAGAATATATGGGTGTTTTTTCACTAATTGGGGACTCCATGTCCCACGAAGATTTCCCCCGTAAAATGACTCAAATTGAATATTATTTCTTACTTAAATTCATGTTAAAAAGTTGTTTGAAAGACCCAATAGTATAAAAATATTAAAATAAATACATAAGAAAGAAAATTTTCACATCAACACCTTATAAAACCAGTCCCCTGGGATGTCCCAGATGCAGAATCGAAATTATTTTACACAGAAATATGTGGAATTAAATTCAATATTGATCAATTATTATTATGATTGCAGGATACATAATTATTGCACTTAACGAAATATATATCATAGATGTTCTTGGTAGATTAGACAAATATCTATAAAAGCGAACAAAATATTACAAAATATTTTTTTCAACTCAGTGTGCGAATCCAGGTTTCTCACGCCTGTTTTTGGTCTTCACCTTCATCATCATCTTGGTCTTCATCTTCAATTTCACTATTTTCTGCACCTCTTTCCTCTACTTCATCATTATGTATTCATAAACCTCTCCTGTACTTCATGACAGAAACAAATACGAAAACAACCTCACTTTTCAAACAGCAGTGTGTCTCACGCATGCGCAGTATAGTTGCGGCTGGATCAGTACGGAGACTGCAACGTATCTCGAAAATACATGTAAAGTAACGCTAGCAGCAGGCTACCCTGGACATTACAGCGGCGACTCTCGCCACTCTCGTACATTGTAAGGTTGCGGACAAATGCAGGAAAGAGACAATAACCAACCTCGAAAATACATGTGAAGATTAGCTAGCAGCGATCTAGTTTGATTTAGCCATACAATAGTTAAAACTTGAAACTACAAACATAGCTAATGGCAGTCTCTAGCCAATATCGCAGTAGCGCGTCTCGCGAGCCGATATAAAATACGGCTCGCGGCGAGGTTGAAACTATTTCAGCCGAGACAATTTTCTACCTGGGATGTGTCAACCTAAATGTTGCGGCATGTATATCGACATCTATGTCAACACTATGTAAAACTCATCAAACATATTTGTATTTTGCGTACTTATATGTTATATTTATATAATGTCGCATATATTTTTCGCATATATATGTGCGGGGTGGTCTTCTCGGGCACTGGTACAGTCAGCCGCAAGTTTCCAGATTTAAAATTTCACAAATGAAAATCGCGATGCACTTCAGTTGCGTGAAAATCGAAGGATTATATGTGAATTATTTCAAATCTTTACTAATATTATAAAATAAATGGTGATGAGCTGAAGTAGAACTACGGGACCAAATATGCCAAACCGTTGACTGAGTATTCTAAAGACAGCTCACCCTGGGTTATTCCGTGAGCCGACCAAGTGGGCTTGAAGTGGGCTTGGGGATTGAAAAGTGCCCGAAGTTACCGACCGAATTACCATTGCAGTATATCTATACAGGGTGACCCAAGACCCCCGGACCGGAAGGAATGGGTGAATTCCTCGTTGGATTTTGAGACGAAATTTCCTTTTCGAAAACTTCGTCCGATCAACGGTGTCCAAGTTATTAAAGATAAAGAGTAGCCAATCAGCGCCTCGCTTTAGGTCCGTGCCAGTGCCGGGTCAATAGTGAACGGCGGGCAGGGCCCGTGGTTTATAATAATAATAATACGCGTCGATCGTAAAGTGAAGAAGAAAGTAGCCAAATGTAAAATAAACCACGGGCCCTGCCCGCCGTTCACTATTGACCCGGCACTGTCACGGACCTAAAGCGAGGCGCTGATTGGCTACTCTTTATCTTTAATAACTTGGACACCGTTTATCGGACGAAGTTTTCGAAAAGGAAATTTCGTCTCAAAATCTAACGAGGAATTCACCCATTCCTTCCGGTCCGGGGGTCTTGGGTCACCCTGTATATTCGTACACTATAGATATAAGATATTTCTTTGGTTTCCCAGGGATTCGGTGGTTGAGAATAAACTAAACTGTGTTTCTCTGAAAATAGAGTTTTATTTATTATTTCTCGAGCTCTATGCTACTATTTACATTATGTACAATGGTTCTTACCTGAAAATAGAGAAACAACATTTAGAGCCTATAATTCCACCAAATCTCCATTTACTATTTTACCTTTTATTGTTCGGCACTATTTTGCTTACTCATTATGAGTGACGTGTTTCTCTAACCTAACGTCACTTTCCTAATCTTACTCTCTAATACATTTAGATCTCTATCTTATCATCCGCGCTTGACCGAGCGCGGGTGGATTTAAATTAAAGAAATGTATTTTCTTTACATCTCCCCTCCTGGGGTGGAAATTTTCACCAAAATTTTCTGTCACTCCAGCCATCTTCTCATTCATCCTCTTCATCGTCTTCTTTGGTCGCAGGAACTGGGACCAGTTTTGTCGAATGGATCAGGCTTGATTCCGGTTTTCTATGACCCGTATTAATCTTGTAAATTGAGTTTGATAGCTTCTCCAATATTTCATATGGTCCAACTTTCAGCTCGTCTAGTTTTATCCTATTCAGTTTATTGCCATTTTCCACAAACACCATATCTCCTACTTTAAATTCCTCATGTTTCCTGCCTCTATCGAATTGTTTTTTATTGTAATTGTGCGATTTCATAGTGTTCTCCAGAGCCAATTTTCTATCTGTAGCTAAGTCCCTTAATGTCTTCCTTTCTCTCAATTCGTCCGGCAATAATGTAATGTTTTTTCCTTCCAATAAATATATAGGTGCGAAGCCTGTAACTGTATGCTCTGTTTCATTATATTTTTCTAAACATTTTCGTGCTGTAGTTGTCCATGCTACCTTTTTTTTTTCTTCGTTCATCGTGCATCTTATTTTATTAACCAACGTTTGGTTAAGTCTTTCGTTGAGCCCGTTTGAAAAAGGTGCATTTACTGCGGTAAAAATAATAGGTATCTCCTTTTCATCCAGAAAATGCTTGAATTCTTTTGAATTTATTCCTGGATACTGGTCGGTTAGGATCATTCCAATGTCATTGTCTTCTATAACATTTGTTACAAGTTTTATAAAGTCACTCGCATTTTGCGTTCTTGAAGTAGCCATGTATGCATATCTGGTGAAGTGATCCACCAGAAGGTGTAAGTATTTTTTTGTCGATCTTGAGCTCCCGAATCCTCCAATTGTGTCTATTGACATAATTTCATAAGGTTTTATGGCGGGTCCTAGGTGCGACATTAGTCCGAATTTGTCCTGTCCTCTTGATTTATTCATGATGCAGATTTCACAGCTTCTACAGATACTTCTTATGTTCTGTGTCAAATTCTTTGCCGTGTAGTGTGGTGCAATCTTGTTCTGCATTTGCTTTATTCCAATGTGACAATAATTCCGGTGTACTTGCTTAATGAGGTTTATACTAAAGCTTTCTGAAAGAATAATTTTCTCTCTTTTTTTAATTTTTTTATAATATATGTTGTGTTTAGAAGTTAATTTAATTTTGTTGTTTTGTAGTTCTTGATTATTCTTTTGGTCCATTCTAATGTCTTCCAGTTTTATCCAGTTTACAATCTTTAGTTGTTCCTCCTCATTTTCGTGCGCTTCCAATACTGGATTCCTGCTTAGGCAGTCCGCCTCTACATTCATTTTTCCTGGAGAATATTTTATCTCAAAATCATATTGAGATAAGTAATATGTCAACTCTCCCAGTTCTTCGTCTGTTCTTGCTTTTATATTCATTTTTTCCAGTGGTTTGTGATCAGAGAAAACTGTGAATGATTTTCCTATGAGCCAGTGTTGCCAGTATTTAACAGCTTCTTTTATTGCTAGGCATTCCAAATATATAGCTTTTTTCCTCTTTTGTACCTCGTTTAGTTTCTTCGAAAAGTATGCCACTGGTTTTTCTGTTTTGTTGGGTTGTTTCTGTTTTAGTACAGCTCCTATGCCTTGTATACTTGCATCTGTGTAAATTATTATTGGTAAGTCTGGGTCAAATATTTCTAATATAGGTTGGGAACATAATAATTCTTTCATCTTTTCAAATGCTTTTTGGCATTTTTCTGTCCAATCAAATTGTTGATTCTTTCTTAGCAAGTTGTGTAGCGGATCTAGTATTATCGCAATATTTGGGACGTATTCATTATAGAAATTAATCTTTCCCAAAAATTGTCTCACATTTTTTTGGTTTTTTGGAACTGGAAAATTCCGTATTGAAACTAGATTATCTTTTAGTGGACGGACTGAATTATTTTGTATAATATGACCTAGATACTTCACCGAATCTGATGCGAATGTACATTTCGAGAATTTTAATCTAAATCCCTCCTCCTTCACTGCCTTTAATAATTTTGTTAAATGGTTTATGTGTTCTGGAAAGGATTTTGAAAAAATTAAGATATCATCTATATAATTTACTGTGAATTCCGTGAGTTCATGTCGTCTTATAATGTTACTCAATATTCTTTGGAATATCGCTGGTGAAGTCTTCAACCCAAACGGTAAACAAGTCCACTGGAAGTGTCCTTCCTGTGTTACGAATGCTGTTTTTCTTCTATCCTCAATTCGTAGTGGGATCGACCAGAATGCAGAATTTATGTCCAGTGTAGAAAAAAAATTGCAATTTCTTGTTTTTAGCATAAGATCCGCAATCAACGGGAACGGTTGTGATTGTGGGACTACCAGTTTATTTAAGTCGCGGAAGTCTACACATAGTCTTGTTCTCTTATTATCTTCTTTTTTATATGCAAGCGTGACTGGAGCAGCGAACGGACTGTATGATTCTTCGATCAATTTTTTTTCTAATAGTTTCTTCACTTGATTTTCTATCTCTTTTTTATCCTCAATATTACACCTGTAAGGTCTCTTACTACAGTATTTATCGATCATCAAGTCGATACGAGCCTCATAATCCTTCACCGTTCCGATGTCGTACTTGTCCTTCGCAAAAATTTCGTTGTATTCTTTCACAAGTTCACCTATTTCGACCTTTTGTTGGTGATCTAAGTGGTCTATTGAAATTTTAAATTTAGATTGATCAACGTGTTCATTAAAATTTATTGTAAAACTACCTTCTCTAACTACCTCGATATTATCATCTTTTATATCTGGTGGCTTTTGTGTTATTACTAATTTCTCATCCTGGGTCAGTTTGAATTTTTCTATCATATCTAACCCAATTAGAAAATCGTAATTGAAATCTTTTCTATTTATTACAAACACGTTTACTACATCTTCTAATTCAAAAATTTTTATTTTCAATTTCACCATTCCATTAGTTTTTTTCACACCATTAATCGTAGTCAAATTTACACTTTGTGCATTATTTATTTCCTCATCCTTTAATTTTAGTAACTTTGAATTAATCAATGAGATGTTTGAACCCGAGTCGTATATTCCTGATGCCTCCAAAGTGTTATTTAACAGTAATCTGACTTTGATTAATGGTGGTGTCACTAGTTTTTTTGATCTGAATCGTTTAATTCGGCCTCTAATTGTGAATTGTTTACAAAATTGATAACAGTTCGTTTTTCCCTTTCGCTTTCATTTGTTTTGAACCAACATGCGGTTTCCGCATGAAATCTATTACCTTTATTTAGATTTTTACAAATTTTGCAGGGTTCTTTAACCTCTCTATTTTTTACTGTAGAACTTTGGGTTTTCGACTTATCAAAACTTTTCTTATTAACTAAATGCTCTAGACCTCTAATTTCATTGAAAAGATCAGTGGTCTCTTTCAATTTTTCCCTGTCACATCTGTCTGTCACAAAATTCGGCAACCCTACCGCAATTAAATCAATTAGAGTGCTCTTATCTATTTTCCTATTTATTTCTAATAAAAGCCTTTCTTTTTTTAATGCATATTCTAATAACGAGCCGGTTTTATATCTAAATTCCATTGCGTATCTAATTGGAGTCCATCCTTTATCTGCATAGACTTTACAAAAATCTTCTCTCCACAGCTTCCATGTTGAATCCAATGTAAGTGTCATCAACGTAGAACTGTACCAGTCTATGCAAGATTTCTCCAGAAATAATCTAAAGATCTCAATTATCTTTTCATCCTCTTGTATATCAAAGCGTGCACATTCTCTTTCAAAGGTTTCCAACCATTGTTCTACGTTAGTATTTTTTCCTGTGAACTTTTCAATCACAAATTTTTCCGAGACTTTTTTCAAATCAATCTGCTTTGGTGTTTGCGGGTTCATTGTGGTAAGCTTCTCCAAGATTCTTGTCAAGGATTCCTCCGAAATACCAGTTGCGGCCGAAGTCTTGCTCTCCTCTACTTCTTCCAGTAAATAATCCTTGAAATATACATTATCATCCTGGTCTAAATACTGGTTTCTTAAATCTTCTGATAAAGTAATCCATACACTTCTCTTTTGATTCCTTCTTTGTAAGGTGTTCCTCACTCTCTTGAAAGTCTCAGTTGCTGTCAGTAGTGTATGAAGTTTCACTGGCTGATATTCTGTCGGCATCTTATAGACCTTTCCATCCATCGTGGTTATTGAGGTTAATGCCATGATATTGGTTTTTGGGTCTTCCGCACCTTTTACCATGAATTCAAAATTTAACTTTTCCATCTCGTCTTAGTAGTTATCAGCAAAAATGTTGTTTTATAAGATATTTCTTTGGTTTCCCAGGGATTCGGTGGTTGAGAATAAACTAAACTGTGTTTCTCTGAAAATAGAGTTTTATTTATTATTTCTCGAGCTCTATGCTACTATTTACATTATGTACAATGGTTCTTACCTGAAAATAGAGAAACAACATTTAGAGCCTATAATTCCACCAAATCTCCATTTACTATTTTACCTTTTATTGTTCGGCACTATTTTGCTTACTCATTATGAGTGACGTGTTTCTCTAACCTAACCTCACTTTCCTAATCTTACTCTCTAATACATTTAGATCTCTATCTTATCATCCGCGCTTGACCGAGCGCGGGTGGATTTAAATTAAAGAAATGTATTTTCTTTACATAGATATACTGCAATGCTATTTCAGTCGGTAACTTCGGGCACTTTTCAATCCCCAAGCCCACTTTGAGCCCACTTTGCCGGCTCACAAAGTCCCATAAGGGGAACCGTCTTTAAGAATATTCAGTCAACGGCCAAACTTACGTTTTACTGCTTCGTATCCCTGCTCCGAAATTTTGTACAACAATTATATCTAAGTGATGCCTCGACGTGGCAGACTCCACAGATTCAGAAACTCTATTTCACGATACTCTAAGATTTTTTCACGAAGAGATATCGGAGTTTGAACCCACGTGTCCTGAGTTTACGGCCCGATAGTAATTTTGCCGTTTTCGGCCGTCGGCCTTCTACAGCTATTTGATACACTATCACGTTCACGACCCACACGTGCAGACCTAGACGAAATATACAATTGGGGTGATGTCAATCTTATCGTCGTCCAACATTTTGCAATACTTAGTCTCACTTATCAGATACATTAGCCATGGGATGAACAAACAGCACTCGGTTTATGACGTGATAGGCCCACTATATATACAAATGCGTATAATCGAGGGGTCTACTCTACTCGGTGCCATTCTCGGAAACTATTTACAGTAGCATCTCCAACATGCGATTGTGTCTTGAATTCTTTGTGATCTGTCTGTTGATTCCCAAGAGGTAAGTTCGATAAAAATATACTGATGATCGAGGAGTTGAATGCAATAAGGGCATATAGTGCATCATCACGCTCCGAGATCATTGATAGAAACACGCGGCTCATACTCTAGTTATGGATATTTTATACGTTTTCGAACTAATCCATTGGAATGGATGGAACCCATATATTTTTATCGAGTATTTCTATAACGTAGTCTTAATTATATGCCCTTCTTGCGAATATCACAGTGAATATACTCATTTCGAAGTGTTCTTCAAACTTGAGTGGGTGTGTTGCGTTCTCGTTAATCATCCTTCAGGTTAATGCAATAAGGGCATTTCGGTGTTTGATAAACATTACAGATCAATACAGCAAGAAGATGGCTATCTCAGATTACCTGAAGGATTCACACTCGGAGCTGGTGGATCTGCATACCAAATCGAAGGAGGGTGGAATGCTAGTGGTATTCATTTGAGATCTCATAGACTATTGGTATCAGATGATAGGTTCTTCTAGAATCCACCGGTGTGTTAATTCCGATTCATATTCACCAGGCAAGGGAGAGAGCATCTGGGATCAATTCGTGCATACTCAACCTTCGAGGGTCACGGATGGGAGTAACGGTGATATCGCCTGTGATTCTTATCATAAATACAAGGAAGACGTGCAGTGGGTCAAGACAATTGGAGTTAGTTGAATTTATCAATCATTTTGACCAATAGAACTCATTTTTAGTATCTTGATATAGGTCACAATGACACTTTGGTCTCTGTGGAACCTCCTCTCCCGAATAAATGAAAAGATCGTTCAGTCTCTTCACACCGGCGGTTTTGACCAGTTCAAAACGGATTCTTGTTACTTGAACAATAACTTGTGCATGCAGCCAATTCTGATCTCATCTTATTGATAGTTATGCTCATTTTTCAGCTCGACTATTATCGGTTCTCGATCAGCTGGACTCGCATACTTCCAAATGGATTTCCGAGTTCAATTAGTCAGGAGGGACTTCGTTATTATCACAATTTGATCGATGAACTGCTAGCAAATGGCATCCAACCCAGCGTGGTGTTGTACCATTGGGACCACCCCCAAATTCTCGAGGACATGGGAGGGTGGACCAACGAATCAATGGCCGATTGGTTCACAGATTACGCCGACATAATTTTTCGAGAATTTGGCCCGAAAGTTAAGGTTTTTACGACGCTTAACGAGCCAAAAGTTTTCTGTTTCGGCGAATACGTAATTGGTGTTTTTGCACCAGGTATTTGTATACTTTTTAATATAATTTGTATATTTATATACGTCCGGAATCGGATTGCAACGATATAAGATATTCAGAAGAACTTCTTTTTTTTCCTTGTTAGGTAAAATGTTGAATACGAGCGCAGGTTTCTTGTGTGGGCATAACGCCTTGAAAGCTCACGCACGAGCGTATCATTTATACGATGAGAAATATCGTCCGACGCAAAAAGGTAAAATCAGTCTAGTAGTAGCTTGCACTTCACATTATCCGAAAAATCCCAATGAGACGTTGGCTGTCGAAATCGCCTTTCAGTTTAGTTGTGGATGGCTTTCTCATCCCTTATTTATTGGAGATTATCCTCAAATCGTCAAGACTAAATTGGCAGAATTCAGCAGAGAAGCTGGTCTTTCGGAATCTGTACTTCCAGAGTTCTCTCCTGAATGGATAGAATACATCAGGTAAGTAGAAGACAAATATCATCTGTTACAGAGGCGTCTTATTTCTCTGAACACACGAAATCAGTAGCCAGTCACCGACACAAGTCTAGGACAATTCTATACTAATTCCATGGACATCCTTGGAGGATATGGAAGGCTTTTGCTGGACTGACACACATACAGTCCAAGATCATCCGGTGGGAATGTCTACTAGACTTCCGGATGTGCACTTGATTTTTACCTCGAACATTAACATTAGTCTATACCCGAGTCGAAATTTTAGCCCTCCTTTGAATGCACTAGAACCTATTTCTCTTTGTAACGCATGGGCCGCCACTCTCCGTTGAACCTACTAGGCCTCCTTTCGCTCTACTTCACCCTCCGATGACCCTCCTAGACCTATTTTAGATCGCAAATATCTCGCGGACATGAACCTACGTAGCCTCATTTGAATCCTAAGACCCCTGACTTCACCCTACGTAACCTCCTTTGGATCCGAAGTCTCCTACTCTGACCCTCCATAGCCTACTTTGGATCCAAAGGAGGGTCTATGTAGGGTCAAGGCAGGAGACTGGATTCAAAGGAGGTTACGTAGGGTCAAGGCAGGAAACTGGATTCAAAAGAGGTTACGTAGGGTCAAGGCAGGAAACTGGATTCAAAAGAGGTTACGTAGGGTCAAGGCAGTAGTCATGGATTCGGGGATATGTTTTTTTGAAACTCTACTACTTTCAACGTCGGGTCTTAGTTTATTATATCCATAACTCAGTAGTTTACACAAAAATACGTAATCCACACATATTGATAACGCATATCTCGCTAAATTTAAGTGCAATGGAACCTCGTGGGCGTGCGCCCAACGCTAAAGCCTTGACAACACAATGGCCCGTATCAGGATCAGTTGTGGATTCCACAATAATAGATCTCTATATCACTGCTCGATCGGTTTACCGGATTTGTAAAATATGGAATATAAAGGTACACAGCTATTACTTATTAGAGACAAAAATGTTCCAGGAGATCCACTAAAAGTTTTATGGTAATTTCAACACTGTTTTCAGTTCTTCGGACAGAAGTGGAATTTTCCACTTTAAGTGAATTTATGTTTTAACCCTTCGTAGTCACACTTCTGTAGAATCACACGGTAGTCACACTTGGGTGAAATTCACCCAGTCAATTTTCAAATGGCTGCTGTGTGAAAACTATCCGTTCGATCGGGATCGAAAAAATACTAGAAAATACTTCAAACATTCCAGAACATGTATCAAGAGTCGGTATGTCAGAATTCAAATGACAACATATTTAAAAAAAAAATCGTAAATAGGTCAATTTGTAAAAAAATTGATATTTCGGCCAGAACGCCTGGGTGAAATCCACCCAGAGTGACTACGAACGGTTAACTAAAAGAAAGTGTCGAAATAAACATAAAAATATTAGTGGACCTCCTGCACCATTTTTTTTTTTTTTTTTTTCTAACAAAATGTCATATTTTATTCGGATAAACAGATAACCGCGTAAACGAAAGATGCATGATATAATATTTAGTGATTAATCGTAATAATATATGCAAGAACTTCAATCTAGTCAAATTTCAAATGCCAATACTCAAATGCCAAATTTTGATGACATTGAAATATTTCGAGTAATAACTTGACACTTTGATGGGCCTCGAACAAGTAGAAGAGTATTGAGTCTAATGCCATACGATAGTTTAGCGTAGTGGTTGGGGCGTGCGACTAGTAACCGAGCGGACGTGAGTTCAAATCCCGGCGGGGACGAAAAATGCGGCGATCTTTTCAGTGCGAATATAATGCGATTTTATCAACATAATGATGCGTAGGTTAGGTCATCTGACAATAATATCCGTCAAATATCGTTTTTTTTTTTGTTGTTTTTTTTTTTACTATTATCAATTAATAATTTTCTGCCTAGGCGTTGGTTAATCATGAGTTTAACCAGCCTGGCTCTACGCGAAATTCGATTCAGGCCGAAAGGAGGGTCTGTAGGCTCTACGAGCGATTCAGTTCAGGCCGAAAGGAGGGTCTGTAGGCTCTACGAGCGAGTCAGTTCAGGCCGAAACGAGGGTCTGTAGGGTCTGCGCGAGATCGATTTAGGCCGAAAGGCAGGCGCGGATCTAGACTTTCGATTTGGGGGGGGTCACGGTTCCGTCTGGAGTT
Organism: Tenthredo mesomela; assembly: GCA_943736025.1. Classification (NCBI taxonomy): domain Eukaryota; kingdom Metazoa; phylum Arthropoda; class Insecta; order Hymenoptera; family Tenthredinidae; genus Tenthredo; species Tenthredo mesomela. The sequence goes on from OX031021.1 coordinate 7,832,896, forward strand.
CAGGCACAAAAACAATGTCAAAATACACCGAAAATTATGAATCGAAATTGGACATTTTAGTTTTTTTTCCGTTAATTTGGGACGCAGGGGGGGGGGGGTCATGACCCCTGTGACCCCCCCCCTAAATCCGCGCCTGCCGAAAGGAGGGTTAGGAGGGTCGACGTGAGCGTTTATACGAGGTTTAACTGGGTTGAAAGGAGGTTCTGTTACACCCTCCAAGACCTCCTTTGAATGAAAATGTTCAATTTCTGCCACTTTTGTAGGTTTAAGTGGAGTCTGACATTAAACGTACCAATAGTTTGCATCTCCATTTGAACCTCCTTTGACTCCTCGATACTCCCAAGATTTGACAGACTCTCGACGAACTACGAGGTTTAAAGGAGGTTCAAAGCAGGCCTGAAATTTCGACTCGGGTATATCATTGAAATGTAGATGATGGTTGAAGTTTTCTGTAGTTTTTCGTTAGCTCGTGAAAATCTCGACTCTAATCGGTGAATGAATTCAGTATCTTGCTCATCGTGAATCCTCATGTTTCAGAGGAACGTTCGATTACTTTGGTCTGAATCACTACGATACGGTCTTAGTGGAATTTGGAGCCCGCAATGATCTTCTTCTTGCGGATGATTTCTTGCCCCATGTGGGCATAAGGAAAACTCTCGACGACAGTTGGGAAACGCAGAAGGGAGGAATGCCTGTAATATCTAATGATAGCTGTTTGCCTTTTTGGCAAATTTATACGAACTGCGTGTTTGTATCCATACGAACTGTAACAACAAATTTCAGATTGCACTGGAAGGCGTGGGATATTTGTTACGCAAAATAAAGGAGGAGTACAACAATCCACCAGTCTATATAATGGAGAATGGTATAGGCACCGATGCCGGAGTATTGAACGACTATCAACGCATAAGGTACCATTATTTATACCTGAGAGATCTTCTCTTAGCCGTGCATCGTGATGGGTGCAATGTTCAGAAGTACACTGTTTGGAGTTTGATGGATAATTTTCAATGGACTCTTGGTTATAGGTCAGTAAATCAAAGATAGTCTTGAAGCTTGGAAAGCTGTCGAAAAGATTTTCCGTTAGTGTGAATTGTCTGATTAACTACAGCTCTACGTCGTTCTGTTTTCAGTAAATCTTACGGACTTATTCACGTGAACACGTCAAGTTCCAATCGAGAAAGGATCCCAAAATTGTCCCTTTCATGGTTCCAGAATGTGATGCGTACCAGGCAACTTCAACTCCCGATTCTGCCTCCCAACAACTCAACAGTGCATCCATGATCGCTGACATAAGTTATTGACAATCAATCAAAAAGTTTGCATAAAAGTTGTTCTCATATCAAGTACCGTTTCCGAATACCATTTTCAGAAACCTTCACTTTCAACTGACATGCCTTTCGCATTACACATAACTTCGTATGATTAATTTGATTAAAAATTGTTGTAATGCGAAGCACCTTTTAATAAATTAAATGAAACTATACTTCAGACTCGATTTATACTAGGAAACCAGTCAACTTTACACCAACGAAGAAAGGAGAAGTTATTATAATCACCACGTAGATGAAAAGTTCAGTTTGTATCAGATCTTCACGTTTCGAGGTCCAAAAAATTACCTCCGACCATTTTCATATTGACGTCTGCAGCGTGTGTTTGTTTGATAAATTCTTCGTTTGACCGTATCTTGAGAACGAATTGATGGATTTCATTTTCCTAATATCAATCGATGCGGTTTTTTTCAACTTGAAACTGATTAGAATTTCGATTTGATCGGTGAAGTAGTCTTCAAGGTATGCAAGGCAGAACGAAATTTTGAAGCAAAAAAGTGGAATTGACGATGACACGAGAACAAATCAACAGATTGTGATGATTTTAGTCCCAATCGAAAGAATTTACCGCAAATTAAATCTGGTTGAATTTTAGAATCAATCAAATCGGTAGTTCTTGCGTCACAATCAATTCTTGCTCGTGATACACGTAGTTTTCTTTCGATTTCCCAGCTCTCGGACCACTGAAATCAATTCATGTTCAATCGACGCTGAATAAACCTGATAAAATTATCAAATATTTTCGAGTTTATATACTTTTATATGTAGATTTGATTTACCTCGTCGCATCGAGGTATAAGCTATGAGTCACTCCATGTCAAGCGGGACGGATTTGGCCAAAAATATTCCTCGATGTTTCTGATTCTTTTGTAATTTTTTTTTACATATTCTCTGGGTAAAATAAATGAATGAAACCTTTTTTTTTAACTCGAAGGGCTTAGAAGCTACAAGGGGTTGAATTTCCGAAAAAAACACCAAAAATCGGAATCGCGCTCTTCTTTAAACGTTAATATGTCCGGTTCCCTTTGTCATACAGACATCGTCAAAAACTATATCCTTTCGAAGCTCTTGAAACGCTGCACTGTCACGTTATTACCCAATAAACACAGGTCCATTTAATAGACGTTAAAAAAACGTGCCGGCTGCATAAATTTGGTGCACGTGGATAAATTTATCGTAGATCCACGTACAGGCGGACATCAGACCTGGAAATTCATTGTACTATAGGTTTGATTTTGGTATAATGAATGTATAAAGGGTTGTTTCAACAGTTTTTACACGTATAATGAACACGTTTATTATACGGGATTTCAACCACCTTGTGTTTATATGTTTATATGTTTATTGGGTAATTTTAAATTTATTGGATGAATAATTTTCTACTTGTTATAAACAATAATTATATTGTTAGAGTTACTGTATTATATAAATAAACCCCCCTAAGATACTCTTTGCATGTAAAGCGAACAAGCCTCCGTCTCGGCGCGCCCGCGTAAACAGCCACGCGCGACGTTCCGCACGGATCAATCGCTTTTTAAAAATAGTTTCCATCGGATTTCCATTTTAAAACTTACAGATTTTGTGTAGAATGAATCAAGGAATACGCTCGTATTTTTTTTTCAGAATTTCTGAAGGTAGTAGTCATCTCAAAAAACACATTAAAAAAATGTAATTGTTCATAACAAATAGAAAATTATTATTCAATAGATTTAAAAATGATAACGTGAAACAGCGTTTCAAGAGCTTCAAAATGAGTTTTTGACGATGTCTGTACGACAAAGGGAACCGGAGATATCAACGTTTAAAGATGAACGCGATTCCGATTTTTTTGTGTTTTTGTTCGGAAATTCAACCCCTTGTAGCTTCTAAGCCCTCCAAGTTAAAAAAAAAAAAATGTCATACATTTATTTTACCCACAGAATATGTAAAAAAAATTACGACGATTTTCAAAAAAAATGCGGTCAAAAGGTCAAAAAGTCGTTCGAAATAGATTATCCACATTTCTTTCTCCCAGATAGAATTAATTATGTCCATTACTTTATCCATGCTCTCTACATACATAGGTAGAATAAATGAGTATATTGTGAACCTGTAGTTTTAACTTATTACCAACAAATCATTTTATTCAATGAAGTACTAATAGTAAAATATGTAATGCACGAGGTGGAGGCTAGTGCAGAGATATCACTGCAGTTCAGTCACTCTATCTTCAACTTCCATTAGCATGGCTAGAATTTTGATTTCCAGCCGAGATCTTTCACGATATGGAATCCTGCGTAGCCTTTCACCGATTCGAGCCAGAAACCCATCAACAGCATCAGGCTGCATCACCTGTTCTTGTGATACATTCACCAATGCAGATTCCAAATCTGCATCCTTATCTTCTGCAAGTTTTCGCTCTAGAATAAAATTCAGTTTAGATAACGGGGTAAGAAAATAACATAGCAATTAGCATGCTGGTTTTCACGTATACTAACTTTTTGCTCCCAGTGTCGAAGTTATTGGCGGTGGTCGCGGCGATGTCAACGAATCGTCGAATGATATAGTTGGAGATGCCCCCGACAGAGGACCACAAGGAACTACGGTGTTAGAAATGTTGGATTCGTACGAAGAACCAGCAGATGTTGTAGGTGACTCGACATTACTTTGAGTTCTAGAAGAGCAAACATCAAATTTTTTTGTATGACGCTGAACAATTTTTTTGTACGTCTAATTCAAAACTTTGCGGTTCTGTAATCATCGAATATACGCACACAACATTTGGTAATGGGTCGGATAGAAAGTTCATTTGTTGATAAAGCCGGAAAGATTGTGTTCCGCTCGTCATAATTTCAGCTGCGGAGCCACTTGGTTTGTACTTACGCACCTTATTCCGGGCTTTAACGAAGCAGTCACGTAAATATTGCCACCTTTTTTTGATGGCATCGGTTGTCATTGTGCCTGTAACATTGAATGAAAAATTTGTTTCGAAAAATGAACGACATTTTTGTTTTACTGAACACAAAAGTACTTTGAAAAGCCTGGGATATTAATAATGTGTTAACTCACCGCGAAGCACGTGGGTCACTTCCAGCCACAATGCCTCTTTCTTCAGCTTTGTTCGGTCATTTACGGGGAGCTTGATATTAAAAAGGCCAGGTCTTTCAGACACTGCTTGTATCAGCCTCTCGTCTGTAGTGTTCGTTTCTTCATCTACATCTTCAGTGTTATTCTCTGTGTTTGGTGGCGTAGTAGTATATGCTCTAGTAACTGCAACAAATCATGTATAAGAATGTTGACAATTTATATCAAGGTAATCACAAGATTCTCATCGACATTCAGTAAATGCCTTTCTTCATCGAAATGCTCGAGGCATTTATAATGAATAATATTCTGGCAGCCACCTATCAACCAACCACAATATCCGAATTTCACAGACTGTAAATAACGGTGTTTTAGATTGATGAGAAAAAAAATTTAGTTTGCTTTACACACAAACTTTGATGTTAGAATAACTCGTATATTCCATTTATACATCAATTTATTTATTTTTATACTCACAGGATCATTGGCGATCAGTGACTGGCTCATGTTAATTTTTAAATCTGTATTGACTGGCCTGTTTGCCTATATGAAATATGGTGAAAAGCCGGAGGATAAACAAGCAAACAAACGTTTCGTCAAGATCAAGTCTCTCAATTGATGGGAAATGAGTAATTATTAGGTGGCTCGTGTAGAGATCAACAAGCATCACCAGTTCGCTACGAAAAATGTCATCCGATTTCTTCGATCTCGGGATTTGAACCCAAGTCTGCTCGCATACTCAATTTGAACCCAAGTCTGCTCATTGGTCGCACGCTCTACTGACTGCGCCAAATAATATGTATAATTATTGTAATGAACTTTAAATTTTCCTATCTGTCAAAACCTATGATCACGCTGTCGAATTCAGAGCTAATAGACATTTCAATCGCATGCGATCGGTGCACCGATCGGTCTCATGATTTGCAAGGTGGGATTACGCCTGGAGAATGTTGTGGAAAATATGAGCGTTATACGTGTAAGGATCTATGCGGTATCGCAAATTAACTGATTTTATGAAACATGCAATGATAAAACATCATGACATAAATTTCACTCATATTATGTGCGTCATCTAGGGGACAGAACAAAGTTATCTAGTCGTCGTGTAATAATGACGTTACTTTTCAAAAAAGCAAAAGTATAGGGTCGGATCTGACGTGTAATCTACGTATAACACTTGTGTCACATAAACTTCAGAAAACCGAAATTTTCTGTGAAAGATGCAAACATCGCTAATGCTATCTTTGTCGCTTTACTTGGCAGTACCCCCACCACGTCCCAATGCTCGGTCCATCAGCTGTATGGTCTAATCGCGCGCCGTGTAATCTTTTTTTTTTTTTAATGTACTTGGCGTGAGACTCTACCGAGACTCTTGATATACAACCTTATGGGGGGTCCATGGCATTTCACCTAATCGGTGAAGGTCACCGACGCCGATCTTGATGTCGCTTTTTTTTCTCTATTCGTCTCGCGAAAAAAAAGAACCCCTGTTCGGCCGTTTTTCGATTAGGCCACCTGTATTGATTTTATGCATTTTCCGATTTTTCAACTTTTTCTAAACTCGATTTTTTCCAACTAGCTCTAACTTCAAGAGCTTTGATTCTTTTCGAAAAATGATAACAGCATAAAGTGTGTCAATAAGTTCGAGATTTTTGAAAAAAAAATTTTGCAAATTTTTCCAACGACACAATTCTAAAATTTTTGCAGTTAAAAAAAAAAAAAAAAAAAAAAATCGGTTTCTTTTGTACTGCAACTCCTTCGATTTACCTGAAACTCTTTACCTGAATTTGACCAGTTACAATCAATTTTTCCTCCAAAGAAAATTATGGACTTCCAATTCGTTTGGGAGTTACACTATCATAAGTGCCGAAAAATCGGAAAAATTTCACGGATATCAATCTTAACTTCGATAAGACAAACTTCCATGTTATAAAAATACGTGTTTGCTGAAAAATAAAACTCTTCGGAACTTACCAAACAATATGACGGAAAACGGGATTACAATTTTTCTTTCTTTTTCCGAATGTACGTGAAAATATATTTGGCACAGAAAAGAAAAATTATAATCTTGTTTTTATTTATATTGTTTGGTATATTCCGAAAAGTTTTATTTTTCAGCAAACACGAATTTTCACAACACGACAACTTGTCTTATCGAAGTTAAGATTGATTTCCGTGAAATTTTTCCGATCTTTCGGCACTTAAGATGCTGTAACTCCCAAAGGAATCGGAAGTCCATAATTTCATTCGGAAGAAAACTTGATTGTAACTGGCCAAATTCAGGTGAAAAGTTTCAGGTAAATCAAAGGTGTCGCAATTCAAAAGATATTCATTTTTTTTTTTTTCAATCGCAAAAGTCTTATAGAATTGTGTCGTTGGAAAAATTTGCAAAATTTTTATTTCAAAAATCTCGAACTTATTGACACACTTTATGCTGTTATCATTTTTCGAAATGAATCAAAGCTCTTGAAGTTAGAGCTAGTTGAAAAAAATCTAATTTATAAAAAGTTGAAAAATCGGAAAATTCATAAAATCAATACTGGTGGCCTAATTGAAAAATGGCCGAACAGGGGTTCTTTTTTTTCAAAAGACGAATTGAGAAAAAAATTGACATCAATATTGGCGTCGGTGACCTTCACCGATTAGGTGAAATGCCATGGAACCCACCTTATATAATTATATATAATTATAAATATGTTTACTTCACGCAATGTGATGATGGATCTTTTATCCACGCTTCGCGTGGTGCGACCTCACACTCGTCAGAAAAAGTTTTACCGCACTCGTATCGTAATGTACTATTTTTGTTGTGGTCCAAGACTAAAATTAGCAGTTTCATATCTAAAATATATACTTTGGGGACATCAGTATACTTCCGGGACTGTCCCGGAATTTTTTTTTTCGAGTAACGCATTATAGTTTGAGGACATTTATAAACTAAAAACAAAAACAAAAGAAACAAAACAGACAAACAAAACTTATCTTATATAGTTAAATTCTTTACTCTCGAAACTCACTTTGTGGTGTGGCGAAAGGAATGGTAGATGAAAACGGACCGTATCCCTTAGAATTCCGAGCCTGAATTTTAAAGTAATGAGTTGTACTTGGCTGTAAGTTCTTAATCATAATCTCAGTTTGATCACCAATTACACCCTCGACCTCCCAGTTTCTGTCCGATTTTGTGTTATCCGTTGTATACAAGACAACGTATCCTGATAGAATGAAAAGCAAAGAGAGGAATATTGTTATGTCATTTTAGAAGCAACGCTCAGTCTTTTGTTTCGATAAAAGTTGCTCAAGGTGACTGAAAATCACAGAACTTGTTCTCAGTCTTTATCTCCATGTTACTCACCGGTAATCGGTCCATTAGGTTTGGGAGGCTGCCAATGAAGCATTACTGCCGTTGGATGATCGTCAACACTTTGTACAGTGAGATCTCTGGGCGGTGAACTAGGCTGTGCTTTCTGAGTCCGATTTAAGACTACCATACTCCAAGGAGATTCTCTTCTTCCCTAAATTGGAAAAATATTGGAAGATCGATTGGCTTTTCCACAGACTTTTAACAAAAAAAAAACTAAATTCTTTTTCATTAAAATGCCACGCGTACCTTGACCAACTTAACAGTGAATTCGTACTGTGTATTGGGTTTGAGATCGTCTATCATGCAGTTAAGATCAGTAGTGTTGAAGTATTTGTATCTTGGATTACTGCTGTGGTGATAGGAAGTGTAGCGAACGGTGTAATACCTTTCGTCCGTTACATACTGTTTAAGTGAAATCAAAGGTGGATGAAAAAGTACAATCCTGGAAATCTTAAGGCTATTTGTTCTCAGTTTATTTTCTACAAAATTTATAGAAAATTCACCTGATTCTTCGACAAAGTACTATCAGTCCAATAAAGTACCATTGTACTTGCAGAAAGTACAATAGCTTTAGGATCGACTGGCGGAAGCAATGGAGAAACAGATTCTGGAAGAGAACGTTCCATGGTTCTGATTGTAGCGTAAACCGGCGTCCCATCTCCAACTGCATTAGTTGCTCTCAGGGCGATTACATACTCAGATAACGGTTCTGCGGTATAACAGATACAAAATTACATCAATTGTTTAGATTTGGGAAGAGTGAATTATCTCGGGGTTCAATATGATTGAATTTTTTAGAATAACTAGCGTATTTGGCGCGCTGCGCGCGCCTCAGCCATTACCGTATGTGACGTATTTCCATAAATTTTACAATAAAAATTAAATGTTTATTACAAGAATCATGGACATACGTCCCATACTATCATACATATACCTATATTTATAAATATATATATATATGGATATTAAATTAGAAGGATATATATGTATACAGGGTGATTCAGAATGCGGTACTTTCCTTACACCGGTGGATTCCTTGTCAGAATCTAAGACCAAAATTGCTCATACTAAAATGTCGAAAGCTAAGCCGTTTTCAGGTAGGAGTAGTTTAAAGTAAGCCAAAGTAAGCTAATACGAGGGCAGATACGAGAATGGCTCAGCCGCCGCTACGCCGTTATTGTTGGCCCGCCACCGCGATCTTGCAAAGAAACGACGATCAGACGTTACATTCATAGTTCGGTAACATTCGCACGCTTCTGTTTCCATTGCATCGCCTGTACAGCTTAGCTACATACAGCAGACCAGCCACGTCTGATCAACAATAACGGCGTAGCGGCGGCTGAGCCATTCTCGTATCTGCCCTCGTATTGGCTTACTTTGGCTTACTTTAAACTACTCCTACCTGAAAACGGCTTAGCTTTCGACATTTTAGGATGAATAATTTTGGTCTTAGATTTTTACAAGGAATCCACCGGTGTAAGGAAAGTACCGCATTCTGAATCACCCTGTATATAACAATATATATAATAATTGATACAACCATTTAACTATTTTTCAATGAAATCAATTATTTATTTATTTATTCATTTAAAAAATGAAATTAGCAAAGGCCTTTCATATTTTTGGTTTATCTAGTTTTGGGATATGTATTTATTCAGTTGATTATGAATTAAATAATTCTTTATAAACATAATTCTTCACGGTTGTATTGTTTCGTTGACTTCCAAGGTAAATTTTCAATGATTGCCACGTCCGCACTCGTGATAGAGCTACATATAGTTGTCCGTGATTGAAAACATCTTTTCGTAAATCAATTCCAATTTTATCAAAGGTTTGGCCCTGTGATTTGTTAATCGTAATCGCAAAGGCTAATTTGATGGGGAATTGTCTTCGAGTGAAAGAAAATCGATATACATTTTCACACATCAAAGTAATTCTATTTAAGAATATTATATCTCCTGCTTTATCTCCAGTTAGAAGTTCACACAATAATAGATTTGTTCCAGCTTCTAGTAGTAATAATCTCGTGCCATTGACTAAACCTTCATTGATACTCAAATTTCCGATTAACATGATTATTGAAAATTGGCGTAATCGTACGGTGGAAGACTATTCGGAGACAACGAATTTAAATATTCCGGTACTAAATCTTGATTGATTCTATTATTGTCGTTACAATTTTCTGCGCTATCGGCGCTCGTATAAATACGTTCAGTAGTTAAGTCTAATAAGTCGACGACTTGTCTATTGATTTTATTCACATCTAAATTTCTTGCTGCTAATACTGCATATTTTGAAGCTTCTTTGTATTGTTTTCTGCTGAGTATATCTTCATAAATATCTTTCGCTACATCGATGTTATCATTGTATGTACAATTGGAGGGTAAATTGAAATTATCAACCTCATCATTCAAATCTCCAGTTCCAACTTGCAGCAAGAAGTCAGAAAAATTCTTCTCTTCTTGTAGTGCACGCATATTGATAGTCAATTCGAATATTTCAAATAGTTGCCACAATGGATTGAATTTGATTGATAAGTTTACCGTTTCACTGCGAGTACCCCGAATATTTACCGGAAGTAATTGTCTGAAATCCCCTCCCAATATGACTATTTTTCCTCCAAATGGTAACGTGTTATTCATTATATCCTGTAAAATTGTGTTCATTATTTCTAATGCGTAGCGTGGTGCCATTGGTGATTCATCCCAAATGAAAACTTTTGTTTCTTTCAAAATATTTGCTTCTTTTGAACCCACTTTAATTGTTGAAGTAGAATCAACGTATAACGGAACAGGTAATCCTAATGTTTTGTGGACTGTTTTTCCATTTGGTAGTAATGTAGCAGCTATACCTGTGTAAGCCATAGTACTGATTTTTTCCTTTCGCCCAGTAAATAAATGCCATAATGTAATATACAGAAATGTTTTGCCTGATCCACCCGGTCCGTCAATATAGAATGTTTTATGTAATGTCGAATCGTTAATACTTTGAAGTATGGTATCAATTATAATTTTTTGTTCAACATTAAGTTTTTCATAGTTGCCTAATCCTATATCCATAATCTTATCGTATTTTTTTTTCATCTATTATTTAACTCATATTAATTTCCGGAGGAATTGGCATTGCCGGGAAATCAGTTCTGTTCTTTCGCAGGGAATTATGGGTAATATCCCCACCACCTCGGCTCCGCTCGGCTTTCCTCCCCCCTCCCCCCAGCCCCGCCTTGGGCCCTTCGATCGAGTCATGTGAATTCCTGGGGATTGCCCATAGATTTCTCGGAATTCCTGGGGATTCCCCATAGGTTTCCCAGAATTCCTGGGGATTTCCCATAGATCTCCCAGAATTTCTAGGCATTCCCCATAGAATTCCCAGAATTTTTAGGCATTCTCCATAAAATTCACAGAATTCCGGGGGATTCCCCATAGATTTCTCGCAATACCTGGGGATTCCCCATAGATTTCCCGAAATACCTGGGTATTCCCCATAGATTTTCCAGAATTGCTGGGGATTTCCCAGAATTCCTGGGGATTTCCCATAGATTTCCCAGAATTCCTGGGGATTCCCCATAGATTTCCCAGAATTCCTGGGGATTTACCATAGATTTCCCTGAATTCCTGGGGATTCCCCATAGATTTCTCGTAATACCTGGGGATTCCCCATAGATTTCCCGAAATACCTGGGTATTCCCCATAGATTTTCCAGAATTGCTGGGGATTTCCCATAGATTTTCCAGAATTCCTGGGGATTCCCCATAGATTTCCCAGATATATACATATATATGGTATATACATATATATATATATACATATATATATATATGGGTAATTCTCCCGAGATACTCATTTTTCGGGGTGCAAAAAAAAAATTAAAAAAACCGTTAATTTTCGCTTTTCAAAGTATCGATGACCTTTACTATGAATCAATAAGACATAATTACCACTTGGACAAACTCGCATTACTATTTTTTTTTTTTTTTTTTTTTTTTCTTTTTAATTTACTTTTTGTGTTCAAACTCGCCGTTCTATCTTGCGGATTTTTTTTTTTTTTTTTTTTTCGGCCAGAGGAATGACGCCAGAGGAATGACGATTTTGACGATTTCTTGTTCGCAATGTAACATGCGCGGTTTTTTAAACCTCAAAACGCGGTGATGACTTAGTGTTCAATAGTTTCACTTAAAAACATACACAAAGATTTAATTTAGTTGAAAATATATATTTGACACTCGCCAGAGGAATGACGCTCCAGCTTGTGACATCTACTCAAGCCACACTTTTTCGTAATAAAAAAGTCATAAGCATGAAAAATGAAACTTTGAAAAACTGCCAGCTCGGTCAATTAGATCTAGGACACACTGCTCTTGAACGCCCGGTTACTTACCAATACCTATTGCACTAATATCGACTCATTTCCAACGGCCCAGAGGAATGACGGAAAAACTGGTTACAAGATTTCGATTTTTATTGTGAGATATCTATGCTCATTTATTTTTTATGGATTTCGAAAGAAGGTTATAAATATTCTTTAGTTTGAGAAAATATTGATGATTTGCAATGTTTTTAATTTTAAGTACTTCTTGCGCCCGTTACAATATGGGAAGATGTGATGGTTACAGGCCAGAGGAATGAAATTTAGGCGTCAAACATGGCAAAAAAACGATTAACAGGATTTACCAAAAAAATCTGTCCTGTAGCACTATCTCAAAATATCACGATCTAATAGATTCTGGAAAAAAAAATCTAAAAAATCAGAGCGATTATTGAAAATAAACTCGGTTACCAGGAAAATGAGTATCTCGGGAGAATTACCCATATATATATATACCCATATATATACACATGGGTATATATATATATATATATATATATATATATAGTGTAGTACATAGATATATATATATATATATATATATATATATATGCTATATATATATATATATATATATATATATAGCATATATATAAGCCTAGCTATGCGGCCTAAAAAACCTGACAAAAAACGTTACAACGCTTTTTTTTAAAGAGGATTAATTAACATCATTTCAAAGCCCCACCTAAAGACTCGATAAAGTAATATCGCTGTTTGCTGTCTAATGTCTGTGTGTGATTATCAGGTAACCCTTTCCCCCATCCCATGGTGTATCCTCGTACTTTAACGCTCTGATCTTTGGGGGGGCTCCAGGAAACCAATATTGAATCCGACATAGCTTTAGCTGTAAGAAAGAAAAAAATCATAAGAGTTGAAAGACGGAAGACCCATGGTTCGAAGTTAGTAAATCCTCCAATAAACTTACTTTTCAAATTTGTAGGAACATTTGGGACTTTACTTTCGTCTAAGTCTCTCTCGTATGGCTCAATATCCATTGGCTCACTCCAAGGCCCAGTTCCATTAACGTTTAAAGCGCCTATTCTGATCTGATAAACAACATGTTTCTCCAGTCCATTGAGCTGATACATTCTCTGATCACCCTGAGTCGTTATGGAAGCTGACCAATGTCTTTTGTCGAGTCGACGATACCGGATTTTGTATCCAGTAATCACCCCGTTTTCACCTTCTAACGGTGGTTCCCACCGGATGATTACACTCTGTAAATTGGAATGAAATTTTCATTCAGATTCAGCGGATTATGGCTTACAAAGTTTCCTGCGAGAGCTTCTCCTACCGTTGAATCTGCTGCTTCAAGCGTGATGTTGTGCGGAGGCTGCGAAGGCTGGGCACTAAGAGTTTGGACGGTAATTTCACTAGTCGAAGCACCGGGTCCATTTTCGTTTACAGCCTGAACCCAGAAGTTGTATTCGGTGAACGGCGTGAAGTCTATAAACTCATAAGTTGTTGCTGTTGTCTCGTGGACGTTTCCCTCGTTCTCACCCTGATAAATGATTAAAGAATATTAAGTTCACTGTATTTAAACAGTGAAAAGATAACGGGGTGATCATCAATCCTCAAACTTACTTCTGTACAAGTGATAATGTACTTTATTACTCGCCCGTTAGTTATCAAAGGCTCTTCCCAAGTCAGAGCTACGCTGCTATTGCTCATTGCTTGACCCTGTAAGTTTCTTGGAGGTCCAGGTACATCGGCCTGTATTGGATAAGATAAATGTAAGATTTTCATAAGAATGTAACATGAAATGTGTTAAAGTTATCTATAATTTATCCACAATATTCACCTCCGACTGAGTTTCTATAAGTAAAACTGGGCTAGAGGCGCCAGCGCCTCTCGCATTATGGGCAACGATTCGAAACTGGTACTTTACGCTTGGCTGTAGCAAAGATATTACGCGTTCTAATCTATTTGGCAAGGTGTCTACAACACGTTCCCTGAAATAGTTGAAATAATATTGATGAAATGAGTGCAAATATTAGAATAAAGAAGAAATAACACCATCTTACCTCTGCGAACCATCCTGTTTATAATAAACCTTATAATTCTGTATATCTCCGTTGGTATTCTCAGGCTCACGCCACCTCAGAGTAACAAATCTGGTGGAGATAATAACAGGAGTAAGATCTCTTGGGGCCGATGGAACGCTGCCTTCGATAGCATCCAGGGTCTCAGTCTCGTCTATAAAATGGGATTTAGAGTTGAGCAGGGAGTCAGGATCACGTATGGTGTCCAATATGTCGGAAGGATCGTACAAAGGACTTATAGATATTTCAGGATTAGCCGCAAGGGCTTCGCCAGCCAACGGGCCAGGGTGGGGAAAGATTAGAGAAAGAATGGGAAAAATATGAATATACATAGGTACACTAAGCGTGTTTGATTCTAACCGGTATGAAGTTGTCACCAGACTCTTCTATCTCTTTCCACCTCTATGTAACTACGAAGGATAGAAGGAGACAGAGGACTGTGGTACCAGCTTCATACCGTTAAGAATCAAACACGCTGAGCGTACAAATAAGTACAATGATTTTAATTTTCAAAGAAGGGGTGTTAATACATGAAAAAATGTATAAAAAAAAATTGACAGAAATTTGAAAACGAAAGAAATTCAAACAAAATGAATTAAAACATAGTCTCCTAGGGTTTTTTGCAAATTTTTCGACCACTCCATTAATAAAGTCCTCTAAGTTATCAAAAATGAGCTTTCTAGGCACACTCATCATCGCTAAGCCGATTTTCATTTAATTTTTATTCTTCTATTTAGATTTTTCGAATTTCTAGGGGAGAGCAGCTGCCCCCCACTGCCCCCCTTTGACGACGCCCTTGGGATTAGGTGTAAACGCAGATAGTGTGTGACCGAGCAAAGGGCTAGGATGTCGCCATGTGTTGTTGTACAATTAGCGCTGTGGAAAATATTTTTTAGGTGGCACTTTTGGAGTAATCGTTTTCTGGACAGTTAATTTTTCTGGGTGTGTTTGTTATTTTTGTTTTTTAGTTAGTTAAAGATCATTTACACAGTTACGGAGCGGTGGGCGGGGAAAAAGAAAGAAAAAAATAAATAAATAAGTGAAATTAAAAGATGAAGTCAATCATAAAATCCCTTTCTTAAAAAAGTGATTGTAACGGAAATGACGCAAATAAATCGAAACTCTCGCACTTCCGTCATCGCTTTTCCGCGACGTCTATTGGTTGTTGTTCGCGCTGCATATTGTTTCTCGCCGAAATTTGTTTGATGCGACTTCACAGCGATGTGTCATTACGTGCATTGAAGCAAATCTGTTTTTCACGTTCTGCCGACGAGCATTCAATTCGAAAAGGCAAATCCACATATCGGTAAGTCTCTTTGAAATATTATGAATCGTTTGTACTTTATACATAGAATCGATCGAAGCCAGATATCAATCTTACTCCATATTCGATTTATCTTTATTACAGAAAAGAACTGACTGTACCCGCTTTTTACGGTCCCCGCCAACGAACGATTACTGTCATACTAATTATATAGTTTGATTCAATTGTAAAAAAGTTAAGAAAGATTGTCTTCCAAATAATAATAATTATTATTATAAATAATTCATTTCAAAAGAATTATATGCCTATGTTCCAAATAAGTCGGTGAAAAATAAAAAAGTAAAAAAATAAAAACACTTTCATTGGTATACTATTATGGGAAAACGGATGCACAGTGGGGAATTTTCACGAAAACGTGGCCAAAATTCAAAAAACGAACTTTCCCATGCAGGTACAACAACCGGGGGGGATTGGTTAAGAACTAATATCTGCGTAACCTCCCGGTTGTCCCAACCCTTTAACCCTCATAGTCTCTTAGATATTACAGTTCAAAGTTGACCCTCGTCCGTGACAGTCACGTACCTGAATTTCGCTTTCATATCCGCTCTAACTTTGAACACTTATAACTCAACAGTGTAAAGTGATAATCAATTTCAACAAAATGGATGATCTTCCTCAAGGTATGTAGAAAATTTTGCTCATATTACAATTAAAAAATAGTATTTATTGTCCATGTTTACGTAGTCTAACGATAATCCTGAAAAGTGCCTTCGTTCGGAAATAAATATTGACTTTACGTAGACTTTTAGTTTAGAATCCGGCAATATCCCGCCTTCGTTTTTTTTCAAATTGTAGCTTAGAATTTCAGCTTTCGAATGAAGTGTGGATCAGACTGCGTAAACCTGCGCGGGCTGATCCAGAGCATTTTTAGTGAACGTATGCGCGTTCCGAGAAGGCCCCCGGCGCGGCGGCGCTCGGTCGGCGCACCGCGTTCCATGCCAGTTCAGCTGCCCAGTCAGCCGAGCTGGGCAGGTAGCTCGCTTACTTGGAACTTTCTCACCCTAAGCGGACTCGGTCGACTGGTTTACTCTAACAATGGATTCGAAATATTAATATATTGTTAATGAAAATTCTGATACCTGATTTATCATACGTACAATTTGTTTCCGAGAGGCGAAGGGATTTATTCGAAATTTTTTATTGTATTCGAAACGCCAAATCCGCATTCTTATGAAGTGTTAGCGAATGCACAAAGGCGTATGTCTAATCCTCATTCGGATTACAATGCCATTTATAATTAATACGAAATACTATTCTTTCTACACGGAGAGAAAAGATGAGTCGAAACGACTCATTTACTCGAGTAACATTTACTCGACTAAGCATCAAGTGAGATTGACTCGACTAACTCAGTGAATTTCACTTATGACTGAGTGAATTTTACTTATGAATGAGTGAATTTTACTTAGTCGTGAGTGATATCAACCAAGCCGACTCAATAAATTTCACTCAGCCTGGCTTACTTAGTCTTTTAAGTGAATATTGCTTAGGTTTCAAGTGGTTTTTACTCAATATTTCTCTCCGTGTATCTAGGTTCTGGAACTTCTCCTATCACCTTCAAGCGAAGGGAACTCTTTTCAATAAAAGATGGGAGCAGTTTTCGTCAGAAACCATTCCACTATTAGCGAGCCCAACTAATACACATGAAGATTTCTATCCGGCTTCGGATTGACTTATGACTTTGAATTTCTGGAAATAAAGACTTTGTTTACTATATTGCAAGAGAATAATTATTTTCCCCGAAATTCCCGAATCTATTGTCTAATTTAGTATAGCACATATATTTTAGGTACGCCGTTTTGTTTTTACAAATTTGAATATCAGATTCATAATCAGCAACCCCGAAAACATCGGTAAAGTGTATAATCAATCGTGTTTTCGATGAAATTCATGTCTGAGTCGGCCATATTAGGTCCGCCATTTTGTTTTTCCAAATTTGAATATCGGATTCGTAATCAACAACCCCGAAAATATCAGTAAAGTGTATAATCAATCGTGTTTTTTACGAAATTAATGTCTCCATCGGCCATATTGGAGCCGCCATTTTTTTTTCCAAAATTTGGATACCAAATTCGTAATCAGCGACCCCAAAAACGTTGATATCTCAAATTTAGAAAAATTCCGATGATCCCCTGGATTATGGCCACGTTTTCGTGAAAATTCCCCACTGTGGGATGGAAAGAATAGAGTGGCGATTATGAACCAATGTTCGACAGTATAAATTATTGTGTTTGATCGCAAAATGAAATCTTAAAAAAAATGCATAAGCTGAAAGTTGATTTCAGAAGCGCGCAAAGCGCGCTATTCTGAGCTAGTAATAGTAAAACGATAATAATCAGAGAGAGAGAGAAAATCAATCCAGCCACTTGGCCAGTAGTAAAGATAACGCTTCAAACAAAATGATTATGAATACAATTGCTAGCTTCGATATGGTCGGATAAAAATTTTGAAAAATTCACATTACCCTGCAGAGCTTGGGCGCAGAGCGCCAGTAACGCCGCCACAGCGATGATTCCGTGCTTCCAGTTCATGATTAACTCTGTCGCTTTCAACTGCTGTCGTAGTTGATGTAGTATGTAATCAATAATCATCATCGTAATCATCACCCCTTTGGCATGCCCGAGCCTGATTCTAATTATAATGCGTAGCCAGATATACGATAATTATGTGCTAACTTTTGGTGGGGATATGAATATGTATATGGAAAATAAATATGTTATATGTACACGGAGAAAAGAATATCGCTCTCAAGTCTCATCACGCAACAGTATAGTGATTATCACGATACTCGTGTGACTATATACTTTGTATACGCATATGCTCAATCCACTGGATCGCGATAATCACGATCCACATGGATTTGGATAGTGAGCATCTTATTGCTATGAATATTATGCCTCAAAATTTGAGGTTAATATAGATTAGTATTTTGTATTTAATTTGTAACACAAAATATATTTTATTGAAGAATAATATGTTTTTTTTTTATTATTATTCAACATAGATACTAATTTTTCTTCAAGCGTGATTCATTTGAAATTTTTGTTCAGTTTATGACAGTCAGGAATTAGGTTAAAAATCCACAAGTTTAGGACTCAGTTATGTGTGGTGGCGCTGAAGGCGTGGATCGTGATAATCACGATCCGTTTTGCTGTAGTAAGGAAATGTTTGTAATAATCACGATACTACGTTCGCGATCCACTACGACAGCTACGACAGCGATATTTTTTTCTCCGTGTATATATTACATTTTTGTTAGCTGATAAACCGAGCTTGAGCCTGATACCAGCAATGAATTCAGAGAAAGCAAAAATAATTACACTTGTTTTGCAAGAATGGGAATTTTTATCGAAAGCTCCATATTCAATTATTTCTGATAGGTACTTAGAAACGAAATTCGAATTTTCACCTTGTCATCAAATAAATAACTTTTAAGGTGTAACTACAATCTGGAAACTGTTTTCTGTCGTTTCGCATACAAAATTTCGATAATGTGACATGGGCCAACTGTTATCTTAATTCCGAAATCGAGTTTGGGTCCAAATTGGATTCGACTTCGTGAGCCTGTTCAACACTGATGTAGTTCTGGTGTAAGCTAGGATTATTGAAAAATATTTAATTTTTCGTATATTTTCAAATTTTCAAAACCGATTTAGCGAAAAGCACGAAAATTTGTATGATCATCACATGCTGAACATTGGGATGATCCTTATTTAGGGTGTTTCTGAAATTCCCTGCAGACAAGTCGGAAAAAGTTCGCAAATACATTTAACAGAAAGTATGCGAAACTTGCAGCCTGTAGGTCAACACAATGTGCAGCCTCCAAGGCAGCGAGTTCTCCTATTTAATTTAACTAGCTCAGAATAGCGCGCTTCGCGCGCTTCTGAAATCAACTTTCAGCTTATGCATTTTTTTTGAAGATTTTGTTTTGCGATCAAACACAATAATGCATACTATCGAACATTGGTTCATAATCGCCACTCTATCCGTTTTCCCATAGTAGTATACAAAATGAAAGTGTTCTTATTTTTTTACTTTTTTATTTTTCACCGACTTATTTGGAACATAGGCATATAATTCTTTTGAAATGAATTATTTATAATAATAATTATTATTATTTGGAAGACAATCTTTCTTAACTTTTTTACAATTGAATCAAACTATATAATTAGTATGACAGTAATCGTTCGTTGGCGGGGACCGTAAAAAGCGGGTACAGTCAGTTCTTTTCTGTAATAAAGATAAATCGAATATCGAGTAAGATTGATATCTGGCTTCGATCGATTCTATGTATAAAGTACAAACGATTCATAATATTTCAAAGAGATTTACCGATATGTGGATTTGCCTTTTCGAATTGAATGCTCGTCGGCAGAACGTGAAAAACAGATTTGCTTCAATGCACGTAATGACACATCGCTGTGAAGTCGCATCAAACAAATTTCGGCGAGAAACAATATGCAGCGCGAACAACAACCAATAGACGTCGCGGAAAAGCGATGACGGAAGTGCGAGAGTTTCGATTTATTTGCGTCATTTCCCAGGTAGAAAATTGTCTTGGCTAAGAAAGTTTCAGCCTAGCCGCTAGCCACATTTTATGTTGGCTTGCGAGACACGTTACCGCGATATTGGCTATAGACTGGCGCTAGCTATATTCGTAGTTTCGAGCTATAAGATATATTATGGCTAAATAAAATTAGATCGCAGTTAGCTATACTTGAAATGCATTGTCGAGATTCGTTACTCTCTTTATATTGTATCCAGCCGCGACCCATCCACGTGCGAGAGTCGCTGCTCTGAGGTTCAGCATAGACTGCTGCTAGCTAAACTTCATACGTATTCTCAAGATTCGTTATACTATACACTGTGATTTTTGAGGTTACTTGTAACTAGTCGCAGCCTCTCTATGCGTGAGAGACGTTGTTGTGCAGAAAGTGAGGTTAGGCCCGCGCTGCTAATGTGTCAGTTGTATTTTTGAAATAAATTATGAGAAATAAATGTCGGAACGGCGACTATGAGATAACTTTGTTCTGTTATTTATAAAACACATAATATGAGTGAAAGAAGATTCGTTAGACTTGACACTGATTTTTGAGGTTACTTGTAGCTAGCCGCAGCCTCTCTTTGCGTGAGACACGCTGTTGTGCAGAAAGTGAGGTTAGGCCCGCGCTGCTAATATGTTAGTTGTATTTTGCAAATTAATTATGAGAAAAAAATGTCGTTACATCGACTATAAGATAACTTTGTTCTGTTATACTTATAAAGCATATGATATGAATAAAATTTATGTCACGAAGTTTTATTATTATTGCATGTTTCATATAAAATAACCTAATTTGCGATATCGCATAATTCTGTACGCGTTACGCTCATATTTTTTTCAACATTTTCCAGGCGTGATCTCGGTTTAACACTGATCAACCATGATACTGATCGGTGAGATTGAAATGTCTATTAGTCCTTAATTCAACACCGTGATCATAAGTTCCATCAAATAGGAAAATGTGAGATGCAGTAGTAATAGGATAGTTTGGCGTAGTAGGTAGAGCGTGCGATTAGTAATTTAGCGATGCGAGTGGAATTGGGTTCAAATCCCGGTTAGGTCGAACAAATCGGATATCGAATAATCACGCGTACGTAAGTTCATTGGTTTTTTTTTTTTTTTTTTTTTTCACGATTGTTTTGTTTTTCTGCAGTGTACCAATGATGATTAATCATATATTGATTTTTATTTTACGTATATTCAGACGAAACCCCTAAGCGAGCCCCAAACTGATTTGGTTATATTGGCATTAGCTACGTTGTGAAGGTTGGCCCAAGATAAGTCATTAAGCTTGCTGCTAGCTCGAATGAGCGTTACATACCGAGCTTGCACCAACATGATTCAATTATCTTGCGCCAAGATAAATAACTAGTACAACTAGCTAGCAGCTAGCTTCTGCCAAGACACGATTTCTACCTGGGTTCCGTTACAATCACTTTTTTAAGAAAGGGAATTGAACTTCAGGCTCACTGCATTATTTATTTTTTTTTTTTCCCGTCATAATAGTACTTCGAAAAATCTGAAATTTGACATACGTCTTCCTCATAGTCATACGTATTTTACGAAAAATTAATACCAACAAAAATAACGATGAGTTAGCGTAGTGGCTATAAAATTTGCGAGCAGTAATCTCATGGTGATAATATTTTGCTAATATAGGGTCAACTCACCCGATCTCATAATAACTCTGAAAAATTGTTACAAATATCGTACGTCATTGTCAAGACGATAACTTGAATCAGGGAATTTATGATGGACACGTCAAGGCTGTCGCTAATCGGCCGGTATACGTGTCAAAAGTTCTATCATAGGTTGCGAATTCGAAAGGATGATAGAAAAACGTTAATGATGGTCCCAGACTGTGTCGGGGACTTGCTACTGATTTCTGATTACTGATTTCGTGTGCTGAGTGACATGAGGAGCCTTTATAACGGATGATATTTGCCTTCTATAACTTACCTGATGTATTCTATCCATTCGGGAGAAAACTCTGGAAGCATATAGATTCTCAAAGACCAGCGTCTCTGCTCATTTCTGCCAATTTAGTTTTTACGATTTTAGGATAATCGCCAATAAATATGGGGTAAGAGATCCATCCGCAACTAAACTGAAAGGCGATATCGACAGCCAACGTTTCATTGGGATTCTTTGGATAGTATGAAGAACAAACCGCCGCGATGCCAATGTTACCATTTTGTGTCGGACGATAACGCTGGTCGTATAAATGATATGCTCGTGCGTGAGCTTTCAATGCGTTATGCCCACATGAGAAAGCTGTGTTCGCATTCGACATTTCACCTATATAATCAGAAAGAATAATTTAACGTATAGATACAATTGCAGTCTTATTTCCTCGTTATATACGTACACACCTGGTGTTTGGAACTGACCAACGCGCAACGGCGTATGGGAGGAGACAGAAAACTTTAGGCTCGTTAAGCGTCGTAAAAACCTTAACTTTCGGTCCAATAGTTTTCGAAAAATTATGTTCGCGTAATCTGCGAACCAATCGACCATTGACTCGTTGGTCCAGCCTCCCAATGTCCTCGAGAATTTGAGGGTGGTCCCAATTTTACAACAGCATGATTCTCTATTAATGTATAATCAAATTTTCTAAACTCCATATCTTCGTTAATATTTAATTTGAAAAAAAAAACGCAAGCACTAAACATGCAAGTTACAACCCGAAATAAAATGCTGTGTTATGGCGGACGGAGTAACCATCGCCCACCTCGTGACTTAAGCTTTTATGCCTTGAATCCTAACTCTGAATGTGTAGAAAATTTAGATATTGGCCGATTCTCCAGACCCTGCACTGCACTCTCAAAAAACGTTTATATCGGTTATTTTGGAACAACAATACGAACATAAATTGGAAATGAGATTTTTCCAGCCGTTGATGCCACAGCGCCATCTTTGGAATTGACTAACTACGGCTTCGAACAATTCCAAACAGCAATGTGTTTGAAAAGTCATGAAATTATTTCGAATGAAATATGTTAGAAGCTATTATAACTGAAACATTAAGAGACTCGGTACAGTCTCGCGCCGAATTGAAAAAAAAAAAAAAAATTGAATAATTGAAAAACACCATTCCCGCACGGAAATATGTATATGCGAAAAATATATGCGAACATTGATGTGAAATATTTTGTTTTTGCGCCAAAATCTATTTTTTATAAGTTTGACATAAATGTCGGATATATTCAACATAAATGTTGCGGCATGTATGTCGACATAGATGTCGACATAGATGTCAACACGATTTGATATAAATGTCGGATATATGTCAACATACATGCCGCAACATTTATGTTGAATATATCCGACATTTATGTCAAACTTATAAAAAATAGATTTTGGCGCAAAAACAAAATATGTCACATCTATGTTCGCATATATTTTTCGCATATATATATTTCCGTGCGGGTGGCGTGACTCGACCGAGTCTCTTTACCACAACGATTCAACTTCAGTGGAGTGGGAGGATGATGTTTCATATATTCGAGCGTGTTCGGTAGTATCCCGGGGATCGACGATTCATGTTAAGATTGAAGGTCGAAATCTCTTTCATTTAAGGTAGTTTCCTCGCGATTGCAAAATGTCAAGAAGTGTTCAAAATTTTGACTGTAAGTAATTGAATGCATAATACATATGATATTAAAATTTGGAGACGATTGACCACAGCAAACTCAAGAACAAACAAAAAACATTAAAAAAGAAAAAAAAAAAAAAAAATTTGGAGTTAGTGGTACTTGGCAGGCCTTTCGCAGCCAAGTACGAGAGAACTTGTACTAGTAATTGAACCATGCTCATAATCCTCTAGTAATTTAGTCCAGTAAAAATAGGTCTGAAATGCATGTTTCATGCCAAAGAGCTAATTTTTTGAGGGAAGTTGCATTTGAACCCCCCAAAAGTTCGTGCGAAGCGGTAAAGTTCTCAGCCCCCGGGAAGGGGTTGAAAAACATTGAAAACTACCCCGAAAATGCTCTTTCGGCAAATAACTAAAAAACGGGAGGAGATATGGAAAAAAGTTTCGAGAGAAAGTTGTAGATAACAAAATTTTTCACAAAAAAGGTCTGAAGGGTTTTACCTCTACTCCCCATAGTTTAGCCGCAGGGGTAGACGCAAAGCGTAGAAAGCGACAGATGTATACGTTTGCCTCGCTCCCACTCACTGCAGCCTTCGGCATGCTCGCTTCGGCATGTGTCACTCCGTCAACCAAACGAATGCGAGTGAGAACGATGTTTTGTTTTCTCAATGATTGCTGAAAATCTCGATCGAAGAATGAAATATACTATACAATTTCTCTCCGTGAATCGGCGAAGAATCAAAATTGTATGTATATTTCATTCTTCGATCGAGATTTTCAGCAGTCATTGAGAAAACAAAACATCGTTTTCACTCGCATTCGTTTGATTGACGAAGTGACACATGCCGAAGCGAGCATGCCGAAGGCTGCAGTGAGTGGGAGCGAGGCAAACGTATACATCTGTCGCTTTCTACGCTTTGCGTCTACCCCTGCGGCTAAACTATGGGGAGTAGAGGTAAAACCCTTCAGACCTTTTTTGTGAAAAATTTTGTTATCTACAACTTTCTCTCGAAACTTTTTTCCATATCTCCCCCCGTTTTTTAGTTATTTGCCAAAAGAGCATTTTCGGGGTAGTTTTCAATGTTTTTCAACCCCTTCCCGGGGGCTGAGAACTTTACCGCTCCGCACGAACTTTTGGGGGGTTCAAATGCAACTTCCCTCAAAAAATTAGCTCTTTGGCACGAAACATGCATTTCAGACCTATTTTTACTGGACTAAATTGAAATATTGGCCCGCCAATAAGTACCACGTACTTCAATTTTGTTTTTCTTTTCTTTTTTTTCTGTCTTAATGTTTTCTGTTCGTTCTATTTTTGTGTTGTTTTATTTCATTCAAATGTTTCTACGTGGCAAGACAAGAAGGCCATGGACGCTATACGTACTTGGCGGTAGTGTTCGATTTCAATACTTTTTTTTTAAGAAAGTCGATTTTTTTAGGTGATTACCACATCAATATACTTGGCGCAAGGTGTTTGCATAAGATACATGATTACCAGAACAAACCACAGCGTTACCCCAATTCCTCAATAAATGAATATGCATGATTAATTTTCGTGAACTTGGTAAGCTGGTTGAGAATGAATGGAACAGTTCAAGTTAAGGTTGTTAGCTTGTTATAGTCACAGCCAAAAGTTTATTTCAGTTGACGATACCCAGGTAGAAATCGTGTCTTGGCAGAAGCTAGCTGCTAGCTAGTTGTACTAGTTATTTATCTTGGCGCAAGATAATTGAATCATGTTGGTGCAAGCTCGGTATGTAACGCTCATTCTAGCTAGCAGCAAGCTTAATGACTTATCTTGGGCCAACCTTCACAACGTAGCTAATGCCAATATAACCGAATCAGTTTGGCGCTCGCTTAGGGGTTTCGTCTGAATATACATGAAATACAAATCAATATATGATTAATCATTATTGGTACACTGCAGAAAAACAAAACAATCGTGAGAAAAAAAAAAAAAACCCACGAACTTACGTACGCGTGATTATTCGATATCCGATTTGTTCGACCTAACCGGGACTTGAACCCAATTCCGCTCGCATCGCTAAATTACTAATCGCACGCTCTACCTACTACGCCAAACTATCCTATTAC
The DNA here is from genome assembly GCA_943736025.1 of Tenthredo mesomela. NCBI lineage: Eukaryota > Metazoa > Arthropoda > Insecta > Hymenoptera > Tenthredinidae > Tenthredo > Tenthredo mesomela. The sequence goes on from OX031021.1 coordinate 7,858,608, forward strand.
TACTGCATCTCACATTTTCCTATTTGATGGAACTTATGATCACGGTGTTGAATTAAGGACTAATAGACATTTCAATCTCACCGATCAGTATCATGGTTGATCAGTGTCAAACCGAGATCACGCCTGGAAAATGTTGAAAAAAATATGAGCGTAACGCGTACAGAATTATGCGATATCGCAAATTAGGTTATTTTATATGAAACATGCAATAATAATGAAACTTCGTGACATAAATTTTATTCATATCATGTGCTTTATAAGTATAACAGAACAAAGTTATCTTATAGTCGATGTAACGACATTTTTTTCTCATAATTAATTTCCAAAATACAACTAGCATATTAGCAGCGCGGGCCTAACCTCACTTTCTGCACCACAACGTGTCTCACGCATAGAGAGGCTGCGACTAGTTACAAGTAACCTCAAAAATCACAGTGTAGAGTATAACGAATCTTGAGAATACGTATGAAGTTTAGCTAGCAGCAGTCTATGCTGAACCTCAGAGCAGCGACTCTTGCACGTGGATGGATCGCGGCTAGATAAAATACAAAGAAAGTAGCGAATCTCGGAAATACCTATCAAGTTTAGCTAGCAGCAATACATGCTGAACTCAGAGCAGCGACTCTCGCACGTGGATGGGTCGCTGCTAGATACAATACAAAGAGAGTGACGAATCTCGACAATGCATTTCAAGTATAGCTAACTGCGATCTAATTTTATTTAGCCATAATATATCCTATAGCTCGAAACTACGAATATAGCTAGCGCCAGTCTATAGCCAATATCGCGGTAACGTGTCTCGCAAGCCAACATAAAATGTGGCTAGCGGCTAGGCTGAAACTTTCATAGCCAAGACAATTTTCTACCTGGGTAGTTCTAGAATGACCGCAGTAATAAATAAGTCACAAAATCAAATATACACACTATCAATTACATGCTATGATATGCAAACCGTATCAAAATGTTTTGATGGTTAAACAAAGTCGTTCTAATATTTTTTAAGATTTTTTTAAAACGGCCAAGTTGACAAACTTTTGTCAAGGTACAGTTCACATTTTTTTTAGGCATAGGCACACGCGCATTGAGTCGAAGTTATAATAGATCGTGGCAACATTGCGTGTATATAACGGAAGAATCCGCTCGAGCCGTCCGTTTGAGCTACGTGAGCGCTGTTGTCACGTCTATCACATCAGCATTTGATTTACACGCAAATATCTAAAAGAGACTTGAGTTTAACTAACAATATCTTTCTTATTACACGGGAAATACTTTTGTTTCTAGTCTCAAAATGTTCGTTAAATTTCAATTCATAACATACTAGTTTTTTTATTAAAATCTGTCGCCTAGTTGAATCATAAAACACGTTAGAGTGATAAAAGTTGGTATTTTCCCTACGTACGTATGCAAACAATGTAAACTTCAATAATTTGTTTCATCACTAATATACGGCAAAAATCAATGAACTTCGTACCATGTTGTAGAACGTGTTTCAAGCTATTCACCAGTAAAATTTCACACAGATCTGTCGGTAACCGCTTTTACAAGCTAACAACCTTAATCATATCGCTGGTAGTAAGCGGATTTTTATTTTATGTTAGTCACAATAGCTGCGCTGTACAACTTAATCGAAATCACTTTATGACTTTTGAACTCCTGTGTGAGGTCGCTAATCGAGGCCGTAGCTATGCATGATATTCGTAACAATTTGTTAGTGTATTTATGAGATCGGGTGAGTTGACCTTATTATCAAAATATAATCGCCGCACGAGATTAATGCTCTTATATTTTACAGCCACTACGCTAACTGATCGTTGGTTTTGTTTTTATTATTGCTGCATTCGAATTTTAGTCTAAAAATTAAAGAATCTCCAATATTTTAGCATCATCCTGCACGGACATAAACGTGGAAGTACTTTTTTTCTCACAAGGAAATGCTAAGGTGCTTGAGGTGTTAGAGGCTCGTCAAGTCTCTCAATTGATGAGAAATATGTTCAGTAGGACGCGAAACTTGAGTTAATTGGAGCCTGTAGGTCAACTCAAAGTACAGCTTCCAAGGCAGTGAAATTTGGCATACGTGTTCCCTGTAGTCATATAAGTAATTAACAAAAAATGGCTCAATTTTTCGTAAAATTCCTATTACTATGGGGAAGACGTATGTCAAATTTCAGATTTTTCAAAGTACTATTATGGCGGTAGAAAAAAAAAACAATGCAGTGAGCCCGAACTTCCATTCAAATTCCTTGGAGGTGGAGCCTTGGAGGCTGCACTTTGTGTTGATCTACAGACTGCAAGTTTCGCGTACTTTTTGTTAAATATATTTGCAATCACTTTCCGCCTTTTCCGCAGGATTTTCAAAAACACCCTAAATAAGGATGATCCTAATGTTCAGGAGGTGGTGATCATACACATTTTAGGGTACCGTAGCGGCTCAGGTAAATGATTCACAGATATCCTGTTCTATGCCTTTATTTTAAGTACATAACTATCATCTGAAAATCTCGATGGCAAAAGCCCTTGCATCTAAGATCAGGTTAAGTAGTTGCATGCTTCAGTACAGTTGGATATGGCAGCCAAGTCACAACCTAATCGGGCCAAACTCAGTTGGGTGACACAACCAATTCCAACTAATCCTTTAAAAATGACTGTCTCATCCAACAAATGGGATGGCTTCCCAGAATCCATTAATATTGGATACAGCAACCATTTCAAAGGTCTTATGTCCAACTTTTAATTTGAGTGCAATCGCTCTCAGTTACTTTTTGTTTTCGTTCAATCAAAAAATTTGTAAGTTCAGTCAAATAAATTCTCAGATAACCAAGTGTGAGTGTGCGAGCAGTTTGTTCCACTTGCTGCAAACCTTTTTGCCAAATACTAGCTAAGAATACTTTTCATGCATTAGAATTTCCAGAAAACACACATGGGATGATATTTTGATATGAGAAGAATAAAAATGTATAATTTAAAATAAATGGTCCCAGGTAGAAATCGTGTCCTGGCAGAAGCTAGCTGCTAGCCAGTTGTACTAGTTATTTATCTTGGCGCAATATAATTGAATCATGTTGGTGCAAGCTCGGTATGTAACGCTCATTCGAGCTAGCAGCAAGCTTAATGACTTATCTTGGGCCAACCTTCACAACGTAGCTAATGCCAATATAACCGAATCAGTTTGGCGCTCGCTTAGGGGTTTCGTCTGAATATACGTGAAATAAAAATCAATATATGATTAATTATTATTGGTACACTGCAGAAAAACAAAACAATCGTAAAAAAAAAAAAAAACCAATGAACTTACGTACGTATGATTATTCGATATCCGATTTGTTCGACCTAACCGGGATTTGAACCCAATCCCGCTCGCATCGCTACATTACTAATCGCACGCTCTACCTACTGCGCCAAACTATCCTATTACTACTGCATTTCACATTTTCCTATTTGATGGAACTTATGATCACGGTGTTGAATTAAGGACTAATAGACATTTCAATCTCACCGATCAGTATCATGGTTGATCAGTGTCAAACCGAGATCACGCCTGGAAAATGTTGAAAAAAATATGAGCGTAACGCGTACAGAATTATGCGATATCGCAAATTAGGTTATTTTATATGAAACATGCAATAATAATGAAACTTCGTGACATAAATTTTATTCATATCATGTGCTTTATAGGTATAACAGAACAAAGTTATCTTATAGTCGATGTAACGACATTTTTTTCTCATAATTAATTTTCAAAATACAACTAGCATATTAGCAGCGCGGGCCTAACCTCACTTTCTGCACAACAGCGTGTCTCACGCAAAGAGAGGCTGCGGCTAGCTACAAGTAACCTCAAAAATCAGTGTCAAGTCTAACGAATCTTCTTTCACTCATATTATGTGTTTTATAAATAACAGAACAAAGTTATCTCATAGTCGCCGTTCCGACATTTATTTCTCATAATTTATTTCAAAAATACAGCTGACACATTAGCAGCGCGGGCCTAACTTCACTTTCTGCACAACAACGTCTCTCACGCATAGAGAGGCTGCGACTAGTTACAAGTAACCTCAAAAATCACAGTGTATAGTATAACGAATCTTGAGAATACGTATGAAGTTTAGCTAGCAGCAGTCTATGCTGAACTCAGAGCAGCGACTCTCGCACGTGGATGGGTCGCGGCTAGATACAATACAAAGAGAGTAACGAATCTCTACAATGCATTTCAAGTATAGCTAACTGCGATCTAATTTTATTTAGCCATAATATATCTTATAGCTCGAAACTACGAATATAGCTAGCGCCAGTCTATAGCCAATATCGCGGTAACGTGTCTTGCAAGCCAACATAAAATGTGGCTAGCGGCTAGGCTGAAACTTTCGTATCCAAGACAATTTTCTACCTGGGGTGAAACATTTTTTTTCCTTGTTTGCATTCTAAATATCGACGAAATGAAGACGAGACAACGAGACCGAGACGAGATAAATTTTCTCAAAATTATGACGAGAGGAGATGATATAATGTATTTCGAGACCGAGCCGACATCGAGATGATACTGAAAATTCAGCTGTTTCACGAGACCGAGACTATACGCTTCAAAATCTCGTCTCGTCTCGTCTCGTGCTCAGCCCTACGCACAATATAGGCACAATTAGTCTCCACCATGTACCTAACAACGACCCAGACAGCATCAAAGTTCAAAAGACATCCATAGCACATCCATGGGACGTCTGTATGTTCATAGGACATCCATAGGACATATTTTGAAGTTTGATGCTGTCTGGGGACGTCGTGGTTGAGTGGAAAGCGTTGCGTTTGTGTTCAGGTAAATGGAAGTCTACCTCATCCTTTTATATGTCAGGTCCATTCGTAATGAAAAGATATATAACGAGGCCAAATCCATTTATAAAAAAAGTTTCAGCCGGCATACTATTACTTGAATTTTTTTTACTACTTTCGCAGCCTCTCACACGCACACCTACCGCGGGTGGGTCAGCAGACGCTTGGTTCACTTATTAGTCATACCAAATCTATCGAAAAAAATAACAGTAATCGATCGGCGTAAAAACACTACCTAAAATGTTACTATTGGAGGTAGGAGAGGGGATGGAGGGAGGGGGGGCCAGCCGCCCACCCACTTCCCCCCCTTCCTCCAGGGGGTTACTTGGACTAATTCCACTGCTTGAAAGATTATTCATCTCCGACGTTTCGGGCGCTAAATATCTGCTCCCGTCCTCAGGAAAGGTTGTCTGGCGACTTCCCATCAAAGAGTGATCAAATTCCGCGCTCCCACCGGTATATATAGGTTGGTTGTAGGTGGCGCCAGCTACGCCTGGTGGCGCCGCCTTGGCCTGCTCATGGCTTCCCTCACCTCATCCCTGTACAAAGGTAACCATAATTTGTTAAGTACTATGCTGGGTTGACTTACAGCATTTGGTGTCACTGCTATGCAGGCTGATTCCTTCAGCTTTCGTTTGATAGGATTGGATTCCTTCAACAATATCCGAGCATCATCCCACTGGAAGTGGTGTTCATTTTCCCAGGCGTGATCGGCCAATCTCGATTTCGATCGTTCGCACATTTTAACGTTTTTCCGGTGTTCCTGGATGCGAACGTTCAAGGGCCTTGCTGTTTCGCCGATGTACACGTCCCCACATTGGCATGGGATTCCGTATACACACTCCTTGCTTTCTTGCGCAGCATGTCGGGGCTTGGTTTCTGTCAACAAGCCACGCAAAGTGGACGTTGATTTGAACCGTACCTCAATGTCATATGCTCTGCATATGCGGCGGATCTTCTCTGCAGTCCCCGCTATATCGGGAATCGTCATGGCGAAACTCGGAGTGCCAACGTCCACAGGGTGTTCTGACCTCATTCTTTGTGTAGTGGTAGTCCGGTGTTGCGCTTTTTGCTGCGCTTTTTGAATGACCCTCTCAGGATAGCCGTTATTACGTAGAGTTTTTCGCACTATTTCTAGTTCCTTCCTTAGGCCTTCCGGCGTCGTACTGATCTGGAACGCACGATCCATGAGACAGTGCGCCACACCTTTCTTCTGGGGACGTGTACATCGGCGAAACAGCAAGGCCCTTGAACGTTCGCATCCAGGAACACCGGAAAAACGTTAAAATGTGCGAACGATCGAAATCGAGATTGGCCGATCACGCCTGGGAAAATGAACACCACTTCCAGTGGGATGATGCTCGGATATTGTTGAAGGAATCCAATCCTATCAAACGAAAGCTGAAGGAATCAGCCTGCATAGCAGTGACACCAAATGCTGTAAGTCAACCCAGCATAGTACTTAACAAATTATGGTTACCTTTGTACAGGGATGAGGTGAGGGAAGCCATGAGCAGGCCAAGGCGGCGCCACCAGGCGTAGCTGGCGCCACCTACAACCAACCTATATATACCGGTGGGAGCGCGGAATTTGATCACTCTTTGATGGGAAGTCGCCAGACAACCTTTCCTGAGGACGGGAGCAGATATTTAGCGCCCGAAACGTCGGAGATGAATAATCATTCAAGCAGTGGAATTAGTCCAAGTAACCCCCTGGAGGAAGGGGGGGAAGTGGGTGGGCGGCTGGCCCCCCCTCCCTCCATCCCCTCTCCTACCTCCAATAGTAACAGTTCATCACCATTGCTATTATCTTTCAGTCAACACTACCTAAAATGCAACGCTACCTCCCGGACTAAGAGGTCAGGGTATTGGAAGTTTGAGTCTTAGAGGTAGCCTTTGAGAATCATGGAGGTAACCTTTCACTTATATATAGAGGTTGCGTTTCTTCAAACTCGAGTTACAGGGGTCAAATAATGGCCTCTTTTTTTGTCCCTTTCTTGGTCCCCAGTCTTTGCAAGAAAACGGATTGAAGCTCGGGCATATAGAGGTTTTCGAGTTACCCCCACGGAAAAATATATATGAGCGGATCCACGTCACTTCACTCAAAAAAAAACCGTCAAGTCACGGATCTTTGCGCCATTCGACATATCTTTAGTACTATGGGAAAAAAAAATACGACTTCAGGGATTTTAAAAAATTTTCAAAAATGGCGGAGTTAGAGCTATTTGAATGTTGGTAAGTCGCTGTTGCACCGCTATGTTTGAAAATTCATATCTCCGAAAGTATTCACCGGAGCGGACTGATCCTGGAATCATTTTGTTTGTAAAAGAATGCGCTTTCATAAAAAAATGTTGTTTTTAGAAAAAAAAAATTCTTTCCATTTTTTTTCGTCGTTTTTATTTTTAATTTCGCTGCCATTTCCGCGGGACCTACAGGAATCCATGGAGATAATTTTTTTCGGATAGCCGAATCTTTCCCCTTCAACCCTAAAAAAAAAATTCATGGAGAACCTATTTGGGCCGGAGAAAAAAAATAAAACGTCTTGTCGCGCGTCGCCGCGCGCGTCAATCTATGTCCGCGCGGCGAGCTCCTTGTGTTGCGTAGTGGAGTTAAATTACATTTGATGCTTCTCTACTTACCCGGGCTATTCATTCTCCGAAAATAGTTGTTTAACCACCTTAGTCTTCGCTTATCCGTCTACTGGTCATGTTTTCTCGGAGTTACATATACCTATACCTGTTCTGGAAATTCGAAGTCACCAACTGCACAAACTCTGAACGTTTTGTGTTAAATATCTAAAAGTAACTAATCCCTTCAATTGTATCGGAATATAATCCCTCAATCTACGGGGTTGTTTTGATAATTTCATCAGCGATGTTACTTATAAACAGTGGATATCAGTGGATCGAACGGCTTTGGAGACACTTACCAAAAAGTCCGAGGATTTTGTGGATAACTTCTGTGATCAATTGTCAAAATTGGTTGCACATGATTTCATTGCGAAGCAGCAAAGTAGTTATTGGCAGAAGATGAAAGAGAGCTTGAAAGTTGGCGAATTTTTAGTGGTATGCGATTTCGCTGAGAATTATGCAATTGTTGTACAAGATTCCACGCATTAAGGGTTTCACTGGAGCAATAATCAGGCGACTATTCATCCAACCGTGGTTTACTATAAAAGTTACGGTGACGACCAGTTGATACATTTTAGTTTTGTGATAATTTCAGAGCATCTAAAACATAATACAGTTGCGGTTCATTTATTTCAAAAAAAATTAGTCAACTTCATGAAAGAGAAGTTCCAAGATTCAATTCCCATAGAAAAAATAATTTATTTCTCTGATGGAGCAGCTTCCCAATATAAGAACAAAAAGAATTTTATAAATTTAACACATCACTTTGAAGACTTTCAATGCCACGCCGAATGGCATTTCTTTGCTACATCACGTGGAAAAGGGCCGTGTGATGGAGTAGGTGGAACTGTTAAGAGATTACCTTCACGTGCGAGTTTACAACTGATTGGCAACTCTGATCCTATTCAAACACCGCTGGATCTATATAATTGGGCATGTTCTTATTTTCGAAGCATATCTTTTGCGTACTGTACGGCTGCAGAACATCAAGCGGAAGAATCTATTCTACAAAATCAATTTGATAAAGCCTTGACAGTTCGTGGCACTCTGAAATTACATGCGGTCATTCCAATATCTCATAAACTCGTCAAAACAAAATTATTTTCCGCATCAGAAAATTTTGAATCCATGAAAATTATGAATTAATTTCAAACAGAGGTGTCCTACACTAAGTGCCATCGAGCAAATCATCGCTAGAAACATCGGCCCTTTTCAGAGCCACTAAAATATTGCAAAAGATCGGCGCGGGGCGACGCGCGACAAGACGTTTTATTTTTTTTCTCCGGCCCAAATAGGTTCTCCATGAATTTTTTTTTTTAGGGTTGAAGGGGAAAGATTCGGCTATCCGAAAAAAATTATCTCCATGGATTCCTGTAGGTCCCGCGGAAATGGCAGCGAAATTAAAAATAAAAACGACGAAAAAAAATGGAAAGAATTTTTTTTTTGAAAACAACATTTTTTTTTATGAAAGCGCATTCTTTTACGAACAAAATGATTCTAGGATCAGTCCGCTCCGATAAATACTTTCGGAGATATGAATTTTCAAACATAGCGGTGCAACAGCGACTTATCAACATTCAAATAGCTCTAACTCCGCCATATTTGAAAATTTTTCAAAATCCCTGAAGTCGTATTTTTTTTTCCCATAGTACTAAAGATATGTCGAATGGCGCAAAGATCCGTGACTTGACGGTTTTTTTTTGAGTGAAGTGACGTGGATCCGCTCATATGTGGAAAATAGATGTCGAAATACATGAATCATATATGTCCTATATAATTAATATATGACACATATAGGAAATATATGACACATATATGAAATTGGCCCATTTTTGTATATGTATCATATATAAAAATTATATATGAATCATCTATGAGAATTACACGGAAAGAAATCGTATGAAGCTCTCAACTATATGATTCTGATTGGCAATTTAGTGGTAATGCAAGCCGATTTTATTTATGGCATAACAAAGTCATTTGCTGCGTGAACAAAATGACATTATAACCTTGACTATACAAATATTGCTAAGCCAATATCGTTACTCTAATCATACGATATGAGGTATAAGCTAACGTATGCGTCGTTACATTAGCGTAAGTAGCTCTGATTTGATCAAGTTTTGTTTCGCTAATTTTGAAATCTGAACGTTACTAAAGCCATCAACATTTTCTCTTAATACGAATATAGAATATAACAGCGTTAGCCATACGTTTGGTTGTCGAAGCTATATCAGTTACAATCTTACGGTATGCTCAATCTGGCTATACGATATGACTAGTATAGTCCGCGGGAAAATCTCTGCGAACAAATGAGTTGTGGCGCTGCAGGCGTTTAGCGACTCGCGCTCCGTGGCAGGCTGCCGGCCGGACTTACGCGTGACGCCACAGCGCGGCGCCAAGTCAATCTCGGCTCTCGCGATAACATTGCTACCAGCGCTGAATATAGACCCCGGCATCCGGCCACTAGACACCGCACTTCGTCCATCGATCTCGATCGGTCGAACTCCATCTTCGCCACCACCCGACAAGACACAATACAAATGTACGGTTCTACCTGAATAAGCAGCTCTGTTTAACGACCAGCCGTTGATCTTTCTACTGGCAGTACCTATACCCCAGGGTACATGCCACCCCTACTCCCGACTCCCCTCCCCGCAGAGCAGCAGACGCCAGAACGAGACATAAAACAAAAAAAAAAAAACATGAAAGAAAAAAAAATAAAAATATCACTATTGTTGAGATCCATCGAGAATGGTGGCAAACGGCAGCTCATACAGTATGGTTGTATCAACCATACTGCATTTTCTTCGTACACATCAGGATCAATCAGACTTGACTAAACATGTGACTTGAACGTACTAAGGAAAATGCTTACGATAGGCATTCTCAACCAACCAGATTCGTATAGTTGGAGTAATAATACGGTATGCTAGTTGCTATTTCAACCATGAAATATAGTTACATCCAGCATAATTATGCCTGCATCCCCTGAACATTTTTTTCCGTGTATATATGAATCGTATATGAGTATTATATGGTGACCATATACGGTTACTATAATATATATGATTTATATATGATTCATATATATTACATATATTTTTCCATATACTTTTCACATATATAAAGACATATAGAACTTTTTTTATCGGACTCATATATGGGGAAATATAGTAAATATATTAAATATATGTCTGATATATTTTTGACGTATATTTTTTTCCGTGAGGGTACAGGGGTTCGACTCAGCGATGTTCGACTGTATCTACGCAATAGGTATACGTAAAAAAAAAAGGCTTGACGTTAATACACCTTTTTTCAAGCGTATTATGACTCTCTTGGATAGAAGTGACCTTCAGATAAAATCGAGATATGAACGCGGACCAAAGTAAAAGTGATCCACCTAGAGAATTGACTATTCATATTCGAACCAGTCTATCATTCTAAAAACGTTACAAACAATATTTCTCAGCAAACCTGATGTTGGTCATCATGTAGGCAAGTTATAATTATTGAGTCAATTGTTTCATGAAGTACTGGCCATAAGTCACGATGCCACTGTAGTTGTCTCGCCGATGAGAAATGCTTTTCGTTTGTCCGATACGTTATGCACGTATTTGCAGCTGATTGTAAATTGCATCAACCACGGAGTTGATATTTTTATGGCGGTTAATAAATTCGCAGCTAGCTGAAGGTGAGAAGTAAGGCATTACAATAACTTGACGTTAGCTCGTTAGACTCAGGTGATTGTGAGAGGAGGAGCAGGAGGAGATTGGCGGGAGACTGTCAGGTTTATAGCTGCGCCACTCTGATCCTAAAACTACAGTGGAGCTGAAACTGGTTCCGAGTGCTTATAAACTAACCGGGGAAAAAAAATTCCTGTAGCTACAAAACCAGTGTGACCGTTGCGAAATCGCGACTGTAGTGCGACGTTTAATGATGATGAAGTCGACCTTGTTATCAGTACTTTTTTGCAGTGTTGTGTACGGCCAAAAGACATCATTTATAAAATTGCCGGCACTCGACACGAAATACCATATCGAAATAGGTGAGAGGTATATTTCCGAAATAGAATGCATAAAAAAATTGGACGGCATTGTAGAGGCTCATTGGAGTGAAGAACTGAATAAAATATCAATAACAGATCTCGGCGATCTTCCTAAGGTTCCATGGAAAGATAAGGATTCAGTGTATACGAAGTACAACTCGTTCGTAGATGAATGGCTCATGGAGGAAGGCTCGCCAACAAAACGAATAAATGAATGTGTTCGTAATCTTTTATTGGATGTCTCCAATCCTGTGATTGAAAGTGATCTACGTTGTATTACCAAGTTATTGTCCACTAACGTTGACGAGGAAATTCATCATCAGCAGGATTTTGAAAACTTAACGAACATCTCTTCTGCCGAACAGCTTCCGTTTCGTAAGTTCATCAGTTTCCCCGAGGTCGTAGAACTTATTTTTCAAAATAGAGATCCCAAGACTTGGACTAGCTTAGAGACACTTTTATATGCACACACGAAGAGTTACGTGCTTACGGACACCGACAATGTTCGTCGCAATTATATTGCAAGTCAGAATTGCGATTGGAGAAATGCTAAAGCCTTACGAGATGCGCCGAGCGAAGCGGCAAAGCTTAAAGAGTTCACATCGCAAGTCCGCCACTCTGTGAACAAACGGCTAGCTGGCCGGTTGGTGAAAAATTGGAACTTGAACACGATTTTACCAAAAGATAGGTATGAACTCTGGTTGGAGTCACATCGAGAGATGATATCAAAACTTGAAAAGGAAGTTTCAACCTTACAAAAACAAAATAAAGATGCTCAATGGTTATGCGAGCATGCTTCAGAACTTGCTACAAACTTTACTGACGTGCAATCTAGTATCTTGCTGACGGACGACACATCGGACGTACATTTGGATGCGTCGGATATCGCATCAATGGCTAGGGAAATTGAGATAGCATTGGCAAAGGTCAATGACACTCGCCACGCCGCGATGAGGAAGATTGCTGATAAACAGGATGAAGGAACGAGATGTTTGTCTTCACTTGTTAGTTTCGTACAACATCATAGAAGATACGAGATGGCTTCAGCGTTCATAGACGGGGAGTATGAATACCCAGAAATATATTGCGAGAACATCATCAAGAACCCTGGCCTGACTCGATTCACTTTTTGCAATTGCATTGGAAGTTTTTGCATTTCTCATTATCTCGCAGCCCTATTTGAGGAAGAATATGTCCTTGTTAAGCGTTCAAATGGGATCTACAAGATTGTGAGAAGTGGAATCAAAAGTAAGCGAAAAGTTAAGCATTGCCACACTTTAGCGAATGCGAGAAGGAATTACTAGTTCAGAATCTTTGCTTATTTGAATAGGAAAAACTTTTCACGATGGGCTATTGGACTTTCAGTGAACAAGTGATTTCGTGACTTCGGGTGATTTCTGGTGATTTCGGAAGATTTTGGCTGATTACAAATGGGTGATGTTATGATGTTGTGATGAAGTGATGTTAAATCATTTGTATCAGGGCTTTGAAATATAATTTTTGAATTATTACATCTAAGTTTTGATTCAATTATATAGGCTTAGAAATAGTTGTTGAAGATAAATGTTATCATTTTTATATTTATGATTCAAAGATTTCTATGAATTTAAAGTTTTATTAAAATAATTGATTTGATTAAAATTTTATTTTGATGCGGTAATTTTTAATCACCCTGTATATATGTGTAATGAGATCTTGCGTCCGCAAATCAATTTTTTGGGTGGGGTTGAAAAAACAGAATGACCAAAATTCATAACGACCGGAATTCCGAAATTTCAAAGTTCCGAAAACCAACAATCCGAATGAGCCTCATACAGAAGCTCTATAAATCCGAAATGAAAAAATGTAGAATAAGAAAATGTCGAAGGTGAACCGCTCAGATAAGTAAAAATGAGAAATGGCGAACTTTCGAACAACCAAAAACCCGAATGATAAAAATACCGAGTGTTTGAAAAAGCAAGTCACACATTTTCAGATGAGTCAGAATTCATAAAAATTAAAATACCGAAATGAAATTACAGAATGACCGAAGAAGCGATGCGTCAAAATACCGAATGATCAAATTCTCGAAGGTGCAAAATCCCGAAAATGGTATGAGAATGCGGCGTGCCACTTCTGGCCGGTAAGAGGGCACCACTAGGCCAGATACCGTACTCGGATCGCCCGTAGTCGCCAATAATACTATTGTTCGAGCGTTACAACATCGGTTAATTATGAACATCATGCGGAATGTTCTGAAAAATGCTAATACATGGCGATTCAGGATGGACCATATCAGTTGAGTGTATTCCTCCCGAAAATCTAAGACTAAAGTTTATTTAAGCTTATTTTCCTTTACCAAAACTTTCAGGGTCTAATAGTTTATGAGCTACAGAAGATTTATGAGGGACCAAGACAGGGCCAGTTCAAGAGTGTAAGTCGAGCAGTGCCCGCGTCGGATTGATTCATCCGTTCCCGTAGTCCAGGTCCTCGGCTTCGTAGTTCTCATTGTCCAGGTCGTTCGCTTCCTATTTCTCGTAGCTTGCTTCGTATTTCTCATAGTCCAGGTCCTCGGCTTCGTAGTTCTCGTAGTCCAGGTCGTTCGCTTCGTATTCCTCGTAGTCCAGGTCACTCGCTTCCTATTTCTCGTAGTCCAGGTCCTCGGCTTCGTAGTTCTCGTAGTCCAGGTCGTTCGCTTCGTATTCCTCATAGTCCAGGTCATTCGCTTCCTATTTCTTGTAGTCCAGGTTCTCGGCTTCGTAGTTCTCGTAGTCCAGGTCGTTCGCTTCCTATTTCTCGTAGCTTGCTTCGTATTTCTCATAGTCCAGGTCCTCGGCTTCGTAGTTCTCATTGTCCAGGTCGTTCGCTTCCTATTTCTCGTAGCTTGCTTCGTATTTCTCATAGTCCAGGTCCTCGGCTTCGTAGTTCTCGTAGTCCAGGTCGTTCGCTTCGTATTCCTCGTAGTCCAGGTCACTCGCTTCCTATTTCTCGTAGTCCAGGTCCTCGGCTTCGTAGTTCTCGTAGTCCAGGTCGTTCGCTTCGTATTCCTCATAGTCCAGGTCATTCGCTTCCTATTTCTTGTAGTCCAGGTTCTCGGCTTCGTAGTTCTCGTAGTCCAGGTCGTTCGCTTCGTATTCCTCGTAGTCCAGGTCATTCGCTTCCTATTTCTCGTAGTCCAGGTCCTCGGCTTCGTAGTTCTCGTAGTCCAGGTGGTTCGCTTCGTATTCATCGTAGTCCAGGTCATGCGCTTCCTATTTCTCGTAGTCCAGGTCCTCGGCTTCGTAGTTCTCGTAGTCCAGGTGGTTCGCTTCCTATTTCTCGTAGCCCAGATCGTTTGCTTCGTATTTCTCGTAGTCCAGGTCCTCGGCTACGAGAAACACTTAGCGAACGACCGGGACAGCGAGAACTTTGAGGCCGAGGACCTGGACTACGAGAAATACTTAGCGAACGACCTGGACTACGAGAACTACGAAGCCGAGGACCTGGACTACGAGAACGGATGCGTATGCCGTGCAAAGATATCTTCAGGAGATGACGCCATCATACTCATCCAGAAATAGGACTGAAGCCGTCGGACGATAAGAATCTTCTGTAAATCTTCTGTATCTCGTGAACTATTAGACCCTGGAAGTTTTGGTAAAGGAACTTTGGTCTTAGATTTTCGGGAGGAATACACTCGCCTGAAATGGTGCGTCCAACCTGAATCGCCCTGTATACAGAGTGTCTTTCAATAAGTCATACAAACCTTCATATATAGGGCGATTCCTCTTTGAAATATAATAGTATTTTTCGATACAAGGGGCCGTCCATAAATGACGTCACCATGAATTTCACCTTTTTGGACCCCCCCCCCCTTGTCACACTCAGTCACAAAGCTCGAACTCCCCCCCCTTAGAGGTGACGTCACAAAGCTTCCATCTACCCCCCCCCTTTAATGATAAAGAAAAAAACATTGAAACTTTTCACGATTTCAAAAAATCCTTTATTGATATTCCAAATAATCTTTCTGCACATATTGTGTGAAAATTCGAAATTTCGAAATGTGACATCACATTTGGATGCCCCCCCCCCCCCCCCATGTCACAACATGTCACATTTTCGGTTACCCCCCACCCCCCCTTGAGTGGTGACGTCATTTATGGACGGCCCCCAAGTGCACAAAGGCAGCAATGCCGCACAGCGAGTGTGAGGCGTAGAACGAGTCCGAAGACGAGACTTCGGGTTCTTGCTTTGCGCCTCAACACGAGTGGCATTGCCGCGTTCAGCACGTGTGTCGAACACTATTTTTTGCAACACCTACATCGAGAGTTCTGTTTTATGCCGTCTATGGGCACTGAAAAGTCTTTTTTGACACAGCGTGCGGGAAGAGCGCTTACTTCACGCAGTGTGATAATGGACGTTTTATCCACGCTTTGCGTGGATAAAATCCCCATTTTCAGACCTTATGAAGTAAAATTTTGTATTATACTCGACGGAAAAACTACCGAAGTGGTATCATAATGTACTATTTCCCATGCCTGTGGAGCGTGCGGGAAGTGATTAATCCCTGAAGTGAACCGTAATGAGCCACAAATTTTCCTTGTTTGCATTATCGCCAGTTAACATTCGGTCACAGCCAACTTGGCACCATACGCTCCAGGTTTTTCGTCTGTTATTATTGCAAACTGCATATTGCCCATCAGCTTTTTTATTTCTCAAGCGTACACGCGCTTGTAAATACTTGTAATACTTGTACTCGTGCTTTTTGCCACTCGTGCAGGGATCACTAACTTCCCGCCATCGTTACGTAATGTACTATTAAACACTGGTGCGCTTTTAAACACTAGTGCGAGAAAACTTTACTTTTGATGTAGGTATTGCAAAAAATGATTTTTCGCAAAAAAATTGAACAAAAATTAAATAAAGATGGGTATAAATTTTTAGTTTTTTTCAGTTGTTTTTTCAAGTTTTTTTTATTCGAAAAATCGTATTCTATTTCAAAGAGGAATCACCCTATGTAGGTAATAATATGCGTAGCTAGGAGTTTCAATAGCAAATACAATAGTAAACGAAGTTCTAAAAAATCAGCTCAACGTGAAATATTAGACCCACTGAAATGTATTATTTTTGATTAAATATTCTACTACTTCAAAGCGCTGCAGCTGGCTTGAATAATTATCGTACAGAAAATTCACCAAAAGCAATTCGAAACGCGTTTAATGTACTTTAAACCGGTATTATTTTAATTTAGTTACGATCAGTTTTCGAAGATTTTTTCAACTTCATGTGTCACCGGCCGTTTTTCAGTCAATGCTTGATAACTCAGAAACGGTAAAATTTGAGATCGAAGTAAGAAAGAAAAATAAAGAATTGTCTACCAGTGATTCATGGGTGAGAAAATTGTCAACATTTTCATATTCATCTCATCGATAAACGACTAGTAAACAAACCTTTTTTTCTTCTGATGCTTACTTCCAATTTTGCCATTCCTTGAGTTATCAAGCATTTACTGAAAAACGAACTTTGACACAAAAAGTTGAATAACTTTTCTAAAAATTATTGTAACAGAATTGGAAAAAATACAACCTCAAAGTTAATTAAAAGTACTTCGAATTGCTTTTTGTAAATTTTCTGTGTACGGTAATTATTCACATCCAGCTGTAGCGCTTCGCAGTAGTACGATATTTAATCGAAAATAATACAACTTCACTTGGTCTGCGTTAACTTGGAGAAAATCAGAGACAGGCAAACGTATTATGAGTTATCCTAAAGTTCACTCCTTTCCCTACAAAATGTTTTGTTGTCTGATTTTTTTGAAATCATATTATACACTGAGATACGGAATTTTTAAGAAATGTTGATTTTTAGAACAGTGTTTCCATTCCAAACATCTAGAAGCTATCGTACTGAATCGCCCACTAGGTCAGGCAGCAAGAGGAGAAGTAGTTGTTGGTATGTGTCTTTCATTTTTGCTGTACACGTAGTGAAAAATTATGTTCCGATGTTACAGAATAATTCATTTCAGAATTACGATTATCGAGTTTCGTTTCGTATTAATATCAAATATCAAATATCAAAACTTGTATCGCGTAGTCTGGAAGACTGTAAAGTTTTAAACATATTATGACTCATCCCTTAACTATACAAATGATTCGTATGAATGTCTATTAATATCAAGTTTTCCTAATTATGTACGAAAGCTGGTGGTTCACGCAAATCAAGACGTCGTAAGAGGCAACGCGAAAGACGACGCAATGCTATTGCGAACCCTGCAGGATCAAATGTTCCTGCCGCTGCGGGTCGTTCTCGTCGCAGGCGTCGCAGAAGGAACGCTGGAGGTGAAAACGTTATTTTCCATTAATTTCATAGACATGACTGTGGTTGACTGTGGTAGAAATTCCACATATTAATAAGTTTCTGAGTTTTCACTAATTATTGTACTACATGAATTCAAAAAATGCAATGCTATACTTCAACATAAGTGAAATGGCAACTACGCGCAAATTTTCTGTTTTTTATGAATTAAAATAGCACATAAACATAGCTTATGCGTCCATAATGTCTCGCGATAAATGAGTTGAAATTTGTTTTCCCACAATGAAATGCTTCAACTTAGCCTCGCCATTATTCAATTTGGAATCAAAACCGGGTTGACATTTTCAAGTTAAGTCAATAACCAAAAATAAGTTTGCATCCTTCACCTTGTAAATTTTGGTAGAATTTTAGTTGCTCATATTGATGAAAATGTAACAAAAAATAACAGCTCAATAATCATAAAGAAGGCATACAACCTGTAGAAAAGATATCATCTCAATGTTTGAGCTAAGGTAAATAATGTTACCAACGCTGTCGTTCATAATTGTGGATTTTCTGCCAGAGTATAGTTGAGGGGATGGATGCAATAAGGGGACATAACTTTTTCTGGCTCCATAGCGTTGGCCCCTGAGCAGTTAGAAATGAGATCACGAATTTTGAATTTTCAAACATGTATTCCCATAGAAAATGTAATTCCGCATCTTCTTTTCCTCTTCAAAAAAGTTTTAGCTTTCGTCGTTTCCGAAATATCTACAAAAAACGTGTTTTTTTGTGAGCTAAAAAATTCCCGCTTTATCAGTTCAACTCGCGCTAGATTACCCAATTTTTGAAATTTTTCAATGAAATTTGCAGGAATCATATATTATAGTGTTTCAATATTAACTGAAATAAAAAAAAGTTAATATTGTTGTTAGCAGGAAAGTTATTAATTATTTCAGGAGACATTGCGAAAAACAGTTACGGATATCTTCAAGCGCTTCGGAAGTCGAACGAATTTCGAGCGACCGAAAACTTCCAGTGAGAAAGTTGTTCATTAAGGTACAAATAAGTTTTCCGGAAAATCTCACTGTAATCGAATGAATGGTTTAGAAATGGTTAATGTTTTATTCTACTACCGCCCGGCTGCCGCGCGCGTAGGTTACTGCGAGTCGCTGCTCATATACTCCCGCTGTAACCTACGCGCGCGGCAGCCGGGCGGTGGTAGAATAAAACATTAACAATTTCTAAACCATTCATTCGATTACAGTGAGATTTTCCGGAAAACTTATTTGTACCTTAATGAACAACTTTCTCACTGGAAGTTTTCGGTCGCTCGAAATTCGTTCGACTCCCGAAGCGCTTGAAGATATCCGTAACTGTTTTTCGCAATGTCTCCTGAAATAATTAATAACTTTCCTGCTAACAACAATATTAACTTTTTTCTATTTCAGTTAATATTGAAACACTATAATATATGATTCCTGCAAATTTCATTGAAAAATTTCAAAAATTGGGTAATCTAACGCGAGTTGAACTGAAAAAAGCGGGAATTTTTTAGCTCACAAAAAAACACGTTTTTTGTAGATATTTCGGAAACGACGAAAGCTACAACTTTTTTGAAGAGGAAAAGAAGATGCGGAATTACATTTTCTATGGGAATACATGTTTGAAAATTCAAAATTCGTGATCTCATTTCTAACTGCCCAGGGGCCAACGCTGTGGGGCCAGAAAAAGTTATGTCCCCTTATTGCATCCATCCCCTCAGTTAGTCATTGGAAAAGTAGTACTATTATGATAACCTACTTTGGAAAGATAATAATGTTTTCACGATTACATGTCACTTGTTTTTCATAATTACGACGTTGTATAGGTACAGACCATTCACAACAAGCTTTTTGAACTCTGTTTCTGATTTTGATTCCCACACCAAAATTTAACAGTTGAATAGAGTTATGTAATTGAATACACTCGATTATTTGGGCGTCAAATTAGCCTTATAAGTGAAGAAACGTAGACTTCAAGGAATCAAAATTATAATAGACAAATCCCTAACGAAATTATATGATCTAGATGTTTTTAATTCGCACGCGCATTACGAGAAATATTCAGATTCTTATCGAACATATTTAAATCTACTTCAGAATCCGCGGAGAAACAGATTATTTATCGGAATAGCTCGGCGGACGCGAAAATTCTCACTCTATGCACACATTGTTGATACCTGGGAAATCCAGCCGTGTGGCCAGTGAGGAGTGACATAACCTTATCCTGATGACCTGTGCTGCCTGTGCAGGCGGTACGCGGAGCCATGCGGTGTGCTCTTTCGAACCTCGGAGCGGTATCGCATGGCTTCGCCAGCGTTTTCCAAGCGCTGAGGTGGACTGTAGGTCGGAACTTCGGCTGCCGGATAAGGATTTTTTTTTTCGTGACAAAAATCTCGCTGAATATAAACGCGCCTCGGCCATCCTTGCACACACGACGTACGCGATCACTTGTGAATCCAGCCGTGTAGCCAGTAAGAAGTGACAACCTTATGTTGATACCCTGTGCTGCCTTTGCAGGCGGTACGCGGAGCCATGTGGTGTGCTCTTTTGAACCTCAGAGCGGTATCGCCTGGTCTCGCCAGTGTTTTCCGAACGCTGAGGTGGACTCGAGGTCGGAAGTTTGGCTGCCGGATAAGGATTTTTTGAACTATTCGCAATCGTGAGCGCTCGTGACAAAAATCTCGGTGAATAAACGCGATTCGACCATCCTTGCATCGACGTACGCGATCACTTGTAAATCGAGCCGTGTGGCCAGTAAGGAGTGACATAACCTTATCCTGATGACCTGTGCTGCCTGTGCAGGCGGTACGCGGAGTTATGCGGTGTGCTCTTTCGAACCTCAGAGCGGTATCGCATGGCTTCGCCAGCGTTTTCCAAGCGCTGAGGTGGACTCGAGGTCGGAAGTTCGGCTGCCGGATGAGGATTTTTTGAACTATTCGCATTCGTGTGCGCCGTGACAAAAAATCCCGGTAATTAAACGCAACTCGGCCATCTTTTCGCGCACGACGTTCGCTCGGAAGTCCAGCCGTGTGGCAAAAGAAAAAACGTCGAAAATCTGAGGCTCGCGGAAAGAAAAAATTGCAATCGCCTGTGGCTTAATCGCTCGGATGAGACAATATGTACATGTGAAAGATAATTTACTGATCATTTCGCAGTTTTTGTAGAGAGAACTCGAGATAGCATGGTCTTCGACTAAGGGCGGTTGTCATGTACTAGTCCTGCTCTTTACCATTTTGCATTGCATAATTTTTAGCAACTATTGACTTGTCAATAGCGAATGTTTCGTGAATCAGAACGAGCTGCAAAAATGCTTCGGTATTATACTACTAATTATGCGAAAAATGTTTATCCTCGATAACGAATGCTTTGTCACAATAATTATTAACGCCTTGGCAGTTCGATAAGAATCTTTTGCGGTCATATTTGCGTCTTTTTGGAATAAGATGTGTTAATCGTTCACACACACATTATGTTATAATGGTGTAAAAAACATAATTTTGTCATTTTCTCACGGTTATTAATAATATTCTAAATAATATGTGAAAGGTGATTTCTCAAATTTTCGTTACTATCAAATAATCCTGATTGTCTAGATTGATTTCCAATGTTACAGTAATAACAATTTGAAAACCCGTTCGATGTCCATATTCAGCAATTGTATTCTTCAGTTCTTAATGTTTGTACCTATGACGACGTCATTTCTCGTTAAATGTATAAATCTTTCGAGTGACCTGTACTTAATTTTTTTTTTAAAACTGTTACAGGACTTACTGGAAAGTGTCTGGCATGTCGGGACAGTCCAATCACGCATGCCTTTCTGCCATGCGGTCATCTAAACTGTTGCGGCGCATGCAGTACAAGGGTTTATCTTGACCCCGAACTCAGGACATGTCCGACATGCCGAGTTGATCTCGACAGATCGCCGGTCCGCGTCTACGTCTAGAATAATTAGTTTAGTCCGCGTCTATGTCTAGAATGATTAGTTTAGTCCGGATTTAGTTGTACATAGTTAAGCTGTTTAGTTTATAGTCTTGTAGTATAGCTGTATATATTGTAAAAATGTTTAGTTTGTAATTTAGTTGTAACATAGTTAAGCTGTTTATCCTAGTCTTTTAGTATAGTTGTATATAGTCAGGATGTTTAGTTTTAGTTTTTTTTTTTTTTTTTTTTTAATTTTATTTAATCCAAGCTGTTTATCCCAGTCTTTTAGTATAGTTGTATATAGTCAGGATGTTTAGTTAATTTAGTTGTAACATAGTTAAGTTGTTTAACCTAGTCTTTTAGTATAGCTGTATATAGTCAGGATGTTCAGTTTGTAATTTAGTTGTAACATAGTTAAGTTGTTTAGCCTAGTCTTTTGGTATAGCTGTATAGTGTATATACTTGGCGCGAGACTCTACCGAATCTCTTGATATTCATACTTTTGAAGTATAGCTGTACATAGTTTAGCTGTTGAGTCTATAGACTCAACAGCTAAACTATGTACAGCTATACTTCAAAAGTATGAATATCAAGAGACTCGGTAGAGTCTCGCGCCAAGTATATACACTATACAGCTTTACTACAAGACTATAGTCTTGTAGTAAAGCTGTATAGTGTATATACTTGGCGCGAGACTCTACCGAGTCTCTTGATAGTCGAGATGTTTAGTACAGTTTTGAAGTACAGCTGTACATAGTTTAGCTGTTTAGCAATCGAGGGTAGGAGATACTGAAATCTGCAAAGTCTTTGAAAATTCTTGATTAGAAATGAGGTTTTACACACACGTTTCGTATCCCAGAAAATGGACTTTATTAATATTCGAAATCATTTGGGGTACATAGTTATTACTACTTATTACTCATAACGCTTCTGCAGATAGCCTTAGTTTAAACTACGTCAGTTCTTTCTTTTAAATAGCTGCACTGCTTTCATTTGCACACCCGGTCTTAGGCGATTTACAAGAAAGTATCTAAAAATTTACCGATCTCCAAACCCAGTTAGAATATTAATATTGAGTTCGACGCGGATGTGCGAATGGGGATACGCTTTGGAATAATCTTAATCCTGTACAGGCTGGTCTTACCTAATGAACCTCAATAGCGTAGTATATGTGATTCATAAGATTGATGTCCGAGTTTCCCCGTTTTTCTTTTTTTTTTTCGATTTCCCTGCATTCCTCGTGAAATTTTACTTCGGAAACGACCTTCAGAACATAGAAAAAATCCCATCGTAAGGGTGCTAATCGAAAATTCTAATATTTTCGTGTAAAATTCTGCAAAAAAATCAGGCTTAGGGGTTAACATCATAGACAGATTGACCAAAAAAATGTCCTTGATTTTTCTATATAGGTATAGTGAAATTTTTTGAAGCAAAATTGACCCAATAATCGAATGTCGCGAAAAAAAATCGTAAGATCCCATGTCATATAGATGAGAAACTTCAAACCTATTTAGGCACCTGTTAGAATTTTTATTTAAATCTAACGTTTTGGAAATTTTATTTTTTTATTTTTTGTCTGAAGGTTGCCATAATAATATGCTTCACTCCTCAAGTTGGTATTTAAGGACCACCCTAATATGTATATGAATCTAGCTATGTAACTGCCGATTAGGATTTCGCAAATTGTTATCAGAATATAAGCATAGACGTAGATAATTGACATATAGGTAGATTAATTTATAAATTAATAAATTCATTGTTAATTAATTAATTAATTTGTTATTAAATTTATTTGAAAAAAAAATTTGTTTTCTTCATTTTATACCCCTTCCTATTTCAGAAAGAGAAAAAATTCATCGTTGCAAGAAAATGATTTCTTGTTTTGAGAAACTGTAGTTTCTTGAATGTTTGTTAATTAAATCAAGGAAATACCTATATTCCTAATTCGAATTGATAGAACATATTTCTAATTCGAATTAATAGAACATATTTCTAATTCGAATTAATAGAACATATTTCCTTGATTCAAGCAAAAAAGATTAAAAAAAATACAGTTTCTTAAAACAAGAAATCTTTTTCTTGAAACGAGGATTTCGTTTTCTTTGTATTCAGATTATTCATCGATAGTTACGTTATAATATTCTCAAAAATCTGAGAAATCTACGACCTTCAGTCAATTTCAGTTATTATTAATAGAGCATGTTGACATTCTTTGTGCAGAACATTGCACTAAATTTGCACTAATTGGAAATAACCACTATAAGAGAGTTCAAAGTCATCGACATATATAAAGTCATAGTCATAGACTCTATCCTCACAATATATCCCTTGCTGTACCGAAACTCTTTTGATTCAAATTTTCTTGGACAACCTTATGTATGTGACTTGGAGATAGTTGCCTAGCTTTTTTGCAAGTAATATCTATAAAAATATTACCGTCGAATCAATCGCAATCATAGCACTGCCGTTGATCACATGAACGAGCAGGTGGCATTTTCGGGATTTTGATTTTTCGGGATTTTCAGATTCGGTATTTTGACACGTCTGATCTTTGAGTATCGGATGTATTGATTTTCGGAACTTTGCTCCATCGAGGTAGCGGCGGTTAGGAAATCTGATTTTCGGGTATTTGAACTTTCTGTTTTAATACAATCTGCATTTCGCTACGTTCGCGATTTTGAAATTTGGAAGGAGTTTTTTTGGTATTACCGTGCTTCGCATATTTTCATGAATTGTGAAAACACACTTCGGAATTATGGTCTTTCGGAATATTTAAATTAGGATTAATTGACTGTTGGTGAAAATGGTATTCGGGATTCTGATTTTCGGAATTTCGGTCGTTATGAATTTTGGTCATTCTGTTTTTTCAACCCCACCCATTTTTTTGTAATTTCAATATTTCATGATCGTGTAGATTCGGGTGGGCCGGAATTCCACTTCTGTCTTTCAACTTTACTTGCGTGATCTTGCAAACGGTGATAGATCTAGTAAATTTGTTGGCTCCCATGAGCCGTTATCGGATGCTGTAGGCTGGTCCACATCTTTATTTTTATTTTTACACTTTTTTTATCTTTGGGTCATGGCACAACATTATTCAATTGGTATGAATTTTCGTAAGGTGATTAGGCACGATCGCATAGCGGCGTACCTATTAGATTTGTCATCGCAGAAAACGTCGGTCCGATTGAAAAAAAATTTCTATAACTTAGAAACCCGTTTCATCACTCACACAATCGTTTTCTGGCATTTTTCGACATATGTATGTGTGTGCGTAGTACGCCGACAATTTGTTTGTATCCTGAATTGCGAGAGAACGACTCAACCGATTCGAACGAAATCTGTAGGGAAAATCAGGTGTTTGGTGAAGATGATCCACGAATTTTTTTTAAAGATTTTACCACCGTCGGTTATGAAGTGGTAAGTGTCTTAGGTCCAGTTCCACAATCGAAGGTTAAAATTTGAACTACCCTGGTGGAAATATTTCTCTGAAAATACTCAGATTATTTCTTGTAGAATTCAGAAAAAGAATTGAAAAAGTCTTACTTTCTCAGAAAATCTCAGAAAAAGTCTTATAAAGGCAGAAAAATGTTTTATAAGACTTTAAAAGAAAGAAAAGGCTAATATATTGAGACTCTGTCAGAAGAGTTATTCAGAGTTTTGAAAAAGTTTTTCAGAGAAATAATAGAACAAAGAATAACAGTTTTTCAGAGTTTTTCTGAGATTTTCAGTAATTTGAAGAGTTTATTGATTCATCTTAAAAATAATTATTCTGAGTTTTTCTTGAATATTAAAATATTGCTTAGAATTGCTGCAACGGTAGGAAAATTATTATTTAAATAAATAGAATCCATAAGTTACGGAGGGGCAAATATTAATTATTTGTTTATTTAGTGACATGAATTATAAATATTTTTTAGTACATTCTTCGTATATGTAAACGTTATCTGTTATCAAAATTTTTCTTGCATTAAACAATATCTATTAATTTTTATGACAAAATATTCTTAACAAATATACATTAATAATATACATTAATATACATTTATATATATAATGTTGATTCGCATAAATTATAAAGTTTTTTGATAGTCAATTTCGTGAGCTACTGAATATTTATACATTGAATATAGTAATTATTGTACATCAGATTGATGAAATTCTTCATCCCGCAGGTATAGAGAATGACTTTATTCTGTGCCTATGTTACGTCTTGAGTTGAATGATATTTAGAAGAACGAATCACGAGTTATTTTATATGATGTTGAATTGGTAGAGTTCTGTATTTCTTACCGAGTCTTAAATTACTAGTTCTTCTGGACGTCGCTGAACTCGTATCTGTTGAGATATCTGTTGAGGTATGGGTATTATCAGCCACCACTATGCGTGGGTGAAATAAATGTTTATAGTTTCACCTTTTAATTATAACAATATTTATTAAACAATTTAATAATAACAATCTGCACTGTAGTTTTGGTAATTAATCTTCACGCAAGTGGAGATTAATTTAAGTTTGTAGTTTCTATTATTTTATTTAGTAATTCACTTATTAATTAACTGTTACACCAAACACTTTGAGTTGATAATTCTGAGATCTAAGATTCTATAAGTTCGATCTTTACTGATTGAGGTTTCGTGACTAACTGCTAATACTGCAGTAGAAAAGATCTCTCCTCGCGGATACGCGAAGGGGAGGTTTTGGAAAACTCGCGGGAAGGCGAGGTTTTTTCTATTGGTAAAAAGAACATTAAAACAAAAGCGGGAAAAAATATGGTTGGCTAGAAGAGCATTTGCGCAAGGCGATTGGGTCAGAGGCCCAAGCGTCGAGGCGCTAAGAAGGGATGCTGTAAGCATCTATATCTCTCTTCTTTTAAAACAGAGCTGTCTTTGTCTTTAGGCTTTTCCGCTTTGGGTCGTAAAAATCTGAAGGATCTGAAGATTTATGTTTCCTCAATAAGGATTTTCAAAGTTTACTTAAAGTTTCGTCTTTCAGTTTTATGGTGTTTCAAGTGTTCCAGAGCATATTCGTTTCGTGAGAAAATGGGATGAAATTGTCTATATTATAGTTAAGATTGTTCCTTTCAAAAGTATTGACTAATATCTATGAGTAAAGTAATATATAAAAGAATAAAGGAAAAAATTATAAATGGAATTACATCAGTAGATGCATTATTAAAACTCTGATGATAATTGCACGTCAGTATTCTTATACCTGAGATAATAACTATGGTAACTGTTGTACCTATAGATTTAAATATTCGGCTTCCAGCCTAGGACGTAACACCTATTGACACATTGCTTCTCTTTGTTTATCGCTCGTGCAACATTCATTCGGTGAATTTGACGACTTCTTCCCACTTGAAAAATGTTGAATGCGTAGTCAGTCTCAATACTTCCACTGGCAGGATACAAGATTCTGTAATTCGCCATAAAGTATCGATTTCATCGCAATACTATATTCATTATTTCAGAAGAATATGTATAGGTAAGGTATACCTATATAATATATACTTATGTAGAAAAGATTCTTGGATATGAAGGTCGTAGTCACGTTAATAAAAAATATTTAATTCGTCAACGTTTCGGCCCTGGTTGTGGGCCCTCCTCAGGACAAAACATTTATTCATCTACAAAGAAATTACATGTAACAGTTTTTTTTGCATACAGAAACAAATTTGAAAAACACAAGAAACGTTCGAACTGACTTTACCTAAAAATATAATTTGGGATATAAATAGTGCCAGAAATCGTCAACAATGAGCAAAAGACGTTAATCCAGACTCATGCTTCCGGAACTTCCACCTATCCATCACTACTATTAATCTATAAAATTTATAAGTTAAATTGAAAAAGGCAAGAAAGGCTGACTTTGACAGAAGTTCGACAAGACTGTTATGAGAGCAACCGCAGAGCATGAAAACTGAGAAAGTAGACTGTCATACTGAGAATATAGACATGGTATCAAAACAATAAACTCAATCGGTACTTATAAATAGACTTAGTAAAGGTTAGTCGCTAGAGTTTATCGATACATGTCACTGGACAAGTTAGGCATCCGAAATCAATCTCACATACTGTAACGGATCAGGCGACCTAGGCCTGACCGTTAACAATTCGAACGCCAACCGTTGCTAGCATCGAACGTTCCAGAACATTCGACGAGAGCGACAATTCGCGTGACGTCATAGCAAGTATATAAGTCGAGACACAGCTCTCATCACCAGCAATCTTCGGCAAAGCGACCGGGTTGACTCACCGCGCATCTATTAAACAGCAATTCTACGGTATAGCACCGGATTGACTCACAGCTCTTTTGCAGATCAGTCGCAATAGGCATAGCGCCTTGCGGACTTGTAGATTCACTCAAATATTATATCGCTCTATCAAAAATCGCAAATTTCAACAAAAATAAAATAGAATCAAGAAATAAAAGAAAAGAAAATATCAGAAAAGAAAATACATAATTCAGAATATTAGAAAATTAAATTACAAAGAAAATTAACGAAATATTCATTTGAAAACGACGTAACGGTCAATCATCGATTAAAGATCAAAAATAGTCTTCATATTAGAAATTAGTAAGTAAGGATCTCTGTAAATATAGAATAAGTATCTGATAGCAACCGCTAGTTAGTAAAATAAAATAAATCGAATTCATGATTATTTAAAAAGTAAGTTACTCTATGCAGATCCCTTATCCGCTATTTCCAGGTCTTTCTTCATCGATAAAACTAACCAAAGCTAGATACAGCCTTAGTGTGTCTCTGACGCACTCAGGTCTGGCACAGCAGGTTCTATTGTTTAGAAAATTGGGAATAAACTAACTTTAACAAAATTAAAATCAAAAGGTTAGGTGGGTAAAGTGCAGCCTTAGCGCGTTTACGTGTTCAGGTCTGTGGGGAGGCGGCTTTAGTTGCACGGCGACTCAAGTCCGTAATAGGGAACATTAAATTATTGATATAAAGGTCTAGAACATTAATTTCGAGCAAAGAACTCACAATTACACTCGGTTCGCGATACCGGTGGTATCGCTCAAGAACCGAAACGTAACAATACGTATCACTCAATTTCTCTACATCTTTCCGCAAATTAACAGACCCTCTATGACTAACGATGTTACACATTTCCAAAATAATTCTTTTATAATAAGACGGTTCCTCGTGTAAGATCTTAACATTATCATAATCAAACTGATGATCCTGCTCTACAATGTGTTGGGTTAAAGCCGTATAATGGTCAACATTGTCTTTGATGTTCTTTTTATGTTCACTGATTCGTTGCGATAAGTGTCTAGACGTTTGACCAATATAAGGCTTTGTACAATCTTTGCAAAGAATTTGATATACAACATTAGAGCGTTTTTCCAACGGTAACGCGTCTTTACCCGAGTCGAACAAAGATCTTAGATCGTTCAAGTTCTTCCCAACAAACTGGACATTGAATTTTTTAAAAGTGCGGTTTAGCGATTCAAATAAACCCGCAATGTAAGGGATCGAGATGAAAGTTGATCTATTAGGGTCCGCTTGAACAATCCGATTGTTCAAGCGGACCCTAATAGATCAACTTTCATCTCGATCCCTTACCCGCAATGTAATCCGATTGTTCAAGCGGACCCTAATAGATCAACTTTCATCTCGATCCCTTACATTGCGGGTTTATTTGAATCGCTAAACCGCACTTTTAAAAAATTCAATGTCCAGTTTGTTGGGAAGAACTTGAACGATCTAAGATCTTTGTTCGACTCGGGTAAAGACGCGTTACCGTTGGAAAAACGCTCTAATGTTGTATATCAAATTCTTTGCAAAGATTGTACAAAGCCTTATATTGGTCAAACGTCTAGACACTTATCGCAACGAATCAGTGAACATAAAAAGAACATCAAAGACAATGTTGACCATTATACGGCTTTAACCCAACACATTGTAGAGCAGGATCATCAGTTTGATTATGATAATGTTAAGATCTTACACGAGGAACCGTCTTATTATAAAAGAATTATTTTGGAAATGTGTAACATCGTTAGTCATAGAGGGTCTGTTAATTTGCGGAAAGATGTAGAGAAATTGAGTGATACGTATGTGAGATTGATTTCGGATGCCTAACTTGTCCAGTGACATGTATCGATAAACTCTAGCGACTAACCTTTACTAAGTCTATTTATAAGTACCGATTGAGTTTATTGTTTATTACCCGCAATGTAAGGGATCGAGATGAAAGTTGATCTATTAGGGTCCGCTTGAACAATCCGATTGTTCAAGCGGACCCTAATAGATCAACTTTCATCTCGATCCCTTACATTGCGGGTTTATTTGAATCGCTAAACCGCACTTTTAAAAAATTCAATGTCCAGTTTGTTGGGAAGAACTTGAACGATCTAAGATCTTTGTTCGACTCGGGTAAAGACGCGTTACCGTTGGAAAAACGCTCTAATGTTGTATATCAAATTCTTTGCAAAGATTGTACAAAGCCTTATATTGGTCAAACGTCTAGACACTTATCGCAACGAATCAGTGAACATAAAAAGAACATCAAAGACAATGTTGACCATTATACGGCTTTAACCCAACACATTGTAGAGCAGGATCATCAGTTTGATTATGATAATGTTAAGATCTTACACGAGGAACCGTCTTATTATAAAAGAATTATTTTGGAAATGTGTAACATCGTTAGTCATAGAGGGTCTGTTAATTTGCGGAAAGATGTAGA
The DNA here is from genome assembly GCA_943736025.1 of Tenthredo mesomela. Lineage (NCBI taxonomy): Eukaryota > Metazoa > Arthropoda > Insecta > Hymenoptera > Tenthredinidae > Tenthredo > Tenthredo mesomela. Next base: position 7,889,032 of record OX031021.1, read on the forward strand.
GAAATTGAGTGATACGTATGTGAGATTGATTTCGGATGCCTAACTTGTCCAGTGACATGTATCGATAAACTCTAGCGACTAACCTTTACTAAGTCTATTTATAAGTACCGATTGAGTTTATTGTTTTGATACCATGTCTATATTCTCAGTATGACAGTCTACTTTCTCAGTTTTCATGCTCTGCGGTTGCTCTCATAACAGTCTTGTCGAACTTCTGTCAAAGTCAGCCTTTCTTGCCTTTTTCAATTTAACTTATAAATTTTATAGATTAATAGTAGTGATGGATAGGTGGAAGTTCCGGAAGCATGAGTCTGGATTAACGTCTTTTGCTCATTGTTGACGATTTCTGGCACTATTTATATCCCAAATTATATTTTTAGGTAAAGTCAGTTCGAACGTTTCTTGTGTTTTTCAAATTTGTTTCTGTATGCAAAAAAAACTGTTACATGTAATTTCTTTGTAGATGAATAAATGTTTTGTCCTGAGGAGGGCCCACAACCAGGGCCGAAACGTTGACGAATTAAATATTTTTTATTAACGTGACTACGACCTTCATATCCAAGAATCTTTTCTACACATTCAATTGAGGTCAAGAATCATTCCCCAATATATACTTATCTCATGGAATGGCATTGTGGCACAATAGGTGAGGTTAAGTTGTCCGATTAATCGTTTATGGGCGACAGCCCGATTTAGGAACAAACTGCTACGAAGAAACCTTTCCTAACAATAATTGGCAATTACTTTTCATATGCACGATATTTTTGGATTTTTTTGATTTCAATATTTTCTGTATGGATTGAAGTATTGACGTCGATCGTCGCGCATGCCAGCCATACTCGAAACTGCCTTTGTAAAAGGATGGCTAGAAATACGTCTTTGCTCGTTCGAACACGTCTTTGCTTCTAGCAGACGACGCTTTTACAAAGGCAGTTTCGCATATGGCTGGCATGCGCGACGATCATCGACGTCAACACGTCAATCCGTAAAGAAAATAATCAAATCAAAGAAATCCAAAAATATTGTGCATGTGAAAAGTAATTGCCAATTATTATTAGGAAAGGTTTTTTCGTAGCAGTTTGTTCCTAAATCGGGTTGTCGCCCATAAACGATTAATCGGACAACTTAACCTCACCTATTGTGCCACAATGCCATTCCATGAGATAAGTATATATTATATAGGTATACCTTACCTATACATATTCTTCTGAAATAATGAATATAGTATTGCGATGAAATGGATACTTTATGGCGAATTACAGAATCTTGTATCCTGCCAGTGGAAGTATTGAGACTGACTACGCATTCAACATAAAAAATGGGAGAATTCACAGAAGTGTTTAAGGTGCCACAGTACCGGAAGTCAATTCTCAGATTTTCGATAGATATATGTCATACCGAGACGTCAAATACGAGGAATTTCGTCGACAAGTTGAGCCTTATTTACGGGACGCAGATAGGTGAAATAAGTTTTCCTGAAACAAGTGTGTATTCCTACGGGGCGCTTACTCCCTGTGGTGAGTGATAGACGTTTTAATCTCCTGGATGCGGCGAAAATACGACAAGTCTGTAATGGCCGGATTCTGATGCCGCCATGTTGGATATGTATAAACGACCTGTCACTTTTATTTATTCGCAATACACATTACTGGGTAATCTACGCTGAAAATCACTAAGTAAGCGCCCTACAGATCAATTTAAGCTTTTATAAAAGAACAATACCCGTGGAATTCGTTTCCTCGTTTGGGCTCAATTTGTCGACGAAATTCCGCATATTTCACGATTCTGACGTCACAAAATATATATAGGACACGCCAGTACTGTGGCACCTTAAACGTAAGTAAATCTATAATTGTAAATTTGTTCATGTGTGCAAGGTAGGTATAAAACTATGTTACACAGGTGAAAAGATGAACTCACTACTCAGGGTGCGGATGCTCAATGAAGAAATGATAAAAGAATTTACCCCCCAAGTTGGCCCGAGGGCTGACTTTCTAGCATGTTGGGCGGAGTTGAAATTAATTCAAGGAGAGGTATTTAATATCAAAAGTCTGAGGAAAGACGCGACTGGAATTACTAGAACTTTTATTTTTTGAATGACCTTAACGAGTTGAATTGATGATTCGAGTGATATAAGTGTACGCGCAGGGAATTCTTCACAGCGATATACTCACTTCGCACCTCTTGCCTATTGCAAATCACAGACTAATCAGACTGTAGCTGGATCTGGAGAACTCTTGGAAACGAAGGCATCCCCAATCATTACTGTCGACGTGTCTTGCGATAATCAAGAAGAATTGTCAGCTGATACGCAACCCATCTTTATTGATGAAGACGGATTAATGATATCTGTTGTGAGAGTGGAAACTGTGGTGGGTATATGACGTTCAATCGGGTATTATTTGACACAGACTTAATCACACCAAAAAATTTTTGGGGTGTCATCCAATCTAAATAAATAAACGAAAAGGCTTCTCACATGTGTGCACATAGATATAGGAAGACAATATTGATCAAGCCTCAGGCATTGGAAAAAGAAAACATTCATGCAGTAATTCTGACCGTCTGCAGTCAAAACATTTATCAGCGTCCAAAGGGCTGGAAAACCTCAAATCGTTGGTATGTTATTGTGTTAGTTTTTTTGTATGCTGTCTTTGTCTTGGAATATTCATTCAACTCGCTTCTTCGTTGTCTAGGACCCGTATGGAAAAAAACTATTGAGAACTACTCACAAAACTACTGACAGAAGTGTCGGACAACTATTGAGAGACTATTGAGAAACTACAGAGAAACTATTGAAAAACTACTGGAAAAACTATTGAGAATTATTGAAAGAGCTATTGACCATTAGCATAGGACTTCCTCAGTAGTAAATTGGACCTCACTACTGGTGAAACTATTCGGTAGCACCGTGACTTTCCCAATAGTATCCTCTAGTAGTACTGCTCAATAGTTTCCACTAGTAGTGCTGCTCGATCGCTTTCGCACGAGTACTACTGCGTTCAATAGTTTCCACAAGTGGTATCGTTCAATAGTTCTGCCGTGAAAACTATTCTAAATAATTATTAAATGAAAACTATTAAGCAGCACTACTCGTGGAAACTATTGAGCAGCACTACTCGTGGAAACTATTGAATATATTCGCATAATTGGTACATAAATTAAATGAATAAATACCGTAATTATATACAGGAACTTGTTCATTTATTACAAACATACCCTATATAATTCATTATAACGAGTTATTCGCTTGATTGAAACCAATTGCAATGATCATAGAATTATTGAAAACTTCTAAGGTCACCAATATCGTAAACATCTTCAATAGTTGAAAACAAATCAAAAGTTTCTACCACCGTGATTTAATGATACCCGTTCACTACTGAAGTGATGGATCCAATAGTTTTATCCTTCACTACTGGAAGGATCACTGAAACCAATAGTGAGCATCTTCAGTAGTTCAAATTTAGTCAATAGTTTGATCCTTCGCTACTGAAAGGATTACTGGAACCAATAGTAAACATCTTCAGTAGTTCCCTGTGACTGCACAGGTTTAATAGTTGCTCCATAGTTATTACTGACTGAACTATTGAATATCCACTCGAACTATTGGAATTTTCGAAGAACTACTGAGTGCTTCGATAGTTTTGTCAGCTACTACTGAGAGCTTCAATAGTTTTTTTCCATACGGGGATGTCCAGGAGTTGCTCGACAATGACCTAGCTTCAGAAGCTGCGGTGCTTAATTACAGGAAAAATGGCTGTTTCAACGAGCCTGGCCGACAAGCAATTGTGCTAGTTTTAGTGCGAGAGCTTGTGAAAAGTAACCAAAGGTAAGTTGAATACCCTCCTTGATATTATTTTATTGTAGTACAGACAATCATTTACCTTCTTATTTTCAACTATTGCAGCCTGAGTCACGCAGAGTATCAACTCATAACCGAAAAAGTGTGCACGCTGTTTCCCGACGAAGATCCTGTGAGTAATTGATAGACGATGATTTTCTTAACTTTATTACCAGAGGTATTCCGGTGCAAAAGACCATAGTTGAGCTTGAGGCTTCTTGAGTTTTTATATGCTCGCTATATTTGTAGGAAATTTACTATTGACCACCAGTTGGGACACGAAAAAATGCTACTGGTAAAATACCGAACAAAGTAAGGAACGTTAAATATGCATTAACAAAGCAGAATGCTGCACCAATATCAAAATCTAACGAAAGCAATCTGGTTGTACAATCCACGTCTGCTGGCAGACGTAATGACGAGTTGGTTAAACCAGCAAAATTATCAGGTGCCTTGAAATTATTGTTTCGTAGAAAGGTCTCAAATTCGGTACTATTTATGTCATTGTACCTTCTTTTTGAATACAGGAAGCACTGATAAGAACGATAGGACTATTCAATCAGCGATCAGCGTTCTGAAGCATCACAGTACAGATTCTTGGCCAGAATTGATCAAGAGCTGGTCTGCGACGCATGCGTTCCGTTTTAAATATTTAAGATCTACCAGATTGCAACAGTCTGATCAATCAGCCCTGCAAAAACCAGAGACTGACGAGGACGACCAAGACACTCTAGTAAACGAGTACTTCAAAGAGTGGTCGATTTTAGTAGCACCCAATGGCTATTTACTGGTGATTCGAATTGCTGATCGTGAAGTCCGAATATGTTCTGGTTTAGCGAGTGTAACGTGATATTGTACTAATCACTACTTTCAGATATGCCAAGATTTTTCCGAATTGTATCCACATAGAGAGAATGGGTTGCTGGCCAAGTGGGATAGCTGCAAGAACTTTATTATAGATTTAGCTAGCAAAGAGTTGTCTTAATCTGATACGGAAACTCAGATTTTGCTGGACAGTTTGACGAAAATTCCTGAAGGTGTGTTTGCTTCTAAAGTTCACAATAGTCTCAATTTTACCAAGTACACCCGTATGAGTCGCACACCATTTCCATGCCGCATATATATAATCTCTGTCCAATTACGCAGCGTCTATGCTTAGTGAAAGATTAAGCACGTTATCAGTATTGACTTTGAACCCTTGTCCCATAATTTTTTTCTCAATAGGTGCACAAGACGTCACTATACTCCATTTGTTAGTAACTCTGTGTTGTAAGAGAGGCCGAGGGAAGGGTAGTTCGAAAGTCCCCTCAATTCTAGAAGCGCGCAGATCTTTTATGCTGCATGTGAAGGTACTATTGTTAATGATACTCTGAATTTAATCGACATCCACATCATTGGGAACTTCTATGTTTTTATGCTATCTGATGCTATCTCAGAAGTTATCTATCTTGTATTACTGTCGTTACAGATTCCTGGCGACTTGCCAAGAGAAATACGTAATTATCGGCAGAATCTCAAGTCTCGCGGATTAAGACTACAGCCCCTTATTGTCTTTGTAGGACCCACTATAGCAGATGTAACCGCATCATACGTGCAAATCGATAATATCAGATACAAATTAAGAACTCCTCTTGCAGCTGTTGACACATGCTTCAAGGCATTTCATGCTCTAGACGCTGAATATCCTGTGGAATCGCAGGCAGTTTGGCTACTCATTCAAAGGTTTTTTTATAAGTTGTATTTGAACGAGGATGCTAATAGTAGCCGAGTCTTAGCCGTTCAAAGCTCTCTAAATGCTTTGCGAACAGGGATAAAAAAAAGTATTTGAGCTTGTCTATTTGGGCAAGGTTTCATCATGGTATACCCATGTAGCATTTGTAATGCTGATCTAGATACGATCCCAGCGCTATGTACCCATATCAGATTTCTCCATCCCCACAGCATTTTATCACCCTTCAGCTGTGGCAATTGTGACAGGGAATACGGTTCACTTAAATCATTACGAGAGCATCTCTATAAGATGCATCGTCATAGAGAGAATCCTCCAGAATCCGATGCTAATCTGGATGATAATTTCGATTAAAATGGCATGGAAGTAGATGTTGTTGGGGATGGAGAAGTTAGAGAAGTGGAACCTGAAAATGAAGTTCGAGCTCAAAATGATCAAGACACAAATGTTCTTGATTTTAAAAGTGCTCTATACAAATCAGCTTTAGCCCTATCTGCCAAACTCTATTCACACAACACTTTAAATCGGTCACAAGTTCAAGAAGTAATTAATCTGGTATCCGATTTTACTGCGAGTGGTTTGCTCGATGTCATTAAACGAAAGACTTTGTTAGTTTTGGGTGAGGTAGATGAGCATAATGAGCATTTATAGGATTTGAATGAAATGTTCAATGCAACACAGGATGCTTTCGCTGGCTTGAGCACAGAACATCAAAGAATGAATGCTCTAGAAAGGAGTGATGCTTTCATCCGACCCCAGAGCTATGTAATTGGAGTAGGCGAACAAGTTAAATATATTAATGGTGCTGCAGTTCTCACTCCCATTGAATTGGCGGGTCAATTCATTCCCATGAAAAAAGTACTAAAGCAGTTTTTCGAGTTGCCTGGAGTTTTGAGGGTCACTCTTGATAATATTCAAAATTTGAAAAATAGTCGAGAATTTACAAATATAATTCAGAGTCCGCTGTGGAGAGACATCGAGGAAACACACTTTCAAAATCGTATGGTGTTACCATTAGTCCTGTATTACGATGATGCAGAACCAGATAACCAGTGTGGTTCTCATTCAGGTGTACACAAATTGGGTGCAGTTTATTACCAAATTCCATGTATACCACAACATCTAACTTCGAGCCTAGAAAACATTTTCGTTGCATCTGTATTTTTATCAGCCGACCGAAATGTAGATAACGAGGCAGTTTTCCGACCAGTTTTGAATGAGCTCGGGGATTTAGAAAGAAATGGCATTTCTGTGGAGACAGATGATAACGAATACCAAATTTACTTTGCACTTGCTTTGATACTTGGAGATAACTTGGGTATTCATACAATCTCAGGTTTTGTAGAGTCGTTCAGTGCTAATTTTTTTTTGTCGCTTTTGTAAAGTGCATCAGAATGATACGAAGCGTCTCACACGGGAAAATGTTCACTTGTTACGTAACAGAGAAAACTACGATACGGACGTTCGATTAAATGATTACACCTTGACAGGAATAAAGAGAGAGAGTATGTGGAATATTCTAATCTCTTACCACGTGGTTCCTAACGCTATACTTGACCTGATGCATGATTTTTTTGAGGGTGTTTGTCACTATGATCTGTCAATAGTTTTGTTGGAACTCATTAGTCAGAGGTACGTCTCTATAGAGACACTCAATGAACGTATTCAGAACTTTGATTATGGCTTCGACTCAGGAAACAAATTTTCCATGATCACTGTAGAACATCTCCGAAATGAGAAATTGAAAATGTCTGCTTCTGAAATGTATTTTTTTATCAGTCGTCTCGGGCTCATGATAGGAGATTTAGTACCTGAAAACAACGAATTCTGGAAATTGTACCTTTGTCTTGCTGAGATATTGGACATTATTGCTGCCCCATTTGTGCGAATAAATTCATCCGCGTATCTTGCAACTCTAATCTCAGAGCACCATGAAATATATTGCAACGTATTTAACCAGACTTTGAAACCCAAACACCACTTCATGCTCCACTATCCCAGGATAATGAATCAGGTTGGTCCAATAATTCATATGTGGTGCATGAGGATGGAAGGCAAACACAGACCTGTGATAAAGCAGACTGCGAGAGCTCACACGTCTCGTAAAAATCTTCCGTTGACCACTGCTTTAAGATACACCCTTGGCTTGTGTGCACGAGTTCTTGCAAAAAGGGGATTTCCTAAAGATGTTTCATTCCATCGATTAGAGAAACACCTAAGAGATTTGAATTATTTTGGCGAGTTCCAAAATATACTGCTACCTGGTTATGAGAATTCTATTATTGTCGAAAACCCTGAAATATGTGGAACTCTTTACCGGCGTGATATGGTTTTAGCAATAAACTATGAAAATGAATTGCCGTTATTCGCAATGATCAAGTGGGTGGTCAAACCATTAGAAATCCATCAAAATGCCTGGTTCCTTCTCTCAGGCCTAAATACGCTTGGATTTAGTAAACATTTGCATTGTTATGAGGTGAGATCAACTGCTGAATGGTTCTTTGTTGCATACGAAAATTTGATTTCTTTCTATCCCAGTAAATGTCGTACAGGGGGAGACGGGTGTACATACGTTACATTTAAACACGTGTTGTAATTACATATGGGGAATTCCACGCCAACTTGACCAATGAATTTCCCTCACCATTTTCGATTGGCTTCAAAAAAATTTCTACAATTGTTCAAGTACTAAAGAGGTCCCCTGAATTTTTTCAGATTTTTCGATCGACCCGTTTTTTTTTTATGATTTTTCAATCTGCCAAATAGATCGATACTTTTTAAAAATCTCAAAAAATTCTCAAAAATCTCATTTTCCACTACGAACATCATGCTACCAAGGCCATGATGGTGAAAATCTTCCCTCTATTTTTTTTCAACGTTTCTAATATAAACATGACTATAACACGACCAATGATTTCCCCACACCATTTCCTCACGGCTTCAAAATGTTTTCTACAATTTTTCCCAACTCCAAAACGGTCTGCTGAATTTTCTCCAATTTTTGGATTGACCCGTTATTTTTTTATGAATTTTCGAACTACCAAATATTTCCACCTTTTTTAAAAATCTCCAAAAATTCTCAAAAATTATCGGATTCACTACAAACATTACGTCACTAGTCCCATGATGGTGCGATTTTTTCCTTCTTTTTCCAACGTTTCTAACATTTTTATCAACGGGAATGTGTTCAACATTCCGAATCCTCGTACATATCTCAATCGAATCCTCGTACATATCCAAATCTATAACAGACATGTCATGTTAGAATGATGTAAAAGGTGAAATGAACTTTCTCGCCACTCATCATCGCAATTAGAATATATTTTTAGTGATTGAATAAATTTATAAATTTATTTTAGCAGACCGTTTTGGAGTTGGGAAAAATTGTAGAAAACATTTTGAAGCCGATCGGAAATGGTGTGAGGAAATCATTGGTCGTGTTAGAGTCATGTTTATATTAGAAACGTTGAAAAAAAATAGAAGGAAAATTTTCACCATCATGGCCTTGGTAGCATGATGTTCGTAGTGGAAAATGAGATTTTTGAGAATTTTTTGAGATTTTTAAAAAGTATCGATCTATTTGGTAGATTGAAAAATCATTAAAAAAAAACGGGTCGATCGAAAAATCTGAAAAAATTCAGGGGACCTCTTTAGTACTTGAACAATTGTAGAAATTTTTTTGAAGCCAATCGAAAATGGTGAGGGAAATTCATTGGTCAAGTTGACGTGGAATTCCCCATATGTATGTATTAGGGTGGTCGTTAGAAAAAAAAATTCCGCTACGCCCCCCCAATCGACTCCAAATAAATCAAAACTCATCCTGTAATTTTTTTAGATTTTTATTTCAACGCTTGACCCTTGACCACAGAGGATAAACTTCTCCATTTAAAATACACGGGGTTTCGTGATCTTTTCAGTCATTATTTCACTGTGGGTCTAATTATGGACATAAAAATCTGAAATTCTCACAGATTGGTCTACGGAAATGCTGCTCTGTGGAAAAAAATCGCCACCCCCCTACCCTCAAAATTTTATATGGTTCCTCCCATGCCAATGTGGTGATTTTTTTTTTCTCTAATTTCATGGAATGTTGCTCAAAAACATTGGAAATATATGTTTTCCGATGTTTTTCGGTTTTTTCACATTTCGTACGGGATATTCCGACATTATCCAATATCATACGGACTTGAGGTAAAGGGAATAATCGATTATAATGCGAAAGTTGACTTTGTCAGAGCGAAAACTCCTTGTTGATTTCTTTTGCGAAAAAAATCTATAATAAAAGAGAAATAAATAAATCTTCATTCAAAAATTACATGGATGACGTTAACAAAAAAATTTGCTAAATAAAAAAAAAAAAAAAAAAGAAAAACGAAAATGCTGCAAAAGCACACCGAAAGCCACTTCCGTACAAAATGTGGGAAAGCCGAGAAACATCGGGAAACATATTTTTAATGTTTTTGGAAAACATTCGATGGAATTGTAAAAAGATAAAAAAAAAAACTTTCGGAAAATAATGTCGGAATATCCCATACGAAATGTGAAAAAACCGAAAAACATTGGGAAACATATATTTCCAATGTTTTTGAGCAACATTCGATGAAATTGGAGAAAAAAAAAAATGATCACATTGGCATGGGATGAACCATACAAAATTGGGAGGGCAGGGGGGTGGCCATTTTTTCTTCACAGAGAAGCATTCTCGTGGACCAATCTGTGAGAATTTCAGATTTTTATATTCATAATTAGACCTACAGTGGAATAATAACTGAAAGGACCGCGAAACCCCGTGTATTTCAAATGGAGAAGTTCATCCTCTGTGATCAAGGGTCAAGCGTTGAAATAAAAATCTGAAAAAATTACAGGATGAGTTTTGATTTATTTGTAGTCGATTTGGGGGGCGTAGAGGGATATTTATGTTTTTTCCCGTTCTAACGACCACCCTAGTATGTATATAAGGCGTTTCGATATGATTACACAATGTCGTATTCATCCCTCTTACTTGCATTTCTTCTATAAGTCGTTCATCATCTAACGTACAATTTTCCATATGTAATTTAAATTTTATATTTTTATTTTCTTTCTACTTTCTCAGGTCAAAAACCAGTCCAAGAACCTGGTTTTTGATTTGAAAAATTAGGTATTTTATTTTATAACGACCATTTGGTCTGAAAAAAGACTAGTCTATTAGAATACCCAGGTAGAAATCGTGTCTTGGCAGAAGCTAGCTGCTAGCTAGTTGTACTAGTTATTTATCTTGGCGCAAGATAACTGAATCATGTTGGTGCAAGCTCGGTATGTAACGCTCATTCGAGCTAGCAGCAAGCTTAATGACTTATCTTGGGCCAACCTTCACAACGTAGCTAATGCCAATATAACCGAATCAGTTTGGCGCTCGCTTAGGGGTTTCGTCTGAATATACGTGAAATAAAAATCAATATATGATTAATCATTATTGGTACACTGCAGAAAAACAAAACAGACGTGAAAAAAAAAAAAAAAAAAAAAAAAAAAAAAAAAAAAAAAAAAAAAAAACCAATGAACTTACGTACGCGTGATTATTCGATATCCGATTTGTTCGACCTAACCGGGATTTGAACCCAATTCCGCTCGCATCGCTAAATTACTAATCGCACGCTCTACCTACTACGCCAAACTATCCTATTACTACTGCATCTCACATTTTCCTATTTGATGGAACTTATGATCATGGTGTTGAATTAAGGACTAATAGACATTTCAATCTCACCGATCAGTATCATGGTTGATCAGTGTCAAACCGAGATCACGCCTGGAAATTGTTGAAAAAAATATGAGCGTAACGCGTACAGAATTATGTGATATCGCAAACTAGGTTATTTTATATGGAACATGCAATAATAATAAAATTTCGTGACATAAATTTTATTCATATCATGTGCTTTATAAGTATAACAGAACAAAGTTATCTTATAGTTTTTGCTCATAATTAATTTCTAAAATACAACTAACACATTAGCAGCGCGGGCCTAACCTCACTTTCTGCACAACAACGTGTCTCACGCATAGAGAGGCTGCGACTAGTACAATAGTTACAAGAGTTACAAGTAACCTCAAAAATCACAGTGTAGAGTATAACGAATCTTGAGAATACGTATGAAGTTTAGCTAGCAGCAGTCTATGCTGAACATCAGAGCAGCGACTCTCGTACGTGGATCGGTCGCGGCTAGATAAGATACAAAGAGAGTAGCGAATCTCGAAAATACCTATCAAGTTTAGCTAGCAGCAGTACATGCTGAACTCAGAGCAGCGACTCTCGCACGTGGATGGGTCGCGGCTAGATACAATACAAAGAGAGTAACGAATCTCGACAATGCATTTCAAGTATAGCTAACTGCGATCTAATTTTATTTAGCCATAATATATCTTATAGCTCGAAACTACGAATATAGCTAGCGCCAGTCTATAGCCAATATCGCGGTAACGTGTCTCGCAAGCCAACATAAAATGTGGCTAGCGGCTAGGCTGAAACTTTCTTAGCCAAGATAATTTTCTACCTGGGTAATTATGATTATATTATAAATTTCTTGTATGACGAATGTAAAATATAAACAGAGAATGAAAATAAAATGATTTTTCTGTAATTTCACTGGTTATCTATAAAGACTGCTTACTTTGCGGGCGTTGAGAGGAAATACTATCACCTACAGAATGTGACATACTGATTCCAGATTAAAGGATATTCTTAAATCTAGTATGCATCCACGCTAGTATGCTGTCATTAAATTATTTTTCTCTAGTGATTAGTAAATATACTTACCGCCTATTTTAGAGGAGAATATACTAAGCTTTAGTATATTATACTAGCTTTGAGAATAAATTTTTTTCGGTGTTCGTGTGATAAATTTTTCGTCTGACCGTATCTCGAGAACGAATTGATGGATTTCATTTTTCCAATATCAATCGATGCGGTTTCTTTTAACTCGAAACTGATTGGAATTTCGATTTGATCGGTGAGGTAGTCTTCAAGTTATGCAAGGCAGAACGAAATTTTGAAACAAAATGTGGAATTTATGATATCACGAGCACCAATCCACGGATTGTGATGAGTTTACTCTCGATCGAAGCAATTCGCTGCAACTTGAATCTGGTTAAATTTCATAACTTATCAAATCGGTAGTTCTTCGGTAGTTCTTGCTTAAAAAACAAAGTAAAAAATCTATTCTTACTCGTAACACATAGTTTCCTTCCAACTTTCCAGCCCTGGGACCACTGACATAAGATGAAGTAATGTCCGATCGACGCTGAATGAAAACTGATAAAATTATTAAATATTTCGAAGTTTATACTTTTGTAGATTCGATCTGCCTCGTCACGTCTAGATGTGGTGATCGCTGGTTATCATGTATCGAAATATGCATATCAAAAATATTTTCAGAATACGTTCGACGTTTCTCTATTATTCTTTCGAATTGATAACCCATGGTAGAGCTTTTGACACGTGCTGATCGATCGACGACAGCCTTGACGTATCAATTATCAATTCCCTGATTCAAGTTATCGTCTTGGTAATGACGCACAATACTCAAACAATTTTTTAAACTAATTATGAGATCGTCTGACCCAGAGCTGACCCTATTATCAAAATATTATCGCCACGAGATTACTGCTCTTAAATTTTATAGCCACTACGCTAACTCATCGTTGTTTTCATTTATACTATTGCTGCCCAGGTAGAAAATTGTCTTGGATACGAAAGTTTCAGCCTAGCCACGTTAGCGAGACACGTTACCGCGATATTGGCTATAGACTGGCGCTAGCTATATTCGTAGTTTCGAGCTATAAGATATATTATGGCTGAATAAAATTAGATCGCAGTTAGCTATACTTGACATGTATTTTCGAGATTCGTTACTCTCTTTGTATTGTATCTAGCCGCGACCCATCCACGTGCGAGAGTTGCTACTCTGAGTTCAGCATGTACTGCTGCTAGCTAAACTTGATAGGTATTTTTGAGACTCGCTACTCTCTTTGTATTGTATCTAGCCGCGACCCATCCGCGTGCGAGAGTCGCTGCTCTAACGTTCAGCATTGACTGCTGCTAGCTAAACTTCATACGTATTTTCAAGATTCGTTATACTCTACACTATGATTTTTGAGGTTACTTGTAGCTAGCCGCAGCCTCTCTATGCGTGAGATACGCTGTTGTGCAGAAAGTGAGGTTAGGCCCGCATTGCTAATGTGTTAGTTGTATTTTTGAAATAAATTATGAGAAATAAATGTCGGAACGGCGACTATAAGAACCCTTTGTTCTGTTACTTATAAAGCACATAATATGAATAAAATTTATGTCACGAAGTTTTATTATTATTGCATGTTCCATATAAAATGACCTAATTTGCGATATCGCATAAATCTGTACGCGTTACGCTCATATTTTTTCCAACATTTTCCAGGCGTAATTAGGGATGGGCGATCTCAAGCAAAAGATCGATTCTCAGAATCGATTCGAATTGATTCTGGAAAAATCGATTCATCCAAAAAATCGGACACAAAAGATCGATCTTCAGAAGATCGATCGTTATTTTTACTTCTTATGTTTAAATGGAAACGGGTAGCTATACTGGACTCCACACTTTCGTAAAGACGAAAACAAACCCAGGTGAAAGGGCGGGAAGCTTTTTTATTGGTTGTGATGTCAGATTCATTCCACATTAGCAATTGGCTGATTCTTTTGTACTCTCAAACCTAATTGGCCATTAAATACAGAGCGATAAATAGACTTTCAAAACCTTTTTTGATTTGAATTTGAAGATTTGAGAATCGGATTCGATTCTTACAGACTTGGAATCGATTCTAGAAAAAATCGGTGGGAAAAGTATCGATACAAAAGATCGATTTTCTCGACCTAAAAGATCGATTCTTGACTAGATCGATATAGAATCGCCCATCCCTAGGCGTAATCTCGGTTTGACAGTGATCAATCATATGATACTGATCGGTGAGATTGAAATGTCTATTAGTCTTTTATTCAATACCGTGATCATAAGTTCCATCAAATAGGAAAATATGAGATGCAGTAGTAATAGAATAGTTTGGCGTAGTAGGTAGAGCGTGCGATTAGTAATTTAGCGATGCGAGCGGAATTGGGTTCAAATCCCGGTTAGGTCGAACAAATCGGATATCGAATAATCACACGTACGTAAGTTCATTGGTTTTTTTTTTTTTTTTTTTTAGGATTGTTTTGTTTTTCTGCAGTGTACCAATAATGATTAATCATATATTGATTTTTATTTCACGTATATTCAGACGAAACCCCTAAGCGAGCGCCAAACTGATTCGGTTATATTGGCATTAGCTACGTTGTGAAGGTTGGCCCAAGATAAGTCATTAAGCTTGCTGCTAGCTCGATTGAGCGTTACATACCGAGCTTGCACCAACATGATTCAATTATCTTGCGCCAAGATAAATAACTAGTACAACTAGCTAGCAGCTAGCTTCTGCCGAGATACGATTTCTACCTGGGTGTGTTTAAATTTTAGTCCAAAAATGAGAGAATCTTCAATATTTAGGCATCATACTACACGGACATATAGTAGGGGAACCCGGGGTAGAACGGGGTAGCTAAGCTTTGGTTACAATTTGTGAGAGTTTGAATGAAACAACACCATTATTTGGCAATTTTTACGTTTATTTACTCCTTTTTCTACAAGAAAACTACAGATAAACTTTTTTAAATTAATAATGACTATGAAAAATGAGTGGTTTGAAAATAAATGTAAATTTCCCATTCTGCCCCACCCACCGGGGTAGAATGGGAAATGATCCCGGGGTACGATGGGGTACTAATTATTGCACAATTCACAGATGAGAACACTGTGAACAACAGCTTAAGGTTCATAGCATCTGCCCAGACAGCACAAAACTCCAGAACATATCCATAACACCTCCATGAGACGTCGATAAGTCCATAGGACATCCATAGAACATATTTCGGAGTTTTGTGCTGTCTGCGTGTAGACCAGGACTGCTGGCTGGTTTTTCTTATATATGTACGCACCATCTGTAGATGGAATGAAAATGCCTCTTTATAGGAGAAGTACAAATATTTTCAGAGGCGAAACGGGGTACCCCATTGTGCCCCGACGCACCGTTCACGTAAACACGAGTGTAATGACCGGTTATATTTGTTGAACTTGAATTATCACTAGTCTTTTAGTTGGTCCAAAGTATGCTTAAACCAACATGTAATGTGAATATTCAGAGAAAAAATGGTAGCTAGCATATTTACATTGGTCTAGCACAGCAAAAGTTATAATTTGCATGTTTTTTTGTTGACCTTCGATAGAATTCTATCCTAGTGCACTCCACACTGACAACGGCCACTTCGTAAAGCACAGCAGGGTTAACCTGAACGTTGCGTACGACTTTTACGCGTCTCCATTGCCTCTAGCGAGCACCCTCCCCATTTCCCGTTCCGCCCCGGTACCCCGTTCTACCCCGGGTTCCCCTACTTATATTACTCGCTTCACACCTGAAAGTACTTTTTTCCGCTCATAAGGAAATGGTCAGGTTCTTGATTGAGGTGCTATCACCCTGAAATCTTGATAACAGAAACGCTGGCATCTTAGATCAGGTATAGCTACTGGCATAGATTGAAGTGTGCTCTGAAAAAGCGACACAGGTTGACTGTTGCCTCAATTAACGAGTGACCATCGATCCAATGAATCTATTATTTTTCGCACCCATAATCTATACACGTAGTTTTAGCGTGAACTAGAAGTGTTTGAAAATATATGTTCGTTTGGTTGAAATGAGATTAGAGAAAATTAAAATTTTCCGTTTTTTTTAGTATACCGGTTCTGACATCTGAAAATATATGAAAAACTAAATACTTTCAATAATCCTAACTCACACCAGAACTACATCAGTATTGCATAAGCTGACGGAGTCTAATCTAGTTTGAACTAAAATTGATTTCGGAATTGAGACACCAGTTGGCCTGTGTCACAAAACTGACATCTAATGCGAAATGACAGGAATGAGTTTTCAGGCTGTACCCAGTTAAGCCTTGATAGTTATTTATTTGATGACAAGATGAAAAATTCGAATTACGTTTCTAAGTAACAAGAATATTTGAGGGGGTTCCTCGATTAAAATTCCAATTTTTGCAAAACAAGTGTAATCATTCCTAATTTCTCTGAATTCATTGCTGGTATCAGTCTGAAACTCGGCCGATCAGCTGACGAAAACATAAGACATAACATATTTATTTTCCATCAACATATTCAGATCCCCACCAAAAGTAAGCACATAATTATCGTATCTGGCTACGTATTATGATTAGAATTGGGCTCGGGCATGCAAGAGGGGTGATGATTACGATGATGATTACATACTATATAAACTATGAAAGCAATTGAAATCGACAGAGTTAATCATGAACTGGAAGCACGGAATCATCGCCGTAGTGGCGTTACTGGCGCTCTGCGCCCAAGCTCAAGGTAATGTGAATCTTTCAAAATTTTTGTCCGACCATATTAAAGCTTGCGATTTTAATTGTAATAATTTTTGATTGCTGCGTAAAGTTATGAACGAAAACGTACAAGTTTTTATTTCTGAAGCCGAAAATTCTCGGAATTTTTGAACAGTGAAAAAGTGAGTTGATTAATTTGTGACGAAACGAGTTGCAATGGAAATGAAGTTTTTCCATACATATGTTTGGGCATGTTGGGAATCTACGATGACAATTTTATTCATCGTTTATTGTGGCGAACTAATTATTCAATGAGTTTCAATTATTTTTCGCTCATTATCTATACAACACTCGAAGTTACCCGCGAAAGTGAAGAAAATCAAAATTCACGGTATCTTATCTTTTTTCAAAGATACCTTTTCAGTTCATAATTGGTAGAAAATTATTTAATTGAGATTGATATCCGTAAAATCCAACAAGATTCATTGTGTCTTTAATTTCATGATGACATTACTCTTTTTCGCTCGCCTATGGTATTCTATAGTCAGCATTCTTGAATTTTTATTTCGATAGTGGGCATTCGTTTTTCGAAAAATCACTTTTCTTCAACACATGGTTTTCGAAAGAATCTATAGCAATAAAATGCTGACTCGTGGATGAGAAACTATCTGGGTGGTGATCTTTAAATTCAGAATGACGTGTGCAGAAGATTACGAATTATATAATTTATATATCTTCTCGTTTACTAAGTGAACCAGACTATTCCGTCGTACTTTAATTTTTTTTTATCGTGATTCTGACTTTCACTATCCAGATTCCTAAAAAAAATCCCGTCATTTGCAAGTGTTGGCACTTTCTATCCCAGTTAAATTCCGACTTCCGAACGGGAATATGAATTCCGCGACTTGATCACAACTTGATCACAGGTTTCATACATTTTCAATTTGTTTAATAAATCTCCAGACAAGGTTGAGCTGAAACGAAATACCCTATAGATAATCCAGAAATACAGTTGATTACATTAGTAAACTTGAACAACGTTATGTTACTCCTTCACCGAAAATTCGAGAGGCCTAGTCGACCAATCACAGAGCGCATATAAGTCACATAGACAGCACACGCGCAACTTCTGCTCATGGCCAGCTCAATTCACGACACCTATATAAGTTCTGTCATTGGTCAACTCAGATCTTCCGTAGCTCGGAAACTATATGGAATCCTCGAATTTATGGCCAAGAGAATTCAGTCTCAGGATTTCACAAGGAATCTGCTCTCAAAGTATGGCCCGCTGAAACTGAATCATATCCTATGAAATATGAAAAAATATGCGAATAATTTCCGTGTATAAACTGATTTAATCTTATTTTCAGCTCGGCCGCACAAAAAACGTAGTGCACAAGACCATGATCAAGGCAGTGGTGGCCAAGGAGGTGGAGGTTCCCGACCCAGCAACGGCCAAGGAGGTGAAAGTTCCAGACCTAGTGGAGGCCACGGAGGTGGAAGTCTTGGACCTAGCGGAGGACAAGGAGGTGGAGATTTCGGACCCAGTGGCGGCCAAGGAGGTGAAGGTTTGAGACCTAGCGGAGGCCACGGAGGTGGAATTCTTGGACCTAGCGGAGGACAAGGAGGTGGAGATTTCGGAGCCAGCGGCGGCCAAGGAGGTGAAGGTTTTAGACCTAGCGGAGGCCACGGAGGTGGAAGTCTTGGATCTAGCGGAGGACAAGGAGGTGGAGATTTCGGACCCAGTGGTGGCCAAGGAGGTGAAGGTTTGAGACCTAGCGGAGGCCACGGAGGTGGAAGTCTTGGACCTAGCGGAGGACAAGGAGGTGGAGATTTCGGAGCCAGCGGCGGCCAAAGAGGTGAAGGTTTCAGACCTAGCGGAGGCCACGGAAGTGGAAGTCTTAGACCTAGCGGAGGACAACGAGGTGGAGATTTCGGACCCAGCGGCGGCCAAGGAGGTGAAGGTTTCAGACCTAGCGGAGGCCACGGAGGTGGAGGTTTCGGATCTAGTGGAGGCCACGGAGGTGAAGGTCACGGACATGTCGTTGGTCATGGGAATAAAGACGGTGAACAACACGGGCATAGACGTTTTGGCAGTAGTAGTCGTGGCAGTAGTAATCATAGCAGTAGTAGGCGTGGCCTTGGAGGTAGTAGCCATGGAGATGGAGGCCACGGGCATTCCGGTGGTCATGAAAGTGGAAGCGGCGAACAGCACGGGCATAGACGTTTTGGCAGTAGTAGTCGTAGCAGTAATAGTCGTGGCAGTAGTAGTCGTGGCAGTATTAGTCGTGGCAGTAGTAGTCGTGGCCTTGGAGGTAGTAGCCATGGAGACAGCGGCGCTTCTTTCCCCAGACCGGGTTAACGAAGATCCGTTAGTGGTACGGATTTTGGAGGCAAAGGATACCCACGATGAGGCCGCTCATAATACCAACGTTCTCTTGAGATGCAGTTGATATAAAATCTGAATGAAGAGATTAACATATGCGAATATGTTATAAATAATCATTTAAAAATAAAAAATTTGTAATATCGAAATATATATTTAAATATAGTATATAAATGTAAAAATTCTCGTATAGTACCTAAAGTGTATATCTGACTATCGAATAGATGACTTTGAAATTTTGTATGGGTGATTTAATAAAAAAAATTGATAACTTATTGCAGCCACTGATCCTAATTATGAACTCTTGATCTAATAGGTTCAATGCAGAGAAGTTCTGTACGTACATAGACGAAGAATAATGGACTCTGATAACTAAAGCGATACTTTATATTGCAGATATGAAATAAGTTTCATGAACTTCTTTTTCTGTGATTTCTCAAGAACGATGGAAGATACAGAAGTGAGCAGCGCCGGATCTGGGGGGGGGGGGGGGGGGGGGGGGGGGGGGGGGCGAACGGGGGCACTTGCCCCGGGTGGCAACTTCATGGGGCGGCAAAAAGGAAAAAAATTGAGTTGACAATTAGATTGAGTTAAGGGGACCAGTACAGCGACTTTTCGAGAAATTATCATAGTGCGAAATCAATTTATTTCATAACCAAAGTTCATTTCACATCAAAATATTTTTCTTTTTCAAAATCATGTGTCGTAAGGATTTCAGAGCACCGTTGGACCGATCCAGGCCATCTTGGATTCATTTTCTTCAGAAAACAAATCCTCATCATGTGAATGTAGGAATTTTGAAAATTTTCCGTTTTGGCCAAGTTATTTAAGAAATGAGTGATAGTAAGTTTTGCAAATTTGGTAAATTGATCATAACTTATGACATAATTTTTTATTTTTAAATTCCTACATTCACATGATGAGGATTTGTTTTCTGAAGAAAATGAATCCAAGATGACCTGAATCGGTCCAATGGTGCTCTAAAATCCTTACGACACATGATTTTGAAAAAGAAAAATATTTTGATGTGAAATGAACTTTGGTTATGAAATAAATTGATTTCGGACTATGATAATTTCTCGAAAAGTCGCTGTACTGGTCCCCTTAATAGTAAAAGGTGGTAAAGGGCGGCAGCCGTAGGTCTTGCCCCCCCCCCCCCCCCCCCCCCCCCTCCAAAATATCCTAGATCCGGCGCTGGAAGTGAGTTTGGGTTCATTAGAAAGAAAACACTTTGATGCATTAAAATAATTTCATAATATTGCCTGTTGTTAGTACACGCAAATCAAAAGATATTCTAATGATAAGAGATAGAAGTTGGATAGAATACTGTTCCGCTGAGTACTCTTGGCTAATTCTTTCGTATTCAAAAATCATTTTCTCGCTAATGAATGAGAATACTCTCACCAAATTCCTGAGATATCATCGGTTGAAAATTATTGCACGAGCATATACTCACCAGAGCGTATACATTTGAAAATAATCGGAGGTGACTATCTGGACATGAAAACGTGATGTTATTATGTAATTTAACCAAAATTAACATGGCGAAAAACTGTACGAAGAATTCAAACGAGATGTTAAATTTATTCCTCATGTGATATACCAAGAGGTTACGGGTAAAGTGCTGATTCCAAGCGCGCGGGCGCTGATTCAGTCGAATATTTTTGGTGGCAGAATCGCGCTAGCAGCGCCATTTTTGTTTGACAACAATCGAGACCAAATAGCAGACGGACTACTCTGAGGATATTCGTCGCAAGTCTGAAATTGGCAGCCCTTGTAATATTCGAATAAATCATGCAGCGCCGCGCTGGCGGGATCGCGATTGAATGAGCTAATACACAAACAACTTTTGCTATGTTGTGACGAACAAGCCGTCACTTAGCTCGCTAGAGAACGATTACCGCCAAGCCCGGCGACTTACGTATGGATGGTATGGAGTGAACCATACTCTGAAATTTCTGAGGTATGGTATTCCATACCTGAGGATTTGAGATAAAAATATGATGAAAAAATCCTAAAGTAGGGAAAGAAAAAATGGAAAACCATAGATATAAGGTTAGTAGATTGGACAAGCTGCGAAAATTCGGAGTCATATGGCAGTATGTCACAAAGTAATAGCGACAACGAATCCTGCCATCTATGTTTTGATGATAAAATAGAACATTTATCGATATAGCAAACAAATTTATGCGTGTGCTAAAATCAGCCAAATCTTTTGTCGGTAAAATGGTAAAATGCTACAAATTTCTTACCAATATAAATCACCACTTGGCTTTATTTTGAATCCTGACCTTTAGACTTATGACGCGCTGACGTTACACTACGGCTATACACAGGGTGTCTTTTAATTAGTCATACAAACCTACATAGGGCAATTCCTCTTTGATAAATGAAATAAAAAGTGATTTTTCGGAAAAAAATATCAAAAACTCAAAATAAAAACTTGAAAAAATGAAAAAATAAAAAAATCAGGATAGGTACTAAGTTTAAAGTTTTTTTTTTATTTTTTTTCAATTTTTTACATTTTTTTTTTTTACGCGGAACATCGTTTTCTATTTCATAGAGGAATCGCCCTATGTAGGTTTGTATGACTAATTGAAAGACGCCCTGTAGTGTATCCCCACAAATGCAATACGCTCTGTAGGCTAACGACTGATATTATTTTCTCATGACGTGAACGGGGTAGTTGTCATTCTTTTTCGATTTTCTTTATTTTATTAATGATTGTTCATTTCACGTATAAAATGTTGTGAAATCGCGTGATAAATCTGTATTTATCAAAATTAATCAGTAAACAAGGTTCAGAAAAAGAATGTTGACTTTGATCCCCTGAAACGTACACGAAAATACAATGCTGAAGTTTAAAATCTCTGCAATTTAACGACCACTACAGTCTTATCTTTCTTATGTGGTTATTCGCCTTTGTTCTCAGAGTCCCAGTAAACACAAAGATCAATTACGTAACGGTTACATACAGTGGCGTAGCTACACTTTCAGCGCCCTGGAGCAAAATTCTTTAAGCGCCCCCTCATACGGATATTTGTTCAGTTATCATAATCAGTTATTATTAGTGTCCGACCGAAACACGATTTTCAGCCGAAATCGAAACCGTAACTGAATATTTGGCTCCTTCCCTGCTTAAAAAGCCGGATAGAAACCGGATAGAAACCGGATCGGCAGTGTGTCCGGTTCTATACGTAATTTGGGTCCGGTAGACCTCCGGGCTTGTCCGGAATTCGTCCGGGATTCTGGTCGTGTCCCTATCTGGTGCTATGCGGGCTCATTCTGCCATTTTCGCGAATGTCCAGATAGGCTTCCTATATGGTTATATCCGGAAAGTAACCCCGCCCTAGGCATTTTTCCTGTATGGTTCTATCCGGATCCATTTTCCAAAAATTGAAGCTTTTTTTTTTCTTTTCTTTTTCTTTTTTTTTTTTCGATTTTTGTCCTTTTTTTGTTCTTTATTTTTTTCGTTTTTTTTTCTTTTGTTTTTTTTTCTTCTCAAGTATACAGATGATATTTTCCGCCTCTATATATACTCACCAACTCCTATAAGTGGTACTCGCGAGAATATCGAACCGATTCCAACTTTGAAAATCTTTGTCCGTATCTATCCGGTTTCGGTCCCGCAAATCTTAACGTGATTATATTTACATCAAATCTTCAAAGTTGGAATCAGGGCTCTATCCGTATCTATCCGGTTTCGGTCCCGCGAATCATAACGTGATTATCAAATGATACGGCACGAAATTGGATAGAGCCCCAATTCCAACTTGGAATATTAGCTGTATTGATAATCACGTTGTGAATTGCCGGATCCAAACCGGATAGGTACGGACAGAAGCCCCGAATCCAACTTGGAAAATTTGATGTGAATAATCACGTTATAAATTGGCGGATCCAAACCGGATAGGTACGGACAGAAGTCCCGATTCCAACTTGGAATATTAGCTGCATTGATAATAGCGTTATGGATTGCCGGATAGGTACGGACAAAGCCCCGATTCCAACTTGGAAAATTTGATGTGAATAATCACGTTATAAATTGGCAGATCCAAACCGTATAGGTACGGACAGAAGCCCCGATTCCAACTTAGAATAACCGGATCGAAACCGGATAGGTACGGACAGAAACCCCGAATCCAACTTGGAAAATTTTATGTGAATAATCACGTTATGAATTGCGGGATCGAAACCGGATGGGTACGGACAGTGCCCTGATTCTAACTCAGAATTTCCGGATCGAAACCGGATAGGTACGGACAGAAACCCCGAATCTGACTTGGGAAATTTGATATGAATAATCAGGTTATGAATTGCGGGATCGAAACCGGATAAGTACGGACAGAAGCCCCGAACCCAACTTGGAAAATCTGATGTGAATAATCACGTTATGAATTGCGGGTCGAAACCGGATAGGTACGGACAGAGACCCGATTCCAACTTAGAATTGCCGGATCCAAACCGAATAGAAACGTACACAGTCCCAAAACCGATTCGGGTGACGGATACTTTCCGAATGAAGCCAGATAGATAACCGAGCCTACGGATAGTACAAGCGGCAACGGCACTAGGTATAGTGTGATAAAACTTTTCAAGGTCATACACATAATTCGTTACGTCATTGATGGGGGAGCACAAAATGACACTGCTGCCACGTATAGACCGAACGCCGCTATGAAAAAAAAAAAATTCAAATTTTTTTTTTTTCTCATATCCATTATCATAAAACTTCACGATTCTGATTGTTCCTCGAGACAGGGAAGGAGTAGGGCTAAGGAAAAATGCAGTGCTGCCAGCCCCTGTGAGAACCCTTATCAGTCGCAGCAGGGAGATAAGTGATCCCTATAATCCGATTTTCTAGTATTATCGAACTTCATAAAAATTCAAACGGTATCTGAAAGATCAGCAATTTCTGTGTAAGAAAAACCACTGCTGCCTTTTCCAAACAGTGAACAAAATGGCGGCAGCAGCATTTGAAAGTCGCGCTCAACGCAATCGAATTTCGCGTTTCCATTCGGTTTTAACAGCAATAATCCAGTTCTTTTCGATCTGTACTAATGAAATATGCGTGTCGTTGTAATTTACAACAAATTTTATGGAGCGTTAATCGTTTAAAAAAATTGAATTGTATTATTTATGTGACATTTTCCGATTTTTCCGTCGTTTGCCTTGTAATGTAAGCGTGGTTGAAATAAGTAATCGTCTATTGGTTTTTTTTTTTTGTGAAAAGAAATTTAATTTTTTTGAGTTTCTTGCAAATATAACAGTTAATTTATAAAAATTCCCGCGATCCTGAAGTTCGCAATCGATTATTGAAATAATAATTAATAATAATTAATTAATTATAATAATAATTAATTATTAATTATTACAAACTTAGAAAAACCCAACAGCTGTTTGAGCCAGACCACGCAAGACGGCTGGCTTACTGCGGATGGGCGCTGGACCAATTTCATGACGATCCAAGGTTTCTGAAACACGTACTATTCACCGACGAAGCGGGGTTTACGAACTTAGGCATTTGTTACACGTTTTCAACTGTGCGTCGAAAATCGCGGTGTACATGCCGAGCACAGGATCAGGTTCTTCAGCACCGTGCCACCAGAGCCGCGGTTTAGGCATATGACCATTTTCTATCGAAAATCGCAGTGGTGCCAGGGGGTACTCGAACTTACGATCTACCGATTCGTAGTCTGAGCTGAAGAAATCGCGATATGTGGTTTCAACAGGATGGAATGCCTGCACATACGGCGCGAGTGTCGATGGATGTGTTGAAGCGGTGGTGCCAGGGGGTACTCGAACCCACGATCTACCGATTCGTAGTCTGGGCTAAAAAAAACAGTTGGAGTCACGTTAAACGTCTACAACATTAGTTGAGTTGAGTTACAGCCTCCGCGAAAAATAATCGCGGTGTTCGTGTCGAGCATAGGATCAGGTTCTTTAGCGGCTCTATAAACTGAACGAATATAATATTGTTTATTATATATTTAATAAAAACAATATAATATAATATATAATAATAATAATAATAATATAATATAATATAATAAAAAATAAATATTAAATATATTAAAAATATATAAAAAATAATAATATATATTATATAATAATAATAATAAAATAATATATTAAAAATTTTAAATAATATATTATTTATTATTTATATTTTATTTTATTATATTTTTATTAATAATATATATATATTTCTAATATATATTTATTTATTTAATTTTTTGTTTTATAATATTGTTTTTAATAGTTTTTTGATCCCAAGTATTAACGAATTTATTCTCAATCGGAACTAAAGGCATGGAAAGTATCAGTATGGAAAAAAAAAAACAAGAAGGCAAACGACGGAAAAATCGGAAAATGTCACATAAATAATACAATTTAATTTTTTTAAACGATTAACGCTCTATAAAATTTGTTGTAAATTACAACGACACGCATATTTCATTAGTACAGATCGAAAAGAACTGGATTATTGCTGTTAAAACCGAATGGAAACGCGAAATTCGATTGCGATGAGCGCGACTTTCAAATGCTGCTGCCGCCATTTTGTTCACTGTTTGGAAAAGGCAGCAGTGGTTTTTCTTACACAGAAATTGCTGATCTTTCAGATACCGTTTGAATTTTTATGAAGTTCGATAATACTAGAAAATCGGATTATAGGGATCACTTATCTCCCTGCTGCGACTGATAAGGGTTCTCACAGGGGCTGGCAGCACTGCATTTTTCCTTAGCCCTACTCCTTCCCTGTCTCGAGGAACAATCAGAATCGTGAAGTTTTATGATAATGGATATTAAAAAAAAAAAAAAAATTTGAAATTTTTTTTTTTCATAGCGGCGTTCGGTCTATACGTGGCAGCAGTGTCATATTGTGCTCCCTCATCAATGACGTAACGAATTATGTGTATAACCTTGAAAAGTTTCATCACACCATACCTAGTGCCGTTGCCGCTTAGACTAGGATGTTCGTTCCGACGAATTACGGACACAAACGTATACGATTCGGACAGGACTTTCGTGACCGATGAAATACGGATAGAAACGGATGGAACGTCTATCCCGAATCCTATCCGGAAATCTGTCCGGTTCTATCGTTTCCTATCGGTCATTTTAAGCAGGGTACCGACTCCAAAGGTTCGAGTAGAAAAGAAATGATGATTTTGGCTAAGACCTTGTTACGAACGGCCCTTTTCCATATTTTTTCCAAAGTCTTTATTCAACTGCAAGTAGTGCAGTCAGCGCATTCCTACACGCTCTATCGTTTCCTATCGGTCATTTTAAGCAGGGTTTTCTAGTTTCGACCGAAACCGTAACCGAAATCGAAACTTATGCAGTTGAGTTAAAATTTTGCTAAATTCTCATTTTATGCTAAAATCTAGTGTTTTTCTTAGCTTATTAAAAAATTATTGGATTAGATTAAGGTGGTTCTTCACCTACAGTCTTACCAAACGTGGGTTTCAGAGCAGATTTTGAATACTTCTCGATGGGGAAAAAATCTGAAAAAAATCAAGCATGTCGAAGATCCTCGGGAGATTGATTTTGCATAATAATAATGCAAAAAAGTTATTAATAAATTGATGGAAAAAAAAACTGTTCAAGAAATTAGCCGATGACCCAACTTTTTTTTTTAGGTGAAAATTATTTTTTAATTTTTCTGAATACGTATGAATTTTTTCAGAATTTTGATTTTTTTCAAAATCTGCTCTGGAACCCACGTTTGGTGGGACTGTAGGTGAAGAACCACCTTAAGGCGGTTGATCTGGTTAAGGAATTATCAGATATCGTTAAAAAAATTGTATACAGTT
Source organism: Tenthredo mesomela (assembly GCA_943736025.1). Lineage (NCBI taxonomy): Eukaryota > Metazoa > Arthropoda > Insecta > Hymenoptera > Tenthredinidae > Tenthredo > Tenthredo mesomela. The sequence goes on from OX031021.1 coordinate 7,916,263, forward strand.
ATCAGTTCCTACAAAGGCACCTCTTGAAATTTCCAGTCCTCAGGATACCTTGTTCGTGAGAAATAAATAAAAACAGATTTTCTAAATTAACATGGTCCCTTATGGGGTCAGTGTTCTTTCCATCTATACACATGAAATTTGCAAGCATTAACAAACAGTTTCGTAAGAAACTTCCACAATAATTGATGAAGAAATATCTAAGGAACGTTATATATATATATAACAAAAAAAAAAAAAAATTAAAAAAAAAGGTATCCTGAAATTTTAAGAGGTGCCTTTGTAGATATGGATAACTGTATACAATTTTTTTTAACGATATCTATTTGTTAACTCCTTAACCAGATAAACCTGCTCAAATAAGACTTCAATTTATTAGGAAATCACTTTATTTCATTACCCAAGATTATCAAGAAAGAAGCCCGTATAGAACTACAACTTATATCAATTTTCAAGTTTTTACTCTTACGACAGTGCCCGACACGATACGAACGTTAGTTTTGGCCGAGCCGAAGTTTCGGCCAATTTGTGGCCGAAACCGAAACTGAGGCCGAAACCAGCATTTTCGGCCGAAACCGAAACCGAATATTCAGTCGGACACTAGTTATTATATAAATTGACAAAAATTCGGACCAAAAAAAAACAAGAAAAATCATTTCCGAGGCGCCCCCTAGACCCCGGCGCCCTGGAGCAACTGCTCCCTCCGCTCCCCGACGCTACGCCACTAGTTACATACCTGGTACGTAGTAATAGATAGACGCGAAGACCGCAATACTCACCATTAGCGTTATTTGATAGTGTCACCGTATGATATGATATTGTTTTCTTACTGATCTATTTTCTTTCCACTGTAAAATGTTTTTTTTTTTTTTTTCTTGTTGAGGAAAAACCCTACTGAATTTTTTACTAAAATAGTATATTGTGTACCAAAGAGGCAAAGAAGGTCTTTTAACGCCGAACGTAAATTTGCAATACGAGTCGTAGACGAGTCAAAGACGAGTATTACAAATACGCTCGGCGTAAAAGACCTTCGCCTCCTTGGTGCACACGATATTTTATACAACAAGAGCATGTTTTACAAGTTCATGCTCGATCCGGTACACAAAGCCGACGGACTGCGACACGCATAGCAACGCACAACGACGCGTTGTTACGCATAACAACGCGTACGTCAGAGACCACTGTTAACTCCTAGGACATAAAAAGTAGCTCGATTTTGCTCCTAGGAGCTAAAAGTAAACCATGCGCATGCGTACTCGCAAGCCCGCTCAGCTGTCACTAAAACCCCCACTTTGTGTACCGAGATCGAGCATGAAAAACGCGTAAAACATGCTTGCGTTGTATAAAAATATTATTTTTTACGATTCCTCAGTATCTATCTTGTAATAGATTTCATGAATATCAGAATTGCAAACAAATCGAATTTTTCACCGCATATGCCGCAGCTCAACTCTTCATAACATTTCACGTTGATAAGGTAGCACTGGATAATGCAAAAATGTTGAAAATCTGATGGTAACATTGGATATCTAGATTATCGATCAATTTATGCAAATCAATTATTAGAATGCAATCCTGTTGATAAAACAGAGTTCTGAAGTGAAATACACAGAAATACTCTTTTCGATGGCCGCGCTGCCTACATTCATGGTACGACACTGTTTCTAGCAGACGTCTTGTCCAATCTACTAACCTTATATCTATGTTGATACCCAACGGAACCATAGTCAACGTGTTTATTTTTTTTCGACTACATGCCCACCCCGGGGCGATAAGTCGTTAAAGGAGAAAGAAGAAGAAGAACGTGTTTATTTACGACCTTCACAGAAACTTCGAATTCTGGCCAGACCCTGATGTGTTCAACCCAGACAGATTTTTGCCTTATCAATTGGAAGGGCGTCATCCATTTTCCTTCATACCTTTCAGCGCAGTCCCACGCAATTGCATTGGTGAGTATAACAAGCTCTGCATAGTACGCAATGACTGATGTCAACTATATAGAATTCGCAAAGAATAAACGTCAATCGAATCAGCCGGATCAGAAGCGATTAACTTTTGCTATCCGATAATGCCCGTAGAGTTCCAGCTTCCTATTAACTTCATGGAACGCAAGAATAGAAAGTGAAATAGGGGGGCCCGGGGTAAATTGAACTCTGGGGTAAATTGAATTTCTGTAATTATTCTGATATGGGTACATGTAAACACATGAAAATAAAAATGAAGAAGTCTAATAATATCATCGCGATAATGAAGAGGTCGAGGGTTTTAAAATTTTCGTATTTCTGAGAAAAAAAAGCGAAATTAATATTTTGGTGCTCTCTAACCATAATTTTCGTGATTTTAATTATTAGTTTACATATACGGCTTTCCAGGTCACATTTACCCCTTCTGTACTTCACCCCCTTCGATTTGGATAATTTTTTAGTGTGATGTTGCAACTGACCCAATAGGGTGTCTGAATTATTTTCAGATTTTTTCAACTACCGGTGACATTTAAAAAAAAATCGAAAAGCCGATTCTGGAAACGCCATTTTTGAAAATCTGAAAAAATTCACACCGATTTCATAATTTGAAATATGATTTGTAAGCATGACACGATAATGGGATCTCAATATTTACTTTTTTTCGCAGGTTTTTAGGTTCTTCATGTCAGAATTAGAGTTTTCATCTTTTTAATCGATCACAACTTTCTCAAATATCAATGGATTTGAATTTTTCTAAAATTCAGAGAAGTTGAAATCTATTATTATTTCAGAAAGTTGTGATAGATTAAAAAGATGAAAACTAATTCTGACACGAAAAACCTAAAAACTTGCGAAAAAAAGTAAATATTGAGATCCCATTGTCGCGTCATGCTTACAAATCATATTTTAAATTATGAAATCGGTGTGAATTTTTTCAGATTTTTAAAAATGGCGTTCCCGGAATCGGTGTTTTGATTTTTTTTAAACTTCGCCAGTGGTTGAAAAAATCTGACAATAATTCAAAGACCCTTGGGTCGCTTGCAACATCTGTTAAATTGGTATTCTCTTTAGATCAGGAGGATCGTAAAATGGATGGTGTTTAAATAAGGGTCGTAACGTGCCGGCAAATATAATATTTTATTAAGTACTTTGGACAACACAACAGTAATCACTTTCTCAACGGATCACTATCCGGAATATATTAATTAATCTAATTATATTTAATACTAAATGTAGTTCGCAATTATCGTTATATTTTCGTTTAGAGACACGTCTGTCTACTTTCGCTCGTTATTACGTACTGTCTCATCGTCGCGACCGACAGGTCGCCTCGCTTAATCCTTTTGTTTTCGGATTATCTCATTCATACCGTATTCGTACTCACACATATTCACATAATAGATTTGATCGCTAACACATCATACTAAGAAATTATCCAAATAGAAGGGGGTGAGGCACAAAAGGGGTAAATGTGACGTGGAAAGCCCCATATAATTCTCATGAAGTTTTTAGATTGAAATTTATTTTATCCACTTTTGCAATTATTAAACTATTCATCAACAATTATAACAATATTGAAAGTATTAGTTGTATCGGTTGGAATAAATATCATTTTGAAAATATAGTTTGGGGAAAATTGGTCGGGGCAAAATGACTGTGTATGAGACATATGGTTAGAAGGTTAGGAGGTTGCGCGTAAAAGATGCGCATTGTGCAAATACCTGCCTGTCTGACACAAGAAAGGTTATAAGTTTTCATTAATTAATTAGATGAAATTTCGTTTACATTTGGAACTGATTTTAATACACAATATAATGAATAGTCATATTGTACTATTTCAAACAAAACAATTTAAATTTAGTAAATAACCATTTTCTAATATTTTTCTGCATAAATTTAATTTGCCCCGACTCAAGTTCAATTTACCTTTTTGACTCATTCATTATAGTTGTTCCTCATAATAATATTTACTACACGGAGAGAACAAAAGCGCACTGAGTATCCCACGGTTGACAGGGATCGTCATAATCATAGATACAGCTGTTATTCCTTGATATAATGCGACGTGCGTGCCGTGATAGCAGCACTATCATGCGAAAAAATGACAGTAGATGTAAAAAGCCTTTGTGACATTCAGTATCGGAAATTGTAGCACATTCAGTGTCACAAAGCGCGGCACAAAACGAAAATCCCCATCAAATTATATAAATAGAAATTATACATATATAAACGTATACGAATTATTGTGTTTCGTTGAAGATCATTCAGAGTATTTATTCAAACATTCTTGGTGGACGTTTTTAATGAAACAATGGAGGATTTCCTGCGGAGAAACGGACATGTCCAAGTAAAATTCAGTCTGAACCGTAAGTCAGCCTCAAATTTTCTTGAAGCGAAATTCAAGAAATTTTATAGCTACAAGCATGATGTACGAGTTCTGAATTTTCTAAGAAAAATAAGATTTTCCGAAAAAAAATATGATAAATACAAAAAAGCTTGGGGAACAGCGTCAAAACATCACTTTTGTGTATTTTTATAGACAGAACATGGGTTTTCGCTGCGAAAGACTGCTCGAAAGAGAGAAATACATTTTTTTTTTTCGAAAATTCAGAACTCTTTCCATAAAAATGGTATGTTCAATTTTTTTTCAACAAGTTCCATTTTTTTTCTAACAGTTTTTGAGTTAGAGGGCTAACAATTTGAGGTTCGTCACTTCTTATCTAATGATAATAACATATATTCAAAATTGGGGGCCGGATCGAAGTTCCGGATGTTTAAAGCTCCGAACGGTCGAATTTCCGAATTTTACTGCAACGAACTCACAGTTGCCAGAAAGGGTAGATCACCGAAAGTCTATGTAACCGATTTCAAAAATTCGGAATCGCATACCGAAGGTTCAAAATTCCGAAAGCCAAAAGTCCGAAAGGTCAAGACTCCGAAAGCTTATAAGCTTTACTGTTAATATTACTTTCCTCTATCACGATATTTTTTAGTTTTGCTGCAAATGCTTTACAATCTTTTGTATTATTATATAGGATCCGAAAGGCCAAAACTCCGAAGCACGTTAAGAACACGTTCGGTCTTTCGGAACTTTGGACTGTCGGAAAATCAGACGGTCGAAGCCTTGAGCTATCTACATTTCGACCATTCGAAATTTTAATTTTCTATAAACTTTAGTCTTTCTGAAAATTTCGAAATCGTTTAGAATAAATTCGGAAATTTGATCGTTCGGAGCTTTGAAAATTCGGAACTCTGAACCAGCCCCATCTTACCATTATTATTGTGACATATAATATACTCTCAAACTTGTGAAGTATTGACATCATATGCAAAGAATTTCTTGAAATTCGATTTTTCTGGAAGATTTATTAGATTTTTTGACGAGAATAAAAATATGTGTATCGTGGTTTTCGTACATACAGAAGCAGGATTGACAGATGACAATTTTTTTACTACGGAGGCGACACATTTATATACAGTTCTGCAAGGCTATGAAAAATTAGACTCTTTCTTGTCGGCTTTCATAAAGTCTCTGAGCCAAAAAAGCGTTGATACTTCTAAAAATGAATCTATTACATCATCTGCGGCGATCGATTTAAACTCTGATAAAGTTGACAAACAAAATATAGTCAGTTCTGCAGACAATTCAGATGAGGAAGGTTCTCCAGAGAATAAAAGTCATACAAACAGTGCAACTGATGCATCTCCTAATGTTTTTATGAGTTCAGATGGAATTTCTGAAAATTCAGTAAATAAATTGTCTGAAGACATTGACGAGGATAATACTATTAAGACAAAAGTGTTGAAAGGTAGTTCGAAATTTTGTTCTTTCTTTCCAAAAAGTTTTGTGTACCGATAGTAATTATTATCATTTTGCTTCCTGCTTCTTTAGACTTCCAGTTTATTCAAAATGATTTGTATCATTTTTTAAATGATGATAAGAATATGGATGGTAGAATTATCTTAGGAAAGTATAAAGAACTCGGCGAACTTGATATGAGTAGACTTAAACGAGTTCTCGTCTCTGCAAAACTTGCAGAAGACTCAGTTAATTTTAAGTAAGTGTTCTTGTGTCGATGCTTGAAGTTTGATTGATTCATAGTCACATGTATCCTTTATTTTCCATATCATTCGACGTTCTAAATGTTGATTTATCACCTATTCTCTTGTTCATTTATGATGAATATATAAAATGTATATTGATTCATTTTTCAGAATAGCATCATCTGTTTTTGAAAAATGGTATAAGGAGTTCTTGGAACTGTTCCCCACAGTTGATAGGACCTTATTTTACTCACCTTATAAGTACTTGCCTAATGGATTGTCAATAGGAGCTAGTGGAGCAATTTATAATCACTACAAGTGCGAAAGGCATCAGTTAAAGTTAGCTGGACTATTGAAAAGTGGCAAGAACGATCATGTAGCAGAAGCTACCAGGAATACAAGCAGTATTCATCCGTGGAAAAAACTGACCGACGAAGATAGGAGTTTATACACAGAAAATGAGGTTCTGAGTGCATGGAGTGAATCGTATGATAAGAGACTGCAATTAATTATACCTCCAGCACAATCCAGAGAAAAAGCGGCTACGACAGAGACTTATATAAATACATTTAAATGTCTTTGCCCACCATTGGGAATTACTCTGCTTGAAACTGATTACAATAACTTGATGGAACAGAAGATTGGAGACGAATTATACCAAAGAAAAAGTTACAAAACTATTATTGCCTCCAATTGGCCTGCACAGAAAATTATTGACATTGTTCAAAATAATAATACAAAAGATTGTAAAGCATTTGCAGCAAAACTAAAAAATATCGTGATAGAGGAAAGTAATATTAACAGTATCAGTTTATTGGCTCTACCATGGTGCATTAAAAATGCTCCAAAAACTGTAAAAGTTGAGGCGAGAGGAGAGAATACGGATGAAATTGTTATTATACATAAAATATTGAGCAAATCCGAAGTCTGTAATTGTTTCATTCTGCACATAGAAGATGGAAACAATCTTCTGGAAAAAAGATTGGAACACGAACAATGGCTTGAAAATCTGAAACAACCTCCACTACCTTACGTAATCTTTTGCGGTCCAGTATCAAGAATTAGCCAAATTTACGTCGTTCTGAACAATCACTTGTATCTTTTTGAAAATTCTGTCCTGGCTATCGAAGCTTGCTTCAAATGTTATATAGCATTGAATAAATGGCCAAACTTTTCGGAGTTCGTTTGGAACGCAATTGAGAAAGGAATATGCAAATGGCCAGCAACAAGAAATATAAAGGCGTCAACGGATTTTGTCAGCATACTGTCTGGTGCAACTAGCATAGTACCGATCAAGATACCAGTTTTGAAGAGAAAGCACATGCCCAAAAAATAATACTACCTTTTTACTCCTTATATGATTTTTGCGAAATCAGAAGTAAAGGTTCTTTTCAGATATTCATTTAGCAGGGATTACTGTGCAGTATTTGAAATATGTCGCCAATACTTTCGAATATTCTAGCCTTTATTCTATTGCTTTATAGCGATTCATATTATCCCAGAAAGGTAGTGCAAGAGTTCGTAGATTATTTTGACTCTTTCATTCGTAATTTGTTTCTACCTAATTTAAAGACAGAAATTATTGAAATACTAAGAGAAAAAGGCATTAATGATGATAGTATATTAAATAGTTTGAACCCTTGTTTTTTAAAATATAGTAAAGTTTTTGAGCCAGTGACCACTGAATATAGGAGAATTAAACTCCTAAGAACTATTGGGTACATAGATTACGAAAAGTTTCATATTTCTAATTTCTTTAAACGTACTGTAGTTAATAATAAGATATTATTTATTCCCGAGTCACTATACGGTGTGCAAGTCCCACTTCGATACAGTCTCAAGGCTTTTCTAGAGATTCCTGGCTTATTTACTCAGATAACTCAGTACATGAACCGTTTGAAAAAACAAACAGATGGAGTAATAAGTAATATAGTGCAAGCAAAATTGTGGACTCGTAAATATTCCAAAATATTCAAGAATGATTTGGTACTACCGTTGTTCATTTTCTTTGACGATCTCGAAGTGGGGAATGGTTTGGGCAGTCATTCGGGAATAAATAAATTCGGGGCAGTGTATGCCATGATAGCAACTCTACCGACGTATGTAGCTTCCAGATTAAGTAGTATTATTTTTTCTACTCTCTTTTATTCGGAAGTAAAAAAGAAAACGAATAATAGAAGTCTTTTCAGAGAACTAATAAAAGAATTGAATCACCTAAGGACAGAAGGTATTACATTAGATTTAAACGGGATCAAACACTTGGTAAAGTTTCAGTTAGCCCTTATTTTAGGCGATAACTTGGGTCTTAATGGCATTCTTGGTCTGGTCGAGTCATTTCAGGCTACGTTCTGCTGCAGAATTTGTAAGATGTCCTCAGAACAGATGAAATGTTCGGTTAAGGAAGATAAGAGTTTGCTAAGAACAAAGAAGAATTACGAACAAGACTCGAAAAATCCACAGCCAGATAAAACTGGTATTAAAGAAAGCTGTACTTTTCACGATGTCATAGATTTCAATTTAACAGAAAATGTTACAATTGACCTAATGCACGACGTACTTGAGGGAATCTGCCTGTATGATATGAAGTCATTAATTAAAGTTTTCGTCGATGAAAAAAAATATTTTACATTGGATATGCTGAATGCGTTGATTGATAAATTTGACTATGGTCCAACTGAATTTTCAAACAAACCAACAGATATAAAAATAAATAGACTTAAAGATTCTAAACTATTTCTTAATATGTCAGCATCCGAAATGCTGTGCTTCGTTCGTTATTTCGGCCTCATGGTGGGTCATTTGATTCCGCGTGATGACAAACATTATAAAATGTATAAATACTTGCGCCAAATTATAGATATAGTTACCGCACCAAGAATCACGAAAGACTGTGCGACTTACTTATCAATCTTGATTGAAAATCATAATTCACTCTATATCAAATTATTTGGTGCCCTCAAACCTAAATACCACTACCTTATCCACTACCCCAGAATTCTGTTACAAAATGGACCAGTTATACATTTCTGGGCTATGAGATATGAGTCTCGCCATCGTGAGTTGAAAGCTAATTCACAAGCGACTTTCAACACTAAAAATTTGTTGGTAACAATCGCTAATAAGCAAGTTTTAAAAATGTGCCACAATAATAATTCACTTAATTGTAATAATCCAACTTTGTTCAACTCAGAGATACGAGTTTGTGATTCATTACAAAGCATGTTTTGTCTCGATAATGATAATGAAAAAAAAAATTGTAATTTTTATCGTGAAGTAGAAGTAGATGGTATTCAATACAAGATAGGTATGTTCGTTGTGGTTAATATGGAAGAGATAGAAAAAGATTTTGGTGAAATCACATCTATTGTCAAGCATGAAGACGAGCTTCTTTTCTCTGTCAAAGTTTTTCAAGAGTTTACGTTTGATTTTCATATGCATGCATACGAAGTTTATCCAAGTAACGCAAATAAAATAATAAATTACAGAAATTTACCTGTGTCAACTCCGTGTATATCGATTGTAACAAATGGAACCCACTACATCGCTTTACGGTATGGATTATAAATATACCTAATAATTTTTCTACATCACGATATGTAATCATTTATTCATTCCAAAAAAATTATGAAATAAAAGAATGCAAGCAAAAGATTTTTACATTCTTTTATATTTCATTAAGGTATATATAGAGCGAGGTGGGAGTTTTCTTAGGAATTTTTTTAAACTTCGCTCAAATATAGATCATATTGAAACTGACAACTTTTACTTATGAGCCAAAAAAGTTGCCTTCTATGAAAAAACATATTCTTCTGCAAAATTTTCCGGCTTCCCCATATAACGCAATGTGAATTATCGTGATTTTTCTCGAATTCTCGAAAAATTTTCTTAAGATCTTCTTTATAAAAATTCTCAATAATTGTTCAAACTGTGATTGAGAATTTTTTTAAAGAAAATCTTGGGAAAATTTTTCGAGAATTCGAGAAAAATCTCGAAATCACGGGAATTTACATTGCGTTGTGTGGGGAAACCGGAAAATTTTACAGTAGAATATCTTTTTTCAGAGACGTAAACTTTTTTTGGCTCATAAAGCAAAGTTGTCAGTTTCAGTATGGTCTATATATTTGAGCAAAGTTTAAAAAAATTCCTAAGGAAACGCCTACCTCGCTCTATATACCTTATTCCTTTTTCAGAAACATCTGAAAAAATCACGAAAACTTTTATATAAAAATAAGCATTCAAGAAATATCGAATAATAGGGAAAATTATAATTATGAACTATTTCATTTAAAGGTGAATTATATTTTCTATTAAATAATCCAGCAGATAATGCATCGAAAATTACGCAGAACGAATTTCTATTTAGTATAGTCGATATCTTTCTTATGTTACACCCAGCGTTCCATGCGATTGTGACAACCGCTACACGTTATTTTAGCATAGCCGCCGTGCGAAAAAAGCGCTCCACTCCTACTAAACGCGAGGAACAGCAGCGCCACTATTGATGGTGCAGCCAATGCGTTTTTGTTTTCTCCGTGTAATGACTGGTTCTTATAATCGATTAAGGGGAGGTACCTGAGTAAACAGCGAGAAAAACAGGTAAACTTCGAGAATTTTTAACTCAAAAACCAATGTTCCGATTGGATCCAGGTTTTTTTCATTGGAAAATATGTACATTGAGGTATGTTCAGGAATTTTTTTGAATAAATTCGTTGACTGGAAGCGCCGTTGTTGTGGTCAGCGTCAGACGTGTTGTTCGTTGACATGGCTTGTGGTGCCAAGGATTCCGGGCAAGCGATTGATCTGAAACATGAAAACTTAACGGATTCCTGAAATATAATATACAAAGCAGTCCGCTACGTAGGATTTTTTTGAAATTTTCATTATTGACGGAATTGCGACCGTTTTGATTTAACATTCGTTTTTCGTTCGCAATTTCCGACGATTTTGGTTGCATAAAAAAGCAATGGTTCAATCAAATGGAAAACCCCTACGTAGCGGACTGCTTTGTATGTTATATTTCAGGAATCCGTCACGTTTTCATGTTTCCGATCAATCGCTTGCCCGGAATCCTTGGCACCACAAGCCATGTCAACGAACAACACGTCTGACGCTGACCACAACAACGGCGCTTCCAGTCAACGAATTTATTCAAAAAAATTACCTCAATGTAGGGTAAAGTCCGGAGAGATGCCGCAGTGGGAGAGATGCCACATTTCTTATATCTCTGAGATTTGCCGACCGATGGTGTTTCAATGCCGATTTATGTTTACCCTGGTGGAAATATTTCTCTTCAGAAAGTTCGAATAATTCTTTTATAATTCGGAATAAAGTTTTAAAACTTTTACTTTCTCTGAAAAATTCTGGAAAAGTATCACGAAAGCTGAAAAACTCTTTGTAAACGCTCTGAGGATAATTAAAGTCCCCGAATTGAGACTCTTCTAGAAGAGTTTCGAAGTATTTAAAAAAAAAATCAGACAAGTCTTGAAACTAGAAATAAAAGTTATTCAGGATTTTTCAGAGAGAATCAGTGATTTAAATAGATCATTGCATTCTCTGAATAATAATTATTCCGAGTTTTTCGGAAATAATGAAATATCTAGTCAAAGTGCTGTAATAGGAAAGAAAGTATCAATAAATAAATTGAATCGCGTTACACTTATGAATAAAAATATTAATGATATTTGTTTAAACATATAATAATTCACGTACAAAACTTATGAAGGGAAACAGGTACGAATAAAAGTAAAATATGCAATTTTACATTTCTTTATTATAAATTTTCACACATTTACGAGTAGAAATGCGTACTTATTTAGTTAAACATTCATCATAATATAATTAAACTTCTTTTTTTGACCTCATCTATTATTATGTAGGTTGTTTTTTGGTTTCACAGGTCAGTGACAACTCTTCAATTTAACGTTTCGACCCTGAAGAGGGCCCTCCTCAGAACTATAATATTTATTTAGATAGATTACAATATAGTATTTACAATATGACAACACGATATATTTAGGTTAGGAATTCGGCTTATTTTTACATATACTTCGGCTTATTCTTACAACACGATATATTTATATTAGGAATTCAGCGTATTCGACACATATGTGTCATGACACATATTTCTGCGTCGCACAGTTTCTAAATGGATTGACAATGTTAATTGATTCAAACGCAATAATGGTTATGGAGTGGAATTGACCTAACATAATGTGTTATCTACAAATTCAATAATTGCCGTCTCACGGCACACCAATCAATAACTGATTACCTCTATGGATCCTGGTCGATCACTTATTGGCTACTCACCGAGAGTTGTTGGCTTCTCTTTCCGGTTGTCCTATAACCTACGACTGACGGTACTGTTGTTTTATTTAATTTCATCTAATGGATATATCCCGGAAAATATAGTAATCCACGAAGCTATGACGCCTAAAGAGCCGGAAAAATGGTAGTGGTCACAACTGGTTGGCTTTTGTGAGTAAAATTTCCCATAAGATACATCCTTGAGAATAAGCCGAATTCCTAACCTAAATATATCGTGTTGTCATATTGTAAGTACTATATTGTAATCTATCTACATAAATATTATAGTTCTGAGGCGGGCCCTCTTCAGGGTCGAAACGTTAAATTGAAGAGTTGTCACTGACCTGTGAAACCAAAAAACAACCTACATAATAATAGATGAGGTCAAAAAAAAAAAGTTTAATTATATTATGATGAATGTTTAACTAAATAAGTACGCATTTCTACTCGTAAATGTGTGAAAATTTATAATAAAGAAATGTAAAATTGCATATTTTACTTTTATTCGTACCTGTTTCCCTTCATAAGTTTTGTACGTGAATTATTATATGTTTAAACAAATATCATTAATATTTTTATTCATAAGTGTAACGCGATTCAATTTATTTATTGATACTTTCTTTCCTATTACAGCACTTTGACTAGATATTTCATTATTTCCGAAAAACTCGGAATAATTATTATTCAGAGAATGCAATGATCTATTTAAATCACTGATTCTCTCTGAAAAATCCTGAATAACTTTTATTTCTAGTTTCAAGACTTGTCTGATTTTTTTTTTTTAAATACTTCGAAACTCTTCTAGAAGAGTCTCAATTCGGGGACTTTAATTATCCTTAGAGCGTTTACAAAGAGTTTTTCAGCTTTCTTGATACTTTTCCAGAATTTTTCAGAGAAAGTAAAAGTTTTAAAACTTTATTCCGAATTATAAAAGAATTATTCGGACTTTCTGAAGAGAAATATTTCCACCAGGGTAGTATTAGAGTAATGAAGCAGACGACAATCGATATTGCAATCGAATTCGTACAAAAAATAAAGTAAATAACGGAAAGAAGATGTTACGTACGAATTTTCCTCGTTGAAATTTCATGCGGCGGAAATGGGTCTATTAATGCAAGTATCACTGTCCTCGTTACAGTTTTCATTATTTTTATGGTTTCATTGAGTTCCTACAGCCCAATTTGAGATTGACGTTCCATTCGCGGAGCGAAAATCAGTCTTCTCATTAGAAAATGACATTAACTGCGGCATCTCTCCCATAGGGTGTGGGAGAGATGCCGGTTCTCACTGTTCTTTGTTGACATATGTTTTATATAAAAATAAAAGTTTATCTGTTTTTGGTCAAAGCCACATTATAGTACATAGTTTGAAGAATGGTCACTGATAAATACGTTTGTTAATATCTATTTTTGTAGAAGTTATGAATTTTCTCCAAAAAGTGCGGCATCTCTCCGGACTTTACCCTAAATATTTTCCAATGAAAAGAACCTGCATCCAATCGGAACATTGGTTTTTGAGATAAAAATTCCCGAAGTTTACCTGTTTTTCTCGCTGTTTACTCAGGTACCTCCCCTTAATGTTTATCAAATCAAAGAAGGCCCATCTCAAAATTATTTACAAAAGAATTGATTGTGAATTAGTACATTATGTCACTAGGCCGATTAAGTATTTTCCGACGAATTTGAGTTTATAATCCGAGCCGAAGGCGAGGATTATGATGAAATTCGTCAGAAAATACTTTTTCGGCCGTATGGCATACAGAATTTTATGTGTCCAGGCCAAAAACCGCGTTTAAACCGAGCGAAGCGAGGTTAAAATCGCGGTTTTACGGCCTATGACACATAATAGTATATTGTGCACCGAGAGCGAAAACGAGCGTTTGCGAGCCGCGTATAAAGTCGAGTCCCCGAGGCAAAGCCGAGGGGTCTCAACTTTATACAAGGCACAAACGCCCGTTTTTTCTCGAGGTTCATATGCTATTTTCTTCAACAGCGGAGCGAAAGTGCGAGTTTTCGCTCCGCTTGGGAGGACTGGAATCGGGCGTTTTCGTTCCTCCCGAGCGGAGCGAAAACGAGTGTTTTCGCTCCACTGTTGAAGAAAATAAATTGTTTTATCACTTGAAAGTTTTCATGGTTCAATTTGCCTCGGCCTCCCCTACTTTGGTTTTCAGGTCAGAAATTTGCAATACTGGAGATGAAGGCACTCGTCGGAACTTTCTTGCGCGAATTTTACCTGGAGCCAATCGATTTGTCAACCAAGGTACAGATCCGTGCAGACCTGGTCCTTCGACTGACAAATCCCATCCGCATGAGGCTTGTTCGGAGATCACTAAAAGATGTTCGGAATTTTTCTTGAGCTAGTGTCAACGAAAAGACACTTCAGCAATACACTGAAAAATAAACAGGTAGGGGGAGGCGGGGCGAGTTGTGACAGGGGCATGTTGTGACAATGCTTCTAAAATACTTTTTATTACAACTAGCGCTCTTTTTAGTATTACATTTTATACTAACCCCTCAGCGCTAGTTGCTAACGAAGCAATGGCGAAACTGCGTTGAAATCGTTCAAATTAGACCATCAAAGGTGATTTTCAGATACAAAAGTTAGTTTTCCGGCCTGTATTCGAATGAGTCTTCTGCCCTATCAGTACGTGGTAAGTCATTTGTGGTATTATGGTCGACCTTTTGTAATCTTTGCCTGGATATTCCAACAGTTGTCCGAATAAATTCGACAATGTGTTCACTTTCATGGCTATTCTCATTCAAAATGATCGTATGGGGCTAGTTGTGTCATTGAAGTGGGGGCGAGTTGTGACGGCACAACTAGCCCCATACGCCACTCAATCGCGTGACGATCTATCATTTTCAATAAAACGAACTTGGCGGATAGTAAATTACTATATTACGCATTATATATATGAGGTATTCCACGCCGTTTCGAACGGTCAAAAAAATCACCGCTTCCGAAAAAATCGTAATTTGGTCCTCGAACACAACCATATCGAAAGAATTCTTGTGAATTTTTTCAGAATTTTCGGATTGCATTTGTGGATTTTTTCCAAATTCCAGCTTTTTCTACAAACTCCCGTATCTCAAAAGTATAAGATCCTACAAGAAAATTTATGAGACATAAAAGTTGTAGTTTCGAATTAACTTTCTCAACAAATTTTTTTGGGAATTTCCCGAATCCCAAAAATACCAATTTTTATCAAAAATACACAAAAACTGGTTTTTCAATCAAAACGTCACTTTTGATTTGCCTCAATAATTTACAGAAAATACTCTCAAGTGTTGACAACAACCGTATATTTTTTTTAAGATGGTTGGCTCAATCGTTTGGAACGTATGCTTTGGTCGTATTTTTTTTTTTTTTTTTTTTTTAGGTATGCTTTATTAATTCTTTTTTTCGAAAAAAAAAAAAAAAATTAATACAGCATACGTTCCAAACGATTGAGAAAAAATATACGGTTGTTGTCCACGCTTGAGAGTATTTTCTGTAAATTATTGAGGCAAATCGAAAGTGACGTATATTGATTGAAAATAGTATATTGTGTACCAAGGGCGAGAAGTGGGCCTTTTTCGCCCGCGTGTGGAGTTTGCAGTACGAGTCGAGGCGAGCAAGCACGAGCCGAAGGCGAGTGCGTATCGCGAGCCGGAGACGAGTAATGCAAACACACGAGGGCAAAAAAGCCCTCGCCCGTGGTGCACACCATATTTTTTGTGACACATACACGATTTTGCGAAAAAAAAAAAAAAAATAAATAAATAAATAAATAAATAAATAAATATTTTTTTGCCCGCTAAAAGTCGGTAGCGGGCGCAAAAAGTTCTTTTTGTAACACATGCACGATTTTTGCGTTTTTTTGACCCATTCAGCGGGCCTAAAGTGACAGTTTTCAGACGAGCGGGCGTTTTTTACCATAAATAATAATAAAAACGCCCGCTGCAGCGGGCGCAATTCATTATTATAATAAAATCGCCCGCTGTAGCGGGCGCAATTCATTATAATAATAAAATCGCCCGCTGCAGCGGGCGCAATTCATTATTATAATAAAATCGCCCGCTGTAGCGGGCGCAATTCATTATTATAATAAAATCGCCCGCTGTAGCGGGCGCAATTCATTATAATAATAAAATCGCCCGCTACAGCGGGCGCAATTCATTATTATAATAAAATCGCCCGCTGTAGCGGGCGCAATTCGTTATTATAATAAAATCGCCCGCTGCAGCGGGCGTTTTTATTATTTCAAGAAAATTATTAACAATGTTGAAAAAACGCGAAAATCGTGCTGTTACAAAAAATATGGTGTGCACCAGGGCTAAGTGGGCTTTTTGACCTTGTGTGGTTGCAGTACTCGTCTTCGGCTCGCAGACGCACTCGTCTTCGACTCGTGCTACCTCGCCTCTGACTCGTACTGCAAACTCCACACTCGGTCTAAAAAAGCCCACTTTACGCCCTTGGTACACAATATACTATTTGCGCCCGCTAAAAGTCGGTAGCGGGCGCAAAAAGTTCTTTTGCGCCCGCTAAAGGTCGGTAACGGGCGCAAAAAGTTCTTTTGCGCCCGCTAAAGGTCGGTAGCGGGCGCAAAAAGTTCTTTTGCGCCCGCTACCGACTTTTTTCGCCCGCTACTGACTTTTTTTGCCCGCTACGAACTTTTTTTTGCCCGCCGGTCAATAAACGGCTACTTTTAGCCCTATTATTAGGTAAAAAAAACGCAAAAATCGTGCATGTGTTACAAAAACCAATTTTTGTGTATTTTTGATAAAAATTGGTATTTTTGGGTTTCGAGAAATTCCCAAAAAATGTTGTTCAGAAAGTTGATTTCAAACTGCAACTTTTATGTCTCATAAATTTTCTTGTAGGATCTTAAACTTTTGAGCTATGCACTGAGAAAAAAGTATTTTTCCTATCAAAATACCAAGTATTACCGAGCGAGTTTAGTTGTAGTCAAAATACGTTTTGTTCTCAGCAAAATACCGGTTATGAGAATAGTACGCTGCGTCGCCGTACGTATAGTTCTGAGCAAAATACAATGTATTGTTAGTAGAGCAATACCAAGTTTTGTTCTCAGAACAATAAATATTGTCAGTGGAAAAATACAGTTTTCTCAGTGTGGGAGTTTGTAGAAAAAGCTGAAATTTGGGAAAAAATCCACAAATGCAATCCGAAAATTCTGAAAAAATTCACAAAAATTCTTTCGATATAGTTGTGTTGTGTTGTGTTGTGCCAAATACTAGTCATTATTTCAGAATATTCAGTTAATACAGCCAAAATATCATTGTCACAACCTGCCCCAACCCTGTCACAACTAACCCCTCAGGAGGGGCACGTTGTGCCAAATTCCGTATGGAAGAAAAAAATGTATTCTCGTTTAATCCAATTCACTATAATCTCAACTTACCAACCAATTAAGGGCCATGATATGCCCTGTTTTAACTAAGATTTTAAATGTTTGGGTTTCATAAAGAATTTGGAATAATCCAATGTTTTCTTATTTTGCCACAACTCGCCCCGCCTTCCCCTACCTTGGTTATGCTCGTTATTGCTCCAACAAAACGTCGAATAGATTTGAATAAATGGTGATGGAGAACTAGTACAGGTTTTATTGATTATCAGTTGCATTCCAACATATCCTCGCTCAAAATACAGCAAAAAATTTAACCTTCTCCCTTCCACTTATTGGTGATAAAAAAGAGGAAAACGCACGCATGCACGACGAGCACGAGACACATAGACTAGTTCTAGTAGTGGGCTTGTGTGTGAAACCCATTACAAAGTCAAGTTCTTGAGACTTAGCATAATTCCAAGTCGAGGTAAACCGCAAGTCCATGTGATCATTACATTACATGAGATGCACTTCCCACCGTGCAATCGTTTAGTCGTATGCAATGATTTTGTAAAAAAAAAAAAAAAAAAAACGATAGACTTTATACCGCGTTATTAGTTGAATGCGATAGAAGGCGAAGCCTTGGCCGGGATCGCCAGTAATCTTGTGACATTCCAACACTTGATCTATGAGCGTTAGCTCGAATGTGGAAAAATCATCTGAGAAACAAATATCGATTTCAACAAAGTGTATTGAGAAAGTTATCACAAATCGTGAATACTGAACGTTCAGTGGGTTCGTCTGTAGTACCAACATATATAAAACTTTGTTACGTTCTCCTCACAATTCAGTGAGATCCAAGCTTTACCGTGAGATGTCCTTATCAAAACAACCCGAGAAATTCAATCCGTAAAAATGTTGCTGCATATCACTAGTTTCGTCATAGTAGTCATTAGCCTTTTGTATCTAGTACATTATCTCATTCATGGCAGTCGAAGAGGTAAGCTGATTAATCAGATTCCCGGACCAGACGTTTGGCCTTTCTTTGGCAACTTTTTCTTATTTTTGGTGCCGTTCGGTGAGTGAATAATTTAATCGGAGTGCTGTCGATCGAAGAGGTCGGAATTATCAAGAAATGTGAATCAAACCACGATTTCTTGATTATTGCAGATGAATTGTGGAACGTGGGTCTTAAATTAGTGAAGGAATATCCCATTACCCGTATTTGGAGTCTGATTGTCCCAATGGTTCTCATTTCTCATCCGGATGACGTCGAGGCACGTACATGATTTTTCTTGATTTTTGAAAGTTAGGTAATCATTTTTTGAGCATATGGGCTTTTCCATTCCAACTGACCTGGTCGCAGAACTCGACATTTTTGATTTCCCCAATTTTTTTTTACATGATAGTTGTCGATTAATGAGAAACATTCACCAATTTTCAGATCTTCATCTCAATCCGCCTTTGCGGTGTGAATTTTCGAAAAATCGACGAATCATTGCATTTGTTCAACTTCAATTAGTCGTAACTCTGGATAAAAAACCGAAATCGTCATAAACAAATACGTCTTTCTCTTCGTCTTGGATTGTACTTTAACTTAAAAATATGTAAAAGAATATGCAACGTGAATTGAATTTTTTCATACGCTTTGAAGTAAAAAAAATCAATTTTCCCCAATTTCGACCCCTTCGATTTTTTTGAAACAAATGTCTCGTATTTCACAGCCGAAGCCCGAATTTTCAGGATCAAAACGAAGACTGACCTCCAATTCCTGTTAGTTTATTTTCATTTTTCAATATTCAAATTTTGTGTATTTTCAACGATTTATTCAATGCCTTAACGGGATGTGATAGGATAAAGTATAGGTGGTGTTTTTACCAATTTTTTTTTTTTGTTTTACTCTGCATTTCGCGACGAAGGCATAGAATGGATTTTCGCAGAGGCATTCGACGTATTATATGGTGAAGTATTGCCGTAGACGAATAAACGTATTGAAATCGAAAAATAGTTTGTTTTCGTAAATCACGATCTGTAAAATAGGGTAAAAAAATGGCCGCTCGGGGCTCGACTCTCATATGCTGACCTTATTATTCAAGTTTGCGTGGTGTCCAGCACTGAATTGTATAGCTGCGTCAATTCTACGACCTCTCACAAAGCGAACGATCCGTTTATTTATGAATATTCCGTGAAAATGTGAGCGTGAGTAGTAATGCTGCATTTCGTCGACTCCAACCGAGTCGAAGCGGTTTTTGAAAATTCGGGCTTCGGCTGTAGAATACGAGACATTTTTTTTCAAAAAAATCGAAGGGGTCGAAATTGGAGAAAATTAATTTTTTTTACTTCAAAGCGTATGAAACAATTCAATTCACGTTGCATATTCCTTTAATTGAAGTTGAACAATCGAAATGTACACCCAGAAAAATGTACTACTTCAGACAACTAAAATCTAGCCGAGTCAAAGCAAACTGTTTATTTGTATATGAACCTATTAGGAATTTAGTCAATCCGATATCAAATGTTTAGTTGAAACTTGCTGCAAAATGCTATGATCGATTTATTGGGGCCCAAGAATATGATATTTTGAAGCAAATAAATGTTGTGTTACTTTAAATAAATTATTTACTTGAACCAACTAATATCTTTCATTTTCTACATAAACATTGATTTTATTAATTCAATATTAAGGGGGTATCCCCACCTTTAAATGAGTTAACATTTTAAGAAAGAGATTGATATTTTACAGCGAATTTGAGAGTCTGATCAAATCCAAAAAAATCAAGAAGTTTAGGGAGAGTTTGACCCTCATTATCCATACTTAACATTGAATATTATTTTGAGTCTATTAGTAGTTACGCTGAATATAGAAAAATACAAAATTACTCGGTTGTCGCAAAGAATCAGTAGTACCGTTGGATCGATTTTGGAATTTTTGGTCTTCAATTGTTCAGAAGAGATGCCTCTATCATATGAACATAGAACTTTTTGATATGACTATTTTTGGTTGAGATAATAGAAAAAATAGAAAAAAAAAATTGAAGAATTAGAAAAATCTCAGTAAAAACTAAGCGAGTCAGGCAATTTTCGCGATATCAAAAAGTTCTATGTTCATATGATAGAGGCATCTCTTCTCAACAATTGAGGACCAAAAATTCCAGAATCGATCCAACGGTACTACTGATTCTTTGCGACAACCGAGTAATTTTGTATTTATCTATATTCAGCGTAACTACTATTAGACTCAAAGTAATATCCAATGTTAAGTATGGATAATGAGGGTCAAACCCTCCCTCAACTTCATGATTTTTTTGGATTTGATCAGACTCTCAAATTCGCTGTAAAATATCAATCTCTTTCTCAGAATGTTGACCTATTTAAAGGTGGGGATACCCCCTTAACTAAATCTTTTATTTGTTTCAAAGACATCATTTATTTGGTAATGGAAAGTATAATATTCTACGAATTGTAGTAACTCACATTGCGCAAAATACCCAGAATAAAGTATATTTTTTCATATGATTCAGTTCTGTGAAGAAATAATACATGATAACTCTAGTATGAACAAATCACTGTACAGAAAAAAAACACATAATCTCATAAAGAAAAAAGAGCATAACCTCACTGATCAAGAGCTGAGCTTCCAAACGTAAATATATCTATTTGATGTAATACTGATGTTCAAAGACTGGAATATATTGTTCCAGACCAGCGCTGGTCAACAATTCTTTCAGTTTTTGATCCATTGGAACTGTTTCTGACGCCGGATAAACATGAATGCCGCGCAGTTCGCACACGCCACACACGCTACGAATGAAAAATGACGAATGACGAATGGCGACGCGTACTCGCAACGGTCATTATTAGCATGTGGCGCTGATGAGCTGCGGACATGCATTTACTCGATTCAAATAAATATAACTTTGAATGAAATGAAGGATTCCATAGGATTTTTTAATATACTAATGACAAATAAACGTATATTTCATCACAGTAGCTACTATGTCTCTTGAGACTCAACTATATTCGTATGTTTAGATGAAATATACGATTACCTCCACTTTTCTTAGAATCAACCATAATTTTATTTGCGTCAAATATGTTAATCTCAAATGTGCGAATTTGTTTGAATGAAAGTTACGCATTTTTCTGGGTGTAATGATTCGTTGATTTTTCGAAAATTCATACCGCGAAAGCGGATTGAGATGAAGATCTGAAAATTGGTGAATGTTTCTCATTAAGGGGGTATCCCTACCTTTAAATGGGTAAACATTCTGAGAAAGAGATTGATATTTTACAGCGAATTTGAGAGTCTGATTAAATCCAAAAAAATCACGAAGTTTAGGGAGGGTTTGACCCTCATTATCCATACTTAACATTGAATATTACTTTGAGTCTAATAGTAGTTACGCTGAATATAGAAAAATACAAAATTACTCGGTTGTCGCAAAGAATCAGTAGTACCGTTGGATCGATTTTGGAATTTTTGGTCTTCAATTGTTCAGAAGAGATGCCTCTATCATATGAATATAGAACTTTTTGATATGACTATTTTTGCTAGAGATAATAGAAAAAGTAGAGAAAAGAAATTGAAGAATTAGAAAAATCTCAGTAAAAACTAAGCGAGTCAGGCAATTTTCGCGATATCAAAAAGTTCTATGTTCATATGATAGAGGCATCTCTTCTGAACAATTTAAGACCAAAAATTCCAGAATCGATCCAACGGTACTACTGATTCTTTGCGACAACCGAGTAATTTTGTATTTTTCTATATTCAGCGTAACTACACGGAAAAAAATTAGAGCAGACAGTTTTGCCAACGGGTGGGTAGAATATCTTCCCCTGCGTTCGGGAAGTGTAACTTCCAACTTCCGTAATAGCTCATTCTCTCGGTACACTTCCCGAACGCAAGGGAAGATATTCTACCCACCCGTTGGCAAAACTGTCTGCTCTAATTTTTTTCCGTGTACTATTAGACTCAAAGTAATATTCAAAGTTAAGTATGGATAATGAGAGTCAAACCCTCCCTAAACTTCGTGATTTTTTTGGATTTGATCAGACTCTCAAATTCGCTGTAAAATATCAATCTCTTTCTCAGAATGTTAATCCATTTAAAGGTGGGGATACCCCCTTAATCGACAACTATCATATGAAAAAAAATTGGGGAAATCAAAAATGTCGAGGGTCAGCGACCAGGTCAGTTGGTATGGAAAAGCCCATATGTACATTTATGATTGGTAATACAAGAATTCATCCTTGATTCGTAGGCATTGCTGTCGAGCACGAAGCATACAGATAAGAGCCAACTATACGAGATTCTGCATCCATGGTTAGGCACTGGGCTTTTAACAAGCAACGGTGAGATTTACAGACTTTTTGGAATCACTTCAGCTTCAGACCAGCCTGCGTTATTCACTGATACAATACATCGATCTTCATGGAATCTTTCGAATAAAATATGAATCCGAGGGCGAGACAGTCGGGCATCTTACTATTTCTCTTTCCTCAGTGCGACTTTGGACTCCCGTTACCGATTCTACACACATGAGTAATTAGCATACCAGATTTGCAAACGAACAATACTTTATTTCACAGGCGCCAAATGGCACAAGCGACGAAAGATCCTCACACCAGCCTTCCATTTCCAAGTGCTGCAGCAATTTGTTGAGATCTTCATCGAACATAGCGAGAAGTTGGCAGAGTCCTTGTGCCTGGAGGGTGACGAAGTGGTCCCGGATCTTCTTGCGCTCCTTCACAAGTACACGCTAAATGCGATCTGCGGTAACCTACTACCCATCAAATATTCGCTCAATCTAATCTCAAGTTATCAATGATCTTGGATTTGCATATGGTCATTCTGGCATTTGTTGTGGTCGTCAATGAGAAATAAATTAAAAAAAAAAAATTAAATTAATCAAATTAAATAAATAAATAATATATACCCAGGTAGAAATCGTGTCTCGGCAGAAGCTAGCTGCTAGCTAGTTGTACTAGTTATTTATCTTGGCGCAAGATAATTGAATTATGTTGGTGCAAGCTCGGTATATAACGCTCAATCGAGCTAGCAGCAAGCTTAATGACTTATCTTGGGCCAACCTTCACAACGTAGCTAATGCCAATATAACCGAATCAGTTTGGCGCTCGCTTAGGGGTTTCGTCTGAATATACGTGAAATAAAAATCAATATATGATCAATGATTATTGGTACACTGTAGAAAAACAAAACAATCCTAAGAAAAAAAAAAAAAAAAAAAAAAAAACCAATGAACTTACGTACGTGTGATTATTCGATATCCGATTTGTTCGACCTAACCGGGATTTGAACCCACTTCCGCTCGCATCGCTAAATTACTAATCGCACGCTCTACCTACTACGCCAAACTATCCTATTAATACTGCATCTCATATTTTCCTATTTGATGGAACTTCCCCCACGAAAAAAATATATATGCTAGGATATATGCATGGAATATATCCTAGCATATATGAAATTATATATGCTAGGATATACTCAGATTTGCCCAAATATATATCCTAGCATATATGTCAAGATCATATATCCTGGGATATATGCTAGCATATATTCCGGCATATATACTCCAGCATATATTCTGGTATATCTTATATATTTTAGCATATATTCTGGTATATAATCTAGCATATATTCTGGTATATATTCTGGCATATATTCTGGCATATATTCTGGTATATATTCTGGCATATATTCTGGTATGTATTCTGGCATATATTCTAGCATATATTCTGGCATATATTCTACCATACATTCTAGTATATATATTGCTGTAGGATAAAAAAAGCCAAAAATTCTTGATATGATTACGTGAAAAAATTAGCGGCAATTTTCCTTTTAAAATATTTATTTTATATATAAGACATGACGATACACATTTTTCAAGTAAAAAATATCTATATTAAATATCTGACTTTTCCGGTTTGTTTGAAACCTCCTAACATTTTGAGGTTTTCCGGTAATGTAGCCAACATGTTATAACGTGCGTTGGCAATAATATTAGCGTCATTTACACTCAATTTAATTTTTTCAATTTCTTGATCGTCAGTATTATTAACAGCCGATGATGAAGGCCCGGAGACATAATTCTTTCAGGTGCCTCAATTTTCCTCTCCAACATTTTAATTGAACCTAAAACAATCATGTATAATTAACTACCGAATTCATCATGTAAAAATGTATAATTTGAATGAATTGATAATTTTAATAATACAATAGGCTCTCACCGGATATTTTAATCATCATTGCGTGGAAACATTTCCAGCCACCAAGTGCCATTTTCTTCGTATCGTGTCATTCAACCATACGTATACATTTTTTTCGGATCATGATCTTCGCTCAAAAATTCTTCGAAATCAAAATCCTCAATGTCTTGAATATCGATCCCTGGCGTCGTCTTCTTGTCATCTCTTCCACCTACCCATACTAATACCCAAATTTTTTTAATGATCAAATAATTGATTGATTGATTATTTATTAAACCCGTTCACCTCCGCTAGCCCTATATGTTTTGACAATCAACAATTGAAGACGAGCAAATCCTGACTCTGTGATAACGCTAATACCGACGAGGGTTTTTTATTTCTCAATTTAGCGTTGTCACAGAGTCAGGATTTGCTCGTCTTCAATTGTTGATTGTCAAAACATATAGGGCTAGCGGAGGTGAACGGGTTTAATAAATAATCAATCAATCAATTATTTGATCATTAAAAAAATTTGGGTATTAGTATGGGTAGGTGGAAGAGATGACAAGAAGACGACGCCAGGGATCGATATTCAAGACATTGAGGATTTTGATTTCGAAGAATTTTTGAGCGAAGATCATGATCCGAAAAAAATGTATACGTATGGTTGAATGACACGATACGAAGAAAATGGCACTTGGTGGCTGGAAATGTTTCCACGCAATGATGATTAAAATATCCGGTGAGAGCCTATTGTATTATTAAAATTATCAATTCATTCAAATTATACATTTTTACATGATGAATTCGGTAGTTAATTATACATGATTGTTTTAGGTTCAATTAAAATGTTGGAGAGGAAAATTGAGGCACCTGAAAGAATTATGTCTCCGGGCCTTCATCATCGGCTGTTAATAATACTGACGATCAAGAAATTGAAAAAATTAAATTGAGTGTAAATGACGCTAATATTATTGCCAACGCACGTTATAACATGTTGGCTACATTACCGGAAAACCTCAAAATGTTAGGAGGTTTCAAACAAACCGGAAAAGTCAGATATTTAATATAGATATTTTTTACTTGAAAAATGTGTATCGTCATGTCTTATATATAAAATAAATATTTTAAAAGGAAAATTGCCGCTAATTTTTTCACGTAATCATATCAAGAATTTTTGGCTTTTTTTATCCTACAGCAATATATATACTAGAATGTATGGTAGAATATATGCCAGAATATATGCTAGAATATATGCCAGAATACATACCAGAATATATGCCAGAATATATACCAGAATATATGCCAGAATATATGCCAGAATATATACCAGAATATATGCTAGATTATATACCAGAATATATGCTAAAATATATAAGATATACCAGAATATATGCTGGAGTATATATGCCGGAATATATGCTAGCATATATCCCAGGATATATGATCTTGACATATATGCTAGGATATATTCCATGCATATATCCTAGCATATATATTTTTTTCGTGGGGGTTATGATCACGGTATTGAATAAAAGACTAATAGACATTTCAATCTCACCGATCAGTATCATATGATTGATCACTGTCAAACCGAGATTACGCCTGGAAAATGTTGGAAAAAATATGAGCGTAACGCGTACAGATTTATGCGATATCGCAAATTAGGTCATTTTATATGGAACATGCAATAATAATAAAACTTCGTGACATAAATTTTATTCATATTATGTGCTTTATAAGTAACAGAACAAAGGGTTCTTATAGTCGCCGTTCCGACATTTATTTCTCATAATTTATTTCAAAAATACAACTAACACATTAGCAATGCGGGCCTAACCTCACTTTCTGCACAACAGCGTATCTCACGCATAGAGAGGCTGCGGCTAGCTACAAGTAACCTCAAAAATCATAGTGTAGAGTATAACGAATCTTGAAAATACGTATGAAGTTTAGCTAGCAGCAGTCAATGCTGAACGTTAGAGCAGCGACTCTCGCACGCGGATGGGTCGCGGCTAGATACAATACAAAGAGAGTAGCGAGTCTCGAAAATACCTATCAAGTTTAGCTAGCAGCAGTACATGCTGAACTCAGAGTAGCAACTCTCGCACGTGGATCCCAGCAAACACATAACCGTCTAGTTATGTAACATGAGTCCCACAATAGTCCAAGCAATAGAAATTTTTGCGTGACAAAAATATCAACAGGATGCCGATGGTGCCATCACACAGAGAACAGTCCGTAGTTATATTCTCTTGTAAATCCCACTCGAAACTACCATTGCAAACTTTGTTATAAACATTTAAAATCGAAAAATCGTTTTTTTTTTCGTTTTTTGCCTATAAAATCTAAACTAATGAAGTGATCTTGATGCTCCCATGAGATGAATTGTAGAGAATGAAAATGCAAAAAAAATGAGCTATAGAACGATCAGATTGAGTTATGAGTAACGAAGAAAAATAGGAAAAACCCGGAAAAATCAGCCTTTTTTTGAAAATTCATAACTCCGCCATTTTTTGAGTGGTAGCACAGGCCTTCCGCGACATAAAAGCGATCGATATGTACTTTACGTGTGCAAAGAACAGGTGCTGTAAGTTTGTTAGTTTTTGCACAATTGCAATTTGAATTTTTTTTTGCACTATCTTGCAGCCAGCCTCAATGCTCTGGAGATTGTCCGATTTTGATTTTCCAAAAAGATTTCGAAAGTAGAAGTATAGTACTACAAAACGTCTATTCTCATTTTTCGTTGAAATGCTGCTAAATAGGTGAGAAGTACGTGCAAACATGACCGAAAACGGCAGAGCGCGTGAAGCGGTCGAGTGGTGGGGGCAGAACGCCTCTCCTCCGCCGTACCCGCTGCACGGTAACGTGCCTCTCCTCGTCTGGCGTTCTGCCCCCACCACTCGACCGCTTTCACGCGCTCTGCCGTTTTGCACGTATTTCTCACCTATTTAGCAGCATTTCAACGAAAAATGAGAATAGACGTTTTGTAGTACTATACTTCTACTTTCGAAATCTTTTTGGAAAATCAAAATCGGACAATCTCCAGAGCATTGAGGCTGGCTGCAAGATAGTGCAAAAAAAAATTCAAATTGCAACTGTGCAAAAACTAACAAACGTACAGCACCTGTTCTTTGCACACGTAAAGTACATATCGATCGCTTTTATGTCGCGGAAGGTCTGTGCTACCACTCAAAAAATGGCGGAGTTATGAATTTTCAAAAAAAGGCTGATTTTTCCGGGTTTTTCCTATTTTTCTTCGTTACTCATAACTCAATCTGATCGTTCTATAGCTCATTTTTTTTGCATTTTCATTCTCTACAATTCATCTCCTGGGAACATCAAGATCACTTCATTAGTTTAGATTTTATAGGCAAAAAACGAAAAAAAAAACGATTTTTCGATTTTAAATGTTTATAACAAAGTTTGCAATGGTAGTTTCGAGTGGGATTTACAACAGAATATAACTACGGACTGTCCTCTGTGTGATGGCACCATCGGCATCCTGTTGATATTTTTGTCACAGAATCACTCATTTTCTGCTCTATTGCTTGGCCTAATATTATCATGTATGAATAGACATGATCGTATCTAAGCATTATTTCCGTATACAGCTGCAGATATGATCATGTCTGAGCATGTATGGCCATATATGACATCATGCATGATCATATACGGGGTTATATATGAGTTCATATATTATCATGCATGAATAGACATGATCGTATCTGAGCATTATTTCCGTATGCAGCTGCAGATATGATCATGTATGAGCATACATGGCCATATATGACATCATGCATGATCATACACGGGGTTATATATGAGTTCATATATTATCATGCATGAATATACATGATAGTATCTGAGCATACATGGCCATATATGACATCGTCCATGATCATACACGGGGTCATATATGAGTTCATATATTATCATACATGAATAGACATGATCATATCTGAGCATTATTTCCGTATACAGCTGCAGATATGATCATATGTGATCATATCTGAGCTCGGATATGATCATGTATGATCATATCCGATCATATCTGAGCATTTTTTCCCGGGGTGTTACCATCTGTTACCTAACTATGATGCTACTGTCAGGTATTGAAAATATCACACGGTTACATGTATGTTATGTACCTGCCAC
Organism: Tenthredo mesomela; assembly: GCA_943736025.1. Classification (NCBI taxonomy): domain Eukaryota; kingdom Metazoa; phylum Arthropoda; class Insecta; order Hymenoptera; family Tenthredinidae; genus Tenthredo; species Tenthredo mesomela. The sequence goes on from OX031021.1 coordinate 7,945,267, forward strand.
CTTGAACTGAGTGGGAAATTACCACTAACCCAGCGGTAACAGGAAACTAACCAGCTATGTAACGTGTTATATTGAGTTAGATGTAAGTTACCTAACGTTTACATAACTGTGTTCGCTGGGATGGGTCGCGGCTAGATACAATACAAAGAGAGTAACGAATCTCGAAAATACATGTCAAGTATAGCTAACTGCGATCTAATTTTATTCAGCCATAATATATCTTATAGCTCGAAACTACGAATATAACTAGCGCCAGTCTATAGCCAATATCGCGATAACGTGTCTCGCAAGCCAACATAAAATGTGGCTAGCGGCTAGGCTGAAACTTTCTTAGCCAAGACAATTTTCTACCTGGGATAGGTCTAATAATATTTAATTAATTCAATTAAATTTGTATCATGAGAAATGACGTTTCAGCGACCACGATGGGTTTTACGTCCGACGTCGATGGTGACGTTCTGAGCGAATATAGGTCCTGCGTTTCAGACATAGGTGATATAGCAGTTTATCGGTATGTTTATTTCTTCAGTGCTGTACGAAACGATGCATGCGTTGCGCCAAAACGTTTTATCTATTCGAAGAAGTGAAAACGAACGACATTTTAATCGGTCTTATAGGCTGGTGCGTCCCTGGACTTACATGAACTGGATGTTCCGATTTTTCCGGAAGTTCCAAGAACAAGTTCGACTGCTCAAAGTTCTTCACGGGTTTTCAACCAGCGTGAGTGTATACATGCAGTACATATACTTTCATAAAATTTTCACCTATAGACTTCCTCGATTAACATAAAAACAATTTTATTTTATTTTATTTTGCAAAGATCATCAACGAACGTAAACGATATCACGAAGAAACCAATGGTCAACATTTGAAAGGACTGGATCCTGGCAGTGCTTCTGGCGTTCACATCCTCAACAAAGAACACGTTCAAGGTATGTTGAGGTGGTTCTTCACCTACAGTCCCACCATTAACGTGGGTTCCAGAGCAGATTTTGAGTACTTCTCGATGGGGAAAAAATCTGAAAAAAATCAAGCATGCAGAAGATCTTCGGGAGATTGATTTTGCATGATAATAATTCGAAAAAGTTATTAACAAATTCATAGAAAAAAAAAAACTGTTCAAGAAATTAGCCGATGACCCAACTTTTTTTTTAGGTGAAAATTGTTTTTTAATTTTTCTGAATACGTATGAATTTTTTCAGAATTTTGTTAAATCTTTGAAAATTGCGTTTTTTCATACTTGGGCCAAATTTCTTGAACAGTTTTTTTTTCCATCAATTTGTTGATAACTTTTTGGAATTATTATTATGCAAAATCAATCTCCCGAGGATCTTCGACATGCTTGATTTTTTTCAGATTTTTTTCGCATCGAGAAGTATTCAAAATCTGCTCTGAAACCCACGTTTGGTGGGACTGCAGATGAAGAACCACCTTAATCGACTTCATTTCTTCTCTGATGATCAACAATTGACCAAATGTTGAGAGTCCAATGGTGTAATTGGAAAAGAATTCGCAAGATCAAAAGAATAAAATAGTGCAGATAATCCATTAGAAATTGAACTTTGCTTATAGGCAAACGACGTCTGGCTATGCTCGATCTTCTGATCTCTGCTGAAAAGCGAGAAGCCAGTATAGACGATGAAGGAATTAGGGAAGAAGTCGACACTTTCGTATTCGAGGTGGGTACCGTCGCATCTGTTCCACAAGTTCTTGATTACAAGCTGCTTTTGGCTTTGCCTAATTCACATGCAGCTTCATCCTCCCCGATAGCCAAGCGAACAAGTCCACTCACCAATCAAAAAATGATATATCACCAAGTTTTGCTGGCTAAATATTGTAATTTGAATGCCATCAAGTCGCTTTTCACTAACGAGTGCCAATTTCTTACTTATACCGGGAAGATTCCTTGATAGTATACACCTGACTGCCGTCGATTGCGCATGCGCGAGTTTCGTCGTCCGCTAAGGCAGGCTGGCCATCCCGAGTTTTAGCTGTCAAACTTTGTTTTCGACGGCGATGTAATTGATACGAATTTTTTGGGTTCAAATCTCAATAAATTGCGGTAGTGATTCAGAAAGGCTTGGAAAGCTTTCATTATCGAGGTTAAAATTTGATGTTCTGAAAGAACCGTCGGAATTTATTCCGAACAGCTGATTGCTTGCTTCGATTCGATGTGAATGAAGAATATTTTTTCAATAAACGTTATTTTCACTCACCTGCCTCAGTTTGTCCAGACTGTCATTTGATAATAACCTTTCAGATTTGATTTTAGATTTCATCTTTCAACAAATCACTTTAAGATGTTTTTTGTAACGATTAATTGTTGTTTTTCCATTAAATCCTTTGATGCACGCATTGAATAATCTTCCGAAATGGACTACGTTATTAAAAACTGCTAGTCCGTGCTATTTTTCTTTTTTTTTTTCAATAATTAACGTCGAATTAAAATAAATATCAACATAACCTCGATTGACTACTTTACGCGCCAGAGTTTGACAGCTCTCGCTTAATTTTTCGCATGTTGGCACCCGTGCCTCCTACGTCATAATACTGTCCCGGGACGATCTTACCGACCAATGAAAATGAATTATTTGGCGCATGCGCAATCGACGGCAGTCAGGTGTATACTATCAAGGAATCTTCCCGGTATGATTATTGGCTTATCACAACTTGTAGTATGATATTATTAATATTTTCGCATACGTATGACGATTCTATCGATGATTTAGATCCATATTTTACAGGGCCATGACACGACAGCTATGGGATTATGTTTTGCATTGTTGCTGCTTGCCGAAAACAAGGAAATTCAGGTAACAGATAACGCAATAAATATTTTTTGCAACCCCTACATCAAAAGTCCTGTTTTATGATGAACACTGTTTTAAAAAATAGTGTTCGACATACGTGCGAAACGCGGCAATGCTACTCGTGTGGAGGCGCATAGCACGAGCCCGAAGTCTCTTCTTCAGCTCGCCTCCGATTCGACTTCGGGCTCGTTCTACGCCTTCACACTCGCTGTGCGGCATTGCCGCCTTTATCCTTTACGCACTTGTTTGGAAAAATACTACTCTCAGCCGACATACCACCCACAGCTATTTTACTAGTTTGTGATAGGTCGCATTCGCTCCGTTATCTCGTTACCTCCTCTGCCCCATAGCATTTACTTCTAGGTCCGATATTTAAAGCAAAACAATTAGGAAAAAAAATTGATGGCTCATCAGAGAAATAAAACAGATTATTCTAATCAATGAGTTTGTGGGACACAAATACCAAAAGTCGCGTTCATCTTTATTTAAATTTGTAACAGGACAAAGCCAGGGCTGAGGTCGACGCCGTCTTTGGAGGAAAACATGGAAGCGAAATATCATTGCGAGATCTTCAGAACTTGGCTTATCTGGAACGGTGCATAAAAGAATCATTGCGATTATTTCCCAGCGTGCCATTTATATCTCGTCATATCTCCGAAGACCTACAGCTCAGTAAATAAAATAGTTTTGTTTTCGAAGTCATAGTTCGTAGAACATTATGTACGAAAGCCATTCATAGCCTTGATATAAAGCTTACTTGGCTGGATGACGGTTATGGCCAAGAAATCTGTCGTCAACTCATTTTTTTTTTTTTTTTTTTTTTTTCATCTACTGACGGTCAGCGATTCTCTGACGACTCTGTTGATCATGGTTTGACATTTTTCAGCGGACTACTTAGTACCTAGAGGAACCACCGTAAACGTCTTTTTCTACGACCTTCACAGAAACCCTAAATTTTGGCCAGACCCTGAGGTGTTTAACCCAGATAGGTTTTTACCTGATCAGGTGAAAGGGCGTCATCCATTTTCCTTCGTACCTTTCAGCGCAGGTCCACGCAACTGCATTGGTGAGTAGCATAAGCTCTGAAGTACGCGATGGCTGATGTATCGACTATAGAATTCGTAATGGATAAGCGTCAATCGAATCAGTCGAGTCAGAGGCGATTAGCTTCTTTGCTATTCGACGATGCTTGTAAAAATCCAGTTTCCTACCCATGTGGAAATTGTATGCAGGCCCCGGCCGGGCCCTGACCAGTTTGGCTATTCTCTTTTCGGGCGCTGGTCAGCGAAACTTGGATCAAAAAGTCACGCTCGACTGATCGGGGCCCGGACTGACAGAATTTACTGGCCCCTGTTTGGCTGCCTTTCGAATGCCAACCTTATTATTGAGACCCTTTACCGTTGCATTTTTTCGGATTCAATAAATAACGAGATAAGAATAAAATGAAAACTTCATATTACATCTTAGTACACTGAGAGACTCTTTGTGTCAATAAATGGTAAAACTATATCAAAGTTTAGTATGGTAGGGTTCGAAAGTAGGGAAGACAGCGCAAAATAAACTAGTTATTCGTAACGTTATACTGAAGTTTCATATTGCCATACCAGATTTTAACAAGAAAATACGTGATATTAGTATGGTCAATATGAAATATTAGAACGTTGTATGTCAGAAATCTTCCATACGAAAAATCGATATTCTCCATAGTAAAATTTCCTACAAAGTCGTCTCACTTATAAACACAGTGACTGTCATCATTCGAGAAGCATATTCCAGAAATTAATATGGTCAATATCAAGCAGTCGTGAAACTGCAAAGGATATTAGAAATTGAAACGGAGAGTCTCAATTTTTCGTATGGTGCGTATGAAAATATTTCCTGAATCTCCAGAGCGACTACGATCTTCACCGAGAACGCACGAGGCCCCGCTCTGTTTCGGAAACAGCCGAAGGAAAAATCCTGCTAATTCGCTTGCCATGTGCCGTGTAGTCCAGTCATTATATACATTTGGACGGGAAAATGAACCGAGAAAGCTAATTTTTGGATGTTGTGTAGGGGGGGGGGGCTCAGAAAAGCTTAATCTTAAATTGTCGACCAAGATTTCCTATGTGCTTTCTCCGCCATCTTGAAAAAAGGGGTGAATTTTTCATTTTTGTGATAACTTCGCTCCCCGTCGTGATACGAAATTCAAACCCAATGATTATTGTTCGCTTTTTTTGCGATCTACAATTTATGTCCTATGACTTTTTCACTTACCGTCGATCGTTTTCGAGACATCGAACAAGAATGAAAAAAATTAAGTGATTGAAACTAGTTTTTCACTGTTCTCGCCTTTCTCGTGATACATAACGAAAAAATGTCCAGCATCAAACTTGTAGAACATGCTACTATCTACAATTCTGTGTTTTTTTTTTTTTTTTTTTGACTGTGAATTACGACTTTTAGCGCGCAGTAAAGTCTGCAATCCGTGCGAGATTTCAATTTCGAAGCTCGCGCGGTTGTATAATGATGTACGTTGTAACGGATTTACCGTTCTGTAACCGACGGACCTCGCGGTTCCGATACTACACATACCGGAGTTCCCTCAGCTAGGTCATAACCGTCGCCTTTACCGACATACTCAGATTAAGGGGAGGGGAGGAGGAGTGAATCTATGGCTACACGGAGAAAATTTTGCGGGCGCCGCCGTCGCACTCTCTTTTTCAAGCGGTACAGCCACACGCTCAGAAGCCTGAGCGCGTCACCATCGCAGTTTCAGAGCTCAAGCGTCTCAAGACCTTCAGCGTGCGGCGATCGCAACTTCTTTTACGTTTGCGTATTAGAGAGAGCCCTGCCTTACCACTACCCGTGAGGGCCTGTTCGCACTCTGCGAGGCCGAGCTCTCGTGCTGCGAGCTGGGTGCGCGCACAAAGCTAAGATCGTAGTCGTTCGACTTTTTCGACTACGGCACTCGCATGTGCGACGGCGGTGCGTGCAAAATTTTCTCCGTGTAGATAATAAATAAAACCAAATAGACCGTTCACAGGTCATTTATTCGGGCATTTATCAAGATTGATTGAACCTTTCAGATAATCGACCATCGCTAGGTCTATGCGAGTTTCTTAATCTACGATATGCATACTATTTGCCTTGCAATGCGAGTCTATTCGCGGACAGAACTGGTGCAGGTAGTAGGTAAATATATTGGAGTACAAATTGTTACTCATAAATCGTAACGCGGGCTGTATATCCATGTTGGTTTTCCCAGCAAGTCAACCGCCTCTCGGATCCCCTCTACACGAGGCTACCATGAGACGGCCAGCCCGCGATACCGGACTTTTTCCGATTCAAATTGTCAACCCGCGAACTGTAATATCCACGCTGGTTTCCCAGCGTGTCAACCATTCCGGCCAGTCTTACCAATGTAAGACCCCGGGGAAGGCCAGTTCACGCGTTCACAATTTTACACTGATTCGCGCAGAGGCGTATTTTAAGATTTGGCGCCCTGGGCCTATGAGGTTTGCCGCCCCATAAATTAACGAAAAAAAAAAAAAATCTTTTAATAATGAAAAAAAGCCCATACAAAAGAATAAACTCGATTTATTGAATATTTACATTTTTTTGCGGTGCACAAATTGGTCGACAAATTCGTCAATGACACTATCATAATCAACGGATGTGGTTAAGTTAGCTTCTATATTAAGGATGGCTAAACTGTTCAAACGTTCTTCGCTTATACGGGAACGTAGATAATTTTTTATTCTTTTGAGTACAGAAAACGAACGTTCTGCACTGCAATTTGTCGCTGCAGTGCACAGGAACATACGTAATGCTATTTCTGTATATGGAAATGCTTCCTTCAAATCCTTTTCCTTAATAAATAGGTTAAGTTGCCTTAAACTCATTTTGTTTTCATGAGACGTCAAGAATTGTTTCAAAAGAACACATTCTTCTTGTAGATCATCCGCAAGATCAATCGGGTATAACTTTTGAAGTTTTATGGCGTTAACTCTAACTTCCGGTTCGGACATGGTACCCAATTTGGATAAAAATGCAAAATTGGCGGTTACTGCGTCATACGAAATTCTGCGCCTCCTTAACTCGTTTAACAATTTGTCGCATATCGGGAAGAAGGTATTAACCCTGAAATGGTCACGTCCTTGTAACAACACTTCTCCCTCGCGACACTCATCATCTCGTGTCTTCCTCTTAATAATTCGCTTCTGACTGCTACTGTATTCTTCTGACGATTTTTTTTTACCAGCCTCTTCAAAAACATCAAAACATTCCCGTTTATTTTCTACGAAAGTGATGAGTGACTCGTAGAGCCTGGAAACTACCTCTACGTCTGTGTCGACACCTTGTAGAATTTTGGAAACTATATTAAATTGTTTTAATAGAGATCCCCAAAATTCCGATAATATAGCCGTTTCTAGGGAATTTAGTTGAGCCAATAGCCCTGTAGCTTCATTTTTAACTAACGCTTTTTGGTGGGTAGAGTCACTTTTTATAGCTTCAAGAGCCGCTATTATTTGGTTCCAATCTTTATTGAGGCTGGCACAAGCATCGTCCCTGGCTGACCATCGCGTATGTGACAACTTTTTCACAGTTACATTTTCCGGCTCAGTCAAAAATGATTGCAGTAATTTTGCACGTTCCGTTGATGCTGTGAAAAATACGTATAGATTTTGCAGCAACCCGAAAAACTTTGTAACTTCTGGGCAACATTCAGCTGCTGATGAACCGATTAAGTTTAACGAATGTGCGGCGCAAGGTACGTATGTTGCATACTGACACTTTTCTTTGACCTTCGCCTGTAAACCATTATACTGCCCAGACATATTACTAGCATTGTCATACGATTGACCTCTGCAATTGTCAATGTCGATATTCAGTGTTTTGAAGATGTCCATAACGGCTAGCAGCATGTCTTCTGCTTTGTGACCAGTGTTTGGCAGAAAGCAGAGGAATCGTTCAACTGGTTCAGCATTATCTTGAACAAATCTCACAATAAAAGAAAGCTGATCTACATTTGCAATATCAGGGGTTGAATCTACACTGAACGAAAAGTATTTAGCCTTTTGAAGTTGTTCTATTATTGTTGTTGTGACTTTAGCTGCCATAATTTTTATTATTTTTTCGTACGTTGCAAAAGACAAATATGACGTGTTGCCTTTCCCGGGATTGCCGAAACTTTGTATATGTTTTGCCAGAAATGGATCGAATTCGGAAATTGCTTCTAAAAGCATCATAAAATTTCCGTTATTTGTAGATCCAAATTTATCTGTCTTGCCACGGAACGAAAGACCGCGCGTAGCTAAAGATTTCACAGCCACAACAACTCTTAGCAACACATTGCGCCAGTATTTTCTTTCATCTTCTAACTGCTCAAATAATTTGGAGTCAATTCTGGCTTCGGCTTGTCCTCGCGTTTTCATTTTCAAAACACAATTTTTGTGTCCCAAACTAGTTTCATGTACATGAAGTCTGTCATATGCATGTTTCCAATCACTGTAGCCTTGTCCTGAAGCAAGTGGACTCTTTCCACTATCAAAAAGACGACAAGGTCCGCAAAATACAGACCCAAGTGACTTTGAGTAAATTAAGTAATTTCGAGAAACCTTTTCTCCGTTTATAAGATTTGTTTTAAATAAATCTTTGTGTAAAAAGCGATATCGGTCATCGGCTCTTCGTTTAGATTTCGAAAAATTTTCGTCTTCAATATTTTGTTCAAAACCATTTCTTGAAAAATAATCTATTGAGTCTTCATTCACTAGCCACAGAGCTGGATCATTTTCGACTACAAAAGAATTTGTGCTTTGAGGTTCACTGGTGAAAGCAGAATGAGTTAAATTCAAATCACTTGAGGATGCGGAGGAAGTTACAGTATCAGCAACAGTATCAGGATTGTTAGTAATTTTAGTAGCTACTCCATCTTGTGTAATTAAATTGGGTGCTTTCAAATTGTTATTGTGTTCATTTTCACCTTCAACCACAGTCTGCAAGGGATGCAAGAAAACAATCGTTTATTTCTACACTTTATAGAATAAAGAAAAACAATAAACCAAAATCCTATTAGGTAGGAAGCTATACTGAAGTACAGTCGGGACTCCCAATAAGAGGGCTCTCAATAAGAGCGCTTCCCCTAATCCGTGGCCGAGCAGTACCCCCACCACCGTGCTTGTTTATTGAGAAACCGGTTTACGTTCCGAGCGAGCGAGCTTTTCAATAGAGAGTGGGGGTACCACATTTCCTTCTCCTACAGCCCCGTAGCGCTCTTATTGGGAGTCCCGACTGTACCTATAATTGGGTTGAACTATCTCTGATCGCGGCCCGATAGCATAAGTGCAAAGTAGAACATATCGTTAAATCTTTAAACAACAATGTATGTAAAGTATTCTCAAAAATAGCACAAGAAGATCAAATAGCTACCTACCTATGTACAATTAAAATAAATAATTTACTAACCTCTACCGTGACCTGCGCCAGGTCCTTGAATCGAGTCGAACTTGTCGTTTCGTTATTATTTTTATGAAAAAGGCTATCAATTTTATGTGTTTGTTTGACTAGTTTTTCTTCCTTATGTTTTTTTTCCAAAGCTTTTCTTTTGTATGCGTGGCCGCTTAGTTTTTTTTTAGTCGGATCCATGTCAGTAACAGTAAATCAAATCAAAACATAAACTGCAAACTGCACATGATCAAATCATTTGTGAATTCTGATAAGTAAGTATTCAGAGTATTTACCAAAACCTAATAATTTGATATGCTGACTAGAAACAACTTGAAATAAGTGAAGCGCGAATTGCGTGCGATTGTTTCCACCGACAACCACCGTCGCCGCCTGTGCCGCCTCGCTCGCCACTCCGCGCTGCCATATACTACTACCTAGTCCCGAGTCGCGACGAAGGCGCCGGCCGGCAACACAATCGCCTCGCATATTATTATGTTATCAACCAAACAATAAGTTTCAGCTTTTATTGGTAAATATACAATAACAATAAGTTGCAGTTTTTATTGCTAATTAGGTAGGTTTTTTAGAGTTCTTCAGGCAAGTCAAGTCCAAAAGCAACAAAATAAAAGATAATAATTAACGATTATGAAAGGTCCCCAGAGTTAAGTGCGCGGGCGGCTGACGCCGCCCCTCGCAGCCTGCCGCCCCGGGCCATGGCCCCCATGGCCCTAGGGTAAATACGCCCCTGGTGCTGGCCTTCTCTGGGGTCTCACATTGGTGAGACTGGCCAGAATGGTTGACACGCTGGGAAACCAGCGTGGATATTACAGCCGCGAATCCAGGGGCGTATTTACCCTAGGGCCATGGGGGCCATGGCCCGGGGCGGCAGGCTGCGAGGGGCGGCGTCAGCCGCCCGCGCACTTAACTCTGGGGACCTTTCATAATCGTTAATTATTATCTTTTATTTTGTTGCTTTTGGACTTGACTTGCCTGAAGAACTCTAAAAAACCTACCTAATTAGCAATAAAAACTGCAACTTATTGTTATTGTATATTTACCAATAAAAGCTGAAACTTATTGTTTGGTTGATAACATAATAATATGCGAGGCGATTGTGTTGCCGGCCGGCGCCTTCGTCGCGACTCGGGACTAGGTAGTAGTATATGGCAGCGCGGAGTGGCGAGCGAGGCGGCACAGGCGGCGACGGTGGTTGTCGGTGGAAACAATCGCACGCAATTCGCGCTTCACTTATTTCAAGTTGTTTCTAGTCAGCATATCAAATTATTAGGTTTTGGTAAATACTCTGAATACTTACTTATCAGAATTCACAAATGATTTGATCATGTGCAGTTTGCAGTTTATGTTTTGATTTGATTTACTGTTACTGACATGGATCCGACTAAAAAAAAACTAAGCGGCCACGCATACAAAAGAAAAGCTTTGGAAAAAAAACATAAGGAAGAAAAACTAGTCAAACAAACACATAAAATTGATAGCCTTTTTCATAAAAATAATAACGAAACGACAAGTTCGACTCGATTCAAGGACCTGGCGCAGGTCACGGTAGAGGTTAGTAAATTATTTATTTTAATTGTACATAGGTAGGTAGCTATTTGATCTTCTTGTGCTATTTTTGAGAATACTTTACATACATTGTTGTTTAAAGATTTAACGATATGTTCTACTTTGCACTTATGCTATCGGGCCGCGATCAGAGATAGTTCAACCCAATTATAGGTACAGTCGGGACTCCCAATAAGAGCGCTACGGGGCTGTAGGAGAAGGAAATGTGGTACCCCCACTCTCTATTGAAAAGCTCGCTCGCTCGGAACGTAAACCGGTTTCTCAATAAACAAGCACGGTGGTGGGGGTACTGCTCGGCCACGGATTAGGGGAAGCGCTCTTATTGAGAGCCCTCTTATTGGGAGTCCCGACTGTACTTCAGTATAGCTTCCTACCTAATAGGATTTTGGTTTATTGTTTTTCTTTATTCTATAAAGTGTAGAAATAAACGATTGTTTTCTTGCATCCCTTGCAGACTGTGGTTGAAGGTGAAAATGAACACAATAACAATTTGAAAGCACCCAATTTAATTACACAAGATGGAGTAGCTACTAAAATTACTAACAATCCTGATACTGTTGCTGATACTGTAACTTCCTCCGCATCCTCAAGTGATTTGAATTTAACTCATTCTGCTTTCACCAGTGAACCTCAAAGCACAAATTCTTTTGTAGTCGAAAATGATCCAGCTCTGTGGCTAGTGAATGAAGACTCAATAGATTATTTTTCAAGAAATGGTTTTGAACAAAATATTGAAGACGAAAATTTTTCGAAATCTAAACGAAGAGCCGATGACCGATATCGCTTTTTACACAAAGATTTATTTAAAACAAATCTTATAAACGGAGAAAAGGTTTCTCGAAATTACTTAATTTACTCAAAGTCACTTGGGTCTGTATTTTGCGGACCTTGTCGTCTTTTTGATAGTGGAAAGAGTCCACTTGCTTCAGGACAAGGCTACAGTGATTGGAAACATGCATATGACAGACTTCATGTACATGAAACTAGTTTGGGACACAAAAATTGTGTTTTGAAAATGAAAACGCGAGGACAAGCCGAAGCCAGAATTGACTCCAAATTATTTGAGCAGTTAGAAGATGAAAGAAAATACTGGCGCAATGTGTTGCTAAGAGTTGTTGTGGCTGTGAAATCTTTAGCTACGCGCGGTCTTTCGTTCCGTGGCAAGACAGATAAATTTGGATCTACAAATAACGGAAATTTTATGATGCTTTTAGAAGCAATTTCCGAATTCGATCCATTTCTGGCAAAACATATACAAAGTTTCGGCAATCCCGGGAAAGGCAACACGTCATATTTGTCTTTTGCAACGTACGAAAAAATAATAAAAATTATGGCAGCTAAAGTCACAACAACAATAATAGAACAACTTCAAAAGGCTAAATACTTTTCGTTCAGTGTAGATTCAACCCCTGATATTGCAAATGTAGATCAGCTTTCTTTTATTGTGAGATTTGTTCAAGATAATGCTGAACCAGTTGAACGATTCCTCTGCTTTCTGCCAAACACTGGTCACAAAGCAGAAGACATGCTGCTAGCCGTTATGGACATCTTCAAAACACTGAATATCGACATTGACAATTGCAGAGGTCAATCGTATGACAATGCTAGTAATATGTCTGGGCAGTATAATGGTTTACAGGCGAAGGTCAAAGAAAAGTGTCAGTATGCAACATACGTACCTTGCGCCGCACATTCGTTAAACTTAATCGGTTCATCAGCAGCTGAATGTTGCCCAGAAGTTACAAAGTTTTTCGGGTTGCTGCAAAATCTATACGTATTTTTCACAGCATCAACGGAACGTGCAAAATTACTGCAATCATTTTTGACTGAGCCGGAAAATGTAACTGTGAAAAAGTTGTCACATACGCGATGGTCAGCCAGGGACGATGCTTGTGCCAGCCTCAATAAAGATTGGAACCAAATAATAGCGGCTCTTGAAGCTATAAAAAGTGACTCTACCCACCAAAAAGCGTTAGTTAAAAATGAAGCTACAGGGCTATTGGCTCAACTAAATTCCCTAGAAACGGCTATATTATCGGAATTTTGGGGATCTCTATTAAAACAATTTAATATAGTTTCCAAAATTCTACAAGGTGTCGACACAGACGTAGAGGTAGTTTCCAGGCTCTACGAGTCACTCATCACTTTCGTAGAAAATAAACGGGAATGTTTTGATGTTTTTGAAGAGGCTGGTAAAAAAAAATCGTCAGAAGAATACAGTAGCAGTCAGAAGCGAATTATTAAGAGGAAGACACGAGATGATGAGTGTCGCGAGGGAGAAGTGTTGTTACAAGGACGTGACCATTTCAGGGTTAATACCTTCTTCCCGATATGCGACAAATTGTTAAACGAGTTAAGGAGGCGCAGAATTTCGTATGACGCAGTAACCGCCAATTTTGCATTTTTATCCAAATTGGGTACCATGTCCGAACCGGAAGTTAGAGTTAACGCCATAAAACTTCAAAAGTTATACCCGATTGATCTTGCGGATGATCTACAAGAAGAATGTGTTCTTTTGAAACAATTCTTGACGTCTCATGAAAACAAAATGAGTTTAAGGCAACTTAACCTATTTATTAAGGAAAAGGATTTGAAGGAAGCATTTCCATATACAGAAATAGCATTACGTATGTTCCTGTGCACTGCAGCGACAAATTGCAGTGCAGAACGTTCGTTTTCTGTACTCAAAAGAATAAAAAATTATCTACGTTCCCGTATAAGCGAAGAACGTTTGAACAGTTTAGCCATCCTTAATATAGAAGCTAACTTAACCACATCCGTTGATTATGATAGTGCACTGATAGAAAACATGTAACACATTTTACCACATATCGCCGACAAATTGCTATTTTTTGGTGCTAAAATGACGGGTGGTCACACAGTAGAAAGAATTACAAATCCACCTTGTAAATTCTACTAATGGTAAAGATTCCCATGCGGGGTCTAAATTTTTACTATCTCAGGTAGTAAGATGAAGTCTGGCAACAAAAAAAAAGTTGGTCTGCAGCGCCCTCGGCTGCCAATCGCAGAGAGCGGACTCGCATGTTATTATTTTCACCTTTCGGTTGAGTTAGGAGTTTTGAATCGGTGAAGTAGGGTGAGGAATCCTCTTTGGGGTGAGGTACTGGACGGCTGGATGGTAACGTAGATTACATGTAGTTGACTTCAGTGCATCGCTGTTACAACTGGTTTCGTACAATTAACGCAGTCGGTAAGAACGCATAGTACCCTAACGCTCTAGCGGACGCCTCGAAATCGAAGATATAGAGGAGAAAATTTTCGTGCTTATATACTACATTGGGCGAAAGATACCACTTGCGAGAAACTCAGCCGTGTAGTTCGAGGCGTATTTCCTGTTGATTCCAACCGATTCAAAATAACAGATTCAAAATAAAAATAAAACAAAAGATTCAAGATTTGTTTCGTTTAGTTCTAAATCACGATTACTTTAAAATAAATATTAAACTCACTAATGGGGAATATATGGAGGTATACATTGCGGCATAACGCAGAACTAGGGTGTCCGCCATATTCCTATACGCGATACGTATTTTTACTATCTCAAGTTGTAAAAATTGCCATCTAGCGAAAATTACAATGCCGAGTTGTAATTTTAGTCCGAGTAGCATGTAATGTATCCCAGTCCTGCTACGAACTATTGAATGAAAAATAGCTACTTTTCCTGGTTTTTCGACCACCCGTCAATTTGCCATGAAAAGTAGTAATTTGTCGGCGATATGTGGTAAAATGTGATACATGTTTTCTATCAGTGTGTCATTGACGAATTTGTCGACCAATTTGTGCACCGCAAAAAAATGTAAATATTCAATAAATCGAGTTTATTCTTTTGTATGGGCTTTTTTTCATTATTAAAAGATTTTTTTTTTTTTTCGTTAATTTATGGGGCGGCAAACCTCATAGGCCCAGGGCGCCAAATCTTAAAATACGCCTCTGGCCAGCACGCGAACTCCCTGTAACCCTACCCAGCTCTGTCCTACTATACTAACTCGTACCCGAACATACGGCAAAAACTCAATGAATACTATAATTCGTTTTCCACTTTTCAATGATAGTAAATAGCTAGTTCTCTTATTCCCAATAATTCTACTAGGCATTCGTGTTATCTAATTAATCGTCGAGTCGACAGCCTCATATTAACATGCATTCATGTTTCTCGCACACACTACGTGCTAAACCGAAATTCTCTTACGTCTTACTCGTACCGAGGTTTTGCAAATACTGACCAGCCTTCACCTTTCGCGTCTTATTTTTCTCTCAAATTTCGCACGCAACAAGTACCCCCTTCTTTGTACTGCCCGGGAAAAAATGGTCGTTTATGAACATAAATAATCATATATGATCATAAACGAAATTTGTCTCTATATGACCATATATGGCTGTATATATATAATTGTATATAGCCATATATGCAATTATATATGGCTATATACAATTATATATATATATAGCCATATATGGTCATATACAGACAAATTTCGTTCATGATCATATATGATTATTTATACAACGCAAGCATGTTTTTCCCGCTTTTTGATGCCTTTGTATAGGACCTAAAGTAGTACTTTTAAGTCCTAGGACTTAAAAGTGCCACTTTTAAGTCCTAGGACTTAAAAGTACCACTTTAAGTCCTCGGACTTTAAAAGTACTACTTTTAGGTCCTATACAGAGGCATCAAATAGCGAGAAAAATATGCTTGCGTTGTATAAAGTATCGTGTGCACCATGGAGGTGGGCCTTTTAACGCCTCGCACGATGTTTTCAGTACTCGTCTTCGCCTCGCACGCTTCGCGCGCTCGTCTACGACTCGTACTTAAAACATCGCACTCGGCCTTAAAAGTTTCACTTTACGACCTTGGTGCACAATGTACTATTATGTTCATATACGACCATTTTTTCCCGGGTGGTATTACCTGGCTATTTTCGGCTGCTTGACCACACACGGTAAAGGTGTGGGTGAGATAATCCGCTTAGGATTAGTACATACATTCGCAGTCTATGACAATACATGCGTGCTACAAGACTACAGACCATACGTTTCTCTCTCACACCCACAGCCCAACACTTACATATCTTTCTTAAACGTATGTTCGTATGCACACTTTCAATAGATTAAACCCGCTAACATAGAGATTCAATTTAAACGAGTTTTCAGGACTATAATTATCGATTCATCTCCAACGCAAATATAGCTTTGTTTCGTGATTTTTATATCATAAAGGAAAAAATAAGATCGGTCGTCAACACGTTCCGAATAAAATCATTCAAATATAATATAAATGTATGAAATAATAAAATTTAATTTAATTTAATTTAAAATAATAAAATAAAATAAAATAAAAAAAATAAAAATAAAAAAATGAAAATAAAAATAAATAATAAAATAAATAAATAAAATAAATTGAATTAAATTGAATAATAAAATTTAATTTAATTTAATTTAATTTTTAATTTAAATTTTAGTCAGGTGTTTTTTGCAAATAAAACAATCACCCATTTTCTCAAAATTCCGAAACACGTACGCTCATTATGAGATTTCAGATGCAACTGATAAATAACAATAACGAAATAATGAAATAGAAATAATAAAAAAAAAAAAAGAAAGAACAATAACAACATTTCAGATGTTAAGGTGGTCGCTACCCAATTCGACTACTTTAAGGTGCTTTCCTAGGCAATTCCACCAGTCCTGAAAACATCGTGAAAAAATGTGCTATTAAACGGAATATCTCTGCCTAGGCACCGAAATCAATGAAACAAAATACGTCGCGCAATTCTGTGGGCAATTGCGAACACGCACGGCCCAAAACATGTCCGTTTTATGCTGAAATAGAAAAGATATGTATGAAAGACGCGTATTTTTGACACTTGGCGATATATATCGATCGGAATGATTGCGAGTTAGTTGTTTTCGAGAGTTTTTGAGGTATCGGTGACGGTTCAGAGATGGCGTGGCGCACGAATCAACGAGTCGGATCACTGTTTGATAAACTGGACAAAATGGGCTGTCAGTGATAAATACGCGTGTATTCTAAAGTTGCCATAGAAAAATGTTGTTATTATGGTCAGGATACACAGAATTAGTCTTCTGTGTATCCTGACCACAATAACAACATTTTTCTATGACAACTTTAGAATTTATCACTGACAGCCGATTTTGTCCAGTTTATCGAACAGTGATCCGACTCGTAGATTCGTGCGCCACGCCATCTCTGAATCGTCACCGATACCGCAAAAACTCTCGAGAACAACTAACTCGCCATCATTCCGATCGATATATATCGCTAAGTGTCAAAAATACGCGTTTTTCATACATATCTTTTCTATTTCAGCATAAAACGGATATGTTTTGGGCCGTGCGTGTTCGTAATTGCCCACAGAATTGCGCGACGTATTTTGTTTCATTGATTTCGGTGCCCAGGCAGAGATATTCCGTTTAATAGCACATTTTTTCACGATGTTTTCAGGACTGGTGGAATTGCCTAGGAAAGCACCTTAAGTGTCAAAAATAGTTCATTTTATACGCTATTTCTCTATTTTATCGTGAAACGAACATGTTTTGGGACGTACGTGTTGAACAGAATTGTAGATAGTAGCATGTTCTACAAGTTTGATGCTGGACATTTTTTCGTTATGTATCACGAGAAAGGCGAGAACAGTGAAAAACTAGTTTCAATCACTTCATTTTTTTCATTCTTGTTCGATATCTCGAAAACGATCGACGGTAAGTGAAAAAGTCATAGGACATAAATTGTAGATCGCAAAAAAGCGACCAATAATCATTAGGTTTGAATTTCGTATCACGACGGGGGGCGAAGTTATCATAAAAATGAAAAATTCACCCCTTTTTTCAAGATGGCGGAGAAAGCACATAGGAAATCTTGGTCGACAATTTGACATTAAGCTTTTCTGAGCCCCCCCTACACAATATCCAAAAATCAGCTTTCTCGGTTCATTTTCCCATTTTCGCTTTTTTTTCGGACAGAATGACTGGACTAGTGTGAATATGGAGATTTGTATATATCTGTAATTGGCTATATTTTTAGGATTACCTATGTGAGACTTTTCCTATTTCTTTTTTCAAATGACGAAAATGTCGAATTCTAAAAATGATGACAATTCTAATTATCAAAAGTTCTATTTCTGATACATTCGATTCTTTATGATTAGTTTATTTGTAACATTTGAAATTATATCATAAATACAAAAATTCAAAGAGTAGAAAAAAAATTAGATCATCTTTTCAGATTAAAAGTTATTATAGTATATCTAGACTCTCATAGTGCTAAAATTTTATATACTCCCAAATTATCTGAATTTATTTAAAAGTAGAAAATATTTCATTCTGAACACTTTCTCAATTGAAAGTATTCATGTTTGAGGAATAGGGATGTATATGGGCAATACACTCCATATCAGCTAACTTCAAATTGGCGCGGAGTGATTTTTATTCTCAATACTCGGGAAAAATTATTTCATTTTTTGAACTCGAGTTACCTAATCAATGCAAAAATGATTAGGCGAGAATCAGATATTTTCCCCGTTGAACTAAAGAGTTTCAGATTTTTTCCGTCATTTTTAACACAGATATCATTTTTTTACCACTTTTGCCCATAAGAACACATGTTAATTTGTCGATTTTTCTAATCCAATTTTCTCCTAAACAAACTTCTTAAAGAGCTTGAAGCTTTTGTTGAATTTTTTCTACACGGAGAGAACAAAACCTCGATGCTCACCGTGACTCACGGTGCTGACGCGCGTGAGAGAAGAAATAATCGTTCAAATGCTCGAAAGTGGATGAAAGTCGCGTTATAAGGAGGACCGCGCGCGTGTTTCACAGTGACCAGCACTGTGAGAAGCAGTTCAGAGTTTCACAGCGCCGATCACTGTTTTCACGCTGCTGGGCATTGTTTTCACGCGCTTCAGCACCGTGACGTCGCAGCGATCGGGACGGTTCTGAAACAGTCCGCGCAGCCGTGCTTTAGGTCGAGCTGTATCGCCGCACCGCGTTCGTTCATGCGCATTGTACACTGATATAGAAGGATTTGTTGATATTTAATAAGATTTATTTATATTTAACAAATGATTTATTAACTCATCTACTTAATAAATATTTGTTAACTGTTAATAAATATTTGTTGTGCACAAAGATTATTTGTTAAATGTTCCAAAATAATAATTTATAATTAAAAAATCAAAAAATGTTGCCAAATAAATGTATTTATTAACAGTTAAGAAATATATGAAAGTCAGAGAACTGTGTGACCACATTATTAAGAAAATTTTGGGTAAACAATTTTTGCAATATTTTATTTGTCATATCAATACTGGGGAAGCTTACACTCATAGACTAACACTTATATAACGATGATATTTGAAAATAAAAAACTAAGCAGGGATAAAAGACCGGTTGCGAGATCTTTGAGAAATCACCATATCAACCACCACACAATGTTTCAGTCAATGTGCGGCTGAATGTGCGGTTAATAACCTAACTTATTTATGAACATCAGCAAGATAACAATGATATTAAAGACACTACTTATTAAAAAAGGAGACTAATAAAATACATGATGTACATTAGGGTGGGCCAAAAAAAAAAAGACTAATTTTTTTTCCCTTAGTTACCATGAAAATATTATTGAGGATGACGAAAAAAAAAGTCTATTAAAGTTTGAGCTCTTATAGTACATTACGATACGAGTGCGGTAAAACTTTTTCTGACGAGTGTGAGGTTGCAGCACGAGCCGAAGGCGAGTTTTGCAATCACACGAGATCAGAAGAAGTTTTTATTAGTATAGAAGTAAATATTAATGTTAAGAGGTGGCTCATCGTGATTTTTGACTTCCATTTAAATAACACGGGAAATATATTTTTTTTTTTTTTTGAATTTTATTCCGTTCTAACGAATCATCGTGTGGTAAAAATCAATACCATATTCTTGTAGGAAATTAAACGATCTCCACAAAAGGTCTGATACGATTTTTCGCTAAGTCGAAAAAAAAGTCGTCATATACCGTTTGAGGTTAAACTTTAACCTTGAATAACTTTCAAACGAGTGGACTTAGCAAAAAATCATATCAGACCTTTTTTGGAGATCGTTTAATTTCCTACAAGCATATGTATTGATTTTTACAACACGATGATTCGTTAGATTGGAATAAAATTCCAAATAAAATAAAAAAAACATTTCCCGTGTTATTTAAATGGGAAATCAAAAATCACGATGAGTCACCTCTTAATATTAATATTAAGAGCTCAAATTTTGAGAGAATTTTTTTTCGTCATCCTCAATAATATTTTCATGGTGACTGAGGAAAAAAAAATTAGTCCTTTTTTTTAGCCCACCCTAATGTACATCCTATCCTAAGAACGATTGAGGCCTTCTGCTTTTTGGAGTTCGTCTACTGTTGGGCAAACAATTTTATTTTTGAGACCACCCAAAAATATGACAGCCTTATTTTGATTACTTTGAACTTTTCTGGCTCGAGAAAAATTTAAAACCAACGCTTGGGAACACATAACACGCCCCTGCCAGTCTGTGTTACATGCGAGAATGAAAAAGCCGACAAATCTTCTATATTTACACATCGCCGGCACGACTGATTATCTTCGAAACCAGTCTCGACTATGTAACTTTGATAATGCTCGTCGTAATAACAGTGATTGGTAATGTCCTTCGCAACAACATGAATTTTTTCACGTGTATCTTTCAAAATGATGTGAACAATATACAAATTATTTTCTTCTTGTCCTGGTCTCATCAAAACGACGTCTTTTGCTATTGTGGTCCCGTGATATGAAATGTTACTGAGAACTGTTACCTCACGATTTTCAGATAGAAAAGGCAATAATGATTGATAAAAGTAAGCTAGTGGTAACAATTGAATGCATGAACGCTGTATTGATCCTTCCTCTAACTCACTATCATGTGAAGTGTCGGTCCGTCGGATTCTGCTACTGAAACTCAACTGATTTTTTATCGCTAATGATTTAGGAGTATTAACTCGACTTAACGACACCTTTGTGTATTTTTTGAGGTCTTGATTTTTGCTTTCGCATCGCATTGTGCATAAATTCCTCAAAGGCCCCATGCGTCTCATAATTGTAGGGTAATGTATGAGGAAATGGTGTTTTGGTTTTAAAGATTGTGGAAATCGTTCAGTTAGTCCAATTAAATATTGTGCAATTAAAGATACCAGGTGATGAGATAAACTAATGCAAACTACTCTTGACAGTGTAATATCTAAAATTTCTTTGAGTAAGATAATAAGTTTCCAATGGACATTTCCGACGGGGATTAAGTCACCAATAAGGACACCAACATACCGCAGATAACATAGAGCCTCACCAGCGTACATTTTCATAAACTTGTTTTTAATTTGAAAACTAGTTATCTCTCGAGGTTTGTTTCGTTCATTCTCTCCGTAATACAAACTGACAATTCTTTCATTCAATTGTTCACGTGTAAAAAATCGTTCAACGCTCACGAAGTAATTCAAAATCGAACCCATATCGTACTCGAAAATTCCCTCGAGAATGTCATGCATAACGTCTACGGTCATGAGGTCTATTGTCAAAACAGATTTCAATTCACTTAAAGCAGACGGCCCCGAAATACCTGTTTCGCTTGGCTTGTTTTTGGTAAGATCTCGCTCATAGTTATCACTAGTTCGCATTTCGCAGAAAGACTCATTGAAAGTCTTGTTTATATCTTTGCTGTGTATCAGACAAAATCTGCATGGATGATTGGAACTAAAACTTCTGACAAAGCCAAAAATCGTGTGGATTGCAAGATTATCACCTATGAAACCTGCCAAAGCAAAATAGACATGCATCATTCCCGACGGACTATCGATGAAAATGCCCTCATTTTCCAAAAATCTTAATTCTTCAACTGCTCTAGCAAATATCTCAGATAGCAGTACTTTTTTTTCGTCAGATGAATTATACAAAGTCAATACCAAAATGTTGTCCGTTTTTGACAGCATGCTTACAGGAAGACAAGGAATTACTACATATACAGCTCCGATTTTAGCTCTTTTATGGCTGCCCAACGGATTGTTGGCTTCAAAGTCGTCTTGATAGAGCAATAGTGGCAAAACTGTTCGGCCGTCAAATGTTTTTTTGCCGATTTTGCCACAGCCCTGCTCGAATCAAATTTGTCATTGCCTTCTTTTCTGCTTCTAGTTCATTTACATTTTGAATAGTCAACTCTAAAACTTGGGGTAATTCGAACAATTGTTTTAAAACGCGTCTTAATGGAATAAATTGAACACTGACGGGTTCGTTTTGCGTTACTGTTGCGCTCTGCTGTTGAACATTTACTGTTAGTTTCGGATGGATAAGTACATCTTCAGGGGGAATATAGCATTGTGATTCTTCCATGTACTTCATGAATTTATACTCACTATCAACTTCTTCAAATCGACGCCCGATACGAATAACAGCACATTTCAGATTCCGGGTGAATAAGAGCACGTTTCAAATTCCGGGTGAAAAAGAGCACATTTCAGATTGAGAATGAAAAAGAGCACATCTCAGGTTGACTCGAATACTAGCACGTTTCAGATTCACTCGAAAACTAGCACAATTCAGGTCGAAGCGAATATCACTTATTAGCAAGTGTTAACATTGGAAATTTACAATTATGCACAAAAATTCGATTTAATTTTATCATTAATTCAATTTTATAATGAACCTACCTGACACTTGCTAATAAGTAATATTCGCTTCGACCTAAACTGTGCTAGTTTTCGAGTGAATCTGAAACGTGCTAGTATTCGAGTCAACCTGAGATGTGCTCTTTTCCATTCTCAATCTGAAATGTGCTTTTTTTCACCCGGAATTTGAAACGTGCTCCTTTTCACCCGGAATCTGAAATGTGCTGTTATTCGTATCGGGCGTCGAAATGGTCTATGTAACTTATGAGTCATAGTCTTATAAGCCTGCAAATTGCCAGAACTCTCACCAAGAACCTCCATTCTGTGAATTATCCCTTCAGTAAAAAAGAGATTGTAACGGAACTTCCGTCACCGCAAAATGCGCGCTACACAATGCGCTGGCAAGGAGCAACGCGGGGTTTTTGTTTGAAAAAAAATATCCTGTCAAAACTGTCAAATCAGCGTGTTGTCGATGCAAAGCAGCTGAATAAAAGCAGCTCAAGCAGAAAAGATTTGTTAAATAATATAACATATTATATACAAATAATATGTATATTATACTATAATACGTGATATAATATCTCTATATTATCTACACGTCATTGTCAATGATATCCAGCAGGTCGGAATTGCAACATATCAGGTACGTAACCCAAAACTGTTAGATTCGTTAAAAATAAAATATGAATAAAGATTCTCATTCAAGACTTCAGAGTCGATCGAAGTACAGAATACAACTTTTGTATTTATTATACTTTTCTTTTTTTCAGTTCAGCATTAGAAAGAGTACACCCATTCAAAAAGTATATGGGTCTATCCAGGTCAACTCGACACGGCTCCAGACCTCAACATCTCCGATTTGATTTTTAATTTTATATGTTATTTCTCCATGTCTGGAGAATCTTCCAAATTTTTTTTGATTTTTCAAATTAACGCTTTCGGAGCTATGATTTTTTTCATCCTTAAAAAAAGGACCTTTTTCAAAATTCTGAAAAAATCATAAAAATCCTGTTGATGATGTAGAACAACCTCCCACTCGCAGAATCGTGGGCAGAATTTTCCTTATATTTTTTTTTTCCCTTTCAAAAAAATTGTCTTGAACATTATTTTTCTCACTTGCTCAAAAATCAAGTGACAAAATGGATTTCGGAAGAGAATTTTAATTGCGCATCTTTTTTTCCTATAAACTATATCAACATTTTTTGTCGTTTTTACAATAATTATTAATCTCACAAAAAACATCCAAAGATGTAAAAACAGCCGCCAAGTACCCACACGAAAATCACAATTGCTTTATAAGCAAAACGTTTCGCCAGTCTCTGTCGTGAAATCAAGAAAAAAGCCAAGCACCGAACGTACCCCTGCGATCTTTCAGCAAGTCTACGTCGTGAAGTCGGAGTTTCATGTGAGGATATCGAAACATCATTCCAAGAGCTACGTACTTGGCGGGCACATTCGGTTTTTCTTTATTTGTGTTTGTTGTTCTCGCTTAGGATTGATAGTACTTTATCGTATTTTGCGAACGATTTTTTCTGACTGTTTTCCATATTGTTTATTCATCAAATCTGCCACGTAAAATACATCGATTGATAAGACACGACTCCTTGCAGTTCTATTTTGTGTAAGGCTGTCTGTCTGACAGTTCTTCCGATCTGCTTGTATCGGTACTTTGCGGGTGATGGATGTCTCATAGTACTCTGTTTCCGGTCGCTGGATATATACACATCATGAATTTTGCATCAACTGATGAATGTCTGATTTGCAGATATAACATTGGTTCCATACGCACTTGTTTAAAATGCATCTTCCGATTTTGTGGGACGACTTTGTCGTGGCAGAAAGATTAGCGCGTGCGAGTTTATGGGAGTGCTATAGTGCGGACGCCAAAGGCCGAAGGCCTTTGGCGCCCGCACTACAGCCCTCCCATAAACTCGCACGCGCTAATCTTTCGGCCTGCCACGAAAGAGTAGTTGCGAATGATTATTCTTCACAAGCGAATGAGCAACAAAATATTTTGGCACTCGAGTGAGGCCAAACTGTTATGAGGGTGGGTTTCAGGTATTGAAATTGATCTTTCCCACTACGTGTATACGCTCGTGCACCTGCACATACGCATGCATCATGAGCAAGATTGTATGACATAGTATGGGTACACCAAAGCAATCATCAATTGAATTTTACATTCATCACTATATCAAACTGTCATACTCTATGCTACCTATAGCATACACGTAGCTGCAAGTTTTAGGGTTTTCACCACACCTGCACGTAAAGTACGACTTTCGGCCCCTCGCGTGAGCGAGAAGTCGTACTTTCCGATGCAGGGGGTGGTGAAAAATAGTATACCTCACACGGGAGTGAAAGAGGCTATCCCAAACTGCGTTTTTAACACCCTCGCCTTCGGCTCGGGGGTCAATCTCACACGCAGTTTGGGTTAGCCTACTTTCTCTCCCTAGGTGAGTAATATACTATTATATCGAAATAGCAAATTTCAGTTTCCTTGATTCGACAGTTTTGCAAGTATAGTAATAAGTTCATTCTTCCACAATTAATATTATACACTCAAGCTCTACGGTATGTCACCTATCACGGGAAAACTTGCTGTAGTACATCGCGCATTGGCTCCATAGTGAGGTACGTCAGTCCAGAGTTCCGAGTCTAATCTGATAATTCAATGACACTGGAACGACCACAATTTTTATTTATCATACAAGGTACCTTTACGTCTGTAAAGTCATACACATAATTAACCGTCCGGTCAGTAACCGGATTCTCGGGTATACATTTCAGTTTCTAAGGTAGAATTTATTAACTTTTGCTTATTAAATTTTTATGACCGCCCGGATCCCCAAATTTGAAGTAGTTTGACGACAATTGTCCGTCGAAATTTTTCGTAATTAAGCATTCATTAAAAGCTATTAACTAATTAGGTTGTCAATGGATCAATGGTAAGAGTTTGGTAGCTGACCGGACGGTTAAGGACACTTAGAAGTATTTTTTGATATGATTGTTGGTTGGAATGGAATAACTAGTTTTTTAGTGGATTTAATTGCTTTCGCATTAAAAACTCAAATCACGCGTGAAACTAAGCTGGTTGACCGTATAGCTCTAAGGAACCGAATGTGCCCGCCAAGTACGTAGCTCTTGGAATGATGTTTCGATATCCTCACATGAAACTCCGACTTCACGACGTAGACTTGCTGAAAGATCGCAGGGGTACGTTCGGTGCTTGGCTTTTTTCTTGATTTCACGACAGAGACTGGCGAAACGTTTTGCTTATAAAGCAATTGTGATTTTCGTGTGGGTACTTGGCGGCTGTTTTTACATCTTTGGATGTTTTTTGTGAGATTTCACTTTTTTTTGCAAGTACGAGAATTGATAAGAATTGCTCATTTAATTTCATCAGGGTAATACGTTATTATAGTTCGATCATCACAAGAAATACATTCGGAATTTGGGCAATAGGAGAAACATTCAGTGTAAGACAAACACATTCACTTCAATTGTCAACTGTGACAAACATAGATAATTTATTAAATATAACTCAATTTTGTCTTATACAGTATGAGGTCGAAGTTCGTAACGTTAATGCAACAAAATGTTCGCCAAAAATTCTCAAATTCAAGGCTCGAACGGTTCAAATGGATCAAGAACGGTGCATAATTCGTCAAATTGTGTGAAACATGTTCATCTTGCATATTTTACACTGATATATATTATAACTGGATAGCCGATCGCGTATGAAATATAGGCCGAAGCGTGAGGCCAGTTGAGTGTCACTTTTTTTGGCGCCACGTGTATCGCCATCTGTGCTTGACCGCATCAAGCTACCTATCAATTCATGATTTTTAAATTTTGACAGGTCGCACTGATATTGTTCAATAAATATTTTACATTAGTAAAATGGCTAAATGTGTAGCTTGCCTGTCACGCACAGAAGAAAAATCAAAATGTTATTTTCACAGGTGGGTGAAATTAACCCTAAAACTACAAACCGGGGTATATATCTACCCCAGGCGAACTCTGAAAAATGGAAAAATGACGTTTTGGCCGTTTCCTTAGCACTTTCAGGTATTTAAATCGATTTTTCATCGAAAAAACCTCAATGAAATTGAATTTGCTTTTCAACATTCTCTTCTACATGAAAAAAGGAAGAAATGTATGTACTCACGAGTCCCATTACTGCTTTCAGAACAATTTTACGAACAAGAAACGCGTGGGGTAAATATTTACGGTTTGTAGTTCAAAGGTATAGAAAAAATGGGTTTGTAGTTCTAGGGTTAATTATATCCTAAAGTATAAACCTTGTACCGCGACACGGCTGGGTAATTTGATTATTTGTCCTCAATTTTCGATATTGTGGGTTTTGGGACCAAATCTTTCTCGACTTACCAATCCTCTTGAATTATTTCATTATCTTATTAATAGCTGTCATGCGAATCTATCGGGATAACCGACAGATGGCGGCATGCATGGCGCCAATAAAAATGGCTGCCTTGGAGCCCCAATAGAGCACACGAATTCTGGCCGATCGGCTATCCAGTTAGTATATATATCAGTGATATTTTATAATTCTAATAACATTTGAATGACGAAATATTGCATTTCTTCAACGCGATATTCTGTTACGTTAACGTTACGAACTTCAACCTCATTATACAGTTTTTAACTTAAATTTAGCACTTAATCAGTAATTTTTCAGCCATAGCTTGGAAGACTGTGTTGCCTGACGCAGTAACAGGCTCATATGTGTTCTGCAACGTTGATTGTTCGGAGCTTGCATGCTTGTCTACTGCAATCCAATTCAGGTCGCTGTGAGAATCATACAAATCAATAAACGATCAATCATCTAATAGAAATGTCAGAGTAATTACTAAAATATATCCCATGTTACTGTGGTGAAGGTGAGCTGGGAAATATCGACTTGTCTAGCATACCTTCGAATATGTGATATCCAGATTGATTCTTTCGCTCACTCCATGGTATAAGATTCCATAGAATTGTGGAGATTGTACAGCCTTGAAGCAACAGTAGGCCAATGTTTGGTTTTGAAACACTGGCCATTCTGAGCTTGCATGCGTGTCGATGGCCATGTAATAATTCCAGTGAAGGATGATTGACTAGGTTCACGTATCGTTAGGAGCTGAATGTGCCGAAGAGTGATGTATCGTTTTCTAGATCAATGGAGATTATGATCTTTGCAGGCTCATCTGTAATCCTGAAATATTGGCTCTTATGACGCATTACGCCTGCAAATCATAAAAAATACACGAAATTAATACTTTGATGCTGTAGTGGTGTTTTTCTGGGTTTTGTGTTCTATTGGTCAAGGTGACTTGAGAGCACCAATGCCATAGCGTACCTTTTGATAGAGGATCTTCCAATGTATTTATCCAATCGTGTTGCATAGCAGCTGTACAAGTTTGGATGATGTTCACAATAGATGTGTTCCCATGCGACGCTTGGCCAGGTGAAAAATGAAGTGAGCGACCAGAAATGTTGATTATTGATCGTGTGATTTATGAATCTATGGAGACGTTCAGGTTTTAGCGGTGGGAAGCTAATCGTCAGTCTTGAAATGGTAGCTTTTTTGAGTTTCTTATATCGATTCTGGTTTCTGTAAAAAACAGTCGAAACATTGATTATGTAATAATTATTAGTCAGTTGGTAGGAGCTCACCAGCTATGGGTTTCCAATTCTACGTCTTATCAATAAAGCGATCAATAAAGTGTTATGTATCTTCGTCTATTCCAATGGATTTATTAGAGGATAGGAATGGTCCAGGTGACTGTGAAAGATATAAAATAACAAGGAATTAAAGGAGAGATTTCAGTACATTGCTACTAATTTTCCTAGCATTGTTATCATTTTGGAGCTATGGGCTGTGGGCTACCTTTGTCTCGGAACGTTGTTTTGCCAAGGTGTTATGTTCGTCTCTCTTAGCGGATTGATAATCTGAACCTTCGTTCTGGGACGTCGTTTTGTCAAAGTGTTATGTATCTTCGTCTATTCCAATGGATTTATTAGAGGATAGGAATGGTCCAGGTGACTGTGAAAGATATAAAATAACAAGGAATTAAAGGAGAGATTTCAGTACATTGCTACTAATTTTCCTAGCATTGTTATCATTTTGGAGCTATGGGCTGTGGGCTACCTTTGTCTCGGAACGTTGTTTTGCCAAGGTGTTATGTTCGTCTCTCTTAGCGGATTGATAATCTGAACCTTCGTTCTGGGACGTCGTTTTGTCAAAGTGTTATGTATCTTCGTCTATTCCAATGGATTTATTAGAGGATAGGAATGGTCCAGGTGACTGTGAAAGATATAAAATAACAAGGAATTAAAGGAGAGATTTCAGTACATTGCTACTAATTTTCCTAGCATTGTTATTATTTTGGAGCTATGGGCTGTGGGCTACCTTTGTCTCGGAACGTTGTTTTGCCAAGGTGTTATGTTCGTCTCTCTTAGCGGATTGATAATCTGAACCTTCGTTCTGGGACGTCGTTTTGTCAAAGTGTTATCTTCGTCTATACCAATGGATTTATTAGAGGATAGGAATGGTCCAGGTGACTGTGAAAGATATAAAATAACAAGGAATTAAAGGAGAGATTTCAGTATATTGCTACATACAAATGGCTGGCGTTACCGCAGGCGCTGAAAACTCTTGGCAGTAATGGATGATCGATAGTTAGCGTTATCATAGAGTCAGGATTTCCTCCTCTCCAATTGTTGATTGTCAAAACATAGGGGCCCGCGGAGATAAACGGGTGTAGCAGGGAAACGCGGGGGTGCTCAAAGTTAACATTGGCGGTATGTTAACGCCAAGAGATTCAGAATCGCATTTCAAGTGATGGTAGGAGACATACAAATCAATAAACAAATAACGAGTCATGCATTTAGTGAAAATAAATAGGTCGAGGATGTTCTATTCATCTATTATTGTGTGAACAAATATAAAATCTAGCGAAAATCAATGTATACATACCGTTTGATGTGAGTCATCGTAACCTATCGTAACCTATTTTTCACTTGCTCAGGTTATTAGTAAAATAATATTCTGCCAGGTTCGTTGGTTTATTCTCTATATTTGAACCCAGCTCAGAGGATCTGTTCCGTTCCGTGTAATTACAAAAGGCCCTCATGCAGATGTCAAAATATTAATAATAATAACAGTCATCGGCATGAAACCACGGTCGTCGCACTATTTCACTCTCAATTATTTAATGATTCACTGATTCACTGATATAAAACCATTATAGCACGGCCAATAACACAATAACGATATATAATTATAATTATATAATAATATAATATGTTTTCTATATAAATGTGAATATTTTAACTGTTCAATAGCGCGATTCGACAGCCATCCGACGGCCATTTTGATTTCGTCGACGTTTATGTATCACTTAGTAACTTTATTATTACATACCGACCGAGTGCGGATTCAGATTCATGCCAAAATCAATAGGGGGCGAGATTTCAATGGCTTATACCCACGTTTCAAAGTTCAAGTCGATCCGTGCCACCGTTCGTTCAGAAACGTGGGGACAAGCAAGCGTCTGCGAAAATGTTGATGACCAGGAAGAAGAAGAAGAAGAAGATGCTTTTTCATCAACTTTGGTGACTAATATATCGGAAACCAGTGTACCGATTTCGATCTAATTTATACAGTGAAGTCGTGTGGTGGGGGAATAGCTGTTGTGTAAATTTTATCGAAAAATATCCACGCGTTCCGAAGTTATGACCTCGTGCTTACAGGTATAAAGAGTTCCCCCGAGAAAATAGTCTCGCGGCTAGCTCTCGCCTGCCTACGGGTACTTGGCGGCGATTCGCTGCCGCGAATCTTGATCATAATAATGTTTTGCCAATACATGTCATTAGATAAGCCTTTTTCGGAAAAAAACATTGTTGAAAATGAAAAAAAAAAATTTTAGGAAAATTCTGCCCACGATTCTGCGAATGGGAGGTTGTTCCACATCATCAACAGGATTTTTGTGATTTTTTTCAGAATTTTAAAAACGGTCCTTTTTTAGGGATGAAAAAAATCGTAGCTCCGAAAGTGTTCATTTGAAATATCCAATAGTATATTACTCACCTAGGGAGGGAAAGTAGGCTAACCCAAACTGCGTGTGAGATTGACACCCGAGCCGAAGGCGAGGGTGACAAAAACGCAGTTTGGGATGGCCTTTTTCACTCCCGTGTGAGGTATACTATTTTTCACCACCCCCTGCATCGGAAAGAACGACTTCCCGCTCACGCAAGGGAGCGAAAGTCGTACTTTCCGTGCAGGTGTGGTGAAAAAAAAATTTGGAAGGTTCTCCAGACATGGAGTAATAACATATAACATTAAAAATGAAATTGAAGATGTTGAGGTCTGGAGCCGTGTCGAGTTGACGTGGACAGCCCCATATATATAGCAAAGTAATCACAAATTGTCACATCAATTAATAGTTTTTAATGTTTACTCTGTATATTTATTGAAATTTGTTTGCGAATAAAATGGTAATATTTGAATTTGATTTTTTTTAAATATATGAGATGATTGATAAAATAAACACCAATAACTGTTAATTACAAGAAATATTTTTACGAGTACTTGATTGATAAGACCATACAAGGATACCTATATAAACCCTATGAGTATCTATCTGAATCATACGAGTGCCTAATGAATCCTACTCTCTAAATCTGAATCAGCGAAATTTCGCTGATTGTCAGCGAATAGTCGCTGATTGAAATAGCTATAAGTATACCACTGAGAATCAGCGACTATTCGCTGTTTGAATCAGTGAAAAATCATTCCACTGATTCAACCAGTAAATGTTTCAATATTCGAATCAGTGAAACAATATTCCAGGTCTCGTATGGAATGATTTTCACGAGCGTCGTCTTCGTAAGGCTCGTTCATGACGTCTTCGGGGCAGATTGTTGTAATTGTATCTTGAAAAAAGATACGATTATTCAAGTAATGATGCCATAAGACTCGAGGTCATACGCAAAACTCGGCTCCCTTAATTGATGGAGGTTATGTTTGCGTCAAAGATTTCAAACGCTGGTGTGTGTATAAATCGTATATCAAGTAAATCGTACTGGAATCTGTATAAGGAATTTCGTTACCTAGCTTGTGCTGTTCCAATGTTGTAGCAGAAAGTCCTCACTGACCCGACGGAAGAAGACCGAAGGACAAGAAACGGACAAATGTCACTGTCTCGAAATTGAAACAGATTCAAATCTGCGAGACTCGCTGATTCGGGCAGCGGAGTTCGCTGATTCCCAGTGAAAATATCGTTCACTGATTAGAATAGCGAAATTTCCGCTGATTCAGATTTAGAGAGTACGAGTACGTACTGATGAAAATATGAGTACCTATACAATTGTAAATCAGTTATACGTTGGTTCAGATTTGTTTTCATAATGCCACGTCGTAAGATCATTCGGACCGTTGAAAAAGAGAAGGAGTTTCTACGCGCGCGTAGGGAGAGAAATGTAGTCCAGTCATTCTGTCCGAAAAAAAGGTGAAAACGTAAAAATGAACCGAGAAAGCTGATTTTTGGATATTATGTAGGGGGGGGGGGGGGGGGGGGGGCTTAGCCAAGCTTGTAGAGCATGCTAATACCTACACTTTCGTTTTCTTCTTTTATTCTTAGGATGTAACTTACGACTTCTAGCGCGCTCATGTAAAGTCGGCAAGTCCATGCGAAGTTTCAATTCCGAAGTTCGCGCGGTTGTATAAATTTTCGTTGCGACAGATTTACTGTTCAAGATAAAATCATTAAAATACAATACAAATGAATAAAACAATAACATTTTTAATCACATCAAAGAAATTTATTGGTAAAACATATATTTTTTTTTTCATTCTCATCAGATATCTCGAAAAGGATCGACAGCACGTGAAAAAGTTACAGGACTTGAATCGTAGAGCGCAAAAAACGCGAGGCTTAATCATATGGTCGGAATTCTCGTATTACGACGGGGAGCCAAGTTATCGCGAAAAAATCAAAATTTACCCCTTTTTTTAAGATGACGGAGAAAGCACATAGGAAATCTTGGTCGACAATTTGAGGATAAGCTTTTCTAATCCCTCCCCTACACAACATCCAAAAATCAGCTTACTCGGTTCATTTTCGTCAGAGGCAAATCACTATTAATGAACTGTTAAATTTACCAATTATTCGTCAAGATGTCAATATTATCGGTTGAATGTTGTTGAGTTGAATGCATTCTGAAAATGAGGATTAACATATCTTCATTATAAAATTTTAAATACAAAAGTTGTATTCTGTACTTCGATCGACTCTGAAGTCTTGAGTGAAAATTTTTATTCATATTTTATTTTTAACGAATCTAACAGTTTTGGGATACGTACCTGATATGTTGCAATTCCGAAAAAATGAGAAAATATATTATTAATATTCAATTGGTACAAGCATAGTTGAGGTGACCGCGAAATATGCAGGGAGTGGGTACACCACGAATCACCTGCCGGAGTGCTTACACCAACGTAGCAAATAGGCGTAACTTATAATAAGTGAATATTTACATGATGGCAAATATATATTCGAGGGTATAGAGTTAAGCCGGGATCACGATGAACTTAACGTAACGTAATGTAACACAACGGAACATAAGGTAAACGCACCAATAGTGAAACACTAACCAATAGTGAAACAGCGGAGTTATTTCTCTTTCTGCAAATTCTATCAATAACTTTTTTTTGGGGAATTCATTGCTTTAGTTAAGAATATATTTACAAAGTAAAAGAAAATTTTTTTTTCGCCAAAAACGTTTGGAAGAATTTTAAAATGTCATATTTCTGTTTCCCCTTCCGACGAGCGGGCTCTTTAGCCTCCGTCTACCCGTCGCCGGGGTGCTGACGCTCTGCATCGAAAAGAGAGCTAGCACGTAATTTCTTTCAATCAAGTGCCGAAAAACTCCAACAACGGTAGCAGTGACACTTTATTCATCGTTGAAGAGCAGATAAATAGAATAAATTACAGTTTTTCCTATAAAAAAAGCCGCGTTTCACTAAAGGTTGCCTCGGAAGAGCGATGCAACCAGAAGTGAAACAGCTGCTGTTTGTGGTTTTTTCTTCAATTTTCTGTGCCCAGACAATGTTAAACTGTGAATTTCTTTATCAGATTGATTTTTTCGATAGTTTTACATAAATTTTAGGTATGAAATTCAAAGAATTTTGAGGTTCAAGGGCAGCAAATGGACGAATCATTTTTAGGTTAGGTGTATGCTGTTTGACAGGTGATAGCGTTTCACAATTGGTCATCTAGCTGTTTCACTACTGGTTCCCCACTCATGTGGCTGTTTCACTTCTGTTCCGAAAATCTCGAGTCTTTGAAATTCTTTTAAAAATTCATTATGAGCTAATATAGACCTAATATATGGTTAGTTTACAGCCCCAAAACTTGACTGTGAGCCGAGAATAAAAATTTCTCCAGAACTTTCAAATTTATTATTTTTATTGCCGTTAATAATCGACACACAGCGGTGGGCGTTTCACTATTGGTGCGCTTACCTTACCTATAGTTCTGAAACATCCATCAAAACGCGGGCGCGCTCGCTAACTTTCAAAACTATAGGTATGTTCCGTTGTGTTACGTTAAGAAGAAGAAGAATAAATCAGCGAACGATTCAAAAATACAGATGCGGAAAATTAGTTTCAGACGCGCGCGAAGCGCGCGCAGTGAGCTAGTTTGTTGTAAAAGCAAGGTGATAGGCCGAGTTTGCATAAATGTAGTAAAATCTTTAACCATATTTATAACGCGGCCACGTGGACAATCACGCAACGAAAAATATTCGCTCATGAAATCTGCTGCCTCTGTCGTTAAAGCAGTAGAGAACGTCTGAGGATCCATGACAAAATGAAATAGTTTGTTCAGAATAATCACTATATTCAGTTAACGAAAAGTACATAAATCAATTAGTACGGATATTTTTTTTTTGCGTTTTCAATGAAAGACAACGATGAAACGAGATACATATTCATTTTGTCGGAAGCCCTAGAGACATTCAACAAACTTTTCTGCAGGAACAGTAGAGTATGTCTCGTAACTTTTGGATATGGTATGTCGAAGACCAGGTACACTTGAAGGACTAGAATTACAGCTTCTAGCAAAGATTCAGTACTGTATTATGACTTTCCAATCACGCAATGGTACCCGAAACGAGGAGCACTCGCGAGAGGTTCGCTTATACCAGGGTTGCGATTCTGTAACTTTCCGCTAACTCGCTAACTCGCTAACTCGCTAACTTCGTCCAATCGGAGATCGTTGCGGCCCGTAACGATCTCCGATTGGACGCTCCTCAGCCAACCAACGGTCTTAGAGCGAAAAGTTAGCGAGTTAGCGAGTTAGCGAGTTAGCGGAAAGTTACAGAATCGCAACCCAGGAATGTTTGGTGGAGTCGAAATTGCTGGAGGTTCATCAGCAGATGACACATCAGAAACAGAAGCTGGTGTTTCCGAAGCTGAACTTTCGATGGGACCAACGATGACCACAAAAGGAAATATTCCAACTTGCTCTGCTGCAAGCTCCTTTTGTCTGTTTTCTACCGCTGTCAAAAACTGCTCTTCTTCCTATCGACCCAAAACAAAACATAAACGAAGTACCCGAATGTATTGGAGTAAATATTAATAAATCTACAACTCACCTCAACGTGGAAAATGAAAGCTTCTCTTTCTTTTTGTTTACAGGCGAGCGTGGAAGGTTCTTCCCATTTAAGGGGACCTTTTCCTTTTCTCGGGCATTTTCAGGCGTATTTTCAGGAATTAATAAAACAAAAAGTTTTGGATTTATTTTATCCAAACTTAGTCGATATCTTTATTTATGTTTAAACCAAATATACAAATTTTTATTCAATAAAATATTGATTTTTGAAGGCGGGAATAAGCTGTGCCGTGCGGGCTGCTTTTACGGCTCGGACCACGATTCCAACCACTTCAATGATCCGAAATGAGAAAACAAGACATTTTTATGACCGGAAGACAAGATTCTATCTTTCGGCCTACGAGCGTATTTTTATAAATTTTTTCAACAAAATGGCGACATAATTTGCAAAAAAAAAAAAAAAAATTTTTTTTTTCAACCTCTAATCATCATCTATAAATCGTAATTTTCAGATTGCAGAGTTGTTCGTAGGCCGAAAGATAGAATCTTGTCTTCCGGTCATAAAAATGTCTTGTTTTCTCATTTCGGATCATTGAAGCGGTTGGAATCGTGGTCCGAGCCGTAAAAGCAGCCCGCACGGCGCGGCTTATTCCCGCCTTCAAAAATCAATATTTTATTGAATAAAAATTTGTATATTTGGTTTAAACATAAATAAAGATATCGACTAAGTTTGGATAAAATAAATCCAAAACTTTTTGTTTCATCTATTCCTGAAAATACGCCTGAAAATGCCCGAGAAAAGGAAAAGGTCCCCTTAAGCTTTTTAATTGATGGTTCGCTAAATGCCACCTTTGCCTCTTTAGCTTTTAAAGCGAATGAAAGGACCATGAAAACTATTACGATCTTTTCATCTGAAAAAAAATTACATTGTTACAACACTTTCGGTACATAGATAACTACCGTGAACATTCGGTGAGAGTAGACAGTCCCCTTCCTACGGTAAAACCAACACAGGCGCGCACCGCGTGCGTGAGGCTCGTTCGGGACGAAATTAGGTGCCAGTAGCATTGCATCCCCTCCCGCACGAGCCTCACGCATGCGGTGCGCGCATGTGTTGGTTTTACCGTAGGAAGGGGACTGTCTACTCTCACCGTATATTCTCGGTATATAGCAAAGAACTCATCGTTTTGAGGTACCTGGAGGACAATCTGCAGAGGCCAAGCTTTTGAGCCAATGGACATTGCCATTGGTCACAATATTTCTGGAGAGTACCAACTTTATCAAGCTGTCTCTGTAGACATTCAAAGTGTGTATTGTATTTTCAGGCACATTAGGGAACTCTCGGGAGAAGTCTGATTTGATCTGCGCAAATGATAACGTTACGAATGATGTAGTGATCTTAAAAACGAAAAGTGATTTTCCTGTCTCACCAGTTCTGGCCCTCTTTCATGAGAGAGACAGTTGAAAGCATTGAATTGCCAAAGCCTGTCTTTTTTATCGTCCGAGATTTCTCTGCGTAACGAGGATGTATTTTTCCACGCGCTCAAAATCTGTTCCCAAGATTCAGTGTTGTCCTGAAGAAGCTGGAACTCATCTGCGCTGCCGTCTGTTTTTTGAGATGTGAAAAAATGAAGCACTGGCGCTACATGTTATGTCAAGAGATTCATTCAAATATTAATAATATTCATAATTTTTTATTTCTTGGGCAATTCTTGAGATTTTACGGCAATCAAGTGAACGAAAATGTTAAAAGCGTTACATATAGGGAAACACGGGGCAAAATGGGCACCAAATAAAGAAAAAAAGAAAATAAGTTCGTCGGAAATGATTTTTTATGATACGGTGACGTATATCATTTTTTTTAATCTGACTTTTCAACGCACCGCCACCAGAAATTATCGTGGGTTTGATCGTGAGCACTTTTCCTTTCATTAATCCCTTCGATTTAAGATCTCTGCGTACCGTATTGATGCGAGATAGAAGTTTACCAAAAGCTGCGTGGTGAACTTTTCCAACGGTATGAGCGGGAATGTAAAAAAGGGATTCATTTATCCCAAAGAAGGTTCCGATTTCTTTGGCCAGATTGCATAACAATTTCGATGAAATTCTAAAAACATTTACACGCCACGTTTAACAAATATTCAGATCACACCAAAAATAATTAAAAAATCAAGGCTTACTCTAACTTACTTCTTCAATGGGTTTTGCACTGTGGTTTTGTGAGTCTTAAGGTGGTTCTTTACCTACTTCCCACCAAACTTGGATTTCAGAGAAGATTTTTAATACTTCTCGATCGGCAAAAAATCTGACAAAAATCAAGCATGTAGAAGATCCTCGAGAGATTGATTTTGTATAATAATAATTCAAAAAAGTTATTAACAAATTGATGCAAAAAAAAACTGTTCAAGAAATTAGCCGATGACCCAACTTTTTTTTTAGGTGAGAATTAATTTTTAATTTTTCTGAATACGTATGATTTTTTTCAGAATTTTGTTAAATCTTTGAAAATCGCGTTTTGTCAGGTATGAAAAACCCAATTTTCAAAGATTTAACAAAATTCTGAAAAAAATCATACGTATTCAGAAAAATTAAAAAATAATTTTCACCTAAAAAAAAAGTTGGGTCATCGGCTAATTTCTTGAACAGTTTTTTTTCCATCAATTTGTTAATAACTTTTTTGAATTATTATTATGCAAAATCAATCTCTCGAGGATCTTCTACATGCTTGATTTTTTTCAGATTTTTCCCCCATCGAGAAGTATTCAAAATCTTCTCTGCAATCCACGTTTCGTGGGAAGTAGGTAAAGAACCACCTTAATTATTGAGTAAATCTCGCGATTGATGACAAGTTGGGTCAAACTATTTTGATCATTCTCGGACAGTTGTCCAGTCTTCTCATACTCGGCCAAAATTAAAACCCCGTTTAAATCACTCTCCAAAAAGGTTTTTAGGTCTTGTTTGGGTATCTCAAAGTCGCATAAGTCAAGAGTCGTTTTAGCTTTACAAGTCGAGCATATTGTGAGAGTTGTGACACGACGTTATAACGCGACTTTCATCCACTTTCGAGCATTTGAACGATTATTTCTTCTCTCACGCGCGTCAGCACCGTGAGTCACGGTGAGCATCGAGGTTTTGTTCTCTCCGTGTAGGATAAAATCTAAAGATCCAAATTTTTAAAATTTTCTACCATCATTTTTGCTGTGATGCCCATATATGTTTCAATTGAAAAATAATACATAATTAAAAAATTAATTGTATTTTTTTTAATCGGAGAAAAGGTCTCAATCAATCAAGTCGAGTCAATTTTTGAAATGTGATGGCCTGACGTTTCGGTAGTGTTATGCTGCCCTCATCAGAGGCTATTTATTGGAAAAAATTACAAGTTTGAATTTACAAAGGTCAAAATAATAAAATAATATAATATAATAAAACAGTTCAGTTAACTAGCGTCGAAAAAACTAATACATGGAAGACTACGATCCTAGGTCAGTAAATTGACCCATATACAAACTGATAATATTTAGTCAAGGACGATGTAGGGGAAAGTGGGGCAGAATGGCCGGATGGGGCTAAATGGCCGCAAAAAAAAAAATTGACTCACTGGCATTTTCGCATCAAGGGGGATCATATGAGACGCCATGCAACACGATTCCGCTGAAAGTGCTCAAAAGTTTTCAGGGTGGGGCTAAACGGCCACCCTAATAAAAGTGGCGAAATTGCATTTTCCCGTCGAAGTGAGTGAAAATCGGTCAATTTCATATGATATTTAGTCACACCAATTGGAATTTATTTGTTCCGAATAAATATTTAATTACGACTATTGAAAAAAATATTTCGTTAATTCAATTATATTTTTTTCTCAGTGTAGGGTGAGCGACTTTGCCCCACCCTTTCAGTTTTGCATCGTTTTCAGTGGAACCACGCTGCATATAGTTTTATCTCACTCACTTCGACGGGAAAATGCAATTTCGCTACTTTTATTAGGGTGGCCATTCAGCCCCACCCTAAAATTTTTTGAGCACTTTTAGCGGAATCGCGGTGCAAGGCGTCTCATACGATCCCCCTTGATGCGAAAATGCGAGTAAGTCAATTTTTTTTTTGGCGGCCATTTAGCCCCATCCGGCCATTCTGCCCCACCTTCCCCTATAGGCAAGTAGACGAAACAAATATAATGATAGTCAAAAGAAGTCACATAAATACAAGGATTAACTTATACTATGGTAGTCAGAAGGAACTTTAATTACCTTATTATCTTATTCTAGTTGGTGATACGTGAAAAAACTAGGTGTCAAAGATCACCATAATCCCACTATGAGACGAGCTATGTGTCGTCCTATGTTAGTGGAAACGTTAAATGAGCAAGGTGGTGTGACGACGCACTTTATATACGTTGTTAACTAAGGCTCGTCTAATGTTGACACTCTACGAATGACGTCAATGACTGACGTCAGTACCTATGACCTATGTATTTTTTTTATTTTTTTTTTTCTCAAGTTATAAAATTACCTTTCCAAAATAAAGTCTATTTTGCAAATGCAGTTTTCCAAAAGAATGATTCTTTAACGAGTTATTTAGAAAAGAACCCTCCAAGTCCTTTCTCACAAGCAGTGGATTATTAGCAGCTTGGTATATATAGAAGTTTCTGAAATGTTCCCGCACGTAATTGCATTACGTTTGTATATTGTAAATGTATAGGTGTAAGTCTCTCGGTCTAATTTATAAGTGCACTGAGAGAAAAAAGTGGTTGAATGAAACAAATATTCTTTGATCCAACTAAACGCGGCGGTTACGGGTGGCGAAATGAATATTATGTTGATGTGACAAAATATTGGTTGCTTGAACTGAATTTGTTTGATTCAAATGAACAAGGGGTGTTATGGTAATGACGGCTTATTCATTCAGACAAAATTATGGTTGAAACAACTATTTATTAACAACAGAATCCATATGTTTGATTCAACCACTTTTTTCTCTCAGTGTGTGTTGCGCGATACTCCTATGTAACTTGTGTATATTTGTGTACATGTATAGTATACCCGATATGTATGTCCTTTCAGTGCGTGTGACCTCTACTTCCTGATGATACTGGTGTTGGTGATAGCCTCGGCTCACTCCTTTTTTTTCCACCGGCAAGTCATGATTTTTCATATGGTCCGTACGAAAAACTGATATTCTTCGTGACGACTAGAGACGATTATTTCAAACTTTTATATTCACCATACTAACCGTGTTTATCAAGTCGCTATCTAACTTTGATATGGTGCGTTCCGAATATTACTATATGTTGTTCATTAAACATTGAAACACCTTTTTCACATATTGAAAGGAAAATATCAGTTTTACCCATTAGTATGCACCATATGAATTTTTGAAACGTACGCCCGGTCTTCCCTACTTTCGAACCCTACCATACTAAACTTTGATATAGTTTTACCATTTATTGACACCAAGATCGCACGAAGAGTCTCTCAGTGTACATACTACCAAAATATATGCACATTTTCAGTAATACAAACCTACATAGAGCGATTCCTCTTTGAGATAGACGATTTTTCGAAAAAAAAAAAAATAAATAAAATAAAAAAAAAACTTAAAACTTACCTAAGCTTTTTTTTTTTTTTTAAATCGTTTTCTATTTCAAAGAGGAATTGCCCTATGTAGGTTTGTATGACTAATCAAGAGACACCCTGTATAGTGAAGCATGCGAAAATATACGTGTTACGTTAGGGTGGTCCTTAACAGGGGTGTTTCCGAATTTTTATGCTCCCAGGGACTTAAACACTTCCAAATTAATAAAAAAAAATTCCCCGAAAATTTGAGCTCTTAATATCAGCCCTAAAATAGTCCGCTTTTCCGCCAAAGTTTCTTATTGAAATAAGATGTCAAAAACTTATTTTGTTCTTTGAAGTTTTAAAAGTCGTTGACGAATATATCAACAATAATGAAAAATAATACATAGGGGAAGATGGGGTAATTTCGAACACCTAAGGGAGATTGGAAAAAAAACCGAGGAAATCACATAGTTATGAAATTTTTCTTTATTGCAACCTCAACTATGATATCTTATCTTGGCAATCCATCACAATTTATCTCATTAAATCAAGAATTAGGTTAAAATATTGAATAAATACGAAACCCTTGCATTTCGCAACTACCCCGACCCCCCTGGGGTAATTGCGAACAGCACTTGGGGTAGCCCGGACGACTAGACTTGAGATAAATCCGATAATAAATAGGGGTAAAACATCAAAAATCAACCGAGTACCTGAAGATAATCAATATTCCAACAACACATTAAGGGCGGCGACTTGTTATTTTTTCAGGTATGGAGTTGGCAATAGGAGTTCCGGTGTGAAGCGGGGGGGGGGGGGGGGGGGGGGGGTGCATTTTTGCAAAGTAACTCGCAGACAATATACTCAGCCAAAAAATTAACAGACCACCTAGATTTTTCTGAAAAGCTGTTGGTTTACGAATCGCTATAATTTCGTGAAACAATATCACAAATTCATTGAAGCGGGTAGTTTTTTTAAGATCGAAACTTCATCTTCAAAATGGTTTCTGAAAATTTCACCTGCGATTATTTTTCGCCTGTCTGTGCAGGTTTGAATAACGGGTTGCAAAATGCAAAAGAAATTCAAATTTTCGAAATTCGCTGTGGAAGTAAGAAAGAATCGCAGGATATTTTTAGCGAAATGGTTTTGTAGCCTCGAACCTTCTCT
Source organism: Tenthredo mesomela (assembly GCA_943736025.1). NCBI lineage: Eukaryota > Metazoa > Arthropoda > Insecta > Hymenoptera > Tenthredinidae > Tenthredo > Tenthredo mesomela. Next base: position 7,987,109 of record OX031021.1, read on the forward strand.
TTCAAAAACTATTTTTGAAACTTTTTTGCGAATTTTTGTGACAGAGTTATTGAATTTTGAGTAATGTCAGACAAGTTTGGCGTTACTCAGGATGCACCACCTCGAGGTACAGTCTGCAAGTATCCCATGTGTGTATGTGCGCGTGTATCTCGCAAAAACAGTCACAGAAAGAGGCACATACACACATGCACACGCATGCACACGCACACATACACATGGGGTGCTTGTAATACTGTACCTCTACGTGGTGCATCCTGGGTAACGCCAAAATTGTGTGACATTACTCAAAATTCAATTACTCTGTTACAAAAATTCGCAAAACATTTTCAAAAATGGTTTTGGAAAAAGAAGCTTTGAGGCTACAAAACCTCTATGCTAAAAATTTCATGCGATTTTTTTTTAACGCCTGCAGCAAAGTTTAAAAATCTTAATTTCATTTGATTTTCCCACCCCTCTATTCAAACCTGTACAGACAGGTGAAAAATGATCGCAGGTGAAATTTTCAGCAATGATTTTGAAGATGAAAATTCGATTTTCAAAAAGCTACTTCTCAATTAATTTGGGATGCTTGTATATTGTACCTCCACGTGATGCATCCTGCAATGGGTAACGTCGAAATTCCTTGACATTACTCAAAATTCAATAACTCTGTTGCGAAAATTCGCAAAAAAGTTTCAAAAATGGTTTTGGAAAAAGAAGGTTTCAGGCTACAAAACCACTGTGCCAAAAATTTCATGCGATTTTTTCTTAGCACCAAAGCGAAGTTTGAAAATTTGAATTTCTTATGCATTTTGCAACCCGCTATTTAAACCTACACAGACAGGTGAAAAGTGATCGCAGGTAAAATTTTTAGAAACCATTTTGAAGATGAAGATTCGATCTTCAAAAAACTACCCACCCTAATTAATTTGTGATATTCTTTCACTGAGTTATAGCGATTCGTAAACCAACTGCTTTCCAAGCAAATCTGGTGGTCCGTTAATTTTTTGGCTGAGTGTATAATATTGTCTTTTTCGTCGCAGTGGGCGTAAAATCCGATTTTACAACTTGTTCTGCTCAGATAAAATCGAATTTTACGCCAACTGCATCGAAAAATATCGTTCGCAACACGGGCGTAATACTTAATACCCTCGTGTGATGCCGTAATCACTCGGGCCGGCTTCGCCGACCCTCGTGCACGGCAATCACACGCGGGTATAAAATTTTACGCCCTTGATACGAAATATACTATTATTTTATATTTGTACTTCTTGTCATATCGTCAAGACTTATAATAATATAATTTCCGTTTATCTTATATATTTGTACATACAAGACAGCAATAGAAGTATAAGTTAACGTTCGTAATACAAGCTCAAGCTCGTAACCGCAACTTATTCAGCCGATACCGAATGAAACTTTCAGGCAGTGAATTTTTACTACCGCATTTCAACGCATCGCATATTAATATTGTGAATTTGTGAGAGCCTTTGACCAGTGACTACGTACATTTTTCAGGTATGGAAATTCCATACCATCTGTAATTCAGGTATGGATTACTCCATATTGACCATACCGAAGTCGCCGCCCTTGCAACACATGGTGAAGAAATATCAGCTCGGGGTAATTGCGAACCTGTTATTACGCAATTCGCAATTACCCCAAACGATCAAATCGATAGAAAGTAACATTGCAAAGAAACACGGCCTCACATTCTGAACTTGAAGGTGGGCGATGATATCGTCATGGATTTTACTTTCTGAAGCTAAATATTCAACACTATATTACATAAAACCAGGTCATTTCATCGATTTGAACACCTAAGAATAATTAGATCAAATTCATTGAAATGTATTTACGGTTATTACCTCCAACATCTTACAAGTTTTTTTTACATTTGATAGGGCGTCAACACTGCAATTTGAGACAGTTCTCCATATGCACCGGTTTGCGGAGATTGGGTAGAGGAAACATAGAGAAATGGCCTGTTCGGATTTACCCCGCGATCGCAATTACCCCACTCACCCCTATTATTATAGAAAATTTAAAGCTCTGCAAAAAATCTCTTCTGTAATTTTTTGATAACTCAACTTTTTCTTTTTGTTATTCAAGGTTAAAGTTGAAATTTCACTATTTTCGATTATTTTCTATAATAATATGTATTTTTTATTATTGTTGATGTGTTCGTCAACGACTTTTAAAACTTCAAAGAACAAAATAAGTTTTTGCCATGTTATTTCCATAAGAAACTTTGGCGGAAAAGCGGACTATCTTAGAGCTGATATTAAGAGCTCAAATTTTGGAGGAATTTTTTTTTTATTAATTTGGAAGCATTTGAGTCCCTGGGAGCATAAGAATTCGGAAACACCCCTGTTAAGGACCACCCTCTGTTACGTAGTATTGGAATATTCATTCCAGAACTTTATATCAGTTTTTGCTGGACATTGTACCTGGAATCAGTGTTGCACACATCATTGAACACATTCAAAAAAAAAAAAAAAATTGAATAAAAATATATTTTCCACACGGCGTGCGCAAAGTTCAATTTTGCGCACGCTTCGCGTGCATAAAATTCAACTCAACGCGCGCTGTGTTGAAAAATGAAGTTCGATACACGTGCGAAAGATGATTCTCGACTCGTGTGATTGTCACCCTCGCTTCGCTCGGGCGAAAAACTTCACACTCGTCCGAGAATCAACACTTTCGCACTAGTATCGAAAAGTACTATTATCTAACGATATTTCTGTACCTACTCGTATTTTCTTATCAGGGTCCTGACAGGCCCTCACGAAAATTCCCGTGAGGGCGACCATGATTTCGCCCGGCTAACCAGTCCGTCTAGTTACCGGCTAGCGCCCGGACAATTTTTCGAATTTGAGGTCGCCACGATTAGGCCCGGCAGGGGCCCTGCCGGTAGCCGCGCGCGCCCTGACAAATTTCCACACGGGTAGTCGCTTCACGAACCACAAGAATACAAATTGAAATATACCTTCGTTCTCAGGTCAGAAATTTGCAATGCTGGAGTTGAAGGCACTCGTTGGGACTTTCTTGCGCAGCTTTTACCTCGAACCAATCGATTTGTCAACCGAGGTGCAGATCCGTTCAGACCTCGTCCTTCGACCAAAACTTCCTATTCGCATGAAATTTGTTCGGAGATTCTCATGATGTTCGGAACTCCTCCTAAGCTGGTGTTAATGAAAAAACATTTCAATGGTAGTCGAATGCCAAATAGGTGTACATTGGTGATATACGTTATTAGTCTGAAAAGAATCTTAGATAAATCTGAATAAATGGTGATGGTGAAAAGGTTGCTTCTCATTTGCTTTAATTTACCCTGACACACCCTCGCGTTCGTTTCGTCGTTCATTCATCCATACGATCACCCCTAATATGAATCACTTGTCTTGCAAAATGTTGATGATGGGTCATAAGAGACTTATCTAATACACACAAACACACGCACATCTAGAGGTGTATCTGAAAATGGTCGGGGCTGATTTTCTAGACCTTTGAACGCGAAGATCTGATGATAATTATAGGATTCAACGAGAAACATAATGACAAACTGCACAAAGAATATTGAGACGAGATCATACCGTCTGAATAGTATCTAATAATTTTGTCATATTAAATCATGTTTTTATTTGCTATGAACATATATTCCTCAGGATTTATAATACAATTTCTCACAACTTGAACAAGTTGTAAGCCTGTCTTCTCTTCTATCGATATTTCTTCTCTCTCTCTCTCTCTTTGACGTCTGATCTGACTTGACGTGCTCGGATTGGCTTCTTTTCAATTCAAATTTTCGGCGGAACGCGCACTGTGATATCTCAGTGTGTGTGTGGTGTTCGGATTTTGGTATGTAGCTGACCTATCTCTTCGTGCTTGTCTGTGGCGACCAATAGTTGTGCATCCTGACTTTTCTGCAATTTTGCATTGAATCAAATAGCCGTTAGGATTCGATTGATAGCCAGCGATCGCGACCGGTAGTGTCGTCAGTTGACACGCCTGACTGGTTCTCTATTTCATCTGTGTGCTGTTCTTCGTGTGTTGCTGAAATTCGTGTTAGTGCGCGCGTGTGATATTTACTTTTTGCTGTTACTCTCTGTATGTGCTCCACCCACACACCTGGCCGGCTATCGTACGTGAGTGTTCGGGTACTGCGTGTAGGTACTCTCGGACTCTATTTGAAAATTTCCTGGCCTGTGCGTAGATTGGGAACGCACGTGCTCTGTGGTGATCAATTGGAACGTCTATCTTGCTCGCTATCACGTGAAGTCTCTTATTTTGTCGCTATGTCTACCACTGCTCTTCACCCTCTCCGAGCTTGCCGAAAATCTGCAAGGGCTGCAAGAAAGATGTTAAAAATGCGTCTCTTTATTCTGGCTGCCGAGGATACTTTCATCCTAGTTGCGCACAATTCAGCAGGGTATCCATCGGCTCTAAAATATGACATCAAGGTGTAGGTCATTTGCAGCAGGGATTGCTTCTGCTTCATCCTCATCATCTTTATCTGGTAAGTTCCCTGTGGGGATAACTTTGGCGAGCTCGCAAGACCCAAGCCAGAAGGTGCCAACCGTTAGGCATCCTTATTTGGATGCAATCCTGGCAGCTGTTGAAGCGAATTCTTTTAGTCCGGGAGCCAGCGACACTAATTTTTGTAAGATTTGCTAACGATTAATTTATTCTTTTTCGTGTCATACTAACGCTGTATTCACATGAGTTTCACTCCTACCGGCGCGCCGAAGGGACAGTGCTTATCAGCAGATTGTTAAACATGTTAAAAAAAAAACATGGTCAATATGTCAGAAATTCTAAAAGCTGAAACTTTACCTATTGTTTAATGACATCTCAGTGAGAAAGAAAAACATTTCCTGCCACCCCTAATGTCGAACGACGTACTCCTGCCGTCGACGTGAAGATGTTAAAAAAAAAAAAAAAAAAAAAAAAAAATTGACTCAAATGCTAAAAGCTGAAATTTTGTTTACCGTTAGTTTAATAATTAACATAGTGAAAAAACCTATGTTGCCAGCTATTTGACAGGATCCAGCTTTAGCTGGAGGGAGGACAGTTGTCGTTGGATGACTGACACAGTAGTGAGTAGAGGAATTACTTTTGGCATTTGTTTTTAAATATTTGTCTTTGCTTTTGTATTTGTTTTTTAAAAAACGATTTCATAAAAATATAAAAATATAGATAACTGAGAACATATTTATAGATATTGAAATAATAATGAAAAAAAAAAAAAAAAAAAATTTACAAAAAAGAGAATGGCAAATCTTCTTCGTCAGAATCCTCACTGTCACTAAAATGGTTGGTGGGTATTTCCTCGCGATCATCCTTCTAGAAATTCGAATCTGTAAATAAATGAAAAATGATATGGAAATTAAAAATCAGATATTTAACCAACGCTGGCCCAGTATTGTGAGTAATACGCCACCAGTACTGGGCCAGCGTTGATTCGCATTAGTTGGTTCCCGGTGCAATGCCAGTATTGGGCCATATTGTCAACTATGGCAAACTCTACCTGAGAAACACCGAAGTCGGAGTATTGAACGACTATTAACGCATAAAATACCATTATTCATACCTGAAAGAACTTCTCTTAGCTGTGCATCGTGATGGGTGCAATGTCCGGAAGTACACTGTTTGGAGTTTGATAGATGATTTCGAATGGACTTCTGGTTATACTCGGTAAGTGAGAGACAGGCTTGGAACTTGGCAAGCTGAGGAATAGATTCTCCCTCAGTGTGAGTTGCGAGATTAACTATACAGCTGTATGTCGTTCCGTTTTCAGGAGACCTTTCGGTCTTATTCACGTGAACATGTCAAGTCTCAATCGAGAAAGAATCCCAAAATTGTCTGTTTCATGGTTACAAAATGTGATGCGTACCCTGCAACTTCAACCCCCGAATCTGCCACCCAACAACTCAACAGTGTGTCCATGATCGCTGACATATGATTATTGACAATCAATCAAAGAGTTTGCACACAGAAAAAAAGGTTTACTTGAGCCCAGGCGAATTATCCTTGATTTAAGATCAGTAGGAAGGAACTCCGGAATTCTCTGAGACGAAGTAAAAACTTTCTTGAACCATGAAAATTTTCTTGAGCCATGAAAATTTTCTTGGTTCCAGAGAATTTTTAACTCGCTCGGGAGATTTTCGGTTGTTCAAAACAAATGCGTTGGTTCAAGTAAACCTTTTTTTCTGTGCATTAAAACTGTCTTCATATTAGGTAACGATTCCAGAAACCTTTTCCAGAAACCTTCACTTTCGAATTACATGCTTTTTGCATCACACATAACTTCGTATGATTTAGTTTACTGTAATGTGAAGCAATGAATAATAAAACGAAATTAGACTCCAGACTCGATTTATACCAGAAGACTATTCAACTTCGCGCTAACAAAAAAAAAAAAGAGAAATTATTAAAATCACCCCGAAGATGAAGAGTTCAGTTGTTATCAGATCTTCGCGTTTTGAGTTCCAATAATCACCTCCTACCATTTTCAGATTTACGTCTGCAGCGTGTGTGTTTGTGTAATTAATTTTTCGTCTGATCGTATCTCAAGAACGAATTGATGAATTTCATTCTCCTAATATCAACCCGGGAAAAAAAGTTCCATGTATGGTCATGTATGATCATGTATAAAAGTATATATGATCATATATGATAGGACATGCTCATACTCGATCATATCTGTTCGTATATGAATTTTGACCTGACATGATCATGTCTAATCACGTGCGTCATATATGATCATATACGGCCATATCTGATATTACGAGCTCATACATGATCATGTGCGGTCATTTCAGTTAGTAACCTGGCTGTAATAATCAGACTTACACATGCCCATATGTACTCATACATGTCCATGTATGACCATGTATGGTTATAAACGATCATAAATGAGCATATACACTCGTATCTGAGCATACTAATAATTGCCCAATCTGAACTATACATGACAAACTATGATCATACATGATCATATATGATTGTATATCCCCACATATTGTCGTGTATATGATGCAATAAAGCCTTCAAATAGAATTATCGAACTCGCGGAAATACGATTCAAATATTCTAGGTCTTCGAATTTCCTCTCTGCGTTTCACAGGACTGAGATTGTCGCCAATTATAACACATAAAAACTATTCATCGTATGCCTGTGTGTTCAACAATAATGACTATACAATTTCCGATCAAGACCATGCAAAAATATCGTTGATTGATATGCTGTTATTGTTTTGATTTCATCAAACTAACTCACAAAATTGGGGTGGTCGGTTTGACGTGAAACGCTCCATATAGGGTGGTCCTTAAATGGGGTAAAAAAAAAAAAAAAAATTCATGTTGGATCCCCCCAAATCAGCTCCAAATAATTTTAAAAAAATTCCCTAATTTTTCCAGATTTTTATTTTGTTCCCCTAGTCTCCCTATTCGAGAAGGAATTTTCAAATGATTAAAAAAAAATGCTTATTCACTATATTTCATACTAAACTTTCTTTCATGGTTAATCGTGGGCCAAAAATTCATATTCTCGATTATTCAGTGAGATTCATCTTCTTTTCAGTGAACGTGAATGGGGTATCCCATGAGAATCGTGTGCTTTATTATTATTATTATTATTATTTTATTCAACATAACAAATGATCAAATTAGGCAAAAATTCAATTATTCAATAATTGCATAACCCACATGTCAGCACTACGTAACATCAAACTCGATGACATGCAAAAACTGCCGTGATTTTTTTGCCCAATTTGAAGAAGTGTCGTTCCTACAAAGTCACATTACTTTTACTTTTAAATGCTCATTTAGCTTATATAATGTGCTCAGATATATTCACAAATGCTCAGACATGTTCGGATATGCTCAGATATGTTCGGATGTGTTCAGACATGCTCATATATGATCTTACATCCCCATACATCTTCATGTCATCTTTGATATGCTCATATATGCTTCCACATGATCATATATGCTCCCACATGCTCATGTATGTTCAGATCAGGTCAAATTTCATACCTGATCATGTATGGAAGTTCATATATGGTCATATCTGATCATGTATAGAACTTTTTTTCCCGGGAATCGATGCGGTTTTTTTCAACTTGAAACTGATTAGAATTGCGATTTGATCGGTGAAGTAGTTTTCAAGTGATGGAAGGCACAACAAAATTTTGAAGTGAAAATGTGGAATTTACGATATCACGAGAACCGATCCACGGATTGTGATGATTTTACTCTCGATCGAAGTAATTGGCTGCAACTCGAATCTGGTTAAATTTCAGAATTTATCAAATCGGTAGTTCTTGCGTAAAAGAAAAATCTATTTTACTCGTAACACATAGTTTCCTTCTAATTTTCCAGCCCTGGGACCACTGACATGAGATCAAGTAATGTCCAATCGACGCTGAATGAAAACTGATAAAATTATCGAATATTTCGGAGTTTATACTCTTGTAGCTTCGATTCGCCTCGTCGCATCTATATGTGAATTGTGGTGATCGCTGGTGATCATGTATCGAAATATCCATATCAAAAATATTTTCAGAATACGTTCAACGTAAGTGTCTCTATTATTTTTTCGAATTTGTAACCCATGGTAGAGCTTTTGACACGTGCTGGTCGATTCACGACAGCCTCGACATATCTATTATGAATTCCCTGATTCAAGCTATCGTCTTGGTAATGACGCACAATACTCGAACAATTTTTTAAATTAATTATGAGATCGGCTGAGCTTGAGCTGACCCTATTATCAAAATATTATCGCCACGAGATTACTGCTTTTATATTTTATAGCCACTACGCTAACTTATCGTTGTTTTTATTTATATTATTGCGGTATTGAAAAATCGGTATCAGCTGACAAGAATATAATACATAACATATTTATTTTACATAAACATATTCAGATCCCCACCTAAAGTTAGCACATAATTATCGTATCTGGCTACGTATTGTGATTAGAATAAAGAATTGGGCATGCAAGAGGGGTAATGATTACGATGATGATTACATACTATATAAACTAGGAAAGCAATTAAGGGGGGGGGGGGGGGGGGGGGGGGGTTACCCAATCAGTTACCTATTTGTCTATTTTCTCCTACACGGGGTAATCAATCGACTTGTCCTTTCGGCAGCCGATGTTTGACGAGTAATGAGTTCGAACTGGTACGTTTGATCGGATGAAATCGGGATTTTTTTATTTTTTTCGATCGAAAAGTATTGGCGTGCCATTTATTGCGACTTATAACAAAACCCACGCATCAAAAATGCAAAATCGACTCCCTGAGCCCGATTTTGTGAGAAATTCCGAACATAACCATCCCAAAACATCTTTGTTTCCGACAACGATGAAGGTGGAAGTTGTATTCCACGTTTTTGTGGTAATTTTCGCGATTGTCAGAGGCTGGGGGGCGGCCATTGCCGCTACAGCTGCTACAGCTGCTGATTTAATGCGGTGGTTCCCAGAACACTCGTGAGATGTCACCGTGAAAGTATACTATACTATAGTAAAAGGATGAAGTTCAGATGGGCGCGTGGCGACATCACACGGGCGTTCTGGGAACCACCGCGTTATATCAGCAGCTGTAGCGGCAATGGCCGCCCCCAGTCTCTGACAACCGCGAAAATTACCACAAAAACGTGGAATACAACTTCCACCTTCATCGTTGTCGAAAACAAAGATGTTTTGGGATGGTTATGTTCAGAATTTCTCACAGAATCGGGCTCAGGGAGTCGATTTTGCATTTTTGATGCGTGGGCTTTGATATAAGTCGCAATAAATGGCACGCCAATACTTTTCGATCAAAAAAAATAAAAAAATCCCGATTTCATCCGATCAAACGTACCAGTTCGAACTCATTACTCGTCAAACATCGGCTGCCGAAAGGACAAGTCAATTGATTACCCCGTTTGGGAGAAAATAGACAAATCGGTAACTGATTGGGTAAACCCCCCCCTTAAAATCGACAGAGTTAATCATGAACTGGAAGCACGGAATCATCGCTGTAGTGGCGTTACTGGCGCTCTGCGCCCAATCTCAAGGTAATGTGAATTTTTAAAAATTTTTATCCGACCATATTGAAGCTTGCGATTTCAACTGTAATGTAAAAATCTAAAATTATGAACGATTTTTTTCAATAATTAAAAAAATGATGAAATAAAACATCAAAATTTCACCAAAGTCTCCCCTTGATTTTAAGGAACATTACTAACCGGACAAATAATGGTGTCACAAAAAATGAAATTTTCATGTATTATTTAATATTCCAGTGAATAATTATAGTAAAATTATTGTATACAAACACACCCGTATTCAATAACCATTTAGTAGCCTACTAACTCTTTTTTTGGTCGGCTAGTAACTTCATTTTGTATTTGTGTTTGCATTGTTCAATGATTAAGTTAGTAGCCGATTAAAAAAAAGTTGGTAGGCTACTAAATGTCTATATGAATACGGGTGACAATGTTTGTTTTCGTGTTCTATTTATTCAGAAAGCACGTTATAGCGTACGTTCAAGGTCCAGAATATATGGTTCCCGGTTCAGTTTTAAAATGCGTTCGCGCAATGTAAGAATGTAGAATAATGATAAGAGAAAGTCACGGAATCTGTATAGTGAATAGAAAGTAAAACGACCGTAAAAAAATTAGAACAGAATAGGAAAAAGGGGCGGGCCAGATGGGCACCCCTAAAAAATTTTCGTACTTCTTCAAAATTGAAAAACGTTTCAAGTTTCATTATTCACTTGCTCTAGCAAACTTCTAACACCAAATTAACTACAGATCTTGACAACTTTGGGAAAGGTGGCAAAAATGGGTAAGAAAAAGTAAAAAAGTAGAACAGTCAAGGGCATTCTAAAGTAAATATGAGAATAAATTCAGAACATTTTTCAATTTTGAAAAATTTGGACAATATTTCAGGGTGCCCATTTTGCCCACATTGACGAACTTTTCAAGTAAGAGCGTTCTACACTCGGTTATCGGTATCGGTCAAACCATCGTTCTTCGGTGAAAATTTGGAGATCCATTGATTTAAACCTCTATTTGAAGCGTGAATTTCACCCGAGCGATTCGACGTAAAGTTCTTGAACGGACTGTACGACAAGGACAGAATGCCCCACGAATTTCTTTCTCTCTCGCACAGAACCGAGAGCGCAGTGCCCATTCCAGTGTGGTTATATTTCAGTAGTTACCACCTAGCTCGCCCACAGATCGCCGCAATTTTTCTCATCGTATTCTTGTGTTCGTGTATGTTGTTAAGGGGTTAACCTACTGTGATTTTTGCAAAAAAAAAAAGTTTTTTTTTTTTTTTTTTTTTCACTCTAAAAACCCGTGCTCGAACTTTGAACGCGTTTTTCTCGAAACTGTGTTTTTCGAAACGGTGTACACGATATCTCAAGCTGTAATTGATGAATCGATTTGAAATTTGGTACACATATTCAAAAGAATAGTACTTTTCGGCGGACGGAAGATTTTGTTGTTTTTCTTTTTTGTTTAATAATTATTGATAAAAATAACACGTTTTTTTCAGCCGAAAATTTCGAAAAAATTCAGGAATTTTTTTTCGTCACCAAAGAAGAAAAAAAATAAAAAGCTCCGTCCGCCAATAGCCAATACAATGTAGTTGATGAGCATATTTTTGTTTTTTTCTTCAGATCACTGGTACTTGCGATATCACGTACACCGATCGGCCGCGGACGGAAATCACCGGAACGCGCGAGGAGATATAACTCATACAATTGTAAATTTTTTTGAATAAAAATTGTTGAACGCACTCTTGAACGTGTACATGACAACGTATTAAAAAATTGTCAATATTGCATTGGTAGTTTTTCCGTAATTAGTTATTGAAAATTAGTCTGTTTCGACGCTCGTCACAGTAGGCTAACCCCTTAAGTTGTTATGATTCTTGAGATTGTAATACTGATATCCGCAAGGCAAAGTCGTATACATGTATGACGGGATGTGTCACGACCAGGTTGAGATGAGTTTATTGTATACCGCGGCCTTTTTATGTTGCGTACTATTTTCATTAAATAATTAATTGAATTCAATTACATAATTAGTTAACATTTTTTATCCTCCGAGTATTTTTATTCAATTAGTATTTTTCTCATCAAACAATTTTTCAAAAATGTTGACTAATTAATTGAATTCAATCAATTATTGAATGAAAATAGTGAGCAACATAAAAAGGCCGCGGTATACAATAAACTCATCTCAACCTGGTCGTGACACATCCCGTCATACAGGTACAATTAGTGTATACGCGAGTTTGCCTTGCGGATATCAGTGTTACAATCTCAAGCATCATAACAACTTCAAGATTCCCTATGTCTTTAATTTCATTATGATATTACTATTTTTTGCTCGCTTATATTATTCTATAGTCAGAATACTTGAATTTTTATTTCGATAGTGGGCATTAATTTTTCCAAAAATCGCTTTTCTTCAACACGTGGTTTTCGAAAGAATCTATAGCAATAAAATACTGCACGGAGAGAAATAAATTGCTGTCTCAGCTAGATTATTGCTACTTTAACAATTTCCAGTTGTAAACATACAGCTTGCAAACCAGTATGCTGGAACTACCATTTTCGATTGCTGAAATTGTCTTGCTGGTTACACCACACAGCCTAGCTCATGCAGCAGGTATGTGATGCTGTGGTGAGCAGTTTGCATGCTGGCATGGCAAATCGCTTGCTAATTCATCTAATATCTAGCTGCAGCGCAGGAAAAATGTTCAGCAAGTAACTTGCTAAAGCAGCAATCACTTTTCTAATCCTGCGAGAATGTTGCATCCATATACACAGATTCAGAATGAATAGATGACGTTTAATTGAGAATATAAATTCTTTCACATTTATTGTCATCATACATTCAACAAGTATAGTATTACAATATACATATCATTATTGCACAGATATATCATTAGAAGTGTATTCCGCAATTAAAACACTATTAAACCATGTGCAGTGTAAGAGGTTATGTTACACACGCGATGGCACTTCTTCCACACCACCCTTAGTTCATTGCTTGATTCTTACATTCTAACCTGTGGATGACGTCCAGTTTCATCCCCCATTCCTCCAATATCCTCATCTTTTCCATTGTATATATTTTTCCACTTTCATGAATTATGCACTGCACTTTGGTACTAAACAGTTGACGACGCTAACGCTATAACGCTATAATGCTACGACTATGACGCCGCCGGCGCGCGCAACAAGTCGCAGATGTTGTCAGCTAGCGCGCTCGCTCGGCTACCGACGTAACTTTCTCTTATGACAAGACCTGGCAACCGCTTGTTACACAGACATAGTAGTTTTCTAGGACAGCAATTTTGAGTCAGCAAGAAACACTGGTGATTCTAACAATCGTACCCCAGCTAATGGAGCAAGATGAAGTGTTGCATCAACACAAAGGGTTGCTCTATTGACAAATCAAGCGTCAGCAAAGCATCGATAGCTAATACAGCAATTTTATTTCTCTCCGTGTGACTCGTGAATGAGAAACTATCTGGGTGGTAATCTCTAAATTCGGAATGACGTGCGCAGAAGATTAAGAATTATATAATTTATATATCTTCTTATTTACTAAGTGAACCAGATTATTCCGTCATACTTCTTTTTTTTTTTATCGTGATTCTAACTTCCACTATCCAGATTTTTCACAAATCCCGTCATTTGCAGGTGTTGGCAATTTCTATCCCCTTTAAATTTCGACTTCCGAACGGGAATATGAATTCCGCGACTTGACTCATGCCATTAACTTGATCACAGGTTTCAGTCATTTTCAATTTGTTTGATAAATCTCCAGACAAGGTCAAGCTGGAACGAAATGCCCTATTGATAATCAGAAATACAGTTGATTTCATCAGTAAACTTAAACAACGTTATGTTATTCCGTTACCAAAAATTCGAAGGACCGATAGTTTCCGAGCTTCTTCTTCTTCTTCTTCGTCCTTTTTTCGACTTATCGCTATAGTTTCTGAGCTACGGAAGATGGCAGTCGATCAATCACAGAGCACATAAGTCACATAGACAGCGCACGCCCAACTTCTGCTCATGGCCAGTTCAATTTGCGTCACCTATAAGTTCTGTGATTGGTCAACTAAGATCTTCCATAGCTCGGAAACTATATGGAGCCCTCGAGTTTATGGTCAAGAGGTCTCAGGACTTCACAAGGAATCTGCTCTCAAAGTATGGCCCGCTCAATCTGAATCATATCCTAAGAACCCGAGTCAGAATTTAGCTACTGCTTTGAACCTCCAACCTCTACCACTGTGAGGTTTTTGAGGGTTTTCGGTGGTTTACTTTGTATGGGAATTCAGATCCTCGTTAGCGCCTCAAATTCGTAGATATTGCACAAAACGCAGCATTTTAGGGCCAAATGAGGTTCTCGCGAGACCCTATTTTAATACCCGTAGCATCCAACCCAACCGCTTTTGAGTCGGAATTTTGAACCTACCCATGTGGGTATGTACCATTGGCCCAGCCTTCGGCCGTGTTAGGCCCGAATGTCGCCAAGCGTTGGCATAGACGATGTCACCAGGCATGGGCCAACATCGAAATGATAAGATAAGGCCGATAATGGGCCAAGTGTCTTGCCAGTCCTCGGTCCAAACTTGTTTCATTCGTATTTTAGTATAATGACTCATCGTTGATCTGGACGATGGGACCATTCTTGGGCCAATCGATTTAATAATGCTCGGCCCAGACTTGGGCTTTATATTGTGGAAAATGGGTTGCGAATTCAGTTATCAGAAAATTAAAATTTTACGGGTTTAAACATTTTTATTCTGAAATTAACAGTAAATGACATACGATCAGCAATGCAAACTTTACATATATATAATATATAAATATATTTATATATATAAATGTTTAACCCTTAATCCCGACTCATGGGTCGTTTTCGACCCAAGCGAAATTTCAAAGTGCTGTGACTTTTGAAAACGGGTCCGGAACGCGCTATATCCCCTCCCTAAAAAAAGTTGAGTCCCTCGAGGACCCGCCTACGGGGTGCCAGTGCGCTACTCACCCTCAGGCCGTCACAGCGAGCAGACCTATCTCACCGCGGACGCAAACGACCCATGAGTCGGAATTACGTTGCCCAAAACAACAGGTAAGTTTTTTCAAATTTTTCTTTTTTATGCGTTCAATTTTTTTCAAATGGCATCACGTTCGGCCGAAGAAGTTTTGAATATTCTGCGGCCTCGGGAAAATGTCATATATTTTGGATCAGACGACTCCGATGAGGAAGCTGATCTGTTGGAAGACCATGACAGCGATGAAACGGAGTACGAGGGCGCAGATTTAGAAGACGACCGTTATTAATTTATACCCACTTTACAATAAATTTATTCATTAAAATCATTTTTACACGCAATTTTAGTACCCAAATTTTCGCCATTTTCAGGTTAAAAAGTTAAGCATTTTTTTTCAATAAAATTTTTTGGACTATTTTTTTTATGAAAGGTATACTTCTCACCTTCAATTTCGTTTTTTATTTGTGTCGATATCTTCATTTGGCTTCAAGTTATGATTTTTTAAGTACACAAATGATTTTTCGTAAGGTACCTCCAGGTTTTCAATAACAAAAGTATAACAATTTTTTTTTTTTCAAAATATTTATATTGGGGCTTCAAGTTGAAGGTTGAAAGAAGCTCCATGAATTTTTTCAGATTTTTTAAAGCGTTTTCACTGATCCAAATAACGCAAAGACGAAAACGACCCATGAGTCGGGATAGAAGGTGCCGAAAATATGAGTCGGGATTAAGGGTTAATATAGCTAGGACTTGGACTCATCACATCTTAACATCTTATCTTACTCAGATTTTTTTATTCGTCTCAAACGAAAAAAGAAAGAAAAAAAAAAACTGATCACAAAAAATAAATGGAGATTTTAATTTCTGTTCTGATGCATCTAGAAAAGAAATAATAACACAAGAAATGGTATATGACTTTGATTTTCTTATCATTGATCCGTTTCAAAAAGGAAAGAAAAACTGATAACACAAAAAATGACAAGATTAATACTGTAAGCTACTGTAGGCTACTGTAGGCTGTATACTAGGGTGGCAATTCGTTTTCGACTTTATTTTTGTGAGATAAAAGTATAAAGATAAAAGTGAAACAGAAGTCCAACTGCCTCAACGTGCAGCTTGCACAATTCGTTCAGCTTTTCCTCCTTCGCGATCCCCGGATCGTGCCAGCCATATTCCAGTCAAGCTCCGGACCTGTTCGGGTGTATTTTTGCCTGCGTATTTCCTCATCAAGATATCTGAAAGTGTGACAATACTAATTATTAATATTATTCTGCTGAGTATGGCCAGTGGCTCCAATTTTCTACGTAATACAGACACACGGAATAATTCTAATACAGGAAAAGTCAACGCTTGATGATATTTACTTGAGATCAGTGAATAAATGATTGATTACCTTCCATGCAAGAATAAACCACAGTCGCACTAAAATTCCTCTTGCCTACCCCTTTCACGATTCTCCCACATCCGCTATATAGTAGTTGGATACTTTTTCTTATGATTTCGGGTAAAATGCTTGCAATATCTTCTTCGAGAGTGTTTCCACAAGCAAACAACAACATATGAGTCGTCTGTAATCGAAAATTGACATATTTATCACCAATTTTATTCATCAATTTTGTAATGAGTCGCATTACAAAATTAAATGTCCAATTTCACAGCAGAATATAATATTACCAACCGAAAAGCAATTGAGAAAACTGATATGAACAAACTAAAATGAAGTTGAATAAATTACCATAGTTTTTTTCATTGCAGGATCCAATAGCTTCGTCTCGAGATTTTCAAATTCATCGATATTATCTAACGGAAACTGCATCTCTAATGTATTTATTGACGAGGCCTGCTCATCTGCTATTTGCTCATTTCTTACAACAGCAGCAGATTTCACGACACGATATATTTTTGATATATTATATAGAATACTGCGTTTGGCAGAGCTTATTTTCGTTTCAATTCTTTTCTCCATTGCCCTAAGATCTTCTAATGTAGCATAGTTGACATTTTTTTGTGCATCGTTTTTGTCAGCAGGATAACTATTAAGCCGTCGTATTGATGAAAGGCTTCTTTCAGTACTGTTTGTAATCATTTTTATATGATTCGGAGTTTCAGTAATTCGAGTCGATATTGTTTTATCAGCTGTCTTCGGTTCCGTTCTTATTTCTATTCTTGGTCTACTAATAGTTTGTGAGTGTGAAATTGTCAGTCTTGTTTTATCAGTTTTTTTTTTTTTTTCTTCCAAAGGTTCTGAGCGTAATACTGCCGCTGTGCCATGTTTTTTGATTGCTCCTGTATGTTTTTTATTGATGGGAGTACAAGGTCGTTCGTCGTTAGAGAAGTTCTCATTCATCACATCATGATTGTAAATTTCTGAACCTCTGTCACTTTCTGAACCGTTTGATGAGCCTGAAGAAATGAAATTAATGGAAATATATTGATAAAAAAATTATGAGATTATGCGATGTAATTTAAAAGAATTCGATATTATTTCGGTATTGGTAAGCATTACACCCCGCTTACTATTGAAAACTATATCATTACTGCTTGCGAATGACGAATCCATAATTTTCTTATTTTTATTGCTAGCTTGTTTTATAGGTTTCTTTTTTTGACGTTTAGTCTCGTTCAATATTTTTTTAACTTCTTTTTGGGAATATATTTTGGGATTTTCTGGATCATTGGAATCATATTCTACATCGCCGTTAATACTTTTTATTTCCGCAGTAGTGAAAGATCGTTTCAAGTAAATCGAACCATGAGAATAAGAGCCTAGGAAATAATGTTAGAAGCCCATGTAATTTGTGATGGAATCAATGAATCAATGTAAAAACAATGCCACTCTGGCAGACTCACTTGCTTCTTTAATGATTTCAACCTCGTATTCTGAAAAGTCTTCTTCTAGAGGGATACAATCTCGGACCCACTCATTTATGTGTTTAACGGGATGTGATAGGCAGAGGTCGATGAAGACGGGGGTGTTTTTACCAATTTTTTTTGTTTTACTCTGCATATCGCAACGAAGGCACAGAATGGATTTTCGCAGAGGCATTCGACGTATTATATGGTGAAGTATTGCCGTAGACGAATAAACGTATTGAAATCGAAAAATAGTTTGTTTTCGTAAATTACAATCTGTAAAATAGGGTAAAAAAATGGCCGCTCGGGGCTCGACTCTCATATGCTGACCTTATTATTCAAGTTCACGTGGTATGCAGCACTGAAATGTATAGCTGCGTCAATTCTACGACCTCGCACAAAGCGAAAGATCCGTTTATTTGTGAATATTCCGTGAAAATGGAAGCGTAAGTTGTAATGCTGCATTTTGTCGACTCCAACCGAGTCAAAGCTTTTTTTGACAGTTAGCGCGAGGGAAGAAAGAGACAGAAGACTGTGGGGCGAACTTCATACCGGTCAGCATCCAACACGTTAGTGTATGCACGGAGCAATATATATGGAGGGCCAGCCGTGCTACTGCGCTTGACTCCAATCCGAGGCCGAACGAAATAACTCATCGCCTGGCCGGCAGACAGCGCTCTCGTCGGTGTGGCTATCAGATTCATGAATTATACATGGCGAGAATAGGCGCGCTTGACGCTTTTGAACCATTTGAACCGATGGAATCGTGTAAATTCTATCATCTACGTTGAGTGCAAGAAATGAGAGCACGCTGATATATTTTTGTAATGTTTTCAGGTGTTTGATTTCCAGATTCCCGGAGCAGTGGTTGTAAAACTGCTGTCAAATATGCAGGTGTAATTTCATAGGTTCCACCTACGTTTTGAATTTTTCTGTACACGAAATAAATGTAACAAATAATTGAAATGTTGTTATTTTCAAAACTCATTTGTTCAACCCGCGCGGAAATAAATACATTTAAAATATATCCGAAAAAAGTATGTCCTTTATATGCAGCATATAAAGCATATGCATACACAAATATATTTGATATATATATAATATTCTTCCATTTTTGCCGCTATCAGTCTATGAAATATATATATTGAGATGTATGTTATATGTATGCTTTTAATGTATGATATATATATGCTCGGATATATGCATAGTTATAATATATATATATATATATAGTTATTTTTGTTATATTTTTTCATTTTATTATATAATATATATTATATTATTAGTTAGTATATGTTTATAATAATAAATATACAGGATGATTCAGCATTCGTGACGAATCTCTTGAGGGGTTGATCCTTGTCAAAATTGGGATCGAAAGTTCCTTAGCCATTTTTCTGAAAAATGATTTTTTTTCCGTGGAACCATAACACATTTTTTTGACATCTTCCACCAAATAAAAAACTTTCACTGAGAAATCTCTTTAATATTAAAGAAAAAAACTCATCGGCGTCGTATGTGATTCTTTAAAATTGATAAATGATATAGAAGAAAGAATAAAAAAAAATTGTTATATAAAAATTATTTGTCGGAAAAAACAATTTCCAAGGCGAAAAATCATTTTTCAGAAAAATGGGTGAGAAACCTTCGATCCCAATTTTGACCAGTATCAACCCGTCAAGAGTTTCGTCACGAATTCCGAATCACCCTGTACAGTCACATGTATTATATATATCATATATTTTTTATAAATCGGTTTAAGAGACAATCGAGTAGGTTGCACATTCGCCCTCATATTCTTTAGAATAATTCAATTGGAACAAATAGGATAGTCCAATGTATAGTGGAACCGAAGTATCCGCTACATGTATGTCGCATATATATGTAGGATATAATACAAAATATATGTTGCATCTATCCAACGCATAAGGTAAACGGCCCAGTTAGTGACACTTTAAGAGCGGCGGGGTCGGATTTCTACTATTTAGTCACGCGGGATAGTCAAACAGAAAAGTAAAGGTTTCAACACGCATCAAAGTCCTCCGAATGAGAATCACCTATTGTAAAAGTGAAAAAATAAAGATTTATTGATGAAATCCTGGTTTTAATAATAGCGCTATTCTGCGGCCGGGGTTCATGACACTAGAGAAACACCATTGCTGTAGTTTGTGACCCCTGCGTGTACCCGATTCATGACCCCCATGGGTTTACCCACTTTCTGACACTTCCGAACAGGTGACGAATCGAGGGTCTACAACAGCGACATAACCTCAATTAGGTGACGCACTTATTGACCCCGCGAATTGGAACAAATACCTGACCAAAAGTTGAATCATTTCTTATCTCACCGATAGTCTAGTTTCTGCTGAAGATGTTGACACCATTTTTATGTCGTTTCATACTTACATGGTGAGCAGGATTCACAATTCGGTGTCTCTCGTCGCTAGTCAATACCGTCTAGCACTGTCACTGCGGAGCCACTGAGACGCGTGCCGCACTATTCACCGGTCAATTTCTATTCTAAATATTTCATGTACAAAAGGGGATATCTTCAATGATTAAAAGTAAGAAACGCTATTTGATCGGCCGGTAATTGGATTATTATTCGACAAAAAACCGGCCGTTTACGTTAGAGGCACCGAAGTATCCGCTACGTATATGTCGCATATATGTAGGATATAATACAAAATATATGTTGCATGTGTCCAATGCATAGTGGCACCGAAGTATCCGTTACATGTATGTCGCATATATGTAGGATATAATACAAAATATATATTGCATGTGTCCAATGCATAGTGGCACCGAAGTAACCGTTACATGTATGTCGCATATATGTAGGATATAATACAAAATATATGTTGCATGTGTCCAATGCATAGTGGCACCGAAGTATCCGCTACATTTATGTTGCATATATGTAGGATATAATACAAAATATACGTTGCATGTATCCAATGCATAGATCTTCGTCATATATCAGCTAGATGTATGCAATGAACATATGTGATATATACTGATATATGATAAATGTATGTGTTATATATTCGAATTTCAAGATATATATTGGCATATATACTTTGATATATTTTTTTCCACGCGGGAACAATCCCTATCCTCGTTCCTTTGCATTCTTAGCGAATAATAAGATCAGTTCATTAGCAACAATTAATTATCATAAGAAAAATTAGTGACGGAGAGTTCGAAAATGCCGTATTGTTTCGTACCAGGCTGCCGTTCTGGTAACCCGAAGTATACCAAGCAACTCAAAGCTGACGAAAAAGATATTCCACGATTTTTCACAGCCCAGAATCAAGTACATGTCAAGCTATTATTTGCAAATTTGTATTTCGTTTATAAGCTGGGGTAACAACATATCAGATCGCGAATATCGCATACATGGCCGATTCGATTTAAACTCATAAACTCATAGTACATACAGGTCAGGCCTAGTGGTGTGAACAGTTTCCGAGAAATTTTGGCTAAATTGAAAGCGTATCTTTATTTCGCGGGGTTCGCTGATTCAATTTCCTCACTGCTTTCCATAATTATTTTTTTTCTCTTTGGTAATTATACATTTTTTTTAATATGATACAGCTTAGTGCGAAATTTATGATAATTCTAAGTATGGTATTCGTTCCCGCAAATTTAAAATTCTCACAATGTAAAACATGTGTAAAATATTTTTCGTATGACTGGATCATTTACGAGGGAAAATAACGTAGACAATAAGAATCATTTGAATGGGCACAGCAAATAAAATTTACTTGAAAATATTCTGTTATCAACATTTTTCAATAACCTTCCACAATACAAAATTAGTTTACGCTTACTTAACAAAATCTTTTCTTCTTCAAGTACAAATACTTTTTGAGAGCATATAATTATTTTTATTATAACAAAACAAAAGAAACAATAATATGAATAGTAAATACTAGAGTCAGTATGTTCGTCATGACTTTTTCGTTCTAATACAGAGATACATGTCCAATTTCAAAATGCAATTTATTCTCTACTTTGTGAGAAGCTATCCATGTCCAGAAGAAACCTTCAATATTCATGCTTCTTGTAGAGCATCGAGGACGGTGAAATTTGTTTCCTGAAAAAAAAAAATTTAATGCCACGTTGGATACAATTATTACTGGTTTTTTCAGTACTATTAATCATTGATCATTTTCACCGTCACGTCACAATTTCCTTTTTTTTATGATTTGCTGTCGAAAAATAAACAGAAGTCAACGCAAAAGCAAATTTATGGCCGGCATGACCACAAAATATCATTACATCGTTTTCCCACCAGAAATTATTGGAGATATGGAGAAAGAAAATTAAAAGAGGCGATAAAGAGTTGACCACGTCAAACAGAGTTTGCTCGAACCATTTTTTGCCAAGTGATATGGAGTTGTTCTTTGAAACGCGGCTACCAGACGGCACTATCCATCGGATTCAGAGAGCTAAAGCAAAACTCAAAGACGGTGCAATACCATGCATTTTCGCAGGATACCCTTCATACTTCAACACAGCACTGAAGAAAAGGAAAGATCCAATAGCTAGGGAGTTGAGGTCTCCTAAAAAAGAAAAAAAAAAACCAGTCAAAAATTGCAGGAGAAACGTCTGACATACATCTTGATGAGGAGGCGGACAGCACTGAGACACCGTTAATTATTGAAGAAGAAAAAGTTGAAAACACTGACAAGCCTTTACCCGAATCCTTACTCACCTTCGCACCAGCTTCACGTGCCAACAAGCAGTGGTCGTGTACCCAGCTCGAGCTGCTGAATCTGCCTGCTGGATGGATGATCTGTAATACACCGTCGATCTACGAAAAAATCCTTATACATGTCAATGACAATATTCAAATTGATAAAAGTATCAAGTTCCAATCCGAAGCAGACGTGGAAGTGAAAATAAGAGGCATCGATTATGAAAGCGGCTTACCCTCAAAAATTGGAACTATCGAAGATGTGCAGAAACTCTTAAAACATATCGACGAGATACGAATATGCTGTGGCACAGGAAGAAATTCCAAACCCTACAGCGTTTCTTGTTCTGGCGCTACAAAATCACATAGCCACGTGAAGTGTAATGCATGCTCTAACGAGAGAGCAAGGCTGAGGAAAAGAGAACAAAGACTTCAGAAAATACAGACTAGGGCGCAGGAGAAAAAAAAAAAAAAATCTCATCTAGACTAAAACATCTGTCAAAATCCAAAACCAGACTGATTCTAAAGGTAAGCAGTTCAGTCGAATCCAATTGTTGAACGTTCCGTAGTGCCAAGGGCGATGATATAGCCTTGCTTCTGTTTGTTCTTCCACAGTGGAAAATTCAAATCATCAGCTTCTCTGTAACAATGGGGATTTCCCTGTAATGAAATGAATGTCATATTTAACAAACTCACCCATATCTATTACCCATGAAAAGGTGCAGGCTCTCAAGGCACAAATCGGGAAAGCAATGCTGCAATGTGAGGCAGTGAAGAAGGAATGTCTAGTAGAGGCAATTTCTCAGCTTCCAGATGCTCAACAAGAAGCTGTGAAAGCATGTTTCGAGGCAGCTAAAAAGAAAGGACCAACTGGAAGACGTTATACAATAGAATGGGCTTATGAATGTTTGCTTATGAGGATCAAAAGCCCAAAGCTGTATGAGCACATCCGATCTCATAACATCCTGCCGCTACCTGCACATTCGACACTCACCACATACACCCGAAATATGGGAGGTGCTTTTGGCTTGCAGCCAGTAACATTTGAAATGATTAAGAAGAAGACGGCTCATATGGAAGAAGCTAAAAGACACGGTGGGCCAAAGAATTCATTGAACACATGTTATCTATAAAACTATTAATGAAATACTTCATGTGCACTGAATAACGTTTGCAGGTATGATAATGTTCGATGAAATGAAGCTGACGCCAGGAATCACGTTTGATAGAGCAAATCTATCCATTGAGGGGGTTCTTCAGCTTGGAGAAGGATCTCTGCAACAAGAAAAAATGAAATCCCTTGGTGATCATGCTCTGGTCATCACCTTCCAACCTTTTCAAGGGAAGTGGGTGCAAGCCTTAGCTGCTTTTCTAACAAGGGGAAATGCAAATGCTGACACACTGGCCCACCTTGTACTCGAAGTTGTACTTTTGTTAGAAAAGAGCGGGCTGAAAGTCGATGGCGTTGTCACTGATGGTGCACAATGGAACCGCAGTATGTGGAAAAAATTTGGGGTGGATGTCAATGATCCGAGTTGTGAACATCCTTCTGAACCTGAGAGACGCCTGTGGTTTTTGTCAGACTTTCCGCATCTGATGAAATGTATGAGAAACTGTTTTCTTAAGAAGAAGTTGATTGAGGTAATACGGTGTATTATAGCTGAATTTTCATGGTACTATAAAATAAAATACAAAGTTACCATTGAAATTGATTTATTGAGGCAGTGAACTTTATTCCTGTAGACACCTGAGGGGGATGTAAAACTGGACCACTGGAAGGCAGTAGTGGACCGGGATGCACTCAAAAAAGGTGGTCTCAAGGAGTGTCCACGGCTAACGACTGATCACCTTCATCCCAATCCCTGGCAAAAAATGAATGTGGCGATGGCTTGGCAGGTATTAATGAAACAAATCAAGACTTCATTGTGCTTGATACTTTGCAAATGAAGTCATGACTGATTAAATTTAAAAAAAAATGCGAGTGTTATTACCTAATATTTCACTCTCTAGTTTTGGAGTGGTTCAGCAGCGGCAGGGATGGTATCGTACAGGATGCAGGGTGTCGGAAAGCTTCAGGACTGTGACATCTCCGTACAGTTTACCAAAAAAGTGAATAGTATGGCAGATGTCATGAATACTAATACTCCACTCAATGCGCTACGTCGAGATTCAGTTGAGAGCAAGGTATGAATTAATTTGGCTATCAAAATTATTGACGCGTGAAAATCCCATTACAGAAAATATGATATCACGTGCTGACCATGTAGGATAATATATAACACATGTATGTATGTATGTATGTATGTATGTATGTATGTATGTATGTATGTATGTATGTATGTATGTACAGTATGTATATTATACAGCCAAGAATCTGTTTCTATAAAAGTCTGATGATTTGTTGTTCTGTCATAACCAGATTATTGAGGACTTTCTTAAATACTTCAAGTCGCTTAAGGCCTTTGCGAATGCAGAACTGAAGAGAAGGTTGAAAATTGCAGCAGATGCGCAAGCTGCCTTTGACAAAAAAAAACCTAGCGATAAAGCAAGCAAGACAAAGCGTACTCCGCAAGACTGTGACGAGGAAGCTTACATCTTTTCTGATTCAACTGACACCGGACTTTTAGTGACACTTTCTGCAACGCTGGGCATATCTCAATATCTAACTGAGAAGTGTAGTTTTAAGTACCTCATGACAGCCAGGCTGAATCAGGATGCACTTGAGGTGAAAGCATTTCCATCTTTATGTGAAATTCCAACATCATGTCACAAACAATAAAAAAAAATGGGATAAAAAATTTTCACTCTACAGCGCTTCTTTGGTCTGGTCCGACAATCTTGTGGACCAAACACCCATCCTGAGCCAAAAGTCTTCGGCCAGCTTTTCCGGTTACTATCCATGTATTCCCTTGTCAAACCTATTAGAGGAAGTAACATCACTGGTGGTGAAATGCTCAAATCACTATTTGAAATGCATGACTTCCGATCAAAGACAAGTGACGAGAGAAAAGATGAGCTCACAAGGAGACTGGACGAAATTATTTCCAACGGTGAGTACTGATATAATACGGATGAATGAATTACTTACAATTATTCCTTCTTCCGGTCCTCTCATATCAGTATCACGGGAACGTTACTTAATGTCAATGTTATGTTACTGTCCTGATGTATCTAATCTTTAGGATCTGATTTGGAGCTCATCCCTGAGCTCATGCATGAGGTTGATCACTCATACCTTGATGAATCAATCGACACTTTTGCATTGAACTATGTCGGCGGTTTCACAGCAAGACACTGCGAAAGATTTTGCAAAGCCTGCCAGGAATGCCAAAATTGTCTGAAAAAACCAGCAAATGAACAGACCGAGAATGATACTCTGATTACGCTAAAAACTAAAAACTGGCTCACTTACCCATCGGATGAACTAATGCAGCTGTTGAGGACCTTAGAAGAGCAAATTTTAAGAGCATGCGGATATAACGAGCCACAGCAGAATTTCCTGTTTCTTGTCCTGGATCGCCTTGAAGGGGCTGCTGTAATACACATTGGGTGCGAGATACATCGGTCGGAACTAACAAAAGCGGTCGTCAAGTTTTATTTGATCATGCGGATGCATTTCTTATGCCGCATATGGAATAAAGACGCCCTTTTGCAAAAAAAAAAGAAACAAAAGGGTTTGAGGAAGCAGGCACATTTGGTGTGAACGAAGTGTGGATAATAAAATATAACTTTAAATTGAATATCGTACAACCATTTTTTTTCCTTCATCACAAATCTTATCTGTTTGATGCGTGTAATTTTGAAAACGGAGCATGTAACCGATAACAGGAAAAAAACTTCATAGAAAGGGAATAGAACTTTTGTATCGTCTTATTAAGCAAATTGACACCCCTTAGTCCAGGGACGAATTAACAGCTAGATATTGGAACTTCGAGTTACTCAAACGGTTACATTAAAATATGTATAATTACGAACAAAATCAAGAGTGTGAAATAAAAATGTGTTGATAACTTTCCTAACATATAAACAACTAATACATCAAAATTAAATATTTCTGAACCAGAAGTCGAGATGGAAGAAGTCGTGAATATTGACCTGCCTTGAGATGGCTATTTCCGTTATTTATCCGCCTTCCTCTGAGTAATAATCTTGTCAGAAAGTCACACTTACCTTTTACATGCGCCTTCACTCCAAATCTTGAAGAACAACATTTAAGAATCACCACACGGTAGTTTCTTTACGGGTTTCTATTTACAAGGAACAGGTGTTATTCCTTCCGTGGAAGAAATTGACTGCTACCTATTTTGTCCGCAGTACACAGATTTAACTATTGATTCTTACCCAGTTTATCACACGAAGTTGTCTGCGATGTTTTTGAAGATATGACGACTCTCCAAATCGCGCACATATACGATAAAACGCTTCTATGAGCTCATTAAATATCACGCCACGTGCATTCTCCATTGAATCCCTCAGCTTTACGTTCAAAAGTATAGCCACACCGCTCGCGACGCACTCAAGTGGCGGCCGGACGAACTATTTCGGCCGGCCGCGAATCAGGATCCAAAATGACAGTCGATCGTGGGCAGGCTGGCCCTCCATATAATATTACTCCGTGGTGTATGTAACTGTCAAAAACCGCTTTGACTCGGTTGGAGTCGACGAAATGCAGCATTGCAACTCACGCTTCCATTTTCACGGAATATTCACAAATAAACGGATCGTTCATTTTGTGCGAGGTCGTAGAATTGATGCAGCTATACATGTCAGGGCTGCATACCACGTGAACTTGAATAATAAGGTCAGCATATGAGAGTCGAGCCCCGAGCGGCCATTTTTTTACCCTATTTTACAGATTGTAATTTACGAAAATAAACTATTTTTCGATTTCAATACGTTTATTCGTCTACGGCAATACTTCACCATATAATACGTCAAATGCCTCTGCGAAAATCCATTCTGTGCCTTCGTCGCGATATGCAGAGTAAAACAAAAAAATTGGTAAGAACACCCCCTTCTTCATCGACCTCTGCCTATCACATCCCGTTAAGGTCTTCAGGGATAGGATATCTGCAAATCCACCTTGAATTTGACTCGCTATAGGATAACCACGATCTCACTACTAAATCGACACTTCTTTTATTATTTTCTATAGTTTCCCTAAAGAAATTCACGATGACGTGGTCGTATTTTTTTTTAATGCCATATTGCTAGCAATCGCACAAAATATATAAATATAACCTGAATAAATGAAATGATAAATGCGAATAAATAAATTTGTTTTAGTTACCATGGAGTTGATATGCGGAAATTTTTCGTCAAAAGACACAGCCAACTCGACAATACACAAGTTCTTTGTATGTTTTTCGCAGGCACATCCCGTTTTTAATTTCGAACCGTAATTTATTTAATCATTTTACGGCCTGTCACAGTTTTTATTTCATTTTTTATTTGTTCTTCACTTTCTATTAGTGTAAAAGAGTTAGGCAATATGTATTTTGCTCGACAGATAACTTCACACATTTTTTTTTAATTTCAGATGATGATAATTGCATGGTTGTCATTGAAATGTTTCCAAGTTCATAGATTCCCAAGACCTGAGAATCACATGGATAATCAAATGCACTTCCCACTATGTCTATCGATTGTCCTTCTATTAATAAGTCTCTAACATTCAGTACGTTTTCAGTTAACGCCAGAAATTTTTGTACTTGGAATATTTTCCCATTCTGCAATTGAACAACATTATTAGGATGAGACGTAGTTATTCGCATCCCAGTGAGATTAATCTCTTTATATGCAGACTTGTACTGACACTGATCAGACTTTCGAATTTTTTCACAGTCAGTGATCAGAGCATGAGGACGCACCAAACCTTCAGATGACATTTCCAATTCCGATAGGCGTCGACAAACTTGAGCTAAAGGTAGTCGTGGAGTCCTAATTAATTTTTTTATCATGGCTGAAGTATTTTCGAACGGAAATGTTGAAAAATCGCTTAATGGCATTCTTAAATGCCTTATATCATCAGCAATATGCAGAAGATCATGAAAATTCATAACTTGGGATTCTGTCCCATAAAAAGTTGGCAATAGTACAAAGAATTTTTTTAAATATTCGGCTGCGATATCAACCATTGGTACTGCTGTTTCTCGACCACATAATATGCGAGATGCAGCAAACAGAAGCATAAAATGCTTGTATTTTTCTTGCGGTAATATATTTCTTAAGAGCACACCACCACAATAAAAAAGAATAAATCTGTACTGAGTTGCCTTCCAGTTTGCTAAATCATTCATATCCAATTTTTTACGCTGGAATTCACAGGGAATATCTGTCTCTAATGCTGATAACAACCGACATAATGTCTTTAGTTCTTCTTTTCCTAACTTGGACAATCTGTTTCCGACAGACCATTTCTGTAGTAACGCTTTCATGACACCTTGACATTTTAAGTGCATATAATCAAGTATGACGCCCTTCACGATATCAAAAAATGGTACATTGAGTAACGGAGAAGTGATACCATCTTGGTGATGTCCTGGGTCATCTTTGTTTCTAAATGATTCATTAGTTCGTAGGTCACATTCTGTATTGGCGAATACTCTCCGATGATCGATAGTTCTCCCTCGTACAACACAACGTTCACAAGAACTGAACGCTACATGCGATTTAGTGCATTTTAAAAAAGCACGTGCTGGTGTGTCGCAGACAAATGCTATAATTTTAAATAAGTATATTTTGTTTGATATAGTTACACCACCGATAGTAAGCTTAGCAGCTTCTGCAATAAAATCTTTCAGAAAAACATGGGGTGTAATTGGCTTTCCGGGTCCTGAAAATATGGCAACAATAAATGGCTTATTGCTGCATTTTGATGGCACACTTGCATCAGTATAGGCCAAAACTGTTGATTGGAGTTACGGAAAATCGGTAGACCGTCAACATTCACTAACACTTTTATTGTCTCTTCCGTATAGGTCTCTGGAGAAATTCGTTTCGCCAGTTGTTCTTCTATTCCAAAGTACGCATATTGTCCAAATCGTCCATCTTTCATATCCATGATTTCTATTAAATCTGCCGGTGTTCGTTTGGTCTGTAGAAGGGTGTTCGCTGTAGCAGGAAGTCTGTGTCCAAACGATCTTAAAGTTTGCAGTAATTCAGTTATGACGCAATTCTTTAGGGTTCCGATATTTCTGACAGCCCATAACCGTAATGCTTCCTGTAAGTTCCGTGGGTTATTTTGATTATCAGGCTGCAGATCTTCCTCATATGGAAAGCCATCGGAGTCATCGTTTGAAGCAGAGTTCAGGTGACTTGACAAATCACCAACTTGATCTTCATCAGTCCCTTCACTGCCAGAATCTTGGGAACTGAGTGCAAAAATTTCATCAATTTCTGAAGATAGCGGTGTTTCATTCACATGCGCATAGTGCGACGCGGACGAATCAGCTTCCTGGCAGCTGTGGTTAGAGAGTGCAGAAATTTCGCTTTGAAGATCGTTATCACTAATAATTGAGGCGAAATCGTTTTCACTATCTGCAGACGATGAGTTCTCGTGCCTTCTTTTTAACTTCCTATGCTTTTGCACGTGCTCGTAAGCAGTGTTCAATGGTTTCTTTGGCATAATAATTAACGTTTCTCGCGATATTAGGTTACACTGATTTCACATACAGGCCGAACTTCTTATGTCGAAACACTTGGAGCAGCCCTGAGGTGGCTGGGAAAATAAGAAAATAACAAACCACCGAAAGCAAAATAACAATTGACAATTTTGTCTAAAATAATATTATACAGGCGATGATTCAGTTTGACCGGGCCACTTTATCATGGTAGGTAAGATAAGATTATTTCTTCCGGAGTAATTCAGCATAACTTGTTACTGAAATGTTCACGATTTTCTAGAATGATTCAAATTTTGGCGTCGCCTTTATTGTCCTGCAGGTCGTACGCATCGTAGTTTCCGTCGTCCAGGTGATAACCTTCATAGTTTTCATCGTGCAGGTCGGTAGCTTTATAGTCTTCGTCGTCCAGGTCGTCAGTTTCGTAGTTTTTACCTTAAAAGCTACGAGGATTACAAGCAGGAAGACGAAAATTCCGAAGACTACGACTTGGACGTCGAAAAATATCAAGGTTACGACCTGGCCGATGAAAGCTACGATGTAGATGACCTGGACGACGAAAACTACGAAGCTTACGATCTGTATGACGAAAGCTACGAAGCTTACGATCCGGACAGCGAAAACTACGAAGATTACAACCCGAACAAGGAAAACTAGGCAGATCACGACTTGGACGACGAAAACTACGACGCGGACGACCTGGACAATGGGAACTACGAAACTAACGACCTGGACGACGAGAACTATGGAAATCAAACGGATTGTTGGTGAAAGACTTTTGGTCATAGAATTTATTGAAGAATCCACCCTGTCAAAGTGGCCCGGTCAAACTGAATCACCCTGTAGATATAAACTTCAAATCAACGATTGGCGTGTACGATTGGACAAGATTTGGACGAGGTTTGGCCAGACGTCAAGACCAGCTGTTGGCTGATACTATTGAACCAAGAATTGGACAAGATTTGGGCCGGGTGTCTGGCCCAGTAAGTGGCATGTACGACTGGGCCATATGTCGTACAAGCAATGGCCCAAGCGTGGATACCAAGTCTTAGAAGGCTGTCGTTGAGTACAGGAAAGTGCATTGGGCCAAGCTTCGCTCATCCTTGGCCCAAGCGTCAAATACAATTGTTGGTTAGTACCATCGGGACAATGCTGGGAAAAGCCATTGCCGATGGCATTTTGACCAGTCTTGTCTGCCGAGCTTGGCCCAAGCACGGACCAACATTGTTTATTTGTCCACTATTGGGAACGCACGCATGGGTAGTTTAATACCCGCAGCATCCAACCCAACCGATTTTGACCCTGTTCGTCCTCAAGCTCCTATTTTGAACCTCTAGATCCCCCAAAGTCAAGATTTAGCGCCTACTTTAACACACATAGCTCCCAGGTGAACCTCTGCAAACCCTGTTCGTCCTCAAGCTCCTATTTTGAACCTCCAGATCCCCCAAAGTCAAGATCTAGCGCCTACTTTAATACTCATAGCTCCCAGGTGAACCTCTGCAAACCCTGTTCGTCCTCAAGCTCCTATCTTGAACCTCCAGATCCCCCAAAGTCAAGATTTAGCGCCTACTTTAATAATCATACCTTCCAGGTGAACGTCTGCAAACCCTGTTCGTCCTCAAGCTCCTATTTTGAACCTCCAGATCCCCCAAAGTCAAGATTTAGCGCCTACTTTAATACTCATAGCTTCCAGGTGAACCTCTGCAAACCCTGTTCGTCTTCAAGCTTCTACTTTGAACCTGCAACTCCTCGATCGCTACATCCCGCAACTACCAAATGGCATCGTTAATCTGCTGCGCAACGCGCGCAAATCCCTGTCGTTTTCTTATTGTATACTCTTACCTGCAATGATTGTAGTTGAAGAATATTTCAATTTTTTAACATTCACAGAATTGGTGATTAGGGGAGAGTGGCCTAAAGCGGGTACGTTAACGATAAAAGCCCAAAAATCTTAGTTTCCGTTTGATTAAAATAACAATTATGGTTTTGTTGATTAGGAGGGATATCAAACTTCAAAATAATGAATCATATTTGTGTCGTTTTGTAATAAGTACTTATTTATTATCAAAAATTGAAAACTCCTCAAAAACCCGCTTTGCCCTGATAGGGGGCCTAAAGCGGGTAAGCCGCTCGGGCAAAGCGGGTAAGCGCTATAAACTTGACAAATCTTATCACATATTGATTTGTCTGAATATTAATGATGAGACTTCGATTATAATTGAATAATAATGAATAATAAATAATTTTATAACAAATAATAATCATTAATTTTATAATAAATGATAATTAATTTTTTTTTTTTTTACTATTGTAAAAAAATTACTCTTTAAATATTTATCACAGACTCATTTCAATATTTATTTCAGTCTTAAGGTGGTTCTCCACCTACAGTCCCACCAAACGTGGGTTCCAGAGCAAATTTCGAGTACTTCTCGATGGGGAAAAAATACGAAAAAAATCAAGCATGTGGAAGATCTTCGGGAGATTGATTTTGCATAACAATAATTCAAAAAAGTTATTAACAAATTGATGGAAAAAAAAAACTGTTCAAGAAATTAGCCGATGACCCAACTTTTTTTTTAGGTGAGAATTATTTTTTAATTTTTCTGAATATCTATGAATTTTTTCAGAATTTTGGTAAATCTTTGAAAATCGCGTTTTGTCAAGTATGAAAAAACGCAATTTTCAAAGATTTACCAAAATTCTGAAAAAATTCATACATATTCAGAAAAATTAAAAAATAATTCTCACCTAAAAAAAAAGTTGGGTCATCGGCTGATTTCTTGAACAGTTTTTTTTTTTCCATCAATTTGTTAATAACTTTTTTGAATTATTATTATGCAAAATCAATCTCCCGAAGATCTTCTACATGCTTGATTTTTTTCGGATTTTTTCCCCATCAAGAAGTACTCAAAATCTGCTCTGAAACCCACGTTTGGTGGGACTGTAGGTGGAGAACCACCTTAAGTAATTAAATAATCATTTGACAAATTTCAAGCAGGTACTTTTGTTAGTAAAATAAAAAATAATAAATAGTTAAATCATTAGACATTAGTTAAATATCTATCATAAAAAACAAATAAATGAAAAAAAAAAATATAAACAATTAAAAACAAATTAGAAAGTAAAAAAAAAAAAAAAAATTATTAAAAAATTAAAAAAAAAAAAAAAAAAAAAAATGAAAAAAATTAAAAAATTATTAAAAAATGGAAAAAAAAAAAAAAATATTATGAAATGGTATCAGGGCAAAACGGGTAGATACCCGCTTTGCCCTA
The DNA here is from genome assembly GCA_943736025.1 of Tenthredo mesomela. Taxonomy (NCBI): domain Eukaryota; kingdom Metazoa; phylum Arthropoda; class Insecta; order Hymenoptera; family Tenthredinidae; genus Tenthredo; species Tenthredo mesomela. Next base: position 8,020,613 of record OX031021.1, read on the forward strand.
CCCGCTTTGCCCGAAAGCAGATTTTTCGCTTGAGGAAATATAACCTCAAAAACAAACAAAACAAAGCTATTAAGGTGCTTTCCTAGGCAATTCCACCAGTCCTGAAAACATCGTGAAAAAATGTGATATTAAACGGAATATCTCTGCCTGGGCACCGAAATCAATGAAACAAAATACGTCGCGCAATTCTATGTGCGACTCCGAACATGTACAGCCCAAAAAATGTTCGTTTTGCGCGAAAATAGAGAAGATATCCATGAAAAACGGTTTTAGAAACGTTTTTCATGGATATCTTCTCTATTTTCGAACTAAAACGAACACAAACTCTAAAACGAACATTTTTTGGGCTGTACATGTTCGGAGTCGCACATAGAATTGCGCGACGTATTTTGTTTCATTGATTTCGGTGCCCAGGCAAAGATATTCCGTTTAATATCACATTTTTTCACGATGTTTTCAGGACTGGTGGAATTGCCTAGGAAAGCACCTTAAGCTGTCTATTGTGTTTTGAAGGTCAATAGTATCAAAATAATATAAAATCATGAACAATAAAATAAATGTACTAGTTCTTGACTGGTCACAAGTTACATACCTTCAGTTCTTTTCATAGATTCATCGATTTTTTTATATTGCACTTAGTTATACCTAGGTAAGGTAAACGTCCCGATAACCGGACAGCTAAGGTTGACGTCCCAATGGCCGGACATCCATACGAAATCGTATTTCTGTCTCTCTTGCACACACTTTCTGTCCGGTGACTGGGACCTGTCCGGCCACTGGGACGTTTACCTTATACCTCCGATAGTCGAGTGGTACTGATTGAAACTCGGGAGTGTTTGGGTAACCACGGCATACGTACACATTGACCTCGACATTGACACTCGCGCTGCATGCGGCAGCGTACGAACGCCTACCCGCTTTAGGCCCCCTACCCGCTTTAGGCCACTCTCCCCCATATATAGGGCTTGTTGTTCGAAAGAGGTATGATACACATTGAAAAATTTGGGTTCTAGAAAATCTACTTGAATTGTGTGTTAATTTTGTGTTCATTTCAACATTTCTTTCAGTTGTAACAACGAGTTTTCATTTTGTGTTGAATGATAGAAATGTTAAATGAACACAAAGGCAACCCAAAAATTGAGGTGGATTTTCTGGAATACAAAATTTTTCATGTGTATGTAAATGAGGATTAAAGTAAGTGCTCAATTATCATTCTGGAGGACGCATGGGTGAGAAATATAGGAGCTCGAGATTGAACAGTCTGTTGAGAAGTTCGTCTGGACTAGTATTGTAAAGTGCGTATTGGTACCTGCTCTAGTAACCATCTCTTGCAAGATGCTTACATATGAACCACTAGTAGTCTGTTTCCGCATGCATGCTATGAACTTGCGCAAGATGTTGATGATTCCAAGTCTTTTGAAATGATCATACAAAAGTCTGCTGCAAATCTGCCGAAAGATGCTTGCGAAAGAGGATATGTCCGAGTTTCTTGCAATATTCATCCACAAGTCTGCTGCAAATCTGCCGAAAGATGCGTGCGAAAGAAGATTGTCTAAGTTTCTTACAATATTCATTCACAAGTCTACGGCAAATCTGCCGAAAGATGCTTGCGAACGAGGATTGTCGAAATTTCTTACAATATTTGGTTACTAGGGTGGGTAAATATCTCAGTACCTTACCTGTACCTGTAGGTACCGAATACAAAGTATACCCTTTACAACACTGGTCTGGACGCTACGAGTATTGAAGCAGGAGCTGAATTGTGAATCCAGAAGACTTTTATATTCAAAGTAGAAGCTCTAGGACGAACAGGGTTCGGAGAGGTTCATCTGGAAGCTATGAGTATTCAAGTAGGCGCTAAATTTTAACTTTTGAGGACCTGGAGGTTCAAAATAGGAGCTTGAGGTTAAAGTAGGGTCAAAGGCGGTTGGGTTGGTTGCTACGAGTATTAAAATAGGCGCTCAATCTCAACTTTTGAGGACCTAGAGGTTCAAAAGAGGAGCTTGAGGACAAACGGAGTTTAGAGAGGTTCATCTCGAAGCTATGAGTATTAAAATATCCGCGAAATTTCGATTTGGGAGAGGACTTGCAGGTTCAAAGTAGTACCTTGAGGACGAACAGGGTTTGGAGAGGTTCACCTGGAAGCTATGAGTATTAAAGTAGGCGCTAAATTTTAACTTTTGAGGACCTGGAGATTCAAAAGAGGAGTTTGAGGTTAAAGTAGGGTCAAAAGCGGTTGGATTGGTTGCTACGAGTATTAGAATAGGCGCTAAATTCTGACTCGGGAAGTATAACAAAATATGCGGATAATTTCCGTCTATAAACTGACTTAATCTTATTTTCAGCTCGGTCGCACGAAAAACGAAGTGCGCAAGGCCATGATCAAGGCAGTGGTGGCCAAGGAGGTGGAAATTTCGGACACGGCGGTGGCCACGGAGGTGGAGGTTTCGGGTCCAGCGGAGGCCAAGGAGGTGGAGGTTTCGGATCTAGCGGAGGCCAAGGAGGTGGAGGTTTCGGACCTGGCGGAGGCCACGGAGGTGGAGGTTTCGGATCTAGCGGAGGCCAAGGAGGTGGAGGTTTCGGATCTGGCGAAAGCCACGGAGGTGGAGGTTTCGGACCTGGCGGAGGCCACGGAGATGGAGGTTTCGGATCTAGCGGAGGCCAAGGAGGTGGAGGTTTCGGACCTGGCGGAGGCCACGGAGGTGGAGGTTTCGGATCTAGTGGTGGCCAAGGAGGTGGAGATTTCGGATCTAGCCGAGGACAAGGAGGTGGAGGTCATGGACATGCCGGTGGTCATGGAAGTGGAGGCGGTGGACACCACGGGAATGGAGGTTTTGGCAGTGGTAGTGGTGGCCACGGAGGTCGTACACTGAGAGAAAAAAGTGGTTGAATGAAACAAATATTCTTTGATCCAACTAAACGCGGCGGTTACGGGTGGCGAAATGAATATTATGTTGATGTGACAAAATATTGGTTGCTTGAACTGAATTTGTTTGATTCAAATGAACAAGAGGTGTTATGGTAATTACGGCTTATTCATTCAGACAAAATTATGGTTGAAACAACTATTTATTAACAACAGAATCCATATGTTTGATTCAACCACTTTTTTCTCTCAGTGTAGCCATGGACCCGCATGGAAATAAAATATATTCAAAATATACCGAAAAATATATAAAACATAAATAAAATATATTTTCTTCCGAAAATCAGTGAAAAAAAAAAAAAAAATTCAATAAAGAAAATTAAAAATTGAAAAAGAAATTAAAAAATAAAAATTTGTAATATCGAAATATATTTAAATATGAATGTAAAAATTCTCGTATTGGGAACTAACACGTGGGAGTGGCTTAGGAAAAAATGGCGGAAAGTAGCTTACACTTTTATGTATGTACACATATGAAATAGTATTAGTGACTACAAATACTTATGCAAACACAATAGATTTGTAAGCTATTAATAGTTAAAATTTTAACCACCAGACGTCGTGACTCAATTTGTTAGTTCCCAATATCTAAAGTGTATATCTGACTATCGAACAGATGACTTTGAAATTTTGTGTGGGTGATTTAATGAAAAAATTGATAACTTAACGCAGCCACTGATCGTAATTCTGAACTCTTGATCTAATACGTTCAATGCAGAAAAGTTCTGTATATATATATAAACTGAAAATAATGGACTCTGATACACTGAAAAAAAAAATATAGGGATATTAGCCATACCTGGTGACGACTAGAAAACATGGCTGTTTTGAGATCACGTTTCGTCTATCTTAGGCAAACATTTGACTGTTCTAAAGTAGCACTTTATTGAAACAGCCATGCGTATGGTCAAAGTAGCCATATTTTCTTGATGTCACTATTTGAGCCATACGTATTGCTAATATCCCTAAAAAAAAATTTCAGTGTAATTACACGGAGAGACTTTTCCTATAGGAAAAGACCCGAAAGGTCAAGACTCCGACAGGCCAAAAATCCGAAACTTGAACATCAAGCCGTCGCACGTCGTTTAGTCGACACGTTAAGAACACGTTCGATCTTTCGGAATTTTAGACTTTCGGAATTTTGGACTTTCCGAACATCGGACTGTCGGAGCCTTGAGCTATCTACATTTCGACCATTCGGAATTTTAATTTTCTAAACTTTAGTCTTTCTGAAAATTCGAAATCGTTTAGAATAAATTCGGAAATTTGACCGTTCGGAGCTTTGAAATTTCGGAATTCCGAACCGGCCCCCCAAAATCCCCGATTCATTCGTGTACGTTTCTGGCGCTATTCGCTTCAATCGAAGTGTCCAGATACTTTTCCTATCAGTTTCCTTCCGATCCATCCACCTATCCTACTTTATCCGGAAGCCGAGATCCTCGTTTTATCCGGATTGCATGCGTGATCTTGTCACGTTACTGGCGCTATAAGATTCAATCGAAATTTCCAAATACGTTGCTTATCCGTCTGCCTCCGATCCATCCGCCTATCCAAATCTATTCGGGAGCCGAAATCCCCGATTCATCCGTGATCGTGTACGTTTCTGGCGCTGTTCGCTTCAATCGGAGTGTCCAGATATCTTTCCTACACGGAGAAAAGTAGTTCGTGAAACTTTACTGAACTGTTGAACAAAGTTGGGATATAGGGACCAGTTGGTGAGTTTTTCACATTTTTGTAGTAATCAGTGACATACTGAATGTTATAAAATACATGACAGTCCGGTAAACTTTAATAATGTACAGTAAAATTCTCATATGAAGAGTGTAGCAAACTTTAAAAGATTTACGTGAATTATTCCCTAAAGATTAGTTAAAGAATGACTAACGTTGACGAATCATTCTTATTCAGGAATTGAAAAAGTACTCAACAGTTCGGTAAAGTTTTACATCGTATAAGCAGAGGAAAGTTTGTATATAACTTTACAGCACTATAATGTAACTTTTCCCTCCTGGCACTTTAAATTTTACTGGACAGTTCAGTAAACCGAAAGACGTGAAACATCTCCCACCGCTCTGTTCGCTACTAGATGTCGCTGCCACCTTTCCTTCTCGCGAGTGCTAATATTGCTTCCAGTTAGTATATAAGAGAGTTCCAGTTCTCTAATATTAGCGATAGGCGTGCGTTAGCGTAGTCTATAAGTGGGGGATACTATGCGATGCGATACGATGCGTTTCATATAGGTGTGTTAGGTCCGTTCTATAGGCGTACTAGTATAAGTTTAGATGTGAATACGACGGACTCGGTAGAGAAAAAAAAAAAAAAAAAAAAAAACCGTTGAGTAAAACTTATTTTCGTTGACTCAAAACCAATACAATTTTTTCACTGCACATTGACGTTTTACCGAACTGTTCGGTAAAGTTTCATCAACTGTAAGTCATTCATTCATTCGTGTCATGTAAATCTACTCAAATTCTCTGCTAAATGTCCTCAATCGCGGTTTACCGAACTGTTCGGTAGATATTCTTTTAAATTCATTAAAATTTCACGTTCTATGCATGAGGTTTTCTTGAATTTCGCTTTACTGAACTGTAAGTGAAACTTTACACAAATGTCCCTATGTCCGCAGTTTACTGAACTGAGTTCGGTAAAGTTTCACGAACTATTTTTCTCCGTGTATCAGTTTCCTTCTGATCCATGCACATATCCAGTTTGACCCTAAAATGCTGCATTTGTCTGGTGACTACGAGTTATTTAGGCGCTAAAGAGGGTTTCCATTCCCATACAAAATAAACCTCTCCAGACCCTCAGAAACCTCCCAACGGTAAAATTTTGAGTTTCTAAGCAGGCGTTAAATTTCGACTCGGGCAGGTCCACGCAATTGCATTGGTGAGCAACAAGCTCTGAAGAGCTCTGAATTCGCAAAAGATAATTCGTGAGTCGAATCAGCCGGGTCAGAAGCGATTACCCCTTTCCACTGATCTCTATACCCCAGGTAGAAATCGTGTCTCGGCAGAAGCTAGCTGCTAGCTAGTTGTACTAGTTATTTATCTTGGCGCAAGATAATTGAATCATGTTGGTGCAAGCTCGGTATGTAACGCTCAATCGAGCTAGCAGCAAGCTTAATGACTTATCTTGGGCCAACCTTCACAACGTAGCTAATGCCAATATAACCGAATCAGTTTGGCGCTCGCTTAGGGGTTTCGTCTGAATATACGTGAAATAAAAATCAATATATGATTAATCATTATTGGTACACTGCAGAAAAACAAAACAATCCTAAAAAAAAAAAAAAAAAAAAAAAAAACCAATGAACTTAGGTACGTGTGATTATTCGATATCCGATTTGTTCGACCTAACCGGGATTTGAACCCAATTCCGCTCGCATCGCTAAATTACTAATCGCACGCCCTACCTACTACGCCAAACTATCCTATTACTACTGCATCTCATATTTTCCTATTTGATGGAACTTATGATCACGGTATTGAATAAAAGACTAATAGACATTTCAATCTCACCGATCAGTATCATATGATTGATCACTGTCAAACCGAGATTACGCCTGGAAAATGTTGGAAAAAATATGAGCGTAACGCGTACAGATTTATGCGATATCGCAAATTAGGTCATTTTATATGGAACATGCTATAATAATAAAACTTCGTGACATAAATTTTATTCATATTATGTGCTTTATAAGTAACAGAACAAAGGGTTCTTATAGTCGCCGTTCCGACATTTATTTCTCATAATTTATTTCAAAAATACAACTAACACATTAGCAGTGCGGGCCTAACCTCACTTTCTGCACAACAGCGTATCGCACGCATAGAGAGGCTGCGGCTAGCTACAAGTAACCTCAAAAATCATAGTGTAGAGTATAACGAATCTTGAAAATACGTATGAAGTTTAGCTAGCAGCAGTCAATGCTGAACGTTAGAGCAGCGACTCTCGCACGCGGATGGGTCGCTGTTAGATACAATACAAAGAGAGTAGCGAGTCTCGAAAATACCTATCAAGTTTAGCTAGCAGCAGTACATGCTGAACTCAGAGTAGCAACTCTCGCACGTGGATGGGTCGCGGCTAGATACAATACAAAGAGAGTAACGAATCTCGAAAATACATGTCAAGTATAGCTAACTGCGATCTAATTTTATTCAGCCATAATATATCTTATAGCTCGAAACTACGAATATAGCTAGCGCCAGTCTATAGCCAATATCGCGGTAACGTGTCTCGCAAGCCAACATAAAATGTAGCTAGCGGCTAGGCTGAAACTTTCTTAGCCAAGATAATTTTCTACCTGGGACAGGGTGTAAATCTTAACTCTGTACATACTTATAGGGTGTGTAGGGGCTGCCAATACAAGCATTTTGAGGTATGACACCCAAGGTCGGAAACGAGGGGCCTTTCACTCGAGGAATCACTGATTCTGCCGATCCGGATCGGTACAGAATCACAAGCTCATGAGCGAACTCAGAGACGTTTGAGACGTATTTATCAGTTGAGGCAAGTTGAAGTAGAATCAGTAGCATCAGCAATATAAGAAAGGATCAGAAAAGAATCAGTGAGACTCAGTGAATAAGCGAAGCGGCTCAGCGCGTGTTGAGCCAAGTTGAGTCAGAATCAGCCGGAATGAGGCGAAATCAGCCGAATGCTTACCGTGCTTACGACTGTCACAGACACGCTTGTAGTCTGCAACTCGTCACAAACAAAGGTATGTATATTAACTGTGTTGAACTTAAGGCAAGTGATTGTTGCATTAAAAACTACTATATTGTGCAAATATGGAACGTTCTTTGACAAACTTTTCAAAAATGTTAAGTTACTTGTCCGGGAGCTAATAAATAATACATCTCGATTAACCCTACAACGGTAACCCAATTTTTTTCACGTATTCCGGTAACCTGGGGCGATAAATCATCCCAATTTTGAAAATTCATATCGGGGGTATAATTTCACGTACATGGTCCTACGGGGGCTTACTCTTTCCGTTTTTAAATGCAGAATCACGAGAGCCTATGGCAATTCAGCGTCAAGTCTGAAAAGTTGGTCAAAAATTAGGTAAGAAGTTAAAAATGCGTGGAAAATTAGTAAAAATGACTATTTTTATGAAGTTGTTGTGGTGTTTAAACACCACAGGTTACCGTTCTAGGGGTAAAATCACATGGATATATTGACATTGAACAATACAAACTCACATTGCCTCCGCCAATAAAGATTAATGGACATTACCAATTAAGTAGTGATATTTTCAATGAAGTACAAAAAAGAGTGCAAGTTCGAACTTCCTGGTCAAGTTTTTATTATAATTTTAATTTCAGATATTTTCTATCTAGAAATATGAATAATGTATACATGTGTTCTCAAGTTTTTATTTAATCTCTGAATAAAAGTATATTATGATGAAACTAACTAGGAGAGTATCGCACCTCCGGGTCATCGATCTTGACCAAACTTATAGGAGCCATTCCACGTCAGACCGGACAAAATAAATCAAAAAATGACCTCGATGTTACCGATTTCGCAATGATTTTTTTTACGGGTTCTATGGAACAAATAAATGGATCAAACAATTTTTTGTTTTTTTTTTTGGCCCCTATTTTCCAAGTTATACGGGGGTGAAATTCGGGAAAAAGAGCCAAAAATCGAAAACATACTCCTTTTCAAACGGTCATATCTTTGATTGTATTCATCCTAGAGACTTCATCCAAGAACCATTTTAAAGCTATTGAATGACACTATTATAATATATTTATTTAATTTTGCGGTAACAAACAATTCTATTTGTTATAAACAAATATATTATTCAAACGTGATTTTCAAACAAAGGCCACGCGATATCATTCTCAAAAAAATATGAGCGTATTCCTTGATCAATTCTCTACAAAATCGTTAAGTCAATTTTATGGAGAAACGATGGACACTATATGAAAACGATTTATTTATAAGCGACGGCGCGCGCTGCCACCCAAAAACCCGGCTCAGGTACGTGTGGCTAGCATGAGAAAGCATCGGTGGGCATGTTTACGGTCATATCTTTGGTTGTTTTCATCCGAGAGACTTCTTCCTAGAACCATTTCAAAGCTATTGAATGACACTATTTATATATATTTATTTAATTCTGTGGTAACAAACAATTCTATTTGTTATGAACAAATATATTATTCAAACGTGATTTTCAAAGCAAGGGCCACGCGATAACATTCTCAAAAAAATATAAGCGTATTCCTTGATCAATTCTCTACAGAATCGTTAAGTCAATTTTATGGAGAAACGATGGAAACCATGTGAAAACGATTTATTTATAAGCGACGGCGCGCGCTGCCGCTGAAAGACTCGGCTCGGGTACGGTTTTTGGGTGGCAGCGCGCGCCGTCGCTTATAAATAAATCGTTTTCATATAGTGTCCATCGTTTCTCCATAAAATTGACTTAACGATTTTGTAGAGAATTGATCAAGGAATACGCTCATATTTTTTTGAGAATGATATCGCGTGGCCTTTGTTTGAAAATCACGTTTGAATAATATATTTGTTTATAACAAATAGAATTGTTTGTTACCGCAAAATTAAATAAATATATTATAATAGTGTCATTCAATAGCTTTAAAATGGTTCTTGGATGAAGTCTCTAGGATGAATACAATCAAAGATATGACCGTTTGAAAAGGAGTATGTTTTCGATTTTTGGCTCTTTTTCCCGAATTTCACCCCCGTATAACTTGGAAAATAGGGGCCAAAAAAAAAAACAAAAAATTGTTTGATGCATTTATTTGTTCCATAGAACCCGTAAAAAAAATCATTGCGAAATCGGTAACATCGAGGTCAGAAAGCTGTCCGGTCTGACGTGGAATTGCTCATAGGGGTGATTCCTTAAGCCAAAATATTAATTACCCGCTGAATAACTCTCTCTAATGTACCTTTACTCTGTCAAGTTACCTAAATGTACAACAGATATCAGCGTAACCTGGGTTTTGCAAATCGCCATGAAATAACTAAGTTTTTGTGCTGCGTTGTGAGATTCTACATTGCACTGAATATTTAATATTATTACTAGTAGCAATGTGTAACAATTGGCGCAGAATAAAGTGATTTTCTATAGCTGGGATGTTAAATTTCAACAATCTAATGTACAATAATGACTGTATTCAGTGTATAAATATTCAGTGCAATGTAGAATCTCATAACGCAGCACAAAAACTGATTATTTCATGGCGATTTGCAAAACCCAGGTTACGCTGATTTCTGTTGTACATTTAGGTGAATTGACAGAGTAAAGGCCCATTCCGGAGAGTTATTCAGCGGGTAATTAATATTTTGGCTCAAGAAATCACCCCTATAAGTTTGGTCAAGATCGATGACCCGGAGGTGCGATACTCTCCTAGTAAGTGCAATATGGCCAAAGAAGATATATTTTGATTTGTAGAGTTTGTGATGAAAATAAAAATCAGAAGAAACAAGTAGTGCGTCCGTGTTTGATTTCACAATCACTAACTCCATGTTATGATGACTAATTTTAATGGAAATTAATTACTCCTCCACAAAACCCAAGAAAACGAATGTTTGTTAAAATAAAATGTTTCTATTTCTGGCGTATCGAGTGAATTGTTTTTCATATTCATCATTCACGATATTATTGAATACATACTTTTTACTACTAAATCCTCAGTAACATGTTAACAGATATAGTAATGGTAAATTTTCTATACACGCGAGTGGCAAAAAAGTTTCAAGAATTGTTTGAGTTATAAAACGCATTGGCGCGCTGAACCAGCTGATGCCGCGTGAGCTGAGTGAGCAGAGTGAGCCGGAATCAGTGGGCTCACTTCGCTTGAAGCGCGTAACTACTGGAATCAGATCCGCCCGATCCTTTCTCAATCGGCATCAGATGTTAAGCCCGGAATCACAGAATCAGAGCAGCATCACCAAAGAATCACCAAATAAGCTAGTTAAGGACCGATTAAGACCAAATAGGCTAAATTAATTCGGCATCAGTTCTCAAGTGAATGGCCCCTCGATTATAGCGTTAAATATTTAGGGGGAGGCGGGGCGAGTTGTGACAGGGGCATGTTGTGACAATGCTTCTAAAATACTTTTTATTACAACTAGCGCTCTTTTCAGTATTACATTTTATACTAACCTCTCAGCGCTAGTTGCTAACGAAGCAATGGCGAGACTGCGTTGAAATCGTTCAAATTAGAACATCAAAGGTGATTTTCAGATACAAAAGTTAGTTTTCCGGCCTCTATTCGAATGAGTCTTCTGCCCTATCAGTACGTGGTAAGTCATTTGTGGTATTATGGTCGACCTTTTGTAATCTTTGCCTGGATATTCCAACAGTTGTCCAAATAAATTCGACAATGTGTTCACTTTCATGGCTATTCTCATTCAAAATGGTCGTATGGGGCTAGTTGTGTCATCGAAGTGGGGGCGAGTTGTGACGGCACAACTAGCCCCATACGCCACTCAATCGCGTGACGATCTATCATTTTCAATAAAACGAACTTGGCGGATAGTAAATTACTATATTACGCATTATATATATGAGGTATTCCACGCCGTTTCGAACGGTCAAAAAAATCACCGCTTCCGAAAAAATCGTAATTTGGTCCTCGACCACAACCATATCGAAAGAATTTTTGTGAATTTTTTCAGAATTTTTGGATTGCATTTGTGGATTTTTTCCAAATTCCAGCTTTTTCTACAAACTCCCGTATCTCAAAAGTATAAGATCCTACAAGAAAATTTATGAGACATAAAAGTTGTAGTTTCGAATTAACTTTCTCAACAAATTTTTTTGGGAATTTCCCGAATCCCAAAAATACCAATTTTTATCAAAAATACACAAAAACTGGTTTTTCAATCAATACGTCACTTTTGATTTGCCTCAATAATTTACAGAAAATACTCTCAAGTGTTGACAACAACCGTATATTTTTTTTAAGATGGTTGGCTCAATCGTTTGGAACGTATGCTTTAGTCGTATTTTTTTTTTTTTTTTTTTTTTTTTTTAAGGTATGCTTTATTAATTCTTTTTTTCGAAAAAAAAAAAAAATAATAATTAATACAGCATACGTTACAAACGATTGAGAAAAAATATACGGTTGTTGTCCACACTTGAGAGTATTTTCTGTAAATTATTGAGGCAAATCGAAAGTGACGTATTGATTGAAAAACCAATTTTTGTGTATTTTTGATAAAAATTGGTATTTTTGGGTTTCGAGAAATTCCCAAAAAATGTTGTTCAGAAAGTTGATTTGAAACTGCAACTTTTATGTCGCATAAATTTTCTTGTAGGATCTTAAACCTTTGAGATATGGGAGTTTGTAGAAAAAGCTGAAATTTGGGAAAAAATCCACAAATGCAATCCAAAAATTCTGAAAAAATTCACAAAAATTCTATCGATATAGTTGTGTTGTGTTGTGTTGTGCCAAATACTAGTCATTATTTCAGAATATTCAGTTAATACAGCCAAAATATCATTGTCACAACCTGCCCCAACCCTGTCACAACTAACCCCTCAGGAGGGGCACGTTGTGCCAAATTCCGTATGGAAGAAAAAAATGTTTTCTCGTTTAATCCAATTCACTATAATCTCAACTTACCAACCAATTAAGGGCCATGATATGCTTTGTTTTAACTAAGATTTTAAATGTTTGGGTTTCATAAAGAATTTGGAATAATCCAATGTTTTCTTATTTTGCCACAACTCGCCCCGCCTTCCCCTACTACTTGTGTTTTACTACTATTTATTAGCTTATTTGTCAACAGTACGCGATCTCTTATCTCTATGTTAGATCATCGAAAAACAGAATCCCACATTTTTTCAGATTTTTTTACATTTTATTTTCGAAGTTATTGTATGGGATAATCCATATAGTTTTATAGTTCTTGTTTCATTCATTTTTTTTTTCTTGCGTTGTTTTGCCATTATACATTCTCTTTCAACAATAGGTTTTTCGTGTAAAAAATCTCAGCTTTCAAAACTAATATATTTTTTTTGTTTATTCCTGTGAAAAGCTTTTAAAATTGAGGTTGAAATTCAAAAAGCTGTCTTTTTTTTTTTTTTTGCTACTGCCCAAATTTTTAAACTTTTTTCAATGTTTTTTTCGGAAAGCTTAGAAAATTTTACATAATAGGGTAAGTGTGGGTATTACTGCGGATCGCGAATCAACACCGCTTTTAAACGTAAGATGATAATTTTAAGGACCACAAAATGTCCCGCACGTATCTGAAAACACTTAATTGGTACTTTTTGAATAAAAACCGAGTGTTGAAACTCTCTAAAAATGCAGATTTAACTGAAAAAACACATAAATCAGAACAGATTCACATGCTGGAATTACTGCGGTTCTGCATGAATTACTGCGCACCAAATACTGCGAAAAATCTAGTTACTGCGCGTGTAATACTGCGGTTTTATTTGAAGCAGTGAACTGCAGTGAACGTGCGACAGTTGACAGAGCCAAGATTTGAGGTTTGGTTGTAGCGTCGGTGACAGCCACAGTAATTCATACAGGTAGCGAAATAATGTACCTAATACTGCGCTAGTAAAAATTATTATAAAATAAATATTAATGTTATTTTGCATAGATTGTTTGGAAAGATATACGATTACTTCATACGAAAATGATATTGCGCTGAATATTTCCATACCAGGAACAAAAATATAATCAATTTAGAAGTACGTATTTATGGCTCGTCAACAAACAGAAGCAGCAGAACTCAGAATTTTGTTACCATACAAGATTCAAATTACAATAATGTAACTAAAAATATGGTTGTTGTTATTAATTCTTTATTAACTATTAGTGTAAGGAACGAAATAATTTTTGAACTAATTTTCAAGGGGTCATATACTCAGAAAAATGATAGTTCAATACTTTCATCTGAAACCGCAGTAATTGGCACATCCGCAGTAATACCCACACTTACCCTACACGTAATTTTCAAGGTAGGATCTCGATAAAGAATTTTGAAAAAATCGATTTTTTTTTCCCCCCATTTTCTAAAAGTACAATATTTCAAGAGTATTTTCCGACCAATTACAGACAAATCGGACCGTGATTCGTCAAGATATATAACTTTGAAAGGCGCCGTGTCTGACGCATAAAAGTAGGCAGGTAGCGGCAGCTGTGTGCAAGGGTAGCTCGTCGTCAACTAAAAATTGCTGCAGGTGCAGCTAACAAAGCGAAGGAAGGCGCAGTATATGGCCCAGGAATAAAGACGATTCAATGTAAGTTACAAAATAAATTTTTTATCTGCATGCAGATCGTATAGGGGAAAGTCGGGTAGCCCCGGACGGCGGGTACCCGCGGTCACCTCAAGTTTTGGACAATTACGCGAACAAATTTTGAAAACGAAGACGTGAAAATGTGACTGAGATCGGTGCCCTAATTTTCACGTCTTTCTTTTCCAAATTTATTCGCGTAATTGTCCAAAACTTGAGGTGACCGCGGGTACCCGCCGTCCGGGGCTACCCGACTCTCCCCTACTCAAAACTTTAAACGCGTTTTTCTCGAAACTATGTTTTCGAAGTCGGTGATCACTGTAACTCGAGAACGGCTTTACCGATCGGTTTGAAATTTGTCTCACTTATTCTATACACAGTTGTCCTCCGGATCAACGAAGGATTTTTTTTTTTTTGCAATTGTTATTTTTTTTTTTTTTTTATGAAAAAAAATGTGAGTGAAATTTTGGTCAAAACAACACTTTTGACTTTCAACGTCCGCCATTTTGTGAAAAATTGAAATTTTTCAAAACCCTTCATTCATCTGGAGCATTATATCATTAATTGAAGATCCCCCCCCCCCCCCCCCCCCTTGTTTGTTTCAGATGATCCATTGCAGCGCGAGAGTGATCACCGCAACACCCTTTTTTTTTTTGCAGACGTCTCGCCCATTGCCTCCTACCGGCTTATTTTTGAATATTTTTCTTTGAAAAAATTGTAACGTGTACTTTAAATATATATCTTTCATATGGAAAAACTGGTGTTATAAATTATTTCCCGCGTAGCACAGTCACATTACGTAGATGTTACAATGACGTCTCGGTCGAAAGATTGTAATATTGCTGTTAGGTCACGGTATGTTACAGCAACCTCCCAGCTTAGCTCACAGGAATGTGCAAATGTCCGCCGATTGTTACATTACTAATAAACGTTCCCGAAACGTCACAGAGTAATGTACATGGTAGGTTTACGATATTATATATGAAATATATAATATAATACAAAATATAATATAATATAATATATAATAATAATTATATATTATTATATATAATATATTATTATTATTATATTATATTATTATTATTATTATTATTATTATATATAATATATTATATATAATATATAATATATAATATATACGTATTATTATGTGAGCGTATGTGTGTGTGCGATTGTGTTTGTGCATCTCCCAGTAAACTAAAAAGAATTGGAAAGAATTGAACATTTTTAATTCCCATGAATCCCGTTTTTCTATTCCAGTATTGTAATCATTACGCATATATGATGAATAAAGGAAATGCACAGCTTATTTAATGGCATCAAAATTCTCCAACGGTCACCCATCCAAGTACCGACCCTGCGTATCGTTGCTTAACCTACTTGATTCAGCGTGTTCCAGTATTCGCCTGTCTCCAATGATCGCTTGTTGACAAGTCAGACACTTTCCCAAATTATACCGCTATCGTATGATTCTGAGCTTCGCATATTTATATCAACTTTAACTTGTGATATTTATTGCGACGTCAAAATTTTCGGATACCCACGGAAATGTACAACACAATATTTCTCCATTTTCTCCAATGCTATACATTCCCACTTATTCAAGAAAATTCACAATCTTGGACAAAAATCTACGGAAAACTGTTAATCTTTTTTCTAGATTGAGGATTAGGTATTTATTATTTTCATCCGAGATTTTCGTTGCAGCTGCAATATTGCTGCAATATTGAATGAAAATGTCGTTTGCAATTATGCACAGTTATAGACAAATATTATACGAATACGAATCAATGTCTATGTGATTCTTAATTACGAATTCAAACACATTAATCGATAGTACTTGTGCACTTGAATTCCTTTGGATAGAAATTGCGGAAAGTGTATTCTTCTATTGGAATTATTCCGAATTCACATCAAGAACTGATTCATATGCAAATTAAATGTTTTCGATTAAACCCCCAGAACAGAATTCAGCAGGATCAGATCGTGCTTACTCCCTAGTCGCATTCATTCGATTCGCTAACCCTCTATGATGAATTCCCGGTTCGAAATTCATCGGAATTCATAACCTAGCGTAACTGTGGACAGTTTATGAGAATAGACAAGGTCTTTTATTCAATTCCGATTTGCGAATTAAAACAAATAGACGCATTCGTTCGATCAGATGAGACGCGAATGAATTCGATGAACAGAATTCGGAAGGATTCGTGAATCGAAATGTGCGATACCTAATTCGAGTTCCGGGCAAAACGGGATCGGAAGATGGGGCGATGAATCAGTTTCAATTCATTTCGAATTCTTTTTAGTTTACTGGGCTATGCAGGCTACATACATATCAAAAACGTCATTTTTCCAATTCTCAAAAAAATGTACACAAATTCTATGATGAACAACGATGATTTCAAGACTGAAGTACGATATGTGGATTCCGATTTTTCCGATTTTTATATGTAAAGGGATACCAATATTAAAATTAAAATCGTTCAAAAGGTTGGTTTGCACTGACATAAAACTCACATAAAAATTTATGAAATTGATTGACAAAAATTTGAACAAAATAGTTACACAATAATAAGAGGTGATATAAGACCCCAGTCTGAGTTAATATTTGAGAAAATCGCCCATGTACTTATCGTCGTATCGGAATCAGATTATAACTACTACATTATACAGCTTGATTTGCTGTACACGGAGAAAAAAATATTGCTCTCAGAGCTATATTGTATAGCTACACTAACTATACGCAGTTGACTATCTATTAGATCGTTACCGTAGCTATCTAGTAGATAGCTCTGAGAACGATACGTTAGATAGCTAAAATAGCTATACGGGATATACATACGTCGTTGGAAGAGCTCTGCACTGCGCTGTCGTGTTGCGCGTTGACATATTTTATAACCTCAAAAATTTGAAGATACATTTATTTTGTTGATCATCAATTTTTAAATGACCAACATTATATAAAATATCATGTATGTATTTGAATTTGACTTATTTAAAAGGTAGATTTCCATAGAAATAATTAGTCAGATATAGTTAAATAAAGGCCGTTGAAAAAGGTGGTATAGCAATTCTAGCTATCTAATAGATAGCTGGAATAGCGATATCGTGTTGTTACCATAAGAAAACGTATCGCTACAGTAGCGATCTACGAAGAGCTATCTATTAGATAGCTCTGAGAGCGATATTTTTTTCTCCGTGTATAATTATCAAATTATATTCAATGAAAGAACATTAGTAATAGAATCGACAGAACATGATTTTGAGGTTATGAAACAGTCGCAGGGGCATACTCGCTGGTTTTCGTCGAGGTATGCGAAAAATAACAATCCATAAATTGATATTCTAGATTTCAATATAAATACTTAACTTTTGACACCAGAAAATACGATATAACGCGAAATTCACGTCACGATCAACGTCAATGATCGCCAGCGGGATTTTAGCGCGCATTATACCGTATGCGTAGGCACATGCAGGCATTATACAGTATACACTATACAGTATATACATATCATGACACGTAAATAGGGTCACGTGATTCGAGGTTTCAGAAGAATCTATATGGAACATTGCAGGAAGGTTGTAAGAAATGTTTGTTCGTCGAAGATTCCTGGAACCTTCCTGATATGAATTTTTGGAAACATCCCTAGTGAGTCACGAATTGAATATCACTGGAACATCGCAAGTGAAATGTTACCTATAAAATACATTGTAAGGTACCTGCAACGTTCCCGAAACTTCATGTGCTACGCGGGTTTGTCGTTTGGCCAAAAAAAGTACGGAAAAAAAAACCTTTTTTTGGACATTCCAACTGGGTCTTCCCCTTCAAATGAAAGCTGTTTGAAACCATATTCTAAGATGAATATTCGAATTTCGTGTATAACCCGAGTCGGAATAAAATAAGGATACTAATATCATCGCCGTATAGGCCGAAGAGTTCTCATGCGGGTATAGAGACTCGGTCGAGCCTTACGCCGCGCGCTTAAAAATTGTTTTTAATGTACTTGGCGCGAGACTCTACTGAGTCTCTTGATTCAAAACTCACCGGTTCATAAATGTGTAGCTCGTCTTTTTCGTCAACGCCCATTAGCTCATCCACGGTGATACTTTGCCTTTCCGAAAGCATTTGAACAATTTCTTCGCAGAATGCATCTCCCATCGCGATTGAATTGGCAGAAATTTCACTTGGAGGTGCATTTGTTAGAAGGTTTAAACCGTGAAGTAAACTATCCGTATATTTTAGCGCATTGGTGAGTTCACCTTTCATTTCTTCGTTGCCCTCATTGCTGTCCTCTGTTCCGGAAACGTCATTTGGAGCACTACTTGTCCCTTCCATGGCACACTCTGATATAATATCACTCATTGCTCGACAACAACACGAACGATATGCTTTGCCTGCGGCTGGCGTCGTCTAACTGACTGCGTGAATTTGAATAGCTGTTTGGGGGTCACAAAATCCGTCAGGGTCCGTGGCCGCAGTTCAAAGAAGTAAAGGACAAGAGAGTACGAGAAAGGACGGGGGCAAATCCAGGTAGCGAAATAGTACGCCATTGTGATTTATTTCATTTCCCGATAAAAATGGCTCATAGAACAAAGGTGATTTAGTATTGTTGAATAATTTTGCATTGTCGAATTACTATATACCGCGATAATCAGGTGAAAGAGAATGGTCCATCCGCCCAGGCAGACAATATTTCGTATTTTTAGGGGGATAGCCACTCGTTGCGCTGAAAAAATCCCTAGGGTGATTTTGGCGCGCGGTCAATGCAACTCTGCAGCCATTGTTGATACAAGCCGGCTGACTGTCAATACATCGCGGAAGGTAGACAAGTGTGGTTATGTTCGTTTATTTGAAGGAAATGATAAATAAAGTGAATGAAACCTACGTGAATAAGCTAGGAATATTTATCAAAAATCGATCAATTAGTTTTAAATGATATCTTAATGCAATCAACGACTTAACCGAAGCTATAACTGGAAATTAATGAGAATCGAAAAGTTCATCGAGAACAACTAATTTGAACAGAATTATCATTTAAAACTAATTGATCGATTTTTGATAAATATTCCTAGCTTATTCACGTAGGTTTCATTCAATTTATTTATCATTTCCTTCAAATAAACGAACATAACCACACTTGTCTACCTTCCGCGATGTATTGACAGTCAGCCGGCCTGTATCAACAATGGCTGCAGAGTTGCATCGACCGCGCGCCAAAATCACCCTAGGGATTTTCAGTGCAACGAGTGGCTATCCCCCTAAAAATACGAAATATTGTCTGCCTGGTCGGATGGACCATTCTCTTTCACCTGATTATCGCGGTATATATGTACTATGTAATATGTACTAGGGCTGTACGGTTTAACCTGCTTAACCGGCTTAACCGGTTAACCGGCCAACTTGGCCTGACGTTTAGCCGGTCAACCGGCCAAAACGGTTAACTCGGGTAACCGGCCAATGGCTTAACCGGTTAACCATTCAACTGTGGTTAACGGTTAAATCGGCCAAAAACTTTTTAAAAATTTAAAAATTTTTAATTTGTTTTCAAGTTTTTAAATTTCCAAATTTTTGCAAATTTCAAAAATTCAAAATATTTAAAAATGTTAAAAATTTTTAAAATGTCAAAAATTTTCAACAATTTTGGAATTCAATATATATTTCTTTGATTTTTATCCCCCCCCCCCCCCCCCCCCCCCCCTCCTCCCCCCCAAAAACCACTTCTAGTCCAAAAACCTTCCGCCAAGTGATTTGATTCTTTTTTTTCCCACATGGCCAGGAAGGCCGATTTCCTTACCCGCTGAGAGGTGAGGAAGTTCAGTTTTACCGACCAGGGGAGTTTTACCTCCCATGGGAGGGAAGGCCGTGAGTAATGAATTTTCCTCCCAGTTCGCTTCGTATGTTTTCGGTAACAGCGCCATCGGACGCACAAAATGACAGAAAAAAAAGCGCGTCGTTCATGATCGTTCGTTTGTTTGTTGCAAAGAAGAAAGTGAAATCAGAAATGATAAAAAGCGAAATAGCATGACTTCCTTGTCCCTCAACCTAAAATTGCGCGTTTGCGATCGTGCGTGGTCGTACCTCTCCGCGGGTAGGAAATCGGCCTTCCGTCCATGTGTGAAAAAAAATATCGTGCGCATCACGGTCGGAAGTTTTCGCTCCCTCGGTGTAAATAGCCGCCCTCGCGATCGGGTGAAATCGGCGAGCCTTCGGCTCGCCGAGTTCCCTCGACCGGCTCGGGCGCCTATCTACACGCTCGGGAGCGAAATCTCACTTCCTTCCCTTGATGCACAATATACTATTATTATTCATCCACAAAAGTATGGAAATCAGATACTACTATTGCCAGCACGTACATATCGCCAAGCACATACTTGCCCCTTAATTCATGTCGATCGCGTTATTAAGACTCAACATAGTTTTTCTAGTCAAGGTGAAACCACAGTTCAAAATATTAAATATTCCAAAATTGGAGAAAAAAAAGTAAATGTTTTAATCTGGAGGTATAGTGGGACTTGGCGGGCCGATATTTCATATCACTATAGGACTCCACAAAAGGCCCGCCAAGTCCCACTACCTCCAAATTAAATTTTTTTCCTAACTCAGTGTGCAAAATTCGATTTTGCGCACGCAAATGAGTGTGCAAAATAGTACTTTCCCGCACTAGTGCGCAAAATAAATATAATTGAAACGCAACACCTTTTCTTTGTGTATTGTAACGTTAAATGAAAGAGAGAAAATTCAAGGTGCGGGGAGATAGAGCTGGTAAACGTAAATAAACACGATCGGCATCGTTACCGATTCTTTAAAGCGGACACTTCATCCATCTTATATACAATAATTTGTACATACTTGAAAATTTAATATTTCATACACGATACCAATGTTGTAGAATTTTGCGTAGCTCGTTAGGAAAAATAGTATACGTAACTAGTATTTCCTAACTCAGTGTGCAAAATTCGATTTTGCGCACGCAAATGAGTGTGCAAAATAGTACTTTCCCGCACTAGTGCGCAAAATAAATATAATCGAAACGCAACACCTTTTCTTTGTGTATTGTAACGTTGAATGGAAGAGAGAGAATTCAAGGTGCGGGGAGATAGAGCTGGTAAACGTAAATAAACAGGATCGGCATCGTTACCAATTCTTTTAAGCGGACACTTCATCCATCTTATATACAATAATTTGTATATACTTGAAAATTTAATATTTCATACAAGATACCAATGTTGTAGAATTTTGCGTAGCTCGTTAGGAAAAATAGTATACGTAACTAGTGCGCATAGGTGTCTCCCGCACTCGTCTCTTTTGTCGCCCTCGCTACGCTCGGGCGACAAATCCGACTCGTGCGGGATTCACCTATTTTGCGCACTAGTTACGTAATCTACTATTTCCACACGGCGTGCGCAAAGTTCGATTTTGCGCACGCTCCGCGTGCATAAAATTCAACTTAACGCACGCTGTGTTGAAAAATGAAGTTCGATACACGTGCGAAAGATGATTATCGACTCGTGTGATTGTGACCCTCGCTTCGCTCGGGCGAAAAACTTCATACTCGTCCGAGAATCAACACTTTCGCACTAGTATCGAAAAGTACTATTTAACTGTGGTTTCATACCTTGACTAGAAAAGTACGTTGAATCCTAATAACGAGATCGACATAAATTAAGGGGCAAGTATGCTTGGCGATACATGTAAGCAATAGGAGTATCTGATTTCCATACTTTTATGGATGAATAATAAAAGAATCAATGTACTTGGCGGAAGGTTTTTGCACCAGAGGTGCTTTTGGGGGGGGGGGGGGGGGGGGGGGGGGGTAAAAATCAAAGAAATATATATTGAATTTGAAAATTGTGGAAATTTTTTTTGACATTTTAAACATTTTAAACATTTTTGAATATTTTGATTTTTTGAAATTTGCAAAAATTTGGAAATTTAAAAAATTAAAAACAAATTGAAAATTTTTAAATTTTTAAAAAGTTTTTGGCCGATTTAACCGTTAACCGCAGTTGAATGGTTAACCGTCTTGGCCGGTTAGCCAGTTAACCGGTTAAGCCAATGGCCGGTTATCCGAGTTAACCGTTTTGGCCGGTTGACCGGTTAAACGTCAGGCCAACTTGGCCGGTTCACCGGTTAAGCCATCGGCTAATTAACCAGGTTAACCGTTTTGGTCGGTTAAGCTGGTTGAACCGTACAGCCCTAATATGTACCATGTAAAAAATATGTACCTATGTACGCTACGCTCGTTGGCCTGAAAACAATGTCAACGTTAGGGCTATATAAAGTGCGCGTGAAAGTTCAGAGTCAATTTTCTCGAAAACCAGGCGGTATTGCCCTACTGAAAATCGCGGGATGAGATCTGATGTCAGATCTCAAAAAAGATCTGATGTGAGCTTAGATGAGATCTGATATCAGCTCACGTGAGATCTCACCTGCAGCTCACATCATATTCTGGTAACGAAATTGAACTGGGTTTTCATTCTAGATCTCATATGAGTCTCATGTCAGATCTCTTGTCAGACTAAAAAAGTTTGTAGGAAAAAAAAAAGTTTCCGTGCTGCAAGACTTGAACTCAGAACCTTCGACTTCGTAGACTCTTACCTTACCACTGCGCCACGACACTGCTTACAAAATAAAGAATTTTTCTCATATATATTAAGTTACTACGACTATTACCTAAAAATAACTGAAGTTAATGTGACTAGTAACTCAATGTATACGTGAAAATTTTTTAATATGTAAGCAGTGTCGTGGCGCAGTGGTAAGGTAAGAGTCTACGAAGTCAAAGGTTCTGAGTTCAAGTATTGCAGCACAGGAACTTTTTTTTTTTCCCTACAAACTTTTTCAGTCTGACAAGAGATCTGACATGAGACTCATATGAGATCTAGAATGAAAACCCAGTTCAATTTCGTTACCAGAATCTGATGTGAGCTGCAGGTGAGATCTCACGTGAGCTGATATCAGATCTCATCTAAGCTCACATCAGATCTTTTTTGAGATTTGACATCAGATCTCATCCCGCAATTTTCAGTAGGGTGGATAAAATGCCAGTAGCCAGGTACCTGGGTTGGGTCACTCTACAACATACCTAAGAAGGATCGAAATCCGTTTGTCAGGATTTAGGCGGCCGCCTTGTAAGACGACAGAAATCATGATACACTTCAGTATTTTGAAGGATTGATTCTTCTCGCGACCATTCGAAATTTTAACCCTAGAACAGTACACATGGGTCACAGGTACCCAGAACTTTTCCAACGAAAACCCGATTTTGTGGAATTTTGTTGAATTGCCTCTTCTGCGACAGCTTATAATTTGTTCATTAATCATTGAATTAATTTTTTTCCAATTTATGTGTGTAGTCCACAGTCTGTTGGATCGATTTCACTGGTTTTAAAAGAAAAATAATGACAATGAACCAGAATTACTGCCTACTTCGTCACCTGGGTACCACGGACCCATGTGTACCGTACACTGAGAGACTCTTCGTGTCAATAAATGGTAAAACTATATCAAAGTTTAGTATGGTAGGGTTCGAAAGTAGGGAAGACAGCGCAAAATACACTAGTTATTCGTAACGTTATACTGAAGTTTCATATTGCCATACCAGATTTTAACAAGAAAATACGAGATATTAGTATGGTCAATATGAAATATTAGAACGTTGTATGTCAGAAATCTTCCATACGAAAAATCGATATTCTCCATAGTAAAATTTCCTACAAAGTCGTCTCACTTATAAACACAGTGACTGTCATCATTCGAGAAGCATATTCCAGAAATTAACATGGTCAATATCAACGTTGATATCAAGCAGCCGTGAAACTGCAAAGGATATTAGAAATTGAAACGGAGAGTCTCAATTTTTCGTATGGTGCGTATGAAAATATTTCCTGAATCTCCCGAGCGACTACGATCTTCACCGAGAACGCACGAGGCCCCGCTCTGTTTCGGAAACAGCCGAAGGAAAAATCCTGCCAATTCGCTTGCCATGTGCCGTGTGAATATGGAGATTTGTGTATCTCTGTAATTGGCTATATTTTTAGGATTACCTATGTATGACTTTTCCTATTTCTTTTTTCAAACGACGAAAATGTTGAATTCTAAAAATGATGACAATTCTAATTATAAAAAGTTCTATTTCTGATACCTTCGATTCTTTATGATTAGTTTATTTGTAACATTTAAAATTATGTCATAAATACAAAAATTCAAAGATTAGAAAAAAAATTAGATCATCTTTTCAGATTAAAAGTTATTATAGTATATCTAGACTCTAATAGTGCTAAAATTTTATATACTCCCAAATTATCTGAATTTATTTAAAAGTAGAAAATATTTCATTCTGAACACTTCCTCAATTCAAAGTATTCATGTTTGAGGAATAGGGATGTATATGGACAATTCACTCCATATCAGCTAACTTCAAATTGGCGCGGAGTGATTTTTATTCTCAATACTCGGGAAAAATTATTTCATTTTTCGAAAACGAGCTACCTAATCAATGCAAAAATGATTAGGCGAGAATCAGATATTTTTCCCCGTTGACCTAAAGAGTTTCAGATTTTTTCCGTCATTTTTAACACAGATATAATTTTTTTTCCACTTTTGCCCATAAGAACACATGTTAATTTGTCAATTTTTCTAATCCAATTTTCTCCTAAACAAACCTCTTAAAGAGCTTGAAGCGTTTGTTGAATTTTTTCTAGGATAAAATCTGAAGATCCAAATTTTCAAAATTTTCTACCATCATGTTTGCTGTGATGCCCATACATGTTTCAATTGAAAAATAATACATAATTAAAAAATTAATTGGATTTTTTTTTTTTTTCAAGTTATAAAATTACCTTTCCAAAATAAAGTCTACTTTGCAAATGCAGTTTTCCAAAAGAATGATTCTTTAACGAGTTATTTCGAAAAGAACCCTCCAAGTCCTTTCTCACAAGCAGTGGATTATTACCAGCTTGGTATATATAGAAGTTTCTGAAATTTTCCCGCACGTAATTGTATTACGTTTGTATATTGTAAATGTATAGGTATAAGTCTCTCGGTCTAATTTATAAGTGTGTTGCGCGATACTCCTATGTAACTTGTGTATATTTGTGTACATGTATAGTATACCCGATATGTATGTCCTTTCAGTGCGTGTGACCTCTACTTCCTGATGATACTGGTGTTGGTGATAGCCTCGGCTCACTCCCTTCTTTTTCCACCGGCAAGTCATGATTTTTCATATGGTCCGTACGAAAAACTGATATTCTTCGTGACGACTGGAGACGATTATTTCAAACTTTCATATTCACCATACTAACCGTCTTTGTCAAGTCGCTATCTAACTTTGATATGGTGCGTTCCGAATATTACTATGTTGTTCATTAAACATTGAAACACCTTTTTCACTTATTGAAAGGAAAATATCAGTTTTACCCATTAGTATGCACCATATGAATTTTTGAAACGTACGCCCGGTCTTCCCTACTTTCGAACCCTACCATACTAAACTTTGATATAGTTTTACCATTTATTGACACGAAGAGTCTCTCAGTGTAATAAGCGCAAAAAAATATGTGTACCGTTCTAGGGTTAATTTTCTAAACTTTAGTCTTTCTGGAAATTTCGAAATCGTTTAGAATAAATTTCTAGGAGCATTGAAAACTCGGAACTCTGAACCGGCCCCGATTTTTTCACGACACACAATTACTTCTTATACGGCAAACCTCAGATCTCAATCATGACCTAGTGCGCTCCAAAGTTTGACTGTATATAGGCTCTTTTTATAGCAGTACTAATTGATACTTAAGGCAAAAAATAATCCACACGATAACCTCTTTAATAGTAGATTGTGATACAAGTGGGGAAACAGGGATTTTGCACGAGTGATGTTTTCAGCATGAGCCGCAGTCGAGTGAAGGCGCCGCGAGACGAAATTCTTTGATCTTGTCTAAATTCTTTGTGCAGTTTGTCGTTATGTTTTCTTGAGGCATCCTATAATTATCATCAGATCTTCGCGTTCAAAGGTCCAGAGAATCACTTCTGACCATTTTGCAAGACAAGTGATTCATACTAGGGGCAATCGTATAGATAAATAAACGACGGAATAAATGCGAGGGTATATCAGGGTAAATTGAAACAGATAAGAAGCAGCCTTTTCACCATCACCATTTATTCAGATTTATCTGACGTGAGACTCTTTTTTTCGGTCAAAAATAACGTACAAGACATGTATATGTATACCTATTTGGCATTCGACAACCATTGAAATGTCTTTTCAGTAAAACCAGCTTAAGGGGTTGTTACATATGAGTAGAATTTTGAGAAAATCTTTTTTCTTTCACTTTCCTGAAAGTTTGAAGTATGAAGAATATTGTGTATACATTTTATGTCAAAATTCCAAAAATTGTGGAAGTTATGGGCGATTTGCCGAAAGGCGGTTAGGCGGCTCAGCCGCCGCGCCGGGTCCTCCGAAATAAGGCCGGAGCCTTTTGTTGGCCAGCGGCTGCTAAAGCAAGGGTAGGACCCACGAGTAGCACCCCTCGCTAGACAACCGTTGACCTCCAGCAATGAACACTATTTTTTATCCATCGCGAATTTGTAAAAATTAAATACTGAAATAGACACGAAGTTGAACGAAATCCTAATCAGTACTGCGAAGCCGATTGCGCAGGGCGCATTCGTATCGTCAAAGTTCGAGCTAACAACGCGAGTCGTGAAGGCAGAATTCAGCGTCGAGAGATGAGAATTGACAAACTTTTACACGAGGTTCTTGGGTACTTTTTCTGGTTCACATCGGGTCAATTTTTTTTTTTTTTTTTTTTTTTTGAATTAACTGATTATTTTATAATCAAATCAGAAAAGTCGAAAATTTCTACGATAAAGTCGAATTCAATTCAAATAGTCGCCGTTTCCGTAAGAACTAAAAAAAAAAAGAGCTTCCGTTGCAAACCGCTTTATCTATAATATTTTAAGAAACCATTTGGAATTTTTGTTTCAGATCAACCCGCGACTTCGCGGAATTTTGGGCACCGCGGACCGTGTCCGCAAAAACCAAATTTTACGCTGGCCACGATCACAGCGCTTCGAATTGGCATGAAAAAAATATGTAAATGTACCTGAAGATACGCACATTCCAATAAAAAACACTCGGATTGAATCGAATCATTATAGTTTTCGAAATAAAAATTCCCGAAATTCACCCATTTTTTTGGCGATCTATACTCATATGTAACCCCTTAAGAGGAATTCCGACTATCATCAGGTGATCTCCGGACAAATTTCATGCGAATTGGAAGTTTTGGTCGAAGGACCAGGTCTGCACGCAGCTGTACCTCGGTTGACAAATCGATTGACTCCATACTCAGAGAAAAAAAACAGTCAGGTTAACTACAAAATGACAGTTAAATAGCGCTTCAACTATATATTATTTTGTTTTCATAACAATAATATATAGTTATGATAAAAATCTAAAAATAGTTGAATTCACTACTTCTAGATAAATGAATTTTAAAAATATATTTATTTATATTTATATAAATATAAACATTGATATAGTATTTATCGCCATGTTTTGTAGACATCAGTTGTAACTTCGGACTTGTATATATACGAAGCGTAGTCCTAGTTTGGTGCTAGTGGGAGCGAAGCGCTGCGTAGTGAGCGTGAAGTGAAACTCAACTCAACTGTTTATTCAATTTTTTTAGTTACGTCATCAATTTTAGGTTGCTAAAAAGTTTTTGCTGTAATACGTACTACAATAACTAGTACTAGCAATTATTTTCAAATAGTTAACTTTTTTTAGTTAATATCACTATCGACTTTTCTCTGAGTGCAGATAAAATTCGCGCAAAAAAGTCCCGACGAGTGCCTTCATCTCTAGTAATGCAAACTTCTGACCTGAAAACCAAAGTATTTCACTTTCTATTGTTGCGTTATATAAAGTTAACAGGAAATTGAAATACTACGAGCATTAGCGAATTGCGAAAGGGGCACTGATCTCTATATTACACTGGATAGGGTATCCCGTGTGAAAATTTTGTGACGAGTTGAAGCGATGAGGCGGCCATGTTGCTTGTAGTATACATTTGCCAAATTTAGCGGGAAATTCGAATGATACCGCAAACAGATGTGCAGAAAACGGTGCAAATTTATTGAAAATTAGATATTATTATAAAAATATTTCCATCTTGAGATTGAAATAAAGTTGAATTTTCATTTTTAACAAAGATTCATTCAGAATATATGAGATACAAAGAGTGGATACTAGCAATTTATGACCAAAAATTATTCATATTGAGAATTCGTTGAAGCAACGAAAATAGCAAGGAAAATAGCGTCACTAAAGAACAAAAGTTTTTCCAAATGCAGAAATATTGCAAATATCATATGGGATAGGTGAATTCGAATTACAGTCACTAGGAACGTTGAAAAAAGTGGGTCCTAAATTGATCTCCTCCAACCACACTTGGAGGGTCTCTGGATCTTTCAGAGGAAATCTATAAAATAATGAATACGGCATGCAAGTATTCATTCATTCAAAATTAGATCTAAACAAGTAAACATAACCTCGCGATTGTATATATGATACTTATTTGTGTAATGTTTTTCCTTCCATCCCACGGTTTTTCCCACAATATTTGCACTCCAGCACGAAGCACCGGCAGTTTTTTATTTTACTTGTCTGCAATAGCACCACTGACACTTTTTTTCTTCCTAATCCAGCATATAAACATACTACAGTCTACATAACCTAACAATCACGCGCGAACGAGTCGATTATGGGCACCGCCATATTGAAATTGACAATAATGTACTACAAGCAACATGGCGGCTAAGTAGTCACAAAGCTGCCCATTAGAATATCCTATCCAGTATAATACAAGGTGTAAATCTTGACTCTGTACATACTTATAGGGTGTATAGGGGCTGCCAATACAAGCATTTTGAGGTATGACACCCATGGTCGGAAACTCATCCTAACCACTATGGAGGGCTTTGAAGGATATGGTACCGCACGCTTGATCGTAGTGTAATGAATCAGATGTGATCACTTTCGATCCAACATTTTATTCAGCCGTAGAGAACAGTACATAAATGTTCTTGCGTGAAATCAACAAAACGATAAAATTTGCATTAAAAAAATAACAAAACAATTTCCGGTGCTTATGAACAGAATTTGAAAAAGTTATGAAAAACGAATTGGGGTTTTGCACACTTGGGCTTTTCGTTTTCCATAACTTTTTCAAATTCTGTTTATAAGCACCGGAAATTGTCCCTGGTAGAAATTGCGACCGGGCGGTAGCCAGGCACACGCCAGTATTTCCGATTTTTATCCAGGCACTAGCTAGGAAAACTGTCTAGTACCCGGCCGGGGTCGTAACGCTCGCCCCGTCTAGTCACTAGTCGTGTTAAACCGACCGGGCCCTAGTCAGTTTTCCCTACCAGAACCCCGAATTGAATAGCTGGGCATGGTCGATATATAAGGACTGAATTAGGCGACTGTAACGGTAGTTTTCACAATAGGATGTATGGGCCAATGGAATAGAAATATCTAAACACCATCAAAATTTGATAGAGGGGCTCTCCGATTTTTTTTTTTTCGCAGATATCTCAGCCTAACTGAGGTCCCAATGAGTATCTCTTATTATTGAGTTGTGACCTAGTAAGTATATCTCCGGCTAACCGATATACGTCAGCCCGTCAGGTCGTGTACCAAGGTGGTTGGATGCCGGCTTATCTACTCAGCGCTCGTAGTGTTATTGTCGCGAGAACCGAAATCGCTATGCGCCGCGTAGTGGCGCCGCGTGGAAGTCCCGCCGGCAGCCTGCCTCGGAGCGCGGGGAGTTAATACTAAGTAATTACTAAGTTATGCGTGTAACAATTTTTCAAATTGGATTCACGTAATAAACTCAACAAACTCAACAAACGGAACGTTCAACCAAACGATTTTATAACATGTAGAAAAAAGTCCCTACACTTCCTGATTTAAATACTTGGAATTACCCTCCATATTTCTATAAGTTACGACACATTTCATCTAGACCGAGTTATATTTATTCACTAAGATTTATGCAATTATATATATATATATCATATGTTTATATATTCAGTTTATATTGTATATACCTATATAATATATATATATATAATTCAAAAATAAAAATGAGTCTTCAAACATGACTTATCAACTTAAAAATAAAAAATATTAAGATACATTAAAAATATATCACAAAATGAGTATTCAAATCACAGTTCGGTACTGCCTGTAGGTATATGGGTGTGATAAAATTCAAAAATAAAAATTAGTATTCAAACGTTATAGTTATTAACTTTAAAATAAAAAATATCTAGATCATTGAAAATGTATCACAAACAATGAGTATTGAAAAAATTAGTATTCAAAAAATAGCATTACAGAATTTTTGCGTATTCGTGCGCGCCTAGCTAGGTACTAGCTAGGTACTAGCTAGGCTTCCCTTACCGGGCACGCCTCGACTCAGCCCGGTCGGGGCCTTTCTATTATCGAGGAAACAACCAGGAAATTTCTACCAGGGGTTTTTTAATTTTTTTATTGCCAAGTTTCGTTGATTTTACGCAAGAACATTTGTACTGTTGTCTACCGCTGAATAAAATGTTGGGTCGAAAATGATCACATCTCATTCATTACACTACGAAAAGCGCGCGGTACAAGCGCGCGTTACCAGAACCTTCAAAGCCCTCCAAGGCCGTTGGGATGAGTTTCCGACCGAGGGGCCATTCACTTGAGAACTGATGCCGAATTAATTTAGCCTATTTGGTCTTAATCGGTCCTTAACTAGCTTATTTGGTGATTCTTTGGTGATGCTGCTCTGATTCTGTGATTCCGGGCTTAACATCTGATGCCGATTGAGAAAGGATCGGGCGGATTTGATTCCAGTAGTTACGTGCTTCAAGCGAAGTGAGCCCACTGATTCCGGCTCACTCTAGGGATGGGCATTGAAAGCTAATATATCGATATTCTGAGATCGATATATCGCAAACCATCGATACAATATCCTGATATATCGGAAAGAAAATAGTGATATCACTACATATCGTATCGAAATATCGAATATCTCAAAAACGCTAATAAATATCTAAACGGTTCATGTAACCATGAGCAATTGCAATTTAAACTATTAATTCAGCATTTTGGGCCTTGTTCAAGTGTGTCAAGGCCATATCCATCCATATATATGTATGATGGATTCCACGCGGAGCGGACCGAAAAAAGACCTCGATGTTCCATTCCACCACAAACGTGATTCGATGGGAAATTTTCCGAGTTTTTCGAAAAAAGATACGAGAAAGATCCTAAAAATGACATAAGTGGATAAAAATAGAGTTTTGGATTGGAAAATGATTTTTCGACATGTTTTCCGATAGTCACGGGCCAGATAATGTACCTACTGAGGTGAAGAAGAGTGAAGAATACTACAAATCACCACCCCATTACTTTTTTCATATGACATACCGTTTCTAAGATATTTGCCTCCGCAAAGACATTCAGAGCGTAAGAAATAGAAAACTGAAACAGCTCGTACACCATAGGTAACAAAAGCTACGTATGTCGTTTATACGTAAAAAAATGCTAATTCTGAGAGTACTGAAGGTCATACAAAAATGAGGAAAATCCGTGATATCTATGTCTTTTTTGGTCCGCTCCGCGTGGAATTCATCATACACGCTTTCCGTAAAGTGCTAGTTCTATTTTCAACTAACTTTCCTACTAAGTCTTGGGTTAGGTAAATTAATAACAAGTATTTCCAATTGCAATTAGTACTTTCATTTCCATCTCTATTTTCAAAATTATAATATTATTTAATATTTAACATTAATATTTCATATTGGATATCCAATATTTATTATTATAATATTGAATATTGGTTACGATTACGATAATATTATTTAATATTTTTCCTCACACGAAGTCCACTCGACCGCTGGCCACGAAACGCCAGAAAAGAATGCGTTCCGAAATATCGAATATCAGAAGATATCGGAAGAAAAACATCGATCTATTGTAATACACCTCACTCCGTAATTCGATTCGATATATCGATGTATCGAATCCTAAATATCGATATACAGAATATCGTATCGATATCGCCCATCCCTAGCTCACTCTGCTCACTCAGCTCACGCGGCATCAGCTGGTTCAGCGCGCCAATGCGTTTTATAACTCAAACAATTCTTGAAACTTTTTTGCCACTCGCGTGTATAGAAAATTTACCATTACTATATCTGTTAACATGTTACTGAGGATTTAGTAGTAAAAAGTATGTATTCAATAATATCGTGAATGATGAATATGAAAAACAATTCACTCGATACGCCAGAAATAGAAACATTTTATTTTAACAAACATTCGTTTTCTTGGGTTTTGTGGAGGAGTAATTAATTTCCATTAAAATTAGTCATCATAACATGGAGTTAGTGATTGTGAAATCAAACACGGACGCACTACTTGTTTCTTCTGATTTTTATTTTCATCACAAACTCTACAAATCAAAATATATCTTCTTTGGCCATATTGCACTTACTAGGAGAGTATCGCACCTCCGGGTCATCGATCTTGACCAAACTTATAGGGGTGATTTCTTGAGCCAAAATATTAATTACCCGCTGAATAACTCTCCGGAATGGGCCTTTACTCTGTCAATTCACCTAAATGTACAACAGAAATCAGCGTAACCTGGGTTTTGCAAATCGCCATGAAATAACCAGTTTTTGTGCTGCGTTATGAGATTCTACATTGCACTGAATATTTATACACTGAATACAGTCATTATTGTACATTAGATTGTTGAAATTTAACATCCCAGCTATAGAAAATCACTTTATTCTGCGCCAATTGTTACACATTGCTACTAGTAATAATATTAAATATTCAGTGCAATGTAGAATCTCACAACGCAGCACAAAAACTTAGTTATTTCATGGCGATTTGCAAAACCCAGGTTACGCTGATATCTGTTGTACATTTAGGTAACTTGACAGAGTAAAGGCACATTAGAGAGAGTTATTCAGCGGGTGATTAATATTTTGGCTTAAGGAATCACCCCTATAAGTTTGGTCAAGATCGATGACCCGGAGGTGCGATACTCTCCTAGTTAGTTTCATCATAATATACTTTTATTCAGAGATTAAATAAAAACTTGAGAACACATGTATACTAGGGTGGCGCAAAAAAACCGACTATTTTTTTTTTTTTTTTTGAGTCTCGAGTGAAAAAATGTTAGTTTTTGATGTTTTAAGAGCCCTCTCCAAAGGACAGCTCAAAAAAAAAAATTTTAAGAGGTCACTCCAAATTTTTTTAAATTTCAAAAATCGTCAAAAATCGTCAAAAATCGAATTTTTTTTTTCTAATTCGAATTTTAATTTTTTTTTCTCGTTACGGTATAATTTTACAGACCAAAAAAAAATAAGTTCCTGAAAGTTTCAGTTCAAAATTTAAATTTTGAAAGGTCGCTCATAATTTTTTTTAATTTATCAGTGCATACTTTAGATTTTTTAATTATTTAATTATTAAAAAATTATGAGCGACCTTTCAAAATTCAAATTTTGAACTGAAACTTTCACAAACTTATTTTTTTTTGGACTTTAAAATTATACCGTAACGAGAAAAAAAAATTAAAAAAAAAAAAAAATCGATTTTTGACGATTTTTGAAATTTAAAAAAATTTGGAGCGACCTCTTAAAAATTTTTTTTTCAGCTGTCCTTTGGAGAGGGCTCTTAAAACATCAAAAACTAACATTTTTTCACCCGAGACTCAAAAAAAAAAAAAATAGTCGGTTTTTTTGCGCCACCCTAATGTATACATTATTCATATTTCTAGATAGAAAATATCTAAAATTAAAATTATAATAAAAACTTGACTAGGAAGTTCGAACTTGCACTCTTTTTTGTACTTCATTGAAAATATCACTACTTAATTGGTAATGTCCATTAATCTTTATTGGCGGAGGCAATGTGAGTTTGTATTGATCAATGTCAATATATCCATGTGATTTTACCCCTAGAACGGTAACCTGCGGCGTTCAAACACCACAACAACTTCATAAAAATAGTCATTTTTACTAATTTTCCACGCATTTTTCACTTCTTACCTAATTTTTGACCAACTTTTCAGACTTGACGCTGAATTGCCATAGGCTCTCGTGATTCTGCATTTAAAAACGGAAAGAGTAAGCCCCCGTAGGACCATGTACGTGAAATTATACCCCCGATATGAATTTTCAAAATTGGGATGATTTATCGCCCCAGGTTACCGGAATACGTGAAAAAAATTGGGTTACCGTTGTAGGGTTAATCGAGATGTATTATTTATTAGCTCCCGGACAAGTAACTTAACATTTTTGAAAAGTTTGTCAAATAACGTTCCATATTTGCACAATATAGTAGTTTTTAATGCAACAATCACTTGCCTTAAGTTCAACACAGTTAATACATACCTTTGTTTGTGACGAGTTGCAGACTACAAGCGTGTCTGTGACAGTCGTAAGCACGGTAAGCATTCGGCTGATTTCGCCTCATTCCGGCTGATTCTGACTCAACTTGGCTCAACACGCGCTGAGCCGCTTCGCTTATTCACTGAGTCTCACTGATTCTTTTCTGAGCCTTTCTTATATTGCTGATGCTACTGATTCTACTTTAACTTGCCTCAACTGATAAATACGTCTCAAACGTAGGTTTTTCGGTGGCAGCGCGCGCCGTCGCTTATAAATAAATCGTTTTAACATGGTTCCCATCGGTTCTCCATAAAATTGACTTAACGATTTCGTAGAGAATTGATCAAGGAATACGCTCATATTTTTTTGATGATTTTATCGCTTGGCAATTGCGTTGAAAATCACGTTTAAATAATATATTTGTTTATAACAAATAGAATTGTTTGTTACCGCGAAATTAAATAAATATATTATAATAGTGTCATTCAATAGCTTTGAAATGGTTCTTGGATGAAGTCTCTAAGATGAATACAATCAAAGATATGACCGTTTGAAGAGGAGTATGTTTTCGATTTTTGGCTCTTTTTCGTGAATTTCACCCCCGTGTAACTTGGAAGATAGGGGCCAAAAAAAAAAAAATTGTTTGATTCATTTATTTGTTCCATAGAACCAGGGTTGGGCAGTATCGGTTACATTGTGTAATTAAATACCGTAAAATTACAAATTACAATTGTATTTAGTATCGGATTTTCTTCTAAATACAAATTACAATTGAGGAGCTGGAAACGAAAAGGGCGCGTAACTGAAATCTGCCGGGTAAGTTTTGTCCATAGAACCTCGGCATCAAGAAATTCAAATCTTGATTTTTTCTTGTGGGATCGATAGAGTAGGTCATTCCGCACATTTTTTGTGTTGGAACTATATGAAAATTCTTTTTCGTTTTCGAGATATAAGACGAAAATGCCAATTTTTACGATTAGCAATCGGAATACTTTTTTCAGTTCAACTCGCTGCCATTTTTTTTCTATTCATTATTTTGATTTGAAATTTTTATGGAGCCTTCCTTGAAGCCTTTTGCGAGACACAGTATAAGGTAAAAGTCTTCATATTGAATAGAAAAAAAATGGCGAATTTACCAGCAAAAAAACTCTGAAAACCAGAGTCATCAACTTCCGAGACAAAAGTTATCGAACGAATTTTCGAATTTCACAAATATGACCGTTGATTATTGAAATTAAATAACAAAGTAAGTTTTTAAAAAAGATTTTAGATCTAAAAATACCATAGATTCCGAATGGCAGCTACTTTTGTAAATGAAAAGTTCGCGCGGCGGCAGACCGTGCGTGACTCGCTCACGGCTGCACTCGGACGTATACCTACATGTATTCGCCGAGTTCTTCACAAACTCATTCACTATCCATTCGTCTTGTACTTTTCTGCCAGTGCACAGTGAAGTCTGTTAACTCTCAGAAAACTGAATTTTAGGAATATTAAGTAAGGATATCTAATTTCATTTTATTTCATTTTTCGTCGACCAATTGCAAAACCCTGATGAAATGAAAATACTTAAAAAAGGTAATGAATCTGTTGCAGTTGTTTCATCCTCAGCGTGTGATTTCAAATCCGAGAGTAACCGTTTCAATCGAATTTGTTCATTCCAGCAGTAGTCTTTGAACAACAGCGGACGTTTTGACATAATTTCTTAAAATAACAGCGACCGATACGATTCTATGCCAAATAACCTAGTCTGTGATTACGTATTTTTGTTTGATTTAATGGTTATTCAATAAATATTTATTGTTTCACGATGTTCATTTGAAAATAAACGAATTAAAATATTTAGGTCTAATTGAATGAGTACTTATTTTATGCATGCCTGTATTAACTCAAAAATTATCCTATATTCCCCGGTAGAAATACAACCATTTTTATTGAACAATTAAGATTTGCACTAGATTTTCACCAGAATGCAGATGATTGAAAATTTTGCAATTATGCCGTTGTAGTCATATTATTCTCTTGTAAATTGTATTCGATACTATGGCAAATTTAAGGTATTGTGATATATTCCAAAGATATTTGCCATATATTGCTCACATATCATCTACGCCGTATCGCCATTATTTGGTAGAAATGTTTGATAAATATTGCCCATATATTTGCCCTAGTATATTGGATTCGTATGGGATACAGAGTGTATATTGTCCCTTAGCAACCGTTCAACCATATATGGGAAACCTACGGGTAAGAAATTTCCAATGCATGACCAATTAGACAATCCCATATACTTGCAATATAATGCCCACGCAATTTATTTTCACGCGGGTAATGGCTGTCCAAAGGCTGGACAGCCACTGGATAAAAATCCTATCCAGCCGAGGCTATCCAACCACTGGCTGGGCACTAGTTGCAGCTTGATTGATTTCTACACGGGATACATGTGTCCTCTCATAATAATTACTCATTTTTTGTATTTCGAGACAACTACATACTTGAATCTATAAAATTTTACAGATTGAACAATTCGCAGTACAGATGCTTCAGAATCCCGTACGTTTCGATGCCTGTGGATTTTTCACTCTTGATCATACTTCAGTACAAGGCGTAAGTGTTTTCGATATCAACTCGTGGGCTTTGGTTCACAATCTAGGGATTTCTTCATTATCCTGTCTCTGACTTCCAGGTGATTGGATCCATAACGACGTACCTGGTCATCCTCATCCAGATGAATCCAATACCCGCGAGCTCTACTTTCAACACAGCTCGTGCCTCAAATGGCACCGTAATTCTACCAAACACATAATTTGACTCTGAAGTTCCCTCGCAAAATTAACTACGCAACCATTCCTGCCAATGGCTTCGTTGCCTCGCTATCATTGCCTGCGTGCCGTGTGATTTCTCTGAATTGT
The DNA here is from genome assembly GCA_943736025.1 of Tenthredo mesomela. Classification (NCBI taxonomy): domain Eukaryota; kingdom Metazoa; phylum Arthropoda; class Insecta; order Hymenoptera; family Tenthredinidae; genus Tenthredo; species Tenthredo mesomela. Next base: position 8,058,142 of record OX031021.1, read on the forward strand.
TTCGTGATATTCCAGATGAGAATTCCCACAAATAAGCGACTCTTGAAAAGTCCTTCTGGAGAAAAATTCACATATTAATATGTATTTCGCGAAAAACACATCTGGTTGCAAAAGCACTTCAGAAGTACATTATTCTTTCAAATATACTCACAAAAGTGCATTCTCTATCTGAAAAAGTATCGGACCAACTATTCCGACCACCAATGGAGAGAAGTCCACATCTTGCCCGGACTATTAGATTCCGAAATATAATTGCCTCCTATATAATATATCTACTAGTTAGAAACGAGAATTCATCATCATTCCACAATCGCTGCATTGAAGCAATTAGGCATCTACCTAATAAATCTGCAGGCAGAAGCTACAGCCGAAAACGTTGATTGCCATGTTTTTGCGTTCTTTTGAGTTACCAATCACAATATGTATTGCTAGCAAGTAGCACCAAGAGAAAGAAATTGCTGCTATATAATGATTCATCAGGTTCTTTTCTTATTCTTGGAAGTTCCGTATGACGAAAAAAATTCAGGGATACACTAACTCCGGGGTTTTTTCAGAGAAATATAGATATTATCGAAAGGGGTCAAAATGTTCTTTGGTCTATTGGGGGTGTGGCAAAGAGTATACGGGTAATGATGATTGGCATTTGCTCGTATCCGGTACAAAAAACATGCGGACATATAACACCCAGCTTAAACATTCAAATAGTATTGACAATTTTGAGCTTCGTCAATGGATATGAGTCGTACTCTGCAGGTAATGTTGGTCATTGGTGTAAAACAGCCTTGGATGTATTCAATTAAATGGTGATCGAGTAACGGTGGCGTATCGCATTCGTTTGATTTTATTCTAACCTACCCTTACACAAACAAAACCATGATTTCGTTGAACAGAAATAAAGTGGCACAGTTTCAAAAAAAAAAACGATAAAACAAATAGAACGAACAGCAAGAGCTCACTCTTGCATTCCATGCGTACAATCTTATTCAGCGAAGTTTCAAGCGAACACGGATGCAAAAATAAAAATCAAAAGAATAGTAGATGGAAATTATATAATATTACCTCATTCTTATACATAACAGAATTTATGGACGAAGGAGTCCGCCAATACGGATTTAAATAGACCTTCGAACTCTTACCTTTTTTATTGGCATTTTTTTTTTTCCATTTTATCGGCCATTTGGCATTGGCGTACTTTATTAGTTATGCTAACGTTTTTTTGGTCCTCGGATAGATATCTTTCTATAACCTAACCCGGATTTTTCGATTATGAAATTGCGAAATTCATTAGCTGCACTCAAATATTCATCGCACTATAAAAACACTCAACGTTTGATTCTACCTGTAATTATACGGAATTGAAAATCTATTACGTTATTTTTCCTTTTACTTTACGAGAGTGGTATCAAATGGAGACAAAAATAAAGGACGCTATTTGATCAAGACCTCAGTTGGAATACAAATTATTTCAATAATCGATGCACGAACGAACGTGATCGTAAGATTTTTATTATTGGTTTGGATGTAATTTTAACGATAATTATTAGCAATAATTATGTCTGTGTCATCATAATACTAGTGTATCCAGCATAAATTTCTACCCCATTGGTTTTCGACGTCTAACAATATTAAGGGGGGAAACACATGGAAATTTTTTCAAAAAAGTTTTTTTTTTATTTCACGAATCGATAGTTCAACATCTTAAGAATATTCTCTGAAAATTTCGTTGTGATATCATGAATACTTTCGATGTTATGGCCGGAGAACTGAGCGACCGCGCGCGGAGTAGGTATACTCTCTAAATTTGAATCAGTGGAAAGTCACTGATCAGCAGTGAATAGTCACTGATGGCTACAGTTATAAGTAGGTCACTGGAAATCAGTGAAAAGTCACTGATTCAATCAGTTTAAATGTACTCACTGATTGAATCAGTGTAATTGCACCGTTTAAATCCGTGAAATTGCACTGTCGAAATCAGTGAAAACTTCACTGATCGAATCAGTAAAATATACTGGATAATAGGCTTATCTAATGGGGATGCTGACCTCAAGAAGCAAAATATTATATCTCACACGTATTTTTTTATAAGGTTTTATTGTGTAAGGCTAGCTTGCATTACAAATGCAAGAAACTTCAGGCATTGGTATAAAATTTATGAAATACGAAAATACTGTTCGTTGGAATGAAGAATATCTTATATATCTTCTCTTATATGGGCCATTCCACGTGAACCGGATCAGTCACCTCTCAGATATTTTTTTAATTTTGCATGTCGATTGTCCTCGGGGAGTTAGATTTTTGTGCCAAAGGATTTTTCAATTAGTGCAAAATTCGTTGAGTTATTTGCATAAACAAATTCGAGCAAGGTTTTTTTCAAAAATTCATAACTCCGCCAAAAATGACACTAGACTCGATTTTTTTTTTTTTAGCTTACGCGGAAAGAGTCATAGAATGTATAAAAAAATAAGTACTTCGAAAAAAGTTTGTTCATCCATTGTTTATTTAACAATTAAGTTTTCAAAGATTTTTAAAACAGGGTGTGACACGATCAAAAAATTTTTTTAAAATACTGACATATACTTTGCACTATACTACAGCCTGTGAATTAAATTTAGGAACGTCTTATTTTTTGTTCTCGAGTAAAAAATCGCTAAAGTTGGCGGCGCGCGCCAATTCCGAGTCGACGCCGCGTGGAACGTAATGGCGTGCGTTAGACTGCTGTTCGCCGCTACTCGACGGACGCGTAGCTGCGGTATTCGAGGGTCATTTTCACAATGAGTGACACGATTTAAAAATCTGAAAAAAATACTGTAGTTTCCCCATGGCAACTATAAGCGATACGTTGAGTTTCGAGAACGTCTTCTTTTTCGTTTTTGAAATATTGCAGCTTAAAATTTTAGCACGTATACTTAGCAGACATATACTTGACGAACGCGTAGCAGCGGTGTTCGAGAGTGATTCTCACAATGAGTGACACCATTTAAAAATCTGAAAAAAATATTGTAGTTTCCCAATGGCAATTATAAGCAATGCGTTGAGTTTCGAGAACGTGTTCTTTTCCGTTTTTGAACTATTGCAGTTTGAAATCTTAGCATACAGCTCAGCATACATGCTAAAATTTTAAGCTGCAATATTTCAAAAACGAAAAAGAAGACGTTCTCGAAACCCAACGTATCGCTTATAGTTGCCATGGGGAAACTACAGTATTTTTTTCAGATTTTTAAATCGTGTCATTCATTGTGAAAATGACCCTCGAATACCGCAGCTACGCGTCCGTCGAGTAGCGGCGAACAGCAGTCTAACGCACGCCATTACGTTCCACGCGGCGTCGACTCGGAATTGGCGCGCGCCGCCAACTTTAGCGATTTTTTACTCGAGAACAAAAAATAAGACGTTCCTAAATTTAATTCACAGGCTGTAGTATAGTGCAAAGTATATGTCAGTATTTTAAAAAAATTTTTTGATCGTGTCACACCCTGTTTTAAAAATCTTTGAAAACTTAATTGTTAAATAAACAATGGATGAACAAACTTTTTTCGAAGTACTTATTTTTTTATACATTCTATGACTCTTTCCGCGTAAACTAAAAAAAAAAAATCGAGTCTAGTGTCATTTTTGGCGGAGTTATGAATTTTTGAAAAAAACCTTGCTCGAATTTGTTTATGCAAATAACTCAACGAATTTTGCACTAATTGAAAAATCCTTTGGCACAAAAATCTAACTCCCCGAGGACAATCGACATGCAAAATTAAAAAAATATCTGAGAGGTGACTGATCCGGTTCACGTGGAATGGCCCATATAGAAAGAAAATCAAGTAAAAATAGTATACTTAATGACATATTCTATCTTCTAAATCAACGTCAGAATTGTAGTATGCAGGAGTCATACACGATAATGCAGTAAACTCGTGGTAATTATATTATTATCATTCTTCATAGTATACCAGTCATGAAATCACCCAATAATACGTAAACTAAGGATAAAAAATAAAAAAATAAAAAATAAAAACTAACGATAATGCAGCAAAATCATGGTAATCATATTATTATCATTCTTCATAGTAGACCAGTCATGAAATCACCCAATAATACGTAAACTACGAGTATCGTACCAATCTAAACAATATGATTCAATGTAATCTGACCTAATCTAACCTATCAACAGTATACCATGGAAAAGAGTGAAGTTGATGTTTGTGCAGGTCACACCTGATATTCGAATTCTAAAGTATATTTCACGAATGTATGTATGTAGTTACGTACTTACCTGTTGATATTGAACACCTTCCCTTTTCAAATTCTCATACACGACGCCGCAATCAAAATGAACGTATGTAAGACGCCAAGTCACCACAAGTCACAAGCCCGCGTTAATCGGAACCTCGAGTTACGCAGCGCCTCTAGCGGAAGAATAGTCACCGATCAAATAGTGAACTGGGGCACTGGTTTTGCAGTGGTAAAATCACTGACGAGAGGGAGTTAACTGATTGATCAGTGCATTAGGTATAAAACCACTGATTCGGCAGTGAGATCCTGAATCACTGATTCAATCAGTGAAATTTCCACTGATTCAAATTTAGAGAGTAAGTATGACGCCGCTCGCCGGGAGACCCACTCGTTCTTTTTCTTTTTTTTTTTTTTTTTTTATTTACGAGGAAGGTCCACTTTATGGTCCCGGAATAGCGGAATAGCCTTGAAACACCTATAAGGTACCAGACACCAGACTTTGATTTTCCGTTGCCCGAAACTTCTCTCTAAATATGAATCAGTGAAAATCCACTGGTTCTCAGTTAATAGTCACTGATAGTCACAGTTATAAGTATACCACTGGTAATCAGTGAAAAACTACTGATTGAATCAGTGAAATCAGCTCACTGATTAGATCAGTGATTTCGAAGAGCCCGTTCTCACTGATCGAGCAGTTACTGCAGAATACAGGGATGATAAATATAGGTATATACAAGCAATACAGAAGTTACTGTACATTGAAAAAATCATCTTTATATTCTTGTAACAAGTAATACATACAATAAAAACGCTTACAAAGGCAATCCGGGTTGAATACTAAAAACCTTATTTAGTAACAACTTATTATATAAAATCACATCATATATGAAGGGTTGAGTGCCAGAGTAGCGTAACCCATATTGTCGATAAAGCCCATTTTGAATGGTTGATGATGGAAAAAAAATTCTTACAATAAAAAATGTCTATGTCTAAAACTAAGAAATAATAATAATAATAATAATAACAATAATAATAATAATAATAATAAAAATAATAATAATAATAATAATAATAATTTCTATGTCTAATCTAAGAAATTTCATCCAACGCAGCAGCCTGTACCCTGCGACAACTGCTTTTTCTTTGACGGACTGAATTTATGTTCAGCAGAGGACATAAAATCTGGAAAAATCATGAACTATTTATCAAAATAGCACTAATCAACTGTAGAAAAACTGAGTCACTAGAATGTTTTCTTAGAGCGTAGCAGTAATTTGAAAAAAATTATTTTGAAGGTGTATGTATTCCCACTTCGGTGAAATTTTGAAAATCGCTATTAGAGGTTGTATAAAAAGATCCTTGCAGCAGTTTTTTAATAATGTCAGTATAGACTGTGAAAAAAAAATTTCAGCCTCCTGCGATGAAAATGTAAGCGCAAGGAATTTTGCGAAGAAGATTTTTCTCACCGCTGTCAAAAATTCCTTGCGTCTACACTTTCATCGCAGGAGGCTGAAACTTTTTTTCACTATCTATACTGACATTATTCAAAAACTGCTGCAAGGATTTTTTTATACACGTCTTTTCAAAGTTGTAAGAATTAAAAAACCTGTTTTTGCCAAAAATCTCACCGAAGTCTCTCCTTAAAGGCTTGTAGGCAATCCTGTTTGTTTCCTAACCAAAACCGGCTTTGTACTTTTTGATGGGATAGTTATCAACACATAAGAAATAGAGTTATAATAGCCATGTGACCACGGCATCATAGATAATACAGCGCACATGAAGAACACACGGAGTTTAACATAACCTCTATCAGCTTCCATGAAAAAACCCGATTGAGACTGATATTTCGGAAGATCAGCAAGATTTTCAGACATAATAACCTATTATTCAGTTATTCAGTATTTATTAGTTGTAAAAATTTACTTACCTTATCAGCATGCACAGTCCACTACGCGCGTGTTATACAAGACAAGTTAAGATCAGTCAAGACCGACGCGACATGCGCGGGATAGTCGTAAGCGTAATACACTGCTGTATCAGTGCAAATAAAGAGTCACTACCTAAACAGTACACGAAGGCACTGGTTTGTCAGTTGTCATTCACTGTTTCGAACAAAACAACTAATTATGCAGTGTATGTTGACCGAAATGACTGATTCTGCAGTGGAATACTGAATCACTGATTGAATTAGTGAATTTTTCACTGATTCATATTTAGAGAGTTTAAACGCGATTTTCTCGAAACTACATTTTCGCAATCTGCGGCAGCGATAGAAAAAAAACTATTCATCCGATTCACTTCAACCAAATTTTTTTAGACACGTCATTGCAAACCCTTGTCGATAAACCTCCAATATCTCGAAAAAAAAAATTTTTAAATGCATTTTGCATAAAAATGTTCGGTGAAAATCCGATCTTTTTTTTCTGAGTGCCGCCATTTTTACAATATTCAACATTTTTAACTTTTTTTTAGGTTTATCGACAGCGTACTTTCATACAGAATTTAATGGTTTTTGAAATTTTTGATTCAGATGAAAAATAAAAAAACTACAGCTGCCGCAATTTGACGTAAAGGGAAAAATTTGTTTAACCACAATTGGTTGCAGTCAGCTGATGAATAATTATTTTCCATTGAAAAAAATGTTTTTCAAGTCTTCGAATATCAAATAAAATAGCCTCCAAAGTTGAAAACGATTGGTGTAGTACTGACTTCAGAAAAAAATCCCGAAATTCCTCGTCATTTTTGACCGTTTCCATGTGTTTCCCCCCTTAAGTAGTTCAATCGTTCGATGAAAAAGATTCTGCATGTTCATGCATGTATATCAAGGTGGACTACAAATTTTTGTGATTATCGCTCATATCATCTACACGGAAACGGCCAATAACCATATATCTCGATTTACATGGGAATTGACCAGCTAATTCAGAATTCGAATCAACATCAACGTACGTCTTGACTTGATTCACATTTTTTTTAAAGCATTCGAGTACGCTGCCAATAACCGGTGCGCAGGAGAGCAATCATACAAGTACAAAATAAAAATAAGAGAATATTTATTAATCATATCGATAATTTGATAATTAAATATTCATATATTGAAAAATTGAGTATTCATATTACCTATATTATTGATAATTTATAAACAGATTATAATATAGATATATCATAATTATTCAATTGAGCCACACGGAGGAATGAGATTCGAAAACACCCCTTTCAAGGTACACATTAATGCACAAGTATAATCGTGATTACTGTATAGGTATTGCTTTCCAGCACGAAACACATCGAGAAGAGCACGTTGTACCATTTTCTTCATCCATGGCTAGGCACCGAACTTTTAACTAGTAATGGTGAGATTAATGGACCCTTACGAATCACTCCGGGTTCAGGACCGGTCCACGTTCTTCATCATCATCCACCGAAAACAGCTATCTTCATATATTATTTCAAATACAATATGAATCCGAGGGCAGAATAGTCACGCACTTCACTATTCCTCTTTTCTTAGCGCTATACTTGGATTCCCATCACTTATTCGCACACATGAGTATCTGTCATACAAGAATTGCAAAAGAACAATAAACTTTTTTACAGACGCGAAGTGGCACAAGCGACGAAAGATCCTCACACCAGCCTTCTATTTTTCCAAGTACTTCAATAATTTGTTGGTATTTTCATCAAACAGAGTGAGAAATTGGCAAAGTCCCTGTGCCTGAAGGGTGACGAAGTTATCCCCAATCTTGTATCGCTCCTTCTTTCACCCTGAAATCAATTTGCGGTAAATCACCCCATCTTCTGTTCTAGTACAAAAATGTAACCATGCACGAATTGCAATTGTGTGATAGCAATTTCATCATGTGAAGATGCGACGATCATTACCTCAGCATTCACTCATCGCATTCATCAATCCTGCAATTCAATTACAGCTCTCGAAACGGCATCACATTACACAATTTTTTTTCAACAATTTACTATGACAAATTTTTTTTTTTTTTTTTTACGTTATTTCTCATGTATAGGTCATACATTGACAAACATCTTGTACGAATTTTATAGAAAAATGTAAAAGATCGGGCTGAGTTATAGCCCATGCAGGAGTCCCCAGAGTTGGACAAAGGGGCCATGTTTGGCCCAGCACTGGGAAACCCAGCTTTGGCGAACCTATATTGGCCCATGCTTGGGTCATAACTGGGTACTCAACCTTGGCCATTCCTATGATTAGCCAACATTGGGCCAAGACTGGTCAACCCAGGTTCGGCCATACCTATGGTTGTCCAACCTTGGACCAAGACTGGGAGATCTAGCTTTGGCCATTCAATGGCGAGCCAGGATCGGCCCAAGGATGGTCAACCCAGCTTCGGCCGTTCCTGTAGTTGTCCATCCTTGGACCAAGACTGGGAGATCTAGCTTTGGCCATTCAATGGCGAGCCAGGATCGGCCCAAGGATGCTCAACCCAGCTTCGGCCGTTCCTGTAGTTGTCCATCCTTGGACCAAGACTGGGAGATCTAGCTTTGGCCATTCAATGGCGAGCCAGGATCGGCCCAAGGATGGTCAACCCAGCTTCGGCCGTTCCTGTAGTTGTCCATCCTTGGACCAAGACTGGGAGATCCAGCTTTGGCCATTCAATGTTGCGGTGCTTTTTTTAACTGAAAAGAAAAAAAATATAGCTTGTTTTGTTCAGTACGTCATTGTCACGGAGAGAGGCGTGCGAGTAGAAAAATAGATTGACTTCTCCTTTCGAAGTTAGGGGCTAGAGGGGGAAAACGGGGTACCCGTTTGCATCATAGAAATATTCGCATACACAGAAAAAAAAAAATTCCTCGTTTCAAGAAAAAGATGTCTTGTTTTAAGAAACTGTAGTTTCTTCAATGTTTTTTGATTAAATCAAAGAAATATGTTCTTAATACGAACTAAGAACATGTTAATTTGAATCAAGAAGATATTTCCTTGATTTAATCAAAAAACATTCAAGAAACTATATTTTCTTAAAATAAGAAATCTTTTTTTTGAAACGAGGAATTTTTTTTTTCTCTGCAGCACTAATACAATAAGGTCGTAAGCGAAAAAAAAAACAATATTTATTTTTCTGGTGGCAAAATCTTTTTCATGCCATATGATATCGTTTGGGCATATCCGCAAAGAAAAAAAAAATTTAGCGCTTACAACCTTATGGCATTAGTGACGCAATATAAGAGATAGAGCACGTGAGTCGGCCGATACAGCCAGCACGGAATAGAAAGAGAGAGAGAGCAAGTAATATGTCGGTATTTTCTGTGTAATGACGCATGCGCAGCCCCATTATATATCTATGGTTGGCCGAATGGTGAATGTTGTTAGCTTCTAAACTATACTTTTTGTTGCTACAAACATAACCATGTCTGATTCATATCTCAGAGTTAAAAGGTGGCGTGCGTTAAATAAAAAAAAAAAAAGTTTTAAATGAAGAAAGTAATTTAGGTGTTGACGTGCAAAGTTCAAGTAATCAAATTGTTAACAGTTGTGTGAGTGAAGATAATTATCCTCGTGATACAGAACCATGCAATTTACATGAGTTCAAAAATGATTCCGATAGTAGTGATAATAGTGATTGTGATGGTCGTATTAATAGTGATTCTGATATTAGCAGTGATTCTATCGAAAATAATGACAATGAGAATCAACTTTCAGATGATGCTACATATAGTTCGTCGCAACATAATAATGAAGAAGTTAAAACAAAAAAGACATTGAGTGAAAAACTCCGTTGTTGGACTTTAGATAATCTCAATATATTAACATTGAACGTGGTAACACAGTTATTAACAATATTACGAGAAGAAGGGTATGAGGATTTGCCTAAAACTTCTCAGCACCCGAGTCGAAATTTAACGCCTCATTAGAACCTCAAAATTTTACCGTTGGGAGGTTTTTGAGGGTCTAGAGAGGTTTATTTTGTATGGGAATTGAAACCCTCTTTAGCGCCTAAAACTCGTAGTTACCAGACAAATGCAGCATTTTAGGGTCAAATGAGGATCTCACGAGAACCTCGCAAAACCCTCACTGCGCCCTGCCGCGTAGCGATGCACGGCTGCATGATGATCGGACTTTATGAGTATCAAAATAGGCGCTAAATTATTATTACGGATTGAAAAGACGTTCATTTGTGCGCTATGAGTACTCAAGCGGGCGCTGAATTTCGACTACAGAGTTGTAGGTTGATAATAGGAGTTTGAGGTCTGAACAGGATCTGTAGAGACGTTATGAGTTGGATGCTATGAGTATCAAAGCAGGCGCTAAATTTCGACTATGGAGGACTTGTAGGTTCAAAATAGGAGTTTGAGGTCTAAATAAGATCTAGAGACGTTGAGTTGGATGCTATGAGTATCAAAGTAGGCGCTTAATTTCGACTCTTGAGGACTTGTGGGTTCAAAATAAGAGTTTGGGGTCTAAATAGGATCTAGAGAGGTTGAGTTGGATGCTATGAGTATTAATGTAGGCGCTAAATTTCGACTCGGGCAATTATTAAAAACCAAGCACTGTCGACCAATGAAATCAGTTTTGAGCAAGCGAGAAACAACTGGAAGTTATATTTATATTGGGATAAAAAATGTATTACAAAATATAATATCTCCAGATATTTATACCGAAAAAACTATATCAGTCCAGCTCCACATTGATGGAATCAAGAGACTCGGTAGAGTTTCGCGCCAAGTACATTAAAAAGAATTTTTAAGCGTGCGGCGTGAGGCTCGACCGAGTCTCTATACCCGCATGAGAGCTCTTCGGCCTATACGGCGATAATATTATCCTTATTTTATTGCGACACGCGTTATACACGAGATTCAAATATTTATCTTAGAATATGGTTTCAAACAGCTTTCATTTAAGCCCAAATTTTATGCAATCGGTGCACGGAGAGCTGAGATCTAATATTCCGATTTATAGAAATGCTCAGTTTGATCAAGAATTTTCTTGGTCGTCTCCGTCTCCACGATGACGTCACGAGGCAGTTGTATGGGTATATAAATAACATAGAGAGGCGTCCCTTCTTTTCTTGGGCCCACGAAAAGACTTACGCTAGGCGGACGGGAAAATAATAGCGTTTTCCCGTCTAACTGCAAACAATATAGTCTATGGCAGTTAATAAACGATTCATCTGCATGTTCATCAAGCAGACAGCTGCGAATTATTACGATATCTCAAAACTTTATAAAAACAGTAATGTTTGATATTGAAGTGGGCACAGACGAGGAGTAAAATATTGTTTAATTTACCCTCGACGTCTAAGAGACCAACAACAAATATTGCTTGTTCAATTAATCGTTTACCTTATGAGCACGAGCTTTTGAGGTTATGCGAATTCCGTCACATGGACTTATACTTATACATTGTAGAATGTGGATGTAGTTTATTTTTATTTATGAATGCAACTATCGGAGGAAACGGTTTTTTGGGGATTATTCAATTTTTTATCAAGTTACCGCCTGAGGAAGTCTGACAAGGGAACATCAAGAGAAAATGTTGAAGTTGAAAAATATTAGGATTTAGGATAGCATGATTTGATACAAGGAACGGCAAGGAGCCAAACCAAGAAATCCAAGTTCGAGTGTTGGATTGCAACGAGTTCTACTTCAAGCTCTATGTTAGGCTTATCTCTCAAGGCGCGTCTGCTCAGACCCAAATTGTGAGTTAACGTTATGCGTTAGATTCCGACGAGTTCTATAATCTATCTCAGTATCATCTAGTCAAAACGAGAGTGTAAGTCGACGTTGTGTGTTGGACTCCGATAGGCTTCATTTTACATTCCACGTCAACGTAGTGCTTTGACCTTCGGTGGAGATAATTTCTTAATCCACGTTTTACAAACAGCTCAGATTCTCCGCTTAAAACGATCCCAATCAAATTCAGATTAGTGCTATCACGGCAAATGGTTAGAATGGAAATACTTATTCACTACTGAAGAAATGATCGATCGACTCCTTCTTTCTCAGATGATAGAAATTCTTATTTATACTTATTTATTCATTGTAGACTCAGCATATTTTCATTTATGAATGTAATAATTGGAGAAAAACCTCTTTTATAGATTTGGATTCTTCAATTTCGTAGTGGATCGCCGTATGAGAAGAGAGGATGATGAGGGAAACCGCTGAAGTTGCAAAATATCAGGATAGTGTGATTTAATACAAGAAACGGGAAGAGTCAGACGAATAGAGCAGGATGCAAGTGTTCGACTTCAAAAACTTCCAGTTTATGCTTTACGCTAGTCTTGCATCAATAGGCTTAATCCTTTCGATACCTTCTGTTCGAACCCGAATTTGAAGTTGACGTTATGAGTACGGGACGCATACATGTTCTTTTTGCAGAGGACCTAGCTGCATGAAAAAACAATCTACCTGAGAATTGCAATACAGATATCTAATATTTAAATATATTTAATCGTGAGCAGCAACTATAACCCTGCGTGCAAGTAACTCCGCCATTGCCGTCCCAAGCTCAAATGAGACCGCGGAAGGGCATAGGCGCAGAAGGTTTAGACGTTGCAGGCATATAGAATTTTACCGGATTCTAATGAAACCATTTGTAGAACTTAATAAAAGAGCACATGTTACGTCTGTCCACAGAAATTGAGGGCTCACAGAAAAGTATGAGCATACGTGTATATTATAACATTATTTTCATTCACTTGAAATTATACTACTACATTTAACATTGCTGCTTTTTGAGGGATTCGGATGATACAAAATGCATCCGAACATGTATTGAGATGTTCATAGAAACAATTGGCAGAATGCTGACAACTGAGCGAGTTTTGCGAGCGAGGATATAGAAAAACCCAATCGAGCGAGCGTAGCGAGCGAGCACAATTATTAGGTAGTCAAGCAAAATTTTACAAAAAGTAATGAAATCAACCCCAAAAAGCACCTCTGGTGCAAAAACCTTTCGCCAAGTACATTAATGTGATATATATCCCACAAAAGGCACCTCCAACGCCAAAAAAAAAAAAAAAAAAATCCAAAATTAGTTGCTACCGCCAAGTACCTACATCACATCACATCACCTTTTTCTCAAATTCATAATTCGGCCTACCAATACATGGTTTCCATAGCCAATCTTATCTTTCTACGCAGAACCATAGATATAGCAATAGGCAATTATTACTTCTATTGGTGTAAACAGAAAACATAGAGAAATGAAAATGAAGAGATAAAAAAAAAAAAAAAAAATTTGGAGGTAGTGGTACTTGGCGGGCCTTTTGTAGAAAAGTACGAGGTAACAGCATAAAATAGTGGCCCGCCAAGTACCACGTACTCCAAATTTTTTTTTTTTTATCTCTTCATTTTCATTTCTCTATGTTTTCTGTTTACACCAATAGAAGTAATAATTGCCTATTGCTATATCTATGGTTCTGCGTAGAAAGATAAGATTGGCTATGGAAACCATGTATTGGTAGGCCGAATTATGAATTTGAGAAAAAGGTGATGTGATGTGATGTAGGTACTTGGCGGTAGCAACTAATTTTGGATTTTTTTTTTTTTTTTTTTTGACGTGGGAGGTGCCTTTTGTGGGATATATATCACATTAATGTACTTGGCGAAAGGTTTTTGCACCAGAGGTGCTTTTTGGGGTTGATTTTTTACTAATTGAAGTTAACAACAATTAATAATAATTTAAAAAACAGACGTCCATGTAATTTAAGGGGACCAGTACAGCGAGTTTTCGAGAAATGATCATAGTCCGAAATGAATTTATTTCATAACCAAAGTTCATTTCACATCAAAATATTTTTCTTTTTCAAAATCATGTGTCGTAAGGATTTCAGAGCACCGCTGGACCGATTCAGGTCATCTTGGATTCATTTTCTTCAGAAAACAAATCCTCATCATGTGAATGTAGGAATTTTAAAATAAAAAATTATGTCATAAGTTATGATCAATTTACCAAATTTGAAAAAATTACTATCACTCATTTCTTAAATAATTTGGCCAAAACGTAAAATTTTCAAAATTCCTACATTCACATGATGAGGATTTGTTTTCTGAAGAAAATGAATCCAAGATGACCTGAATCGGTCCAACGGTGCTCTTAAATCCTTACGACACATGATTTTGAAAAAGAAAAATATTTTCATGTGAAATGAACTTTGGTTATGAAATAAATTGATTTCGGACTATGATCATTTCTCGAAAACTCGCTGTACTGGTCCCCTTAAGAACAGAGCTCCAAAGTATTAGAAAAACTTTATGTAATGTAAATATTACATAATTATACGATTAATAAAAAAACAAATTTAATGTAAATATATGAATTATTTATTTCATTCATTCATTATTATTTAATTGATGACCAATTCTTGGCAATTAAATTTGGGCCAGTTCTGGCAACCAAGCATGTCCCAGTCTTGACAATGAAGTCTGGGCCAGTCATGGTAACCAAGCATGGCCCAATCCTGGCAAGCAAGCATGGCCCAGTCTTGACAATGAAGTCTGGGCTAGTCATGGTAACCAAGCATGTCCCAGTCCTGGCAATGAGGTCTGGGCCAGTCATGGTAACCAAGCTTGGCCCGAGATTATCATTCCAGACTTCTACCCAGGCTGGGCCAAGACTGGTTTACAAGCTTGGGCCAGAGTTCTACAGAGTTGGGCCAAGCCTGTGCCAAGCTTGGGCCCGTGGTACTTTCCTCTATGGGAGGTCATCCGGCGAACAGACACGCGCGTGAACGATGTAATGCATTGGGTCACAAATTTTTGTCTGAAATTGAAAAACTGATGATTTTATCGTTTACCCAACCCATTTCGTTCATAATAATTTTTTTGATTTTTTCTATTTAGGTACAAAGCGAATGTCAATTTCCATTCTGCTCTCGATCGTAGAATTTTTTTCTCTCAAATCCTGACTCTGCACCGAAGATATTTTTTCAATAAACAAGAAAATCACCGTTCTTTCTTAATGTTGAACAAAAATTGGCGCCACGAAGAATTACACCGCATTACACCGTTTGCGTTATAGGACCTTCGCGGGATAATTTATAACTCGGCCAATGCTCTAAAAACAAGAAAATATCGAAAAACTGTTAGACACAAAAAAATTGGCCGACACAATTTCGTGAAATTTGATGCCGTTATAGGTAATTTACAATTTTACGTAGATCCGTAAAATATTCTGTGAGATGATATTCCAGAGACCACGATGGGTTTCAAGTCTGAGGTGAATAGCAACGTTCTGAATGAATACAGGTCCTGCGTTTCCGAGATGGATGGCATATCGATTTATCGGTAGGTTTATTCCTTCAACGCCATCAAACGGTAGGAATATATTTCGAAAATGTATCACCTATTCAAAAGGATTGAGAATCCGAAATTCATGGTTTGGTAGGGTAATGAGGCCCTCGATGTACGCGAACTGGATGTTTCGTTTCTTCAAAAAATTCAAAGAACAAGTTCGAAGTTCTTCACGGTTTTTCAACCAACGTGAGTACCTACATCTATTCCTATATACATGTCAATCATTAATTTATTAAAAATGTTGAGTTCCAAAGACGAAATTATACAGAAGACATAAAAAACTGATTCAAACGATACCGACCCGCGCGGAAATAAATACATTTAAAATATATCCGAAAAAAGTATGTCCTTTATATGCAGCATATAAAGCATATGCATACACAAATATATTTGATATATATATAATATTCTTCCATTTTTGCCGCTATCAGTCTATGAAATATATATATTGAGATGTATGTTATATGTATGCTTTTAATGTATGATATATATATATGGGTGGATTTCAAGAAGTGGGCCAAAATAGCCTGGCAATTCAGAAGAAAACAACATTGACATTTTATTAGAGTAGTATACATTTTCTAATCCTGTAAGACCCCTACTTTGAATATTTGACACACGCAACGCTCTGTGTGAATGGAATTTTGTAGCATTTCACAATATTTATTAGAAAACTGCGGTTTATTCATAAACGGAATATTTTTTCTAGAGTGTGATATTTGTATTTTTTATGTCAAGTAAACCTACCAGATTCGAATTAATACCTCTTTAGCTTTTCATGAGCACGTTAAGAATACCAAAAATTCAAAAGAAGGAGTGTCGCCGAAATTACACTGCGCCGCCGAAATTGCATACGCATCACAGAAATAACTTTTTACGGCATGTTGTGGCACAATAATAGGCCTTCTATTGAACAAAATTAAATATTTATTGAAATAGATGCATAAAAAGGAACTTGACATCAAGAGAGGAAGAATGTAATTTCGTCGACGTCGCCGGAATTACCGTCGCCGAGTGTACATTTTGACGTTGAAATATTTCCCGCCGATTTTTGCATGCAGTAAGAATATTACCATTGAACATAGCTCACACAAACGAGCAAGATATCTCATGAAAAATATAATATTAGAAGTTCCATGAATAATAATCGTTTTAGTCCAGTCGCCGAAATTACAGTGAATAAGTGTGACAAGCAAATTATTGCTCGATAAACTTTGTTTTGTCTGTGAAGTATAAAATATTGGAAAATTTATCATACGGAGCCGATATCACATACACATCTAGAGACCATTGACAGCTACAACATGCCACTAGCACTTCTTGCCGAGTGTGTGTAATAGTAAACTTGAACCGTCGCCGAAATTACTGATAAAGTAGGTTCACGGGTTTTCTCTCACTTTTCTCACGTTTGGTCGAATACTTTTCGAAACTGCTTGTCTTTTCTGTAAATTTGAGTCTTAGAGACTTGAAACTAATAAGTACAAAGTGCTCAGACATAGCATGCCATTTTTTACAAACGTGTAAAGTTGAGAAACGGACTTTACGTCACGTCGCCGAAATGACATTTTGACTGTTTAAAAGTTAAAAAAGCAATGTTAATCTTCTTTGAAATGCTCCACGTTTTTTTTTTAAGTAAAGTAAACCAGCTCACACCGAAAACAAAAATAATTAGGCATATTTAGATAAACATACTAGAAATAGGAAGTGGTTTCTTATTTTGGCCCACTTCTTGAAATCCACCCATATGCTCGGATATATGCATAGTTATAATATATATATATATATATATATATATATATATATAGTTATTTTTGTTATATTTTTTCATTTTATTATATAATATATATTATATTATTAGTTAGTATATGTTTATAATAATAAATATACAGGATGATTCAGCATTCGTGACGAATCTCTTGAGGGGTTGATCCTTGTCAAAATTGGGATCGAAAGTTCCTTAGCCATTTTTCTGAAAAATGATTTTTTTTCCGTGGAACCATAACACATTTTTTTGACATCTTCCACCAAATAAAAAACTTTCACTGAGAAATCTCTTTAATATTAAAGAAAAAAACTCATCGGCGTCGTATGTGATTCTTTAAAATTGATAAATGATATAGAAGAAAGAATAAAAAAAAATTGTTATATAAAAATTATTTGTCGGAAAAAACAATTTCCAAGGCGAAAAATCATTTTTCAGAAAAATGGGTGAGAAACCTTCGATCCCAATTTTGACCAGTATCAACCCGTCAAGAGTTTCGTCACGAATTCCGAATCACCCTGTATAGTCACATGTATTATATATATCATATATTTTTTATAAATCGGTTTAAGAGACAATCGAGTAGGTTGCACATTCGCTCTCATATTCTTTAGAATAATTCAATTGGAACAAATAGGATAGTCCAATGTATAGTGGCACCGAAGTATCCGCTACATGTATGTCGCATATATATGTAGGATATAATACAAAATATATGTTGCATCTATCCAACGCATAAGGTAAACGGCCCAGTTAGTGACACTTTAAGAGCATGTCCTAGTCATATAGTTACCTGTTGAGAAAAAAACAAAAAAGTCGCAAAAACTCGGAAACGATGATCAAAAATGATGTATAATAGATTTATTCGATGATTAGGGACGAATAGGTTCGATCTAGCACGCGAGATTCGTCGAAATCGAGAAAAATGAATTTTTTTGGTTCCTCAAGTGTGGCCGTGTCACTTATTTTGGTTCATATTAACACCTGTGCGTCTAAAACGCAAAAACCGGCTTTGTACCTCAAGTCTCACAGCAATGACGAACATTTGTGTCTGAAAATTTTGTTGTTTCACGCAACAATAGGGCCGAGATAACGAAAGAAGAGCGGTATAAAGATGTAAATAGTGTAAAATTGTTGATTTCTGACAGCTGAGACATGAGACGGTCGAGGCTAGCGAAACGCCCGACAGATGGCTCTACGCGTAAATCATCGTCACTGTTGCGTTATTTACGCGATTTACGCGATGATTTACGCGTAGAGCCATCTGTCGGGCGTTTCGTTAGCCTCGACCGTCTCATGTCTCAGCTGTCAGAAATCAACAATTTTACACTATTTACATCTTTATACCGCTCTTCTTTCGTTATCTCGGCCCTATTGTTGCGTGAAACAACAAAATTTTTAGACACAAATGTTCGTCATTGCTGTGAGACTTGAGGTACAAAGCCGGTTTTTGCGTTTTAGACGCACAGGTGTTAATATGAACCAAAATAAGTGACACGGCCACACTTGAGGAACCAAAAAAATTCATTTTTCTCGATTTTGACGAATCTCGCGTGCTAGATCGAACCTATTCGTCCCTAATCATCGAATAAATCTATTATACATCATTTTTGATCATCGTTTCCGAGTTTTTGCGACTTTTTTGTTTTTTTCTCAACAGGTAACTATATGACTAGGACATGCTCTTAAGAGCGGCGGGGTCGGATTTCTACTATTTAGTCACGCGTGATAGTCAAACAGAAAAGTAAAGGTTTCAACACGCATCAAAGTCCTCCGAATGAGAATCACCTATTGTAAAAGTGAAACAATAAAGATTTATTGATGAAATCCTGGTTTTAATAATAGCGCTATTCTGCGGCCGGGGTTCATGACACTAGAGAAACACCATTGCTGTAGTTTGTGACCCCTGCGTGTACCCGATTCATGACCCCCATGCCGCATATGTGACCCATGGGTTTACCCACTTTCTCACACTTCCGAACAGGTGACGAATCGAGGGTCTACAACAGCGACATAACCTCAATTAGGTGACGCACTTATTGACCCCGCGAATCCGAACAAATACCTGACCAAAAGTTAAATCATTTCTTATCTCACCGATAGTCTGGTTCTTGCTGAAGATGTTGACACCATTTTTATGTGGTTTTATACTCACATGGTGAGCAGGATTCACAATTCGGTGTCTCTCGTCGCTAGTCAATACCGTCTAGCACTGTCACTGCGGAGCCACTGAGACGCGTGCCGTATTATTCACCGGTCAATTTCTATTCTAAATATTTCATGCACAAAAGGGGATATCTTCAATGATTAAAAGTAAGAAACGCTATTTGATTGGCCGGTAATTGGATTATTATTCGACAAAAACCGGCTGTTCGCCTTAGAGGCACCGAAGTATCCGCTACATATATGTCGCATATATGTAGGATATAATACAAAATATATGTTGCATGTGTCCAATGCATAGTGGCACCGAAGTATCCGTTACATGTATGTCGCATATATGTAGGATATAATACAAAATATATATTGCATGTGTCCAATGCATAGTGGCACCGAAGTAACCGTTACATGTATGTCGCATATATGTAGGATATAATACAAAATATATATTGCATGTGTCCAATGCATAGTGGCACCGAAGTATCCGTTACATGTATGTCGCATATATGTAGGATATAATACAAAATATATATTGGATGTGTCCAATGCATAGTGGCACCGAAGTATCCGCTACATGTATGTTGCATATATGTAGGATATAATACAAAATATATGTTGCATGTATCCAATGCATAGATCTTCGTCATATATCAGCTACACTGAGAGACTCTTCGTGTCAATAAATGGTAAAACTATATCAAAGTTTAGTATGGTAGGGTTCGAAAGTAGGGAAGACAGCGCAAAATACACTAGTTATTCGTAACGTTATACTGAAGTTTCATATTGCCATACCAGATTTTAACAAGAAAATACGTGATATTAGTATGGTCAATATGAAATATTAGAACGTTGTATGTCAGAAATCTTCCATACGAAAAATCGATATTCTCCATAGTAAAATTTCCTACAAAGTCGTCTCACTTATAAACACAGTGACTGTCATCATCCAAGAAGCATATTCCAGAAATTAACATGGTCAATATCAACGTTGATATCAAGCAGCCGTGAAACTGCAAAGGATATTAGAAATTGAAACGGAGAGTCTCAATTTTTCGTATGGTGCGTATGAAAATATTTCCTGAATCTCCCGAGCGACTACGATCTTCACCGAGAACGCACGAGGCCCCGCTCTGTTTCGGAAACAGCCGAAGAAAAAATCCTGCCAATTCGCTTTCCATGTGCCGTGTGAATATGGAGATTTGTATATCTCTGTAATTGGCTATATTTTTAGGATTACCTATGTATGACTTTTCCTATTTCTTTTTTCAAACGACGAAAATGTTGAATTCTAAAAATGATGACAATTCTAATTATAAAAAGTTGTATTTCTGATACCTTCGATTCTTTATGATTAGTTTATTTGTAACATTTAAAATTATGTCATAAATACAAAAATTCAAAGATTAGAAAAAAAATTAGATCATCTTTTCAGATTAAAAGTTATTATAGTATATCTAGACTCTAATAGTGCTAAAATTTTATAAACTCCCAAATTATCTGAATTTATTTAAAAGTAGAAAATATTTCATTCTGAACACTTCCTCAATTGAAAGTATTCATGTTTGAGGAATAGGGATGTATATGGGCAATTCACTCCATATCAGCTAACTTCAAATTGGCGCTGAGTGATTTTTATTCTCAATACTCGGGAAAAATTATTTCATTTTTCGAAAACGAGCTACCTAATCAATGCAAAAATGATTAGGCGAGAATCAGATATTTTTCCCCGTTGACCTAAAGAGTTTCAGATTTTTTTCGTCATTTTTAACACAGATATAATTTTTTTTCCACTTTTGCCCATAAGAACACATGTTAATTTGTCAATTTTTCTAATCCAATTTTCTCCTAAACAAACGTCTTAAAGAGCTTGAAGCGTTTGTTGAATTTTTTCTAGGATAAAATCTGAAGATCCAAATTTTCAAAATTTTCTACCATCATTTTTGCTGTGATGCCCATACATGTTTCAATTGAAAAATAATACATAATTAAAAAATTAATTGGATTTTTTTTTTTTTTTTCAAGTTATAAAATTACCTTTCCAAAATAAAGTCTACTTTGCAAATGCAGTTTTCCAAAAGAATGATTCTTTAACGAGTTATTTAGAAAAGAACCCTCCAAGTCCTTTCTCACAAGCAGTGGATTATTACCAGCTTGGTATATATAGAAGTTTCTGAAATTATCCCGCACGTAATTGTATTACGTTTGTATATTGTAAATGTATAGGTATAAGTCTCTCGGTCTAATTTATAAGTGTGTTGCGCGATACTCCTATGTAACTTGTGTATATTTGTGTACATGTATAGTATACCCGATATGTATGTCCTTTCAGTGCGTGTGACCTCTACTTCCTGATGATACTGGTGTTGGGGATAGCCTCGGCTCACTCCCTTCTTTTTCCACCGGCAAGTCATGATTTTTCATATGGTCCGTACGAAAAACTGATATTCTTCGTGACGACTAGAGACGATTATTTCAAACTTTCATATTCACCATACTAACCGTGTTTTTCAAGTCGCTATCTAACTTTGATATGGTGCGTTCCGAATATTACTATGTTGTTCATTAAACATTGAAACACCTTTTTCACTTATTGAAAGGAAAATATCAGTTTTACCCATTAGTATGCACCATATGAATTTTTGAAACGTACGCCCGGTCTTCCCTACTTTCGAACCCTACCATACTAAACTTTGATATAGTTTTACCATTTATTGACACGAAGAGTCTCTCAGTGTAGATGTATGCAATGAACATATGAGCGGATCCACGTCACTTCACTAAAAAAAAAACCGTCAAGTCACGGATCTTTGCGCCATTCGACATATCTTTAGTACTAAGGCAAAAAAAAATACGACTTCAGGGATTTTGAAAAATTTTCAAAAATGGCGGAGTTAGAGCTATTTGAATGTTGGTAAGTCGCTGTTGCACCGCTATGTTTGAAAATTCATATCTCCGAAAGTATTTACCGCAGCGGACTGATCCTGCAATCATTTTGTTCGTAAAAGAATGCGCTTTCATAAAAAAAAATTTGTTTAAAAAAAAAAAATTCTTTCTATTTTTTTTCGTCGTTTTTATTTTTAATTTCGCTGCCATTTCCGCGGGACCTACAGGAATCCATGAAGATAATTTTTTTCGGATAGCCGAATCCTTCCCCTTCAGCCCTAAAAAAAAATTTATGGAGAACCTACCTGGGCCGGAGAAAAAAAATAAAACGTCTTTTCACGCGTCGCCCCGCGCCGATCTTTTGCAATATTTTGGTGGCTCTGAAAAGGGCCGATGTTTCTAGCGATGATTTGCTCGATGGCACTCAGTGTAGGACACCTCTGTTTGAAATTAATTCATAATTTTCATGGACTCAAAATTTTCTGATGCGGAAAATAATTTTGTTTTTACGAGTTTATGAGATATTGGAATGACCGCATGTAATTTCAGAGTGCCACGAACTGTCAAGGCTTTATCAAATCGATTTTGTAGAATAGATTCTTCCGGTTGATGTTCTGCAGCCGTACAGTACGCAAAAGATATGCTTCGAAAATAAGAACATGCCCAATTATATATATCCAGCGGTGTTTGAATAGGATCAGAATTGCCAATCAGTTGTAAACTCGCACGTGAAGCTAATCTCTTAACAGTTCCACCTACCCCATCACACGGCCCTTTTCCATGTGATGTAGCAAA
Organism: Tenthredo mesomela; assembly: GCA_943736025.1. Taxonomy (NCBI): domain Eukaryota; kingdom Metazoa; phylum Arthropoda; class Insecta; order Hymenoptera; family Tenthredinidae; genus Tenthredo; species Tenthredo mesomela. The sequence goes on from OX031021.1 coordinate 8,081,234, forward strand.
GAAATGCCATTCGGCGTGGCATTGAAAGTCTTCAAAGTGATGTGTTAAATTTATAAAATTCTTTTTGTTCTTATATTGGGAAGCTGCTCCATCAAAGAAATAAATTATTTTGTCTATGGGAATTGAATCTTGGAACTTCTCTTTCATAAAGTTGACTAATTTTTTTTGAAGTCAATGAACCGCAACTGTATTATGTTTCAGATGCTCTGAAATTATCACAAAACTAAAATGTCTCAACTGGTCGTCACCGTAACTTTTATAGTAAACCACGATTGGATGAATAGTCGCCTGATTATTGCTCCAGTGAAACCCTTGCGTGGAATCTTGTACAACAAATGCATAATTCTCAGCGAAATCGCATACCACTAAAAATTCGCCAACTTTCAAGCTCTCTTTCATCTTCTGCGAATAACTACTTTGCTGCTTCGCAATGAAATCATGTGCAACCAATTTTGACAATTGATCACAGAAGTTATCCACAAAATTGCTGAGCCTTTTATTTCAGGTCAGTTCAAAAGATGCCTTACACCAGATGCAGGCAACTTGGTGCAATTGTTGCACTTGGTAAATGCGGCACGAAGAGATTAAGTTGATACTTACACGTGGGTCACGCATAAAGGACCAATTTGACCGCGCTCGACTGTTCCGGTCTGCTTGGGCCATACGAAACAATGGATTCTTCGAAACCTATAGTGTTTCCTGTCACAGACATTGATGCTTCAATGATTTCCCTTTTCAAAACAACCCCGTAGATTGAGGGATTATATTCCGATACAAGTAAAGGGATTAGTTTTTTTTTAGATATTTAACACAAAACGATCAGAGTTTGTGCAGTTGGTGACTTCGAATTTCCAGAACAGGTATAGGTATATTAGGGTGGTCGTTAGAAAAAAAAATTCCACTACGCCCCCCAAATCGACTCCAAATAAATCAAAACTCATCCTGTAATTTTTTTAGATTTTTATTTCAACGCTTGACCCTTGACCACAGAGGATAAACTTCTCCATTTAAAATACACGGGGTTTCGCGATCTTTTCAGTCATTATTTCACTGTGGGTCTAATTATGGACATAAAAATCTGAAATTCTCACAGATTGGTCTACGGAAATGCTGCTCTGTGGAAAAAAATCGCCACCCCCCTGCCCTCAAAATTTTATATGGTTCCTCCCATGCCAATGTGGTGATTTTTTTTTTTTTCTCTAATTTCATGGAATGTTGCTCAAAAACATTGGAAATATATGTTTTCCGATGTTTTTCGGTTTTTTCAGATTTCGTACGGGATATTCCGACATTATCCAATATCATACGGACTTGAGGTAAAGGGAATAATCGATTATAATGCGAAAGTTGACTTTGTAACTCCTTGTTGATTTCTTTTGCGAAAAAAAATCTATAATAAAAGAGTTGACTTCATTCAAAAATTACATGGATGACGTTAACAAAAAAATTTGCTAAATAAAAAAAAAAAAAAAAAAAGAAAAACGAAAATGCTGCAAAAACACATCGAAAACCACTTCCGTACAAAATGTGGGAAAACCGAGAAACATCGGGAAACATATTTTTAATGTTTTTGGAAAACATTCGATGGAATTCTAAAAACATAAAAAAAAAAACTTTCGGAAAATAATGTCGGAATATCCCATACGAAATGTGAAAAAACCGAAAAACATTGGGAAACATATATTTCCAATGTTTTTGAGCAACATTCGATGAAATTGGAGAAAAAAAAAAAAAAAATGATGACATTGGCATGGGATGAACCATACAAAATTGGGAGGGCAGGGGGGTGGCCATTATTTCTTCACAGAGAAGCATTCTCGTGGACCAATCTGTGAGAATTTCAGATTTTTATATTCATAATTAGACCCACAGTGGAATAATAACTGAAAGGACCGCGAAACCCCGTGTATTTCAAATGGAGAAGTTCATCCTCTGTGGTCAAGGGTCAAGCGTTGAAATAAAAATCTGAAAAAATTACAGGATGAGTTTTGATTTATTTGTAGTCGATTTGGGGGGCGTAGAGGGATATTTATGTTTTTTCCCGTTCCAACGACCACCCTAAGGTATATGTAACTCCGAGAAAACATGACCAGTAGACGGATAAGCGAAGACTTAGGTGGTTAAACAACTATTTTCGGAGAATGAATAGCCCAGGTGAGTAGAGAAGCATCAAATGTAATTTAACTCCACTACGCAACACAAGGAGCTCGCCGCGCGGACGTGGATTGACGCTCGCGGCGACGCGCGACAAGACGTTTTATTTTTTTTCTCCAGCCCAGGTAGGTTCTCCATAAATTTTTTTTTTTTAGGGTTGAAGGGGAAGGATTCGGCTATCCGAAAAAAATTATCTCCATGGATTCCTGTAGGTTCCACAGAAATGGCAACGAAATTAAAAATAAAAACGACGAAAAAAAATAGAAAGAATTTTTTTTTTTGTAAACAAAATTTTTTCTATGAAAGCGCATTCTTTTACGAACAAAATGATTCCAGGATCAGTCCGCTCCGGTAAATACTTTCGGAGATATGAATTTTCAAACATAGCGGTGCAACAGCGACTTGCCAACATTCAAATAGCTCTAACTCCGCCATTTTTGAAAATTTTTCAAAATCCCTGAAGTCGTATTTTTTTTTCCCTTAGTACTAAAGATATGTCGAATGGCGCAAAGATCCGTGACTTGACGGTTTTTTTTTTGAGTGAAGTGACGTGGATCCGCTCATATGTGATATACCGCGAGGACCAGGTGAAAGAGAATGGTCCATCCGCCCAGGCAGCTAATATTTCGTATTTTTAGGGGGATAGCCACTCGTTGCACTGAAAATCCCTAGGGTGATTTTGGCGCGCGGTCGATGCAACTCGGCAGCCATTGTTGATACAAGCCGGCTGACTGCCAATACATCGCGGAAGGTAGACAAGTGTGGTTATGTTCGTTTATTTGAAGGAAATGATAAATAAAGTGAATAAAACCTACGTGAATACGCTATGGATATTTATTGATGCCTCAACCCCAGGATACAATCAATAATTTTGTTCGAATTGGTGGTTCTCGATGAACTCTTTGATTCTGATAAATTTCCAGTTATAGCTTAGGTTAATTCATTGATTGCATTAAGATATCATTTAAAACTGATTGATCGATTTTTGATAAATATTCCTAGCTTATTCACGTAGGTTTTATTCACTTTATTTGTCATTAGCTTCAAATAAACGAACATAACCACACTTGTCTACCTTCCGCGATGTATTGACAGTCAGCTGGCTTGTATCAACAATGGCTGCCGAGTTGCATGGACCGCACGCCAAAATCACCCTAGGGATTTTTTCAGCGCAACGAGTGGCTATCCCCCTAAAAATACGAAATATTAGCTGCCTGGGCGGATGGACCATTCTCTTTCACCTGGTCCTCGCGGTATACTGATATATGATAAATGTATGTGTTATATATTCGAATTTCAAGATATATATTGGCATATATACTTTGATATATTTTTTTCCACGCGGGGATAGCTTCTTGTTTTCTCCGCATACTCTTCGTCACAGGTATATTCGTTAATTATTGAGTATTTGAGCAAAAAGTGGCTAACCGCGGTATTCATGAACGTTCGTTAAGCAATAACGAGCGCACATTATAACAGCTCGGCGTCAATAACAGCTGTTTGGTAACCGGTAATTATTCGTCGATTTTGTTATGAAATCGGCTGTTATATACTTTCACGCTCGTTATTGTTTAACGGACGTTCATGAATACCACGGTTAAGTGTTTTATTTTCTCATAATTTTAACAAAAAACTTTCCAAAGATCATTGACGAACGTAAGCGGTATCACGAAGAGACCGATGATCGACATTTGAAGGGACTGGGTCTTGATAATTGTCCTGATTTTCACATCCTTAACGAGAAATACGTTCTTAGTATGTTCATTGACTTCATTTCTTCCCTGTTAATGAACAATTGGTGGTCAGACCGGCCTTATAAATTTGAAAAAAAAAAAAAATGAATTTTTTTTTTTTTCTGTTACATTTTCTCAAGATTCACATATCAGATTTATCCCAGACTAAGGTCCATGTTTTGCACAAGCGATTATCAGCAGGGAACAAAAGTTTGAGCTTTTTACGTTTTAGGCATTGGATCGGCACCCGACGTCTCACCTGATATGAGATATTTCAAAAGCTTCGGAGTGGTCATATTGAAGCTATTCCGACGCCGTTTTGCGGAAATATAACTATCTGTCTACTGTGATAACTTTGCTGAAATTAAAATTGTAACTTGCCCAGGTGAACGACTTTTGGCCATGCATGATCTACTGATTGCAGCTACAAAGCGAGAATCCGGTATAGATGACGAAGGAATAAGGGAAGAGGTGGACACTTTTGTATTCGAGGTGGGTACCGTAGCATCTGTTCCACAAGATTTTGATTACGAACTGCTTTCGGCTTTGCTTGATTCACATGCAGCTTTATCCTTCCCTAGCTGAACGAGCAAGTTCACTTACCAATCAGAAAAGAGTATTACCAAGCTTTGCTGGCCGAACGTAATTTGAATGCCATGAACTTGCTTTTCACTACCAAGAGCCAATTTCTTACCAATTATGGTTATTGGTTTATTACAACTTGTCGTATGAAATTATCAATATTTTTGCAAACGTATGGCGATCCTTTAGATGATTTAGATCCATTCGTTACAGGGACATGACACGACAGCTATGGGCTTTCGTTTTGCATTGTTGCTGCTTGCCGAAAACAAGAAAATTCAGATAACAAATCAAGCAAAGAATATTTTTCCACACTGCGTGCGCAAAGTTCGATATGCACCCATTACAAAGTGAAGTTCTTGAGACTTAGCATAATTCGAGGTCAAGGTGAACCGCAATTCCTTCTAATCATTACAGGCGATGCACTTCCCACCTAGCAATCGTTTAGTCGTATGGAATGATTTTGTAAAAAAAAAAAAACGATCGACTTTATACCGCATCATTAGTTGACTGAGATATAAGACGAAACCTTAGCTGGCATCGCCAGTGAGCTTGTGACACTCGAACACTTGATCTATGAGCGTCAGCCCGATTGTGGAAGAATCATCTGAGAAATAAATTTCGATTTTGTCAAAGTTTATTGAAAAGGTTATCACAAAGCGTGAATGCTGAATGTTCAGTGGATTTGTCTAATACCAACATACATCAAACTTTGGTACGTTCTCGTCATGATTGAGTGAGATCCAAGCTTTGCTGTGAGACCTCCTTATCAAAAACAACCCGAGGAATTCAACCCGTAAAGATGTTGCTGCATATCACAAGTTTCGTCATCATAGCCATTGGCGTTTTGTATGTAGTACATTATCTCATTCATGGCAGTCGAAGAGGTAAGCTGATTAATCAGATCCCCGGACCAGACGTTTGGCCTTTCTTTGGCAATTTTTTCGCGTTCTTCGTGCCGTTCGGTGAGTGAATTATTTACTCGGAGTGCTGTTGATCGAAGAGGTCGGAGCTATCGTGAAATGTGAATCAAACCACGATTTCCTGATTATTGCAGATGAATTGTGGAACGTGACTTGCGAATTAGTGAAGAGATATTATCCCATTGTCCGTATTTGGACTATGTTTATCCCGATGGTTTTTATTTCACATCCGGACGACGTCGAGGCACGTGAATGATTATCATTTATCATTGATTTTCACAAGTTAATCATTTTTTGAAAGTATGCACATTTATGATTGGTAATGCAAGAATTCATCATTAATTCGTAGGCATTGCTGTCGAGCACGAAGCATACAGATAAGAGAAAACCATACGAGTTTCTCCATCCATGGTTGGGCACTGGGCTGTTAACGAGCAACGGTGAGATTCATCAGCTTTTTGGAATCACTTCAGCTTCAGACCAGCCTGCGTTATTCACCGACACAATACATCGACCTTCATGGAATCTTTCGAATAAAATATGAATCTGAGGGCAAGATAGTCGGGCATCTTACTATTACTCTTTTCTTAGTGCCACTTAGAACTCCCGTTACTGATGCTACATACATGAGTAATCATAGCATACCAGATTTGCAAACGAACAATACTTTATTTCACAGGCGCCAAGTGGCACAAGCGGCGAAAGATCCTCACACCAGCGTTCCATTTCCAAGTGCTGCAGCAATTTGTTGGGGTTTTCATCGAACATAGCCAGAAGTTGGCAGAGTCCCTGTGCCTGGAGGGTGACGAAGTGGTCCCAGATATTCTGGCGCTCCTTCACAAGTACACGCTAAATGCAATCTGCGGTAACCTACTACTCATTGAATATTCGCTCAATCTATTCTCAAGATATCAATGTTTTCGGATTTGCATATATATGGTCACTTTGTCATTGGCTGTGGTCGTACAATCAGCAGGTATAAGTACGAAGCGAGTTAGATCAACGGCTCTAGTAGTAATTCTCAATCAGATTTGAACGTTGATCAATGTTTGATCTTGATTACACGTAGAATATCATGAGAAATAACGTTGCAGCTACTACGATGGGTTTTACGTCCGAAGTGGATGGTGACGTTCTGAGCGAATACAGGTCCTGCGTTTCAGACATGGGTGATATAGCAGTTTATCGGTATGTTCATTTCTTCAGTGCTGTACAAGTCGATGCATGCGTTGCGCAAAAACATTTTATCTATTTGAAGAAGTAAAAACGAACGACATTTTAATCGGTCTTATAGGCTGGTGCGTCCCTGGACTTACGTGAGCTGGATATTCCGATTTTTCCAGAAGTTCAAAGAACAAGTTCGAGTACTCAAAGTTCTTCACGGGTTTTCAACCAGCGTGAGTGTATATATGCAGCACATATGCTTTCATCCGATTTTCTCCTATAGACTTCTCCAATCAATACCTCAACAATTTTATTCTATTGAAATAATTTTTGATGAGAAAAATTAACGGACGATCCGGGAATCGAACCCAGGATCTACGGACGCCTATCCGGGGACTTACACCCGAGACCACCTAGCTCGCCCACGGATCACCGCAATTTTTTCTCATCTTCTATTCTTGTGCTCATATGTATGTGTTGTTATGATTCTTGGGTATGTAGCACAGTAATAGTACGCAAGGCAAAGTCATATACACTATAGCACCTGTATGACGGCTGTCCGTACTGAAAATCGAAATTCGTTACCGAGATCTGATGTGAGGCCTAGGTAGGATCTCACCTGTTCTCAGGTGAGATGATATCAGATGTCATAAAAGAATTTGGTCTGACATCAGATCTCATGCCGCGATTTTCAGTAGGGGTGTCACGAGCAGGCTGTGAGTGTATTGTATATAGCGGCCTTTTTGTGTGCGTAATATTTTTATTAAGTAATTAATTAAATAATTAATTGATTACTTAACTTTTTATCTATCCCTGACGCACACAAAAAAGCCGCTATATACAATAAACTCACAGCCTGCTCGTGACACAGCCGGCATACAGGTGCTATAGTGTATATGACTTTGCCTTGCGTACTACTACTGTGCTACATACCCAAGAATCATAACAACGCAATTTTATTCTATCTTCCAAAGATCATCAACGAACGTAAACGATATCACGAAGAGACCGATGGACAATATTTGAAAGGGCTGGATCCTGATAGTGCTTCTGGCCTTTACATCCTCAACGAAGAACAGGTTCAAGGTATGTTCATTGATCTCATTCCTTCTCCGACGATCAACGTTTGACCAAATGTCAAGAGTTCAATTATGTGATTGAAGAGGATTTCGCAAAATCAAAAAATATACAATTGCGCAAATAATCCATTATCAATCGAACTTTGCTTAGGCAAACGACGTCTGGCTATGCTCGATCTTCTGATCTCCGCTGCAAAGCGAGAAGCAAGTATAGATGACGAAGGAATTAGGGAAGAGGTGGACACTTTCATATTCGAGGTGGGTACCGTAGCATCTGTTGTACAAGTTTTTTATTCCAAGCTGCTTTGGGCTTTGCCTAATTCACGTGCAGCTTTATCCTCCCCGATAGCCAAACAAACAGGTCCACTTACCCATAAAAGAATAGTATCACCAAGCTTTGCTGGCTAAACGTAATAATTTGAATGCTATCAAGTCGATTTTCACTAACGAGTGCCAATTTCTCACCAATATAGGTTCCCGAGTCAGAATTTAGCTACTGCTTTGAACCTCCAACCTCTACCACTGTGAGGTTTTTGAGGGTTTTCGGTGGTTTACTTTGTATGGGAATTCAGATCCTCGTTAGCGCCTCAAATTCGTAGATATTGCACAAAACGCAGCATTTTAGGGCCAAATGAGGTTCTCGCGAGACCCTATTTTAATACCCGTAGCATCCAACCCAACCGCTTTTGAGTCGGAATTTTGACCCCAGTTTAATACCCGCAGCATCCAACCCAACCGATTTTGACCCTGTTTGTCCTCAAGCTCCTATTTTGAACCTCCAGATCCCCCAAAGTCAAGATTTAGCGCCTACTTTAACACTCATAGCTTCCAGGTGAACCTCTGCAAACCCTGTTCGTCCTCAAGCTCCTATTTTGAACCTCCAGATCCCCCAAAGTCAAGATCTAGCGCCTACTTTAATACTCATAGCTCCCAGGTGAACCTCTGCAAACCCTGTTCGTCCTCAAGCTTCTACTTTGAACCTGCAAGTCCTCGATCGCTACATCCCGCAACTACCAAATGACCCGAGTCGAAATTTAGCGCCTCCATTGAACCTATACTTCTAGGTTCAAATCAGGATGTGGAGGATCACAGGAGGGTTAACTCGCATTGTAATTAGCGCCTACTTTGAACCTCAAATGGGCCGTTATTGGACGATCTTCCATGTTTAGGTTCAAAGTAGGAGCTCGCGAGAACCTAGGAAAACCCTCGACCTCCTCCCATTTGCAAAAAAACAAAATAGTAGCGGCAGATCAGACTCATACTTTGTCATATATACTTGTTGTCCAAGCGCCTATGTAAATCTCCTATGATACTGAAATTTACTGTAGGAGCTCTAGGTCGAATAGTATCATAGGAGGTTCAAATAGGCGCTGGAAGAATCAAAGCAGGGTTAAAATTTCTACTCGGGAAGAGTTGGAAGTCCAAAGGAGGAGCAAACGTAGTAAATGGAGAACTTAGAGGTTCACTGTAGGAGCTCTAGGTCGAATAGTATCATATGAGGTTTAAATAGACGCTGGAAGAATCAAAGCAGGGTTAAAATTTCGACTCGGGGACATCGTTAATCTGCTGCGCAACGCGCGCAAATCCCTGTCGTTTTCTTATTGTATACTCTTACCTGCAATGATTGTAGTTGAAGAATATTTCAATTTTTTAACATTCACAGAATTGGTGATTAGGGGAGAGTGGCCTAAAGCGGGTACGTTAACGATAAAAGCCCAAAAATCTTAGTTTCCGTTTGATTAAAATAACAATGATGGTTTTGTTGATTAGGAGGGATATCAAACTTCAAAATAATGAATCATATTTGTGTCGTTTTGTAATAAGTAGGGGAAGGCGGGGCGAGTTGTGGCAAAATAAGAAAACCTTGGATTGTTCCAAATTCTTCATGAAACCCAAACATTCAAAATCTTAGTTAAAACAAAGCATATCATGGCCCTTAATTATTAGGTAAGTTGAGATCATAGTGAATTGGATTAAACGAGAATACAATTTTTTGTTCAATATGGAATTTGGCACAACGTGCCCCTCTTAGACCATATAGAATGGACCGGGCATTGCCTATGCTGAAGTATTGTAGACTTGCTGCCGAGTAAAGCAAAAGAGACGGAAGACACTACGTCGTTCTCAAGAGAGAGACGAAGTGCTCTATCTACAGAGTAAACGTTGCCACATTGAACAGCAGCGTTGCCACTTTAGTATTCTAAACCCTATGTGTAATAAGTTTTCAGCTGGTTTTCAGTACCTACTTGATTTCGAGAGTTAGCATGAACAAGGCTTATTTGTGCGCATATATATCTGACTATGGCTATCCTTGTCTCCTTACTCGGCAGCACTCCCACCACTCCAATGCCCAGTCCATTCTATATGGTCTAAGGTGCCCCTCCTGAGGGGTTAGTTGTGACAGGGTTGGGGCAGGTTGTGACAATGATATTTTGGCTGTATTAACTGTATATTCTGAAATAATAACTAGTATTTGGCATACCGACAAGAATACTTATGCGTAATATAGTAATATAATAATATAGTAATATATCTATATGAGGCATTCCACACCGTTTCGAACGGTCAAAAAAATCACCGCTTCCGACAAAATCGTAATTTGGTCCTCGAACACAACTATATCGAAAGAATTTTTGTGAATTTTTTCAGAGTTGTCGGATTGCATTTGTGGATTTTTTTCCAAATTCCAGCTTTTTCTACAAACTCCCGTATCTCAAAAGTATAAGACCCTACAAGAAAATTTATGAGACATAAGGTACGGGAGTTTGTAGAAAAAGTTGGAATTTGGAAAAAATCCACATATGCAATCCAAAAATTCTGAAAAAATTCCCAAAAATTCTTTCGATATAGTATTGTGTTCGAGGATCAAATTACGATTTTTTCGGAAGCGGTGATTTTTTTGACCGTTCGAAACGGCGTGGAGTACCTCATATATATTATGTATATACAGGGTGATTCAGAATTCGTGACGAATCTCTCGTGGGGTTAATCCTGGTCGAAATTGGGATCGAAAGTTCTTCAGCCATTTTTCCGAAAAACGATTTTTTTCCCTGGAAATTTTTTTTTCCGACAAACGATTTTTTTTAACAATTTTTTTTTTTTCTTCGTTTTTTCATCATATGTCACTTTCTAAGAATCCCAAATAATGCCAATGAGTTTTTTTTTCCAATATTAGAGAGATTTTTCGGTGAAAGTTGGTTGGAGGGTTGAAAAAACAAGAAAAAAAAAAAATTGTTGAAAAAAATCGCTTGTCGGAAAAAAAATTTCCAGGGAAAAAATCGTTTTTCGGAAAAATGGCTGAGGAACTTTCGATCCCAAATTCGACCAGGATTAACCCCACGAGAGATTCGTCACGAATTCTGAATCACCCTGTATAATATATAATGCGTAATATAGTAATATAGTATCTATTTACTATCCGCCAAGTTCGTTTAATTGAAAATGATAGATCGTGACGCGATTGAATGGCGTATGGGGCTAGTTGTGCCGTCACAACTCGCCCCCACTTCGATGACACAACTAGCCCCATACGATCATTTTGAATGAGAATAGCCACGAAAGTGAACACATTGTCGAATTTATTCCGACAACTGTTGGAATATCCAGGCAAAGATTACAAAAGGTCGACCATAATACCAAAAATGACTTACCACGTACTGATAGGCCAGAAGACTCATTCGAATACAGGCCGGAAAATTAACTTTTGTATCTGAAAATCGCCTTTGATGGTCTAATTTGAACGATTTCCACGCAGTTTCGCCATTGCTTCGTTAGCAACTAGCGCTGAGGGGTTAGTATAAAATGTAATACTAAAAAGAGCGCTAGTTGTAATAAAAAGTATTTCAGAAGCATTGTCACAACATGCCCCTGTCACAACTCGCCCCGCCTCCCCCTACTTATTTATTATCGAAAATTGAAAACTCCTCAAAAACCCGCTTTGCCCTGATAGGGGGCCTAAAGCGGGTAAGCCGCTCGGGCAAAGCGGGTAAGCGCTATAAACTTGACAAATCTTATCACATATTGATTTGTCTGAATATTAATGATGAGACTTCGATTATAATTGAATAATAATGAATAATAAATAATTTTATAACAAATAATAATCATTAATTTTATAATAAATGATAATTAATTTTTTTTTTTTTTTACTATCGTAAAAAAATTACTCTTTAAATATTTATTACAGACTCATTTCAATATTTATTTCAGTCTTAAGTAATTAAATAATCATTTGACAAATTTCAAGCAGGTACTTTTGTTAGTAAAATAAAAAATAATAAATAGTTAAATCATTAGACATTAGTTAAATATCTATCATAAAAAACAGATAAATGAAAAAAAAAAAAATATAAAAAATTAAAAACAAATTAGAAAGTGAAAAAAAAAAAAAAATTATTCAAAAATTAAAAAAAAAAAAAAAAAAATTAAAAAAATTAAAAAAATTATTAAAAAATGGAAAAAAAAAAAAAAAAAAATGTTATGAAATTGTATCAGGGCAAAACGGGTAGATACCCGCTTTGCCCTACCCGCTTTGCCCGAAAGCACATTTTTCGCTTGAGGAAATATAACCTCAAAAACAAACAAAACAAAGCTATTAAGCTGTCTATTGTGTTTTGAAGGTCAATAGTATCAAAATAATATAATATCATGAACAATAAAATAAATGTACTAGTTCTCGACTGGTCACAAGTTACATACCTTCAGTTCTTTTCATAGATTCATCGATTTTTTTATATTGCATTTAGTTATACCTAGGTAAGGTAAACGTCCCGATAACCGGACAGCTTAGGTTGACGTCCCAATGGCCGGACATCCATACGAAATCGTATTTCTGTCTCTCTTGCACACACTTTCTGTCCGGTGACTGGGACCTGTCCGGCCACTGGGACGTTTACCTTATACCTCCGATACTCGAGTGGTACTGATTGAAACTCGGGAGTGTTTGGGTAACCACGGCATACGTACACATTGACCTCGACATTGACACTCGCGCTGCATGCGGCAGCGTACGAACGCCTACCCGCTTTAGGCCCCCTACCCGCTTTAGGCCACTCTCCCCCATATATAGGGCTTGTTGTTCGAAAGAGGTATGATACACATTGAAAAATTTGGGTTCTAGAAAATCTACTTGAATTGTGTGTTAATTTTGTGTTCATTTCAACATTTCTTTCAGTTGTAACAACGAGTTTTCATTTTGTGTTGAATGATAGAAATGTTAAATGAACACAAAGGCAACCCAAAAATTGAGGTGGATTTTCTGGAATACAAAATTTTTGATGTGTATGTAAATGAGGATTAAAGTAAGTGCTCAATTATCATTCTGGAGGACGCATGGGTGAGAAATATAAGAGCTCGAGATTGAACAGTCTGTTGAGAAGTTCGTCTGGACTAGTATTGTAAAGTGCGTATTGGTACCTGGGTAAATATCTCAGTACCTTACCTGTACCTGTAGGTACCGAATACAAAGTATACCCTTTACAACACTGGTCTGGACGCTACGAGTATTGAAGCAGGAGCTGAATTGTGAATCCAGAAGACTTTCAGATTCAAAGTAGAAGCTCTAGGACGAACAGGGTTCGGAGAGGTTCATCTGGAAGCTATGAGTATTCAAGTAGGCGCTAAATTTTAACTTTTGAGGACCTGGAGGTTCAAAATAGGAGCTTGAGGTTAAAGTAGGGTCAAAGGCGGTTGGGTTGGTTGCTACGAGTATTAAAATAGGCGCTCAATCTCAACTTTTGAGGACCTAGAGGTTCAAAAGAGGAGCTTGAGGACAAACGGAGTTTAGAGAGGTTCATCTCGAAGCTATGAGTATTAAAATATCCGCGAAATTTCGATTCGGGAGAGGACTTGCAGGTTCAAAGTAGTACCTTGAGGACGAACAGGGTTTGGAGAGGTTCACCTGGAAGCTATGAGTATTAAAGTAGGCGCTAAATATTAACTTTTGAGGACCTGGAGGTTCAAAAGAGGAGCTTGAGGTTAAAGTAGGGTCAAAGGCGGTTGGGTTGGTTGCTACGAGTATTAAAATAGCCGCTCAATCTCAACTTTTGAGGACCTGGAGGTTCAAAAGAGGAGCTTGAGGACAAACGGAGTTTAGAGAGGTTCATCCGGAAGCTATGAGTATTAAAATATCCGCAAAATTTCGATTCGGGAGAGGACTTGCAGGTTCAAAGTAGTACCTTGAGGACGAACAGGGTTCGGAGAGGTTCATCTGGAAGCTATGAGTATTAAAGTAGGCGCTAAATTTCAACTTTTGAGGACCTGGAGGTTCAAAAGAGGAGCTTGTGGTTAAAGTAGGGTCAAAAGCGGTTGGATTGGTTGCTACGAGTATTAGAATAGGCGCTAAATTCTGACTCGGGTTATTGGCTTATTGCAACTTGTAGTATGATATTATTGATATTTTTGCATAGGTATGACGATGCTATCGATGATTCAGATCCATTTTTTACAGGGACATGACACGACAGCTATGGGATTATGTTTTGTATTGTTGCTGCTAGCCGAAAACAAGGAAATTCAGGTAACAAATCATGCAAGAAATATTTTCTCAGCTGACATACCTACCACAGCTATTTCACTAGTTTGCGATAGGGTGCATTCGCTCCGTTCTCTCATTACCTCCTCCGCCCCATGGCATTCACTTCTAGGTCCGATATTCAAAGAAAAACAATTCGGGAGAAAATTTGATGGCTCATGAGAGAAATGAAACATATTATTCTAATCAATGAGTTTGTGGGACACAAATACCAGAAGTCGGGTTCATTTTTATTCAAATTTGTAACAGGATAAAGCCAGGGCTGAGGTCGATGCAGTCTTTGGAGAAAAAGATGGAAGCGACATATCATTGCGAGATCTTCAGAACTTGGCTTATCTGGAACGATGCATAAAAGAATCATTGCGATTGTTTCCCAGCGTGCCATTTATATCTCGTCATATCTCCGAAGACCTGCAGCTCAGTAAATATAATAGTTTTGTTTTCGAAGTCATAATTTGTGGAACATTGTGAACGAAAGCCTTTCACAGCCTTGATATGAAGCTTACTTGGCTAGACGACGGTTATGGCCAAAAAATCTGTCTTCGAGGAATTGCCGTGGAACTTCTGTCCCACTGAAGTTCCGCAATAATTAAACTCATTTTTTTTTTCCATGTACTGATCTGTCAGCGATTCTACGACGACTCTATTGATCATGGTTTGACATTTTTCAGAGAACTACTTAGTACCTAGAGGAACCACCGTAAACGTCTTGTTCTACGACCTTCACAGAAACCCTAAATTCTGGCCAGACCCTGAAGTGTTTAACCCAGATAGGTTCTTACCTGATCAGGTAGAAGGGCGTCATCCATTTGCCTTCCTACCGTTCAGTGCAGGTCCACGCAATTGCATTGGTGAGTAGCAAGCTCTGAAGAGCACGCAATGACTGGTGTGTCGACTTTAGAATTCGCAAAGGATAAACATCAATCGAAGCGGCCGGGTCAGAAGCGACTAACTTCTTCGGTATTCAATAATGCTCGTAGGATTTCAGCTTCCTATCAACTTCATGCAACGCAAGGATATAAAGTGAAATTCTTTGGTCTTCAGGTCAGAAATTTGCAATACTGGAGATGAAAGCACTCGTCGGGACTTTCTTGCGCGAATTTTACCTGGAGCCAATCGATTTGTCATCCGAGGCACAGATCCGTGCAGACCTGATCCTTCGACTGACAAATCCCATCCGCATAAGACTCATCCGGAGATCATCTAATGATGTTTGTAACTTTTCTCAAGCTAATGTCAACGAAAAGACACTTCAATAGCAATACACTGAAAAATGAACAGTACCTTTCTCATGCTGGTTATTACTTTAACAAAATGTTAAAAAGATTGGAATAAAGGTTCGTGGAGAACTCGTACATGTTTTATTAATTTAGTTACATTCCGAAATATCCTCGGTCAAAAGACAGCAAAAAATTTAACCTTTTTCATCCCACTAATTGGTGATAAAATAAAGAACGAATAGCACGCATGCACGCATGCACGACGAGCACGAAACATGGGGACTAGTAGTGTGCTCGTGTGTGACACCCATCACAAAGTCAAGTTCTTCGGACGAGTGGGGTTTAAAATTTCGAAAGTCCAAAACGTAAATTGGCTGAAATCTTGAATTTCAAAATTAGCGAAACGCACAATTCAGAACAGGCAATATCACGATATTCTATAAAGTATACAAAAGATCATTATAAATACGGAAATATCACAAGCAAATTTCATCGAAAAACCAATTTAAGAATGGACAAGATCACGAAGGGCAAAATATCAAATTAGTCAAAATATCAAATATACGAAATTTGGACTGTTCTTTATTTTAGAATAGTCAATCTCAGGACCGCTTAAAAATTCTGATTCATTTAAACGAAAGGGCAAAAACTCTAATAGTCAGAATCTCGAATCGCTTAAACATGGACGGGCTGAAATGGCGAAAATGCTGCAACACTTATTTAGTAACTAATTTTGAACAATCAACGAAGAATGTCGACGTCGTTCATAAATACTTAGGAGCTCATGAAAATTCTTTCATTCGAGATTTATTGACCTTCCTACATTTCGCGTTTATGGATCCTGCTCCTTCTGAATTTTGGTTCTCGCTATATTTATGTTTGGTTTATTAGCTGTTTAAAATATCAGCCATTTTCGATTTTCAGTTTTGGAAATACAAACTTTTCGTGTTATTATAATCTATATTCTGCTCATTCGAAGTACGAACGATCCGAAAAGACATTGTCGAATTAGCGACCAGCTGTCGGATAAATAACCTTTCGACAGAACACTTATTCGACTCAGTGGTTTGTCGGAAATAAAAAATTTTGAAATCACTGTTGAGTGTGAGTGGTTAAATTTGTATTTTGAATGAGAGCTCGAAAGATGTCGCACAAGGTGTCATTACTAACGAACTGTCTTTTGGTCTCTTGTCCGAGACGTGGGGACGGTGATTGCCTCATGGTCAGGTGTGGTCAGTGCGATGGAAGAATGTAAACATAACAGTCGTGTAACTAGTCCTAAGGATAATTAAGCACATATTAACTATCAGTAGATCCATGAGAAGAAAGTTATTTACCCACCCAATAAATAATCCAATATGGTAGCAGAGGTCCGTGGCTTTTTCTTAGTGAGACAAGTGTGAAATTAGTGTGTCGGGTCGTTACAAAGTTCAAGAAGAAAGAAATTTCAAGAAGAAGGAAGAAGGAATAAAGGTAGCCGGCAGGAGTGAAGCAAGATGGCTACGGTGAAACTTGACGATATAGTTATCCCGATTTTTGATGGATCTGAATATTCGAACTGGAAGAAAAGACTCGTGAAATTTTTAGAATACAAGGGATGTAAGAAAGTTATTATTGCAGAGAAAACTGCCACTGATAAAGATGAATAGTATAGAACCCATTAGAATTGAAAGCTACGAATTACATATATAATGCTATTTCAAATAGGCAGTTGGAATATATAACTGATTAAGAATCGGCCTATAAAATTATGAAGAAGTTTGATCAACTTTACTCAAAAGTGAATTAACGGCTCTACAGATGGTGTGTAGAAATAATCTGGAAAGTATAAAGCTGAAAAATTACGCAGATGAGAACAGTTTTTCCGACGATTTCGAAAAGTCGGTTAATGCCTTGAAATCCGCGGGAGCTACAGTCTCGGAAACTGAGAAATTAGACTATACCCGAGTCGAAATTTAACGCCTCATTAGAACCTCAAAATGTTACCGTTGGGAGGTTTTTGAGGGTCTAGAGAGGTTTATTTTGTATGGGAATTGAAACCCTCTTTAGCGCCTAAAACTCGTAGTTACCAGACAAATGCAGCATTTTAGGGTCAAATGAGGATCTCACGAGAACCTCGCAAAACCCTCACTGCGCCCTGCCGCGTAGCGGTACACGGCTGCATGGTGATCGGACTTTATGAGTATCAAAATAGGCGCTAAATTATTATTACGGATTGAAAAGAGGTTCATTTGATCGCTATGAGTACTCAAGCGGGCGCTGAATTTCGACTACAGAGTTGTAGGTTGATAATAGGAGTTTGAGGTCTAAACAGGATGTGTAGAGACGTTATGAGTTGGATGCTATGAGTATCAAAGCAGGCGCTAAATGTCGACTATGGAGGACTTGTAGGTTCAAAATAGGAGTTTGAGGTCTAAATAAGATCTAGAGACGTTGAGTTGGATGCTATGAGTATCAAAGTAGGCGCTAAATTTCGACTCTTGAGGACTTGTAGGTTGAAAATAGGAGTTTGAGGTCTAAATAGGATCTAGAGAGGTTGAGTTGGATGCTATGAGTATTAAAGTAGGCGCCAAATTTCGACTCGGGTATGCTCAGAGCATTGCCAGCAGCCTATAGCCATATAGGAGATCTAATTGATATTCTACCAGCTGTTGAGAAAACAGTAGAATTTTCACAAAGTAAGATAAAAATGAAAGCTCTTGGAGAAAAAAATGCGGAAAGTGAACCCGACGTAGAAAAATCAAGTGCCTTCGCTGCAATGAATAATAGTAAAGTGATGCACGGAAAGAAATCGTATTAAGCTCTCAACTATATGATTCTGATTGGCAATTTAGTGGTAATGCAAGCCGATTTTATTTATGGCATAACAAAGTCATTTGCTGCGTGAACAAAATGACATTATAACCTTGACTCATGGCCGGCGACTTTTGTGTGGAGAGTGTGGAGACTACCACACGTGAAAAACTTCGAGTGTGGAAACTCCACACGCGGAATTAGTCTTTCAATAACAAAAATTTGAGGAATATATATTAGGGTGGGCCAAAAAAAACTTTTAATTTTTTTTTCTTTAGTTACCATGAAAATATTGCTCAAGATGATGAAAAAAAAGTCCTCTGAAAATTTGAGCTCTTAATATCAATATTAAGAGGTGCCTAATCGCGATTTTTGATTTCCCATTTAAATAACACAGGAAATTTTTTTTTTTTTATTTGGAATTTTATTCCGTTCCAACGAATCATCGTGTTATAAAAATCAATACATATTCTTGTAGGAAATTAAACGATCTCCAAAAAAGGTCTGATGTAATTTTTCGCTAAGTTCACTCGTTTCAAAGTTATTCAAGGTTAAAGTTCAACCTCAAACGGTATATGACGACTTTTTTTTCGACTTAGCGAAAAATCACATCAGACCTTTTTTGGAGATCGTTTAATTTCCTACAAGAATATGTATTGATTTTTATAACACGATGATTCGTTGGAACGGAATAAAATTCCAAATAAAAAAAAAAAAATTTCCTGTGTTATTTAAATGGGAAATCAAAAATCGCGATTAGGCACCTCTTAATATTGATATTAAGAGCTCAAATTTTCAGAGGACTTTTTTTTCATCATCTTGAGCAATATTTTCATGGTAACTAAAGAAAAAAAAATTAAAAGTTTTTTTTGGCCCACCCTAATATATATTAAAGTTTAACAATTTGAAAAAAGTTGGTGAAACCAGGTTAGCGCGTGGCGCCTTATGGGACTATTGAACGCGTTTTTTGGCTAAATTCGTAACTTTTCTCGTTTTCGCGCTTTTATTAAAAAAAGGTTTTCAATTGGAAATATTCTAAATCAAGGGCTGCTAATTTTTCGCCCATCAAATACACCATAAACACATGCGACAAAATTCCAAAACCGTTCCTGAAATCGTAGCTGATAAGATCAACAATCTTTCGTTTAATTTTTTTGTCATTTTTACTTTACCTTCAAACCCCCCCCCCCCCCCCCCCCCCCCCCCCCCCCCGAAACCATAAGAAGCTACAACACACGAAAAATCCGCAAGTCGCCGGCCCTGCCTTGACTATACAAATATTGCTAAGCCAATATCGTTACTCTAATCATACGATATGAGGTATAAGCTAACGTATGCGTCGTTACATTAGCGTAAGTAGCTCTGATTTGATCAAGTTTTGTTTCGCTAATTTTGAAATCTGAACGTTACTAAAGCCATCAACATTTTCTCTTAATACGAATATAGAATATAACAGCGTTAGCCATACGTTTGGTTGTCGAAGCTATATCAGTTGCAATCTTACGGTATGCTCAATCTGGCTATACGATATGACTGGTATAGTCCGCGCAAAAATCTCTGCGAACAAATAAGTTGTGGCGCTGCAGGCGTTTAGCGACCCGCGCTCCGTGGCAGGCTGCCGGCCGGACTTACGCGTGACGCCACAGCGCGGCGCCAAGTCAATCTCGGCTCTCGCGATAACATTGCTACCAGCGCTGAATATAGACCCCAGCATCCGGCCACTAGACACCGCACTTCGTCCGTCAATCTCGATCGGTCGAACTCCATCTTCGTCACCACCCGACAAGGCACCCAAGCGACAAGGCTGACTAAACAGCTCTGTTTAACGACCAGCCGTTGATCTTTCTACTGGCAGTACCTATACCCCAGGGTATATGCCACCCCTACTCCCGACTCCCCTCCCCGCAGAGCAGCAAACGCCAGAACGAGACATAAAACAAAACAAAAAACATGAAAGAAAAAAAAAATATCACTATTGTTGACATCCATCGAGAATGGTGGCAAACGGCAGCTCATACAGTATGGTTGTATCAACCATACTGCATTTTCTTCGTACACATCAGGATCAATCAGACTTGACTAAACATGTGACTTGAACGTACTAAGGAAAATGCTTACGATAGGCATTCTCAACCAACCAGATTCGTATAGTTGGAGTAATAATACGGTATGCTAGTTGCTATTTCAACCATGAAATATAGTTACATCCAGCATAATTATGCCTGAATCCCCTGAACATTTTTTTCCGTGTGTCCGCCGACTTGAGCAAGGTAAAGTGCTACTCATGCAACGAGTATGGGCACTATGCAAGGTCCTGTGACAAGACAAATTCAATGCCAGGAGGACAAGATAGAGGTCAAATGCGAGGAAGGTTCGGGAGCCCCTATCGAGGAAGCTACCAACGTGGAGGCCCCTCTAGAGGGGGTTACCAACATAGAGGTCGAGGACATTATCAAGGAGGAAGAAGAGGCTATCGAGGTGGACCAGGCTACCAACAGAGCAGACAACAGACGGAATATAGTGAGAGTAAACAGAATCAGGGAGCATTTTATGTTAGCGTTGAGAAAACGAAGAGCAAAGTTGTAGATGTATGTAATAATGCTAACAGTATAACGGAATACTAATAGAGTGGCTACTTGATAGTGGTTGCACTAGCCATATCATTATTGATGATTCGTATTTCGATAAATGTATTGTTTTGAACAAGCCAAACCCTGTAAAAGTAGGTGATGGTCGTACTCTTCCAGCAACGAAAATAGGAACGATTCATGCAGAGTTTGATGTTTATGGTAAAAAGAAGCATGTAATACTGCATAACGTTTTCTATGTAAAAGAAATGAAAGCAAATTTGATGAGTTATGGAAAAATTACAGAAAAGAATAGGATAGCTTCAGAAGGAAATACAGCCAAGATTTACAATAAAATCATTAACGAGTTGTTAGCCATAGCTTTTAATAATAAAAGATAGCGCTCGATCGCGAGAACCTCGTCACAGAGCCGGATTTCCTTAGGTATTCAATTGTTGATTCTTGGACAGTTGCATCGCAAAAAAATAATGGAAATAGTTAGTAGCGCAATCGCTAATTTTTCGCTAATTTAGCGCAAAAGTTACAGAATCGCACCCCGTACAACGTCATTTTTTACGCCAACGTTTCGGCCCTGGGTGTGGGCCCTCCTCAGGAGAATTTTTTACTCTGTATATGGAAGAGAAGGGGATCTAAGTGATATGTTATCCCAGTCGACCTCAACGATGACTTTAGGTTATTTTATTGTCCCCCGCTTTTTGGTTTTTGTTTAACTTAATTAAGGTTAGTTTGAACGACTTAGTTTTTACTTATATTCATTTTTGAAAAACTGTCAGTTGGTTGTATAAAATTTGTGTGCACCCCTGTTTGATAATGACCCTGAAGATATCTGCATCAGACATAATTTTATCTTTGGGAAGCCATAACTGCCATGTTTTTTATCGTACAGACTTCGCTCGGGAATCATTTTCTTCGTTTCGAAATTCTCCAGATGAGCATTTTATTGTTTTTTTTTTTATTCCGCTTTAGTTAAGGCGTTGCCTTGAAACGCAATCTTTGGGAAGCCATATTTTTTATCGTATAGACTCCGCTCAGGGGTGCTTTTCTTCCTTTTCGAATTCTCCACATGAGCATTTTTTTGGTTTTCTGGATTTCGCTTTACTTAAGGCGGTATGGGGAACAGTAATTTTTGACACATATACTTCATTCTATGTACATACTCTTTATTTTCATTTGCATTATACATGGGGAATTCCATGTCAACTCAATGAACCAAAAACATTGACACTCTTCGATTTTTTCAGCGATTTTTCTTACAATAGCTCTTGAAACTCTAGGTTTGAAACACTTCTCTGATTTTTTTCAAATTCTTTTATCTTTTGAGTTCTGAATTTTCAAAAACTCGAAACAGCGCCGTGATCGATTTTCTTGTATAAATTCACTAAAATACTAGGGCCAACAACGAATGTTTTTCGGTTGTGACCGAGTTGTGACAAAAAGTGGAGATATTATTTGTTCGATTTTTTTTTCGATTTTTCATACCTGACAAAACGCAATTTTCAAAAATTTAACAAGATTCGTAAAAAATCCATACGTATTTAGAAGAATTGACAAATCATTTTCATCTGAAAAAAGAGTTGGGGCATCGGCTAATTTCTTGACCAGTTTTTTTTTCCATCAATTTGTTGATAACTTTTTTGAATTATTATTATTATGCGAAATCAATCTCCCGAGGATCTTCTACATGAGCCATTCCACTTCAGACCGGACAAAATGAATCAAAAAATGACCTCGATGTTACCGATTTCGCTATCATTTTTTTTACGGGTTCTATAGAACAAATAAATTCATCAAACAATTTTTTTTTTGGCCCCTATTTTCCAAGTTACACGGGGGTGAAATTCAGGAAAAAGAGCCAAAAATCGAAAACATACTCCTCGTCAAACAGTCATATCTTTGATTGTATTCATCCTAGAGACTTCATCCAAGAACCATTTCAAAGCTGTTGAATGACATTATTATAATATATTATATGTAACAAACAATTCTATTTGTTATAAACAAATATATTATTCAAATGTGATTTTCAACGCAAATACCAAGCGATAAAATTATCAAAAAAATATGAACGTATTCCTTGATCAATTCTCTACAAAATCGTTAAGTCAATTTTATGGAGAACCGATGGAAACCATGTTAAAACGATTTATTTATAAGCGACGGCGCGCGCTGCCACCGAAAAACTGCCCGCGTGAAAATAAATTGCGTGGGCATTATATTGCAAGTATATGGGATTGTCTAATTGGTCATGCATTGGAAATTTCTTACCCGTAGGTTTCCCATATATGGTTGAACGGTTGCTAAGGGACAATATACACTCTGTATCCCATACGAATCCAATATACTGGGGCAAATATATGAGCAATATTTATCAAACATTTCTACCAAATAATGGCGATACGGCGTAGATGATATGTGAGCAATATATGGCAAATATCTTTGGAATATATCACAATACCTTAAATTTGCCATAGTATCGAATACAATTTACAAGAGAATAATATGACTACAACGGCATAATTGCAAAATTTTCAATCATCTGCATTCTGGTGAAAATCTAGTGCAAATCTTAATTGTTCAATAAAAATGGTTGTATTTCTACCGGGGAATATAGGATAATTTTTGAGTTAATACAGGCATGCATAAAATAAGTACTCATTCAATTAGACCTGAATATTTTAATTCGTTTATTTTCGAATGAACATCGTGAAACAATAAATATTTATTGAATAACCATTAAATCAAACAAAAATACGTAATCACAGACTAGGTTATTTGGCATAGAATCGTATCGGTCGCTATTATTTTAAGAAATTATGTCAAAACGTCCGCTGTTGTTCAAAGACTACTGCTGGAATGAACAAATTCGATTGAAACGGTTACTCTCGGATTTGAAATCACACGCTGAGGATGAAACAACTGCAATAGATTCATTACCTTCTTTAAGTATTTTCATTTCATCAGGGTTTTGCAATTGGTCGACGTTACGCCCAACCCAGACAAGGCTGCACAGAGTATTGAAGAACGTGATGGTATTTATTATTAAATGTTATGATTCTTGGGTATGTAGCACTGAGTAGTACGCAAGACAAAGTCATATACACTATAGCACCTGTATGACGGATGTGTCACGAGCAGGCTGTGTGAGTTTATTGTATATAGCGGTATTTATTATTATTTTCAACTGTCATTACAATTTCAATTTGGTCTTCAATCGGTTTCCTGAAAAAGTTTTCGCTCCTGACTCAACTGTAATCGCTACCGATTTATTGACCCGAAATGCGAGTCAAAAGTAGCATATTTTACCCTCTAATATACTTTATTCACCACAAATTCTCATTAGCGGGAAATAATGAGCCATCATTTTTTTATTCGTCATCATGTAATTGTTATTATAATTTTCTTAATTGTTCAGATTAAAAAAAAAAAAAAAAATCAAATTTCTCATCCCCCACAAATGCGGTTTTCAGTTTATTCTGGTTTTCTCTCTTTAGTTCACAATGAAGTGGCCATCATCGAGTCGGGAATTCGGTCAAAGAGCTGCATTACGTCAAATGGCTGATGGTCAAATGGCTGAGGCTCGAGTGTAGTAACATAAGAAACTATTTTGAGTTCTGTTTTTGTTATTCTGGATTTCGTGACATAGCAGAGGGTAGGCGGGGTGTCCCCACTCCCCCGTTTTGAGGGATTACCTTGTCAGAGTCGATGTATGATTGAGATCACTACACAGAAAAAAAGGTTTACTTGACTGAAGATAACTTTTCTTCATCCAAGAAATTTTTCAATGGAGGGAATGAACACCAAGAATTTCTTGAATGGAGTAGAATAATTTCTTGAATTTTTCGATTTTGAATCAAGAAAAAAAATTCTTAAGCCAATAAATCTTTGATACTTGATCAAATGGTAGAATAACTTGATTATATTAATACGAATACGTTTCATTAAAATAAACATATACCACGTTTACGTGCACGAAATTACGTGTTATTAGCTACTACTTTTCTTAAGTTACGCTATTTGATAAAGCGTAAACGGGTCTAATTCAAGTATTAGTTAACAGAAATATTTGAGTTGATCTCCCACTTGTTTTTTGTGTCAAGCGTCAAACGTAAACGGTGACGAGTTTTGATTGATGGAAATCAAGTAGCACGTAAACGCTCAGTATAATACCAAATGAGTAGTAAATTTCGTGCACGTAAACGTGGTAATAGTCAGGTTACTTTTGACTAGGTTCACACTTTATAAAACAAAATGTCTGAAAATGTCAAATGGCTGAGTCAAAATGGTTTGATACAGAAAAACGCAATAACACCAGTAATTTTGGAAACTAAAGTGAGTATAACACCGATTTTCCAAAAAGTGAACGCTCAAACAACGGATCGCATAAAATATTGTAAGCGCCAAGTCCGAGAAGTGTCAAATCCGGTATGGGTCATTTCCAAAAATCAATAATAATATATAATAATTTATTATTTATTATTCAATAAATAATAAATGCTGTAAGCTTTTTGGAAAATTGTAAGTTTATTTACTTTCATGTGTGAGAATAATGCATGTAGTTTTCTTATCAGAATAATCAAAATATATTGTTATCAATTTCATTTTTATAATTGGATGTAATAAACTTTTTGTCTCCATAGAACTAATCATTTTTTGTATTTATTAGTGAATATTCTGGAACCATAAAAATAATAGCCCTAAAAAAGGAAATTATTTAACCAAATATTAAAATATATATTATATTATATTATATTATATTATTTTACCAAACAAAAATTTATTCAGTCAAAAATAAAACTAACTCTAACCAATAGAATATTTCTTGTCCCAAGAAAGTTTTTTCTTGGTTTGAGGAATTAGTTTTTGAGACGAAGAAAATAATGTCTTCCATGAAGTAAATAATTTCTAGATCCAAAGAATTTTTCACTCCAATCAAATACAAATTTTTGTTTTGGTTCAAGAAAAAAATTTCGAAGAAATTTTCTATCTTGGTTCAAGCTATCTTTTTTTTCTGTGTACTGACTTGGACTCCGAACTGAAGTGGCCCGAGTCCGTTCCAATTTTCAAAGGGCCATTATTTTGTCAATAATAGATGAAAAAAAAAATAAAATTTATCTGAGATTATCGTATACGTAGATGCTAGAAAAATTAAAAATGAAAATGATGATGCAACCCAATTCACTCTATACATTTGTTTATTTATCGATTTTATTGAAATGTATGAAAAATATACAAGGTATATTACATATAGATGGACTAATATCATGCGGGTGTAAGCGCCAAAAAAAATTTTTTGTTTCAAAATCTTACGGGCATATCTACGAAAAAAAGATTTTTCTGCGCTAATGCCCGTATGGTATTAGTCCACCTATATGTAATATACCTTGTATATTTTTCATACATTTCAATAAAATCGATAAATAAACAAACGTATAGAGTGAATTGGGTTGCATCATCATTTTCATTTTTAATTTTTCTAGCATCTACGTATACGATAATCTCAGATAAATTTTATTTTTTTTTCATCTATTATTGACAAAATAATGGCCCTTTGAAAATTGGAACGGACTCGGGCCACTTCAGTTCGGAGTCCAAGTCAGTAGTGATCTCAATCATACATCGACTCTGACAAGGTAATCCCTCAAAACGGGGGAGTGGGGACACCCCGCCTGCCCTCTGCTATGTCTCAAAGTACAGAATAACAAAAACAGAACTCAAAATAGTTTCTTATGTTACTACACTCGAGCCTCAGCCATTTGACCATCAGCCATTTGACGTAATGCAGCTCTTTGACCGAATTCCCGACTCGATGATGGCCACTTCATTGTGAACTAAAGAGAGAAAACCAGAATAAACTGAAAACCGCATTTGTGGGGGATGAGAAATTTGATTTTTTTTTTTTTTTTTAATCTGAACAATTAAGAAAATTATAATAACAATTACATGATGACGAATAAAAAAATGATGGCTCATTATTTCCCGCTAATGAGAATTTGTGGTGAATAAAGTATACCGGGACATTACGTGGATGCGGTACACTACGGATACCAACCTAAAATTCGCCCGGCTAGTGACATTGCTTCAGCCATGCCCTGTTCAAGCTAACTTTATTCTGTTCGAACTCGAGAACAGCGCGCGTAATATTTGAAGGTTAGGCGCCTAATTTAAAATAAATCAGTAAATCGTGCGAATAGTTAAGCTAGCGTTATTCTGTTTGAATTCGAGAACAGCGCGTAGAATTTGAAGGTTAGGCGCTTAATTTGAAATAAATCAGTAAATCGTGCGATTGAGTGGAGTTGCGGGAAAATTGGACCGGGTAAGAAAGATGATTTAAATTAATCGATCAACGAAATAATTATTAGTTTTACTTGCAATCAATTTATTATGAATCAAGCCATTTTTAAGATGTTTTTGTTGAATCGTTGGAACAATAATTAAACAAATAATTATCTTATAACAAAATTATGATACGTTGGCAATTCGTGTTACTCGCAGCTGTGGTCGAGCAACGAATAATCAATCGTTGAGCAATCAAACATCAGGGCTGCATCTGGAACAAAACAGTGAGAATCAATAAGCACTACGGCATTAAACGTTGTAATCAACTTGGAAATGAGGCGTTCACAACAAACCTCAGTGTCGCATACTCTTCAGGAGCATTTAATTAGCGTTGTCATGCCAAGTAACGTACAACAGTTTTTATTCCAAAGCCTATCATTGCTTCTTTGGGCAATTCTCTGCACCTGAGGACACCTTCGACAACCCACGATGAGTCTCAGCGAAGAGCAATCCTTGCTTCGTCGTCAACTTTGTGGCTGCATAATATTTTGACTCGGGCACTCTTTCGAAAGCAACAGCGGAGAACATCCTTGAAGAATATTGTCTCCGTAACGCTAAAACATTAATTCAAAAGAGTGACTGATGGATCGTCGTTACACAGTATGCACAGCGTACAGCGTGCACAGTAATCAGAAATTACCGGAGACGATTGACTTTGGAAAGTATCTAAGGATGATCGATTGTAGTTAGATGCCGCTTGAGTCAGCCAACGTCTCGCAGTCCAACGTCTCGCAGTCCAACGTCTTTCAAAGTCCAGCGTCTCGCAGTCCAACGTCTTTCAAAGTCCAACGTCTCGCAGTCCGAAGTCTTTCAAAGTCCAGCGTCTCGCAGTCCAACGTCTTTCAAAGTCTAGCGTCTCGCAGTCCAGCGTCTCGCAGTCCAACGTCTTTCAAAGTTTAGCGTCTCGCAGTCCAGCGTCTCGCAGTCCAACGTCTCGCAGTCCAACGTCTCGCAGTCCAACGTCTTTCAAAGTCTAGCGTCTCGCAGTCCAGCGTCTCGCAGTCCAACGTCTCGCAGTCCAACGTCTCGCAGTTTCCAAGTTGATTACAACGTTTAATGCCGTAGTGCTTATTGATTCTCACTGTTTTGTTCCAGATGCAGCCCTGATGTTTGATTGCCCAACGATTGATTATTCGTTGCTCGACCACAGCTGCGAGTAACACGAATTGCCAACGTATCATAATTTTGTTATAAGATAATTATTTGTTTAATTATTGTTCCAACGATTCAACAAAAACATCTTAAAAATGGCTTGATTCATAATAAATTGATTGCAAGTAAAACTAATAATTATTTCGTTGATCGATTAATTTAAATCATCTTTCTTACCCGGTCCAATTTTCCCGCAACTCCACTCAATCGCACGATTTACTGATTTATTTCAAATTAAGCGCCTAACCTTCAAATTCTACGCGCTGTTCTCGAATTCAAACAGAATAACGCTAGCTTAACTATTCGCACGATTTACTGATTTATTTTAAATTAGGCGCCTAACCTTCAAATATTACGCGCGCTGTTCTCGAGTTCGAACAGAATAAAGTTAGCTTGAACAGGGCATGGCTGAAGCAATGTCACTAGCCGGGCGAATTTTAGGTTGGTATCCGTAGTGTACCGCATCCACGTAATGTCCCGGTATAAGAGGGTAAAATATGCTACTTTTGACTCGCATTTCGGGTCAATAAATCGGTAGCGATTACAGTTGAGTCAGGAGCGAAAACTTTTTCAGGAAACCGATTGAAGACCAAATTGAAATTGTAATGACAGTTGAAAATAATAATAAATACCATCACGTTCTTCAATACTCTGTACAGCCTTGTCTGGGTTGGGCGTATCGTCGACCAATTGCAAAACCCTGATGAAATGAAAATACTTAAAAAAGGTAATGAATCTGTTGCAGTTGTTTCATCCTCAGCGTGTGATTTCAAATCCGAGAGTAACCGTTTCAATCGAATTTGTTCATTCCAGCAGTAGTCTTTGAACAACAGCGGACGTTTTGACATAATTTCTTAAAATAACAGCGACCGATACGATTCTATGCCAAATAACCTAGTCTGTGATTACGTATTT
This sequence comes from Tenthredo mesomela, assembly GCA_943736025.1. Classification (NCBI taxonomy): domain Eukaryota; kingdom Metazoa; phylum Arthropoda; class Insecta; order Hymenoptera; family Tenthredinidae; genus Tenthredo; species Tenthredo mesomela. Next base: position 8,110,405 of record OX031021.1, read on the forward strand.
TTGTTTGATTTAATGGTTATTCAATAAATATTTATTGTTTCACGATGTTCATTCGAAAATAATCGAATTAAAATATTTAGGTCTAATTGAATGAGTACTTATTTTATGCATGCCTGTATTAACTCAAAAATTATCCTATATTCCCCGGTAGAAATACAACCATTTTTATTGAACAATTAAGATTTGCACTAGATTTTCACCAGAATGCAGATGATTGAAAATTTTGCAATTATGCCGTTGTAGTCATATTATTCTCTTGTAAATTGTATTCGATACTATGGCAAATTTAAGGTATAGTGCTCCCTCACTAATTTTAACCTCTCTAACATTTTACCTCTCGGCCGTCGGAGGGGAGTAGGTCCCCCACTATAGCCTGGCTGTTCGGGTCGGCGCATGACGATGCGCCGTAACTATACGTCTGTGTACGCATCCTGCACTCCGCCCATGGACATAGTGGGGGGCCCTCGCTAATATTTTTATACCCCGGATCCGTGAAAATTAGTGAGGGAGCACTGTATTGTGATATATTCCAAAGATATTTGCCATATATTGCTCACATATCATCTACACCGTATCGCCATTATTTGGTAGAAATGTTTGATAAATATTGCCCATATATTTGCCCTAGTATATTGGATTCGTATGGGATACAGAGTGTATATTGTCCCTTAGCAACCGTTCAACCATATATGGGAAACCTACGGGTAAGAAATTTCCAATACATGACCAATTAGACAATCCCATATACTTGCAATATAATGCCCACGCAATTTATTTTCACGCGGGTTTGATCCAGACAGATTTTTACCTGATCAGGTGCAAGGACGTCATCCGTTTGCCTTCGTACCTTTCAGCGCAGGTCCACGGAACTGCATTGGTGAGTAGAAAGCTCTGAAGCTTTTGCCATTCGGAAGTATACCTCGTAGGGTTACATTTATCCGTTCACTTTGTTGAACCGTATAAAGAATCCAAATTTCAATTATTTGTTTATCAGGTAAAAAATTTGCATTACTGGAGATGAAGGCTCTGGTCGGAATTTTCCTGCGCAACTTTTATCTGGAGCCGATAGATTTGTCAAGGGATGTGCGCATCCGTTCAGACATAATCCTTCGAACAATAAATCCTATTCGCATGAAATTTGTCCGTAGATCAAATGATAATATCAGTAAACGTCAATGATCATACATGTTGATCCCATCAGTGAAGTAAAAAATGAATAATGTTTTTTATTAGTCTAAGGAAACCATGGGTATACCAATATTTGAATAAAATGTGATGAAACGAAGGCTACATATTGTTTATTTCATTTCATCGTAACATACACAAACACTGCAGAGATCACGATTCCGTGAAACGAAAATAACATGATGAATGACCAAAGTGCATAATTTTAAGTTCTTTGAATTTATTGCTGATAAAAGTCAATAACTTATTGTTAGCCTATGACCTTAGTATATAATCAAATGAGATGCTTGTTATCCGCGAGATCCCCCACCAAAAATTTGCATATTGCCGTTTTATAATGAGGCAATATCTCGTGGATGAAAACGGGGTGATTATTAAGAGAATATGATTACTTACTATACCGAGAAGAAATCTTGATACTGCACAGTCAAAGTGCCTGACTGCGCATGCGCGAGTTTCGTCGTCCGCTGAGGCAGGTTAGCCATCCCGAGTTTTAGCTGTCAAACTTTGTTTTTGGCGGCGATGTAATTGATACGAATTTTTGAGGTTATAATCTGAAATGCCACTTTTATTTTAATAATTCACGTTAAATAAAAATGAACAACAACATAACCTCAACTGACTAGTCTACGCGCGAAAGTTTGACAGCTCTTGCTTCATTTCTCGCAAGTTGGCACCCCTGCCTCATACGTCATAATATTATCGCGGGACCATCTCACCGACCAATAAAATTTAATTATTTGGCGCATGCGCAGTTAGGCGCATCGACTGTGCGGTATCAAGGTTTCTTCCCTGTATAAGTTACGCAGGCAGAGATTATCGACAGAGTTAATCATGAACTGGAAGCACGGAATCATCGCCGTAGTAGCGTTACTGGCGCTCTGCTCCCTGCAAGCTCAAGGTATTGTGAATTTTTAAACATTTTTATTCTACCATATCGAAGCTTGCAATCGTGACTATAATCATTTTTTATGGCTGCGTAAAGTTCTGAACGAAAACGTACAAGTTTTTATTTCTGAAGCCGAAAATTGTCGAGATTTTCGAACAGCAAAAAAGAGAAACAAGTAGCAATTAAATTGAAGTTTTTTCATACATATTTTTGGGCATATTGAGAATCTACGACGTCAACTTTATTTATGAATCGTTGATTGTAGCGAAGTAATTATTCAATGCTTTTCAATTATTTTCCGGTCATTATTTATACAACACTTGATGAAATCCGCGGTATGGAATGACCAGAAGTCGAAGTAAACTGCGGAAATGCAAAAAATCAAAACCCAAGTTTCTTTGTCTTTCTTGAACGATACCTTGTCCGGTTTATTGTTAGAAAATTGATAGATCGAAATTGATATTCGCAGATTTTGATACTTCCGATTCGATCATGATATGATCTTGGCCTTGCTCGGTCATATCATTATAAATTCAGCGTTATACAATTTTCAATTCCGAGCGCGATGACGATATGTAAGACTCGATATTTTTCAAAATCGCGCCTGTTATGCACCGATATTCAAACCCCTTCGATGTCGAATTTCATTCGGATTGTCCACATGGTTGTCAAAAGAACTGAATAAATTATTCTCAGGTTAAAAACAAAAGATAAAATGATTACTAACTCGAACGAGAATATCTGTACTCAATAGCGTCTAGACTCATGATGACGTGTGCAAAAGATTACAAACTACGCAATTCATCTTCTCATTCAGTATCATGATTTTTCGAGACCTTCACCTCTATCCACTCTGATTCTTGCATCATCCATTCGTTTCATGCTGGTCCCGTTGAATCTACCTGTTCTAAGTTAATTGTCCTTTTCCAAAAAGCCTTTTTCCATCAAATTGAAGAACACACAACCACTTTTTGCCCAAAACCTGCCACTAGCACCTAGCGCGAGTATCACTCATAGGAAGCTTTTTTCGTATCCTGCAAGCCTTCGCCAAGGCCGAAGTCATGGCTTTTGAGGCCACCCAGGCTGCTGTAGCTTTGTTTTTGCTAAAATAAACTTGAACGTCGCGTTATCACCAGGTCCGACGTTCTAATCTATTGGATGTACTGACGACAAACGTGACCTTTCGCAGTCGTTATTTAAAGCGGCCACAGCCTTATCTCTCATGTTTATAAAAATGGTCAGAAAATGTTTCGGCCATATTATTTCACCGACTAATTTCATCTTATTTTTCAGCCCGTACTTATAAAAAACGGAATGCTGAAGCGCACGTAGGAAGTTTCCCTAATAATCATGGGACACCAGGATTTGGCCTACCCCCAAGTGGCGGTTTTGGTTCAGGCGGAAGTCACGCAGCCCCGGGCTTTGGAACTCAGGGCTGGCCCTATGCCGGTGGAAGTGCTGGGACTGGTGCACCTTACGGCAGTGGCGTTGGCTCACTAGATGGAGGGTTTGGGGGCCATAGAGGTGGATGGTCCAGAGATGGAGCTCCAAGCTGGAGGTATTTTGATGAAGTCATATAAGATATAATATCTAGATTCATTTTGTATCTAAAAAAAATTTTTTCATCTTCTTTTTATTTTTCCATGTTTTCGGTGTGATAATGCTTGGCGGTTAGGGTGGTCCTTAATAGGGGTGTTGACGAATTTTGACAAGTGCGCCTCCCAGATAGGTTCGAAATAAATAAATAAAAATGTGTGTGAAGCCCAAGCACTGTAGTCCAATGGAAAGACGTGCCTCTAAGCTCGTTTTGTTTCCCATTTGAATAACATGGGCTTTTTGACTGTTTTAATCAATTTTTTTCTCGAAGGCCCAATTATTCGTCAAAAAAATCTAAGATTTGGCAATAATGTCGGTGATGATACTCTCTTCCAGTAAAACAAAATTTGTCCACATCCATTCGGAATTCCATGTTGGTTCCCATCTCTAACTTATTGTGAGACTTTCGAGCAAAGCGAAAAAATTGTTCGTTCCTACAAAGTTGTTGAATATTCTTCGTCAATGTCGTACCTCATCAACTCATCAGAATGTGTAGCTCGCATTCATGTTCATAACTTCCAAAATCACCCCCATCCCCCAAAAATCGTACTAAAAATGGTGGGTAGATTAAAAAAAAAAAAAAAAAAATGGTTTGCATATAAAAATGATTCGTTTTCAACAGGAGGGTAACAAAAAGAAATTTTTCGTCTTTTTTCTACATTCTTCTTCGATACATTCTTTGAGTCACCCCCATCTACAAAAATTGGAATTTTTTCGCTTCGCTCGAAAGTCTCACAATAAGTTAGAGATGGGAACCAACATGGAATTCCGAATGGATGTGGACAAATTTTGTTTTACTGGAAGAGAGTATCATCACCGACATTATTGCCGAATCTTAGATTTTTTGACGAATAATTGGGCCTTCGAGAAAAAAATGGATTAAAACAGTCAAAAAGCCCATGTTATTCAAATGGGAAACAACACGAGCTTAGAGGCACGTCTTTCCATTGGACTACAGTGCTTGGGTTTCGCACACATTTTTATTTATTTATTTCGAACCTATCTGGGGGGCGCACTTGTCAAAATTCGTCAACACCCCTATTAAGGACCACCCTATTGGCGGTAGTGTCTAATTTCAATACTTGTTTTGAAGGAGGTCTATTTTTTTGGGGCGATGACCACGTCAATGTACTTGACGAAAGGTTTTTGCACGTGAGGTGCTTTTTGGGGATATAAGATACAATATCTAGATTCATTTCGTATCTAAATAATGTTTTGTTTTAATCTTTATCTGTGTCAAGATATTCTGTGAAATATCTATTCGAAGATTTGGATGGTTATATCTGTATCGAGATACGTTTCGTATCCTTTTATCGTAATCTAGACACATTTTATGATCATCTTTTACAGCACTGCTGGTAGCTATGGGAACCAAGGAGGTGCAGGAGGCTCTGTAAACGGATCCGGCGGAAGCAATGTAGGCCAAGCATGGCCTCGACCTGGAGTCGGCGGAGGCTCTCTAGGCCAAGGAGGTGGAAGCTATGGAAGCGGAATCGCCGGAGGTCAAGGAAGTGGAAGCTATGGAAACGGATTCCCCGGAGGTCAAGGAGGGGGAAGCTATGGAAGCGGAGTCACCGGCGGTCATGGGGGTGGAAGTTACGGAAGTGGAGTCCCCGGAGGTCAAGGGGGTGGAAGCTACGGAAGCGGAATCGCCGGAGGTCAAGGAAGTGGAAGCTATGGAAACGGATTCCCCGGAGGTCAAGGAGGGGGAAGCTATGGAAGCGGAGTCACCGGCGGTCATGGGGGTGGAAGCTACGGAAGTGGAGTCGCCGGAGGTCAAGGGGGTGGAAGCTACGGAAGAGGAGTCGCGGGAGGTCAAGGGGGTGGAAGTTACGGACACGGAGTCGCCGGAGGTCAAGGAAGTGGAAGCTATGGAAACGGATTCACCGGAGGTCAAGGAGGGGGAAGCTATGGAAGCGGAGTCGCTGGAAGTCAAGGAAGTGGATGGTCTGGGGGCTACGGAGGCCAACCAGGTGGAGTCACCGAAGGCTATGGAAGCCAAGGAGGTGGAAGGCCCGGAGGTTACGGAGGCCAATCAGGTGGAGTAGCCGGAAACTACGGAGGCAGATGGCCCGGAGCTGGAGTCACTGGAAGCTACGGAAGCCAAGGAGGTGGAAGCTATGGGGGTTTAGGTGGCAGAGACGCACACCACAACGGGAGCCGTTACTAATAATCCGACGAAGGCACAGTTTTCCTGAGTATTTACAATGAGTATACCGTGACATTCTCTGGATACGGAACGTCAGGGATACCAACCCAAAACTCGTTAGTAGCAGTTTAGTAACTCACTAGATGTTTCTAGTAAAATCACTAGAAATCACTAGATTTTTACTTGATAGCACTAGATTTTTAGTGATCTTACTAGGAAAATCTAGTAAGTTACTCAACTGCTGCTAACGAGTTTTGGGTTGGTATCCCTGGCATTCCGTATCCAGAGAATGTCACGGTAGAGTAGATATTGAATCCGGACAGAGAATACACGTCTATCGCAAAAATATTTCTTCAATAGCGATAAAACAGAATTTCAGAATTTATAATAATCTCGGAATACACATTATATTACATGTTGTATGAAATAGAAAAATACATACACGGTTAATAATCTATAATATTTTTCATCGGCATTTTGTATCTTGTTTGTTTTATTATACCTATGTAGTTCTATTTTTCTGATGCTGAGATAAATATCTCCAGAGCGATTTCAATTAAATTTGTTGACCTTGTAGATTCTGTTGAAAAATGGATATTTCGACGGCTGCGTGGAATAACCGGCTATCTCAGAGTCCGGTTGAAAAAGCGGCTATTTCAGAATCCATTCGAAAAAGCGACTGTTGCCTATATTATTCATAGAGGTACAGGCCGCTTTTTCGAATGGATTCTGAGATAGCCGCTTTTTCAACCGGATTCTGAGATAGCCGCTTTTTCAACCGGACTCTGAGATAGCCGGTTATTCCACGCAGCCGTCGATTTCTTCTATCACTCACAACTCCTAACTTTTAGTTGATTATGCTTCAGAAGATTAACGAACTACTGTAATGAAATTGGTTGATAAAAAGACTGTTCGGAGATATTTGACTCTGCCTAATATTATGCGAATCCAGCTTCACCCGAAAGTTCATGTATATGACACTAAAAAAACGATTACATTGCAAGATTTTCGTGCAGAAACATTATCTTGAGCTCAGCAATCTTAATTTCTCGGTAGATAAAGCCGGAGAATCATTTCTCAAGTGATTTATAATTCAACGTAATTCCTACTACAATATTTTTTGCAACACCTGCTACGAAAGTTTGATTTTCGAGGCCTGTGTGGCGAGCGCAAAATACCTTATTTCCGAGGGGTGATGAAAAGAAGAGTTGGCGCATGCGCACACCGCAAATACTCTACTTTGCGCACTAGTGCTTTTGTCGCGCATGCGCATATCGCGAATACTCTACTTTGCGCACTAGTGCTTTTTTCGTGCACTGTTTCATGGCGGTGGACAGTCGCGATGTGAGGTTATATTGATTAATCAATCTGTCTCTCAAATCAAACTTTCTTCGCAGGGAGTTACAAAAAATATCGTGTGATACAAGTGCGGATAGGCAATATCTGTCTCGTGTCATTACAGCACTCGCCTTCGGCTCTTGCTTCAAACGACACTCGTCGGATATTGCCTACTTTCCGCACTTGTATCACAATATACTATTATAAGTACATTAGGGTGTGCCAAAAAAAAAAAAAAATTCAAACGCACATCAAAATTCCGGTAAAGCATCTCAAATAGAATATCTCAGCCAAATATGAGCTCTTAAGGTGGTTCTTCACCTACAGTCCCACCAAACGTGGGTTTCAGAGCAGATTTTGAATACTTCTCGATGGGGGAAAAATCTGAAAAAAATCAAGCATGTAGAAGATCTTCGAGAGATTGATTTTGCATAATAATAATTCAAAAAAGTTATTAACAAATTGATGGAAAAAAAAAACTGTTCAAGAAATTAGCCGATAAAAAAAAAAAAAATAAATAAAAAAAAAAATAAAATAAAAAAAAAAAAAAAATAGCCAAATATCTTCAAACTTACCTGGAGCTTCGTTTTCACTCATATATTAATATTTTTTCGGCTGTAAGCATTGTGGCTGGTAGTGGTCAAAACACGAATAAAGTTAGCTGCAACAGCTGACTCATCTGCTGTCAATCGGCTATGCACACACTTATCGGCCGCGCACACTTGCACCACTCTACCCTACGTATGATTTTTTTCAGAATTTTGTTAAATCTTTGAAAATGGCGTTTTTTCATACCTGACAAAACGCGATTTTCAAAGATTTAACAAAATTCTGAAAAAATTCGTACGTATTCAGAAAAATTAAAAAATAATTTTCACCTAAAAAAAAAAATTGGGTCATCGGCTAATTTCTTGAACAGTTTTTTTTTTTCCATCAATTTGTTGATAACTTTTTTGAATTATTATTATGCAAAATCAATCTCCCGAGGATTTTCTACATGCTTGATTTTTTTCAGATTTTTTCCCCATCGAGAAGTATTTAAAATCTGCTCTGAAACCCACGATTGGTGGGACTGTAGGCGAAGAACCACCTTAACATTGATATTTAGAACTGCCTATTTCAGTAACTCAAATTAGTAACTAAAATTAGTAACGAAATTAGGCAGTTCTAAATATCAATATTAAGAGCTCATATTTGGCTGAGATATTCTATTTGAGATGCTCTACCGGAATGTTGATGTGCGTTTGAATTTTCTTTTTTTTTGGCACACCCTAGAGTACATACATGATACATACATATTTGCTCCTGATAATCTTATCAGTTGCTATTAATCTTGCAATTTCGAATTTAGTCATGAATAATTATTTGTGATTTGATTGAATTTCAATTATTTCATGCCCGAATAGTTTATAGATGAATAGCCATCTTTGCCTTTCATATATTGAACCATGATACACAAATTGTTGAAAAAGACCGCTGAATTTCACATATTTTGAGAAGTAAAAAATATCGTACGAATCGGTTGGTTTTCACAGAAGTTATAGCCATTCGAAGCAATCAATGATTATACAGCGTTGATAAAGACGAGTTTTTGCTGAAAAAAAAAATTGAGAACAGCCGTACGGGGCTTAGGAATCAAGAAGAAAGAATTTCCAAAAACACTGATCTTTCCAAATTACCCAATGAACGATATATTTAGCCGCCAAGTGATTTGGATTATTGGTCCAAACCTGCCCGAATGATTTTAGATGGATAATCTATTACTGAAAAATCCTCTGAAGATACTCGAATGAATCTGAAAGAAATATACTATACAGGAGTTTATTTCGTTCCAAAAAATATAAAAAATGATTAACACGATAATCTTGAGGTTCAAGAGCCGGACCATGAGAAGTTCGCATGGCTCGCTCCAGATATAGGTACAAATGCATCGCCTTTTCAATTTACTGATAGTCGTCGTCGTGCTTGAAAGATTGGGTGGTGAGGACGAGTAGGAGTTAGTATTTATCAGAAGCAGCGATAAGATATCTGGGGTCTTCAGTGTTGGTCAAAAAGTTCATGGCATCATCTTGGATCATTAGTGATTGTGGACTGAGCTCCATCGCGAGAAGAAACTCTCGCATAACACGTAGAATAATTATACCGCAAAGATGTTGCTGCTTCTTGCAATTTTTTGCACATTAGCAGCGTCTCTCGTTTACGCGGTACATTATTCAATTCGCGGTGGTCGAAGTGGTGAACTTATCGATAAGATCCCTGGACCATACGCCTGGCCATTGATCGGAAACGTCGTAGAGTTCATAGTACCTTTAGGTGAGTTGATAATTCAATCTAAGCGCTGAAATTCACGTAATTTAAGCCCAAGTCGGGTATGGATGTGACGAATCTCTCCTGATCATTGCAGATCAATTATGGGACACAGCTCGCAGGATAAACAACAAATATTATCCCATCAATCGCATTTGGGGCGTAAATGTTCCAGTTGTTAATATTTATCATCCAGACGACGTTGAGGCAAGTAAATATTCATTCTGCTATGGATATACACTTTTTCTAAACGACGTGCGCGAAGTTCGATTTTCCGTCCGTGCGCAGCGTTTGCAAAGTGCTCAAACCCCGCACGACTAGTATGAGCGTCCGCAAAAGTCATCTTGAGAACTTACATTAGCGCACCTTATTTAGAAAAATTGTATGTGCAACAAGTGCGCATTGGTGATCCCCACAATCCCGCACGAGTGTAAAATTTGTCGCCCGACCGAAGCGACGCAACTTTGCGCACTTGTTGCACAATGTACTAGACCGTAATTTGGTACCCCAAAAATTAAGCTTGTTAGACACCATAATTGCCAGTAGTAGTTGTTGTTGAAGAGAATGAGGTATTGTGAAGCGCGTTGTCTCGAAGTGGATTTCAAAGAAGCTAACAGAATTATGGAAAAAAGGAAATGTTGAAAATTCTTTTGAAATTGGCGGAGTTTTGGAAGCTGCAAAATTTCCATTCGTAGTTATGGCGAATATGATTCGAACAGAACGGCGAGTTTAAAACTGAAAATGACAATTCGATTCACCGGATTTTTGAAGAGAATTTTTTTGAAAACCAAAAGAAATTTCTTCCCACTTTCTTCCGATTTTTGACAATCTAGTTATAGTTATTAATTGGATTTCTACGTATTATACGATAATGGGCAATTCCACCTCAAATCGGCCAATTTTGGGTGTTTTTTGACCTCGTATTTTTTGAATCGACTGAAACTTTTTTTACGTGAAATCTACGTCAAAAAAGTAGACCCGTATTTTTTCGTTAGTCAAAAATATTTTTTTTACGCTAGTTATGAATTATCGCATTTCACACTAAAAAAAAATATAGGGATATTAGCCATACTGGTGACTCCTAGAAAATAATGGCTGTTTTGAGATCATGTTTTGTCTATCTTAGGCAAACATTTGACTGTTCTGAAGTAGCACTTTATTGAAACAGCCATGCGTATGGCCAAAGTAGCCATATTTTCTTGATGTTACTATTTCAGCCATACGTATTGCTAATGTCCCTGAATATTTTTTTCAGTGCACTGTAAAAGTGACGCGCGGGGGGCTTTGAGAATTAATATCTCGGCTCCCCTTCACCGTAGAGAGATGTTCCAAAACGCGTTTTGAAGGCGATGAAAGACACTTTTCGATAAAATTTTTTAACTTTTTGAAAAATATAGTCTTGTTATTTTTATGAGCAATCAAAATGTTTATAGATGTTTTTCGCAAACTAAAGCCATTTTTAAAATTCTAAAAAAAATATGATCGCATTCCTTATTCAATTCTGAAGATGGCCATTTTTTACAAAAGATGGAGCTATTTTACTAAGTATTTTTTTTACAATTATTTGTCCGGCGCTGCGTCAAATTGGCGCGCCGCGCGCCTCGCTACTACCGCGTCTTACGGGGCTCGGCCAATGGCGAGGCGCGCGGCTTTCCATACATGGAATGAGGCAGTAGTAACGAGGCGCGCGGCGCGCCAATTTGACGCAGCGCCGGACAAATAATTGTAAAAAAAAATACTTAGAGAAATAGCTCCATCTTTTGTAAAAAATGGCCATCTTCAGAATTGAATAAGGAATGCGATCATATTTTTTTTAGAATTTTAAAAGTGGCTTTAGTTTGCGAAAAACATCTATAAACATTTTGATTGCTCATAAAAATAACAAGACTATATTTTTCGGAAAGTTAAAAAATTTTATCGAAAAGTGGCTTTCATCGCCTTCAAAACGCGTTTTGGAACATCTCTCTACGGTGAAGGGGAGCCGAGATATTAATTCTCAAAGCCCCCCGCGCGTCACTTTTACAGTAAAATGCGATAATTCATAACTAGCGTAAAAAAAATATTTTTGACCAACGAAAAAATACGGGTCTACTTTTTTGACGTAGATTTCACGTAAAAAAAGTTTCAGTCGATTCAAAAAATACGAGGTCATTTCTCGGCCGATTTGAGGTGGAATTGCCCAATAGCAAAAAGTAGAAATCGATTCTTGCGAAATTTTACGAACAGGCTTGACCATTTAACAGATTCTACTTTCGAGCTCAAACCATATCGAGAAGAGCCGGCTGTACGCTCTTTTTCATTCATGGTTAGGCACCGGGCTTTTAACGAGCAACGGTGAGTCTTTTAGGTTCTTGAAGTCTGAACATGATTAAAATCCCAGATTGCTATGAGAAGAATCCCGATTTTCTTTCAGGCTCAAAATGGCACACCCGACGAAGGATTCTCACGCCAGGATTTCACTTTAATGTGCTTAAACAATTTGTGAGAATTTTCATCGAGCAAAGTGAAAAACTTGCCGAGTCTCTGTGCCTTGAGGGTGACGAAGTTGTCAATGATCTTGTATCTCTTCTTCACAAGTACACGTTGAATTCAATTTGTGGTAAGTCAATCATAAAAAGTTCTAGATGTATCATTCGCTTTTTACAAACTGCACTTATCCAAAATTTAAAATCGCCTGATAATTTTTTCGAATATTTTGTTTATGTATAGTAATCGCGTTTGAACTTTAACTGAAGCATTATCACAATCGCAAGCAAATAATGAATTTACACTAAGAGACTCTTTGTGTCAATAAATGGTAAAACTATATCAAAGTTTAGTATGGTAGGGTTCGAAAGTAGGGAAGACAGCGCAAAGTACACTAGTTATTCGTAACGTTATACTGAAGTTTCATATTGCCATACCAGATTTAAACAAGAAAATACGTGATATTAGTATGGTCAATATGAAATATTAGAACGTTGTATGTCAGAAATCTTCCACACGAAAAATCGATATTCTTCATAGTAAAATTTCCTACAAAGTCGTCTCACTTATAAACACAGTGACTGTCATCATTCGAGAAGCATCCCAATAAACCATAACGTAGATAAAATAGGGCTGATGTCCGGCTAAATCACGTGTATTAAACGTAATCACGTTTAATACACGTGTTTTAGCCGGACATCAGCCCTATTTTATCTACGTTATGGTTTATTGGGATATTCCAGAAATTAACATGGTCAATATCAAGCAGTCGTGAAACTGCAAAGGATATTAGAAATTGAAACGGAGAGTCTCAATTTTTCGTATGGTGCGTATGAAAATATTTCCTGAATCTCCAGAGCGACTACAATCTTCACCGAGAACGCACGAGGCCCCGCTCTGTTTCGGAAACAGCCGAAGAAAAAATCCTGCTAATTCGCTTGCCATGTAATGTGCCGTGTGAATATGGAGATTTGTATATATCTGTAATTGGCTATATTTTTAGGATTACCTATGTGAGACTTTTCCTATTTCTTTTTTCAAATGACGAAAATGTTGAATTCTAAAAATGATGACAATTCTAATTATCAAAAGTTCTATTTCTGATACCTTCGATTCTTTATGATTAGTTTATTTGTAACATTTGAAATTATATCATAAATACAGTATTCCCTCTGAATAGGGAATACGAGTTGTATTCGCTAGTTGTAGTGACTCTATCGTTCGAAACCTATTAATTCATACCATATGTGAATTTATCGGACCAGTCGAACCAAATTTTTAAGTCTTCTAACTGAAGCTCACCTCTATATAGAGCGTGCAATCTCCAGATAGACCGAAAAAAAACGGAAGTGCATCATAATTATTTTTTCAAGTAAAAATTCCTTCAGCCCGGGTTTGAATAACATGAAATTCAAGTAAAGATTCCTTTAGTCCTTCAGTGGTCTAATTGGACAAGGCGTCGCAGTACAAATGCGGAGGTCCCGGTTCAAACCCGGGCTGAAGGAATTTTTATTTGAAAAAATAATTATGATGCACTTCCGTTTTTTTCGGTCTATCTGGAGATTGCACGCTCTATATAGAGGTGAGCTTCAGTTAGAAGACTTAAAAATTTGGTTCGACTGGTCCGATAAATTCACATATGGTATGAATTAATAGGTTTCGAACGATAGAGTCACTACACAATAAAAAATTAATTGTATTTTTTTTTTTATTTATTTTTTTTTCAAGTTATATAATTACCTTTCCAAAATAAAGTCTACTTTGCAAATGCAGTTTTCCAAAAGAATGATTCTTTAACGAGTTATTTAGAAAAGAACCCTCCAAGTCCTTTCTCACAAGCAGTGGATTATTACCAGCTTGGTATACATAGAAGTTTCTGAAATTTTCCCGCACGTAATTGTATTACGTTTGTATATTGTAAATGTATAGGTATAAGTCTCTCGGTCTAATTTATAAGTGTGTTGCGCGATACTCCTATGTAACTTGTGTATATTTGTGTACATGTATATTAGGGTGGTCCTTAGATGGGGTAAAAAAAAAAAATTCATGTTGGATCCCCCCAAATCAGCTCCAAATAATTAAAAAAAAATTCCCCAATTTTTCCAGATTTTTATTTTATTCCCCTAGTCCCGCTGTTTTCATTCAAAGTTCAAAATACAATCCACGATACTTGAAGTTAAATTTTTCGCCGGAATATCTCTTTAAAAAAAAAAAAAAAAAAAAAAAAAAAAAAAAAATTAAAAACAAAATTGAAAAAAAAAAAAAAAGATTTATAAATGGGGTATCCCAGGGGAATCGTGTGTTTTATTATTATTATGATTATTTTTTTTTTTTTAATTTTTTTTTTTTTTTTTTCAAGAAAAGAAATATTTCGGCGAGAATTTTAACTTCAAGTATCGTCGATTGTATTTTGAACTTTGAATGAAAACAGCGGGACTAGGGGAATAAAATAAAAATATGAAAAAATTAGGGAATTTTTTTTTAATTATTTGGAGCTGATTTGGGGGGGATCCAACATGAATTTTTTTTTTGACACCTTCTAAGGACCACCCTAATGTATATATCCGATATGTATGTCCTTTCAGTGCGTGTGACCTCTACTTCCTGATGATACTGGTGTTGGTGATAGCCTCGGCTCACTCCCTTTTTTCCACCGGCAAGTCATAATTTTTTGTAACACATGCACGATTTTTGCGTTTTTTTTACCTAATAATAGGGCTAAAAGTAGCCGTTTATTGACCGGCGGGCAAAAAAAAGTTCCTAGCGGGCAAAAAAAGTCAGTAGCGGGCGAAAAAAGTCGGTAGCGGGCGCAAAAGAACTTTTTGCGCCAGCTACCGACTTTTAGCAGGCGCAAAAGAACTTTTATATAACGCAAGCATGTTTTTCTCGCTTTTTGATGCCTTTGTATAGGACCCAAAGTAGTACTTTTAAGTCCTAGGACTTAAAAGTGCCACTTTTAAGTCCTAGGACTTAAAAGTACCACTTTAAGTCCTCGGACTTTAAAAGTACCACTTTTAGGTCCTATACAGAGGCATCAAATAGCGAGAAAAATATGCTTGCGTTATATAAAGTATCGTGTGCACCATGGAGGTGGGCCTTTTAACGCCTCGCACGATGTTTTCAGTACTCGTCTTCGCCTCGCACGCTTCGCGCGCTCGTCTACGACTCGTACTTAAAACATTGCACTCGGCCTTAAAAGTTCCACTTTACGACCTTGGTGCACAATGTACTATTTGCGCCCGCTACCTACTTTTAGCGGGCAAAAAAATATACTATAAATAAATCGAGAAAAATTACATACACGTTGAATTTTCGCCAACCATTTTTTTTTTTTTTTTTTTTTTTTCGCAAAATCGTGCATGTGTCACAAAAAATATGGTGTGCACCACGGGCGAGGGCTTTTTTGCCCTCGTGTGTTTGCATTACTCGTCTCCGGCTCGCGATACGCACTCGCCTTCGGCTCGTGCTTGCTCGCCTCGACTCGTACTGCAAACTCCACACGCGGGCGAAAAAGGCCCACTTCTCGCCCTTGGTACACAATATACTATTTCATATGGTCCGTACGAAAAACTGATATTCTTCGTGACGACTAGAGACGATTATTTCAAACTTTCATATTCACCATACTGACCGTGTTTGTCAAGTCGCTATCTAACTTTGATATGGTGCGTTCCGAATATTACTATGTTGTACATTAAACATTGAAACACCTTTTTCACTTATTGAAAGGAAAATATCAGTTTTACCCATTAGTATGCACCATATGAATTTTTGAAACGTAGCCCGGTCTTCCCTACTTTCGAACCCTACCATACTAAACTTTGATATAGTTTTACCATTTATTGACACGAAGAGTCTCTCAGTGTATAATTATAATATGTTCTCGACGATAAGAAACCGCGATGGGTTCTACGTCTGACGTGGATGGAAAAATACGCGATGAATACAGATCCGGCGTTTCCAAAATGGGTGAGATAATGACGTATCGGTAGGTTGATTTATCTGAAACCGACCCATTATTTCGATGGAAAGGAAGAAAAAACACGTCATTCAATGATTTCTTAGATTCCTTAGGCCCTGGCTGCACGTGGACTGGTTGTTTCGATTATTTGAAAAGTCTAGAGAACAATTTCGAGTCCTAAAAGTTCTGCACGGTTTTTCAACAAACGTGAGTATCAGTGTAACACGCGGCACCTACCTTTATCAAACCACTCACAAACGTCCCTGATTAACGTGAAAGAAATTTTATTCAAATTTGCAAAGATCATCAACGAGCGTAAACGGTACCACGAAGAGACCGGGGGTCAACATTTGAAAGCGCTTGGTTCCGGTCTTTACGACTTTGACGAGGACCACGTTGAAGGTATGTTCATCGGCAATGGGTTCAGTTATCTAATCAGACGAGACTTTACAAAGCAACAAAATTACGACAGGGTGGGGGTCGATATTTTGAAAGATCAGAATTCAGAACGGCCAAAAATTCGAATATTAAAAATTTGATTACAAAAATAACGAGAGACAAATTAATTCGAAATTCTTATTTTCGAAAGATCATTTCTTCGAATGACTTA
Source organism: Tenthredo mesomela (assembly GCA_943736025.1). Lineage (NCBI taxonomy): Eukaryota > Metazoa > Arthropoda > Insecta > Hymenoptera > Tenthredinidae > Tenthredo > Tenthredo mesomela. The sequence continues at coordinate 8,126,906 of OX031021.1, forward strand.
TTCAGCAGGCGGTCACCTGTCAGAACGCTGGTTTATTCGAAAATGTATTTTCTGATAATTTTTACTCTGAATAAGTATAATGTAGAAAATATAAATGTCGATACCAACGTTCTAATATGTCGTAACCCACAGAATTTCAGAAATTGACTTTTTTTGAAAAATTGAATGATAATAATGTTATGCAGCTTATGTTTAAGTTTTAACGTTCAAATCGTTGATTTACTATTTTTAAATAAATATTCTAATCCGTAAGATCCTATCTTCTTAATGGTAATAGTGAAGCGTTTTTATGGCCTTCTGAACAATTGGAATTGACTTTTTTTTTTAAATTGATTGATAATAATGTTGTGTAGCTTATGTTTAAGTTTTAGCGGTCAAATCGTTGATTTACTATTTTTAAATAAATATTCTAATCCGTAAAATCCTATCTTCTCAATGGCAATAGTGAAGCGTTTTCATGGCCTCCTGAACAATTTTCCAAATGTGGGTTACGTCATATTAGAACGTGGGTATCGATGTATAAAGTCAATATTTCTAAATTTTTAATCTTTAGAGACCAGAAGTTCGAAAGACCAAAATCTCGAAAGATTTAAACTTCGAAAAATAATATTTCGAACGTATTTTCTCTGCGTGGATGAATTTGGATCAAAATTTTCATTGTTTATTGAAACATCATCCAAAAAACCGTATGAAAGATTCGAGATTCTGACCTTGCGAATTTTCGGTCCGTCGCTAAAATATATTCGAATACGTGAAGATTCGAAGTCTCGACAATTCGAAATATTGAACTATTCGAATTATCAGACGTTTCGTTATCTTTTCAATTAGATATTTCGTCTTTCGCAATTCTGACCGTTCCAATTTTTTATTTTAGTACAAATATCTTTCTACATTTCGATATATACGGAGAGAATTTTATAGTAGATAGTACTATGTCGAAATTGACACATAGTAATCGTTACTATGCTGTAGTAATAATTACTATATTCTGTAGCACTGGATACTATATGACATAGTAAGTCTTTGGATAGTAATGAGTACTATAAACATAGGAACCATTACCATATTAATAGTAACTTTTGCTATGTTACATGATAAAAATTCCCATTCGCGTTCGGTACACTTTACAATACAAGCATTGGAAAAAGTACCATGCTATAATAGTAACGTGAAAAAGTGATAAGACCTGAAATACGACAGATATTTTGTATTATTTACAAAAATATTTCAGGTTGGTGTATTCCTCTCGAAAATAAAAAACTGCGATTTCTGGATGAGTATGACGGCGTCGTCTCCTGGAGATGACTTTGTACGGCATACGCAACGGTTCTCGTCGTCCTGATCCTCGGAATCGTAGTTTCAGTCGTATAGATCTTCGACTCCGTAGTTTCACTCGTCCAGGTCCTCCGCTCCGTAGTTTGAATTCTCCAGGTTCTCCGCTCCGTAGTTTCAGTCGTCCAGGTCTTCCGCTTCGTAGTTTCAGTCGTCCAGGTCCAGAAGTACGAAGCGGAAGACCTGGAAGACTGAAACCACGGAGCGGAGGACATGGACGAGTGAAACTACGAAGCGGAGGACCTGGAGAACTCAAACTACGGAATGGAGGACCTGGACGACTGAAACTATGGAGCGGAGGACCTGGACTACGAGAACCACGAAGCTGAGGACCTGGACGAGTGAAACTACAGAGTTGAAGATCTGGACGACTGAAACTATGAATTACGATTCCGAGAATCAGGACGTCGAGAACGGATGCGTATGCCGTACGAAGACATCTCCAGGAGACGACGCCGTCATACTCATCCAGAAATCGCAGTCTTAGATTTTTGAGAGGAATACACTCACCTGAAATGGTGCGTCCAACCTGAATCACCCTGTACTTTTTCCCAAGTGTTGAATTCTATCACAATAATTATCAATATTTATTAATTAATTTTATGTGTCATAGGCCGTAAAACCGCGATTTTAACCTCGCTTCGCTCGGTTTAAACGCGGTTTTTGGCCTGGACACATAAAATTCTGTATGCCATACGGCCGAAAAAGTATTTTCTGACGAATTTCATCATAATCCTCGCCTACGGCTCGGATTATAAACTCAAATTCGTCGGAAAATACTTAATCGGCCTAGTGACATAATGTACTATTAATTCTAATTTTGTAGTTGCTACGATATCAAGCATGGTCGAATATCCTATGTGTAAATAGTGATATTTACTATGTACATAGTAATTAGTTCTACAATAATAGGAGTCATTACTATATACCATAGTAATCCTTACTATGTTATATAGTACTTTATACTAGCCAACACACTAACGCTTCCTAAAACGGATGATTCAAAAATCCTTGTACTATAGTTTATAGTAACTTCTACTATAAAATTCTCTCCGTGTACGTAATTTTTTAGTTACTACTTGATAGGCCTTCTCTAAACTGGCCTTTTTGAATTTCGTACCATCGCTATTTTAAAATTCGAAATATTGGTCATTCGAAATATTGGTCTTTCGAAATTTCGACCCCCACCCTTACGACAGTAATAATGAAGTAGAAATTGAATCTTGTCAGGGAAACGGCGTCTGGCTATGCTTGATCTTCTGATCTCAGCTCAAAAACAGGGTGCCGATATAGATGAGAACGGAATCAGGGAAGAGGTGGACACTTTCATATTCGAGGTGAGTATACGGCAGAAACTGCAAACTGTAATTTTTGTTAGTTGAATTGAATGAGCACAGAACCTCCACAAATAATTTCTAAAATATGACCACCTAAAACGTCGGTAAAAAAGAAATAGACGTTCACAGCTACCCAATTGATGATTATCATTCGTTTTCTACAGGGACACGATACGACAGCTATGGCCCTATGTTTCACGTTGATGCTGCTTGCAGAAAACAAAGAAATCCAGGTAATTGATGATGCAATCAATTATTTCCAAGTACTATATCGTGCTCAGCACCTATTCCATCTTCTATTTGCTACAGGAAACAGCGAGGGCTGAAGTTGACGCGATCTTCGGAGGAAGAGAAATAAGCAAATTATCCATGCGAGAAATTCAAAGCTTGGCCTATCTCGAACGATGCATTAAAGAATCATTGCGATTATTTCCTAGTGTCCCGTTCATAGCTCGTGAGGTTTTTGGAGATTTACAACTCAGTCAGTAATTCTTACCGATAGGTCCTAACAGTCGAATCATAATTCCAGACTTGCCAAGGATTCATTGGCAATACTCTCATTTTGATTGACTTTACATGTTTTGCTATACCTAGGTATACTCAAATGATTAAATATTTTACAGAGGACTACCTAGTACCTGCAGGAACAATTATGCACATATTTATTCGCGACCTTCACAGAGACCCCAATTTTTGGCCAAACCCGGACTCGTTTGATCCAGACAGATTTTCACCTGATCAGGTCCAAAGGCGTCATCCATTTGCTTTTGTACCTTTTAGCGCAGGGCCACGTAACTGCATTGGTGAGTCAAAAGCCCTGAAGATCTAGAGTCCATAGTGACACTCTTTTTTATTTCAGGGCAAAAATTTGCAATTCTGGAGTTGAAAGCTCTCATTGGAACTCTTCTGCACAACTTCTATTTAGAACCAATCGATTTGTCCAGCGAAGTACAAATTCATCCGGACTTGGTACTCCGGCCTATGAATCCTATTCGTATGAAGTTCGTCCGAAGATCAGATGATGGTTGATCTCTAAACTGCTGAACCTTATTTTTTTTTACCTTATCTCACAATCAATCAAAAGACATTTTACAGCAATGTAAAATTGATATATAGTACGATCCTGTGGAAGATCACACGCCTAAAGATAGGCTAACGGGAAACGCCTGAATTGAGTAGATCAAACATCGACGATTAGGTTTTATTTGTTTCGTGGGAAATAAAACCCAATCGTCGATGTTTGATCTGCTCAATTCAGGCGTTTCCCGTTAGCCTACCTTTAGGCGCGTGATTTTCTACAGAATCGCACTGTATATGAGTATATGGGTACTTCTGTTCGTTATCTAATGTAAGAAAAATCTTTGATAAATATGTTTGAATAAACATAATGAAATGAAAGTTTATTACATCATTCGTCCCATTGTATGCTTCACGACATATACGCGAGCGATTCTGTAGAAAGTAACGCGCCTGAAAGGTAGGCAAACGGGAAACGAGCCTGCATTGAGCAGCTCAAACATCGACGATTGGGTTTTATATCCCACGTGATAAATAGAACACAATCATCAATGTTTGATCTGCTCGATGCAGGTGTTACCCGTTTGCCTACCTTTTAGGCGCGTTACTTCCCACAGAATCGCTCTGTATAAGCAGTACCGAGAGAATACCCTGAAAGTTATCACTCAGTCAAAGAAGCACCGTCAAGAGATCTCTAGACTCAATATATCTATTTAGAGTTTAAGATAAGCGAGGTTGCTTTTTGTATATACACTCACACATCAGTGTGGTGAAATCCAACAATAGGTATTATAATTATATGAATAAAAACTTTAATTCTAAATTTTCAATTTTTATTTCAATCATTGAGTGTTTTCGTGAATTAGCTGCGAATACCTAATAAAAAATCCGCTTGAAATTTTTATATTGATAACAACAAAAACCTGATTGACAAATTCATTGAATATAAAAAAAAAACTCGGTTATATGATAAATATTAAAAAAAAAAAATTTCCCTCATGTTTTTACACGAAAAGGAAACTTTTTAGGGGACGCCCGAAAAAAATCAATTTTTAACGACCACCCTAGTGGAGAAGACCATACTCGAAATTTTCCTTGTGTGGCTTTACCACACACGTAATTCGACCGTTACCAACCAAAATTTATTGATTCACGAAAAATTGATAACTTGCTGCCGGCGCTGAATTTCAATCTGTTACACACTTTCTTTTCTTTAAATTAGGATCTAAGGTGTTTCGCAAACCCAGATCTATGATAAAATTATGATACATGTATAAATGTATGGGGACTAATAAATTATTCTTGATCTCAGATGAATGTGAAAAAGAGTTCTTGGAGATGAGGGTCAAATGAAAAGAACGCTCATTTTTTCGTCGACGTTTCGATTTTGGCTTGGTTGTAAAACTAATGCTACATGATAATTTTGATGTAGAAGAATAAATTTTTTGTCCTGAGGAGAGCCCACAACCAGGGCCAAAACCTTGACGAAAAAATGAACGTTTTTTTCATTTGACCTGTATTTAAATGTATGTATCTACTTCGTTTACCAACAGTAGTGCCCTTGGATAGAAGAGGTTCAATCATAATTATTATCGAAGTATTTTTAGTAACTGATATGATATCTAGAGCACTGACTCTCGATTATAAAGGTTAAACTCGCATGCGTGATCATTTCTGATTGCGGTCTAAGCTTAGTTGTGAAAATAAGTCATCGCGGGATGAGTAAACTGCAAAATGTTGCTGTTTCTTACGATTACTTGTACATCAGTAACGATTTTCTTATATGCATTGCACTACTGGCTTCGCGGTGGACGAAAGGGTAAACTTATTGATAAAATTCCTGGCCCATACGCCTGGCCATTAATCGGTAATATTGCACAGTTCATGGTGCCTTTCGGTGAGTGAATAATTAAACCAAATCGTTGATGTTCGCGAAGTTTTATCACATTTTGGGTGCGAATTTATCGACTCTTCACTGACCCTTGCAGATCAATTATGGGTCTTGGCTCGCAGGATTAACCATGAATATTATCCCATTAATCGCATTTGGGGCATCGACGTTCCAGTCGTTAATATTTATCATCCGGACGACGTTGAGGCAAGTAGATATTTCCATTTTGTTGATATTTACTCCGTGGACGAACCCGGTATACCGAAATTCATAGTATATTCGACATACGGTCGGAGAACATCAAATTTACATCATTTATGAATATACCGAGAATATTCGGTGAGACTACACGATCCCTTTCCTACAGCAAAACCAACACAGGCGCGCATCGCGTGCGTGAGGCTCGTTCGGGAGAAGATGCAATGCTATACTGGCAGTACCTCATTTCGTCCCGAACGAGCCTCACGCACGCGGTGCGCGCTTGTGTTGGTTTTGCCGCGTAGGAAGCCCTGTTAAAAATTTCGTATAGAGACGGATAGAATGTGCAGAAAACGCTAAAGAAACAGATAGAAATGGATAGAAACGAATACGCGAGCTATCCGTTTCTATAGCGTTTTCTGCAATTCTATCCGTCTCTATACGAAATTTTTAGCAGGGAGGGGATCGTGTAGTCTCTCCGAATATTCTCGGTATGTGACGTTGTTCATCGGCTGGACGTTGATCCGATTGAACAGAACTGTAATTCGTCGAAGATTCTGATCGGTATGTCCTTAGTACGGTGACAATTTTTTTGAAGGCATACGACATTTTTAGGATCCCTGAATTCTCGGGTTGGCGAATGTCCTGGGAATCCTGGGGTTCCAGGGTACCCGGAATATTTGGAAACCCGAACATTTTTCTCACTCGAAAAATTGCAATATATCGAAAATCTAAATTGGCGAATAAAATGAAGAGCCGTAGTCGTTGTTAACGGGATTTTTCACGAATGTTGAACAGATTTTACTTTCGAGCTCAAACCATGTCGAAAAGAGCCAGTTATACGATTTTCTCCACCCATGGTTAGGCACCGGGCTTTTAACGAGCAAAGGTAAGTGTCTTCGGATTATTAATAAAATATTGATCTAAAGGTGAAAACTTGTGCTGTAGAATCCGCTTTCTTCGCAGGTGAAAAATGGCACGTCCGACGAAGGATTCTTACGCCAGGATTCCATTTCAACGTCCTTAAACAATTCGTTCAGATCTTTATTGAACAGAGCGAGAAACTAGTGCAACCCTTGTGTCTAGACGGCGACGAAGTTGTTCCCGACCTTGTCTCACTTCTTCACAAGTACACGCTGAACTCAATTTGCGGTAAATTACTTCTGAACAAATTTTTTCAAATTGTCTATCGGAGGGGGTAGACCACGCTGAAATTTTGAAGAAATCTATACATAGTTTGTTGCATTTTCTCAGAATTCTTTCTCGTGCGTTTTTCTCAAAATTACATTTTTTCAACGTTGCTGCAATTATAAGTCGGAGACTACTGGTCCGATCAACTTCAAATTTGGATACAAGCCTCCCAGATACATCATCTACAACGTGGTGTATCACTTTTGCGATAACTTGATCAGTTTTGAAATCAGCGATTTTTTTAATGTAAAGATATCTTCAAAATAAACATTTTTTTCTTCTCACCGCCATTTGTTCAATTTCAAAAATAAAAAAATCAACCGTATGCTGGAATTATTACCACACTATTCGTCAACTGGACGATCATTGAATTCTTCTCTTCAGCGACGACGATCCGGAGTTCTACTATCGCTAACTGACGCGCGTTTCGACGGAGGACCTCTATGGCATAAGCTGTGGAACCGCAATTTTTAAATATTTTTTGACAATTTTTGGACTGATTATAGACCGAACCATGAATTATGAAGTGGCCAAAAATAATAATAAAATAATATATATAATAATAGTAAAATAATAAACTTTCATCCGATGCTTGAGAGTTTATGAATTTTTATAATCCGGCCCAGTTTTGAGGCGGTGAAGGAGGTCTTTTTTCTAAATTCAGCGTGATGTGTCTCGAATGATGGGACAAAACTTGGAGATTTTGTTCATAAAAAATCGAATCGATTTTTCACTCGCAGACTTCGAAATTGCAAATATATAATCCTCAAACAAGTTTTAACTTTGACCTAATCAGATAACTTGATAAAATTTTTAGAGACTGCAATGGGTTCAACATCTGACATCGATAAGAACGTATTTGATGAATACAGAACTTGTGTTTCCAAGATGGGTGACATAATAATATATCGGTAAGGTAATCTACTAAACATCCAGCTATCATCGACTCAAACGAGAAAGACCGAAATACACCTTCATCAAATGGTTTTACAGACTAACCACACCCTGGGTATACGTGGACTGGATGTTTCAGTTCTTCAAAAGATTCAAAGAACAAGTTCGAGTCCTCAAAGTTCTCCACGGGTTTTCAACCAACGTGAGTATAACACGCGCAAATTCCGGTCACAGTGTCCATGATTAGGAGTATAACAAAACGGATTCTAAACAACTTTCGCTGAATTTTTGAGACTTCTAACCCGCGCCGCTATCCAATAATCTTGCTAATAATGAATCGGTTATGTCTATCAAGTTGCAGATTTTCCCAACACTATAGGCATGTGTCATTTACAACCGGCCTCAGATTAATGATATATATCATACTGCCATATACATCTCTAGAACGTTATCAGTGTTAACATCATCGACCATTAATTTTCTCTTGGAACATCAGTTCTACGCTAACACCCAAATTGACCAATCGATTGATCAATAGAATATGCGATTTCTCTCAGTTATCTTCTGCTCTATCGGGTTGATTGCGGATGGTTCGCTCAGAAGCTGAGAGATCAATGGTCAAAGGTGTAAAAAAATCTGCACACGCTTATCTGCAGGGTGCCAGTACCAGAGTGCTGATTCGGAGGTTAATTCATCGACAGTGATATATTGATTCAGAAACTTGTCAAATGATTAGGATAACTGTACAGAATTTAAATGAAACATATCGGTCAATTTATTTTCGGTATTAATTGTTAATCTGACATTATAATGTCACTTTCAATGAAACGTCAGTTCAATACTGATTCTTGTCAGTACAATCTGCATATAGGAACGTAAAGCGCTATGGAAGGTCCGGAAATATCAGCGAAAGTCGCCTAAAACCCGTTTGGTCACGCTATTCTGATAAACTCGAAACCCATTTCCTTCACTTTGTAAAGATCATCAATGAACGCAAAAGGTACCACGAAGAGACTGGTGGGCAACATTTGAAAGCGTTTGGTTTCGGTCTTTACGGCTTTGACGAGGAACACCTTGAAGGTATGTTCATGGGCAATAAAAATACGATATTTATGATATGGTGAAAATTGAATCTTGCCAGGAAGACGGCGTCTGGCTATGCTTGATCTTCTGATCTCAGCTGAAAAACGGGGTGCCGATATAGACGCCGAAGGAATCAGGGAAGAGGTAGACACTTTCATATTCGAAGTGAGTACGTCATAAATTGCAAACTGTAACCTTTTGTTAGTGTAATTGAATCAGCACCTGATCTCCACAAACGATTTTCAAGCTCTATCTACTATTATAACGTAGATGGACAAGAATAGACGTCCTATTGATGATTATGGTTCGTTTTCTATACAGGGACACGACACGACAGCTATGGCAATATGTTTTACATTGCTGCTGCTTGCCGAAAATAAAGAGATCCAGGTAATTGATGATGTTATTAATTATTGGCAAGTAAGATATCACGCCGAGCGTCCATTCAAACTTGTGTTTGCCACAGGATACAGCGAGGGCTGAGGTTGATGCGATCTTCGAGGGAAGAGACAAAAGCGCATTATCCATGCGAGAAATTCAAAGCTTGGCTTATCTCGAACGGTGCATTAAAGAATCGTTGCGATTATTTCCTAGCGTTCCATTCATAGCTCGTAGGATCTCTGAAGATATGCAACTCAGTAGGTAGTTTTCACCTATGATCCCTGACTTGAATCAGGAGTCTGCCCTCATCTTATTTTTACTCTTGTTAACGAGAATTCATCAGAGCAAGGTTTAATCAAAATCTGGTTCCAATTCACATATCTGTTAACGGATCAATATTTTCCAGAGAATTACCTAGTACCTGGTGGAACACTTCTTCACGTGTTCATTCTCGACCTTCACAGAGACCCCAATTTTTGGCCAAACCCTGACGTGTTTGATCCAGATAGATTTTTACCTGATCAGATCCAAGGGCGTCATCCATTTGCCTTCGTACCTTTTAGCGCAGGGCCACGAAACTGCATTGGTAAGTGAAAAGCCCTAAAGGTCTACATATAAGCAATGTCACTTGTTTGCAAATATCAGGGAATTATGTACTACTCAAATTAATTCATTAAGAAGGTAAATGATTTTTTTTTTTTTTTTATCTTTTCAGGGCAAAAATTTGCAATGCTAGAATTGAAGACTCTAATTGCAACTTTCTTACACAATTTCTACTTGCACCCGATCAATTTCTCAAGCGAGGTACGAATACTCCCGGACTTAGTCATTCGGCCAAAAGATCCTATTCGCATAAAACTTGTACGAAGATCACACGACAATCAATAACTTTTTCTTGAATTAAGTACTATGAATATATTTTTTATAATTTCTAATCAACTACTTCATTATGATCAATTATTGTTATTATTATTACACGGTATTGGCATAAGTGATCTACCAATTATGATTTATACAAATAAAACTGACGTCTGTAATAATTTCAAGTGATTTATCTATTCATTTTTCACCTTCCCTACCTCGATTTTCATGATAATCATATTTCGCACCATCGGTAATCGTTCCCAATAGATGTGTATAGTTAAGAATGAATCGATACCATCGGAAGGGCCTTTTTAACTTCCCGCATCTCTGTTTTCATAGAAAAAAAAAAGTTATTGTATTCACCCCGGAAATGAGAAGTTGACTTTTTACTAAATCTCCATGTTTTGAGGTCTGGATAATCACCTCCAATCAGTGTGTGTGTGTATGTGTGTGTGTGTGTGTGTGTGTGTGTGTGTGTGTGTGTGTGTGTGTGTGTGTGTGTGTGTGTGTGTGTGTGTGTGTGTGCGTTTCAACAATTTATCGCCTATGATCAGATGTTACTTCAATTTCATACCTACGTGAAGACAGTTAAAAACAACGTGTATGTTCGGTTGTTCGATTACCTTAAACACGTCGCTTCAGAATCAGATTCCTTGACCGTACGTATGTGATCAATGTTTTTGTCCGATGATATTTCGAGTACACGAGTCACCCGGTTTTAATGATTCTGGTCTAAATCGACGCGGCTTTTCCAAACTTAGAACTGGTTAGATTTTGGCTTTGATATAGGTTCAGTACTTTTCGAATTATTTAAGGTGATACCCTACCCAATTCCACCTGACCTGAAAACATTGGCTGAACGCGTGCAGAAGGTGCTATTAAGGGGAAATGAAAGCTGATTGTTGCGCGACAGGGTGCCATCTATCGGATTGAAATTTTCATTTTCGTTCCTTTTCGTTTTTTGGAAATCCAAGAGAGTCATGCCCTCCGTACACTTCTTCTGCTTCATTGATATCAATTTCACATCGATCGGATGTGTTTTAGCTGAGAAACGGGCTCCCGAAAATTCCAATCCGATAGATGGCACCCCGTCGCGCGGAATCAGCTTTCATTTCCCCTTAAACGGAATATATCTCTGCCTGGGCACCGAAATCAAAAAAACAAAATCCGTCGCGCAATTCTCTGTGCGTTCGCGCAAACGCGAAAAGAACTGTTGTGGTACGTCGTCACTCTGTAGGAAATACTGGATGAGCTTCCATATTGAAACACTTTCAAAGACCCCGAAAGAATAGACATTCGCTATCCAGTTAGTATAATAATAATTAAATCTGTTTACTGTTGGAATTTCTGCTTCTTTTTTATTAAAAATAAATTTGGTTCCTTCAAATTTGCATCTCCAAGAGTCATACTTCCTGCCTTCCTCTCATCCTCTCGTTTTTCACGACCCTTTACCTCGGTACTGTTGCTACCCGGATGAGGCGTTCTACAAGCTGTTATGTTTTGTATGTAAATCTGATAAATTTGGCGGCCAAATTTAGATTTCAAAATATCATGATATTTTCAATATCGAGTGAATTGCCTCGAGGTTCAGTTGTCCGGTCTAAACTAAGGATATATTAAAAACTTACGTCACTAAATAGAACCGAAAAAGATTAAAAAATACATTTGTAAATTTTAACGAAATCGTCACCAGTTACAAAATATTTTTGTTATTTGTGATTAAGGGTGGGGGGGGGGGGGGGGGGGGGGGGGGGGGTACCCAATCAGTTACCGATTTGTCTATTTTCCCCTAAACGGGGTAATCAATCGACTTGTCCTTTCGGCAGCCAATGTTTGACGAGTAATGAGTTCAAACTGGTACGTTTGATCGCATGAAATCGGGATTTTTTTATTTTTTTCGATCGAAAAGTGTTGGCGTGCCATTTATTGCGACTTATATCAAAGCCCACGCATCAAACATGCAAAATCGAGCTCTGTCGCCCGATTCTGTGAGGAATTCTGAACAGAACCATCCCCAAACATCTTTGTTTTTGACAACGATGAAGGCGACGCTTGTATTCCACGTTTTTGTGGTAATTTTCGCGATTGTCAGAGGCTGGGGGCGGCCATTGCCGCTACAGCTGCTACAGCTGCTGATATAATGCGGTGGTCCCCAGAACACTCGTGAGATGTCACCGTAAAAGTATACTATACTATAGTAAAAGGATGAAGTTCAGATGGGCGCTTGGCGACATCTCACGGGCGTTCTGGGAACCACCGCATTATATCAGCAGCTGTAGCGGCAATGGCCGCCCCCAGCCTCTGACAATCGCGAAAATTACCACAAAAACGGGGAATACAAGCGTCGCCTTCATCGTTGTCGAAAACAAAGATGTTTTGGGATGGTTCTGTTCAGAATTCCTCGCAGAATCGGGCGACAGAGCTCGATTTTGCATGTTTGATGCGTGAGCTTTGATATAAGTCGCAATAAATGGCACGCCAACACTTTTCGATCAAAAAAAAATGAAAAAATCCCGATTTCATCCGATCAAACGTACCAGTTCGAACTCATTACTCGTCAAACATCGGCTGCCGAAAGGACAAGTCGATTGTTTACCCCGTTTATGAGAAAATAGACAAATCGGTAACTGATTGGGTAACCCCCCCCCCCCCCCCCCCCCCCCCTTAAACTGAAACCATTCACTTGTTTTGAATATAAAAATTTTTCAAAAATTACAAATTTATTTTGAGAAAAATAATGTCGATCACAGAATAAATTACTACACACCCCAGCTAACAATCACAGAGGTTATGTAACAAGGATGTAACGGCCATGCCAAAATGTCCGGACATCCAGAGTCCGGCTACATAGCCGGTACTTTGATGTCTCAGGTACATACCTGCGATGTCAAAGTACCAGATATGTAGCCGGACTCTGGATGTCCGGACATTTTGGCATGGCCGTTACATCCTTGTTACATAACCTCTGTGATTGTTGGCTGGGACTATCTTATTGAGAAAATTAAATTTTACGAAAATTATTATTTCTTTGTGATATAATAACTGGCGAACTATCATTAGAAAAAATCTAAAGTAAATCGACTGTCCATAATGTATTTCGTAACTCGAAACTACGCATATAGCTACCGGCGGATTAACGATCGACTGGCCAGAAGCGATCGAAAACTAATTATCTCGGTATATTTATATAGATAGCGATGATACGATATTGGGGGTTTCGACTGATGATTACAAAGGCCACACGTTCAATCTGGATCATTATTGTTGGAGTTCTGAGCTTCGTCGCTTGGAAAAGCTATCAAGACCACATGAGATAATTGTACGGCAAACCATGCTGCTGGGTATTACAATTTGTTGTATATCAGTCACGGCTATCGTTTACGCAGTGCATTATTTAATTCACCATACTAGAAAAGGTGTACTCATCAATAAAATACCTGGACCATACGTCTGGCCACTATTAGGAAATGTTCTAGAATTTAATGTACCACCAGGTGAGTGAATTATTTCATTCGATTATGCATATAACTACTATATTCTTATCATCCCGGGAAAAAAAGTTCCCTGTATGGTCATATATGATCATGTATAAAAGTATATATGATCATATATGATAGACATGCTCATACTCGATCATATCTGTTCGGATATGAATTTTGACCTGACATGATCATGTCTAATCACGTGCGTCATATGGGCCATTCCACGTGAACCGGATCAGTCACCTCTCAGATATTTTTTTAATTTTGCATGTCGATTGTCCTCGGGGAGTTAGATTTTTGTGCCAAAGGATTCTTCAATTGTTGCAAAATTCGTTGAGTTATTTGCATAAACAAATTCGAGCAAGGTTTTTTTCAAAAATTCATAACTCCGCCAAAAATGACACTAGACTCAATTATTTTTTTTCAGTTTACGCGGAAAGAGTCATAGAATGTACAAAAAAATATGTACTTTGAAAAAAGTTTGTTCATCCGTTGTTTATTTAACAATTAAGTTTTAAAAGATTTTTAAAACAGGGTGTGACACGATCAAAAATTTTTTTTAAAATACTGACATATACTTTGAACTATACTACAGCCTGTGAATTGAATTTAGGAACGTGTTATTTTTTGTTTTCGAGTAAAAAATCGCTAAAGTTGCCGGCGCGCGCCAATTTCGAGTCGACGCCGCGTGGAACGTAATGGCGTGCGTTAGACTGCTGTTCGCCGCTACTCGACGGACGCGTAGCTGCGGTATTCGAGAGTCATTTTCACGATGAGTGACACGATTTAAAAATCTGAAAAAAATACAGTCCGATCTCTCAATAAACCCTCTCCCAATAAACCCGCTTCCCCAGTTTCTCGCTCGCAGCGTTCCCCCACTCCGCCTATTAAGACATAGCGTAGCGAGGAAAGAGAGAGACGTAAAACAATTGGTGCGACTAGCCAAGAAGGCAAAGTGGGGGTACCTCATTTCGTGGAAAAACTCTTCTCCTTGACGGCTTGGGAGGGCTTATAGAGAGATCGGACTGTACTGTAGGTTCCCAATGGCAACTATAAGCGATACGTTGAGTTTCGAGAACGTGTTCTTCTTCGTTTTTGAAATATTGCAGCTTAAAATTTTAGCATGTATGTTGAGCTGTATGCTAAGATTTAAGACTGCAATAGTTCAAAAACGGAAAAGAACACGTTCTCGAAACTCAACGCATTGCTTATAGTTGCCATTGGGAAACTACAGTATTTTTTTCAGATTTTTAAATCGTGTCACTCATTGTGAGAATGACTCTCGAACACCGCTGCTACGCATTCGTCAAGTATATGTATGCTAAGTATACATGCTAAAATTTTAAGCTGCAATATTTCAAAAACGAAAAAGAACACGTTCTCGAAACTCAACGTATCGCTTATAGTTGCCATTGGGAACCTACAGTATTTTTTTCAGATTTTTAAATCGTGTCACTCATTGTGAAAATGACTCTCGAATACCGCAGCTACGCGTCCGTCGAGTAGCGGCGAACAGCAGTCTAACGCACGCCATTACGTTCGACGCGGCGTCGACTCGGAATTGGCGCGCGCCGGCAACTTTAGCGATTTTTTACTCGAAAACAAAAAATAACACGTTCCCAAATTTAATTCACAGGCTGTAGTATAGTTCAAAGTATATGTCAGTATTTTAAAAAAATTTTTTGATCGTGTCACACCCTGTTTTAAAAATCTTTTAAAACTTAATTGTTAAATAAACAACGGATGAACAAACTTTTTTCAAAGTACATATTTTTTTGTACATTCTATGACTCTTTCCGCGTAAACTGAAAAAAAAAAATTGAGTCTAGTGTCATTCTTGGCGGAGTTATGAATTTTTGAAAAAAACCTTGCTCGAATTTGTTTATGCAAATAACTCAACGAATTTTGCAACAATTGAAAAATCCTTTGGCACAAAAATCTAACTCGCCGAGGACAATCGACATGCAAAATTAAAAAAATATCTGAGAGGTGACTGATCCGGTTCACGTGGAATGGCCCATATATGATCATACATGGCCATATATGATGTTACGAGCTCATACATGATCATGTGCGGTCATCTCAGTTACACTGAGAAAAAAGTATTTTTCTTATCAAAATACCAAGTATTACCGAGCGAGTTTAGTTGTAGTCAAAATACGTATTGTTCTCAGCAAAATACCGGTTATGAGAATAGTATGCTGCGTCGCCGTACGTATAGTTCTGAGCAAAATACAATGTATTGTTAGTAGAGCAATACCAAGTTTTGTTATCAGAACAAGAAATATTGTCAGTGGAAAAATACAGTTTTCTCAGTGTAGTAACCTGGCTGTAATAATCAGACTTATACATGCCCATATGTACTTATACATGTCCATGTATGACCATGTATGGTTATAAACGATCATAAATGAGCATATCGATGGCTGGGCGGAAGAAGAGCCTATCTCAGAAATACTGTGAAGAAGAGCCTAAGTCGGAGAGAGCGCGCAGAAGCGCCTATCTCAGAAAAACCGTGAAGAAGAGCTTATCTCACAAAAACATTTCGCTTTCAAAATTTTGTAGTGGTACCCCTCCAAAATACATTTATACATTGTAGTAAACGAGATAGTGGTAGTGAAGCGAACCTAATTTTTGAATAATTGCAGTCGCCGCTTGCAGGGGTACGACTACAAAATTTTCAAAGCGATATGTTATGTGAGATAGGGGAGAGTGTGGTTGTACCGCTCAGCAGGTAATACCGCTCACCCCTTTTTCTTTATAATTAAGAATTTTTTCACTCGTTTTTTTTCCCCAATCTTCAAAATCCAATGCCAATATCTAATTTCTGTGGAAATTTCATTCCTTTAATCACTTTTAATAGAAAAAATAACATCTCTCTGTTTTGAGGTCCTTACAGCGTAAAATTGCTGGACAAGTAAATAAGGTTTTTTGTCATTTCAAAATTATTATTTTCACGTCAAACTATGGTCATTCGATTCGTGGTACTTTTCCGCGTAATTTGATCACAAGATGAACTCCTATCTCTCTTTGTATTAATAATTATTAATGATTTTGTTAACTCCGCGCGATACCGGTAATACCGCTCGGCCGGTGAGGGTAATATCGCTCGGCTGTATGCCAATATACCGCTCAGCATCTGACAGTGCATATTTACCGGCGAATTACCAAAATCACCTAAGTAAAACACAATTATCATTTTTTTTTTGTTGAAAATGTGTGTGACGACAAATGTTGAGACAATCAGAAACCAACTTTTGCGATGACAATGGTTGTGACATAATATTAAATCCGTGAAATTAATAAAAAAAATCGTAGTGAGGTTATGTGAATAATTCACGCTATTGTGAATAATAATGACAATGATATCAATAATAATAATAATTTACTCTATTATTGTGTTATAATAACGATAAGTCTTCAGTAAAATTTAACATTGTAATGACAAATTTCATCCTTCATACCCGAGTTTACTATTTGACTACATATAGGTTAGGTCGGAACCCGAGTATTAGAGAGTGAGCGGTATTAAAATTGGGCCGAGCGGTATTACCCGCTGGAGGGTAAGACTGCTCACTTGCGTCTCGCGTTTCTTTTTCCGTAATTTTGTAAATTCTAAAGGAAATTACGCCTCTGAATTTTCAAAACGAAGAGTTGAATAGTTGCAGAAGCCAGTACAATAGTTTTTTTCACTTCAAGTTGACGTTTAACACATAAAAATTAGCATTTTTTCTTAGGTGAGCGGTACTCCCATACTCTCCCCTAAGCTCTTCTTCGCGGTTTTTCTGAAATAGGAGCTTCTGCGCGCTCTTTCCG
Organism: Tenthredo mesomela; assembly: GCA_943736025.1. Taxonomy (NCBI): domain Eukaryota; kingdom Metazoa; phylum Arthropoda; class Insecta; order Hymenoptera; family Tenthredinidae; genus Tenthredo; species Tenthredo mesomela. The sequence continues at coordinate 8,144,392 of OX031021.1, forward strand.
AGTTAGGCTCTTCTTCACGGTATTTCTGAGATAGGCTCTTTTTCCGCCCAGCCATCGATATACACTCGTATCTGATCATACTAATAATTGCCCAATCTGAACTATACATGACAACCTATGATCATATATGATCATGTATGATTGTATATGCCCATATATTGTCGTGTATATGATGCAATGAAGCCTTCAAATAGAATTATCGAACTCACGGAAATACGATTCAAATATTCTAGGTCTTCGAATTTCCTCTTTGCGTTTCACAGGACTGAGATTGTCGCCAATTATAACACATAAAAACTATCCATCGTATGCCTGTGTGTTCAACAATAATGACTATACAATTTCCGATCAAGACCATGCAAAAATATCATCGATTGATATGCTGTTATTGTTTTGATTTCATCAAACTAACTCACAAATTTGGGGTGGTCGGTTTGACGTGAAACGCTCCATATAGGGTGGTCCTTGGATGGGGTAAGAAAAAAAAAAAAAAAAATTCATGTTGGATCCCCCCAAATCAGCTCCAAATAATTTAAAAAAAATTCCCTAATTTTTCCAGATTTTTATTTTGTTCCCCTAGTCTGCCTATTCGAGAAGGAATTTTCAAATGATTTAAAAACATGCTTATTCACTATATCTCATACTAATAGTATATTATGTGGCATGCCCGTAAACCAAGTGTTTTTCGGCGAAAATAATGATTTCAGGACGAGCTAAAGGCGAGCCGAAGGCGAGCCGGAAGCGAGTTCTGAAATCATTATTCGAGTCAAAAACGGTTTACGGGTGCGCCCCATACTGTATTTTTTTCGAAATAGGCATGAAAAGTCACTTTGACGCCTGTTGAGATTCACTAGACGAAAAGTGGGGTTATGGTGCGATCTGTTGCGCACTTCGAACCGCCCATCGAAACTGCCGTATAAAGACTTTATACGGCAGCTTTGGAATGCGCACTTCGAACTGCGCATCCAGACTGCCGTATAAAGACTTTATAGGGCAGTTCTGAAACCAACCGTATAAAGTGACACTTTGTGGATCGAAAACAGGCGTCAAAAAGTGACTTTTCAATGCCTACCCGTACGGAAAAAACTACTGAAATACTACTGGGAAACTACTGGAACAACTACTGATAAACTACTGCTATAATTTTGAATACTACTGCCATTTTTCAGTAGTTCCCAGACTGTAAATTCGCGAATACTGGGGACTACTGATAAGTAGTAACTACTGATACGTAGTAACCACTGATGAGTAGTGACCATCGGCGAGTGGTAACTGCGCGCGGGTAATGTAAATCATGTTCCAGTAGTTCCCAGACTGTAAATTCCCGAATACTGGTGACTACTAACCACGGACGAGTAGTTATCATTGGCGAGCGGTGACTATCCAATAGTCACTACTTCTTCTTTTTCTTCTTCTTCCTTTTTTCGACTCAACGCTCTTCCGAGCATATAGTCAGAATAGTCACTACCCGTCGAGTAGTACACTAATGCCCGGTTGCATAAAGGTGGGTTACCCAAAAATTTCATTTACCTCCGCAGATACTACTCGTTCAACCTACATGACTGTCAGAAGTTAACACGATTCATGACAGCTGTCAGATGAAAAAACGGTTGAACGGGTAGTATCTGCGGGGTTACCTACGGGGTATTTGAAGGTTCGGGTAACCCACCTTTATGCAACCGGCCATAAGTATTGTCCAGTAGTTATTGCAACACAAAGTCGTACACTGCAGGTAAGAAGTCACCAGTAGTGTTCCACTCATACATGGTGTAATACTACTCAGCGAACTACACAACAGTATAGTGACTATTCAATAGTCACCACTCGTCAATGGTAACTACTCATCAGTATACTTATCGTCAGTAGTTACTACTAAATTACTACTTACCGGCAGTAGTTACTACTCATTTACTACTTATCTTCAGTAGTTACTACTGACATCTTAGGAGTTTTTTCCGTACGGGTATGCCGAAAAAATTTTCTTTCATGGTTAATCGTGGGCCAAAAATTCATATTCTCGATTATTCAGTGAGATTCATTTCTTTTCAGTGAAAAATAAAAGAATCATAAATGGGGTATCCCATGAGAATCGTGTGCTTTATTATTATTATTATTATTTTTTTTTATTCAACATAACAAATGATCAAATTAGGCAAAAATTCAATTATTCAATAATTACATAACCCACATGTCAGCACTACGTAACATCAAACTTGATGACATGCAAAGACTGCCGTGATTTTTTTGCCTAATTTGAAGTAGTGTCGTTCCTACAAAGTCACATTACTTTTACTTTTAAATGCTCATTTAGCTTATATAATGTGCTCAGATATATCCACAAATGCTCAGACATGTTCGGATATGCTCAGATATGTTCGGATATATTCAGACATGCTCATATATGATCTTACATGCTCATATATGCCCCCACATGCTCATGTATGTTCAGATCAGGACGAATTTCATACCTGATCATGTATGGAAGTTCATATATGGCCATATCTGATCATATATGGAACTTTTTTTCCCGGGACTGCAGAAGAATTATGCAGCTCGGCTCAAAAGATCAACGTAAAATATCACCCCATTTGTCGCGTTTGGATGTTTCACCTTCCATTGGTTCATATTTATGACCCGGACGACGTTGAGGCATGTATACATAGTTTTATTCTATTCATAATCAATCCAATTTTATGGAAACAATATTATCCTGTCACGGCTATTCACTAGTCGAGAAATCATCATGACATTACAGTAGCCATCATGCTATGCTTTCTGCTTATGGCTTATGGATTTCTGTGTGCTTCGGCCCTTAAACTTATGAGTATAACTTGACAGGCCGTACTTTCGAGCACGATCCACATCAGCAAGGGCCCGCAGTACGAACTTCTTCATCCATGGTTAGGCAACGGTCTTTTAACGAGCAACGGTAAGACTTTTAGATTCTTATGAATCTTTTCGGCTTTGGAACAGCTCGCGTTACTTGTCAAAACGATTTACTGACAGTTTCACAGTGGAATCTTTTTTTTTCTCAGGTTCCAAGTGGCACGTCCGAAGAAAGATTCTGACGCCGGGTTTTCATTTCAATGTGCTCCGACAATTTGTTGGGATTTTTATCGAGCAGAGTGAAAAATTGGCGCAATCCTTCTGCCTAGATGGCCATGAAGTTGTTCCCGATCTTCTATCGCTACTTCACAAGTACACGGTCAACTCAATTTGCGGTAAATTACTTTTCACCAAGTATTTCATACCGCTTGTTGCATGAAAACTATATTATTCTGTGTTAGATAGATAGATAGATAGATAGAGCGGTATTTATTAGACCTTGGAGCGATGCTCCCTCAGGCCACAGGAAAAGTACAGTAAAATACAGAAAAAGGAGTAGATAGAAATAATGAGACAAAAATTAACATAAAGATAATAAGAAAACAATATGAATTAAAATTAGGTTAACTAGAACTAAAATAAAAATAAAAATAAAATTAAACAAAAGTAAAGTATAAATAAATAAGCAGAGTGAGATAAGAGTCCTCAGAAAAACAGGCAAGACACAGAGATAAAAAAGTGAAATGAGAACATAGAAATAGAATACAAATAAGTAAAAAATTGAAAAAAGAGAAGAAAGTTGTGCAGATTACAAATGGCACAAATGCACAAACCGGACCGGAAACTAGGCGCATTACATATTAACGCGAGACAGACCCGCCTCCCGCTCCTCCAGCACCATCAAGTAGCAGTAGCAGCGAAAGCAAAAATCGGCAAGTGAAGTCGCAGAGGTTATTTCAGGCGGTAGAGAATTCCAGAAGCGGATACCCGCAATCAGGAAAGAATTCTGCATCGAAGCCGTACGCGCTGGAGGGACGAAAAGCGTATCCGTACGCGCTGGGTTACGGCGCGATGCCAGATTCGCCCGGAGCCTAAGCTGGTCCCCAAAAAGCCCAGACTGGCCAAGACAAAGAGCTTTGTAAAAAGTGCATCCAACCAATTGCAACCGACGACTAGAGGGCCTGAGCCAACCACAGCTACGCCTGTGCGCGGAAATGCTGGCATCGCGCGGCAAACGAAGTAAGAAACGCACACAATTGTTCAACGAAACACATAACGAGCGCTCCAGCTCCCCGGTCAGGTTAGTAAGTACTGACGCACAGTAATCGTAGACAGGAAAGACCAGGGCGATAATCAATCGGCGCTTCAAAGCAGTGCTTAGATTACTGTCATTCATGCGAATGCGATAAAGCGCGCCCGCTGCCTTCTTTCGCATTAAAGAGACATGCTCCGTCCATGCCAACGTGCTGTCAAGGACCACCCCGAGATATTTGTACGAACCAGTAATCTGAATAGGAGAAGCACCTAGCAATATCTCCGAGAAGCCCATTGAACGCAGTTGATTAACATACCTGGAGCTACCGAAAATCATCGCCCTGGTCTTGGTAGGGTTGATATGCAACTTATTGACCACGCACCACTGTCGTATCTCCTCAATATCAGAATTTAGCAACTCAACGTAATGCTCGACCTCTGAAGGAGGACACTTGAGATAGACTACTAGGTCATCAGCGTACAGAAGGTACGAACAGTGACGCAAACACCGTGGCAAATCGTTAACGAAGAGCGAGAAAAGAAGGGGACCCAGAACACTGCCCTGTGGAACCCCAGACGGTAAAGGAAGCCACCCGGACAAACTGCCATCACTACCCCGGACCGCTTGAACCCGGCCGCGAAGATACGAATGAAACCATTCCAGAACTCTAGCCGAAAAACCTAGAGCATACAACTTACGGAGCAAGAGCAGATGGTCGATACTGTCGAAAGCTTTAGTAAAATCAAAAAACACGGTTAAAGTGATCATTCGTTCATCAATACCTTGTCGAACATCATCAACGAGCCTCAAGACCGCGGTCTGAGTCCCCATCCCTTCCCGAAAGCCGGTTGGATGCGGATCTAAAGAATTGCGCTCACAGAGAAAAGCCATAACTTGATCGTAAACAAGCCGCTCCAGAACTTTTGAGAGAGCGCAAAGCTGAGATATCGGCCGAAAATCAGCACATTCAAGCGGTGCACGGATCTTCGGCAACGGGCAGACGAATGAGAACTTCCACAGGGATGGAAATACGCCATTCGCAAGGCATGCATTAAATAAGCCAAGAATAAGCGGTAGCAACAGCGGACTCAAAACTTTATACGCCTGGATTGGCAAATAATCCGGACCCTGCGATCGAGTCTTTATGCGCGACAACGCGTTTCCCAGCGCACGTCCGCTAACAGGCCGAAAAACAAAATCGTCATTCACATTACCAGCACCCACATCACGTGCATACCGGCTAGCAACATCAATATCATTGAGGCAAAGCGTGAGATCTGGGAGTGGAGTTCCAGAAGAGACAGCAGCAAACTGCTGGTTCAAAGACAGCAGTGAGACGTGCGCAGGAAGCTCGTGCCTTGTAGAGCGCGTAATCCCGAGACTGTCAATTTCTCTCCAGAAGGCACGTGAGTTACCAGCCGCATCGAATTTAGATTGTAAGAAACGCGACTTTGCAGCTACCAACTTATTTTTAAAATCACGACGAAGACAAACATACTTATCGAAAAGCCGTTTTGTCCCCGACCGCCTAAAGGCGCGATAGCAGGAATCCCTATCACGCTTTACTTTACGCAACTCTCCAGATAACCATGGGGCTGGTGACCGCCTAACCGTGACCTCACGCAGAGGAGCGGCTCGATCCAACGCATCACGCACAACACAATTAAAAACAGATAGCTGGCAATCGACACTTGGCTGAGCCGCCAGCAATGACAGATCGACAGACGAGATAACCTCATCTGCAGCCTCAGTATCAGCGTCATCCCATGCACGGTAACAAAAGGTCCTAGGCACAGGGCGATCAACAGAATACTTAATCGAAATGTAGATGAGGTCATGACCCGAAAGGAAAGGCTGAGCAGATTGACCCCAACCATCCAGAGAGCGAATGTCACTCACAGCACAGACGTCGAGCCAAGTGTCCGACGATTTGGTATGATGAGTAGGACTGAACGGCACGATTAGGGGAGAGTCGGGTAGCCCCGGATGGCGGGTACCCGCGGTCACCTCAATTTTTGGACAATTACGCCAATAAATTTGGAAAACGAAGACGTGAAAATGTGACTAAGATCGTTGCCCTAATTTTCACGTTTTTGTTTCCCAAATTTATTCGCGTAATTGTCCAAAACTTAAGGTGACCGCGGGTACCCGCCGTCCGGGGGTACCCGACCCTCCCCTACACCAAACTTTACATATTTCAAGATTTGAATCGCGATATGTACAATCACACATGGGTATAAAGTGTATAATTTTTGATAAATAGAAGTTCTTGACTATGTAGAGACCGCCATGGGTTCTACGTCGAATAGGGATGACGAAATTCTCGACGAATACAGGTCCTGCGTTTCAGATTTTGGTGTCATATCAGTTTATCGGTGGGTTGATTGATTTGTAAGCGTCACATTATTCAAAAGTGAAGATATACAAAGAACTACCGTTATTTAATGATTTTGTAGATTGCTCAGGCCTTGGCTCCACTTTGACTGGGTGTTTCAGTTCTCCAGAAAATTCAAAGACCAAGTCCGGGTCCTTAAGGTGCTTCACGGTTTTTCAACCAACGTGAGTATCAGGCTAAAGGTGCTCGCACATAAAACGACGTTTGCCGTTTGACGGATCACCTACAGGCCGTAACCGGGCCGGGCCTGTGATTGGACGGCGCATTGTGTGAGTCAAGTAGGTAACCCGACAAGTGGCAGACGTCGTTTTATGTGCGAGCACCTTTACACGCAACACCTTCATTTATGAAACCACTCGCAAACGTCTTCGATTAACGTGAATTTCATTCCAATTTGCAAAGATCATCAATGAGCGTAAACGCTACCACGAAGAGACGGGTAGTCAACATTTGAAACGGCTTGGTTCCGGTCTTTGCGGCCGTGACGAGGACCACGTTGAAGGTATGTGCATCGGCAATGGATTCAGTTATCTAATCCGACGAGACGTTTACTAAGCAAGAAAAATACGACAGTGATAATAAGCGGAAATTGAATCTTGCCAGGGAGACGGCGTCCGGCTATGCTTGATCTTCTGATCTCAGCTCAGAGAAGGGGTGCTGATATAGATGAGAAAGGAATCAGGGAAGAGGTAGACACTTTCATATTCGAGGTGAGTACGGCAGAAGTTGCGAACTGTAATTTTTGTTAGTTGAATTAAATGAGCACTTTTTTCCACAAATAATTTCGAAACTCCCCAATAAACCATAACGTAGAAAAAATAGGACTAATGTCCGCCCGAAAAATGTATATTAAACGTTATAAAAAGCGTATACGTGAAATATACGTTTTTCGAGCGGACATTAGTCCTATTTTTTCTACGTTATGGTTTATTGGGTCGGTCCACCTAAAATGTCGGTAAAAAAAATAGACGTTCACGGCTATCCAATCGATGATCATCATTTGTTTTCTACAGGGACACGATACAACAGCTATGGCATTATGTTTTGCGTTGATGCTGCTTGCAGAAAACAAAGAGATCCAGGTGATTGATGATGCAATCAATTATTTGCAAGTACTATATCATGCCCAGCACCTATTCCAACTTGTCTTTGCCACAGGATACAGCGAGGGCTGAGGTTGACGCGATCTTCGTAGGAAAAGACAAAAGCAAATTATCCATGCAAGAAATTCAAAGCTTGACCTATCTCGAACAATGCATCAAAGAATCTTTGCGATTATTTCCAAGCGTTCCATCTATAGCTCGCAAAGTCTCTGAAGATATACAACTCAGTGAGTAGATTTTAAATCTAAATCCTGAATTGAATCACGAGTCCATCCTCGCCTCACTTTTACTCTTCTTAAAGAAGCTTTGCCAGAGCAAGGTTCAGTCAAAATCTAGTTCCAATCAACATATTATCAATATCTTTCAGAAAACTACCTAATACCAGCAGGAACAGTACTCCACGTGTTCATTTACGACCTTCACAGAAACCCAGACTTTTGGCCAAACCCTGAGGTGTTCGATCCAGATAGATTTTTACCTGAGCAGGTGCGGGGGCGTCATCCATTTGCCTATGTACCTTTTAGTGCAGGACCTCGAAACTGCATCGGTAAGTCGAAAGCCCCAAGGCTTTACATATTCAAATTTACATGTAAGTGATAATCAAAGCATTGACACCATTTATTGCACGATTACTACTCACGGTATTCATAATGTGTTGAATAAAAATTCGGGATACTTTTTCTGCTTTCAGGGCAAAAATTTGCAATGCTGGAATTGAAGGTTCTCATTGGGACTTTTTTGCACAAATTTTATTTAGAACCAATCGATTCGTCATGCGATGTGCGAATACTTCCGGACCTAGTACTCCGGCCGATGAAACCTATACGCATGAAATTCGTCCGGAGATCACACGATTATTGATCCTCAGAACTCCAGAAGCAGTGTTGCAAAAATTGTAATTAAATTTTTTTTAATTACTCATTACTTTGGTAATGTGTAATTAAATCGAGTTTAATTACACATTACTTTGATAATGTGTAATTAAACCGAGTTTAATTACATATTACTTTGGTAACATATAATTAAATAAAGTTTATTTGTTAAATGGTAATGTGTAATTAAATAAAAATTCAGTTACACATTACAATTCTTACATGTATATGATATATACCTATTTATGTATATTTATGCACATAACATGTATTATATCAATTGTAATGTATAATTAAATTTTCATTCAATTACCCATTACTTTGGTAATGTGTAATTAAACTCGATTTAATTTTTAATAAATTAAACCGAGTTTAACTACACATTACTAAAGTAATGGGTGATTAAATGAGTGATTCCACTAAAAATGTAATTGGTGACTCGCAACACTGTCCAGAAGTAGTTATTAATGTAAAAAAAAAAACCTTCAATATATTCTAATCACACTTAGTAGCAACGGACTGAATGTTCACATGATAATTTTCGCATTTTATGCCAACGTATACTGTAACGTATCCAGCATAATACATAGGTAGATTACACGGACGACAAGACACATACGACCATGTCGATCAGCAGGCATCACGTGACGCTAATATTTCGTATATAAGACGGTGCGCGACAGCAGATCACCAGCGTTAAGCTAGGAGCACAAACTCTTCGTGTCGGCTCACCTACGGAGATCGTGACCAGTGTACAGTCACTCACACGCAGCGCCGACCAATCATAGCCATGTGTGAGCGATCGTGGCGCCTGTAAGTGAGGCGAAACACGGGACACGAAAAGTTTGTGCTCCTAGCTTTATGCCGGCGACACAGACTTTTCGTGTCGGCACACCTACGGAGATCGTGACCAGTGTACAGTCACTCACAAGCAGCGCCGACCAATCACAGCTATGTGTGAGTGATCGTGGCGCCTGTAGGTGAGGCCGAACACGGGACACGAAAAGTCTGTGTCGCCGGCATTAGTTGAGCCATAGCGATCGGCACGTCTCATCAAGACATTATTATTTCGCCTGTCAGCCAGAGCAGCGACTGAGCACTCAGCTTCACTTTCAAATTATATATCTATTGGCGAGAGCAGCATTAGATTCATTTATTCAAAGAAACTTCGAATTCGTATAAATACTAAAGCAAATTTATAACGTAGAGAAATCAGACAAACAAACTATTTTTATTCCTAATTCCTAAACAAAGCATTTTTATTCCTAATGTTTCAATGAACAAATTCGTTTTTTGTTTTTCCAAATCGGATGATTTGTTCCGGAGTTACGCGCATTAGTTTATGAAAATCGCGTGCTCCGACATCATCCACGACTCGCGCGCGCTTCTGTCCGCCGAGAGAATTCTTATTTCTCACCGACTTGGAAGCTATTACCAAAATAATGAGACAATTCGATTTATTGTTAGCTTTTTTCTCATGCTGTAAGTAAATTGTTCACTTACCGGGTTCACACCGTCAGTATTTACTTATATCTGCAACCTTATCTCACAAAGTACAGTATCTTTGAGGAATGACAACAAAAAGATATGAAATAGGAGGAGACTTCGCACATTAGTAGTCGATATTAGTATATTTTTTTATTTTATACTTTAGTATATTTTTTTTATTAGTTTTTTTTTCTTTTTTTTTTTTTTTTTTTTACCGATGGATTCGGATTCCACACCCCCGAAAACATATAAGGAGAACCAATTTGGAATTCATTTGATTTCAAGCGCGCGCGAGCCGTGGATGACGTCGGAGCCAGCGATTTTCATAAACAAATGCGCGTAACTCTAGAACTAATCATCCGATTCGGAAAAACAAGAGACGAATTTGTTCATTAAAACATCAGGAATAAAAATGCTAAGAACAATTTTTCTCGTAAATATGATAGTTTTTGCGAAAAACGTCATTTTTGTCGGAAGAACCCTGAAAATTGTTAATAACAATATGTTCGCCCAACTTTTTGAAAAAACCACCGATGGATTCGGATTCCTCACCCCCGAAAACATATAAAAACACCCTAAACGGCTCCGGACCTACCATTGCATACAGAAAGGGGGTATTGCGTATGGACTAATACACGTTTATCAGTTATCAAGAGACTCGATAGAGTCTCGCGCCAAGTACATTAAAAAAAATTTTTTTCAAGCGCGAGACTCAACGAGTCTATATACCCGAGAGGCAACTACCCTAACCTATACCGCGAATTAGTATCTTCATTTTCTTTCATTTCACAACATACACGAATTAAAACTAATTTAATCCAGGATGTGGGCATGAAAAGCTTTCAATTGAGCCCTAGATCGATTAAATCGGTGTCCGGAGTGCTGAGATATAATTAACTACAGATTCTGATACCCCGTTTCCTCGTACAATGTTTCTCCTTCTCTTTAGTCTTCTTCTTCTTCTTCTTCTTCAGACCAAGATTCAGCCAATTCAAACCATTCCCATAAAATCACTAGACGGGGAACCACACAAAAGTTGTATACAGTGGCGTAAGTACGAGAGTCACGAGGTAGATGGCGCTGGTATCGCAGACAGAAACCGTCTGCAACACTAGCAGACGCCTGTTGTCATTTCATTTCATGTTTTCGAATCCAAACAAAGAAAATAAAAGAAAGTACAAGCAATGATTAATATAAAATTTTAAGGTACGAAAACTAGTGAATACCCACCAACAGCCCCTCAGGTGCGAAAACCTTACGCCAAGTACATTTAAGTGATAGCCACCAACAAAAATGTTTCGATAGGTTAATTATCTTAAATCCTACGATCTTGAGCTTCTGAGGTTATGCGAATCGATTGACGTGTAAAATTCATAGTGATAGATAGAATAACAATTGTGAACGGATAGTTTTACGATTAGGTTTACCTTGTATGACACAATACTGTTAGATGACTATTAAATGACTATTAGCTCTAAATTTAATTCACTTATGCATTGTAGATTTGGCTTATTTCCATTCATGAATGCAATTACCGGAGGAAACGGTTTTTTGGGGATTCAATTATCTAGCAAGTCACCGCCTGAGGAAGTCTACGACAAGTCTAAGACAATAGAAAATCAAGAAATAATGTTGAAGTTGAAAAATATCAGGATAGCATGATTTGATATAAGGAACGGCAAGGAGCCAGACCAACAAAGGCGAGTTCAAACGTTGGATTGCAACGAATTCCACTTCAAGCTCTATGTTAGGCTCATCTCTAGAGGCGCGTCTGCTCACACTCAAATTGTGAGTCAACGTTATGCGTAGGATTCCGACAAGTTTTATAATCTAACTCCGTATCATCTAGTCAAAACGAGACTGTCAGTCGACGTTGTGTGTTGGACTCCGATAGGCTTTATTCTACATTCCACGTCAACGTAGTGCCTTGACCTTCAGTGCAGATAATTTTTTCATTCTTGTTTTACAAACAGCTTAGATTTTAGTACAAAACAACCGAGCGAGCGCAGCGAGCGAGCACAATTATTAGGTGGTCAAGCAAAATTTTACAAAAAGTAGTGAAATCAACCCCAAAAAGCACCTTTGGTGCAAAAAGCTTTCGCCAAGTTCATTAATGTGTAGATCACTCCACCAAAAAATAATCAAAGGTTGTGCTCGTTCGCTCGCTCACTCGATTGGTTCATGATTATCAACATACAAAAGCATTGAAATCAGATACAACTGCCAAGTACCTGTAGAATAATAAAAGTTTGGAATTGAAAAATTTGTTCAAACTACATAACGTTGTACTCGTTCGCTCGCTCACTCTATTGGCTTATGATTATTGGTTGAAAAAACAATTCGGATGAAGAAATTGAAGATGTCAACATTTATCTAAAAATATTCATAACGAAAAAATAATTTAAACAAAATTTAACAAAAAAAATTGGAGGTAGTGGTACTTGGGGGGCCTTTTGTAAAAAAAGAAATATAAAATATCGATCGCGAACCATGTCAATGTCACCTGATAGATATTTAAACATTGGCCCGCCAACGTACCACGGACTCCAAATTTTTTTTTTTAATTTTGTTTAAATTATTTTTTCGTTATGAATATTTTTAGATAAATGTTGACATCTTCAATTTCTTCATCCGAATTGTTTTTTCAACCAATAATCATAAGCCAATAGAGTGAGCGAGCGAACGAGTACAACGTTATGTAGTTTGAACAAATTTTTCAATTCCAAACTTTTATTATTCTACAGGTACTTGGCAGTTGTATCTGATTTCAATGCTTTTGTATGTTGATAATCATGAACCAATCGAGTGAGCGAGCGAACGAGCACAACCTTTGATTATTTTTTTTGCACCAAAGGTGCTTTTTGGGGTTCTGATAATATTCGTTCAATAATCACGTTTTTTAAACAAAGAAATAATTTCCTACACCTACACTTATAATTCGGATAACGAATACCCCAATAAACACAAGGTGGTTGAAGTCCCGTATAATAAACGTGTTCATTATACGTGTAAAAACTGTTGAAACAACCCTTTATACATTCTTTATACCAAAATTAAACCTATAGTACAATGAATTTCCAGGTCTAATGTCCGATATATACTGTTACAAAGATTGATTTCCCTTTTTTGTTTTACTAAGAAATTACCTTTACATTCTATATTTAAACTTCGCATCATCTAGCAGTCATAGAAGATAAACGAATACAAATAAATGACTCGTTGATATTAAATAACTGAAGTAAACATTATTATAAAAAGAGTGCTGTTTCACACTTCAAACTGTAAACACACATTTTCTCGCATTTCCCAATATATTCAATTTCCCTGACAATTATATTTTCTTCGACTTGAATCTCTTATTTCAACTCAGGACCCACATTTTATTTAACTTAATCTGCTCGAGCCTTTCTTTAAATAATTACAATTAGCCGTCAGAAGCTAATTTAGTAACAATACATTTATTAGCCTGGACAAGGATACGTGTATTCGACTGCGCTTACGAAACGCTCCAACGTACCCCAGATAGCAACGAGACGTCAAAAAGACGTTATTCTGACGTCTTATTTCCAATCTGACCTTTTTCAAGTATGTCGTATTAACGTCTAAAAGACGTCTTATAGACGTCTTAAGGACGTTTTATGTCCGCGATTTGCGACGTCATAAAAACGTCGCATTTCTCACAACATAAAGACGTCCCTTAGATGACTATAAGACGTCTTTTCGACGATAATATGTCATACCTGAAAAAAAAATTTATCGTTCAGAGCGGCGACACTCTGTATACCGTTTTATTTTACTCGCCCTAATTCGAAATAGTATATTGTGTACCAAGAGCGTAAAGTGGGCTTTTTTAGACCAAGTGTGGAGTTTGCAGTACGAGTCAGAGGCGAGGTAGCACGAGTCGAAGACGAGTGCGTCTGCGAGCCGAAGACGAGTACTGCAACCACACGAGGTCAAAAAGCCCACTTAGCCCTTGGTGCACACCATATTTTTTGTGACAGCACGATTTTCGCGTTTTTGAGCGATTTTAAGGAAGCGGGCAAAAAAAATCAGTAGCGGGCAAAAAAAGTCGGTAGCGGGCAAAAATAGTACATTATGCAACAAGGGAATAAAGTCGAATATTATTCCCGAAGGTGAGTTTACTGCCCGAACGGAATTCCCGCGGGTGGGTTTACTGCCTGAGCGAAGCGAGGGCAGTAATCACCCAAGGGAATTTCCGCGAGGGCAGTAAGCCTGAGGGAATGATGGACTTTATTCCAGTGTTACATATAGTACTTTATTCCAGTGTTACATATAGTACTTTATTCCCGGCTCAACCGTGGCCACTTTATTGACCTGAAGCGTGGGACCCACGAAAAAACGCTAAAATTGATCGAAAATCTATACACGGAGAAACTTTTAGTATGAATATTTGTTTGATTGCATATGAAAAGTTAACATAAAATATAAGAATTTAGGGATAATCGAGGTACTGTGACTAAAATCTGTAATGGACTCGAATAACAAAAATTAGTATAGAGCTTTGCAAAGAGTGAAATTAAACGTTGTACGTTTTAGTATAAACGCGTTGCGATCTTTCTAAACCACTATACGAAAAATGGAGGTCACGTGGTGTGCTGGGTACGCGAGAAAAACAAAAATTAATTTAATACTAGATTTGGGGGGGGGGGGAGGGAGGAGGAGGAGGAGGAGCTTTTGAACAAAGCGGTTAGCCAGTGAGCGAAGGTACCGGTCGAGCCTGGGTATTCCGATGTCGTACCTTGATGTCTGTATATTGACATCACCATCATAGGATCAGTGCTGTAGCGGGATCAAGCCATGCTTGTTGATGAGATCTTCCGCCTCTATATATACTCACCAACTTCTATAAGTGGCACTCGCGAGAATATCGAAAGCGCTGGTCGCCACCTTACGAGAAAATATGGAAGTAATGTACATGACCATTGTTGCAGTTTCTTTCACTGCTAAGTTATACCCAGACAACCACACCAACACAAGAGAGCGCGCGTCCTCGATCTGAGAGCGGTCTGGCCCTTCGGCTGAATTCGGAATAGCTCGGAAATATTCGGCCGTTTTTCGTATAAAGTTTTAGAATTTCTCTCAAGCCCCAGTAGCAGAAAGTATCAAATATATACTAATGTTTCATATGATTGTAGGAAGGATTGTCAGCGTGACTCGATTATCCCTAAATTCTTACATTTTATGTTAACTTTTCATACGCAATCAAACAAATATTCATACTAAAAGTTTCTCCGTGTATAAATATGGAAAGAAGTTAAGTCAGGAAATGGAAAAAAAATTTGAAAAAAATCATTTTTCAAAAGTACTTTTTTCCCGCAAATTTACTTTTTTCCCGCAAATTTTACTTTTTTCCCGCAAATTTTACTTTCTTCCCGCAAAAATAAATTTGCGGGACAAAAAGTACAATCGGGAATCAAATGCCACTTTTGTCCCGCTTTTCAGGTCAATAAAGTGGCCATTACAGTTGAGCCGGGAATAAAAGTTCTTTTTTGCCCGCTACCGACTTTTTTTTGCCCGCCGGTCAATAAACGGCCACTTTTAGCCCAATTATTAGGTCAAAAAAAAACGCAACCCGCGCGAAAATAAATACATTTAAAATATACCCGAAAAAAGTATGTCTTTTATATGCAGCATATAAAGCATATGCATACACAAATATATTTAATATATATATAATATTCTTCCATTTTTGCCGCTATCAGTCTATGAAATATATATATAGAGATGTATGTTATATGTATGCTATTAATGTATGATATATATATGCTCGGATATATGCATAGTTATAATATATATGGGGAATTCCACGTGAACTCGACCAGCGTTTGACCCTCACCATTTGCTATTCGATTCATATTTTTTTCTCAGATTGACCCCACCCCTTGGAGTACCCCTGAATTTTTTCAGAATTTTATATGTATTCGTTTTTGCCTGACGAATTTTGAATCATTTCCTGTTTTGTCATTTCAAAGAATTTTCAAAGAACTGTATCTTTGGATGCATGCATCGTATCACAACGAAAAGCATATCAAATTCTTCGTCTTGAATCGTTCTTTCATGCGCAAATATTGCCATAATTTTCCGACCCCTTTGTGAACGATATTTTCAAGGTCAAAGTGGAAAAATCGAAATTTCGCAAAGTTGGACCATTTTGATTTTTCTGAAAAAAATTACAAAAAATCTATTCTCGAAGACGTAACTTTTGAGCCCAAGCCCAGCGTGGCTCGAATTTTCCTCAATTTTTTACAGAATTTCAAAGTTCAAAAAAATTTTTATTCAGGGCAATGCAATGGTATAACCGATCGTCAATGCAAATATTCGGCTTTTATTCAATTGTTCGTACCTAGGGCCTGTTCCGATATTCACTGGTAGTACTGCGAGTTTTCCTTGCTTCTTTCTCGCACCTGTGAGTTCGTGAATACAGCTTTCTCTTTCTACCATAAGCTTGCAGTACTGGCAGTGAAAATAGGAACATAGCCCTACTCTGCCCTGTTTCGTTGATGACGTTTTGCTGATGAACGATTTACAAATTTACGTTATTCACGCAAATATGGCACCAAATAAATTTCGTGACCGGTGCTGCAATCCCTTTGGTCTATATAACCGTCGAAAGTGGGAGGGCTTAGGACCTGCTTATGTATTATTATAATTATTATTACTATTATATTATTTTTTTATAGCTTATGATTTCTCTATGATCATATAGCTATGATTATTATTTTATAACTTATGATTTCTGACGTCGTTTCGACAAAGAAAATAAGTTTCCTTGTCCAAAGCTAAAATGTGGTCCTTGGACAAAGCCATCCTTCGAATTTGGAATATGACCAGGAAATAAATAGTCAATTACAGAGTGTATGGAAGTTTAAAAGAATTAAAAAAAAAAGAATATTATTAATAAATATTAATAATATTAATATTAATAATAATATTAATAATATTAATATTAATAATAATATTAATATTATTATTAATATTATTATTAATATTATTATATTAATTCAATTATTATATAATATTAATATTAATATTATTATTAATTAATCCATATATTAAAGTACGTGACGGATGTTCGGATGTTCCGAATTTTTGAAATTTAGTTCGTTATTTTGAATTTTGATTCGTTATATGTGTGCTACTATATTCTCTGATTTGAATTCCGAGGCTTCGTTACTTTCCAGGTCGTTCTCCTCGGGAATTTCGATGTCCAGGAGTCGCGATACGTGGTTCTAGCGCTCCAGGTCGTTTTCTTCGGGGATTACGATGTCTAGGAGTCGCGATACGTGGTTCTCGCACTCCAGGTCGTTTTCTTCGGGGATAACGATTCCCAGGAGTCGCGACACGTGATTCTCGCGCTCCAGGTCATTTTCCTCGGGGATTACGATGATCAGGAGTCGCGACACGTGGTTCTGGCGCCCCAGGTCGTTTTCCTGGGGGATTACGATGTCCGGGAGTCGCGACACGTGATTCTCGCGCCCCAGGTCAGTTTCCTCGAGGATGACCACCTCCGGGAGTCCCCATCCACGTGGTTTTCGTAGTTTTTTTTTTTTTTTTTTTTCTTTTTTTTCCCGGTACGCGGTTGGTGGTTCTCGCGTCTCAGGTCGGTTTTCTCGGGGATGACCATCTCCAGGTGTCCGGTGGTAGTGGAAAAAATTATCTACATAACACCATTATAACTACATTACAAAGTACGGGCTTGATAGTGTTGCCTGTAGCATGGACCGGAATCGCAGAGAATTTATTGAAAGGAGGAAGAACTGCGCATTCAACTTTTAAACTAGCGTTACAATTCAACGAATGCTCAACGTGTAATATTAAACCGAAATCCAGACAAGGTTTGCACATTCGAAACGCGAAAGTCATAATCTGGGATGAAATAGTAATGGCCTCCAAGTATGCACTGGAGGCTGATGAACGTATGAGAGATATATGTGAATGTAACGAACCATTCGGCGGTAAAATAGTTATAGTCTCTGGTGACTTTCGGCAAACTTCACCAGTTGTGCGACATGGAAGTCGGACCCAAATTTTAGAAGCCTGCGTTAAGAGAAGCAGCTTATGGAATCAATTCATGTACATGTCATTGAAGGGCAACATTCGTGTCTCCGATGGGCAAATAGACTTCAAACAATGGCTTCTGCGAGTGGGCAATGATGTTTTTTGTGATTCTTTTGAACGTAACAACGAAGTTGTAAGCATTCCTACGGAAATACGTTCGAATGGTGATATTGTGCGAGAAATATTCGGAGAAAGTGTAGATCCACAAGATCCTTCGAATTATGGTAAGGTTATATTAGCTCCAACCAATGTCGATGTCATTGCCATAAATACCCAAATAATGTCAAAAATCCAAGGAATTGGAGTGGTATATCTGAGTGTTGACACAGGTGAAGATGGGGATAATACAGATATGAGCAACATACTTCCCATCGAATTCATGAATTCATTGACACCTCATGGTCTTCCACCTCATGTTTAACGTTAAAAGTAGGAAGTATCGTTAGTCTGTTACGTAACCTAAATCTCTCACAAGGACTATGCAACGGCATTAGACTGGTTGTCAAAAAGCTAAATCAGTATCTGATCTGTACCGAAATTATAAGCGGAAATTGTGCCGGAGAAACTGTACTGATACCACGAATAGACTTATCACCGAGCGAAGAGGATGTACCATTCAAGATGGTGAGAAGACAGTTTCCAGTGAGATTAGGGTTTGCGATGACAGTCAATAAGTTACAAGGCCAATCTTTCGATAGCGTTGGAGTGTATTTACCAAATCCCGTGTTCAGTCATGGTCAACTCTACGTTGCTTTGTCCAGAGTTAGGTCAAAAAACAATTTGAAAGTGTTGCTGACAAAGAAATCGATCGAAAAATCAAATGGTAAGGTGTATACAAGAAATATTGTCTACAAAGAAATCCTCTAAAGATTTTGTCCCGGGGATTATGCAATGGCACTAGATTGGTTCTAACAAAATCGAACCCGTATTTAATAAGTCGCACAAATTGAAAGTGTTGTTGACACAGAAATCTGTCACTGTTAATCGTGAAAAATCTAATAATCAATCGTGTACAAGAAATATTGTCTACAAAGAAGTTCTTGGTGCCTCGTCCCGCACCGAAATATATATATATATATATATATATATATGCCAAAAATATATGCGACATAGATGTCGCATATATAACATATAAGTACGCAAAATACAAATATGTTTGATGGAGTTTTACATAGTGTTAACATAGATGTCGACATACATGCCGCAACATTTATGTTGACATAATATATCCGACATTTTATATCAAACTTATAAAAATATTGTAACTTTTCGGATAGTGAGCGTCACTGAAGGTGACGCGAGCCGGTTGGTTATTGTGTTTTCTTTACTCGATTTATATTTTTATTTGAGACTTCCACTATTAATTATTAGCCGTGCCTATTACGGACTTGAGCTACCGTGTAGCTGAAGCCGCCTCCCCACGGACCTGAGTACGATAACGCACTAAGGCTGCACTCTACCCTCTTAACTGTTAAATATTGATTTAATGAAGTTAATTTATTCCCAAATAATAGCTGTGCCAGACCTGGGTAGATCGGAGATCCACCAAGGCTGTATCTAGCTTTCCGTTAAGATTTAAACTATAACCTGGAAATGGCGGAGGAAGGGGTTTGACATCTGAGTGAATTGCTGTTTTATAATAACCAAAAATCTATTTATTCAATTAACTAAACCTACTGTTGCAACCCTATTTTATATTTTAGAATGTCGCCTAATAACTACTTACTTGTTATACAAGGTTTTTATTCAATGTGACTTTTTCTTTGTCCGTTTTATTCAATATAATGATATTTTTTAATTTCTCTATTTTCTTAGTTTACGCTGTTATCTTTTATTTTTGATTTTCTATATTTTTGATTCTATTTGAACTAGTGATTTTGATAAATTATATTTGAAGTGATAAAGTGATTCTAATGGATCACTAGGCGCTATGCCTTTAGTGTCCGAACAATAAGAGCGTATTGAGTCAATCAGGTGCTATACCATGGAATTGCTGGTGAGCTGAGCGGCGCCTCGACTTTTATACTAGTCGTGACGTCACTCAGCTCGTCGCTGCTGTCGATCGTTCTAGACTGTTCTCGACGTTCGCAACGGCTGATGTTTGAATGCTAACGGTCAGGCCTGGGTTGCCTGATTCGTTACAATATATGTTAGCGCAAAAAACAAATATGTCGCATAAATTTTTCGCATATATGATGAATTCCACGCGGAGCGGACCAAAAAAGACCTAGATGTCACGGATTTTTCTCATTTTTGGATGACCTTTAGTACCCACAGAATTAGCATTTTTTATGTATGTACGATATATATAGCTTTTGTTACCTATGGTGTACAAGCTGTTTCAGTTTTTCATTTCTTACGCTCTTGATGTCTTTGGAGGCAAATATCTTAGAAACGGTATGTCATATGAAAAAAGTAATGGGGTGGTGATTTGTAGTATTCTTCACTCTTTTTCACCTCAGCCCATGATCTTGCCCGTGACTATCGGAAAACATGTCGAAAAATCATTTTCCAATCCAAAACTCCATTTTTATCCACTTATGTCATTTTTAGGATTTTTCTCGTATTTTTTTTCGAAAATCTCGGAAAATTTCCCATCGAATCACGTTTGTTTCGGAATGGGACACGGCTGCATTGATGCTGTGTTGATTTTTCGACATGTCGAAAAAACGTTTTCCAACACAAAACTCTATTTTTATCCACTTATGTCATTTTTAAGATCTTTCTCGTATTTTTTTTCGAAAAGCTCGGAAAATTTCCTATCGAATCACGTTTGTTCTGGAATGGGACATTGAGGTCTTTTCGTGGTCCGTTCCGCGTGGAATCCATCATATATATTAGACTGTTTCAAATAAAAATAAGTTTTTTTTTTTTTACTTCCCATCGGTGGAGCAGTTCAGGGCAGATATAGCAAAGAATTTGCACCAAAGCAGGTGTAAAAATGATTTTTTTTGAGCTGGCGCCGAGCATTTTTCTTTTTTCCATTGATTTAACATAGGAATTTCCTAATTTTTTTTCAATTTCGAATTTCATGATCGAAAATCATGTTTATTCTTTGCCGACCATTCGAGAGAGATGTTGAATACCAGCTATAGATGTTATTGACGATCGTTGCATGGAAATAAACAAAATTGTAGCCATTCTTTCCCATGAAATATTCAAAATTAAAGAATAATATATGGATCTTATAATGTTTGTTTCCATGCAACGATGGTCATAACATCTAGAGCTGGTATTCAACATCTCTCTCAAATTGTCGCCAAAGAATGAAGATGATATTCGATCATGAAATTCGCTATTGAAAAAAAATTAGGGAAATTCCTATGTTAAATCAATGGAAAAAACAAAAATGCTGGGCGCCAGCTCAAAAAAAATTATTTCTGCACCTGCTTCGGTGCAATAGTATATTACTCACCTAGGGAGGGAAAGTAGGCTAACCCAAACTGCGTGTGAGATTGACACCCGAGCCGAAGGCGAGGGTGACAAAAACGCAGTTTGGGATGGCCTTTTTCACTCCCGTGTGAGGTATACTATTTTTCACCACCCCCTGCATCGGAAAGAACGACTTCCCGCTCACGCAAGGGAGCGAAAGTCGTACTTTCCGTGCAGGTGTGGTGAAAATTATTTCTTATATCTGCCCCGAACTGCTTCATCGATGGAAAGTAAAAAAAAAAAAAACTTCGATTCATTTGAAACAGTCTAATATATATATATATATTTCCGCGCGGGGTAAGTCAATCGATTCAGTGGCAAACGAACAATGATGATAACGAAATGTCGAACATGACTAGCTGCTAATCCTATTTATCTGGACATAAGCGCTACGAAAATTAGCTGCTAAAATATCCTCTGGGTACGAGCGCTACAGAAATTAGCTGCTAAAACCTCGTCCGGGTATGAGCGCTACAAAAACTAGCTGCTAAAACCTCATCTGGGTATGAGCGCTACCAGCGCCGGATTTACCTATAGGCCCGAGAGACCCGGGCCTACACTGAAAAGAGATTGAGAGCCTGGCGCTCGCACGAAAGAGCCTCGCAGTCGTAGAAGTAGGACGACTGGACTCGGAGAGTTGTGCGCGGCCCACGCTCGCAGAACGAGAAGGCGAGCGTCTCAGAGTGAGTTACAGGTGATCTCACATGTATGGTAGTGTAGGGCTCTATCCGTCTGAGAACGCGTGGATTGCAGAAAGCGGGATAGGCCTGCCTACCGTGCGATGACCACGCGCGCAGGGGCCTTATTCCGTAAAGTTTGTACGTATGTCGCTGTGACATGGGTGAGATATACCGGCCATAGCGCATGCGCACGGTCGATGTTTTTAGATTGGGTTATATATTTGCTGAGTGAGAACTGGTGAAAACCGCGATACGAACGTTTATTATTTTTGCGAAAAGGATAAGTTTTGATTCGGCGATTTAGAGGCGTTTTCACGCATATCCTATGAAGGAACTAAGAACGGCTAATAGCGACATAGCGATATTCATACATATGAACACTATCCCAAGATAACGCATTGAGATAAAAATAATATGAGATATAAAGTTGTAGTCGTTCTATGATCAATGTACTTATTCATTGCTCTATTCAATCACGAAATGTAAAAAATAAAGAAAATGGATTAAATATAATGTGAACTCTTATTATCAACTGAGCAAATGAAGCTAGGGAAGACATCGGTGAAATTGTGGGCAAAAATAGGTTTTTAAATTCTTACAATATCAAAGAGGTATATAAAAATATCCTTCCAGCAGTTTTTGAATAATGATACTATAGATTGTGAAAAAAAATTTTTCATCCTCCTGCGAAGCAAGTGTAGATGCAAGGAATTTTTGGCAACGGTGGGTAAAATCTTCGCAAGGTTCCCTGTGCTTACACCTTCATTGCAGGAGGCTGACAAGTTTTTTCACAGTCTATACTATAATTATTTAAAAACTGCCGGAAGGATTTTTTTATACGACCTCTAATTGCGATAGTTACAAGTTCGCCGAAGTCTCCCTTGAGTGATGCAATTTAAAAAAATGATTGTTGAGCGAACCACTTTGGATCAAAATCTTAAATTATGTGGCAATCGATTTCTAGAAAATATGACAGAGTGACTTGACACACTGATTATAAGTATTATGTAATTCCCACGCTTCAACGTAGTTTAAAGTAATTAGTTAAACGAATAAAAAGAACACAAAATCGAAACAAATTGCAATGTAACTGAAATCCACAATATGTATTCAATATTGACTCTCACATTATGCATTATGTGTTTTGATATATTTTATTCTTTATTTTTACATGTCTTACATTATGTGAAGTGTAATGTACGGTAACAGAGGATAGAATTCCAAATGTCTTTGAAAAACAATAAAGTAAGTTGAAACAAGTACACGAAATTCAGTAACGTAATTTATCTTTTTTTTTGGTGGTTGAAATAAGTACATACATATAAATACTGGAGAAACAACTTATTGCTACCGGTAGAAAATGTCAATCTTCCAGTGTTATTGCTAATTGTTTATGAGACTAGTATACCGTCAAAACCTTTTAACTAAAATCAATCTTGTTGCCAAGGACACAGTAAGGAAACTTTGCGTCCTCTGCACGAGGAAGTCTTGTACAGGGCTTAGGCCGCACAAAGGGTGCCAAACACCATGGTATTGTGAGCCATAAGATGAATGAATATACAATATTAGCTGGACGCGACGTAAATCAATTATCAACGGAAGGAACCAAATCCACGATAAAAGTAGGAAAACCTTGCCAGTACCAACGCTCACAACAGATGCTATAAATTCAAATCACTAAAAATTGAGCATTCGAATTCTAGATGTCGCTTTAGAGACGAAGGACCAAGTTTTCCGAAGTGGATAGTAGTTTGCGCTCCGTTCGGGCTGTATCGTGCTTTTCGCCATCTTTCGGTTTCTCACTATATCACCCGTATCGCGTACAAGCTTCACGGAATAAGGCCCCTGAGTAGCTACACGGAAAAAAATAAATTGTTGTAGTAACCCCAATTGTGTTATCATTTACCACAATCGCATGCAACTATTGTGCCAGCCAGAGTAGCATGTAACCGTGACTGTTTAATTGTTGTTAAAGAATTGTAGCAATAGTTACAACAATCATGGGGTAGGACGAAATCTGAACGAAAAGTTACTGTCACAAGTACTATATGACAGGTTGAACGCACAGCAAGGTGGTTTAACTAAACAAGCTAACTTGCTGAATTCACTACAATTTCGGACCGCAATCTTGGTGTATTCTTAGCATATACATTAGCATAATCCACATAACAATGTTGTTACTAAGATCGCAATTGCTGTCTCTTGTACAACAAAAATTTTACTCCACCGCTGTTGTTATGATAGCAACATCTTTTTTTTCCGTGTACGATCGTGGCACGATGAGTATTCTTAAATGACGGCGCTCTGAAAGTGGGATGCTCTGTCGCGCGCAGAGTGAGCGTGTGACCGTGCTGCTTCCAAAAGGTTGTGCGAGCGCCAGGCTCGCCATCTTCTTTCAGTGTAGAGCGGCATTACAGAGGGGCGGCAAAAATTGGGTTTGAGAATCCAAATCATATGCAACTTGTATGATGAAATTATTATTTTTTGTACAAATGAAGAAGTCCTGACATTAAAAAAATGTACTACCTATGAAAAGATATAAATTCTCATTTATGAAATAAAAAGAATTGTTATTATTATTATCCTATTATTATCATATGTATCCA
Source organism: Tenthredo mesomela (assembly GCA_943736025.1). Taxonomy (NCBI): domain Eukaryota; kingdom Metazoa; phylum Arthropoda; class Insecta; order Hymenoptera; family Tenthredinidae; genus Tenthredo; species Tenthredo mesomela. The sequence continues at coordinate 8,169,128 of OX031021.1, forward strand.
GCTATATCGGAAGATATTGAATAAAACGGCTGTTTATGAGCTTGTGTAATACAAATTATTGAATATTGATCTATTTCGATTGAAAGAATTTCATTAGTGAATAGATGACTAGGTAGGGGGGCCTAACCCAACCAATCTGAAATGCATATTGCGACAATATGCTCACCAAACGTGTTGAATACCACTGACAACCGAGCGAGCGTAGCGAGCGAGGAACAACGCTCAACCAACCGAGTGAGCGAGCGAAGCGAGCGAACGAGCACAATAATTAGCTAGTATTATATTATTATTAAGAATTTTTTTAAAAGAATATTTGCATTGACGATCGGTTATACCATTGCATTGCCTTGAATTAAATTTTTTATGAACTTTGAAATTCTGTAAAAAATTGAGGAAAATTCGAGCCACGCTGGGCTTGGGCTCAAAAGTTACGTCTTCGAGAATAGATTTTTTGTAATTTTTTTCAGAAAAATCAAAATGGTCCAACTTTGCGAAATTTCGATTTTTCCACTTTGACCTTGAAAATATCGTTCACAAAGGGGTCGGAAAATTATGGCAATATTTGCGCATGAAAGAACGATTCAAGACGAAGAATTTGATATGCTTTTCGTTGTGATACGATGCATGCATCCAAAGATACAGTTCTTTGAAAATTCTTTGAAATGACAAAACAGGAAATGATTCAAAATTCGTCAGGCAAAAACGAATACATATAAAATTCTGAAAAAATTCAGGGGTACTCCAAGGGGTGGGGTCAATCTGAGAAAAAAATATGAATCGAATAGAAAATGGTGAGGGTCAAACGCTGGTCGAGTTATATATATAGTTATTTTTGTTATATTTTTTCATTTTATTATATAATATATGTTATATTATTAGTTAGTATATGTTTATAATAATAAATATACAGGATGATTTAGAATTCATGACGAATCTCTTGAGGGGTTGATCCTTGTCAAAATTGGGATCGAAACTTCCTTAGCCATTTTTCTAAAAAATGATTTTTTTCCGTGGAACCATAACACATTTTTTTGACATCTTTTACCAAATAAGAAACTTTCACTGAGATATCTCTTTAATATCAAAGAAAAAAACTCATTGGCATCATATGTGATTCTTTAAAATTGAAAAATGATATAGAAGAAAGAATAAAAAAAAATTGTTATAAAAAAAATTATTTGTCGGAAAAAACAATTTCCAAGGCGAAGAATCATTTTTCAGAAAAATGGGTAAGGAACCTTCGATCCCAATTTTGACCAGGATCAACCCGTCAAGAGATTCGTCACGAATTCCGAATCACCCTGTACAGTCACATGTATTATACATATCATATATTTTTTATAAATCGATTTAAGAGTCAATCAAGCAGGTTGCACATTCGCCCTCATATTCTTTATAATAATTCAATTGGAACAAATAGGATAGTCCAATGTATAGTGGCACCGAAGTATCCGCTACATGTATGTCGCATATGAGCAATTCCACGTCAGACCGGACAGCTTTCTGACCTCGATGTTACCGATTTCGCTATTATTTTTTTTACGGGTTTTATGGAACAAATAAATGCATCAAACAATTTTTTTTTTTTTTTTTTGGCCCCTATTTTCCAAGTTACACGGGGGTGAAATTCAGGAAAAAGAGCCAAAAATCGAAAACATACTCCTCTTCAAACGGTCATATCTTTGATTGTAATAATCCTAGAGACTTCATCCAAGAACCATTTCAAAGCTATTGAATGACACTATTATAATATATTTATTTCATTTCGCGGTAACAAACAATTCTATTTGTTATAAACAAATATATTATTCAAACGTGATTTTCATAGAAAATACCAAGCGATAAAATTATCAAAAAAATATGAACGTATTCCTTGATCAATTCTCTACAAAATCGTTAAGTCAATTTTATGGAGAACCGATGGGAACCATGTTAAAACGATTTATTTGTAAGCGACGGCGCGCGCTGCCACCGAAAAACCGTACCCGAGCCGGGTCTTTCAGCGGCACCGCGCACCGTCACTTATAAATAAATCGTTTTCACATGGTTTCGATCGTTTCTCCATAAAATTGACTTAACGATTTTGTAGAGAATTGATCAAGGAATACGCTCATATTTTTTTGAGAATGTTATCGCGTAGCCCTTGCTTTGAAAATCACGTTTGAATAATATATTTGTTCATAACAAATAGAATTGTTCGCTACCGCAAAATGAAATAAATATATTATAATAGTGTCATTCAATAGCTTCGAAATGGTTCTAGGAAAAAGTCTTTCGGATGAAAACAACCAAAGATATGACCGTGAACATGCCCACCGATGCTTTCTCATGCTAGCCACACGTACCTGAGCCGGGTTTTTGGGTGGCAGCGCGCGCCTTCGCTTATAAATAAATCGTTTTAACATGGTTCCCATCGGTTCTCCATAAAATTGACTTGACGATTTTGTAGAGAATTGATCAAGGAATACGCTCATATTTTTTTGATAATTTTATCGCTTGGTATTTTCTATGAAAATCACGTTTGAATAATATATTTGTTTATAACAAATAGAATTGTTTGTTACCGCGAGATGAAATAAATATATTATAATAGTGTCATTCAATAGCTTTGAAATGGTTTTTGGATGAAGTCTCTAGGATTAATACAATCAAAGATATGACCGTTTGAAGAGGAGTATGTTTTCGATTTTTGGCTCTTTTTCCTGAATTTCACCCCCGTGTAACTTGGAAAATAGGGGCCAAAAAAAAAAAAAAAAAATTGTTTGATTCATTTATTTGTTCCATAGAACCCGTGAAAAAAATGATAGCGAAATCGATAACATCGAGGTCATTTTTTGATTTATTTTGTCCGGTCTGACGTGGAATGGCTCATATATATGTTGGATATAATACAAAATATATGTTGCATCTATCCAATGCATAAGGTAAACGGCCCAGTTAGTGACACTTTAAGAGCGGTGGGGTCGGATTTCTACTATTTAGTCACGCGTAATAGTCAAACAGAAAACTAAAGGTTTCAACACGCATCAAAGTCCTCCGAATGAGAGTCACCTATTGTAAAAGTGAAACAATAAAGATTTATTGATGAAATCCTGGTTTTAATAATAGCGCTATTCTGCTGCCGGGGTTCATGACACTAGAGAAACACCATTGCTGTAGTTTGTGACCCCTGCGTGTACCCGATTCATGACCCCCATGGGTTTACCCACTTTCTGACACTTCCGAACAGGTGACGAATCGAGGGTCTACAACAGCGACATAACCTCAATTAGGTGACGCACTTATTGACCCCGCGAATTGGAACAAATACCTGAAGAAAAGTTGAATCATTTCTTATCTCACCGATAGTCTGGTTTCTGCTGAAGATGTTGACACCATTTTTATGTCGTTTCATACTTACATGGTGAGCAGGATTCACAATTCGGTGTCTCTCGTCGCTAGTTAATACCGTCTAGCACTGTCACTGCGGAGCCACTGAGACGCGTGCCGCACTATTCACCGGCCAATTTCTATTCTAAATATTTCATGTACAGAAGGGGATATCTTCAATGATTAAGGTGCTTTCCTAGGCAATTCCACCAGTCCTGAAAACATCGTGAAAAAATGTGATATTAAACGGAATATCTCTGCCTGGGCACCGAAATCAATGAAACAAAATACGTCGCGCAATTCTATGTGCGACTCAAAAACGGTTTTAGAAACGTTTTTCATGGATATCTTCTCTATTTTCGCGCAAAACGAACATTTTTTGGGCTGTACATGTTCGGAGTCGCACATAGAATTGCGCGACGTATTTTGTTTCATTGATTTCGGTGCCCAGGCAGAGATATTCCGTTTAATATCACATTTTTTCACGATGTTTTCAGGACTGGTGGAATTGCCTAGGAAAGCACCTTAAAAGTAAGAAACGGTATTTGATTGGCCGGTAATTGGATTATTATTCGACAAAAACCGGCCGTTTACGTTAGAGGCACCGAAGTATCCGCTACATATATGTCGCATATATGTAGGATATAATACAAAATATATGTTGCATGTGTCCAATGCATAGTGGCACCGAAGTATCCGCTACATGTATGTTGCATATATGTAGGATATAATACAAAATATATGTTGCATGTATCCAATGCATAGATCTTCGTCATATATCAGCTAGATGTATGCAATGAACATATGTGATATATACTGATATATGATAAATGTATGTGTTATATATTCGAATTTCAAGATATATATTGGCATATATACTTTGATATATTTTTTTCCACGCGGGACTCTTTCACAAACTCGATTTGCGGTGAATTATTTCAATACAAGTTTTCATATCATTTAATGTTTCCTGACTGAATGATGACGCAAAATTTTGAGAACTTTACATGATTACATTTATCACAGATGTTCAAGAAAAAAATTACATTTTTTTCTTTAAGGCATATAGAGCGAGGTAGGAGTTTTCTTAGGAATTTTTTTAAACTTCGCTCATATATAGATCATATTGAAACTGACAACTTTTCCTCATGAGCCAAAAACAGTTGACGTCTGTGGAAAAAAAGATATTCCACTGCAAAATTGCCGGTTTCCCCATATAACGCAATGTAAATTGTCGTGATTTCGAGATTTGTCTCGAATTCTCGAAAAATTTTCTTGAGATGTCCTTTAAAAAATTCTCAACGACTGTTCAAACAATTATTGAGAATTTAAAAAAAAAAAATTTCTAATTTTTTTTCGAGAATTCGGAAAAAATCTCGAATTCACGAGAATTTACATTGCATTAGGGTAGAAGTACCGTTTGCTGCCACTGTACGTTTTCTGGCCACTTCAGGCTCAAATCAGTATAAAAAACATTCCACAAATACAGTAACATTATGAATTATATTTATATGATTGGAATGATTGGAAAATTCTATAAAAATGATATAGTACTTTTGGAATGCTTTGCAAGTAAACTCAAATCAGAAGTGGCCAAAAACGGTACTTCTACCCTATATAAAGAAGCCGGAAAATTTTGCAGTAGAATATCTTTTTTCACAGACGTCAACTCTTTTTGGCTCATAAGGAAAAGTTGTCAGTTTCAATATGATCTATATTTGAGCGAAGTTAAAAAAAATTCCTAAGAAAACTCCTACCTCGCTCTATATACCTTAAATTTGCGCTCATGATATTGCATTGCATGGTGCGGCTTGAATTCTGTGATGATCAAATCGGCACATTTCACTTATAAAAAGCTGATGATAGACTCCACACATAACCATTGGTTTCCATGCACGCGTTGCCGCGCGGCAAAACGCGTGCGGCGAAACATTCAACCAATCCGAATCGCACCGCCGCCGCGCTACTCATTGGTTGAATGCGCTGCCGCGGGCGTTTTGCCGCGCGGAAACGCTTGCATGGAAACCAAGGGTAAGACTGCCGAATGATCATCGCAAGTATATTGTCATCGATAATGTTCGAACTTTGTGTTGAAAGAAACTTTGTCTTAAAAAAACTTGATCACAATCACATGCAAATAAGGAATTTTCAATGTGTTGCGGCGTCGATTTTTATTAGTCCTCGGACTAGACCGGATAGCTAGGCTCCGAGAACCATCCACTCGACAATTGGCCAACGAAAAATTAATAATTAAACAAAGATGTTGGGCGCCAGGCGTATAACCGCCACTTTCTGAAAATCTAAATAAAATAAAATACGAACTACAGATACTTGAGCGCCGGCTAGCGTCAGTACCGTGGAGAGGGGTCGGGATTTTGAAGGATTAGCAGGGCGTTGATTAACGACTTGATGTATTTGAATTTAATAAAGAAAATAAAATTTATTCAAGTAAAATAGAAAATAGAAAAATATAGAAATTAACAAATCGTGTACCCGGAGGTACTTCCTCTCGGATATAAAACGGCTACAGGTCGTGTAAAGGCGACCTGGCCACGCTTGACGAGTTTTACAATAATAAATAATTAACAGCTTCCACGTAGGACAGCAATAACAAGGAAAAATATAGCAAAATTAAATAACTCGACAAATTAGGTCCTCGTAGGACAATAAACTAGCTAAAACACTAGATACTTTCCACGAGGAAAACTAACAATCTTAAAACTAACGATGAATGAGCCTAAGGCTCGCAATAATAACAAAATAACAAAATAACAAAATAAGGAGGCTCGCGATCTAAGCAAATTTACAATAATAAAGAATCGCCTAAGTGATCGTTAGTCGTTTTGGTGTGACTAGCTCGCCTCCGAGAGGCAAAGCCTCCCGTTAAAGAAAACTCTCCAAAGAGTTATTATTTTCAAAATCTACTAACACTAACTTAACCTAACTGTGCTATCGTAGGCGAAACAAAACTCAAAGTAAGATAACGATCTGAATCTCCTCGCGAGGAAGAGAGCGCGACAGTGACGTACTACGACTATCTTTCTCGTACTCAGGTGCGAAACCTACGGTTCTACAGAATTACTAATACGCAACACAAAACTCGAAAAATCTTATGCAAAACTGAAACGCAAAACTCTATTATGATGTGAGACACTGGTGGCGGCCTACCGACTCGAAGGTCGTCTTAATTTGATTCCAAAGATATTAATTAGCCTCGTGGCTCGGACAAGACAATATGGCTGATGGCCGTTTGCCGAATTCAAATTACTTTGAGTCAAATTGGCTAACGCTTACCGTTTTCCAGCCAGAATGCAAGGCCTCGTGGCGTCTCGACGACAAGCCCTCAGGTGCACTAACTCGAACTCAAAAACTCAAACGCTCGTAACAAAAAGTCCCTCGAAGGGAGTACTACCAAAAATACAATTAGAGCGAGCACTAGAGCTCCGCGCTCGACCTGCTAAGCAGGCCTACGGCAGAGTGATCTTTCACTGCCGGGTGCCGATAGTTCGCACCCTGGTCATATGTTCGCCTAATAATTTGAGTATCGACCACTAGATCGCCTCACGTAAGGTCGTAAATCTTGACTTAGCGCTAAATTCGAAGTTCACCACGGTGTTAGAAGCTCGCTAAATCGGAGGATCACGGGTTGCAGGTACTTCTTGGTGGCGGGAATCTCTTCCACCACCGATATCCCACGCTGTAGAATGCCCTTGGCACTCCCCCGTGTCCTCTCTCTCGATGTTGGAGGTAGCCCTGCAGTTGCTAGCCTCCTGAGCTTTCGGTGGCGTTCGTCGAAAAGGATCCAATGCAGTTCTTAGTTTCTTAGTACAGGCCTCGTACTCGAAAATATCGGGCATGTCTCCCACATGATAGAGAAAAGGTAGAAAAAGAACAAAAGAATAAGAAATAGATTCGATAGTCTTAGATCGATCACGGTCGCCTCTCGGAGAGTTCATAGCCTCGGGGCTAACCTAACGCATTCATGCTTCTTTCATGTATCCACCCTTCGTAACTAGGGTCGTCTAAGGGTTCGGGAGTCACTTGTAACACGCATTGCAAAATGCAATGTTACAGTGTTCACTGCAATGTGAAACTGCAATGGGTTCTACATCTGAGGTGGATGGCAACATATTTGAAGAACACGCGTCTTCAGTTTCCATAATGGTCGACACAGTCTTTCATCGGTGAGTCAATTTATCCAGCTTCGCTTTACGCATTATTTGAGATTGAAGAATAAAAAAAAAAAACACTGATATTTGAATTGGGTTTATAGGCTACTAAGGAGGCTACCCTGCTACCCCAGCTACCCTGGGAATGGGTGGACTGAATGTTTGAGTTATTTCCAAAATCCAGAGAACAAGTTCGAGTCCTTAAAGTTCTTCACGCGTTTTTCAACCAACGTGAGTACATATATCAGTAGATCGAATTCTCGCTCACAAGTATCCTTAATTAATTCGAGAACCATCTTTTTCCACCTTGCCAAGATCATCAATGAACGCAAAAGGTACCATGAAGAGACCCGAGGTTAACATTTGAAAGGGCTTGGTTCCAGTCTTTACGGCTTCGACGGGGAACACGCTGAAGGTATGTTCATCGCAATTGAATCAGTCATGTAATCAGACAAGACCTTACAAAGCAAAATAATACGAGAATAATAAAAATGTGGAAATTGAATCGTGCCAGAGAGAGACATCTAGCTATGCTGGATCTTCTGCGATCTCAGCTCAAAAACAGGAAGCCGATATAGACGACAAAGGAATCCGGGAAGAGGTAGACACTTCCATTTTCGCGGTGAGTCTGTGATTTCCTAATTTGGAGGTAATTCGGATACTGCCTGATTAAAATGCAGGCTAAAGGCTATTCGACGTTCAACGTGATATACCCATCCTGTTTTTTAAGCGAAGAGATCCAGGTAATTAATGATGTAATCATAGGTATTTGCAAATGCTATGTCTCGTAGTCGGTTAGGTGCGGCTAACGAGCGAGGCTGGAGGGTGAGCACTTTGTTCACTTTCGGTATTTAAAACGACTGACTAGCAATCACCTCGGTTTCGGTAAAGAAACCTCGGGTTGCTCGTCGGTGGGGTTTCCTGCAACTCGCTGAATTGGCGGTCGTGGGGGTTCTCGTGCCCCGACTCATTTCCTCCTCTGCTTCCGGCAGAGCGCGCGCGTGTAGGAATGCGCTGACTGCACTACTTGCAGTTGAATAAAGACTTTGGAAAAAATATGGAAAAGGGCCGTTCGTAACAAGGTCTTAGCTAAAATCATCATTTCTTTTCTACTCGAACCTTTGGAGTCGGTACCCTGCTTAAAATGACCGATAGGAAACGATAGAACCGGACAGATTTCCGGATAGGATTCCGGATAGACGTTCCATCCGTTTCTATCCGTATTTCATCGGTCACGAAAGTCCTGTCCGGATCCTATACGTTTGTGTCCGTAATTCGTCGGAACGAACATCCGTAGGCTCGGTTATCTATCTGCCTTCATTCGGAAAGTATCCGTCACCCGAATCGGTTTTGGGACTGTGTACGTTTCTATTCGGTTTGGATCCGGCAATTCTGAGTTGGAATCGGGTCTCTGTCCGTACCTATCCGGTTTCGATCCCGCAATTCATAACGTGATTATTCACATCAGATTTTCCAAGTTGGGTTCGGGGCTTCTGTCCGTACCTATCCGGTTTCGATCCCGAAATTCATAACGTGATTATTCACATCAAATTTTCCAAGTTGGATTCGGGGTTTCTGTCCGTACCTATCCGGTTTCGATCCGGCTATTCTAAGTTGGAATCGGGGCTTCTGTCCGTACCTATCCGGTTTGGATCCGCCAATTTATAACGTGATTATTCACATCAAATATTCCAAGTTGGAATTGGGGCTCTGTCCGTACCTATCCGGTTTCGATCCCACAATTCATAACGTGATTATTCACATCAAATTTTCCAAGTTGGATTCGGGGCTTCTGTCCGTACCTATCCGGTTTGGATCCGGCAATTCACAACGTGATTATCAATACAGCTAATATTCCAAGTTGGAATTGGGGCTCTATCCGATTTCGTGCCGTATCAATTGATAATCACGTTATGATTTGCGGGACCGAAACCGGATAGATACGGACAGAGCCCTGATTCCAACTTTGAAGATTTGACGTGAATATAATCACGTTAAGATTTGCGTGACCGAAACCGGATAGATACGGACAAAGATTTTCAAAGTTGGAATCGGGGCTCTGTGTGTACCTATCCGGTTTCCATCTAATTTACATTACTTCAATATTTTCTCGTAAGGCGGCGAGCACCGCTTTCGATATTCTCGCGAGTACCACTTATAGGAGTTGGTGAGTATATATAGAGGCGGAAAATATCATCTATATACTTGAGAAGAAAAGAAAAGAAAAAAAAAAAAAGAAAAAAAACGAAAAAAAAAAAGAAAAAAAGAAAAAAAAAAGAAAAAAAAAAGAAAAAAAAAGCAATAAAAAAGCTTCAATTTTTTGAAAATGGATCCGCATAGAACCCTACAGGAAAAATGCCTAAGGCGGGGTTACTTTCCGGATATAACCTGTAACGTGGCAGATTTTATATTTAATCTGTTTATTTATTATCTGCCACTGGACCGCGCCTCCACTCGCAAACGTGAGCGACCATGCCGCTGCCGTACCGAAATTCTTCACCGAAGCGCAAGTCCAACCTATGGCTATAAGAATATGTGTCTGCCTTAAGTTTTTATTGTCCACAAGCAGGTACATCACCGCCAGGACATCGTGGGAGTCGTCGATCGTCGCAGGATCATCTGGGGGATGTCCTGGAAGCCTCGGCACTAGTAACCGCACCTAAGTCATCAGCCTCCGTCTCTGCAGCCTCGTCACCTGCCGGCCGGGAGAGGGCTGCACCGCCCAGCCTGCTATCGCCGCCAGCCGTTACCTCCCGGCCTGATTTTGAACATGATCAGCGCTCTAGGTGCGGAGAACATGCCGAGTGTGGAAAGGCTTCCCCCTCCACTTTTTGGATCGCCGATCGACGATCACTCCGTTGCCGACCAGCCTACCGCCAACGTCGAGATACCGTTTACCTTACGTTTAGCTTATCTTATCTTTATCTTTTCTGTTTTTTTTTTTTTTGGGTTTCTTTTCTCTATCTTTTCTTTAGTTCCGTTTCTTTTTGGGGTTTTCTTTAGTTTTCCCTTAGTAGTTTGTTAGCTTTTGGGGGTTTTTCTTTATCTTTTGTGTGTGCGCTGTGCATTTTCTTTGGAGCCACCTGGGCTACGACCCGTTGAAAGGTAGGCTTCCCTATCCACGACCTCGACCGTCCGTCCGCAAGCCTTGTGCCTCTGCGTTGCCTAACGGCTTTTCTGGTTCGAATTCGCGACTGACGGGCTGTCGTGGTCTGATATCTTCTTTAGGCTAACTAGAATAATTACGTCTACGTTATATCTTTTCTGGACTTGCGCTGCGCGGGAAGAATCCCGTGCCGTCTCGCATACGTTATCTCTAATGCTGTCTTTAGCGTGCGTTAATTTGAATTTGAGTATTACCTAGCCTTTCTTTTCTTTTTCTTGCGTGCATGCGTACGTTAGGTTAACTTTAAGTATTATTTAGCTTTGTTTTCTTTCTATTACCTTGCGTTAACTTCAATATCTTTTCACTTTTTTTTGTATTATTTAATTATCTTTTGCGGCTTAACCGCCTAATTGTATTGCGACGCCGGAATATAATTCCGCCGCTACCTTTTTTTTTTTTTTTGAATTGTATTATTCTGCCGTCATGTGAAATCGTTTGTTATTTATTTCTTATTTATTTTTGTGTCGCTTTTGATTTTTGAAAATTATAGTTACGTTATCGTCTACCTATCTCTGAGCAAAGTGTGTTATTTCTACGCCCCCACGTTCCCCTCTCCTTCTATCTAGTCGGTTACCGTTGCGTTTCTGAATTTAGTTGTTGCTTACTGCGTTTTGTTTTGCTAACTCTATCTGGCACCTTCGTGTGCCTGGCGCCCAACACTATCTTTTAGCTTTCGTTTCGTTTCTGTATCGTACCGTGTTTTGAGTGAGAATACGTTGGGGACTTTTTTTTGAGCGGGATTTATTTTTCTATTTATTTCCTCCGGGTAGGAAAATTGCTCGTTACAAACCATATAGGAAGCCTATCTAGATATTCCCGAAAATGGCAGAATAAGCCCGCATAGCACCAGATAGGGACACGACCAGAATCCCGGACGAATTCCGGACAAGCCCGGAGGTCTGCCGGACCCAAATTACGTATAGAACCGGACACACTGCCGATCCGGTTTCTATCCGGTTTCTATCCGGCTTTTTAAGCAGGGTAGCTTATCAGCTCTTAATTCCAAACAACTACGTAGGTATGTAGAATAAATAATTTGAAAACTTCAAGTTCCTAGTAGATTGCTATAGCACTTAGCACTCGTAGGCACTTAGCACTCGTTAGCACTTAGCAGAGCAGTGTTTAATCTATACAGTATGATACCATATTTAAAAAACACCAGCGCATATCGAGACTGTTATGTAATAAAGCTTACTTGACCCACTGTACCCAGGTAGCACACACGCGCATCGGCTTATTTTGGCCTTCTGGTCGACTGAAAGATGATTAACAGTCGACAAATGTCCCCTTTGCAGTCAATGTCTTCAGATTGACTGTAGAGCGGACGTTTGTCGACTGTTAGTTATATTTCAGTCGACCAGAAGGCCAAAATAAGCCGATGCGCGTGTGTGCTACCTTGGGTAGTTATCAAAATGTTCTCCGGAGGTCACGATAGATAATTTGATATTTTTGCCATGGAATCTGAACCGGTTTGATTGAATGCCAGCTATCAGTTAAAGTCCATCGGTTTATCGGTTGTGATCTTAGAGCATACAGACATAGAGGGGAGCCTTCGACTGGCTGAAAAGCGTGAAAACAAAGACGGGAACAGTGACGTGATAACTCTTCTCTCTCTAAGCCGGGAGCGTAGCGTGGGAAATTCAGTGCCCGCGTCGATAATAGATACGGAATTCAGAATTTGTATCGTATTGTCAAAGACTGTATCGTCGGCTGGGAGGAAGAAGGTGCTATCTCAGCTTCGCCGTGAAGTAGGTGCTATCTCAGATTTGACTTGAAGAAGGTGCCATCTCAGTTTTGACTTGAAGAAGGTGCTATCTCAGTTTCGCCGTGAAAAAGGTGCTAGCTCAGATTTGATTTGAAGAAGGTGCTATCTTCATATACAATTATACGGAGATAGCACCTTCTTCAAATCAAATCTGAGATAGCACCTTTTTTACGGCAAAACTGAGATAGCACCTTCTTCAAGACAAATCTGAGATAGCACCTTCTTCACGACGAAGCTGAAATAGCACCTTCTTCCTCCCAGCCGACGGTATATTGCCTGTATAGTATAATATTATAACATATTATAATACATTATATTCATAAATAATGATTTTTTACATGGATATATCAGCACGCACAGGCACAGGGCTATGCGTTATACTGGGTACTGGGTACCGTACCGCTTGGCACATCTCTGACGTGGTCACGTGACTAGTTTAAGTCAACCAATCACATTTTTCTAGAGAGAGAGAGAGAGGTTATCACCTTAGTATGTCTATCCTTCATGCGCTTGCCACTTATGGAACAAGATAGGACTGACTCCCTCCATGTCTATATGCTCTAAGGTTGTGATTCGAGTCTGAACTGTGCTATGAGAATTGTGTCCGTCACAAGACTGACAAGGCTTCTGTTAAAATGCTGTCATGGATTGTAGTTATTTTCATCCTAGCCATCAGTTTTTTGTACAAACTACATTATTCAACTCGTCATTCTCGGAATGGTATACTTATTGATAAGATTCCCGGACCATACGCCTGGCCTCTGATCGGTAACATTGCTCATTTTTTGGTGCCTTTAGGTAAGTAAAAAAATTAATTTAAACGCTTCGGGTATTTCATAGTTTCTATAAAATAACTTAGTTCTGCTTGATCCTACGACAAAAACAGTTGAGAGCAATTCGAAAGAACATGAAATTTCCTACAAAATTAATTGCCACAAATATCGTCTTAAAATCAATAGTTTCTGAGATACAGATCCAGGAAAAGTGGGAAACTTCTTTACCTCTTTCGTATTCTCGACATGATTTCAGAAACAGAACAGTGGCTTAATTTTGCATTTGAGAAAACTATTAGATCAGTGAAAGTGTCGGTCTTCATCATATTACATTTGAAACGAGTCTGGAGCACAACCGTCAAACGTATCTGAATCGTTTCATGCACATCAGTTGCATTTTGGATATATTTGGTTAGAGTTTCATAAAACTGACTTGACGAAATCTGACGATGCGTTTTGATATAGATACAATATCGTACGGGTATCTGATATATGCCTGGTCTACACGCTGTCTTCAAGTGGGATCTTGAACGTAGTGTTTTCAGAAATCTGTCAACTGATTTGTCACTTCTGTTGTGGAAATTCAGTGGTTGGCTAAATACCCGATCTTCAACACAGCGTGTGGACCCGGCAATAGGGATGGGCAATCTCAATTTGATTCTGCGGAGATCGATCCATGAGGTCTAAAAAATCGATCTTTTGTATCGATTATTTATTGTCTTGATCTTCCGTGAATCGATCGTTCACGCTTAGAATCGACTAGCGGCCGTGTCGTGGACCATATAGGCGAATTTGCGATTCGAAGATTGAACGTTTGCGCTGGATGGCTATTTTTTCAACTTTTTTTTCAATATAAAATCATGAGGAATCCTGAAAGACACGATGTTTTATATTTGTAAGAGTGTGAAATATTACAATTCTTTTCGAATTTTGTTTTCATCGCTATTCATTTGAAAAATGTAAGGCAAAATATAATTAGGGGGGAGGGTGGGGCAAAATGGACCGGCGGGGCAAAATGGACTGCGGGGCAAAATGGACCGGTGCTATTTTTCTTTATTTTGATGTTTTCTATCAATAATTTTGAAGTTTTTTAATCAACTATATTTTTTCTCATCTTTTTTTTGGTCCATTTTACCCCGCGGTCCATTTTGCCCCGCAGTCCATTTTGCCTCGCAGTCCATTTTGCCCCGCTAGTCCATTTTGCCCCACCCACCCTTATAAAAAAAAAGCTTTCAAAACGATCGAGTCCAAAGAGGATAGGATAGAGTGGAAGGTGAGAGTAGCCACCGCGGCGAGCGCCATCTGTTGAGTCAGATCCCCTACCATAATTACAGTAGTTGTGTTCGTGAAGTGTTGAGACGTCCGTGTGCGTGCAGATAACTTTGTCGAGGATATTAGCAAAATTAGTAGCGTCGCGTGCTGATTGTGGGGTCAAAAGTTACTTCTCACTAACAAATGTAAAACAAAAATGCCCGCGTGCCTCGTGATAATACATTTTTCCATCTCCCACGGTAGCCCGACTCGTAAGTATGAAACGCAGAATAACAAAAATGACCTAACATAACCTAATGTAGCTCCGCTGAATGTGAAATATTTGTACGCGTATTAAAGGTACAAATTGCAGCAAATCAGTTCAATGCATTCCAATATATTTTTGTATTACAGACGCGCACTTGGCTGTTGATACAAAAACAAAGCTCAGCAAACGCATAAAAAGATGAGAATATTCTGAAAAAGTGTGTCTAATATTGTGAATGGTATATATAGTATATTAAGTAATGTGAGTATTAGGGTGGACCTTAATATGGGTCTGGTGACAAATTATTCGGGCCGCCCCCCGAATCGGTTCCAAATAAATAAAAAATAATTTACCTAAATTTTGAGCTATGTCGATTAAGAGGAAGGCGTGCCTGTAAGCATAAACTTGTCCTGATTTAAATGAAATGACTTATCGTTTTATGATTGGTCACATAATTTTTTTTTTTTTCAATTTCTGTTGATGTAAATCTTCCTTTTACTTCACTCAGTGTGATAATGGCTGTTATACGTCGCACTTGTATCTTAATGTAATATTTTTAAATATAATGTTCTTTCCTGACCAACTGGATGGCTTTGTGTGAATAAAGGATTTTGTTGTTCTCAATGAAAAAGAAGGAGAAGAAGAAAGAAAGAAGTTTTACTTCACTCAATTCGATTTTTGACGTTTTACCCACGCTTCGCGTGGCTAAAACCCCCATTTTCATACCTCCTGAAGTAAAATTTTGCACAGTACTCGACGGAAAAACTTCTTCTGATCACGTGTGATTGCCAAAATGGCCTTCGGCTCGTGCTGCAACCTCAACCGAAATTGAAAATAGTACATTATGTCACTAGGCCAATGAAGTATTTTCCGACGAATTTGAGTTTATAATCCGAGCCGAAGGCGAGGATTTTAATGAAATTCGTCAGAAAATACTTTATGCGCCCTATGGCATAATACAAATTTATGTGTATGGGCCACAAACCGCGTTCAAACCAAGCGAAGCGAGGTTAGAATCGCGGTTTTTCGGGCCTAGACACATAAAAAAAATTATCACACCGATCATAAAAAGATAAGTCATTTTATTTGAATCAGGGTAAGTTCATGCTTACAGGCACGCCTTCCTCTTAATCGACATAGCTGAAAATTTAGGTAGATCATTTTTTATTTATTTGGAACCGATTTGGGGGGCGGCCCGAACAATTTGTCACCAGACCCATATTAAGGGCCACCCTAGTGACTATTGTAAATAGTGTATATATGTAAATATTGTTGATATTGTAGACATTGGTAATAATATACGTCTTTACCGAATTTTCAAATATGTGTTGACTATCTTTTGCACATCCGATACTCTTATACTCCGGAATTCCGATATAAAATGACCGCGAATTTAGCGATCGGCGAGGGGGGGGGGGGGGGGGGGGGGGGGGGGGAGGGGTACGTAATTGGGGATCTGACTCACTAGGAGCGCTACGGAGCTGGCTACAAAATAATACATAGCGGCCTTATGGGACCTTCCACTCAATCCTATCCTCTTTGATCGAGTCATTGCAGTGGATTTTTAAGTGAATCGATTCTCAAGAAGCCGATTCAAGATCGATCCAAGAATCGATTCTTTTGAAAGAAACGCCCAACCCTAATCTGGTAACTGTTAGTTTAAGCCCAAGCAAGCGCATATTATACTCATGCCGCATATTTCTACTTGCAAGAACCCCTCGCGCCGCACTTGCACCTACCCAATAAACACAAGATAGTATATTTTCGATCGAGTATCCGTAAAGTACGCCTTTTCGGTCGTGTTTCGCGGCCGTAAAGTACGACTTTACGGACAAGTCCGTAAAGTCTTTTACGGCCGCAAAACACGACCGAAAACGCATACTTATTACGGATTCTCGATCAAAAAATGTTGTTCGCACCTCGGCCGTAAGATTTTACCGCCTCGTGAGGATTGTGCGTTCCTCGGACGGCTCGCCTCGGCCTCGCTGGTCCTCGGACGCGTCATCCTCACTCGGCCGTAAAATCCCACTTTACGGCCTAGGTACGAAAAATACTATAAACGTTAAGAAAGAGTATGAACCATAAGTTTAAAAATCGTAGACGAGCAACGGATAATGTCTATCAGAATATCCGCCCTAAAAACGTTATTTTCGATTGTTCTTCGCCGATCTTTATACGTATAGTATAAAGTCCGACGTTTATTAACCCCCTTTCTTTCCCCGATATAGGGAGTTTTAACGTATCAGTTTATACAACTGATTTTTATACCATTTCTAAAGGCTTATTTGACGTTCGAATATACGCCTACAGAGTAGTCAGTTTTAGAACGTTTAATAAATGACTGGATATCAATAAACTCATTGAAAACGTATATTAAAGTCGTATATTACCCATAGGTTTATATACCATAGATTCTTCAACGTTTATATTTTATACCTATACCATTTTTAAACTAACTTTACGTATAATTTACGTATTTTACATGATCCTGTGTTTATTGGGTAGCGGCAAGCGAGAAACTACTCCTTGGGTAAGGCGGGCCTTTTGAAATGTTTCTGTTACGTCTCTCGAGCTTTCTGTTATATTGCCGATACGTAACCATTCATAGCGTTTCATGGTAGTAATAATCGCAGTATATCCAAAACCTAACTTTACGGACATTAGAAAAGATCGTAAGTATGAAATATGGTAATAGTCCAAGAGTCCGTGAACGCCAGACCTACGTCATAGTATAAAGGCTGAAATTTTTTCTGCGCGAGTACACTACAGCAGGTAAGAACGGTTGGCTACTATGAACCTTGAGTCGCGGTGGCTTTGACAGGTAACAGGTAGCAGAGGTGTATAAAATTACTGCCCAAATACATTATACAGTCGGACCCCGCGTATATAAACTTCACTTATATAACTGCTTCACGTATATAAAGTTTCCAGCTTCACTTATATAAATTTTCTGCAAACTCCTGACCCCCACCATCACACCCTTATGGCCGGTTGCATGAACGTGGGTTACCCGAACCTTCAAATACCCCGTAGGTAACCCCGCAGATACTACCCGTTCAACCGTTTTTTCATCTGACAGCTGTCATGAATCGCTGTTAACTTCTGACAGTCATGTAGATTGAACGAGTAGTATCTGCGGAGGTTATTGAAATTTTTGGGTAACCTACCTTTATGCAACCGGGCATTAGACATATTGCCCAATATTGTAGCAACATTGTAGCAACATTGCAATATTGCTGCGATGTTGCTACAATATTGCAATGTTGCTACAATGTTGCTACAGTATTGGGCAATATTCCGTGCTGTCTGGGACTCCACTGCGCAGAACGTTCGCGCACTTCACCCACGATGATAGAAGAGTAGGGCCCCCTCATTTCGTGAAATAAGTGAAGCAGCTCAGTCCCGACGACTTTATATATGCGGGGTCCGACTGTAGTATAAAGCGTGATTTTTTTATATTCTCTACGGGATACTATTAGAAATCACGTGACCCATTGCCGGTAACTTTGTATGGTGGAAACCCCCCGCCTGACACCTTTGAAGTTTAATAAATTGTGATTGTACTTACGTTATAGCATAAAATCTAAATTTTATATATGTTACTTGGGCAACTATTTGAAGATGTTTCCCAAGTAGCCGGACAGTTTCGATGGTTCTAACATCCTGCCAGACATAGTTGAAGGTCGATTGTAGGTGCGAACGCTGAAGCAATATACATATAAGCGAGTACGAGTGAGACAGTTAGTAAGGTTTATCGGATAATTCAATGATACAGAAATTATTTATGAATTGAGAATGAATTTTCAAATAATCATTTACCACAATTTTGAAGTTGATAAATTAATGAAAAATTGATTTAATGAATCGATCAAAAATTAATTTGAGTTTTATAAATTTGGTTTCTTAAAATCGATCTAAAATTAAATTCAATTTCAATTTCGATATTTTATTCAAATTTTATTCTTTATTTTTATTTTTTTATTTTTCATTTTTTCAGCATTCGGACTGGAAATTTCGAACTTTTTAAATCAGTGTTGTGATAATTAATTGATAACATATATGAAATTTAGATTTTATACTACAACGTAAGTACAATTACAATTTATTAAACTTTAAAGGTGTCTGGCGGGGGGTTTTCACCATACAAAGTGTCCGGCAATGGGTGACGTGATTTCTAATAGTATCCCCTAGAGAATATCAAAAAATCACCCTTTATACAATAATATTTTTGGGCAGCGATTTTATACACCTTTGCTACCTGTTACCTGTCAAAGCCACCGCGACTCAAGGTTCATAGTAGCCAACCGTTCTTAACTGCTGTAGCAGGCGCGGATTTAGGGGGGGGGGTCACAGGGGTCATGACCCCCCCCCTGCGTCCCAAATTAACGGAAAAAAAACTAAAATGTCCAATTTCGATTCATAATTTTCGGTGTATTTTGACATTGTTTTTGTGCCTGAACTCCAGACGGAACCGTGACCCCCCCCAAATCGAAAGTCTAGATCCGCGCCTGTGCTGTAGTGTACACATGCAGAAAAAATTTCAGCCTTTATACGATGACGTAGGTCTGGCGTTCACGGGCTCTTGCTCTTTAACGTTTTGTACTGCTGTTGTGTCCGTTACCTCGTATCTCACTTTATACGTGCGTTGAAGCAGCAAGCGTAGAGGAGGCCATTACTAGACTATAAATTATACATAAAATATAATACTCTAAAATATAATACTATAAACACCACCTTGTTAACATTGTTGCAGAGCGATTATGGACTGTAGTTCGCAGTTTGAATGCTGAATATTACCCCATTAATCGGTTCTGGAATGTCAACTATCCAGCGGTGAATATTTATCATCCGGACGACGTTGAGGCACGTATAGTATATCTATTAAGCAACCTTTATCAATTCATCGTATAGCTGAGATCCCGTTCCAGTTATCTTGAATGAAAAATTCCCTCAGATATATCACTATTTGATGAACAGCCAATTCACAATTATGAGAGAGTACTGAGAGCATGCAAACTTAGGTATAATTGTTAATTGTAATACCGTTGACCATTCAACAGATTGTACTTTCGGGCATGAAACACATCGAAAAGAGTATCGCGTACGAATTTATCCATCCATGGTTGGGCACTGGCCTTTTGACGAGCAAAGGTACGACGTGTCCTCATCGACACAACACAATATTTTTTAAATAATCTTATATGTAAATGGAAAAGGATTTGAGAGGATTTTGTTTGAAAGAAAAATTTCAACGTTACAACTATCGAAATTTGCAGGCGCAAAATGGCACGAGCGTCGAAAGATCCTCACGCCAGCTTTCCACTTCAAAATTCTTCAGCAATTTGTTGAAATTTTTACCGAGCAGAGCCAGAAACTGGTGGATTCCCTCTGCCGAGATGGCGACGAAGTTGTACCTGACCTTCTCTCACTTCTCCACCAGTACACGCTGAATTCGATTTGTGGTAAATTGGTTGAAAAATTATTTTGCGGACGGGTGCGCAGAAGTCTACTCCGGGTGCCTGTAGCTGGTGCGCAAAAGGAGGACTTTTGGGTGCATGGGTGAAGAAAAGTACTACATATTTCGATATTTTCTGTTAACTTTCTAGAGACCGCAATGGGCATTACTTCTGACCTGGACAGCAAGGTTTCGAATGAATACAGATGCAATGTTTCCGAGATGACTGACATAATAGCTACTCGGTGAGTTTATCAGTGTATCGCGGTACATCGTTGCAAATATGTGTGATTTATTGGAGAAAAAAATAAGCGAATAACGTTCTTGAATGGTCTTGTAGAATAACTAGGCCCTGGCTGTACTTAGACTGGATGTTTCGGTACTTTAAAAAATTCAAAGACCAAGTTCGGGTCCTTAAAGTTCTTCACGGTTTTTCAACCAACGTGAGTATCAGTCTAACACGCGGCACCCTCCTTTATAAACCCACTTGCAAGGGTCCCTGATTAACATTAAAGCAATTTTATTCCAATTTGCACAGATCATCAACGAGCGTAAACGGTATCACAAAGAGACCGGTGGTCAACACTTGAAAGGGCTTAGTTCCGGTCTTTACAGCTTTGACGAGGAACACGTTCAAGGTATGTTTATCGGCAATGGATTCAGTTATCTAATCAGACGAGACGTTTACAAAGCGAGCAAAATACGACAGTGACAATAAAGTGAAAATTGAACCTTGCCAGGGAGGCGGCGTCTAGCTATGCTTGATCTTATGATCGCAGCTCAAAAACAGGGCGCGAATATAGACGATGAAGGAATTAGGGAAGAGGTCGATACTTTCGTTTTTGAGGTATGAGTATCGCAGGAACTATAAACTATTTTTTTTTTTTTTCTTTCTTCTACTAATCCGAACCCGTTTTTCACAGGGTCATGACACGACAGCAATAGGACTATGTTACACATTGCTGCTGCTTGCCGAAAACAAAGAGATCCAGGTGAGTTTTGCATAAAAATATATCTGCACCTTATTGTTAGTCTAACTCTAATGTCTCCGGTATTATTTCTTCGGATTCGATTGATTATTTTTCATATTTTTCACAGGACGAAGCTAGGGCTGAAGTCGATGCAGTCTTCAAAGAAAAAGAAGGAGACAAATTATCCTTAAGGGAACTTCAGAGCTTGTCTTACCTGGAACGATGCATCAAAGAATCACTGCGATTGTTTCCCAGCGTTCCATTCATATCTCGCCGTCTCTCAGAAGATACTCAACTGAGTGAGACGTAGTTTAATTCATTCAAACTGACACATATAATTCAGAAGTTTTATATGTAAATAACAAATAAAAAAACTTCGTTTGTGCAGAAAACTATCTAGTGCCTGGCGGAACTATCATCAACCTTTTCATTCTCGATCTTCACAGAGATCCAAATTTTTGGCCAAGCCCTGACGTTTTTGATCCAGATAGATTTTTGCCTGATCAGGCCCAAGGCCGTCATCCATTTGCCTATGTACCTTTCAGCGCAGGGCCACGTAACTGCATTGGTGAGTAAGAAGCCCTGAGGAACCACATATTGATTTGTACATAATATGTATGTGTGGGCAAGTCCACCAATTATCAACAAACGAACTGGAAGTCAAAAAATTGATTCGTCTGAAATTTTTACCTTTACTAGTGTGTACTAAGATTGAAAAGGTCACCAAGTTTTAACCTTCTAGGATTTACCGTTCGCGAGAAATGCCACATACAAGTTTACAATTTCGACCTAATTGAGGTTCAAACGCGACTTGTTTTCGTATTGTTATCGGCATAAAAAGATTATAAAACTACAGGTATCTTATGTGAAAAACTCTCACCTTTCCAAATATGTTATTCATTTCTCAATAACTTTTCTAAATCAATGCCAAAAACACGTTTTTCGGCAAAAAAAAAACCGCTTTTTTTCATGCGCCGCCAAAATAGGCTAAATTGAAGAAAAAAAGAATTCTATAAATCTATATCTATAAATAATCTACAAATTGAAATCATCATGATCTTCGGTTTGTCCGGAAATGGAATGAATGTGTAATATTCGCTCGAAATTTGATCAAAATTTTCTATTACCGATGCTAGTTTCAAGCCACTTTCTCTTAGATGTTAAAAATGAGATACTCGTGGTTGTTTTCCAGGGCAAAAATTCGCTGTTCTGGAAATGAAGGCTCTCATAGGAGCTTTCTTGCACAACTTCTATTTGGAGAAAATCGATTCTACGAGCGAGGTAGAATTCTATCCGGACTTGGTCCTTCGACCGTTGAATTCCGTCCGCATTAAACTCGTACGAAGATCGCATGATAACTGAATACTGGATACTGGATACTGAATAGTGACAGCACGCTGCAACACCTACTCGAATTAAATAATCAAAATAATAGTAACATTTTTCAAGAAGAGAAATCAATTTTCAAATTTTACTTTAAACAATGATTATATAGTTGCCACAGTAACATAGATTGATAAGAAATTGGCATCGCAGACGACCATACGTTGCCACAAAGATTTCATTGTAAATAAATACTTACTCTTCTTTCCTATCAGCCGATATCTGGGTAATTAGTCTGCATTAGTTTATAAATTATTCAAATGACCTTTTCCCAAATAACAACGTAAAATCCTGCAATAATTTAAAACATCGATAATATACGGTGAGAAAATAATTAATAATACAATCTGTAATAAATTGTGAATAATAAATGAATGTGTCATGAGTATTGTAATTAGTTTCTTCATTTTCTTGATTTTTGTTTTTTTTTTCCAAGTAAAATCGATCGTCACATTCAACCGCATCGTATTTTCATGAAACTTTATTACACCTGAGTGTAAAACATTATGGATGTGTTTATTTATTTATTTATTCATTTATTCAGATTGTTTATGAGTAAACACTGCAGAGGTAAACTCGTCACCTGTTCGCAGATCTGGTATATATAACTTACGACTAATTTATTGTATATAATAATATAGGCTAGTAATATTATACATAATTAATACCTCAAAGGTTTTAACATTTGTCATGAAATAATGTGTAATACTGCGAACGAATGATATTTATAATACATCAAGAGACTCGGTAGAGTCTCGCACCAAGTACATTAAAATAGTACTTTGTGATACAAGTGCAAGAAAGCGGACTTTTGACGAAGGCTGTGAAGTTGGCTGCACGAGCTGAAGGCGAGTGCTGTCAACTTCACGCATTCCGTCGTGCTTTCTTGGACGAGTGTCACATAATACTTTTTGTGAAGAATGCACAAAAACTGCCTGTTTGTGCCTCTGAAGGTTCGACTTAACGTCGATTTACTTCTATCTCGTCAGATGGCGCGTCGGTAGGAAAGAGTAAATAGAGTGTCAAAAAAATGTGCGCAAAAGTAACTAGCGTATCATAAAAGCAGATGAAGCCGGTTGACGCATGCGCGGTTTATTTTCCTCATGCCCAGTGGCGTATCCCATATGGGAAAAAACTATTGAGAAGTACTCACAAAACTACTGACAGAAGTGTCGGAAAACCATTGAGAGACTATTCAGAAACTACAGAGATACTATTGAAAAACTACTGGAAAAACTATTGAGAACTATTGAAAAAACTATTGAGAACTATTGAAAGAACTATTGACCATTAGCATAGGACTTCCTCAGTAGTAAATTGGACCCCACTACTGGTTTCATACTTGACAAAACGCGATTTTCAAAGATTTACCAAAATTCTGAAAAAATTCATACATATTCAGAAAAATTAAAAAATAATTCTCACCTAAAAAAAAAGTTGGGTCATCTGCTAATTTCTTGAACAGTTTTTTTTTTTCCATCAATTTGTTAATAACTTTTTTGAATTATTATTATGCAAAATCAATCTCCCGAAGATCTTCTACACGCTTGATTTTTTTCAGATTTTTTCCCCATCGAGAAGTACTCAAAATCTGTTCTGGAACCCACGTTTGGTGGGACTATAGGTGGAGAACCACCTTAATGATACCCGTTCACTACTGAAATGATGGATCCAATAGTTTTTTTACCACACCTGCACGGAAAGTACGACTTTTGCTCCCTTGCGTGAGCGGGAAGTCGTTCTTTCCGATGCAGGGGGTGGTGAATAGTATATTACTCACCTAGGGAGGGAAAGTAGGCTAACCCAAACTGCGTGTGAGATTGACACCCGAGCCGAAGGCGAGGGTGACAAAAACGCAGTTTGGGATGGCCTTTTTCACTCCCGTGTGAGGTATACTATTTTTCACCACCCCCTGCATCGGAAAGAACGACTTCCCGCTCACGCAAGGGAGCAAAAGTCGTACTTTCCGTGCAGGTGTGGTGAAAAAATAGTATACCTCACACGGGAGTGAAAAAGGCCATCCCAAACTGCGTTTTTGTCACCCTCGCCTTCGGCTCGGGTGTCAATCTCACACGCAGTTTGGGTTAGCCTACTTTCCCTCCCTAGATGAGTAATATACTATTTTTGTAACACATGCACGATTTTCTCGTTTTTTTTTTACCCATTAAGCGGGCCTAAATTGGCGGTTTTCAGACGAGCGGGCGTTTTCAGTTTTTATTGGCCCGCTAAATCGAGCAGCGGGCGTTTTTGGTTTTTATTTACACGCTTATGCTCGAGTAGCGGGCAAATAAAAAGTGAAAACGCCCGCTACTCGAGCATAAGCGGGCAAATAAAAACTAAAAACGCCCGCTAAATTATTTTTCAACATTTTCAAGAAAATGATCAACAATGAAGAAAAAACGCGAAAATCGTGCTGTTACAAAAAATATGGTGTGCACCAAGGGTTAAGTGGGCTTTTTGACCTTGTGTGGTTGCAGTACTCGTCTTCGGCTCGCAGATGCACTCGTCTTCGACTCGTGCTAGCTCACCTCCGACTCGTACTGCAAACTCCACACTCGGTCTAAAAAAGCCCACTTTACGCCCTTGGTACACAATATACTATATCCTTCACTACTGGAAGGATCACTGAAACCAATAGTGAGCATCTTCAGTAGTTCAAATTTAGTCAATAGTTCGATCCATCACTACTGAAAGAATCACTGGAACCAATAGTAAGCATCTTCAGTAGTTTAAATTTAGTCAATAGTTCGATCCTTCATTACTGAAAGAATCACTGGAACCAATAGTAAGCATCTTCAGTAGTTCAAATTTAGTCAATAGTTTGATCCTTCGCTACTGAAAGGATTACTGGAACCAATAGTAAACGTCTTCAGTAGTTCCCTGTGACTGCACAGGTTTAATAGTTACTCCATAGTTACTACTGACTGAGCTATTGAATATCCACTCGAACTATTGGAATTTTCGAAGAACTACTGAGTCAGTGCCGGATTTAGATTTTTAGGACCCTGGGGCACAATCGATGTGGAGGCCCCATGTGAGGGATTCAAAATTGAAAAATAAATTCTACTACACACTAATAAATATAATTCTTTTTATTTCTGTTGGTATGAAAATAAACAATGAATCGGATAGATATAATGATTAAATATTTGAATTTCGCACATATTTGCAGAATTATATGAAACGTTTTCTAGCTTTTTTTTCATCGAAACGCTTTATAATATCATCGACATTAATTTCACGCATAATATCTCTTTCATTATTTCTAACTTAAGATTCATTACTTCTAACAAATTTCCATTTCAGTATTGCAGTCTACCTATAGACCATCATAACCAATTGAAAATTATTAGTTTAATTTATGTAAACTTGCCAAAGTGTTATATATATTTATAAAACTACTATGACAAACATCGATATGAAGTGAAATATAGTCTTACCGTCTAGTTACCCATGCGTGTGTTGCCAGTGGTGGCAAAAAAAACAGTCTTGGGCCACCCTTGGGACAAGTTGACCGGTCAAGCGTTGTTAAAATACCACTGGCCTGAGCTTTGTCCAGCACTGTCACAATGGCATTTGACAACAGTTGGGTCCAACACTTCAGCCAAAGCTTGAGCCAAGCTTGGCCCAGTGCTATTCGCCAACAGTTATTTAACGCTCGGTTACCACCTAAGATCTAACGCTTGGGAGACATATGGCCCAATCGTACAAGCCAACGAGTGGGCCTGACGCTCGTCCCGAACCTTGTCCTACTCGCAGCCCAAGCGTACGAATTTACTATAAAATCTTATGAACCAACGTCTGGGCTAGACAGTTGGCCCGTCACTGGCCCAATTCTCGGCCCAATCGTACAAGCCAACGAGTGGGCCTGACGCTCGTCCCGAACCTTGTCCTACTCGCAGCCCAAGCGTATGAATTTACTATAAAATATCTTATGAACCAACGTCTGGGCTAGACAGTTGGCCCGTCACTGGCCCAATCGTACAAGCCAACTTTTTTCTTTATGAAGGAATTTTCGTATGAAATAAGGAATGTGTATATTTTTTGGCATACGGAAGTAACATTACTGTACTTGGCGAAAGTTTTTTGCACCGGAGGTGCTTTATATGGGTATATCACTACTTTTTGTAGAATTTGATTCATTTGCCCAACTCTCGGCCGAATCGTACAAGCCAACAAGTGGGTCTGACGCTCATTTTTTTTCGGTATCTCTTCTTCTGTCCGAGATATTGGTTTATTATTGGTTGCAGCGTGAGCTCTGTTTTGTTTTAATCTCCATGGGGCGCATCCGTAAAACCTCGCGAATGTCTGCAGATGATAGTTTGCAACCGTAATCAGTGTATATACGTTCATCATGCCAAAACATCCAGTGAATTCCGCTTACGAGTAAGTGCAAAAGCATCGGCGGTTAAAAAGAAAACGCGAAATTTCATCTTCGACAGACAGTGATAATGATGTTGCTTCAATTATCAGTGATGACAGTGAAGACAGAAGCGACATATCTGCTTGGTCTCATAACAGCTACCAGGAAGCCGATTCATCTGCTAATATTTTGCCTGAGATAATAAGAAAAAATATCCAGCTATGTTACAGCGGATCAAGACGAACCCAGAAGGGAGTAGGCAAAAGAAACTTCAGTGCCACTGCAGTGTATGCTTGCATGGAAGGTAAAGATTATCTAGCAGTATACTATTATAGATATATTTCTGTGATCATAGACTCACAAAGACAGTACCATCTCTCTTCTGACTCATTGATTCCATTGAAGCTATTCAAGGTGATTCCTATGTTCAAAACTTGAAATCTAGTTTCCAGACATTCTGATAGGCCTTCGTTTCCTTATTGAGCCCTGAATTATACTAGTATAATTATTGGGCGATCGATAAATTTAGACAATCTCAATAACCCCTTGTATATTTGCTGAGGTTTATAAGTATACTGTATGAGAACATTCAATCCTATAATTCATATAAAAAACAAAACTATAAGACTAGCTCCTAGCTTCGTTGAATATTTTTTTCAATAAAATTCATTTTAATTTATGTTTTTCAATTTTTAAGCAAAAAATCAGAAACTATTTTCATGGTTCCTCTGCGTTACTGCTTTTATAACTTCATTTCCAATGAGCTCTATGATTTTTAAGCTCTTAAGGGGAGACGCTACTCAAACTTTGTCAAAAACCTTTTTTTTTTTCAACCACTCAAAATGGTCCAAACAAAAACCGTTTCCTAAAATGTTTAGATATATTAGTAGTATGTGTATTGGAATAAAATATCAACCTTCTGCGATGAAAGTGTATGCGCAGGAGTCTTTCGCAGTGGTTCGAACGAAATCTTCTGCAAAAGGTCTCCTGCACGTACACTTTCATCGCAGAAGGTTGATACTTTTTTTTCCAATACACATGTTACCAATATCTAAAAATTGTAGTGAGCGGTTTTTGATTGGACCCTTTTTGGTGCTTTGACAAAAAAAAAATTTCAATTTAATTTAAAAAAAATTAAAAACGGTTTTGTCAAAGTTTGAGTAGCGTCTCCCCTCAACGTAACCAAATTTGTCGAAGCCAAAAGCATGGGCTCCGAAGTGCTATTACACTGTAGGGGAGCTCCTGACCATATAAACTCATCAGAATAATAGTGATTAGTATTTCGTAACACTTTCAGATATCTTGATAAGGAAATACACCAGTAAGATAATACCGAAACAAATCCGCAGCTTCACAGGAACATGGCTGGCACGAGCGGGGGATCGTGAGGGTGGAAAGGCAGAAAGGGGCGTAAGAGCTGCAGTCATTGGCAATTGAACTTTGTTCGTTACTTTAGCCAACCAACTTCGTTGCTAAATAAGTTGAACTTAATTAAGTTTTTATGTTATGTTAGAATTATTATTATTATTATTATTATTTATGAAGATGACCTCCGATGTCAGAAAAGATTATCAGCAGCATTCTTTAATACTTTATACAGAGTTCAATGTAACAGTATTTATTGCTCTATTATTTTTATGCTTTTGGTTCCATTTCGAAACGAATTGGAGTATTGTCTTCATGTTTATGATAAACCTGAGAGTAGGATATACCCAATCACCAAAAAATCTTAAGTTAAATGCAAAGCTCTATGTGGAGTTCAGTGTAACAGTATTGGATTTCGTATTATTTTATACGTTCCGAGTTTTATTTTACCACGAATTTTAAAGTCATCACTACCGGTAAAGCTGTGATAAAAACGAAAGTATTATGTGATTACTGATTACCAAAGAAACGTATAGGTTAAATGCATTGCCGGAGATTGAAAATTCGAGATGTTTTAATATACAGGATGTAAATTCTCCGGAGTCTGATCTGGGAGGAGCTTCGACGTGCCGAAGCTCCGCCTTCTTCTATTCCTACTCGTTCGCTTCAGAATAATGGTGTGTGATTATCAAGCAGATACCCTCATCTCCAAATTTGTTTTTTTTTTTGCTTCTGCACGTCCTCCTCCCTCCCACAGCTCCTCCCAGATCAGACCCCGGAGAATTTACACCCTGTATAATTTACCAACTGCAATGAGTTGGTAATGAATAAAGTAGATGTATGAAGTTTCATTTATTCTTTAATGTTTTGTTATAATACTCTCAGTTCATAAATGATTCGCACAATTTTGCAACAAGTTTGCTGTACTCCAACTCCAGAATGGTCAGAATTATTTCTAAAGCATAATTGTTTTGTCAAATATATAATTTAAAATTACGAAATGCCTTTATTTGTGAAATAAAATGTTTGAACCGAAATGATATAATTTTTTAATTACAAAAATACGACCAATCTATCATATGGCTATAAACCTAGGTGTGACCCAGGTATGGTCAAATCGATTAGACCATAATTGGCTACATGCGAGTACGCGAAAAGCCTTAAAGAAGAAAAAAAATTAAACTATAATCGTTCGCGTTCTAGTAAAATCACTAGAAATCACTGGACTAGAAATTTAGTGACCAATAATCACTAGATTTCTAGTGATTTCTAGTGATTTTACTATAAACATCTAGTAAGTTACTAAACTGCTGCTGCAGCTCACTGCCCATGAAATAGCACCCTCTTTGGGTTGGTATCCCTAGCGCTCCGCGTCCACAGAACCTCCCGGTATACCGAACGGCTCTGTAGATCTGAGCGGAGCATTGGCAAAGCGTTCGGCAAACGGCTGTCACTTTACTTTAGCCATACGCGATTTGCTCGTCGGTTATATGTGCGTGTACCATCGTCCCAGCCTTTGCCTGTCTTTGGCGCATGTCTCGCCGAGCGCTGTCATCGACAATACAACTAGACATGGGCCAAGGTTGGGATGATAAGATGAGGCCGATAATGGGCCAAATGTATCGCCAATCTTCGGCCCAAGCGGCCGATCAAGTCGTATTGACGAAAATTGAAGATCGGCCCGAGCACTTCCCAAGTATCGGGGCAAGCATGGGGATGCAACAAATAGAGCTTGGGCCGAAGATTGGCGACACACTTGGCCCTTTATCGGCCTCATCTTATCATCCCAACCTTGGCCCATGTCTGGTTCTATTGTCGGTGCCAACGCTCGGCGAGACATGCGCCAAAAACAGGCCAAGGCTGGGACGATGGTACACTGAGAGACTCTTCGTGTCAATAAATGGTAAAACTATATCAAAGTTTAGTATGGTAGGGTTCGAAAGTAGGGAAGACCGGGCGTACGTTTCAAAAATTCATATGGTGCATACTAATGGGTAAAACTGATATTTTCCTTTCAATAAGTGAAAAAGGTGTTTCAATGTTTAATGAACAACATAGTAATATTCGGAACGCACCATATCAAAGTTAGATAGCGACTTGACAAACACGGTTAGTATGGTGAATATGAAAGTTTGAAATAATCGTCTCCAGTCGTCACGAAGAATATCAGTTTTTCGTACGGACCATATGAAAAATCATGACTTGCCGGTGGAAAAAGAAGGGAGTGAGCCGAGGCTATCACCAACACCAGTATCATCAGGAAGTAGAGGTCACACGCACTGAAAGGACATACATATCGGGTATACTATACATGTACACAAATATACACAAGTTACATAGGAGTATCGCGCAACACACTTATAAATTAGACCGAGAGACTTATACCTATACATTTACAATATACAAACGTAATACAATTACGTGCGGGAAAATTTCAGAAACTTCTATATATACCAAGCTGGTAATAATCCACTGCTTGTGAGAAAGGACTTGGAGGGTTCTTTTCGAAATAACTCGTTAAAGAATCATTCTTTTGGAAAACTGCATTTGCAAAGTAGACTTTATTTTGGAAAGGTAATTTTATAACTTGAAAAAAAAAAAAATCCAATTAATTTTTTAATTATGTATTATTTTTCAATTGAAACATGTATGGGCATCACAGCAAACATGATGGTAGAAAATTTTGAAAATTTGGATCTTCAGATTTTATCCTAGAAAAAATTCAACAAACGCTTCAAGCTCTTTAAGAGGTTTGTTTAGGAGAAAATTGGATTAGAAAAATTGACAAATTAACATGTGTTCTTATGGGCAAAAGTGGAAAAAAAATTATATCTGTGTTAAAAATGACGGAAAAAATCTGAAACTCTTTAGGTCAACGGGGAAAAATATCTGATTCTCGCCTAATCATTTTTGCATTGATTAGGTAGCTCGTTTTCGAAAAATGAAATAATTTTTCCCGAGTATTGAGAATAAAAATCACTCCGCGCCAATTTGAAGTTAGCTGATATGGAGTGAATTGTCCATATACATCCCTATTCCTCAAACATGAATACTTTGAATTGAGGAAGTGTTCAGAATGAAATATATTCTACTTTTAAATAAATTCAGATAATTTTAGCACTATTAGAGTCTAGATATACTATAATAACTTTTAATCTGAAAAGATGATCTAATTTTTTTTCTAATCTTTGAATTTTTGTATTTATGACATAATTTTAAATGTTACAAATAAACTAATCATAAAGAATCGAAGGTATCAGAAATAGAACTTTTTATAATTAGAATTGTCATCATTTTTAGAATTCAACATTTTCGTCGTTTGAAAAAAGAAATAGGAAAAGTCATACATAGGTAATCCTAAAAATATAGCCAATTACAGAGATACACAAATCTCCATATTCACACGGCACATGGCAAGCGAATTGGCAGGATTTTTCCTTCGGCTGTTTCCGAAACAGAGCGGGGCCTCGTGCGTTCTCGGTGAAGATCGTAGTCGCTCGGGAGATTCAGGAAATATTTTCATACGCACCATACGAAAAATTGAGACTCTCCGTTTCAATTTCTAATATCCTTTGCAGTTTCACGGCTGCTTGATATCAACGTTGATATTGACCATGTTAATTTCTGGAATATGCTTCTCGAATGATGACAGTCACTGTGTTTATAAGTGAGACGACTTTGTAGGAAATTTTACTATGGAGAATATCGATTTTTCGTATGGAAGATTTCTGACATACAACGTTCTAATATTTCATATTGACCATACTAATATCTCGTATTTTCTTGTTAAAATCTGGTATGGCAATATGAAACTTCAGTATAACGTTACGAATAACTAGTGTATTTTGCGCTGTCTTCCCTACTTTCGAACCCTACCATACTAAACTTTGATATAGTTTTACCATTTATTGACACGAAGAGTCTCTCAGTGTAAATCCGGCACTGCTGAGTGCTTCAATAGTTTTGTCAGCTACTACTGAGAGCTTCAATAGTTTTTTTCCTTACGGGTGGAGGCGAGGTAGCACGAGTCGAAGACGAGTGCGTCTGCGAGCCGAAGACGAGTACTGCAACCACACGAGGTCAAAAAGCCCACTTAGCCCTTGATGCACACCATATTTTTTGTGACAGCGCGATTTTCGCGTTTTTGAGCAATTTTAACGAAGCGGGCAAAAAAAGTCGGTAGCGGGCAAAAAAAATTTCTCTTTTTTGCCCGCCGGTCAATAAACGGCTACTTTTAGCCCTATTATTAGGTCAAAAAAACGCAAAAATCGTGCATGTGTTACGAAAAACTTTTTCTGTCAAGTCTAAGTGGATCCGAAACTTTTTTTTTGTTTTCTATTTATTTAACACACAAAAAAATCTATTTTCGGGGCAATTCACATAGTTCGGTAGTTATTCGATATTTTTCAAGTCTAGAGAAAGATTCTGAAAGCTGAAGTTTTAATCTTCGAAATGCTTATAATTAAACTTTATTCAAAAAATAATTTTCCATAGGTGTGGTCGGGTGTGGTTAACTTGAATGGAGAACTAAAAAAAAGTTTCGGAACCACTTAGCCTTGACATAGGACATTTTCCAACGGGGAATCTCTTTGTCTTGACGAGAACTATCCGTTCAGAAGGTAGCAAAAAAAAATTTTTTTTTGTGACACACCCTAATGTATGTATGTATATTATTTATTATGCCGTGGCCTGCAACCAGGCCGAAGGGCAAAGTACAAAGTTTCACGTACAAAGATGATAGCTCAGATATAAGAGTAACAGATATGATAACTTGAATATGTGATTATTACAAATTAGAACACTGATAAGATAAATAACTTAAATATATGATTGATACAAATTAAAACACTGGTAAGATAAAGTGCAGGATGATCAACCGGTCAATAAATTAGAAGCACGAATGCCTACAGTATACAGGGAGATCATCCGAATATTAAATAAAAATGACAATAGAGTAAAGGAGTGATAGAATAGAATAGAATAGAATAGAATAGAGTTTATTTGTCCACAACAATTTTGGACAAGGATACCTAGCATTTACAAATGATATGCTAGGTAAACGATACAAGATACATGCACCAATCTAGGTGAGAAAATAGAAAGAACTTAACCTAAGGACAGAACTAACTAAGACTAACTAGAGCTAAGCAAGCGAGACCGACGAAGAAAGAAAAAATAAGAGAGACTTAGTAGCATAATGAGCACAAGGACAAGCAGCGAGTGAGGCAAATGAAGAGCGAGTGATAAACGGAAGAACACAGAAAGCAAAGAGCAAGAAGTAAGACATAGATAGAGAGAGAGAGAGAGAGAGAGAGAGAGAGAGAGAGAGAGAGAGAGAGAGAAGAG
Source organism: Tenthredo mesomela (assembly GCA_943736025.1). Taxonomy (NCBI): domain Eukaryota; kingdom Metazoa; phylum Arthropoda; class Insecta; order Hymenoptera; family Tenthredinidae; genus Tenthredo; species Tenthredo mesomela. The sequence goes on from OX031021.1 coordinate 8,202,772, forward strand.
TAGTTTATTATTTTCCTGAGATACAAGATCCCCTAAGGAAAAAACAATAGAATTACATAATTTATATAGTAGGTATCATTAGCTTGAATATACTTATTTTTAGGTTTTATTTTCATTTGACTATCCATTGGTTTGTTGATTAATTAACGACTTTGTTAGTCCATTGGTTTCTTTCTTTCTTTGTTTTATTATTTTGATTTAGTTAGTTCATTCTAGCGTAGTAATTAGTCCATTGATTCGATTCATAACATCAGTCATATACATACACATTCGATAAATTTTGTAACCTGGGAAATGAACGTAACTATCATTCATATAAGGCTTAAGCCAAGATTCCGAGATACCAATGATGTGATAGCCGCTGGATTCAACTAAATTAATTAAGTCAGCAAAATGAATAGGAAGCGATTCGCAATTTAACCCTTTGTGTCACACATTTTTTTTTTTTTTTTTTTTTTTGAAACACCAAAAAAAGTTTGAAATTCGATCGAAATTGCTCAGAAAATGGTTATAACAGGTGGCACTCTCAGAGTGCCACCATGGCACAAAGGGTTAAATGACAAATTTTAAAATCATTCTCATTACTCCTGGTTATCACATCATTGGTCATGTTTGATTGCTATTGCTATTGTTGGGATTTGAGGGGGCTTGACTCTGAGCGCGAGTGATCCGTTTCCTCGATAGGTGTTGCTGTTGAGTCTCTGCCGTTTTACCATCCCCGGGAAAAAAAGTTCCATGTATGGTCATGTATGATCATGTATAAAAGTATATATGATCATATATGATAGGACATGCTCATACTCGATCATATCTGTTCGTATATGAATTTTGACCTGACATGATCATGTCTAATCACGTGCGTCATATATGATCATATACGGCCATATATGATGTTACGAGCTCATACATGATCATGTGCGGTCATTTCAGTTAGTAACCTGGCTGTAATAATCAGACTTACACATGCCCATATGTACTCATACATGTCCATGTATGACCATGTATGGTTATAAACGATCATAAATGAGCATATACACTCGTATCTGAGCATACTAATAATTGCCCAATCTGAACTATACATGACAAACTATGATCATACATGATCATATATGATCATATATGATCATGTATGATTGTATATGCCCACATATTGTCGTGTATATGATGCAATAAAGCCTTCAAATAGAATTATCGAACTCACGGAAATACGATTCAAATATTGTAGGTCTTCGAATTTCCTCTCTGCGTTTCACAGGACTGAGATTGTCGCCAATTATAACACATAAAAACTATCCATCGTATGCCTGTGTGTTCAACAATAATGACTATACAATTTCCGATCAAGACCATGCAAAAATATCGTCGATTGATATGCTGTTATTGTTTTGATTTCATCAAACGGGGCCGGTTCGAAGTTCCGAATTTTCAAAGCTCCGAACGGCCAAATTTCCGAATTTTAGTGCAACGAACTCACAGGGTTCAGAAAGGGTATTTCACCGAAAGTCTATCTAACCGATTTGAAAAATTCCGAAAGCTAAAGACCCGAAAGGTCAAGACTCCGAAAGCTCAATGATCCGAAAGGCCAAAAATCCGAAACTTGAACATCACGCCGTTGCACGTCGTTTAGTTGACACGTTAAGAACACGTTCGATCTTTCGGAATTTTAGACTGTCGGAATTTTTTACTTTTGGAACATCGGACTGTCGGAGCCTTGAGCTATCTACATTTCGACCATTCGGAATTTTAATTTTCTAAACTTTAGTCTTTCTGAAAATTCGAAATCGTTTAGAATAAATTCGGAAATTTGACCGTTCGGAGCTTTGAAATTTCGGAACTCTGAACCGGCTCCCATCAAACTAACTCACAAAATTGGGGTGGTCGGTTTGACGTGAAACGCTCCATATAGGGTGGTCCTTAGATGGGGTAAAAAAAAAAAAAAAAAATTCATGTTGGATCCCCCCAAATCAGCTCCAAATAATTTAAAAAAAATTCCCTAATTTTTCCAGATTTTTATTTTGTTCCCCTAGTCTCCCTATTCGAGAAGGAATTTTCAAATGATTAAAAAAAAATGCTTATTCACTATATTTCATACTAAACTTTCTTTCATGGTTAATCGTGGGCCAAAAATTCATATTCTCGATTATTCAGTGAGATTCATCTTCTTTTCAGTGAACGTGAATGGGGTATCCCATGAGAATCGTGTGCTTTATTATTATTATTATTATTATTTTATTCAACATAACAAATGATCAAATTAGGCAAAAATTCAATTATTCAATAATTGCATAACCCACATGTCAGCACTACGTAACATCAAACTCGATGACATGCAAAAACTGCCGTAATTTTTTTGCCTAATTTGAAGAAGTGTCGTTCCTACAAAGTCACATTACTTTTACTTTTAAATGCTCATTTAGCTTATATAATGTGCTCAGATATATTCACAAATGCTCAGACATGTTCGGATATGCTCAGATATGTTCGGATATGTTCAGACATGCTCATATATGATCTTACATCCCCATACATCTTCATGTCATCTTTGATATGCTCATATATGCTTCCACATGATCATATATGCTCCCACATGCTCATGTATGTTCAGATCAGGTCAAATTTCATACCTGATCATGTATGGAAGTTCATATATGGTCATATCTGATCATGTATAGAACTTTTTTTCCCGGGTCACCACGCTTCCTCTTTTTCTTCTGAGTATTAGACTGCTCAGAGGCGGAACCATTAGATCTTGATTTTCAGGGATTTTCATTTTATCCTCAAGGTTACTCCCCGCATCCAAGAGGTTACCGTCAGCACTGCCATCGGCAGCATCAGAGATGTCAGTCACCGCCCTGCTTTCATCAATGTGTAGGAAATTAAGCGCGGGTGAATCATCACTGACTCTGCCATAGATCATACTATTCCTAATCCATAGATATTTTAGGAGCCCGACCTTCTTCGCCCTACGTCCTTCAAAGAAGACCTGCTTCATGTAAGGTGTTAAGCGTTCATTGATATACACGGTGGCTACTGCCACATTCACCAAACCGAGGTCGATGGTTGTAACAGCACTTCGCCTACTTTTAATCTTTTCGAAAATGTTCACTTTAAGTGTTTCACGAACCAGCTCGACAATTATAGGCGGATAAACTGTCTCCCCATTAATCAGCTTTTTCGGGATCTTACCCGCACGAAAGCACGAGCAAAACTCTCTATCATCTACCTCTGGTCCAAGTAATTTCAACAAATTGATGACAATAACTGTTACTTGCTCATTGACTTCGAAAGGAATGCCAGTGATCTCAATGCAGTTCTTCAGTTGTTTTTGCTTACACACCTCCAACTGAATAGAGGCCTGATCCACATCATCCCTCAGCACTTTATTATCTTGCTCAATCTCTTCAATAGCTTGAGCATTATTCGAAATTTTTACCTCAGCAGTGGTAAGGCGTTTGTGGCGTCTCTCGATGTTCTGGGTAGACTTCGCAAGCTCAGCTTGTATCCCAAGGAGGATGGTACCTTGGCTCTGCAGCAACTTAAATACATCCCCAATGGAGGGTTCTTTAACCGTCTTAGGACTGGGCATTGTGATCCACCATACGATGAATGTGGGAATCGAAGATCTATATTGCGATAAATATGGAGATCGGGGAACCCAGTGACAGTTTATCTCATCGGCCAGCAGTGTGTTGTTGACACTTGAAGCTGAGCGGTGCTGGAACAGCTGTTGTTATCTTAGAACAGAAATTCCATCAACACCTGCCACAGGTAATTCGTCGATATGTCAACTTCTCAGGTGATACACAGATTACGATAGATGTCACCAGCTAAGCAGGTCCCAGTCGTAGAGCTCAAAGTGCTCACCTCAACGAGTTAAATGAATATTACTTGGCCATGAACATTTGACCATAGAGAAGGAAGAAAAAATCAGCCAGATAGTATTATTCTGGCAAAAGAACCTCTGGCAAGGTAACGGGTCTATTATAAAATTTGGCAAAAACTTCTCATTTCTTAGTCCGTCCAACAGTTTTTCTGATTTCTTCCAAATCCAAGCCCTTTCTGTAAGCTGCAGATGTGGAAGCATGCCTCGTGCTGTGTGCCTTGAAGATATTCGTATCTAAACCACTTTTACCTAATACAATCTTTACCCATCTGCTGAGGGTTTGTGTTGTTACCGCTTTATTATGCGATTTCCTACTGGTAATGAATAATTTACTGACATTACCACGGATATTCTTAGTTTTTGAGGTATAGGTTTTTAGTACAGATGCGACACAGATATTGGGATTTTCGTCAAATTTTGGTAGTTTTAGTACTGGTTGGACTTTATTAAGACTGGACGTCTTTATTCTGCTCGTAATTTTTATTTCAATCGTGTCAGTGAATATTTTGATATTGTCCAATTCTATAGAAGCAAAGGTTTGCATCCTATGACCGGTAACTGAGGCAAGTAAAGATATTAGTTTGAAGGTCAGGTCTTCCAATGTTAGGTTTTCGTTTGGGTATAGAGTAGAAATGTATGTTAGTACCATACTGGGGTCCCAAGTTTAAGTTTAAGTTTAAGTTTAACGTTTTATTCTGACAGTTCTAGTTGCCATCTGAACTTTGTCACTGTGAAAACTGAACCGAATGAAATTATCGAACGATCACTGCCAATGAGGTTGGCTACCGGTAAAACTGTTAAACTTTGGCGCCAGCGAGCCAAGTAACCAACATGGCGTCTCCAATATGTCTCCAATATAGCCGGTTGTTTCAAAATTCAAATGAAGCGCTGTTAGTGGCGCGTGCACATTTACACACATGGTCACTGACACACACTAATAACAGACATGTATTGGTAATCTGCGCCATTTTTGTTACTTGGCTCGTTGGCGCCACCTGGAAAAGCTTTGCATATTCAACCCCATTACACAGATGTGTTTAGATGTCCCGTGAAAAAATGGATTAGATCAAATTTTATCAAATTTGAGCCAGTTGGATCTAAATTTTGGGAAAATTGGATCTCAACAGATCTCGAGAGATCTCAGTACATTTACTTTGATCTAATTCGCATAAACGTACAAATGCAATTTTAAATCTAGTCAGGTCTAAGTAGATCTTGAGAGATCTATTTAGATCTAATTTTTCGCAAAATTTAGATCCAACCAGATCAAATTTGATCAAATTCATTGATACAATTTGATCTAATCCATTTTTTCCTGGGGTGTTAGTTTTCGTTGACGTCTGAACTGTGTCACTGTAGAACCTGAACATAGCCATTGCACAGATGTGTTTACATGTATTAGTTTTCCCCTTCCCTACGAAGTCCCTAGCCCCAGTGATTAGCAACGAACTGTGTTCCTTTCTAGACTTCCTCAACTCCCGACACCCTAACATACCCTTCACGATGAAAACAGAAAATAACAACCAGCTTCCCTTTCTGGACGTATACTAGTCACGAAAAAACAAGATGGTAAACTAGGACATCGCGTATACCGCAAACCCACACACACTAACAGGTATCTCCACGCAGCTTCACACCACCACCCATCACAAAAAGGATCAGTGATCAGCTCACTCGTCCACCGAGCACTGACAGTCTCCGATTCAGAAAACCTCAACGACGAACTAGCCCACCTGAAGAAAGCCTTCCAATCCAATGATTACTCGTGAACACAAATCCAACAAACGATCCCAAAACTCCAGAACAAGACTAACCCATCAACAGACATTACAAACTTACCAACGGAAGTAACGAGAAGAACTGCCTTCCTCCCCTACATTCAAGGAGTAACGGACTTCATAGGAGAATCCTAAGGAAAAACAACATCAAACCGATTTTCAAACCGCCACAGAAAATCGGGCAATTCCTCAACTCCCCAAAAGATAAACTCCTCCCGCTCAGCTCATCAGGGGTATACAGGATCCCTTGTTCCTGTGGAAAAGTTTACATCGGAGAAACCGGGAGGAAGATCAGCACTCACCTCAAAGAACACCAGAGATGTATCAAACTGAAGCACTTTACTACCTCAGCTCTGGCGGAACACCAAATGGAAACGGGCCACCAAATCTTATTTGACCAAACCACCTCCTTGGCTAACCCAAAATAGTATTTCCCTCGAAAATTCAGAGAAGCCCTTGAAATCCGTAAACCATCCATAGAGACAACGGACTTCAAACCTATCCAATTTGGAACGCCATCCTCCTGGTTTTTTAAATGTTCGGCCAACCATTTAAAAACATATGATCGGTCAACTCCACCCGAGCGGAACGTCACACATGGACGACTCCGCAACTGGCATAAATAGGGACACCCTGTTGGGGAGCAACCAGTATCAGGTCGTTTCTCGCCCTGATGAAGTAAACTGCAATGTTTACGAAACGTCGGCACCTAACCGTTAAACAACGCGGCTCCATCCCGGAAGTCAAGTCTTATTCATTACTTTAATATTTTCTCGTAAGGCGGCGACCACTGGTTTCGATATTCTCGCGAGTGCCACTTATAGGAATTAGTGAGTATTATATAGAGGCGGAAAATAACATCTATAAGCCTCACCTAATTCCTGTATTGGTGATGTGTTATTAATTTGTATGTTGTCAATATAATATGTTGCACCCTCTAAAGCACTGAAGAGAAAAAAAACTAATAAAAAAAAATTTAAAAAAAAAAAAAAAAGCACCGATTCTATGTTAATTGGTGTAATTTGCAGATACTGTATCGTACTTTGTAAAAATAAGCTTTAATACCGTGTACGCGCAGGGCATCCTACACTCCGTATCAGACCGTAAAGAAGGCGAGCCGATATTTTTCTAAAAAGCGCAGTGCAGTCACGCACAGATCTCTATACGGCATTTTAAGCAGGGTGAGCGTCGGGATATTCGACGAATCGAATCCGTGTAGAGATTTCAGTTCGGTTGCGGATAGCTCCGGATAGAGAGCGAACGCCGAACCCGAATAAGATCCAGAAAATTACCAGATCCAAAAAACGGAGTTTTGGCGGATAGGACCGGTTCGTCGGTTCCTATCCGGCGTTTTAAGTAGGGTAGGTAAGACTAACTAATTATTTTACGATCTCTTCAGCTCTTGAGCAGCTCGCATTACTCACCAACGTAATAAATGCAGCTGCATTTTCCACAATGCTGCAAATAACATATTATGAAAAGTTGTGTAGCAAAGAATCCCAATTTTTGCAGGCGCGAAGTGGCATGCCCGACGAAGGATTCCAACGCCAGGTTTCCACTTCAATGTGCTTCAACAATTTGTTGGAATTTTTATAGAACAGAACGATAAACTTGCACAATCCTTGTGCCTAAAGGGCGATGAAGTTGTTCCTGACCTTGTATCACTGCTCCACAAGTACACGGTCAATTCGATTTGCGGTGAATTACTTCTGAACAAATTTTTCGTATCACAGTTTTGGTCAAACCGTATTAGTTCTAAATTTCCATATGAAATTATATTTCTGCAGTCATATTTCCATATGAAATTATATTTCTGCAGTCATATTTCCATATGAAATTATATTTCTGCAGTCATTAAATTTGAAAACTTTTTGCTCATAATAATTCTGCGCTGTATAGTGTGGCTCGAATTATTATCTGAGGAAATCGGCAGATCTGACTTATCACAAATTAATCTGACTCTCACGATTATACAATCGCTTGATAAGCGTTGCAAGTTCATTGTCCGCGTATATGATTAACGGTTGATATTATATTCATATCCATGTTATCAACTTGCTATAGAGACTGCGATGGGTTCTACGTCTGGCATGGATGGTCACACACTTGATGAATACAGATCCTGTGTTTCCAGGATGGGTGACATAATAGTTTATCGGTAGGTCGATTTATCAGCGCTACAATAAAGAACAAGAAAAAATTTATCCCTATCATTCAATGATTTTGTAGGCTGACTAGGCCCTGTTTCAGTTCTGCCGTAAATTCAAAGAACAAGTTAGAGTCCTTAAGGTTCTTCACGGTTTTTCCACCACCGTGAGTATCAGTTTAACACGTGGCTCCTTCCTTTTATCAAATTTTATTACATTACATCGTGCAGGAAATAACATTAAATACAAATCAAGAACATTTCAAGAACAAACCATAAACTAAGTAATGAGAATAGTAACAACACAAAATTTTTTAAATAATTAAATCTGTGACAGTAAAACAGGCTTACAAAAAGAAAATAGAATGAAGAGAGGCAGATAAATATCAGAGAAATAAAAATAGAAGTAAAATGAAATAAAATAAAATAAAAAGTGACAGTAGTAAATTATCCATGCGAGAAATTCAGAGTTTGGTCTATCGCGAACGATGCATAAAAGAATCATTGCGATTATTTCCCAGCGTCCCATTCATAGCTCGAAAAATCTCTGAAGACATACAACTCAGTAAGTAGTTTTCACTGATCATATTGCCTGAGTCGAATCGCAAGTCTAGATTCACCTAAATATTACTATTTTTTATCGAGGATCATTGCGGTTATTAATTCCGTTCACATTGCTCCAATATATTATACGTCATACTATAATCATACTACGTTATCCACAGATAATTTTTTATTTGTTTGTACATTTCCAACTGATTACAATATAAACTTTATATACTACATATATCAGTCGAAGTGGCAGACGAGGCCTTAGCCGAAATCATCATTAACTTTCTTTCCTACTCGAACATTTGGAGTCGGTAGCTTATCAGCTCTTAATTCCAAACAACTAGGTAGGTATGTAGAATAAATAATTTGAATACTTCAAGTTCCTAGTAGATTGCTGTAGCACCTAGCACTTGTTAGCACTTAGCAGAGCAGTGTTTAATCTATACAGTATGAAACCATATTTAAAAAACACCAGCGCATATCGAGACTGTTATGTAATAAAGCTTACTCGACCCACTGTAGTTATCAAAATGTTCTCCGGAGGCCGCGATAGATAATTTGATATTTTGGCCATGGAATTTGAACCGGTCTGATTGTATGCCAGCTATCAGTTGAAGTCCATCGGTTTATCGGTTGTGATTCGAGTCTGAACTGTGCTATGAGAATTGTGTCCGTCACAAGACTCACAAGGCTTCTGTCAAAATGTTGCTATGGATTGTAGTCATTTTCATCCTAGCCATCAGTTTGTTGTATAAACTACATTCTTCAACTCGTCATTCTCGGAATGGTATACTTATTGATAAGATTCCCGGACCATACGCCTGGCCTTTGATCGGTAACATTGCCGCTTTTTTGGTGCCTTTAGGTAAGTAAAAAAATTGATTTAAACGTTTTGGGTGTTTCATAGTTTCTATAAAATAACTCAGTTCTGGTTGATCCTACGACGAAAACAGTTAAGCGCAATTCGAAAGAACACGAAATTTCCTTCAAAATTGATTCCCACAAATATCGTCTCAAAACCAATAGTTTCTGAGATACAGATCCAGGAAAAATTGACATGATTTCAGAAACAGAACAGTGGCTTAATTTTGCATTTTAGAAAACTATTGGATCAGTAAAAATGTCGGTCTTTATCATATTACATTTGAAATGAGTCTGGAGAACAACCGTAAAACGTATCTGAACCATTTCATGCATATCAGTTGCATTTTGGATATATTTGGTTAGAGTTTCATAAAACTGACTTGACGAAATCTGACGATGCGTTTTGATATAGATACAATATCGTACGGGTATCTGGTATAGGGATGAGCGATCTCGATTTGATTCTGCTGAGATCGATCCATGATGCTGGGTCTACACGCTATGATTATATGTTGCTATGATTATTCTGGTATGATAAGAAATCTGTTAACTGACTGGTCACTTCTGTTGTGGAAATTCAGTGATTGGCTAAATACCCGATCATAACGTGCGTGTGTAGACCAGGCATGAGGTCTAAAAAATCGATCTTTTGTATCGATTCTTTATTGTCTCGATCTTCCATGAATCGATCCTTCACGCTTATGACGTTTTCGGTTGCTACACCGGGCTACACTCGGTGTAGCCGAACATCCCCGATCAGCTACGGAATTTTCAAATAATTGCCGAACAGGTTGCCGAGGCTTCGATTTTATTTGATAAACAGATCGCTGAAACATTAGCGCTCGAAAAAAAAAAAAAAAAAAAAAAAACCAATAGCAGTCTAATCAAATAAAATCGAAGCTTCGGCAACGTGTTCGGCAATTACTCGAAAATTCCGGAGCTGATCGGGGCTGTTCGGCTACACCGAGTGTAGCCCGGTGAAGCAACCGAAAACGTCATTAGAATCGACTAGTGGCCGTATCGTGGACCATATTGGCGAATTTGCGATTCGAAGATTAAACGTTTGCGCTGGATGGCGATTTATTTTTAACTTTTTTTCAATACAAAATCATGAGGGATCCTGAAAGAAACGAAGTTTTATATTTTTAAGAGTGTGAAATATTGCAATTTTTTTTAAATTTGGTTTTCATCACTATTTATTTGAAAAATGTTAGGCAAAATATAATTATAAAAAAAAGCTTTCAAAAAGATCGATTCATTTCAGTCGATTTTCAAGTGAATCGATTCTCGAGAAGCAGATTCAAGATCGATCCAAGAATCGATTCTTTTGAAAGCAACGCCCAACCCTAATCTGGTAACTGTTAGTTTGAGCCCAAGCAAGCGCATATTATACTCATGCCGCATATTTCGACTTGCAAGAACCCCTCGCGCCGCACTTGCACCTAGCGGCAAGCGAGAAACTACTCCTTGGGTAAGGCGGGCCTTTTGAAATGTTTCTGTTACGTGTCTCGAGCTTTTTGTTATATTGCCGATACGTGACTATTCATAACGTTTCACGGTAGTAAGAATCGCAATATATCCAAAATCTAACTTTACGGACATTAGAAAAGATCGTGAAAAATGAAATATAGTCGAGGGGCCGTTCACTCGAGGAATCACTGATTCTGCCGATCCGGATCGGTACAGAATCACAAGCTCATGAGCGAACTCAGAGACGTTTGAGACGTATTTATCAGTTGAGGCAAGTTAAAGTAGAATCAGTAGCATCAGCAATATAAGAAAGGCTCAGAAAAGAATCAGTGAGACTCAGTGAATAAGCGAAGCGGCTCAGCGCGTGTTGAGCCAAGTTGAGTCAGAATCAGCCGGAATGAGGCGAAATCAGCCGAATGCTTACCGTGCTTACGACTGTCACAGACACGCTTGTAGTCTGCAACTCGTCACAAACAAAGGTATGTATATTAACTGTGTTGAACTTAAGGCAAGTGATTGTTGCATTAAAAACTACTATATTGTGCAAATATGGAACGTTCTTTGACAAACTTTTCAAAAATGTTAAGTTACTTGTCCGGGAGCTAATAAATAATACATCTCGATTAACCCTACAACGGTAACCCAATTTTTTTCACGTATTCCGGTAACCTGGGGCGATAAATCATCCCAATTTTGAAAATTCATATCGGGGGTATAATTTCACGTACATGGTCCTACGGGGGCTTACTCTTTCCGTTTTTAAATGCAGAATCACGAGAGCCTATGGCAATTCAGCGTCAAGTCTGAAAAGTTGGTCAAAAATTAGGTAAAAAGTTAAAAATGCGTGGAAAATTAGTAAAAATGACTATTTTTATGAAGTTGTTGTGGTGTTTAAACACCGCAGGTTACCGTTCTAGGGGTAAAATCACATGGATATATTGACATTGAACAATACAAACTCACATTGCCTCCGCCAATAAAGATTAATGGACATTACCAATTAAGTAGTGATATTTTCAATGAAGTACAAAAAAGAGTGCAAGTTCGAACTTCCTGGTCAAGTTTTTATTATAATTTTAATTTTAGATATTTTCTATCTAGAAATATGAATAATGTATACATGTGTTCTCAAGTTTTTATTTAATCTCTGAATAAAAGTATATTATGATGAAACTAACTAGGAGAGTATCGCACCTCCGGGTCATCGATCTTGACCAAACTTATAGGGGTGATTCCTTAAGCCAAAATATTAATTACCCGCTGAATAACTCTCTCTAATGTGCCTTTACTCTGTCAAGTTACCTAAATGTACAACAGATATCAGCGTAACCTGGGTTTTGCAAATCGCCATGAAATAACTAAGTTTTTGTGCTGCGTTGTGAGATTCTACATTGCACTGAATATTTAATATTATTACCAGTAGCAATGTGTAACAATTGGCGCAGAATAAAGTGATTTTCTATAGCTGGGATGTTAAATTTCAACAATCTAATGTACAATAATGACTGTATTCAGTGTATAAATATTCAGTGCAATGTAGAATCTCATAACGCAGCACAAAAACTGGTTATTTCATGGCGATTTGCAAAACCCAGGTTACGCTGATTTCTGTTGTACATTTAGGTGAATTGACAGAGTAAAGGCCCATTCCGGAGAGTAATTCAGCGGGTAATTAATATTTTGGCTCAAGAAATCACCCCTATAAGTTTGGTCAAGATCGATGACCCGGAGGTGTGATACTCTCCTAGTAAGTGCAATATGGCCAAAGAAGATATATTTTGATTTGTAGAGTTTGTGATGAAAATAAAAATCAGAAGAAACAAGTAGTGCGTCCGTGTTTGATTTCACAATCACTAACTCCATGTTATGATGACTAATTTTAATGGAAATTAATTACTCCTCCACAAAACCCAAGAAAACGAATGTTTGTTAAAATAAAATGTTTCTATTTCTGGCGTATCGAGTGAATTGTTTTTCATATTCATCATTCACGATATCATTGAATACATACTTTTTACTACTAAATCCTCAGTAACATGTTAACAGATATAGTAATGGTAAATTTTCTATACACGCGAGTGGCAAAAAAGTTTCAAGAATTGTTTGAGTTATAAAACGCATTGGCGCGCTGAACCAGCTGATGCCGCGTGAGCTGAGTGAGCAGAGTGAGCCGGAATCAGTGGGCTCACTTCGCTTGAAGCGCGTAACTACTGGAATCAGATCCGCCCGATCCTTTCTCAATCGGCATCAGATGTTAAGCCCGGAATCACAGAATCAGAGCAGCATCACCAAAGAATCACCAAATAAGCTAGTTAAGGACCGATTAAGACCAAATAGGCTAAATTAATTCGGCATCAGTTCTCAAGTGAATGGCCCCTCGAATATGGTAGCGTTTTGTACTGCTGTTGTGTCCGTTACCTCGTATCTCACTTTACGTTCGTTGAAGCAGCGAGCGTAGAGGAGGACCATTACTAGACTATGAATAAATAAATAAATAAATAAAAACCACCGTATCATCATTCTTGCAGAGAAATTATGGGCTGTAGCTCGCAGTTTGAATGCTGAATATTACCCCATTAATCGATTTTGGAATGTCAACTATCCAGCGGTGAATATTTATCATCCGGACGACGTTGAGGCACGTATAGTATATATCTGTCAATCAACCTTTATCAATTCATCGTGTAGCTGAGGTCCCGTTCCAGTTATCTTGAATGAAAAATCCACTCAGATATATCACTATTTGATGAACAGCCAATTCACAATTATGAGAGAGTGTGCAAACTTAGGTATAATTGTTAATTGTAATACCGTTGACCATTCAACAGATTGTACTTTCGGGCATGAAACACAACGAAAAGAGTATCGCGTACGAATTTATCCAGCCATGGTTGGGCACTGGCCTTTTGACGAGCCAAGGTACGACGTGTCCTCATCAACACAACACAATATTTTTTTAATAATCTGATATGTAAATGGAAAAGGATTTGAGAGAATTTTGTGTAAAAGAAAAATTTCAACGTTACAACTATCGAAATTTGCAGGCGCAAAATGGCACGAGCGTCGAAAGATCCTCACTCCAGCTTTCCACTTCAAAATCCTTCAGCAATTTGTTGGAACTTTTACCGAGCAGAGCCAGAAACTGGTGGATTCCCTCTGCCTAGATGGCGATGAAGTTGTACCTGACCTTCTCTCACTTCTCCACCAGTACACGCTGAATTCGATTTGTGGTAAGTTAGTTGAAAAATTATTTTGTGGACGGGTGCGCAGAAGTCTACTTTGAGTGCCTGTAGCTGGTGCGCAAAGGAGGACTTGGGTGCATGTGTGAAGAAAAGTACTACATGTTTCGATATTTTCTGTTAACTTTCTAGAGACCGCAATGGGTATTACTTCTGACCTGGACAGCAAGGTTTCGAATGAATACAGATGCAACGTTTCCGAGATGACTGACATAATAGCTACTCGGTGAGTTTATCAGTATAACGCGGTATATCGTTGCAAAGTGTGACTTATTGGATAAAAAAATAGGCGAATAACGTTCTTGAGTGGTCTTATAGATTAACTAGGCCCTGGCTGTACTTAGACTGGATGTTTCAGTATTTTAAAAAATTCAAAGACCAAGTTCGTGTCCTTAAAGTTCTTCACGGTTTTTCAACCAACGTGAGTATCAGTCTAACACGCAGCACCTACCTTTATCAAACCACTCCCAAGGGAACCTGATTAACACCAAGGCATTAATTTTATTCCAATTTGCATAGATCATCAACGAGCGTAAACGGTATCACGAAGAGACTGGTGGTCAACATTTGAAAGGGCTTAGTTCCGGTCTTTACAGCTCCGATGAGGAACACGTTGAAGGTATCTTTATCGGCAATGGATTCAGTTGTCTAATCAGACGAGACGTTTACAAAGCGGGAAAAATATGACAGTGATAATAAAGTGAAAATTGAATCTTGCCAGGGAAACGGCGTCTGGCTATGCTTGATCTTATGATCGCAGCTCAAAAACGGGGCGCGAATATAGACGATGAAGGACTCAGGGAAGAGGTTGATACTTTCGTTTTTGAGGTATGAGTATCGCAGGAACTGTGAACTTATTTTTCATAACACGGGCATAAAATGAGCCTTCTTTCATGCATGTCCGGAGGGGGGGAAATCACGTGTTTCGACCTTGAGTACCGAATATCCGACAGCGAAAGGGAATGTACATTCCCTCCCACCCCAGCGCCATTCCTAATCCGATCGACGCGCATCAAAGAAGGCCCATTTCATGCCCTTATTATAAAAAATACAGGGTGCAGTTAGGGGGGGGGGGGGGGGGATTGGCCATTTCTACACGGAGAAAACGGAATGGAAAAAGATAGCAATAAGTCCTATAAAATATAGTAAAACGAAAACGTCGAGACCAGTTTCGTAAAAAATACTAAATTTTTTGAAACTTTTTACTACATTTTAGTACTTGTTAATATATTTTTGACGATTTTTACTATTTTTTTTACGATTTTTACTATGCTGGGCAGTAATAAATATCATAACCGCGGAACTGGTTTTCGTTTTACTATATTTATAGGACTTATTACTATCTTTTTTTCTCCGTGTACATCGGGTGAGTTTATAACACTCGTCTTCGTCTCGGGCCCCTTCGGCACCCTCTACTACGACTCGTGCTAAACATCTCACCCTGGCTCGAAATGGCCATCTTCCCCCCTTAGTTGCACAATATATACATTTTTTTTTTTCTTCTTTTTCGAATCCGAATTCGTTTTTCATAGGGTCATGACACGACAGCAATAGGACTATGTTACACATTGCTGCTGCTTGCCGAAAACAAAGAGATCCAGGTGAGTTTTGAATAAAAATATATCTGCACCTTATTGTTAGTCTAACTCTTATGTCCCCGATATCATTTCTTCGGATTCGATTGATTATTTTTCATATTTTTCACAGGATGAAGCTAGAGCTGAAGTCGATGCAGTCTTCAGAGAAAAAGAAGGAGACAAATTATCCTTAAGGGAACTTCAGAGCATGGCTTACCTGGAACGATGCATCAAAGAATCACTGCGATTATTTCCCAGTGTTCCATTCATATCTCGCCGTCTCTCAGAAGATACTCAACTGAGTGAGACGTAGTTTAATTCATTCAAACTGACACATGTAATTCAGAAGTTTTATACGTAAATTACAAATAAAAAAACTTCGTTTTTGCAGAAAACTATCTAGTGCCTGGTGGAACTATGATCAACGTTTTCATTATCGATCTTCACAGAGATCCAAATTTTTGGCCAAACCCTGACGTTTTTGATCCAGATAGATTTTTGCCTGATCAGGCCCAAGGCCGTCATCCATTTGCCTATGTACCTTTTAGCGCAGGGCCACGTAACTGCATTGGTGAGTAAGAAGCCCTAAGGACCCACACACTGATTTGTACATATATGTATATTAGACAGTTTCAAAAAAAGCGATTATTTTTATTTTTTCAAAGAACATTAAAAAATCGTCAGAGTATGTCTAAACAAAGACCCTGTTCAAATGTGAGCCCTTCAATATTAATATTTAGATGTGGCGCTTTTCAATTTTCCATTTCCGTTTAAATAACATGGGAAATTTTTTATCTGAACTTTCGAATCTTAAAACTCAGAAGCGAACTACCTTACAGTAATAACTAAGATGGATTTTTGTACGAAATTGGACGCTCTATAAAAAAGGTTCGAATGAAAATTTGCGTGAGGCGAGCCGTTTCGGAGTTATCAAGCCTCAACCATTGAACTGTTCAAAATAATGATAATTTCTACTCATACGCGACAAAATCGACTCATACAACTTAACCTCTTCCCGGCCACTGTTCCATACATGGAACAAAAGTTAAAGTAACCTTTAGCGCGCGTACATTGTTGTGTTATTTTTTTTTTTTTTTTTTTTTAATTTCCTGAAACATTTTTTTTTTTTTTACGGAACCAAAAAGTTCGGCCGGGAAGAGGTTAAATACACACTATTATCAACTTCAAAACCAATATCTATAAATTTTTAATAATATGTTGATCAAAAAATTTTATTATCCAACAATGAGTGATTAGTTTTATTGATCAATTATCAAAAATACGGGTAAATCACAAATAAATGATGAAATTTCATCAGAAATTTTAATTACAATGTATCAATAATTGATTTCAATTTTCAATTTTTATTTTTATTTTGTTTTCATTATTTTTTTTTTTTTTTTTTTTTTTATTTCAAATTTAAAAAAAAATTCTTGAATGGATATAACTCATTTTCAAAAGACTCAACAAATTTATAAAGAATTGAAATGAATTATTGATACATTGTAAATGAAATGTCATCATTTATTTATGATACACCCGTATTTTTGATTATTGATCAATGAAATTAATCACTCATTGTTGGTTAATAAGATTGTTTGATCAACATTTTATTGAAAACTTATGTATATTGGTTTTAAAGTTGATGATAGTGGGTCTTTGAGTTATATGAATCGATTTTGTCCGGTCTATGAGTAGAAATTGTCATTATTTTGAACATTATTTTGAACAGTTCAATGGTTGAGGCTTGATATAACTCCGAAACGGCTCGCCTCAGGCAAATTTTCATTCAAACCTTTTTTATGGAGCGTCAAATTTCCTACAAAAATCCATCTCAGTTATTACTGTAAGGTAGTTCGCTTCTGAGTAATAGAATTCCAAAGTTCAAAAAAAAAGTTTCCCATATTATTTAAATGGAAATAGAAAATTGAAAAGCACCACCTCTAAATATTAATATTAAGGGCTCACATTTGAACAGGGTCTTTGTTTAGACATGCTCTGACGATTTTTCAATGTTCTTTAAAAAAAATTTTTTTTGAAACTGTCTAATGTATTTATATGGGCAAGTCCACCAATTATCAACAAATGAACGGGAAGTCAAATAATCGATTGGTCTAAAATTTCCACCTTCCGTAGTGTGTTACTAAGATTGAAAAGTTCACCAAGTTTGAACCTTCTAGGACTTACCGTTCGCTAGAAATGCCACATACAAGTTCACCGTTTCGACCTAATTGAGGTTTAAACGCGAATTGTTTTCGTATTGTTATCGGCATAAGAAGATTATGAAAATACAGGTATCTTATGTGAAAAACTCTCACCTTTCCGAATATGTTATTCATTTCTGAATAACTTTTCTAAATCAATGCCAAAAACACGATTTTCAGCAAAAAACCGCCTTTTGTCCCTTTGCCTTGTCCTTTTGCGCCTTTGAAATGAAGAAAAAAAGAATTCTATAAATCTATATCTATAAATAATCTATAAATCGAAATCATCATGATCTTAGGTTTGTCCGGAAATGGAATGAATGAATAATATTCGCTCGAAATTTGATCAAAATTTCTATTACCGATGCTACTTTCAAGCCACTTTCTCTTAGATGTTAAAAATGAGATACTATCGTGGTTATTTTCCAGGGCAAAAATTTGCTGTTCTGGAGATGAAGGCTCTCATAGGAGCTTTCTTGCACAACTTCTATTTGGAGAAAATCGATTCTTCGAGCGATGTGGAATTCTATCCGGACTTGGTCCTTCGACCGTTGAATTCCGTCCGCATTAAACTCGTACGAAGATCGCATGATAACTGAATACTGGATACTGAATACTGAATAGTGACAGCACGCTGCAACACCTACTCGAATTAAATAATTAAAGTAATAGTAACATTTTTCAACAAGAGAAATCAATTTTCAAATTTTACTTCAAACAATGATAATATAGTTGCTACAGTAACATAGATTGACAATAAATTGGCATCGCAGATGACCATACGTTGCCACAAAGGTTTTATTGTAAATGAATACTTACTCTTCTTTATTATTAGCCGATATGTGGGTAATAAGTCTTCATTCATTTATAAATTATTAAAATTTATTATTTTCCCTTCTCCCAAATAACAACGTAAAATCCTCGAATAATTTGAAATATCGATAATATGCGGTGAGAAAATAATTATTAATACAATGTGTAATAAATTGTGAATAATAAATCGATTTGTCATGAGTATTGGATTAGTTTCTTAATTGTCTTATTTTTTTTTTTTTTTTTTTTTTTTTTTTTTTTCAAGTAAAATCAATCGTCACATTCAACCGTATCGTATTTTCATGAAACTTTATTACACCTGAGTTTAAAACATTATGGATGTGTATATAATAATAGAGGCTAGTAATATTATACATAATTATTACCGCAAAGGTTTTAACATTTGTCATAAAATAATGTGTAATACTTAAAACGAATGATATGATATTTATAATACATCAAGAGACTCGGTAGAGTCTCGCGCCGAGTACATTAAAATAGTACTTTGTGATACAAGTGCAAGAAAGCGGACTTGTGACGAAGGCGAGTGCTGTCAACTTCAGGCATTTCGTCAAGCATCTGCTTTCTTGGACGAATGTCACATAATACTTTTTGTGAAGAATGCACAAAAACTGCCTGTTTGTGACTCTGAAGTTTCGACTTAACATCGATTTACCTCTATCTCGTCAGATGGCGCGTCGGTAGGCAAAAGTAACTAGAGTGTCGAAAAAATGTGAGCAAAAGTAACTATAGTGTTAAAAAAGCGTGCGCAAAAGCAATTAGCGTATCATCAAAGCAGATGAAGCCGATTGACGCATGCGCAGTTTATTTTCCTCATGCCCTACTGAAATACGCCACTTTCGCCATACTTCAGAGGCACAAAAACAGGCACTTTTTGTGCATGTGTTACAAAAAGAATTTTCAGGCGCGCGGCGTGAGGCTCGACCGAGTCACTATACCCGCATGAGAGCTATTCGGCCTATACGGCGATGATATTATCCTTATTTTATTCCGACTAGGGTTATACACGAGATTCAAATATTCATCTTAGAATATGGTTTCAAACAGCTTTCATTGAAGCCCAACTTTTATGCAATCGGTGCACGGAGAGCTGAGATCTAATATTCCGATTAATAGAAATGCTCAGTTTGATCAAAAATTTTCTTGGTCTTCTCCGTCTCCACGATGACGTCACGAGGCAGTTGTATGGGTATATAAATAACATAGAGATGCGTCCCGTCTTTGCTTGGGCGCACGAAAAGACTTGGGCTAGGTGGACGGGAAATTAAGAGCGTTTCACGATTGCCCGTCCAGCTGCGAACAATATAGTCTAAGGCCGTTAGTGAACGTTTCATCCTATCTCCAATAACGAGTTGAGTGAACGGATAAAGAAGAAGAAGATTTAGCTTCCACACGACCGGATAGACTGTCATGTCTGTTTCTGTCTGTATCGTATCCGGTCCATAAATTCTAACTCGGCTTCGCCTCGGGAATCATGACACGCAGGGACGGAAGTTCGATTTTCGTCCGTTGTAGCCTAATATACTATAGAAACGTTCAATTGTGTGTAATCTATAAAATTTACCAAACCTATACATAAATCCATTAATATTAAATTAATGATTAAATTATTGTTCAATGATATGTGACGTCGGGATTTTCACTTTGCCCGACATGGGGATGATTTTTTATTGTTACTTGATTTTTGCTGTCACCTTATTATTGAACATCGAAATTCTTATTTTCATTCGAGCGGTATTTTTGTGTGGCTAAGGGCGAGTTTGTATTTAAAGTTCCACTCGTTTTACACTACATAGTAACGAAGGTAATAGCAGGAGGTTCGAAATAGTAAAGGATGATGGATGATTGATACTTAAAGTTCGGATTTTTATTGATAAGATTCATAATTTGAGATGAAGAGAAGATACTAATAATAATAATTTTTAATATTACCTAATTAATTAATATCTTGTTAATTTATAATTGCTAGTTCGTCATCCTCGTCAGATGAGGAATCTGACGTATTGAGACTTGCATTGGCGGTATTAATTGTCAGTGCTAATAATCCAATTTGTGCGTTAATCTTGGCAACAATTTCAAATCCGCGAACGGCGAATCACAACGCCAAAGCCGTTCCGTTATTCGCTAACGAGAGCGAGTATGGGTGGTGGGTATGTAACTAGACATAGCACTGTCGTGAATTCGATACGCTCGGCAGCGAGAAACCGCAGCGTCTGCACTTTTTGCGCTGGCAGCTGATTCCGGAACGCACCCTTTGAGTACAGTTGAGGTGGTGGATAGTCCAATGATTCAGTTGTTTAGGCGATTTTCTACTCCTTGATTGGCTTTTTCTTTGAAACAATTGCCGACTTTGGACTCCCGGCCATCTCAACTCTATTCTAAGTGTACGGACGATAGGATTTCGGATCCCCACCGATCAAACTTTGCGTAGATGGCGCTAGATTGCGAGGCTCTGTCATGGCGGCGATTACATACACTAACGCGATGTTAGTGTGAATAGCAGTGTTGTTAAAATTGTAATTAAATTTTTTTCAATTACTCATTACTTTCGTAATGTGTAATTGAATTTTTATTTAATTACACATTACAAAAGTAATGTGTAATTAAATGAAGTTTAATTACACATTACATTGATATATACATATATGTATATTAGGGTGGCCGTTAAAAAAAAAGTTTGCGCTCCAACTTGAAAAACCTTAAGTTTACTTTTTACTTCGAATTTTGTGAAATTCGTATAAAGAAATCCAGGGCATACAATACGATTTTGTAAAATTTGATCGAATTTCATTTCTATGAAATATATTTTCGGAATAATGAAATTAAATTCTGTGAAATTCGTATATAAAAATATACGAATTGTATCATATCTCCATAGAAATATACGAATTTCACAGAATTTCATTTCATTATTCCGAAAATATATTTCATAGAAATTAAATTCGATCAAATTTTACAAAATCTCATTGTATGTTCGTACTGCTCCGGAAAAAAATTTTTTCACAAAATTTGATAAAATTTCTTGAAAATGTATAAAAACTTATAAGAACTTATAAAATTTCATAAAAACTTATAAAATTTCATGAAAGCAATACTTTCTGCACTCGATTCTAATTTATAAAATTATATGTAATTTCTCAAGTTTTTATAAAAATTCACAAAATTTTGTAAAATGAGATTTTATTTATATGAGATTTTATAAAATTTCATAAAAGCAATACTTTTTGTACGCGATTCTAATTTTATGTTATTTTATGAGATTTGATAAAATTTCTTGAAAATGTATGAAAACTTATAAGAACTTATAAAATTTCATAAAATTTCATAAAATTTGAATACTGAAATTTCATGAAATTTCACGAGATTTTATGAAATTTTATGAAAACTTATGAAATTTCATAAAATTTCGTGAAAAAATTTTTTCCCGGGTATTTTAAACACCGAATCACAAAAAAAAAAACTTTCGCAAAGCAATATTGACCGAGATGAATGACATTTGATGAAGAAATTTATTTTTCCCAACCCAAACGTAGAAATAGGCGAGTTTGTTGCCTGCTGAAAATGAACAAAACACGGTATTTCTCAATGAAGACGTGCGCGTTAGGAAATAGCGAACCATTTCTCCACTAGTGGGCAAAAACAGTTTTTGCCCACTAGTGGAGAAATGGTTCGCCGTTTCCCAACTTGCACGTCATTCATTGAGAAATAACGTGTTTTGTTTATTTTTAGCAGGCGACAAAATCACCTAATTCCACATTTTTGTTGGGAAAAATAGTATGTGGAACTCGTGGGCAATGACGATTTGAGGTGAGTGTGATATCCGCACTCGCCTTCGGCTCGTGCAGATAACTTCACACTCACTCAGAATCGTCATTTTTGCCCACTCGTTGCACAATATACTATTTCTAGATCCCAGATGATAGAATAAAAATCAGGGGACATTTTTCTAACATTCGTCGAGATAAAAAGGAGATTTCAACATAGAACCCATCGCCATCTCATAATTTGCTTGTATGGGGGTTGAAGATGAAAGATCAAGCTAATTTTTAAGAATTTTTCAAAATTTTTAAACCCGGCCCAAATTTGAGAAAAATGGCATTGAAATTTTGAAAACGTATTTTCGCGGTCATTGGCTCTGCTCTGAACGAAATTGATATTTTTACGTGAAAGAGCGGGAAACATCCTTTCGAAAACATGTGTCAAATAATTTAATTTTTTCCGTTCTAGTGCGACAGAATTATTCGAAAACACAAATCAGTGAAAATCAATCATTTCTAAGATAATACGTAGCTTTATGACATTTTTACTTTGGTCTTTGACAAGTGCTCCAAACATGTTTTTTGGGACCCCTGAAGACACCAAAAAATAAGCGTACGATTAAAAAAATGCAACTGAGAAAGTGGCCCGGTTCACGTGGAAAGCCTCATATATTGATGAGATATATATCAATATATATATTGATATATATATATATATATATATATTATATATCAATATAATGTGTAATGTGTAATTAAACTCGATTTAATTACACATTACCAAAGTAATGGGTAATTAAACTCGGTTTAATTACACATTACCAAAGTAATGGCTAATTAAATGAGTAATTCCATTACAAATGTAATTAATGACTCGCAACACTGGTGAATAGTTTGTAACCGTGAGGTTGCGCACGCCATTTGAATTTATGATTTGAATAGTTGAACGATGTTGGGTTATTCAAAATGCGCGGCGCAACCTCGAGCATGCATACTATTGACACTAGCATCGCGTTAGTGTATGTAATCGCCGCCATGACAGAGCCTCGCAATCTAGTGCCATCTACGGAAAGTTCGATCGGTGGAGATCCTAATTCACTGTGCATATCAATATCTTACAAATGATCAGCAACTTCACTGCGTAAATACTCCACCATGGCAGGATTATTATGTAGAACTGCAGCATCCAGCAGGCTGTTACCATTCATATCTCGACAATTGATATTGGCACCTTCAGAGGTGGATTAAAGGTCCCCGCCGCCCTGAGGCCCCACTTTTCTCCCCCCCCCCTCTAGAAGTGGTAGTTAAATTAAATTATCCCGTTGAATAGACATATATCAGAGTCATCCGCGGCTAAGTAACATCGCTGATTCATTCGTCACTGGATTATTTGAATCATGCTCATATGTAAGCATGGGACTGAAAATTTCAGATATCTCCCAGACAGCATCAAAGTTCAAAAGATATCCATAACACATCCATGGGACGTCGGTATGTTCATAGGACATCCATAGGACATATTTTGAAGTTTGATGCTGTCTGGGCTATTGCCATCGCTTTGTACAAATAACTAGACCTTTGAGTATTGGTTTTTTTCATCTATGAGAATATGATTTATAGATAGTCATGAGTAGGGGAGAGTGGGGCAAGACCGGCAGTGGGGGCAAAACCGGCAACAAAAAAAAAAGTGACCTAATCGTATTTTCGAATCAAGGCGAATCATACGAAACGCCATACCGAGTGGTTCCACTGAAAGCGATAAAAATTTTTGGAGGGTGGGGCAAAACCGGCACCAAAAAAAAAAAAGCGGCTAAATCGTATTTTCGCGATGAGGCGAGTAAAAAAAAAGCTGTATCTAACGTATCTCTGCTGAAAATGATAAAATACCGGGAAATGGGGGAAAACCGGCCACTAAACAAGGAAATTATACGAATATTACAAAAATTCAATGTAACAAAGAATAGAAAAATCAATTTAATGAAAGAAAAAATAGAAAAGTTTTAAAGACTAGATGTGTTTAACAAAAGAGCTATTACTATACTATTTGAAATGAACCAAAAAATATTAATCGAAAGAACAATTATTTATACAGTTTTCTAGAAATTAGAAGATTCGACGAAATTAGAGAGAGTGTCTGGCCGGTTTTTCTCCCATTTCCCGGTATTTTATCGTTTTCAGCAGAGATACGTTAAATACAGATTTTTCTTACTCGCCTCATCGCGAAAATACGATTTAGCCGCTTTTTTTTTTGGTGCCGGTTTTGCCCCACCCTCCAAAATTTTTATCGCTTTCAGCGGAACCACTCGGTATGGCGTTTCATATGACTCGCCTTAATTCGAAAATACCATTAGGTCATTTTTTTTTTTTGGTGCCGGTTTTGCCCCCACTGCCGGTCTTGCCCCACTCTCCCCTATATCTCAATGTTTGATACTCTTTTTTTCCGTCCCTTGCCGAATTCTTTTTCCATCAGTGCCGCCCCCAGGATAGTGCCGCCCCAAGGCCGGGCCTTGCGGGCCTCTATTGTTAATCCGCCTCTGGGCACCTTTATCGCATAAATACTTCACCACTGCGAGCTTGTCAAAGGAGTTACAGGAAACTGCCAAATGCAACGGTGTCTTTTTATGATTATTTTCACAATTGGGATCAGCACGTTTATCGCATAAATACTTCGCCACTTCAAGGTTACAATAGGGGCTGGAAACTACTGAATGCAGCGGCGTCTGATTATTGTCATTTTCACAATTGGGACTGGCACCTTTATCGCATAAATACTTTACCACTTCGAGGTTATTGGGGGGTGAAGACTGCCAAATACAGCGGCGTCCTACCATGCCGATCTTGACGATTGATATCAGGCCCTTTATCGCATAAATACTTCACCACTTCAAGGTTATTGGGTATGGCAACTGCTAAATGCAGCGGTTTTTCTTTATTTTTATTTTTGCAATTGGGATCAGCACCTTCTTCGCATAAATACTTCACTACCGGTAAGTTATCAGGTTTTGCAACTGAAACATGCAGCAGTGTTTCACCACTAGAAATGTTGCTCCAATAAATATCGGCACCTCCCTCGACCAACAATTTCAATACGTTTGAATCATACATCCCATGTATTACCACAGCTAATGGCGTTACATTGTCCCAATCGCAAATATTGATACCAGTATCTTGCTTTTCTGAATCGTTCTCGCAATACCCACCGAGGCAATTTAGGAAAAATTTTATAATTTCAAAGTTGTACTCGACGACTGCTACGTGATATACTGTCTGACCTAACTCATTACGATGTTCCCATAACTCAAGTTTCCAGGACTCATTCTCAACCAGGTCAGTTTCTGCCAGTAAGAGACAATTGATAAATGCACGAATAGTCCTATATTGGAGTTTGACGAAGAGCTCTGCTACAAAAAAATTTCGTACTTGCTGATTCCGCCTATCGTCCTTCAAGATCTCGATTAAAAATATAGCCGCGAAATATTCTGCGAAAGTACGGTGGATAAACTGTGGTTTACCCTCGGAATCCAGAGTCACAAGACCAGTCCGCTGCACATCCGTATTGCTTTTCCCTAATTCTGCAATCCAAACGTTCACTTTTAGCTGAGAACCTAGCAATATGTTTACGATTTCGTTCTCGAATAACTCATCCAACGCAAACTTCTGATGCTGCATGGACAATATGAGACGATCACTTTCACACGAACTTATCTTGAACAGATCTGCGGAATCACCAGACTGTTTCTGTGTGAACAGGATCTTGAACTTCTCAGCAACAAACTTTC
The DNA here is from genome assembly GCA_943736025.1 of Tenthredo mesomela. Lineage (NCBI taxonomy): Eukaryota > Metazoa > Arthropoda > Insecta > Hymenoptera > Tenthredinidae > Tenthredo > Tenthredo mesomela. The sequence goes on from OX031021.1 coordinate 8,228,856, forward strand.
CATACAGATCAATTATGTCAAATTTCTCCGGCAACTTGACTTCAACGTCCTCCAAGGCTGTTATTTCGACCGTTTTATCAGAAATATCTCCTTCAACTGTTCTGCAATACCGATAAGTATTTGCGACCATCATCGTTTGTAACGGAACACCAGTGAAATCCGTCATCTTACGATCGACTGACTTGTCCAGTAGTTCTATCACCCGTTTCGCGTGTAGTTCCAGACGTTTCTCGAGAGTCTCATCAGAATAATTGCTGCTTAATCCTTGTTTCCAAAATTTTTTTAAAAATTCTATCTGGTTTTCTTGTGAAAATGGCTGCAGGCTGTAAGAAAATGTTCCCAATTTCTTCTCGAGCAGTTTACTCGTATGTGGTCTGGTTGTAATAATAATCTTTTTTATTGGGAGTTTTACAAGTGCCTGAAGCAAATCAGCAACTATATGCGCATATGCTGGGCTGATCTCGTCGAATCCATCGAATAACAATGCGGCTTCGCCGGCACCTTTGAGAATTGTTTTGTAAACCTGCCGTTCTAAATCAGTGTCTAGTCTTCCGAGTTTGTCCACCAAAAAGTCAACTGCTCCATCAGTATTATTACTACCAAAAGTTCGATCCGCTTTTTCTTTCTATAGCACGTTTGTACACCGAGTCAATTTAATTGTAATTACCAACGAACTGTGTTGTTTATTTTTCATTTTTTGTGCCAAGTAAGTTGATATGGTGGTTTTACCCATTCCTGTACGTCAGAAAGAATAACAATTTTCTGTTGCTCGTCGAAGTCTACTAAGTCGTCCTCGCCCAGACGGGTTGCACCATGTCGGTCCTTATCATCTTTTTCTTTATTTTCCTTGTCAGATCACCTTGATTTGTATCCTTGTATTCCACTAGATTACTGACATCTCCAAGAGATTGTATCCAGATAAATTTCCCTGTCACACATTGCAGCCAATGAATCTTGCGGTTCACATTCCATTGACACAGAACTTTGAACTGATTTGCTTCGTGGCCATGATCTAAAACAAAACATACTTTCGGTTGATAGTCTTTCTGACTACTGTTGTCAAATGATCAAAGTACTGTCTCATTTCCCAACAATTGTGTCAGGGTTGCTCTGTCGACGCCACCAATAGCAAGCAGATCCTTCATTCCGGATGCTCTGAGGATATCCTCTTTGATAATCACATAGCGAACGATTTTTCGAGGTATGTAGTACGAGGATTGAGTTCCACTCAATCCTGTTATGCCGCCTCCTATTTGTATTTCATCCTCCTTGATTAGCTGAACCAATATTTTGGCATCAATTATTCGTCCAAGATCTGTTGATTTCTTGCTCTCGATGTTATCGACATCGTGAATTCCAAATAAGCGTCCGAAGCATTCTTCTTTTCCTTGGAATCTAACGACATTTCGTTCCAACAGTTTGTGTTGCGCAGATTTCTCCAGACCATTGATATCGCTGTTATCGTCATTTCCGAGTAAAAGTTTGTAACTGTTTTCGAACTTGATTGCCGAATCATTGGTTCCTTGAATGATGAGAATCATCTTTTTATTAGTATTCTTCTTCATGATATTATCTAATGAATTCCACAACTTGTCGCTGTATTGCTTTGCACGAATTGATTCACAGTTCACGATTAACAAATCGTGATTATATGGCGATTTAAAGGCAAGTAAGACTCTCTCCTTTATCTTTGGTAGTAACAATGATTTCAGGGTAATGAATATGAAACTGTCATTTCGCGTGAATTTTCGGATCCGCATGAGGGTTTGATAAACCCGTAGAGCTGTGAGAAAAGTTTGACTGGAATTGATAAACTCCAATATTTGTTCCATAGTAGAATCAGAACTATCTACCAAATTCCGTACTTCCGTGCTATCACGTTTGAATTCGATACCGCATTTATCATGCTTCTCCAGATACTTTAAACTCACACCCGTGGCTATGAAAGAACTGACTTTACATTTCATTTTCTCGAAGAAATCGTCAGCGCTCTTGTTTACCAGAAATTCACCGGACTTTTTTTTTTAACCAATCCACCATGTAATTTTGAAGGGTGTCCGCACCATCCTGCAGGTTGAATTCATTGCCGTCACCGACTTCGCTCTCTATTATTTTACCAAGTTCCACTTCATTTGGTTGGTTTACTGCCAAAACGAATTCCTCAAGGAAATCTAAAATTTCCTCATAGCTTATAATATCGTCATCGGGTAATTCCCTAAATGTAGTCGATTCGTGTCCAGTTGCTGATTGAAGTTTCTCGCCGAACTTTCCAGACATATTGAGTGATTGTTCTCCTAGACTATTCCAAATATCTTCGTCCGAACAACTTTTGTCCAATTGCAATGCTTTTGTATTTCGCAGGAATATACTACGAAAATTCTTGGCTCCGACAGATAAACCATTATTCCTAACGAATTTAGGGTATAACTTTCGAGACCGACTATCAATTATTTCTTTTGCTAGCGCAGCACTATAATCTTTGAAAATGGGAGTCCTTTGATCTATCTTCGTCTCCTTATAAACACGGTGGGTGAGCTCCCTCGCCAATGCGTTAACAAGTGATGCTGATTCCAACTTATGATGTAGCTTAGACTCTTCGTCCACTCTAAGATTATAAAGTGGTGTTGGATTTGCTTTCTTCCTCATTATCAAAAACTCGTCAAACTTCCGTACTTCTGATTTTGATTCGCTACCTGTATTTTTTACTCCGAAGTAATCGCTGATTTCAATCTTTTCCTCGTTTAAGCTCTCCACGTCAAGATCAATGTTGGTACAGAGGATGAAGTGTTTCAATTTCCGTCCAATGAAGTCCGGATGCTTCTTGATCTTGCGCCACGATTTGAAATACTTGAGTACACTGAATGGCTCGTTGCTGACATCATCTGCCAACAAGTCACGGGCATTAATTATTGCTTTGTCACCATCTTGCTTGTGTTTCACTTGTACAAAGCTGTGTACTTTGTTTCCAGAATTGTCTTGATAATCTATAACTGCGTCGTCGAATTTTTCTGCCGCAATCATTTCGGTAGCTAAACGAAAGGGGTATTCTTTCTTCCATGCACGATACAGAATAAGCATTAAGTACTTCAGTTGATAAATATTCCCATGGATGAATCTCTTCGAGCCTACCGCGGCGTACGTTCCGATACCTTCTTCGTCATTCCCCTCACGTGACGATGTTTTGTTGGATGCTAATCGTCCTTTTTTCGTGGTTACATCGAAGTCACTGTCAGTGGATGGTCCGCGTTTCGAGGTCCTTGTTGGTGAAGAACTCTCACTGCGTGGAATACGTTCTCGCAAAGTTGGAGGTCTTTGATGGTCGTCAAAAGTCATGAATTCACTCGATGAAGGCAGTCCGTGAATGGCTTCCTCACTATCTTGTTCAATAAGTTCTTCCAAATGATTGCCAGCGTTATCGCTGGCACCCCTTAGCCAGCGTTATCGCTGTGTCTACCTGCTCATTATGAGTATTAGCTCCAGATCTCCTTGTCGAAGGAATTTAACAACTTCCTGGTAGCCCTTGTTCACGCCATGAGTAAAACCGCATTACCATCATCGTCCAGCGTATCAATCTTCGCTCCTTGGTCCAGGCACTTCTCGATTTGTCTACATCTATCGAGCTCAGACACCTTTTTTAGCTTTCCTTGCTTTCTAGAAATAGCAATGAACTATTCTCTGATCCAGTCTGAATCGTTTTCACTATCACATCGATACATTACGTAGATCTTTTTACTCGCTACACTCTAAATAATTGTCTGATTCCGATAGTATTATTAGCACACGAAGAACTTTTCCAACTTCGACTAACCTCCAGTCAGTGACTCAATCTCAATCGTGATTTAGCTCGACTGCGCCATAATGAATCATTGGTATATCTTTTGCCGGATGCCTGATGTGCAGTCTCTGGTTCATTGCATATTTCAGGACGCAATTAGTCCCTACTGATAATATTAGTGATGAGTGGTGCAGAATAATAAACCGTACACGGAGAAGGAATTAGGTAGACGACAGCGCCAATCTCGATAGCGGTGGCTTATGTACTGCAGGCAACGCTACGCGCTCTCCTTGGGAAGGCTCAGCTCCCAAACAGTAACGTTGCGATACCTTGAGCGTAGGTATACCTTGACGCGCGTAAATTATACTATACTCTCCAAAGCAGTATGGTAATTATCACGAGTTTGGCTAGAACTTGTGACCATTGGAAATGATGCCTTCGTCGCTGTTTATTTTACCATACTCGCCGGTAAAGTTTACCACACCTCTAGGAACTAGCACTGGCCTCTATTGGTTAAATTCTTATTACAGCTAGTAATTTTGGGAATCAATACACAATCTAGGAATTCCTGCAACACTGCAGACATGTCCGGAGAGTGGCAGAGAAAATGGTAATATCTGGTAGGAATTTTAAGAAAATTTGCCATCAAAAGTCTCTCCGTGCAGACATGGGTCATTCCACGTCAAATCGAACAGTCTTTTGACCTTGATGTTACCGATTTCACTGTAATTTTTTTTTACGGGTTCTATGGAACGAATAAATTCATCGAACAATTTTTTTTTTTTTTTAATTTTTCCGGCCCCTATTTTCCAAGTTACACGGGAGTGAAATTCGGGAAAAAAAGCCAAAAATCGAAGACACACTCCACTTCAAACGGTCATATCTTCGGTTGTGTACATCCTAGAGACTTCATTCAAGAACCATTTCAAAGCTATTGAATGACACTATTATTACATATTCATTTAACTCTGCGGTAACAAACAATTTCATTTGTTATAAACAAATATATTATTCAAACGTGATTTTCAAAGCAAGGGCCACGCGATAACATTCTCAAAAAAATATGAGCGTATTTCTTGATCAATTCTCTACAAAAATGTTGGGTCAACGGGATGGAAAAGCGATGAAAACCATGTTAAAACGATTTATTCATAAGCGACGGCGCGCGCTGCCGCTGAAAGACCCGGCTCGGGTACGGTTTTTCGATGACAGCGCGCGCCGTCGCTTATAAATAAATCGTTTACACATGGTTTCCATCGGTTCTCCATCCTATTCACTTAACCATTTTGTAGCAAATTGATCAAGGAATACGCTGATATTTTTTTGAGAATTTTATCGCGTGGCCCTTGCTTTGAAAATCATGTTTAAATAATTTATTTGTTTATAACAAATAAAATTGTTTGTTACCGCAGAATTAAATAAATATACAATAATAGTGTCATTCAATAGCTTTGAAATGGTTCTTGAATGAAGTCTCTAGGATGAATACAATCAAAGACATGACCGTTTGAAGGGGAGTATGTTTTCGATTTTTTGCTTTTTTTCCTGAATTTCACCCTCGTGTAACTTGGCAAATAGGGGCCAAAAAAACTAACAAAGAATTGTTCGATGAATTTATTTGTTCCATAGAACCCGTAAAAAAAATTGTAGCGAAATCGGTAGCATCGAGGTCAATTTTTGATTTATTTTGTCCGGCCTGACGTGCAATAGCTCATATGCTCCTATGTGTACGTACACTGTAAAAAATGCGGTGTTAATTTTAACACCGTTTTAACACCACAGCGTGGTCTATATAGGTCCATTACTTCGGTGTAAACTAGCGGTGTAAAATGCTGGTGTAAGATGTGCGGTGTTCGAACGGTGTTTATAATCAACACCGAAATTTAACCCATAGCTGGTGTTAAATCCAGATAAAAAAACACTATTTTTGTTTATATTGAGGGAAATTTTCAGCTAGCCCAAAAAAAAGATATTATTTAACATTTTAACACTACATCCGGCAACTTATAATTAACCGCACGTAGATGAAAACGCATTATCAATTCGCTGAGAAAAAACCGCCATAGATATTTTGTCCTAACCGGGATTTGAACTCAGGTCCGCTCGCATTCGCTCCATCGCTCATATTACTAGTCGCACGCTCTAACCGCTACGCCAAACTTCGCTATGTTGAGTTATACAATGTTTTCTTATCTGTTTGGAGCCTACACAATTGAACTCTACTTTTAAACAAGCAAGACTTTGATTCAATTGTCAAATATTTTGGACTACATATTATAAAGTTCTAACTATGTCGGAAATGTTGATTTCGCAAATTGAATTTCTCTCAAAATAACCACATCAGAGGTGCGGTTTCTACTTTTTTTCGTGTTAATTTTAACACGATAAAAATATACCCTTCGGAATATTAACCTGGAATAGTGTGAACTCGGTGTGACATGAACTTATAACACCATAATTAACACCATAGCTCTCGTATCACTACCGATGGGTGTCAACTCGCTGCCTGAACACAATATGGTGTGCAAGATAAATAATTAACACCGCTTTTATTATTACCACATCGAAAGTGTGGCTTGTACTTTTTCTCGGTGTTAATTTCGACCCCAAAGAATTTAACCACTCACTCCATCGCAGTTTACACTGCCGATTTTTTACAGTGTATACTAACTCTGATTGGTTCACTTAAGACGCGAAGTTTCTTTATCGCTTTTGGCAAAGCACATTTCACAACATGTAATATCTGAATCACGCCTTTCGTTCGTTGCGCAGATTGTTCTCCTTGCTTATCTCGTAGTCCCACATGCTGTCAACGATCGTTGCCTTCTTTTTATATTTCTTTTTTCTTTGTTTTATGATACCTCCCACAATTTTTGATTACGTCGAACTGTATAGTGCAGTCTGCGATCGACTTAACGGAACATCGACAACCTTCCCCAGATAACAATCGTGCGTCGCACGTTACCCGCACGCCGTGCGACGCACGCTGTGCGTGCGAAAACGCAGCATTTTCGCACGCACGACATGAGGCGCATCTCAGTGCGAGCGTAATGCGTTGCACGACATGAGACGCATCTCAGTGCGAGCGTAATGCGTCGCACTGCACCATCAGTAAATATAATATGATATTATATATAATATTATAATATAATATTATAGAGTTAAAATAATCATTACATAATCAAATTGGATGTTAAAATGTTGATGAGCTATAATATTATATAATCCAGAAAATAACCTATCAACGTACCATGAGTTAAATTAAAAATGATTTGCGAGTACTGATTGGATTTTTATGGATCGAAGAAAAATATTACGTCAAACGACATATCAAAGCGATAGGCAAAAATGTGATTTTAATTTTTTTTTTTTTTTTTTTTTTCAAGTCACATGCGCCTATATATTTGTGTATAACGTGGAATAATATATATAGGGGTGAGCGGGGCAAAGAGGGCACCTCCGCCAAATTTTCAAAATTAAATTTCAAAAAAATTAAATTCCTTCGGGAAACGATTTTTCTTGAAAAAAAAAAAGTCGAAAATTTTCCAAGAATTTTTTTTTTTTTTTTTTTTGGCCGAGGTGCCCTCTTTGCCCCGCTCTCCCCTGTAGATATATAATATCTATATTAGGGTGTTTTTTTTGAAACGACTATTTTTTTTTGCAACTCCCCATTGAAAATCTTGTAGACGTCGAGAAGGGAAAAGGGTTGAAACCACAGCCAAACTACCAATGGCACTTTTGAAGAACACTAAATTCTCTGTCGAATGACTCTAGGAGAAGAACAATCCATTGAAATGCGGCTGAGTTTTGCGCGGCGAAAGAAAAAGTCGTAATGTTTACATGCTTTTAGCATGGGAAAACTTGAAAAGAAAAGCGCGAGTGCTGGAATTGGAATGAAGAGCTAAAAATTGGACAGGATTCCCTTTTCGACGTCTACAACAATAGATTTTCAATGGGGAGTGGCAAAAAAAAAAATGGTCGTTTCAAAAAAAGCACCTCGAAAGCACCCTAATCTATATACTATCTAACTATTTATATATAAATGTGATATTACTATTTTCAATAAAAATGTTGTCAGAAATTAATTTTATTTTTGATTTTACAATTTCAATGAACGTATTTGCAAGTCCCAATGCACTCGCATTACGTGCCCGCATCATGCCCGCACGGATGCGACAGGCACGTCGTGCGAGGCATATGTACATCAATTGATGACTCAGTTGCCTGGTGATCTGCGCGCACGTCGTGCGGATAGACCCGCACGCGTGGGTGCGTATTGCGTCGCACATGAGCAATTCCACGTCAGACCGGACAGCTTTCTGACCTCGATGTCATCGATTTCGCTATCATTTTTTTTACGGGTTCTATGGAACAAATAAATTCATCAAACAATTTTTTGTTTTTTTTTTTGGCCCCTATTTTCCAAGTTACACGGGGGTGAAATTCAGGAAAAAGAGCCAAAAATCGAAAACATACTCCTCTTCAAACGGTCATATCTTTGATTGTATTAATCCTAGAGACTTCATCCAAGAACCATTTCAAAGCTATTGAATGACACTATTATAATATATTTATTTCATTTCGCGGTAACAAACAATTCTATTTGTTATAAACAAATATATTATTCAAACGTGATTTTCATAGAAAATACCAAGCGATAAAATTATCAAAAAAATATGAGCGTATTCCTTGATCAATTCTCTACAAAATCGTTAAGTCAATTTTATGGACAACCGATGGGAACCATGTTAAAACGATTTATTTATAAGCGAAGGCGCGCGCGGCCACCCAAAAACCCGGCTCAGGTACGTGTGGCTAGCATGAGAAAGCATCGGTGGGCATGTTCACGGTCATATCTTTGGTTGTTTTCATCCGAAAGACTTCTTCCTAGAACCATTTCGAAGCTATTGAATGACACTATTATAATATATTTATTTCATTTTGCGGTAGCGAACAATTCTATTTGTTATAAACAAATATATTATTCAAACGTGATTTTCAAAGCAAGGGCTACGCGATAACATTCTCAAAAAAATATGAGCGTATTCCTTCAATTCTCATGATCAATTCTCTGCAAAATCATTAAGTCAATTTCATGGAGAAACGATCGAAACCATGTGAAAACGATTTATTTATAAGCGACGGTGCGCGGTGCCGCTGAAAGACCCGGCTCGGGTACGGTTTTTCGGTGGCAGCGCGCGCCGTCGCTTATAAATAAATCGTTTTAAGGTTGTTAGCTTGTAAAAGCGGTTACCGACAGATCTGTGTGAAATTTTACTGGTGAATAGCTTGAGACACGTTCTACAACATAATATGAAGTTCATTGATTTTTGCCGTATATTAGTAATGAAACAAATTATTGAAGTTTACATTATTTGCATACGTACATAGGGAAAATACCAACTTTTATCACTCTAACGTTTTTTATGATTCAACTAGGCGACAGATTTCAATAAAAAACTAGTATGTTATGAATTGAAATTTAACGAACATTTTGAGACTAGAAACAAAAGTATTTCCCGTGTAATAAGAAAGATATTGTTAGTTAAACTCAAGTCTCTTTTAGATATTTGCGTGTAAATCAAATGCTGATGTGATAGACGTGACAACAGCGCTCACGTAGCTCAAACGGACGGCTCGAGCGGATTCTTCCGTTATATACACGCAATGTTGCCACGATCTATTATAACTTCGACTCAATGCGCGTGTGCCTATGCCTAAAAGAAATGTGAACTGTACCTTGACAAAAGTTTGTCAACTTGGCCGTTTTAAAAAAATCTTAAAAAATATTAGAACGACTTTGTTTAACTATCAAAACATTTTGATACTGTTTGCATATTATAGCATGTAATTGATCGTGTGTATATTTGATTTTGTGACTTATTTATTACTGTCTATAGTCATTCTAGAACTATCGTCAGCTGAAATAAACTTTTGACTGTGACTATAACAAGCTAACAACCTTAACATGGTTCCCATCGGTTCTCCATAAAATTGACTTGACGATTTTGTAGAGAATTGATCAAGAAATACGTTCATATTTTTTTGATAATTTTATCGCTTGGTATTTTCTATGAAAATCACGTTTGAATAATATATTTGTTTATAACAAATAGAATTGTTTGTTACCGCGAAATCAAATAAATATATTATAATAGTGTCATTCAATAGCTTTGAAATGGTTCTTGGACGAAGTCTCTAGGATTAATACAATCAAAGATATGACCGTTTGAAGAGGAGTATGTTTTCGATTTTTGGCTCTTTTTCCTGAATTTCACCCCCGTGTAACTTGGAAAATAGGGGCCAAAAAAAAAACAAAAAATTGTTTGATTAATTTATTTGTTCCATAGAACCCGTAAAAAAAATGATAGCGAAATCGATAACATCGAGGTCATTTTTTGATTTATTTTGTCCGGTCTGACGTGGAATGGCTCATATGCCACGCATATTGTTATCTGGGTCGTAGGCTGTGATACTATCATCAGTCAAACAGTTACCATCGGAGGCAAATGGTAGTCACACTTCACGGAGGGCCGAGTGCCAAATTCAATAAAGTTTGCAGAATAACTAAAAAAAAGTGGAAAAGTAGTTTCAGCGTGCGATTATCGTATAATTTGTGGCCTACACGGGAAATTTTAGTCAACAGTGACTGTAGACGCGTATGCGGCGATTGTGCACACTTCGAAGCCGTTCACTTGATACCTATGCGTAGCCATCTACTGGTGACGGCGTAGGCAACAGACGTATACATAGTATTGCAGTCCCGGTATACACTACCGGTATACAGTGGCGGCGCACACAAGGCAGCGGAAAAATGTAAACAGCGGCAACGTTCTTTGTATACGGTGTCACCGGTAGACGGCTACACGTAGAAACCAATCGCAGGCTTCGCATTCGTCAACAATACCCGAACACGGTGTATACCACCTCCGCGTACACTCTGATTCTCCACTACTGACTACACGGAGAGACAGTGACCGAGCACGAAATTTCCCCGTGTAGTGATCAAATCATTAATATTTGCTCATGGACGCCAACGATTTGCAGAACTACTACTACATGCTCTGATTCGGGCGGGACAAGTAAAACCAAAGGGTATATTTGTTAGGTTCTGTGATTCATCAAATTATCCATGAGAAAGTTTTTTTATGATCGGAAACACGCAAACTCAGATGATAAACAGTATATATACGGCGCTGTCGTCGGAGCCCCTATGAGAGCACCCATGCGTGGTAACGCAGAACAGATATTGAAGGGCTTTGGTAGACGCTCTGATCACCTCGAAAACGCGATTCATAGTTTCTCGCATACGACACAACCGAACGGAATGAAACTTTGGTGGTTACCGCTTCACTTCAGCAGAAAGTGGCCAAGCATTTCGTTTTCATAAAATTTTGAATTTTTTCCTATAGATTCAGTTATCATCAGAGAAATTGTGGAAATATCCACAGATGCACTAGAATTATTGCATTCTGGAAATACTTAGCAACTTGGCGGTGCCAAGCTATACATTTTCAGCACCATCTCATTCCATTTGATAAAGAAATGTCCGATAAACTACGATTTCACGTTGTATAAAGAAAAAGATACCGACATCTTACGGAGGCGACACTAATTGTAGCAGAGTAATCCCACGGTAAAAGTGGCCCGCGTCACAATTTCTACGCGACTGCCGAAGCCCCTTAATTGAGAAAAAATAACTTTTTCCCAATTTTCACGTATTTCTTGGTGATGGTATAGTATACCTAACATGGTAATGAGTCCAATAACTGGGTATGAATTGAATACGTGCTTCGGATTTGAAACGCCATCAAAAAACTGCAATTTTTATCCGTCTGACAATTACCATGTCACCTTAAATTTCTGTAGAGCATTCCCGACTCAAGGTGAACCAGAATCTCATCTGAACACTCGGTCGTTCGCATAGCAGAAGCGTTTTCTCCAAATTAATGAAACCGGACCCCTGGTATCCGGCAAGTGACTCTTAAGCTATGCTGCAAAGTGTGAAATAATCGCTCGCAATAATTCAGTTAAAAAGAAAAGTGATAAGAGTTCGACGAAGTAGAACATAAAAGTGAACATGTTGATGTTTCTCGCAATTTGTTGTCTATCAACGACGTGTCTTTTGTACGCTTTACACTGTTTGGTTCGTTATGGTCGGAGAGGTAAGCTCATTGATAAAATTCCCGGACCATACGCCTGGCCATTCATCGGTAATTGTGTTCGGTACATAGTCCCTATAGGTGAGTAAATGATTTAACTTAATTTGGGTTATATGAGTGTAACGATCCCTTCTCAATCATTGCAGACAAATTATGGGATCTGGTGAGCGGGATTAACAAAAAATATTACCCCATTAATCGTGTTTGGGGTTTCCATGTTCCAGTCGTTAATATTTATCATCCGGACGACGTCGAGGCACGTGGAAATTTCTATAATATTTATAATCATTCGATAGACTCACATTAGCTTAGGAAAATAGATGGATAGGTATTTTCCAACGACTGGCACGTGTCCAAATGATTCTTTAATAAACCAGTTCCATTGCAGTCAAAGTAACCCAGATTTGGATCAAGCGGATAACTTGCACCCTTCGTTGTCGCTTTAAGGTGGTTCTTCCGATACAGTCCCACCAAACGTGGGTTTCAGAGAAGATTTTTAATACTTCTCGATGGAAAAAAAATCTGAAAAAAATGGGGCCGGGTCGGAATTCCGAATATTGAAAGCGCCGAAAGTGTAAAATACCGATTTTCAAAATAGCGAACTTAAATTTTCATACAGTGTGCTAAAACGAACGGTCAAATGGCCGACAAGCAGAAGCGTAGAATGGTCTAAATGCTGAATACAAGTGATACGATAATGATTTAACATACAAGGTATCCCACCGAAAGAGTACGCAAACGACAGATAAATATACCGAACAGTTAATTTTACGAACCGCAAAACTGCGACAATCTTAGTTTCAGACGACCAAAATTCCGAAAATCCAGATTCATGCACAGAGATTTCAGGAGCTGATGTTCGTTGACGGAATTATGGAAATTTTAGTGCGCATTTCAAAATTGTCAGTTTTCGGAATATTCAAATTTCGGTATTTTACACGTTCGCAACTTTGAGCTTTTGGACTATTGGAATTTGATTCGTTGAAAAGTCGGTATTTTTTAGGTCGGTATTATGTGAGTCTGTTCAGTCATCTTTCGGACATTTTACCTATCGATTTCATGCTATGCGATATTCTACGGTTCTGTTCTATAAATTTTTGAATTTTTATAGTTGATAATTTTAGCAATCGTAACATAAAACTTCGGTATTTTACACTTTCGGCGCTTTCAATATTCGGAATTCCGACCCGGCCCCAAAAAAATGATCAATTCGTTGATAGCTTTTTCAAATTATTATTATGCAAAATCAATCTCCCGAGGATCTTCTACATGCTTAATTTTTTTCAGATTTTTTTTCCGTCTGGAAGTATTCAAAATATTCTTTGAAACCCACGTTTGGTGGGACTGTACCGGAAGAACCACCTTAAACGTTAATGTGAACATTCATGACTATCTGACAGGTCTTACTTTCGAGCTCATCGTCAAACCACATCGAGAAGAGCCAGATATACGATTATCTTCATCCATGGTTAGGCGACGGTCTTTTAACGAGCAAAGGTAAGACTGATTAATTATTTTACGATCTCTTCAGCTCTGGAGCAGCTCGCGTTACTCACTAACGTAGTAGATGCAGCTGCATTTTTCACAATGCTGCAAATAACATATTATAAAAAGTTGTGTAGCAAAGAATCTCAATTTTTGCAGGCGCGAAGTGGCATGCCCGACGAAGGATTCTAACGCCAGGTTTCCACTTCAATGTGCTTCAACAATTTGTTGGAATTTTTATCGAACAGAGCAATAAACTTGCACAATCCTTGTGCCTAAAGGGCGACGAAGTTGTTCCTGACCTTGTCTCACTGCTCCACAAGTACACGGTCAATTCGATTTGCGGTGAATTACTTCTGAACAAATTTTTTGTATCACAGTTTTGGTCAAACCATATTAATTCAAAATTTCAATATGACATTATATTTCTGCAGTAATTAAATTTAAAAATTTTTGCTCATAATTCTGCGCTGCATTGTGTGGCTAGAATTATTAGGTAAGGGAATCGGCAGATCTTACCTATCACAAATTAATCTGACTCTCGCGATTATACAATCGCTTGATAAGCGTTGCAAGTTCATTGTCCACGTATATGATTAACGGTTGATATTACATTCATATCTATGTTATCAACTTGCTATAGAGACTGCGATGGGTTCTACGTCTGGCATGGATGGTCACACACTTGATGAATACAGATCCTGTGTTTCCAGGATGGGTGACATAATAGTTTATCGGTAGGTCGATTTATCAAGCGCTACATTAAACAACAAGAAAAAATTTATCCTTATTATTTAATGATTTTGTAGGCTGACTAGGCCCTGGGTATACGCAGACCGGATGTTTCAGTTCTGCCGTAAATTCAAAGAACAAGTTAGAGTCCTTAAGGTTCTTCACGGTTTTTCCACCACCGTGAGTATCAGTTTAACACATGGCTCCTTCCTTTTATTAAATTCCCGCCCCCGGACATCCCCGATTAACGTGAAAACGATTTCATTTCTATTTCCAAAGATCATCAACGAGCGTAAACGGTACCACGAAGAGACCGGTGGTCAACATTTGAAAGGGCTTGGTTCCGGTCTTTACGGCTTTGTCGAGGAACACGTCGAAGGTATATGTTCATCGGCAATGGATTCTGTTATGTAATTAGACTAGACTTCACAGAGCGAGAAAAATACGACAGTGATAATAAAGTGAAAATCGAATTTTGCCAGGGAGAAGACGTCTGGCTATGCTTGATCTTCTGATCTCAGCTGAGAAACGGGGGGCCGATATAGACGCCGAAGGAATCAGGGAAGAGGTAGACACTTTCATATTCGAAGTGAGTACGTCATAAATTGCAGACTGTAACCTTCTGTTAGTTTCATTGAATCAGCAGCTGATCTCCACGAATGATTTCCAAACTCTTTCTACTTATGATGTCGACGGAGAATAATAGACGTCCTATTGATGATTATTGTTCGTTTTCCATACAGGGACACGACACGACAGCTATGGCAATATGTTTTACATTGCTGCTGCTTGCCGAGAATAAAGAGATCCAGGTAATTGATGTTGTAATTGATTATTTGCAAGTAAGATATCACGTCGAGCAGCCATTGAATCTTGTATTTGCCACAGGATATAGCGAGGGCTGAGGTTGATACGATCTTCGAGGGAAGAGACAGTAGTAAATTATCCATGCGAGAAATTCAGAGTTTGGTCTATCTCGAACGATGCATAAAAGAATCATTGCGATTATTTCCCAGCGTCCCATTCATAGCTCGAAAAATCTCTGAAGACATACAACTCAGTAAGTAGTTTTCACTCATATTGCCTGAGTCGAATCACAAGTCTAGATTCACTTAAATGTTACTATTTTTCATCGAGGATCATTGCGGTTATTAATTCCGTTCACATTGCTCCAATATATTATACATACTCCAATATAATGCTAAATATTTTCCAGAAAACTACCTGGTACCTGCAGGGTCACTTATGCAGGTGTTCATTCTCGACCTTCACAGAGATCCGAGGTTTTGGCCAAACCCTAACGTGTTTGATCCAGACAGATTTTTACCCGATCATGTGCAGGGGCGTCATCCATTTGCCTTTGTACCTTTCAGCGCAGGACCACGAAATTGCATTGGTGAGTTAAAAGTCCCAAAGGACTACATAAGTAATGATAACGGTATTAACAACATTTATTGCACGACCACTATATACGTCTGTGTCATATAATTGCAAATATTAGTGAAGGATGTCTTCGAGTTGATTGAATAAAAATTTCTATACTTTTTGTGCTTTCAGGGCAAAGATTCGCAATGCTAGAGCTGAAAGCTCTAATTGGTACTTTTCTGCACAACTTTTATTTAGAGCCAATCGATTTTTCATGCGATGTACGAATACTACCGGACTTAGTCCTCCGGCCGACGAAACCTATCCGCATAAAACTTGTCCGGAGATCACGTGATGATTAAAAAATATTTTTGACTCGATATCCATTCACAATAAATCTGAATTTGAACTTTTTGACCTGCTAATCTATAACCCTGTCCAATTCACCTATAATCATACGTTATCCACAGATGATTTTTTATTTGTTTGTACGTTTCCAACTGATTACAATATAAACTTTATATAGTACATATATCAGTCGAAGTGGCAGACGAGGCCTTAGCCGAAATCATCATTAATTTTCTTTTCTACTCAAACCTTTGGAGTCGGTAGCTTATCAGCTCCTAATTCCAAACAACTATACGTAGGTATGTAGAACAAATAATTTAAAACCTTCAAGTTCCTAGTACATGGCTACTTGTTGGCACTTAGCAGAGCAGTGTTTAATCTACACAGTATGATACCATATCTAAAAAACACAAGCGCACATCGAGACTGATGTGTATTAAAGCAGCCTCAACCCACAACTGTAGTTATCAAAATGTTCTACGGAGGCCGCGAGAGATAATTTAATATTTTGGCCATTGAATCTGAACCGGTGTTATTGTATGTCAGCTGTCAGTTAAAGTCCACCGCTTTATCGGTTGTGATTCGAGTCTGAACTGTGCTATGAGAATTGTGTCCGTCACAAGACTCACAAGGCTTTTGTTAAAATGCTGTTATGCATTGTAGTTATTTTCATCCTAGCCATCAGTTTTTTGTACAAACTACATTCTTCAATTCGTTATTCTCGGAATGGTGAACTTATTGATAAGATTCCTGGACCATACGCCTGGCCTCTGATCGGTAACATTACCCGTGTGTTGGTGCCTTTAGGTGAGTAAAAAAATTAATTTAAACACTTCGGGTGAACATATAACAGTTCAGTCGTCAGAAAATGTAAGATAACTGATTAGTTTGGACAACGATGTAAGCTGAATTTGCGGCTTTATTTTAGATACAAAAATAAAGTACTGAATAAAAAATCTAGCTCGAGTACAAAGTTTTCAAGAATATTGCACAAGCATAGTTTCGATAAAATAACTCAGTTCTGGTTGATCCTACGACAAAAACAGTTAAGCGCAATTCGAAAGAACATGAAATTTCCTTCAAAATTAATTCCCACAAATATCGTCTTAAAATCAATAGTTTCTGAGATACAGATCCAGAAAAAGTGGGAAACTTCTTTACCACTTACGCATTATTGACATGATTTCAGAAACAGTACAGTGGCTTAATTTTACAATTAAGGGGCCACATCTACATAGGTGGGTCAGAAAATCGCATTTCTCAAAAATATGTTCATTCGATAATATCACCTTTTAGCTATATTCCCTGAGAAATTCATTGATATATTCCCAAAATTGACTGACTTACGGCTGCTAACAGTCAGCCGGCGAGCGATCGGGTCTCGCTACCTTAAAACTTTGATCGCGTTTTTATCTCGAAATACTGTTTTCGAAGCTGGTGGACATCATATCTCGAGAACCACTGGATGGATTGTTTTCAAATTTACACGAAATATGCTGAGTAACATTTAGAGGTCGTTGACGATCTTACTTTTTTCAAATTGATCTTCATTTGTTGATAATTATGTAAATAAAAATTGCAACTCTTTTCATAGATTTTTCATACTTGCGTTTCAATTCTTCGCCATTTTGTAAAAAAAAAAAAAGATTTCGAGAATCGGCGATCGTCAATCCCTCATATTTATTGTTGACTTGAATAACCCGTTTCGTTTTTTGATCGCAAATAGACCGTTCGATCTGGAGAGTGTCCACCGCCGAACGTTGCGAAAAAAATTTCGTCAACTGCCGGCGGCCATATTTTTTGTTTTTTCCAATACTTTCAGAAGTTTTTTTTTTTTTTTTTTTTTTTTTTACGGCTCTCAAAGTATGTACCTTTGTGTTGGAAACAAATGCGTTTAATTTTCACCAATCGTTTCTCAGAAAAAGAATTCCGAATTTCGACGTATTTTTTGGGCTTCTAGGTAGATGTGGCCCCAGAAAACTATTGTATGAGTAAAAATGTCCGTCTTTATCATATATCACATTTGGAACGAGTTTAGAACGCAACTGTAAAACGTATCTACACCGTTTCATATGCATATCAGTTGCATTTTGGATATATTTGGTTAGAGTTTCATAAAACTGACTTGACGCAATCTGACGATGCGTTTTGATATAGATACAATATATCGTACGGGTATCTGGTAACTGTTAGTTTGAGCCCAAGTAAGCGCATATTATACTCATACCGCATATTTCTACTTGCAAGAACCCCTCGCGCCGCACTTGCACCTAGCGACAAGCGAGAAACTACTCCGTGGGTACCCTTACGGAAAAAAAGTACTGAGAGCTCAGTACTTAGTACACAACCCGTTAGTACTTAGTTCACAAATCTCAGTACTTAGTACACGAATTTTTAGTACTTAGTACTAACACTACAGTACTAAGTACAGGGAACTACTAGTACTTAGTACTTAGTACAGAGTACTAGTAGTACTTAGTGCAGGAGTACTAGTACTTAGTACAGGGAACTAGTAGTACTTAGTACATGAGTACTAGTACTGATTCGAAGAACACTAGTACTAGGTTAAAGAGTACTATTACTAAGTACAGGTGCATCACAGTACTCAGTACTGTGACACTTTAACCTATCAGTGCAAGATAGATAGATAGATAGATAGATAGATTTATTATTATGTCTATAGCAATGTTAGACTATGAACATGAAAATTTTACAAGACAAGAGTACCAGTACTATAGGTACAGAAGTACTCACTGTGATTTATACTCCAGTACTGGTTCTCAAACCAATACTGCAGTACTAGTACTCGGACCAATACAGCAGTACTAGTACTCGGACCAATACTGCAGTACTAGTACTCGGACCAATACTGCAGTACTAGTACTCGGACCAATACTGCAGTACTACACTGAGAAAAAACTGTAGTTGTGGTGACTATTTTTCGACTATAAAAAATAGTAACTAAACGGACTTAAACCGATTTATAGTATACATAACTTAACGAATTTGAGTTATCGCAACTAAAATCGCTAGTTCCAATTACTATTTGCTCAACTATTTGGACATAGTAAAGAGTACAATATACCCTAGCAACTAGAAACAAGGTTAGCCTTACCATATTACGAGGTTGTACTGACTAATCCCAACAGTATGATGTACTATAGTGGTACTGTGTAAACAACTAAACCAAATGGTTAAATAATGCCCCTGCTGTGCGGAAAAAATAAATTTAGCTCGTCACAATGAATTTATAACATTGTATGATGCCCCGGGAAACACCTACTAATTGTATTCAACCACATATTAATACAAAGAAAGGATTTTTAGATTAGAAAAACATCGCATTATTTTGGCCGGGATCGATCCGGGACACACGCATTCGCTCGCATTACTAGTCGCACGCTCTACTGACTACGCTAAACTATTTGTTGAAATCATTACTCACTTTTGCCTATTTATTTTGAACTCTGCATTTGTCTCAATGATATCAATGTTTTAATGCAGCTAAGATATCTGATTAACTGAACATCTGAGTTCCAAATATCTTTTTAATTCCATTTTTTTTCCCATCAGAGTTCCAAAAAAGAGTATTGGCTCAACTGTACTGTACATGGTACGAATTGACAATATATATAGTTAGCAAAACTGGATGAGTCGGCACCTCCAACTATTAACACGTTTGTGGCAACGGAAGAATAGTGTTGACTCAACTATAGTATGTATTGCGTGAGCGACTACACGGAGAGAAAAGAATAGTAATATTTACCATTCCACATTGTAACCAGACTTATTCTTTTCTAAAATCGTAGACGATACTATGTTAAAATAGGATTCATTACTATTTTTCTGGTAATATTTACTACGCTGCATTGTGACTAAGCAAATGGTAAATATCGCTATTCTGTATAGGAATGAAAGCTATGGAGAATGGTACTCAGTCCTATGCCACATAGCTCTCATTACAATTTGAGTATGCGCGCGGCGATTCTCCATGCGGCCAAGCAGCCAAATAAGTCAACTACGAACATAACCATACATAACCAATAACCATATAGATTGATGACATTGAAGTCTGCATCGTTGGAACGCAACGAAATCCTAGAAAAAATAATTTAAATATATTAATTTATATACCAAAAATAATCCTGCTATGTTTGAAAAGTTAAAGAGAGTAGAAATAACTTGAAAATGTTAATAAACCTAGTATAGGATCATTTTTATGCTATGTATATTTTTTTTTAAATTCACGTTGAATTTCGTTGCGTTCCAACGATGCAAACTTCAGTGTCATATAGATTGTTAATCTTGACGCAGTGTTTTTGATAACAATAAACAGTGCAGTTGATAAAAAGTTTAATTATTTATTTCCAATGAAAAATTTCACTGAATAATAATTAATAATAATTTCTTGAATAACCTCATTCGTCTATTTATTCATAACCCTACTTACGAAATAATATATAGAGATAAAACATGATAAACTTGGCTACGTAGAATAGGAATCAGTTCCAGTCGCATATTACTCTCCGCAATGTAACATGGTAATCATTACTATGCCAAGTGACTCTCGCCGTTGAAAAATCTACGTTACCATGTAACATAGTAATAGTTACTATGTAGGAATGGTAAATATTACTATTCTTTTCTCTCCGTGTATTGTACATGGTGACAAATACTGAAAGATGCAGTAGGTTCGACTATGAGTAGTGTTCCGGTAACGAAAAAAAGTATTGGCTCAACTATAGTGTACATGGTACGAATTGACAATATATATAGTTCGCAAAACTGGATGAGTCGATACCTCCAACTATTAACGCGTTTGTGGCAACGAAAAAATAGTGTTGAATGCACTATATAGTTTATTCTATCAGTGATTATTGTGCATGGTAACAAATACCCCAAGATGCAGTGGGTTGGACTATAGGTATTATTGTGGTAACTAATGAATATATCTTTCATAACTATGGCGGTTTAGTACCCAGCTGACTGAAAATTGTAGTTGATTGTACTATAAATATAGTCATCTTCACGAACTTATTCATTTTGTTGATTGAATCAGGTTGAAATAGTTCAGCGAACTATTTTTCAGTAAGCTGCACTATAAAATTGGGTTGTCTTGACTAAAACACGTAGACTAAAATAATATAGTAACCCCAACCAAATTATTTCTCTCAGTGTAGTACTCGCACCAATACTGCAGTACTAGTACTCGGACCAATACTGCAGTACTAGTACTCGGACTAATACTGCAGTACTAGTACTCGGACCAATACTGCAGTACTAGTACTCGAATTAATACTGCAGTACTAGTACTCGAACTAATATCACAGTACTCGAACTAATACTGCGATAATCGAACTAGTACTACAGTACTCGAACTAGTACTGCAGTACTTGAACTAGTACTGCAGTACTCGAACTAGTACTGCAGCACTCGAACTATAGAACTGCAGCACTCGAACTAGAACTCGAACTAGTACTGCGGCATTAGTCCAAGTACTATTATACTGCAGTACGTGGACTTTATAAACTGTACTGAACGGTTTTAGCTAGTACAGTCCAACCTCCCAATAAGAAACCCGGCAATAAGAAACTTTCCCCAGTTTCGCACTCGAGCGCTTCCCCCACTCTTCCATTCCAAGCAAAAGAGTGAGAGAGACAGACAGGGGTAGTGAGCGTGGAGCGCGCGCCTGGTGGGGGTATGCGATATATAGCAAAAACTCTTCCCCTTGGGGGCTTTTGGTTTCTTATTAGGAGGTCGCACTGTACTTATTGGACTAATACCGAAGGGCTAGTACTCAAAGTAATATTTCAGTCATACTACACTAGTACTTGGAACGTACTTATATATCCCTTCGTGGTAATTTTTGTACTTAAAGTACTATGAGTACTGTGTGTACTCGCGAAATAAGTGCAGCAGTACTTTGGCAGTACTTCAAGTACACGGAGAGAATTTTCTAAAAATAGTCTTTATTTATTATAGAATGGCTGTCATACTGGTATAACGAGATTGACTTATCGCAGATTCTGAGATCCCGTAATATAAGTATGGTAACCATTGCCTCACTTGTGAGAACGGTTACCATACTTATAGTACGGGATCTCAGAATCCGCAATAAGTCAATCTCGCTATACCAGTATGACAGCCATTCTCATAAAATTCTCTCCGTGTACTGCTGCACTGAGAGAAATCTGAATAGTAAACACAACTAAAAGACCTCAACGATATGAAATGTAGTTCGCGCAACTATTTTTTAGTTCCGTTTACTATTTTCTTGGTACCGATAACCATAAATTGGTTGACCTAACTGAAACAAAATAGTTGCCCACACCATATTTGCTATCGTTGAGGTGTTATAGTTACTGTCACCGAATATTTCTCTGAGTGTGTACTGGCAGTACTTTCAGTATTTTTTTCCCGTAAGGGTAAGGCGGGCCTTTTGAAATGATTCTGTTACGTCTCTCGAGCTTTCTGTTATATTGCCGATACGTAACTTATTCATAACGTTTCACGTTAGTATGAATCGCAATATATCCAAAACCTAACTTCACGGACATTAGAAAAGATCGTAGAAATGAAATATGGTAACGGTTTGTACTGCTGTTGTGTCCGTTACCTCGTATCCTACTTTACGTGCGTTGAAGCACACGGAAAGATTAGAACCCGACTGGTTCGTGTTCTGCACCAGACTCAGTCGTGTGCAAGAAAAAAATGGAAGAAAAATAAGTTTGCACCAGACTGAGTCGTGTGCGCACACGACTCAGTCGGGTTCCACACCATAATCAATCGGGTGCTGCACCAGAATCCGTGCACAGTAACCAGTCTGGTGCCACACACGAGTCATTCGTGTGCGCATACGAATGAGTAATGTTTCTAAAATATTTCAGCCAAAAATTTTATAGCACATGACTGACTAATGTTTGTCACACGATTGGTTCTGGTTTCGCACCGTAACCAGTCAGGTGCTGCACACGACTCAGTCTCACAAAGCTAACACAACACATCATACAAACAACCATGAAAAAATTCGTAATACTAATACACTTACCCGAGATTTTAAAGTCCTTACGAATATTCACTATAATTATATATATATAATTATTATATATATCTACATAAATAATTTAAAACTTATTAAAAGTTTATGTGACATGTCATATAGACGACATACGTGAATAACGTTGAGGTTAGGAGGTTATGCGCAGTAATCGCTCGTCTCAGACCAGACTGAGTCGTGTGCAGCACCTGACTGGTTACGGTGCGAAACCAGAACCAATCGTGTGACAAACATTAGTCAGTCATGTGCTATAAAATTTTTGGCTGAAATATTTTAGAAACATTACTCATTCGTATGCGCACACGAATGATTCGTGTGCGGCACCAGACTGGTTACTGTGCACGGATTCTGGTGCAGCACCCGATTGATTATGGTGTGGAACCCGACTGAGTCGTGTGCGCACACGACTCAGTCTGGTGCAAACTCATTTTTCTTCCATTTTTTTCTTGCACACGACTGAGTCTGGTGCAGAACACGAACCAGTCGGGTTCTAATCTTTCCGTGCAGCGAGCGTAGAGGACAACCATTACTAGACTATAAATCAAACCACCCTCTCCTCATTGTTGCAGAGGAATTATGGGCTGCAGCTCGCAGTTTGAATGCTGAATATTACCCCATTAATCGGTTTTGGAATGTCAACCTTCCAGCGGTGAATGTTTATCATCCGGACGACGTTGAGGCACGTAAAGTATATCTTTTAATCAACCTTTATCAATTTATCATGTAGCTGAGATCCCGTTCCACTTATCTTGAATGAAAAATCCCCTCAGATATATCACTATTTAATGAACAGCCAATTCACCATTATGAGAGAGTATGCAAACTTAGGTATAATAATTGTTAACTGGAATACCGGTGACCATTCAACAGGTTGTACTTTCGAGCATGAAACACATCGACAAGAGTATTCTGTACGAATTTATCCAGCCATGGTTGGGCACTGGCCTTTTGACGAGCGAAGGTACGACGTTTCCTCATCAACACAACACAATATTTTTTAAATAATGTAATATGTAAATGGATGGAGATTTGAGAGAATTTTTTTGAAAGAAAAATTGCAACGTTACAACGATCAAAATTTGCAGGCGCAAAATGGCACGGGCGTCGAAAGATCCTTACGCCGGCCTTCCACTTCAAAGTTCTTCAGCAATTCGTTGGAATTTTTACCGAGCAGAGCCAGAAACTGGTGGATTCCCTCTGCCTAGATGGCGACGAAGTTGTACCCGACCTTCTCTCTCTTCTCCACAAGTACACGCTGAATTCGATTTGTGGTAAGTTAGTTAAAAAATTATTTTACGCACGGGTGCGCATGAAGTCTGCTTTGGGTGCCTGTAGCTGGTGCGCAAAGGAGGATTTTGGGTGCGTGTGTGAAGAAAAGTACTACATATTTCGATATTTTCTGTTAACTTTCTAGAGACCGCAATGGGTATTACTTCTGACCTGGACAGCAAGGTTTCAAATGAATACAGATGCAGCGTTTCCGAGATGAATCACATAATAACTACTCGGTGAGTTTATCAGTGTATCGCGGTACATCGTTGCAAATATGTGTGATTTATTGGATAAAAGAATAGGCGAATAAAGTTCTTGAATGGTCTTATAGATTAACTAGGCCCTGGCTGTACTTAGACTGGATGTTCCAGTATTTCCAAAAATTCAAAGACCAAGTTCGTGTCCTTAAAGTTCTTCACGGTTTTTCAACGAACGTGAGTACTAACACACGGTATCTTCCCTTATCAAACCCCTCGCAAGGGTCCCTGATTAACATTGAAGCAATTTTATTCCAATTTGCATAGATCATCAACGAGCGTAAACGGTATCACGAAGAGACCGGTGGCCAACATTTGAAAGGGCTTGGTTCCGGTCTTTACGGCTTCGACGAGGAACGCGTTGAAGGTATATTAATTATCGGCAATAGATTCAGTTATCTAATCAGACGAGACGTTTCCAAAGCGAGAAAAATACGACAATGATAATAAAGTGAAAATTGAATCTTGCCAGGGAGACGGCGTCTGGCTATGCTTGATCTTATGATCTCAGCTCAAAAAAAGGGTGCCGATATAGACGATGAAGGAATCAGGGAAGAGGTTGATACTTTCGTTTTTGAGGTATGAGTATCGCAGGAGCTGTAAACTATTTTTTTTTTTTTCCTTCTTCTAATCCGAATTCGTTCTTCACAGGGTCATGACACGACAGCAATAGCACTATGCTACACATTGCTGCTGCTTGCCGAAAACAAAGAGATCCAGGTGAGTTTTGGATAAAAATATATCTGCACCTTATTGTTAGTCTAACTCTAATGTCTGATCCGGTATCATTTTTTCCAATTCGATTGATTATTTTTCATATTTTTTACAGGATGAAGTTAGGGCTGAAGTCGATGCAGTCTTCGGAGAAAAAAAAGGAAGCAAATTATCCTTAAGGGAACTTCAGAGCTTGTCTTACCTGGAACGATGCATCAAAGAATCATTGCGATTGTTTCCCAGCGTTCCATTCATATCTCGCCGTCTCTCAGAAGATACTCAAC
Organism: Tenthredo mesomela; assembly: GCA_943736025.1. Classification (NCBI taxonomy): domain Eukaryota; kingdom Metazoa; phylum Arthropoda; class Insecta; order Hymenoptera; family Tenthredinidae; genus Tenthredo; species Tenthredo mesomela. The sequence goes on from OX031021.1 coordinate 8,254,307, forward strand.
TGAGTAAGACGTAGTTTAATTCATTCAAACTGACACATATAATTCAGAAATTTTATATGTAAATAACAAATAAAAAAAACTTCGTTTTTGCAGAAAACTATCTAGTGCCTGGCGGAACTATCATCAACCTTTTCATTCTCGATCTTCACAGAGATCCAAATTTTTGGCCAAACCCTGACGTTTTTGATCCAGATAGATTTTTGCCTGATCAGATCCAAGGCCGTCATCCGTTTGCCTATGTACCTTTTAGCGCAGGGCCACGTAACTGCATTGGTGAGTAAGAATTGCCCTAAGGATCCACATACTGATTTGTACATATATATATAGTATATACGTAACTACAAAGACATTAACTAATACAAATTTATTTATTTTATACGATCAACTATCTTCAATATGTAGTTAGTTGTTTAGTACTCGAATCACTGATAAGTATTTTATTTACTTGGTGTATTTACAACTGACTACTTGTGTTTTGGGACATAATTAAATATTATTTGAGACTTTTTCGGACTTCGATTTACATAAATTGAGTCTACCGAAGAAAAAAGTCGTTGTCGCATTGATGATCAAAACGTTTAGTCATTTTTATCGAATATTCTGAAATAATGTAATTTCGAGGCAAACCAATGATTTATAGGGGGCCCCCCACGTCAAATTAGCAACCCATTTACCTCACCCCCTTTGATTTCGATCACTTTTTAGTATGATGTTGTTACCGACCCAATAGGGTCTCGGAATTTTTTTCAGACTTTTTTAACCACCAATGAAAATTGAAAAAAATTAAAAATCGGAAAACTAATTCCGATTGCTCCGGAGTTAGTTACTAATTACGGCTGCTAATTTGACGTGGAATGTCTCATGGAGATGAGTCCAGTCTTCTATCATTGCGAGCGTGTAATAGATTTTTCTTTCTCAACGTTTAAAAGAAATTGGGCTAAATTGAAGAAAAAAAATCGCAGGTATCTATAAATCGAAATCATCGAATATGATCTTTGGTTTGTCCGGAAATGGAATGAATGTATAATATTCCCTCGAAATTTGATCAAAATTTCTATTAACGATGCTACTCTGAAGCTACTGTCTCTTAGATGTTAAAAACAAAATATTCTTGGTTATTTTCCAGGGCAAAAATTTGCTGTTCTGGAAATGAAGGCTCTCATAGGAGCTTTCTTGCACAACTTCTATTTGGAGAAAATCGATTCTTCGAGCGAGGTGGAATTCTATCCGGACTTGGTCCTTCGACCGTTGGATTCCCTCCGCATTAAACTCGTACGAAGATCGCATGATAACTGAATACTGAATACTGAATACTGAATAGTGACAGCAGGCTGCAACACCCACTCGAATTAAATGAATAAAGTAATAGTAACATTTTTTCAACAAGAGAAATTAGTTTTCAAATTTTACTTCAAACAATGATAATAATAGTTGCTACAATAACATAGATTGACAAGAAATCGGCATCGCAGACCACCATACGTTGCCACAAAGGTTTTATTGTAAATAAATACTCTTCTTTCTTATTAGCCGATATGTGGGTAATTAGTCTTGATTAGTTTATAAATTATTCAAATTACCTTTTCCTAAATAACAACGTAAAATTCTCGAATAATTTGAAACATCGATAATAAATCAATGTGTCATGAGTATTGTAATTAGTTTCTTAATTTTCTTGTTTTTTTTTTTTTTTTTGTTTTTTGTTTTTTGTTTTTTTTTTTGTTTTTTTTTTCAAGTAAAATCAATCGTCACATTCAATCGTATCGTATTTTCATGAAACTTTATTACACCTGAGTGTAAAACATTATGGATGTGTATATATATATATAATAATATAGGCTAATAATATTATAATTAATACCGCAAAGGTTTCAACATTTGTCATAAAATAATGTATAATACTGAAAACTAATGATATTGGTAATACATATAATATATTGTCCATCATTTTTTTTTTTTTTTTTTTCTGCTTCTTCTTTTTCGCTTTTTTTCTCTTTTATTCACAACAGTCAGAAGTTCCCTGCACCTCACGTCGAGATATAAAGCACGCAAGCTGTATACCTTTATAGATAGTATTCCGTCGGAATATTATTACGAAAGCTTGGCTATATAATAATTATTGTTATTTATATTCCTAATATCGATAGAAGGCAGAATTTTTAATTTTTTTTACCTCTTTTCTGAACCATGTATTTATTTTTTATAGAGGCTTCGAGTCAAAAAATTATGCCCTAGCGACGATATAATATCCGTGTACATATACATGTATAGCATTAAGGTAGTATACACTATATGATATATATTTACATCCAATTATCAAATTCATCAGTAATTTTTGTGCCAAAGTTATCGTAACGGATGTTATAATTGGTAAAAAAAGCTCAGCCATCATATCGTCACAAAAATTAATATTCGTTTTTTACTGTCTAATATAATAATTAGTATATATCTATTATTAGGGTGGTCCTGAATTAGGGTTCAGACGAATTTTTTAGCAGCTGCCCTAATAGGACCGACCTAATATATATATGTAATATTGTATTATAGGTTAATTAGGTGATGCCAAAGATATTTTCAAATATAGCACATACCTATGGATATAACTCAATTCCAAGGTACAATTACCTAATTAAACAAATTACAAATCATTATGCAGTGTATAAGTGCAAGCGATATATATTTTCAGGTACATTAAATTAAGGTCGATTTAGATCGTATCATATACTGCTGCAGAGATAGAAGAACCAAAGTTCAGTTTGTTAAGTAGGAAAAATGGCCGCCATGTTTCCACCTCGGGACTTTAGCGTATTAGTTCAGTTAGCCAGCACTTAAATAGCAAATAATGTGAGTGTCGGTGAATAGCCTAGCCCCTGCACAGTCGTAAGACACCTATATCGCCTACTCCAAGATAATTAGGCGATGATAAATCGCAAATGAAAAATTCTTTTTGTCCGAGGTCACAACGTTGGGGTTAGAATCTACGCCGCCATGGCTTCGAGGATTAGAAATAAACTGCAGTAAGTACAATAAATCAGAATAAATAAGCCCCAATGCCTGATGACAATTCGTTATCAAATTTCCGATGAATTGTCAACCTGTGATAAAATCTCTTATAGGGCGGAGGCGGAAGAAGTAAAGTAGCTAGTTAGATGGAGGTTGGGGATAATTTGGGTTAATAAACGGCTTACTAGCTTGTGCCATATTTGCTGCTCTCGAAAGTACCTCGTCTGAAAAATGCGCTGAATTCAAGCAGAGCTTGTTTGTCTATTTGACTTAGATCTGTGCTGTATTGGTAAAGAGGTTGGCAAATAGGTAGCTCGGAACAGACCTGGATCAAACGGCGGAGGTAAGTCTCCAGTTGTTTTCGACGCTGTCGAGCGATCGCTTCAGATTTTTTAAAAAATTGTCGAGGAGGAAATGGTATCACTCCGATCTGCAACGAGATGTTAAAAATAAACGAAGAATTGATTTTAAATTGTAGAAGACTTTTCTCGGAGTTCCTTTTTCAAATAAATAAATTGGTATTCACCTTAGCACCATACTTCTGGCGCATCGCAATGTTCAGATCCCTGAATCGCCTATACCGTCTGAGCAATGTCCAGCTATCGTCTCTGGCAGCAACTCGCACCTCGTATTCGTAATGACTGGAAGCACCAGCGCCACGTACAACGTAAGACGGGACGCTGACTATCATGTTGATCACGTTCTCGTTTTCGTTATCACTAGCGATTAGCGAGGGCAAGGACCTCGCGATGGTCAAGGAATAAGGACTGCTCAAGTGATCCGAGCGATTCCTACTCTGCTGGAACATATGGGATTTAACAAAAAATGTTAAAGAATCAAGTCGATTTTATATGTCGCATCACTAATCTTTGCTTCATTACTCCTACCCATGGAGTAGAAGGAGGCATATCTCCCTATAGGCACGCTGCATTGAAAAAGTGGGACGAATTTTTCCCGTAATAGATGGCGCTGTTACCAGTAAGCGCACACGGACTTCCTGTGAGCGGTAAATTTTAAACATGGAAAAACTTGAATTTTGACAACGCCATAATAGATCACGAATGCATAACGGTACTGTGACGTAATCAGAACATGTTATACGCAGGCGCAAGTAGGCCTGCGCTTACCAAGAACAGCGCCATCTATAGCGTAGACCACATTTTAGATTGAAGATATGCCTACTTCTACTCCATGCTCCTACCTAATGTTCTATCGCTAATTTGAGACAGGCACTACTTAATTAACTCGTAAAGTGTCTTGCTATTTATGTACCTTGACCGTATTGGATGTGTGAGCAATAAAATCTGATCTATCCACGTAACAGAAGATTTTCCTTGTTGAAATCGAGTATCGCGTGAGTTTTTTAACATTGCGATTAATTTTTCACAAAAAACTCTGCAATTTAATACAACGCAGCGTTCAACCCTCGTGGAAAAAATATTGACTTTATGTGGTCGATTAGTGTCGGAAGAAAAACGAAAAGTTCAGTTTATGCTTTTTGTTTTTTCTTCTTTCAAAATTGACTAAAAAAATTTGAAAAAATCGAGCTACCCGGTTTTTTCCGACACTCATCTGAATTATACAACCACAATGTTCATGGTACGTAGACTGCATAAAAATATATTATATCGTTTTGCATAATTGAAATATTCATATAAAGTACCAAAGAAAGTCTTAGGGTGTTTGAGAAAAGCAGAATGCAGATTTTTATCTTCAATGTATCCACCAAGTACCAAAATAAAATGAATTCTACACAACGTCTTTGAGTCACCTACGAAGACTCAAGGGGCTTTTTTTTTTTATACACGCTCTGTTCACCTCGAAAACGCGATTCGTAGTTTCTCCCTTACCACAAAACCGATCGAAATAAAACTTTGGGGATTACTGATTCGTTTCGGCAATAAGTGGCCAAGTATTTCGTTTTTCTGGAATATTGAATTTTTTTTACAGATTCTGTTATCATCAGAGAAATCGTGAAATTATTCATAGATTTACTCGACTTATTGCACTTTTGAAATAATCAGCCACTCGGCGGTAGCGAACCACACATTTTGAGCACTATCTCATCTCATTTGATAAAGAAATTAGCGATAAACTACGATTTTACGTCTTACAAAAGAAATACGGACATCTTACGGAGGCGACACTATGTACCCCTACTGAAAATTTCCAGATGGATTCATCTGGTCGTTCGAAATTCCTATGGATTCCATCTGAAATCTAGTGGATTGCTAGCAGAATCCAAAAAATTCCATCTGAAACCTGCTGAATTTCCAGCAAATTCCATAGGAATTTCGAACGACCAGATGAATCCATCTGGAAATTTTCAGTAGGGACCAACATAATCACGCGGTAAAGTAGCTCGCGTAGGCTCCGCCACGCGACTACCGAAGCCCCTTAAGAAATTTTCAACGTACAAAAATCAAAAATAAATATAGTCCAATACAATTCACGAAATTATTTACCGTTAAATAGACCGATGTGTACGTCTGACTTGGTGAATTTCTTAAAACAGTTGGTTGCTGAGATACTTCTGTGTCGATAGTTTCTTCCATTTGTGACTCTCTCGAATTTAGTGACAACTTTTTATCGACAGTTTGTGAATTTTGGCAGAATTTATCTCTCGGATCATCATCGAGACCGATTTCTCGATCAATTATCGGTATTCTCTTTTCCACATCAGTCGTCTCATCATTGGCTTGCTTATTTTCCAACAGGGAAACTTCTAGCTCGATATGCTGCCTCTGCAGGTCCTGCAGAAGCGCGATCTGCCGATTTAGGTCCTCTTTGCACGGTGCATTAGCTTCTAATGATCGCATGATGATCATTCTTTGACGGGCAACTCTCTGCTGCAGTCTCTTCAACGCCTGATGCTGCGGAGAGTCATCAGTCGCAAGGCTTTCCGTCGACGTGCTATCGCTGGCAATCATATTGCTAATCTTTGTTTCCGCAGAATTAGAAGCACCGAGGTTCTCTTCGGCAGGAAGTTTGCCTTCATTCTTAATATCACAGTTTTTGTCATCGTCTTCCGTTTCCTTTTTTCCTGCATCTCCTTCTGCTACATCTTCTTTTCCACTTTGTAGAATATCTGGGATTTGATCACCGCAGTCATCCTTCGCGCTAGCGTATTCAGATTTCAACTTGTTGTCGGATTCTTCCTCCTGGTCATTCTGCTCTTCGACTTTCCTGAACGCCTCGAGAAACTCTGGCGAATCTGCAGCCGCTGTGTGAAAGGTGTCAGTAGTTTCAACCGAGAGTGGCATTTCGTAATCATAAAGCAGATTGAGCGCGGAAGCGATCTTCAACTTCCTGTTGCACTCGTCCTGGAAGGACTTTAGATCTGAGCTTGACGCAACTTCGTCTCCAGTCACTGAATTACTCTCCGAGGAAGATGGAGCAACGCGTTTTAGGTTCAATGAAAGGCTCTGCTTCCTCTGTAAAATTTCTTGCAATTGTTCCTGGGTACGTTTTGCTAAAAGTAGTTTCTTCTCGCTCACTTCCCCGCTCTCCAACTACAAGTTTTAATATCAAACTATAAGAGCATATTATAACACCGAATTTAATGCGGCTTTATCACACCTACCTCCAAGTTCAATATCTTCTGATGCTTGTCCGCTACGTCTATCAATTCGTCGTCAATTAAATCCACCTTCAATCTGTGATCGTTTAAAGATTTGACTTTGTTTTGAAGCTCCATTTCTAAAGCGGTCAATTCTTTTTTCTGAAAAATAAACAGTCTTCCTCAACCCATAAGCATTTCTCTAAATGTTGATTTCGAAAATCGGGTCCGGCTTGCAAAACTACGTTATCAAATTTGACCAGCAATTTTCTCAGACTCACATGATGATTAACTAGTTCTCTTATCACATGGGCAGAGTTTGCATCGGTAAGACTTGACCAGGACTCAGGCGTGCTGATATCGCTGATTCCACCATCGCCTGTCTGAAAATACAGTTTATTACTGATACAGGTGATGCCTGATCGTCTTGTGTCGAAGTGATACAATAGAAATAACTGAACCGGACTTGATCATTTCGAGTGTCAAGAAAGACTCCGATGATATTTTGTTGGGCACAAACTTAGACCAAAAACTCCTGAACCGGTTTCGAATTTTGAGATTGGCATTAGTTATTGGGTAGAACGAAAAAATGTCAACATTTTTTAATGTCAATCTCATGGAAACAATATTCGAATTTCTCTTCGATTGAAAACCAGGAGAATAATTGTTATTGTTGTCGAACTTCAAAGATTTAACGAAGACCAAGAGATTAAATGTCCAAGTTAAAGAGTTCTCCGATTTAAAAAAAGGGAAAATGAGTGATTCTACGGTGACAATATGACGAATGATGTACAAAGATTACCACGAATGTTGAGAGAAAGAGAAAAACTGATATTTTAAAACCGCGACGAAAAAATTTGTTCAAATTCTGTCATATCCTTGGGGTGGTCTCCGCAGGGCTGGGAATTTGAAATTCACCTGTGTACCGTATTATCAACTTTGTTACGACATCTTTGGAGTGTTGTCTGGGTTCGTATCTCCAATTGCGTAGAGTTATATACTTATAGTATAGGAGGATCGGTTATAATAAATATTGTGAGATGATATTGCAATTATATTGATAATAATATATGTAAACTACACTTTTTAAAATTCATCAAGACATAAAACAATCGAAGCAATGCAAATAGTTTTACTGCAAATGAATATTAAATATGCTTACCTTGTTCTGTTGTTTATCGCTCTGATTGCGATTTTGGTCGTGAATGAACTCTTCGAATTGGCGTTGTTTAGACTGAAGAATCGTTCTCAGAGAGCTGACTTCCCTACAAACACTTTCTACCTAGCCACACACACACACATCGCTCCGTTAACAAAAAAAATTACTAGAAATAAATAATTATAATGGATTTGACTACTTTTATTTTGAATTTTAAGCTCTGTATTGATTTTGGGTAAATCATTTTTTCATCCTTTACAGTTAAATACTTGACAGTCCATCGACACGACAATCTGATGCAAAAATATTTCGGGCCAGTAGGTTTTGTGAAAATAAATAAAAATAAAAAGGGAAAACTGATATTGATCAAACATTTAAAATGAGTGGTGCAGGAATTTTAATTACATAAACTACAACAAATTATTATTGTTGAGCAAAATAATATACGCATACATTCGTGTAATCATAGATTATATATTTAAGAAATTTGAATTGACATAAGATAACGCACAAACTGTTTAAATAAAATGAAAACAAATTAACGCCATCGATATATTATACTTTACCTGTATTTTAGTCGATATAGTATGTTAGCTACTTTCCCAAAAGCCAGACTTGTTAATTTGTGTATTTATACAAAAATTATTCAAACTGCTGGATCAGTAAAAGAAAAACTTCAATAACCAAGTGGGTTTGTTAATAAGAACGTTAAAACGGACTGCAGTTTAAATATATTAATAATTTAGTTAGCAGAAAGGTGTAGTATATGCAAGTTGTTTTTTTTTTTTTTTTGTCCTTTATACATGTTTGGTTTTTTTTTTTTTTTTTTTTTTTTTTTTGTCACACAGATTACAGAAGATCGAATGCCAATTTTTGAGAAAGATTTATTAATCAACAGTAAAACATAACAACAGTTTTCTTGCATAACAAACCCATATAGATATCCTATACACTATCATAGTTCTTTTATACAGATATATATGTATGTACTATATATATATACCGAGAGTTTTCGGTGAGACTAGACAGTCCCCTTCCTACGACAAAACCAACACAGTCGCGCGCCGCGTGCGTGTGGCTCGTTCGAGAGGGGATAGGCAATGCTACTGGCACCTTTTCCCCTCCAGAACGAGCCTCACGCACGCGGTGCTCGCCTGTATTGGTTTTGTCGTAGGAAGGGGACTGTCTAGTCTAACCGAAAACTCTCGGTATATGCTATATATATATATATATTAATTTTTCTACACAAAAAACTGAAAGTGTAGATACAACAATCCTGGAATTACCACATCACTGATCTCTCTTCCAGCAACATAATATATAGATATATAATATGTGCTAATACTTGAAAATAATTTTTATTTACACATAGGCACGTACGTAAATAGACCACAGCCTACAGTTAGGCAGTTTAGTTTTCAACATAAATGCCTGAATTCGTTCAACACATACATATATATGAAATGCAATTTATTAGACACCGGCTCCTAAACTAGTCCTACACCAAGGCCTGATTAAAAAAAAAAGAATAAATAAATAAACATTTCCTTCTTCATATAAAATAATAGGAATAACTATTCGTAATATACCTCACAATATTAAAAAAAAAAAAAATTCATCGCGGAATGAAATAGGATCTGATTCATATACCTACAATTTATCAGAACTTATAGAATTGAATTGTTACTAGCTATTTGATACCGATATCACTGCCTCCTATATATCGAATTTTGTGCACAAGCTTCTATCAGTCATCGCCTTAGACATGAATATAGTCATTCGACTGTATCAAAATATATCATTTTCAAGACTAAGGAAATAAGCTAAGCCTGAATATGTGTGAAACTGACTTCACTACGCTCTTCGTATGTGTAAACCTTCGTATTGTCTCCGTAATCCCCTAACTCGACTATTTTCTGATAGAATTCTTTTGCACTGTTTGAATTTATAACATGGCATCAACGACAGTCACATATCCAACGGGCAAACATGAGAATAAATAATAATGTTTCCAGACAAACAAATGAGAAAACAAACAGCGATGAATATGAGGTAGAACTGACTTTTTGCGGATATTATATCCGCGTGAGGATCACTTACTTGTGTCATCTCGTCTCTTCGTTCCTGTTCCAGCACGTGCCTCCTAGAGCGTAACTCTTGCTGTCTTACTTCAAGCTGCGCGAGAGCTTCTGCCCATTCCCGCCACTGCGCACCCCATTCACGTTCGAGTTCACGCTGCGCACCTTCCAAGGCTTCTCTTCGAGCTGCCCATCTTTCTTCCCTTTCCTCTTGCTCGCGCTGTAACGAAGCGATAAATCAACGATATTCCACGACCCTTATACCCCCGCGACATTTTCCTATATTCGGAAATAATCCCAACTGGGAAGAAACTGGCAAATTGCGTGAATATTTTTACCTTGAAGTCGGCCTTCTCTTTGAGAAGCAGAGCCTTCTGATGTTCCAATTCTTCAATGGCTCTCAAATCTTCGCTTGAATTTAACAGATTATCGTTCGAAGATGAAGCGTGTAGGTCGGAGACGCTCCAGCTTAAAAGCGATAGTCTGGAAAGATTGACTACCGTCGATTGCAAATTCCCATTTCCTATTCCTCCTTCCTTTCTTAGCTTAGCAGCCTCGACAGGATCGTTATAACGGAACATATTGTTCCGTCCGAGCAGTATTATGCAGCCCTGTGACAACCTAGTCGCCTTGTCAACCTGCGCTGTGTTTATCCAACAGTGAGGAGACAAGGGATGAAGTGTTGCTATGCCCTCGATTAGCTCAACCACACAGTGCTCAGGCTCAACATCAACGCCTGACAAAGCTATGTCCTGTCAATAGTGCGTCAATTTTTGTATAAGCGCGCCTCGACGAGAAATGGTCAAGTCATTAAAGAAGAAGTTATCCTACCTGTGCTGTCGCAGCATCCTCCGTTCCGATCAATGTCCTTCCTTCTTTAAGGTGATAAAGAGTGACGCCCGTGCTCAACAGATCGTCGTCTATACCAACGAGATGAGGCATTTCAGAATCAAGGACAACACCGACCCCGCTTTTGCGCAGCCCTAAGGCACGCTGTTCTTGTAGTATTAGTTGAGTTTCCCGCCATTTTTCAGCCCATTCTTCGGTCAGTACTTTCTCTTGTTCTTGTTTCTCGTGGATCTGTGCTAGTAACGACTGTGCAGGTTTTTCAACACTCTGAAATCGCGACATAACATGGGATGGTTAAGGGTCAGATTTCAGTCGGACTTTATGCTGAAGGTAAAATGAAGAGTGGTGATTCTCACCGCGTCTTTGTCGATCAGGGATTTGAGCTTCTGAATTTCCTCCCTAAGTTCCCTGATCAATTTAACGTTCGCGTCTTCGTTTATGGTCGGTTTGTTGATTATGTTCTTTGCTCTATTCGCGTATCTGAGGGTGCTGAGAGTCTCTCCGTAATTACAGTCTGCGGGACTAACGGCGGCGATCATTATAGTCTTTGAATTACCACCCAAAGAGTCCTTGAGCAGCCAGGTTAGCACGCTGTCTCGGTATGGTATGAAAACGTTACGTTTTGAGTAATTCGAATCACTCGAACACGAGCTCGAACTGACTTCGGCTAACGCCGATATCACAGAACCCAGAGTTACAAGGGATTTGTTTATGTGAGCACCTTCCTTCAAACGCTGGCCAGTCGCACCGGTAGCATCAGCTCTCTCGCTAACCATCAGAAAATCGAGTACATATTTTGAGTAAACGTAATGACGAAGAAACAAAAAAAAAACACAACATTCAATAGAAATAGCAAAGACGTAGTTCTCGGGATCAGAGACTGAACTTTTTTTTTTGCTCTTTTGGATTCTTCCTGAAATCAGTAGAGGCCGAGATTTTGGTGCAGAGAAAACACGTTCCAAATTTCAAACTGATACGTGCAGTGGTTCGACAGATATCGCGATGCCTATCATGACCAAGATGAAGAATAACGCGATTTTGATAAACTTTGGCGATGAATATCTCAGGAACTAAACGACCGATTTCGTCCAAATTTTGAGAGCATGGTCATTCGATCTGGGACTTATGGTCCTATAAATTCCGTTGGAAAATATCCCGTGGTTTAAGAGATACGAGGTAGGGTTCGAAGTATAACCACTTCGCTCGAGTGAACGATTCATGGCTTGGGCTTGCCGACCCACGAGTACTTTGCGGCGATTCGCTGCCGCGAATCTCGATTGGTGACGCAACGTGCACACTATATTTTCGGGTGGCCCACTTAGCTGAGAATGTATATTATACGTATATATATATAAATATATCTATATTACCTTCCGGCCAAGTCGACGAGATGCACCTTCGAAACAGTTTCGGATGGCATATTGCCAGAGAAACCAGCTTGAACAAACGTTATAGTAAATATTGCGTGACTCCGACTACTAACATCATTCATATTTGTGCTAGCTGTGGTCCTGTGTGTATTTCCCCTCAACATACACCCCTGAAATTTATATTTCGAACGTTAGCTAATATTCTTAGTCTTTGAGACAATCTGGCCGAGGTCATTATTCGTCCCAGACAAGAACTCGCATTATAATCACCTGAATGTCTGTATAGTCGTACACCAGATGATTGGACAAATCTTGTACGTAAGGCCCTCGTTTTGGATGCTCTCGCACCCTTAAAGAATGCGACTGAGATTGATCTGGCCTCAATAAGTCTCTTACTCTCTCATTATGTATTTCCAAAAAAGAAACCTCCGTTCTGTACGAAGCACCACCTTCTTTTCCTGCTGCCATTCGAGCAAACAGAGTCTTACAGATCCGAGGTATGAGGCCCTGAGACTCCTGCGGTTTTTAAACGACACACCTTTATAGCTCTGCTGATATGTAGATTGTTGTGCGGAAACAACACGTACACAGTTTCATATACCATGTTTCAAATTTTATTGTAATTAAGTCTTTTACACAACTATGAAGAGGATTTCTATAGCATAAGTAGTCATGGGTCGAAACTTGACAATAGTAAAACCAGCCATAGTTCTATGAACTGTCAGAAGATAGGTGAAACCTGAGAGGTAATATAGTCGCTTTCATGAAAACCTCAACCGTAACGAAGTGCCTCTATCAATGAAGACCTGTTACCATAGATGGAACCGCCGAATAGGTTTTATTCGGTTTTTAGAAATCGGAAAAGATCGAGCTTGAGATCGGTTCGATGGATTGTTCTCTCTTCAAAGTTCGGTTCACCCATGTCTACTCGACGCCCGATACGAATAACAGCACATTTCAGATTCCGGGTGAAAAGGAGCACGTTTCAAATTCCGGGTGAAAAAGAGTATGTTTCAGATTCCGGATGGAAAAGAACACATTTCAGATTGAGAATGAAAAATAGCACGTTTCAGATTCACTCGAAAACTAGCACAATTCAGGCGAAGCGAATATTACTCATAAGTAAGTGTCAGGTAGGTTTATTATGAAATTGGAAATGCACAATTATGCACAAGAACTCGATTTAATTTTATCATTGAATGATTAATTCAATCTTATAATAAATCTACCTGACACTTGCTAATAAGTAATATTCGGTTCAACCTGAATTGTGCTAGTTTTCGAGTGAATCTGAAACGTGCTATTTTTCATTCTCAATCTGAAACGTGTTCTTTTCAATCCGGAATCTGAAACATGCTCTTTTTCACCCGGAATCTGAAATGTGCTCTTTTCCACCCGGAATTTGAAACGTGCTCTTTTTCACCCGGAATATGAAATGTGCTGTTATTCGTATCGGGCGTCGTACTATAGTATACGTAGGTCATATACCGTGAATTTCTCTAACGACGGTACGATCCGTGCGCCTATGGGCAGGCAATTGAAGATACACCCCATGTAGTAACATTGAGATGTATCTTAAATTGCCCGCCACCAGGCGCACGGATCGTGCCACCGTTAGAGAAATTCGTAGTATACATATGTAACTCATATTGATTTTATGTTAAAATATGAATTTACTTATTTACCGGAGTACCCATCATTGTAAATGTTTTTCCAGATCCTGTCTGACCATATGCGAAAACACAGGCATTGTAACCTGAGAAGGCACTTTCTATCACGTCGGTACCCAGATCATAGAACACCTGAAATTGTTTGTTGAAATAGACACTTATGTTAATATCTCGGGTAAATATGTACTCGGTAAACGAAAACAAATTAATTTTCAACGGTTTTGGATTAAAAGGAGTCAAAAAGAATTCATTGGGCCTGAATCAATTGTCTTCGAATTTTTCCAGTCCATTTTAATCCGAAATATCAATAGTATTAAAAACCGAGAGGGTTACCTCTTCTTGGGAAGCGTAGTTCTCATCCTCGCTATCGTACGACCAATAGGAATGATCGAATGTGAAATCCTTGTATTTTTCTCCATCGATATCTCTGCAGCTTCCTGGAGTCTAAAAAATGATCAACACATCAATTCGCATTTCTATACCGATAATATAGAGCCTCGACGGTTTTGGGATAGGGGAAATTAAGTTAAGGCCCATCCCTAGTCGCCCACCTCCTTTTGGTCGAAATGTGTCACATTTCGATTATTATCCGAGCCCAGGCGTCAAAAACCCAAAAAAGAGCCAACTTAGCGCAAATTCTATTTCAATTCCGAACACATACGTCCAAAAAAATGTTCGTTTCGTGCGAAAATAGAGGCTACAAATGGTTTTTACATTGTTCGCCGAGGAAATCGAATTCGAATAATTTTGTAACAATGTAAAAACCATCTGTAGACTCTATTTTCGCACGAAACGAACATTTTTTTGGACGTATGTGTTCGAAATTGAAATAGAATTTGTGCTAAGTTGGCCTTTTTTGCGTTTTTGACGGCTGGGCTCAGATAATCATCGAAAGGTGACATATTTCGACCAAAAGGAGGTGGGCGACTAGGGATGGGCCTTAAGGGGCTTTGGTAGTTGCGTGAGAACTTTGATGTTGCTACAAAGTGTCGCCTCCGTATGATGTCGGTGTTTTTTTTTTTTTTTTTTTATATATATATGGGTGAATATTTGCTTTCGTGTTACCGTGCGGATCAAGGAATATTTCATGAATTATAGTTAATATCATGTGCGGAAAATATCCATATGATAGCGAGAACTATCTACTGTTGGGAACACACGAATTTTCACCGAAAAAATATTACAATTTTCTGAAAAAAATTTCCAAGTACCGAAAATGTCCCTACCCTGGCATGTCTTTTTCCCCGAATGCTGGGTAGAAATTTAGTTTATTCTTCAACTACTCACTTGCTATTAGTCGTTAATTTTTATTACTGAAGCTGAATGGATCTTAGTATTATTCAAATATAAAATGATACTGAAAATAAATTCACGGATTGATTATTCATGTTTTTCTCACTGTCCCCAAAATTGGTGTCTCCTCCCCTGCCCTTTGTCTAAGTTCGAATATTCCACACCTATGCGAGAGGAGGCGACTCTGCAGCGAATGATGCGAGTGTTTATAGTGAAGTTAGCAACACTGTATTCGGTTTTGCGATTTAACATAAATTTTGTGTCAATTCGCCACTAGGCGAGTGCCAGTACGGTTGCGTGCCATTGAATGCTGTCCTTCTCCTGGTACGTATATATCTTTTGTTTTTAATATAAAATTTCCTGAGTACTTATGCCCAGACACACACTAATAAAGTAATTCGAATAATAAAAGATAATTATTTATTCTGCTTCAAATTTTGTTACTATTGTAGTTTATGTGCGAATCCGTCACTCCCCTGGCGACCCTCCCCTGGCTCTTTTGGGGCCAGGGGAGAGACATTAAAGCCAGGGGAAGGACTGTTCTACATAGTAACCCAATTATACTAGGCTCATGATCATGGATTATAAGAGTAAAATGGTCTCAATTTCTTTGTTTTTTTTTTTTATTTTTCTTTTAGTGATTGTTTTTAAGCGAAGACATGGCTAACGTAAAACGAAAACAGACACGCGAAGAGAAACTTGAAAAGAAGAGACTGGCTGAACGACTACGTTATCAACGCTTAAAAAATGACATTATTACCTAGCATTTATGTTTCCTTGTCTGATTTGATTACATTAAAATGTCTAATTTTTAGTTATTTTTATCGATAACCACTACTGATATACTACACCTAGTTTTTATATGATTACATTATTACCTAGCAGTTGTGATTCTAGATGTGGTTTTCTTATGATGAGATTATTACCTAGCAGTTAATATTTCCTTATTTAGTTTGATGCAATAGAATTTCTAATTTTTAGTCATCTTACTACTAAGATACTACGCCTCGTTTTTGTATGATTAGATTATCATCTAGAAGTTGATACTTCGTTCCGTACACGGAAAAAAGTAGTTCATGAAACTTTACTGAACTGTTGAACAAAGTTGGGACATCGAGACAAGTTGGTGATTTTTCACATTTTTGTAGTAATCAGTGACATACTGAACGTTACAAAATACATGACAGTTTGGTAAACTTTAATAATGTGCAGTAAAATTGTAAAGTTTACCAAACTGTCATGTATTTTGTAACGTTCAGTATGTCACTGATTACTACAAAAATGTGAAAAATCACCAACTTGTCTCTATGTCCCAACTTTGTTCAACAGTTCAGTAAAGTTTCGTGAACTACTTTTCTCCGTGTACTTTGTTTTGTTTAAGATTGAATCTCAAATTCTAAGTTTATAGAAATATAAAATATTCCACAAATACATTATATATTTCATTCTATGCAAACGACTATTAATTTCAATTATTATAAGTACTGTAATGTCACTCCTCTGCTTTACTTGTCACTACCCTGCCTACAGTGTCCCTCCCCTGGCTTGTGATTTTCCCCTGGTCGCCGTAAAACTCAGTAAATGTGTAATAAAGACTGGCTCAGTTAGATATTTAGCATCGAAATAAGGTTAAATTTCCCTAAAATAAAAACCAGAACTTTATCGCACCATTTCTTTAGCTGGAAAAATAGATTGCCAGAACACGAAAGCAAATATTCACCCATATATAAGACGCAAAATCGTAATTTCTTGGTCATTTCTTTATCAAATGAAATAAGATAGTGCTAAAAATGTGTGGTTTATCACCACCGAGTGGCTAAGTATTTCAAAAGTGCGATAAATCGAATGAATCTCTGAATAATTACACGATTACTGCGATGATAACTGAATCTTCATAAAAAATTTCGAAATTTTGAAAAAATCAAACACTCAGCCACTTTCTGCTGAAATGAAGCAGTAATCCCCAGAGTTTCATTCCGGTCGGTTTGAGTGATATGGGAGAAACCACGAATCGCGTTTTCGAGGTGATCAAAGCGTGTATCAAATCCCCTTAAGCCACTTTCGCAAGGGATATTTCAGGGATTTTCGGGACCGTTAATCTTTGATGTACCGATTTGAATCCCACAATTTTGTCGGTTGGATTTGCACACAGGGACTTCGACAGCGTTTGAAAACCGATTTTAATGCAAATCGCAATATTTTTTGCATGTTCAACGGCCATATCAAATCCGCCGTTTTGAAGTTCGCAATTTTGATCTTGAATTAAAAAAAAGAATCTTGAATTAAAAAAAAGAACCGCCAAAAATCCTCTGAGACGAAAATTTCGTACGAATCGATAGATTGGTTTCCAAAATAGAAGGGGATGACGCCATATGGCGCCCCAATATCATGAAAGGGTTCAAAGTATCGACGAAATATACGCAAAGATTTCTACACGCATATACCTATACGGGGTGTATCAGGCAGCCTGATATTATTTGTCGCAAAGCCTCCGTACATATCCATAACTTATATCTGCATCAGATATAGAAGAAAACATACGATATATCCACTCTCTAAATTTCTTCGGCTAAAAACTATACCGTTATGAATTTCACCCGAAAAAAAGGATGAGATTTCACTGTTGTGAAGTATAGTGAATTTCCACTCGTAAGAACATAGTTTCACGGTTTTCCCTTCACAAAATTTAGAGTGCAATACAAATACTTTTTTATCAACGTACGATATACCGGGAATATTCGTGGAAACGTTTAATAGAATGTCTGCATACAGGCAACTCAAACATCAAGCGATAACCTTTTGTTCCCACGTAGCCAATGGGCACGTAATATGCGAAATAAAACCTAATCGCACCACTTCTGAGTTACCTGTATGCAGGCGTTTTCACTTCCCTATGAAACTTTCCACGAATATTCCCGGTAGGTATTATACGTTCTGTCGATCTGTCTTTTGTCCTTAAGGGGACCAGTACAGCGACTTTTCGAGAAATTATCATAGTCCGAAATCAATTTCTTTCATCACCAAAGTTCATTTCACATCAAAATATTTTTCTTTTTCAAAATCATGTGTCGTAAGGATTTCAGAGCACCGTTGGACCGATTCAGGTCATCTTGGATTGATTTTCTTCAGAAAACAAATCTTCATCATGTGAATGTAGGAATTTTAAAATGAAAAATTATGTCATAAGTTATGATCAATTTACCAAATTTGCAAAAATTATTATCACTTATTTCTTAAATAACTTGGCCAAAATGAAAAATGTTCAAAATTCCTACATTCACATGATGAGGAGTTGTTTTCTGAAGAAAATGAATCTAAGATGACCTGAATCGGTCCAACGGTGCTCTGAAATCCTTACGACACATGATTTTGAGAAAGACAAATTTTTGGTGTGAAATGAACTTTGATTATGAAATATAAATTGATTTCGGACTGTGATAATTTCTCGAAAAGTCGCTGTACTAGTGCCCATAAGAAAGAAGAAAAAGCTTCGAGGTAATATATTGTGGTTTGTTTGTCTATCTAATGTTTATTATAAACTTACAAGGAACCTTCAAACACTCGTTATAATTACGTGGAGGAATTTGCGAGGACGTTGATGTGCAAATATGCTGATGAATCGCGAATACTAGGGTGCTTTTTTTGAAAAGACTATTTTTTTTCCACTCCCCCTCGAAAATCTTGTTGTCGACGTTCAAATAGGAAGTCTGTCGAATTTTTAGCTCCTTATTCCAATTTTAAGTACTCGCGCTCTTTTTTTTTAAGTTTTCACATGCTAAAAGCATATGTAAACATTACGACTTTTTCTTTAGCCGCGCACAACTCAGCCGCATTTCAATGGATTGTTATGATCCAAGACTGATTTTACAGAGAATTTAGTGTTTCTCAAAAGTGCCTATGGTGGCTTAGGAAAATTTCAACATTTGACACAGGATTTTTTCAGAATTATACAGTTTCGTATTCCGTCACTGCTAAATAAATTCATGAAACACTTCCAGGATTCAGTCGTACGTTAAAAAAACAAAAACAGGATACGGACTCCGTCACGTATACTTGAAACGATATACATATTTCACTCTCTGCTATCTCTGACAAACGCGAAGATACACGATTGCAATGTCATGACTAAATCTGGTATTTTTAATTCCGAGAGTTTGGAAGCAGCGCATGTAACGTAAACAGAAGCAATATTCGTATGAAACAATTCACTTATTAGCTCTAGAAAGTTCGATTAACAAATCTAAAATCAATGCCTCTGTATAATTTCATTCAAGGTCGCGTATGTAATGACGATATAAAATATACGATACATACTCTTCAACTCAAGTACCTACTCACAATTTTTGATTAATTCTCATCATCCTGCCCGCGTTTTTCGTGTATTTAATCTCGAGGTAACAATTAATGCCACCTCAAAATGTTAAAAACTTCAAATATCGCAGCTCACTTGACCCAATTTTTGTTATTATCAAAAAAATTCTGCCAATCAACTGTAAGCATAACCGTCACCAGCACGAGCAATTTGAATGCTTTCGCAACTCCATAGTCAATCGTAATCAGCTGTGAGTATAGACAGCGTGGTTGATCAACGAATCGTGCGATAAACCTAACGATAAGAGAGAATTTATACACCTGGAAAATTAGGTAGTTACGTCGCTAATCTGACGGTAGCTCAAGGTACGAGTATAGGTAGGTTATATTATAATGTTTCCGGGAACGCAGCCTCATGCTATATAGTGATAAAAAAATGTACAGCAATACTGCAGCTACACAGAGTTATTCAGCTATCTCAATTATAACGACTTTCTCTTTGCTTGCATAGAGTTGGTAACGCAATTTTGACAGGACCGACCTTTTCGTCTTCATAGATCTGCTTATAGCATAATATACTACAACTATACCAAAGCCATATAAGTATGATATACGAATGTAGCGACAAGTTCGGATGATTGTGTACATACAACATGCGAGATAGCTGACAATGACAAACAAAAAATAAGCACCAATACTGAGTGTGGGTTGCTAGTTAATGAGCACTATGTGCATATGTGTGTGAGAATTAATGGCACAATGACAACTAGGTACGTCTGTCAACAAACATCGATTACACTACACGTAAGATTTATATATCACAATAAAGTGCAACGGTACAATAATAGAAGGTGATATCAATGTGAAATATATTTGTTGTAATACCTTGGTATTAAATATCCTAGTCCTCTTCCCATCCATTTGTATAATTAACTTAGCATTCATCGCCAATTCTCTGTAAAAATTCAAAATAAATAACTAAAATATTGAACAGTTTAATAAAAATGAACACTGAATTTAATGACATGTATTGAACAGGTTGTGTATATATATCCTTCGCATTGCAGTCAGCTGTAAAATCACCTTTTATTAAAAGGCCGGACCCTGACAGCCACGCGAACGGATGCCATGGCGAAGGGTGGTCGTGTATACAAGGGTTTTACGTGGTTTAATTAAACATCTAGGTCACAGTATAGGATTAAACTATCAAACGATATTTAACGACGGTTTATTTGCGGTTAATCGCGGACTCCGGGTGACAACGCTGTTACGGCACCGCACCACAGCCATTGTCCAAGATTGTTCTCGGACAACGCGACAGCAGTGGCGATGAGAATTTTCAGAGGCATAAAGAGAGTATGAGAAAAAAAAAAAAGAAAAAAAAAACACGTATAATGCTTCGCGCATGCGCGACAGACCTTCACAGACTCTATTCCGCAGTCCGCACTTGTCGTGGATCTAGACGCTCGAGGGGGCGTCGTAGTGTGGAACAGGTTTCTGTAGCTACTATGCGCGATTGTCAGGTCCGCATCACGCATGTGCAATGCGACGCTCGCCAGAGACGTATAATTGTCGTAAGCGCCGTTTCCACGTCAATTAACTCTCAGTAAAATACTGCGAGTTCGAATCCATATGAAACCGAGAGCCACAGCTACAAAATATTCTCACTCTCGTCCCAAACGCATCGTCATATTAAAAATATATTCTTTCTCGTTTAAAAAGTATCTAAATTTCTTTATTTCAGCATCAATTAATCACTTTACAAAATTTCGGCCAAGGCATTCTCGGTTGTGTTCATGCTACTGCGACCAAATCCATTCGCATTTTGTTATTCTACAAACAATAATGGGCACAGACCATATTTCGTATAGACTATGGTATTACAAGATAAATGATTGCCAGTATCGTGGAAATCAATATTGTTGTTCCGTCTCGATTTCCTCATGAGTATTTTCAAATCTTCGTCAACTCCGCATGTAATTCGGATCCAATCCTGTTGTTGCCAAACAGATTTTGGATTCCTGAAGCTGAATTATACGCATGACCTTTGTACTTGGTTCTATAATCCCGAGTGCCGCCCCTGAATTAACTATACCGTATCGAGAATGGCATGACGACCTACAAGACGAGTCTGCCACCCACGCCTCGTGTTCAGTAGCGTAACTGTAAAGTGGAACAATCACCGAGGGGCCTTCGGGGTCCAAAATTACAACTCATAGATATTGTTATTCGAAATATTGATCTTTTATCATGCTCATATTGTTCTATGTGGAGAGTTTGTTGAATCGTAAATGTGCTGTTTTATCCTGCCACATATTATTTATACATGAGAAATATGTGAAATTTTTGTCGTTTACAAATTTTACAACAAAAATTAGACACGCGATGAAAATGATTGGTGACTATATTCAGGTTATCTGAATAAACGGACATTTCACCACGGGCCCTTTCACTTCTACTTACGTCATTGCCACGCCTTCGTCATTCTTGGTGCTCGACACTGCAGCTCAACACACGGTACAATTCGTCCAGGTTTTTCGTAGACATAATTGTTTACAGTTTGTCTGAATAGTGGGCTTTGTGTAATTATGACACGTCACTCAGTTTGTGGCCCTTTAATTGTTGCCGCAATAACGGTCGGCGTTCATTTTCCACGTCTAAATACACATGACGCCGAAAAAGTCATTAAGGCCCATCCCTAGTCGCCCACCTCCTTTTGGTCGAAATGTGTTATATTTCAATTATTATCCGAGCCCAGGCGTCAAAAACGCAAAAAAGGCAAACTTAGCGCAAATTTTATTTCAATTCCGAACACATACGTCGAAAAAAATGTTCGTTTCGTGCGAAAATAGAGTCCACAGATGGTTTTTACATTGTTACAAAATTATTCGAATTCGATTTCCTCGGCGAACAGTGTAAAAACCATCTGTAGACTCTATTTTCGCACGAAACGAACATTTTTTTGGACGTATGTGTTCGGAATTGAAATAGAATTTGCGCTAAGTTGGCCTTTTTTGCGTTTTTGATGCCTGGGCTCGGATAATAATCGAAATGTGACACATCTCGACCAAAAAGAGGTGGGCGACTAGGGATGGGCCTTAAGACCAACGAGATTATTCTGAGTTATTGGAACTTGAGGATATGAACAAAATTTGAAACCCATATTGACAACACCAATAATGGGGTAGTTTCTATGAGGCATGTATTGTGCAGTCCTTGAATATTCTGAAAACAAAAAAAAAAACATAAAACAAACAAATGTAGTCACAAAATAGGTACAAAAAAAAAGAAGACATTTTTTGTGAATGACCCAATTGTGGACAACCGACCTTCACTTATAATACAACGCAATAATACTCTGGATAGTAACATTATGCCTTTGGCTATACTTTATATAGATTCTATGAATAATAATAGATAAAATATCTCAGCTCTGGTCAGGCGAACGTTCTTACTTCGGTGTTGGTATTAACCTGTTATTAACCACAAAGACAATTGAATCACTGCACCCCTACCACAGACCTAGCGACCACTCATTCCAGATCAGTGCAGACCAGTACTCTCTGCAGTGGACAGTGAAATATGCCTGCAGGTTTCAGTCCTGTTTTCTGATACTGCATCCGATTTGATGAACACAGAAAACAAATTTTTCAGATATTTTCAATTGATATTGCAGAAAACACTTTAGACAATATTTTCAACATCTCATCGAAGTGGATGAAATTTTTCGTTCTTAATTCTACGAGTGCGAAGTATAGTTTCCTCAAATCTTCGAATAAATCAAAAATTACTTTTTTCGTCATGTATTGATGAAATAACTTGATTTTTGTTTTATTCAATTGTACGTTACACCAACGTGATTCATTCGTACAATTTTATTACTCCTATGAAGTATAGTTGTCTATATACTACACCTCAAAGTCTATAATCTAGTACAATAGTTGTTCGTGTAAGGGAGACTCGTTTCATATATTGAAAAACCAGTCACGATATCACTTTACGATACGTTATTATATTATGTTACGCATTATTACCAGCGACTTTTCAGGCGTAGCATCGGGCTACCTATTTGGCTTTCGGCGTAGGATGAGAACAATATGAGCTACGATTATGTGGGATTGTGAGATCCTTACTCAAAAGTCAATCCCTGAACTTCATATTCACATGTCATGTCTGATGTTAGTCATCGTTCTCATATAGGCGGAGTATCATAAACTATCCAGGATATCATTACACCTATACAATTATTCAGGTTCAAAATCACATCGAAATTCTTAACTCAAAGTTATTCCCAGTCCGTGAATATCGAATTCGAATTCTAGACTCTATATTTGCGAATCGAAATATTCCAACATGGGATAAGCTTGACCCAACCTTTTTGACACATTTTTCAAAATGGAATAGACGCGTTTCAAATTCCCAATTTTTCGCATGAAATCTGCTATGACATTCCATATTGTTAAACGGTAGCAATATCATCTTCTTCTTCGCTTGACCTCAAGAACTGCCGGTTTCATATTGTCAGTACTATTTTAGCAATTTTCACTGCAACGGTCACGAACATTTGCCCTATAAACCGTTTTACAGCACATCGATACTGGTATAAGTTCGACACCAGAGCTGGTATGCAGTGTTCAATGTTCATGTTTCTTCAAGGGGCTGTTCACCCTACAAGATTTTTGTGAACTTTGAGCTCTCTGCTTAAATACACAATGTTAGACTGCTCTATTTCTTGGCACGGTTTCGGGGGTTCTCATAAATAATATATTTACACTTTAGAGTTCAGACAAGAAAACATCACAATATACGTTTGATTCTCGAAACTGTATCGATTTTCAATCTTATAATACATGGATATAGTAGAAAAGACTGCTTGGATAATCCGGCCAATTCAATGCATAACAATAAGCAATACTGAAAACATGAAGTTAAAGTACATAAAGTTATCTCAAACCTGTTCATATCTTGTATAGAGAGTTCAATAACATCACTGATTCTTTTTTTTTTTTTTATTATTATTTTACTCTTTTTTCATCAGTATACAGTAACGTAGTACATATATTACGAAGCCGAATAATTATTCGCGTCATGCGTTGCGGCAGGTCTGACGCAACCGCACGAGCAGTGCAGAGCAATTCCCGAATGATCATTGGTCTACAAATACGCGGTCGAAGTTGCGGCTTCCGACGTGGTTGAGTATGGGATAACTGGATCGACGTTTCCTCGACTCCATGTAAGGCTGCTTTATTATAATTTTAGTTTTATTGTATCTTTCCTTCACGCATAGCAGCTCACATTTATTCCGATTGCGTTCAGAAGATACACGGAAGCAATTGACGAATACTAATGTGAACGTCTCTCTGAATGATATCGTGTATGTAAATTCAAAATAAGATATCGTGAACGGTGGTTGCACGCTTCGGAAATTTGTAGCAACGTTCCAGAATGAAACTGCTTCAAAAATAAAGAACGGTCTAGTCAAGGAACCTCGTGTAAGTCAACATCTCTGTAGTCTTCTCCGAAGACAAACATTTCCATCAAAGCAATTGCTGAAAATTTTCAGAAATGGATAATAGTGACGGCTGTTTCCATTCTTTAAAACTTCCTTATTTGAAATCACAAATAACCGGAAGTATCTACATCGTAGAGTGATGATTTCGTTGAGTTTTAAGGAGGAATCAACCTTCTTTCGACGTAGATATAATAACTAAGTTTTAACAAATTTTTTGTAAATAGGAATGATTGCATGATATTCTACTACTCCACGAACAGCTGTTAGTAATTAATTGAACCGATTTCGTAAAACAGACGTAGCAGCTTATGATATGCTGCAACTACACTAATCATATGTTGTTGAAATAGGAACAAGTCCGATTATGTAAAGATCGAGGTGTTTGGATTGGATCTGAGTTACCATAATCAATTTCCAAATCGTAAAGGTACAGCTTTTTATGACCCGTATTCACATCTCGCTTTTAGCTGAAGGTCACTTTTAACCATAAGCTTTAACACAGCCTATAACAGCGGCCCTAAAAGTGATGTTTAGCTAATGGCAAGACGTGAATAGAGGCCAATCTCTTTACAGTTTGCGTGAAGTAGTATAAAAGCGCCACTCGCCTTGGCAATGAAAGTCCTCGAAGTTATGTGCCAAGATGACATTTTTACGATTTGTCTTTGGCTTGACTTATGTCCTCGTTTTTACTACGTAGCCACGTGGTATCACACTGGACATTGATTTCTCTGGCCTTTGGTATCACTGAGAAATTGATCTCCTCTTCAACAGCTTGGTTTGAAACAGCATTAGCGACTGTAGCAATGGCCGTGACCATCAGTTTCACGATTTTGTTGTAGATGAAACGTTTCTACGGAGGGAGAAAGTCCATGTGATTACAAACCTTGTTCAATCCACCGCATCGCTATTATACGGACTGTCTGTTTATTTCATAGTGATCAGAGTTGTTATCAATCGTTGGCCTGCTGCTGCTGCTGAAAGTCTGCTGCTGGATACATTTTGATCAAGCAATACCATAATGGGTGCCTTCCAATCCCTAATTTCGCTCAGAATGATCTATATATCCACCGCACAAGTGGCTCTGAAGATTTTTGAATCAGAACCTAATATCAAAGAGACTGTAGGCAGCAAATCTGCTACGCTTTTTCAACGGGGCTAGTTGAGTGTCTTTCGACTTTTCCGTCTTTTGGCCCTCTTCATGATTTCAATGTCAAATTTCTTAGAGAGAGGAAATAGCCATGAAGGGCATACAGAGACTTGTTGTAAACAATGGTATTGTTGAATGATACTCACTTCAGATCAGTCTCTATAAAAGTAAGAAAAAATCAGATACTTGGCAACTGCAATTGAGGGGATGGGCGGAATAACGGTATAAATCGGGTTATACCGTTTTTCCGGAGATTGCATAAAAATGATCAGTGACCATAGATCTACATTATATATTTATTTCATAAAAATCGGTTGAATATTGAAGGGTTAAACTAAACTGCTTTTATGGAAGAATGGTATACTATCAGAGTCAGTTCACGTCAAGCGGGACGGATTTGGCCAAAAATTTACCTCGATGTTTCTGATTCTTTTGTAATTTTTTTGCCATATTCTGTGGGCGAAATGAATGGATGAAACATTTTTTTTTTTTTTTTAACTCGAAGGGCTTAGAAGCTACAAGGGGTTGAATTTTCGAAAAAACCACCAAAAATCGGAATCGCGCTCTCCTTTAAACGTTAATATCTCCGGTTCCCTTTGTCGTACAGACGTCACCAAAAACTCATTTTGAAGCTTTTGAATCGCACTTTCATGTTATGAATTTTAAATTCACGTAATAAACAATCTTCTATTTGTTATTAACAATTGTATTTTTCAAACGCGATTTTCGAGATGACTACCACCTTCGAAAATTCTGAAAAAAATACAAGCGTGTTCCTTGATTCATTCTCTACAAAATCTGTAAGTTTTAAAATGGAACTCCGATGGAAACTGTATTTAAAAAGCGATTGATCCGTCCGGGACGTCGCGAGCGACTGTCTACGCGGGCGCGCCAGTGGCACGCGACGTCCCGGACGGATCAATCGCTTTTTGAATACAGTTTCCATCGGAGTTCCATTTTAAAACTTACAGATTTTGTAGAGAATGAATCAAGGAACACGCTCGTATTTTTTTCAGAATTTTCGAAGGTGGTAGTCATCTCGAAAATTGCGTTTAAAAAATACATTTGTTAATAACAAATAGAAGATTGTTTATTACATGAATTTAAAATTTATAACATGAAAGTGCGATTCAAGAGCTTCAAAATGAGTTTTTGGTGATGTCTGTAGGACAAAGGGAATCGGAGATAATAACGTTTAGAGGAGACCGCGATTCCGATTTTTGATGGTTTTCCGAAAATCCAGTCACGCGCGACGTCCCGGACGGATCAATCGGTTTTTAAATATAGTTTCCATCGGAGTTCCATTTTAAAACTTACAGATTTTGTAGAGAATGAATCAAGGAACACGCTTGTATTTTTTTCAGAATTTTCGAAGGTGGTAGTCATCTCGAAAATCGCGTTTAAAAAATACAATTGTTAATAACAAATAGAAGATTGTTTATTACATGAATTTAAAATTCATAGCATGAAAGTGCAATTCGAAAGCTTCAAAATGAGTTTTTGGTGACGTCTGTACGATAAAGGGAACCGGTGATATTAACGTTTAAAGGAGACCGCGATTCCGATTTTTGGTGGTTTTTTCGAAAATTCAACCCCTTGTAACTTCTAAGCCCTTCGAGTTAAAAAAAAAAAAAAAAATGTTTCATGCATTCATTTTACCCAGAGAATATGTAAAAAAAATTACGACGATTTTCAAGAACATGCGGTCAAAAAGGTGTCCCGCTTGACGTGGATTGACTCATCAGTGTATAGCCTCCTACGTTTTTCTCATTTATCTCAAAACTATGTTTTCAGAGTTATACCGTTATTCCGCCCAACCCCTCAATTGCCGATTGTTCAATTCAAAATAAACTTCGAGATTCGGAAGTCGTACCAAACATACGAAAGTCGGTTCAACTAAGGACTGATTTTGTTTATAAGAAGTGGCGAGGACGCGCGACGGAGATGCTATATGCAGAGAAAAATCATTCAAGGATTGGGCGCTGCGTTGCGCCTGCGTTACATCGGAAAGTACGTTTCAATATAATCTTATGACAGAATATAGTGGAAACAGCGACTAGGAGCTACTAGGCCGCTGCATGACAAACTTTTAACGAATACACCTAACGTAGCTGAAATTAGTGGCTATATCCAAATCTTGTTGCTTATTATGTAGTTGTTCGACGGTCTCTTTTAGGGGAAAGGAAAATGTAACTAATAGTTGCTGATTAGGGTGGATCAAAAATTGACTTTTCAGACATTTGATCATAGATTGTCTCTTTGCTGTTGCAAGAATACAAATTATACAAAAACTGAGTCTTCCAAAATGAAACTTTCCCAATCTTAAATTTTTCGTCTTGTTTCAGACTCGTTGTGGAATACCTTGACCGAGAAAGAAACCGATTCTTTGTTTATTTCCGTCAACAGAAATCATCATGACTATGAATCGTATTCTTCATCGTTATCTATTATTGACGATTGTGTTTCTGAGATAGAAAACATACTGATATGAGTCTTCACGTTTAATTTTATAGCTTACGAACGCTCAATATAGCTATCCAAGTCGTGAATGGGGCACAATTGTTTACCACTACTGTGGAGATGTGTGTATGGGTGTATGTGTATACACCGAGGTATCTCATTCATGGAAGTTATATGGAGAGCAGATACAAGTGTCCGGATCGATATAATAATTGAGGAGTTGGATGCAATGGAAGCATTGGCGTAGTGAATCATCACGTTTCATGGATATTTCGAAGCGATTTTTTCCTCAGGCTGACTGCAGCATAAGCAAAAATCACCAATTGAGCAAAATAAATTCTTGACATATATGAGCTGCGTGCTCCTAATGCAAAAAATTGCATGGAAATACAACATCTGACGTTCAATACTTTAGAAAATCATAGAGCTGCTAACAATTCACAAAGAAGAGTGCATCACAAATCCCAAAACCTGCAGATTTAAATTTGTCAATTTCACGAGTTAGATTCTGGGAGGTCGTATATTAATAGAGCTCAGCAATTAGTTTAATTAGGTGTTTCATATGTTTTCAATCGAATTCATCGAAATTCTTGCTACATATTTTCATTCACTAGATAGCAGTTTATTGTCTGATTGTCGTAAAATTACAGCCTATTCAATAAATCAATCTTTTTGATTTTTGGAGGCAAGTAGCTTCCGCCACTGCCTTTAAAATGAATATGTAGAAAGATGAAGATGTATCTATAGCCAATATAGTAGTTACAATTTGAGAGCAATGAATTGCCGATGCATATAGTGAAAAAGAGATGCCCTTACCTTATACCAGCGAAAATTAATCTGTGACCTAAATTTCAAAGTGGTATCAACCGTCCCAGATCTAAAATATGGAAGAAGTGATTTTGAATAATCACTTTCAAATTCCAGTAGAATGTAGAATGTGTCGAAAGAATTGAACTTCAGTTTCGGTGGAATGAAAAGTTTGGTGAGGTAACATAATTTTATTTCACATGATATCAGAAAGTTTGTCATATCTATTGGCAAGCTATTAAAGATTGAACCGGAAGACTAATGATGCGTATAACTTTAGCCAACTCGGTTTAACTTTACTTGCGAGAAACGGACAGGCTATCCAGCATCTATCGACATAGCACAGTACTACTTATCAGGATACTTATGCGCAACCATTTCCGTTCGGTTTCTTCGAAAGAGTTACCATCGATAATGAAGAAGTTTACTATTATCTCTAATTGTGCCAATAAATTGAAATAATATCGAGATTCTTGCGGTTACACTGCACGGCCGGATTTAGGGGAGGACAACAGGGGCTGAAGCCCCAGGGCCTCCTCAGTATAAATGTTTAGGTCAAATTTGCTAACGAATGGTATGAAAAATTTGAAGAAAAAAAATCAGTCTAGAGTTCTGACAAAAAAAATATAATCACTCCTCTGTATAAAAGTTCGATCCCAATAACAACAAAAAAATGTAAAGATTTACAAAGTTCGGAAACAATGATTAACCCAAGACTACCATAATTTTTATGAGCAATCAAAAGTTGACGTTGAAGAATAATAATAACAGATATAATTTTCTGACATTACTAATTTAATTTATCATTTTTTTTTTTTTTTTGATTCTCAAGGTTTTCCAGATAAAAATATTTTTCATATAATTTATAATATTAATTATCATATTAATATATCACAATGTTAATCATTATATCAATATTTAAAATAATTAATGAAACACTGTAAAAAATAAAAATATTTATCTAGTTTGAAAAATAATTAGGGGCCTCCACACCTTTAAATCTGGCCCTGGGTTACACTGACACAAACCGTTGATGACTAACTATTTACTACTCACTAAGTATAAACTTGCAGAAGGCATGTTTTCTTCTCAAGTTGCTATTGCATTGTCAGAAATTAGTCGCGGGTATAATTTACACTGGATTTCTATAAGCAGATTTAAAAAAAAAACATGTTGATGGAAACATGTGAACGATTCTTATGAGATTGATTCTTCAGATTAATGCAATAAGAGCATATTATATAAGCTCAATGTGCCCTTAATCGCATCAAACTTTTCAATTGATCAGGCAGTAGGGATCATTCAGTTCCTTAAAACGTATAGAAATCTTGTAGATAGTTGTTACTGCTGGCATTACATGTTGAACGCAGTTTTCATAATTTCGCCATAAAATTGTCACCGCATCGAGACAGTTGAATGAAAAGACGATAAAATCTTTTGATAAAAAACCTTTCATTTATAAAAGTAAATACATCTTACACCGATTTGGTTTATGATTCATTTATTTACAGACCGAATAAAATGACTATTCACTAAAAAAAAACCATTGTAGAATGTAACGATTTGACTTTCAGCTTTCAACTTGAAAAAATTTCCTCAAACAGCTGTTCTTTTTCCCTCCTTACGTTGTACAATAACGTGAGTTAATTACGTTGAAGTAATGATTATCTTCTCTGAAAGAAAATTAGTTGAAGGTGCTCTCGTCATTTTTCAAGATAATCAAGTTTTTGATGAGTCATTATACAGATGAAGGATGAATCTGTGTCACATCTTTCGTAGAATTTCGGATTTCACAGTCATTTCGCGATAAACAATCTTGAACGTGGGCTATATTTACGACGGTGCACAGCACCGAAAAATTTTTCTTAACATTCTGAGAAAGCCATTTTCTGGCTACATCCTTCATCTTCAATTTAAGACCAAGGCCAATGAAATCGCATGAATAACTACTGAGAAAAATCAACCAAGCGAACGCACTTAACAGCGTATTATTAATGCTATAAAGTTTACCCCGGTAAACTCTCTCCCATGATGTTCCCTTTCTCTCTTCTCTGTCGCGCTGGAAATTGAAGAGCCCGTGTTTACCGACTAGTGAACGCCCTTAAAATATTCAAATAATTCGCAAATTCATTTGAAAATTGATATTCAATATTATTAATGATATTATAAAGTTTATTATCTACCTATACAACGCGATTCACTGAACGTGCCGTGAAAAATACGAATTCGTGATAGAAGTTAGCGGGACCGCAGTCTGCTATGTGAAATTCTGTATTATACACAATTGATACGTTTAATAATTAGGTATATCACAATCACTTGGCGCAGATTGGAATAGGGTATCACAAAACTTATCATAATCAAGTCTTGGTAATTTAATTAAATAAACACTTGCTCGCTGGCTAAACTGTCAGCGAACGGTGCGACGATAACACGAGTTGCGAAATAAAATATCAGACCAACTGTGATAGAAATCGGTAGAGCTGGCAGAGCCTTTTTGAAGATTGCCAAGAGTAGCAGAGTCAGACACAAGCCCTGAAAGCAATAAATACAAATAGCATTAATCAAATTCACGTAACTCATGAAACTCTTTGTTATCACGCACTTTGGAGTCTAGAGATTGCCAATTCATCAGTCATATTGTGACTAAATAAATTGATTATGTCTAGACTTCATCGTTATCCGCATTTCTAGGCTCTTTAAAACCTACGATCAAAATAGCGACGAAACAAGCCAGCGTTGTATTCCAGTCTCCGTAACTGGACGCTTTTCCCACGAGAACGCAGTAGAAAATAAAATCTCCAAGCCCGAGTTTAATCCCTCTTTCTTCTTCCATCACAGCCTGTTGTTGCGACTGAGATTCATTTCTGTATTCAACTGGCCTCGATGATTCATTTGCCGTCGAATTTTCGTCTCTAACTTCTCTGGCTCTCCTCGCGCTGCGATCAGCTATAATTCAAATATATCATAATGGGTTTCAAATCAAGACATTGAATTTAGTATTTAAATGAAAAATTCTCCCTATTACCATGCGACGCTACCCAATCATTGGTGAAACCACCTTCCTCTGATTCTCCGGCTGCAGTACCACTTTGCGTTTGAGTAGGAGTTGGAGAACCGATGGTATCACCGGCTGCCCCATCTCCACTTGCCATTGTCACAGTCGGTGTAGCTATGTAACCGACGTAACTCAAAGTGAAAGCGTAAAGGATCGTCGAGGAATAGATCAGCGCTGGAAATATTGGCTCGTTTCGGGCATGCGCTGTTTCTACTAATATTCTCAGCGGCCCTTTGGGTGTGAGCACAGCTATCAAGTCTGGAATAAAATTGTAGTATAGTTTGAAATAAGGCTGAAAATATTCCCTGAAAGTAACATCACTGGGTAATTCAGGAGTCAAATGTAATAAGGGCAATTCGAACCAATATATCTAACGTATTGGAAGCCAAATCTTGTATTGTGCGGCAATTTTTTGCAATAAGGACATACAGCTCGAATTTCAACGAATTGTTCAACTTTATTGCGCCAAATTCCTGAATCAATAAACCGATGTTATTGAAACAGCTTGAATTTCTATTAGAATCAGGTAACTACCCCAAATGCTGATAACTGCGAGCACAACCCACGTCGTCCATTCAGGAAGATATTTTATGAAGACCAGAGCCATTAATGCTGCGACAAAGATGAGATAGGCTTGTTGTAAGCGCAGCGGCCCCTGCCAATGGATACAAATCATTCCAACAACACCGAAGTTCCATAATCCAATTGCTAACGTTATTTTGTCCATTGGTATGTTGTAAGCTCTCAGTACTTCCCTGCAATAATCAGCATCAGAATATCAGGAATTAGGTCATGTTATAGATGTGCAGTGTGATTGATGAAACGAATCACAACGATGAAAATAAAAGGCGAGATTTACTCACTCGCAGTACAGTATGGAAAACAGAAATAGAAGCATCAACGAACTGACTATCAGCCAGGCGTGTATAGTTTTGTAAAATCTGTACTTGTACAGCAGAATTAGTACCACTGTCATTACGACTATGACAGACATGAGTATAAGCGAATTGGCAACAGCTTGCCAAACTTTTGTACTGGTATCTGGACTCTCTTCATGAAACGGCGTGTACACTCTGTGAAAATGTAAAGAGGGTGTTACTTTTTTGAGTAACTCAAGAGTCGGGCAGAGTTACACTAAATTTTTGAACTTAGCATACAAATATATGTCCTTTGTAGTGTAGAAGTTTATCGAACTAATAGTAGCCACGACTACAAGCATACAGAGGGAAACGGGAACGAAAAGCTTTATGACATGGGCAGCTCCGTATTTCAACTCTTCTTCATCTTCTTCTGTAAATTCATCAGAGTTATTAGCTTGCTCTCCTGAGTTTGAACCTCGTCCTCTTCGGCCTGGAAGTACAGGAACTGTAGATCCTGGTGTCTCAATACGGACATCTGGCACTCCATTTTCTCCCTGCGGGGATAATTGTTCCTTTGAAAATTGTCCACGAGGTCTAAGTTGCGTATCTTCCCAGGAAGTTAGTCGGAAACAGTCTTGAGGGATTCAAAGTAGGAAACTCCACATCCATAAGATGTTCGTAAATGTCCAAAGTGAAAGATTTCCAAAATCTGAGACTGTTTTAGGACTCAAAATGTTATTTCCCGGATTTTGTTGCCCAAATTGAAAATCATTTCATAAACGGCATGTAGTTCTAGTCCAGTCAGAAACTATGTACCAACATTATTTAGAACAAGTTTCTTTATTGTATAAAAAAGTAGTTTAAACTCAGATCTGATTTCATTCAAGCATTCAGAACTCTGGTTGACTATACCAGACTTTCTACCTACATTTGTTGTTTCTTTTATTAAATAATTGAAGCGGATTGACTATTCATTGATTTTTTGATCCTCTGATTTGAGAATCACTCTGATGACCAAATGAATACAGAAGAATTCAAATAATTTGAAATAAAGTGAACTGGGACTTGGAAAATGTTCAAGGGGATCGAAACGAACTGATTTCAATCTATAAAATAGATTCAGAGCCTTTGCAATCGACTTCTATCTATTAAGTGTACTGGGATAGGTGGAAATAGGATATTGTAGGATTGTGCGAAAGAAATGAACTGATTTATTCATTTGTATCTCTTGTTAGTATCTTTATTGATGAATTCAATTGCGCATTGATTTTCAACCAGTGAGGGATACTGATGATCTAGGAAAAGATATTCAGTGATCACTGAGTGCATTAAACAAAATTCTCATGATTTAGACCGGAATGAAGTTGCACCGAAATTCTTCCTCTCCCTGGCAGAAATGATTCATCGTATTCGATTTTCTATGTATTATCAAGGAAATTGGTACTTCTCGTGGTTTTTTTTATAGGAATTTGTAGTTGTTTCTAGTTCGATTGACAAAGATAAGAAATTTTTGTGAAAAACTATGAGAGTCTACTCCAAATTCCATAAGAATACAAATTTCCAGTAAGGGTCTCATTATTTGTTGATACGACCTTATACAACCATGAAAGAGGAAATAATGTGTGTGCAACTTCACACAGGTGCATTCTGTGACAGTTCAAAATTTCCTGTATTGGATTCGATGACAAATAACAACAAGCGCATCAATTCGTCAAATTGCAATGCCATCTATACCATATATAGGCTTATATCTACTGATTTGGTATGAAATACGTTGTCATTACATATTTGTGCGAAAAACGGTTAAAAACATCAATTAGAAGAGCGAAGATAAAAAATTTTCGCTATGGAATGAAATTATTGTTGTTATGAAGCGGTGTGCGTAATTAGAGAGCGGATGGTATGTGTCATACGTTGAAAAATGACGGATGATATAAAGTAGAGGAACACCTACTTGGGAGGATGTCTCGCTCGCTGTTGATCGTTCGTTGGTGTTTTTCGGACGTCGTTTTCTACGGTCACTGACCAACCCGTCGGTACGAACTTCAGCAGCAACGTGCCCGTCCATTAGGCTTGTGTATTCGTTTGCCGAATCGTAGTCACTATCAGTCATTCACGAAAGATTTTTCTGCCTTTTCTAGTTGTCAGTTTAAGCCGTGTCGATAAACCTCGACTGTCACGCCAGCTACACGCTAGTAGTTCGGAATTGGAATGATACATTTCGTAGGTAACCACGTGACCGTGGACAGAGAGTTCATTGCAGTTCATTGGTCGGTTGGAATTGAAGACTAGAAACGGAGGAATTGAACAACCGCGACTTTACTTTAGCTTTTTTTGCTCATATTACGTGTCACAAGGCAGATTTATACATATGCATTAACAAATTGAGTAAAGGGAATCGTGACGCAATTCTTGCCGTTATACATTTTGTCCAACTATTTCGGTCTAATTTCTTTGTCTAACTTGTTTGAGCCAACACAAATTAGGCGGGAATCTCGTTCTACTTATTCAAATTCAAATCCTAGATCCAAATTGACGATTCTCTGCCAATTTATAAAACGTTTTAAATGTGTTTTTGAATTAATTGAAGCATTATGTATTGCGATTGAAATAAAACATGTGTTAAGGCTATTACATACATGTATACTCATTTATTATGACTTCCTACTATAAAACCAGTTCTTCTTCTTCTTCTTTGACTCGTTCGGCTTATTCTACCTAGAATACCAGTGATACTTATTATTACA
Source organism: Tenthredo mesomela (assembly GCA_943736025.1). Lineage (NCBI taxonomy): Eukaryota > Metazoa > Arthropoda > Insecta > Hymenoptera > Tenthredinidae > Tenthredo > Tenthredo mesomela. Next base: position 8,290,190 of record OX031021.1, read on the forward strand.
CATAAGACGCTCCCCTTATGGACCTTTGTGAGCTGGCTAAACTTCGTAGCGAACTAGTGATGGGCGATACAGTATCGATATTCTCGATATCGATACTTTTAGACTCAAATATCGATACTTTGTATCGATACTTTAGGTAACGATATATCAGGATATCGATACATGGAGGCGAATATTGGTTCGATACAGGCCACTATCTATAAACTATAAGAAGTATATAAATATAGAAAATATTATACCCTAATTATGGAAGAAAAAAAAAAAAAAAAAAAAAAATACAAAGTGTATAAATGACATGACAGAATATTGTAACCTACTTATTAAAAAAACTACAACGCGTATAAATAATTTGAAAAATAGTGGATCCCAAATATTCGAAAAAAATGCAGAGTGCATTAACTCAATAATATTTGCATGCATGCAGCACAATTCGGAAAAATTGATATGATACATCGATATTGGTGGTATCGATACAATTATAGCGAAATATTGGATGTATCGATACTATAGACTCCGATACGTATCGATACGCTGTATCGATACTTTAGAGCTGTATCGCCCATCACTATTGGTAACTGGCTTTGACGCGTAGCCACCTCGTGGCCAAAACCAGTACTACTCTAATCGGGTCATGTACATAGAGATATTATAGATGGAGTACGGAAAACCAGCCATGGACCATGGGCCTGAGGCTTCTTTTCCCTACTCTATCTATAATATCTCTATGTACATGACCCGATTAGAGTAGTACTGGTTTTGGCCACGAGGTGGCTACGCGTCAAAGCCAGTTACCAATAGCGAACTAGCGCCCGCTCAGTAATTCTGGCGGCATATTCAGGAAGCGAGTCAAAAATATTGAAACTTGCTGGATGCGATTACCGACTGGAATGAACCGTTTTCGTAATGATACGTCAGGCTGGATTCCCATGGGGCCGGAATTCACGGAACCGGAACGGAATTCTAGTGACTTTTTCTATGTATTGCGTGTATGTATACACCTACACATAGAAAAAGTCACTAGAATTCCGTTCCGGTTCCGTGAATTCCGGCCCCATGGGAATCCAGCCTCAGAGTAGGTAGTTACAATCGCAAATATTATATACGCAGGTGTTTTTACCGGCTTCGTAGCATTGTAACTCACAGAAATTGAGTAAATAAAATAAGAGATGCTTGATGATGATTTAATTATAATTGATAAATAATGCGAATTGAAAATACGTGTTCATGCAATCCCGCGCCTTGCCACTCAGACATTGTGCTTGTGGTAGTATGAAGAATTAGATCCAACAGGAATCACTGAGACGTAAATACATTATATTAGATCGAATTTGTTGAACTTCGTATAAATACTGGCAATCGAATCACATGATAAGAAGAAATGCGTTGGTTCAAATAAATATGTTTCGCACTATATAAACCCGATTCGAAGCAAATCACAATTATGCAAATGAACAAACAGAATATATATGGCTGTATCTGGAATTGAGGAGTTTCCATATGTTTTGGCATCGCCAAAGTAAGCGATTAAATCAGCTGAGTCGAGAAAAAAAATCAGAACAGGAATTCCCGTTTCCAAGATCACTCCTATCATGTCACTGATCGTATCCCGATGCATGGATTCAGAAAAATCACTTGGCGATCACTCAAATGAATGCATCATGGTCGCGAAAGACCTACAGGCACTAGGATGGCTATGAGAGCTACATTCGAGTGAGAGGTAATTAGTTAGGAATCAATGATTTGTTACAAAAACTGATCAATTTACACTTTCGAGCCGGCCCTATCATGATGACGTGTAAGCTTTGTAAAATTAGTCGACTAATTGTTAGACCCTTCGTAACTCGGAAATTATCGGTCCCTCGAATTTATGGTGAAGGAGGATTCAGTTTATTTAGATAATTATCGGGGAGCAATTCGAAATAAGGATAGCGCAAATCAGAATAATTAAGGAGCAATTGAAGAGCAGTTATTTCGTATCCCATACAAATATCATCGAAGTCCAGTGATATTCAAGACGCGTTCGAACTGTGACGTAGCTCGCGTCCCACGATTCACATCACGCCAGCACATTTTTTTGCTATTTTCTGGAAAATCATGGCGGAGCGATTGGACATACGGGTAGAGCAATTAAGAGCGATTGAGGAGCGATTGTCTGGTGTACGACCGATCGCCGGAATGACCCTGAAGATATCTGCATATCTGCAAAAATGAACTTTGGCAACCTACTACAGCGGTCAAACTATGGCCCCAGGTTAAAAATAACATGAGTCACAGCTGACCCGCACAGCAATCAAGATTGCAAATACGTTATTATTGATGTTTCTAAAATGTATAACATAAGGTAAGCGCACCAATAGTGAAACGCCCACCGCTGTGTCTCGATTATTAACGGCAATAAATAGTATATTACTTCACTCAGTGTGATTTTGGACGTTTTACCCACGCTTCGCGTGGCTAAAACTCCAATTTTCACACCTCCTAAAGTAAAATTTTGTACAATACTCGACGGAAAAACTTCTTCTGATCTCGTGTAATTGCAAAACTCGCCTTCGGCTCGTGCTGCAACCTCACACTCGTCGGAAAAAGTTTTACCGGACTCGTATTGTAATGTACTATTATGCAACAAGTGCGTAAAATGCGATTTTACGCACGAGTGCGCAAATCGTACGCACGCGTTGCATACGCTATTTTTTGCAATAGTGTGCGCAAAATTCGGCACAAATGTGCATAATATTATGCATTTATTCAGATTCTACAACGAGACAGTGCATATCGAAATCGAAAAAGATAGTAAGGCGTAGAAAAGCGAGTTCAGGCGTCCCCAAACAAAATACTCGACCCTGAATAAAAACTTTCAATTAGTTCATGGTCAACAACGAAATGTAAACTGCCACGCACGCTGAAACGGTGTTGCATGCGAAAGGTGTTTGCTAACTCTAGCGGGGGTCCAGGGGCGCAGCCCCTGGTGGGGTTCAGGGGCGGAGCCCCGGTAGGGGGTTCGGGGGGCGAAGCCCCACGAGTACCGAAAAAATGAATTTAATTTGATACAATAAGAATAGTCAACGTGTGAAGAATAAAATCCAAAGAAAAAAACCAATCTTGTGCACCCGGTTAGGAAAAATATATCAAGAAATACATACAAATAATATATGAATAAATTAATAAAATGAATGGAAAAAAACAGATGAAGATATCAAATTGAAAAGAAGAACAGATGTTCAAATGAATGAAAAATACACGTTGATTCAAATTAAATGTTTTTTATTAGCGTTGTCAACTGATAGAAAAAGTTTTGTTATTGAAAAATGACCGACATAAATGATTTATCATCGAAGAATGACTGATTTTAGAAATTTTTAATTTTACGGACCTACGTCCGTGAAAACTTATTTTCCGGACTTAGCTCGTGATTAGGTCGATTCTATTGTTTTTATAACTCAGTGTGCGAAACTCGATTTCTCATGTCTGTTGATAGTATGCAAAGTGCCCGATTCACACACCGTGGCTCGCGGTGTGCCGAGTAGATACATTCGCGCACTCAGTGTGCAAATGTATCTGGAGTAGATACATTCGCGCACTCAGTGCGCAAAAGTATCTGGAGTATATTATACATTCGCGCACAGAGTGTAGAGAATGATTTACTCCGCACACTGTAAATAGTGTATCTGTAGAATATTGTCTAATATACAGTATTCACATTCTCTGCCGGTTTTCGGTTACTGATAAAAATTATTTTTCGAAATCGAAATTCGCACACTGAGTTATAAAAAATAGTATACGACACACGTGCGCGTACGTGATCATCACACTCGTGTTTTTGTCACCCTCGCTTCGCTCGGGCGACAAGCTACACTCGTGTGAGAATCACGTACTTTGCGCACTTGTATCGTAATCTACTATTATTTTCGTTACAGCTATGGTTACAGTGTCGTACCGTATCGAAAAGTATCATTTTACGCACTGAAAACAGTGCGTAAAATCGAATTTTACGCACACTATTGCAAAAAAATAATAAATTTGAAAGTTCTGGAGAAATTTTCATTCTGGGCTCACAGTCAAGTTTTGCGGCTGTAAACTAACCATATATTAGGTCTATATTAGCTCATAATGAATTTTTAAAAGAATTTCAAAGACTCGAGATTTTAGAAACAGAAGTGAAACAGCCAAATGAGTGGGGAACCAGTAGTGAAACAGCTAGATTACGACTACATGCCTGTATAAGGCGATAAGTCGTTAAAGGATAACTAACCAAACACAGGGCCGGATTTTAGTGTCCGTAGGCCCTAGGCACAGGGCCGAATTTTGGCGTGTAGGCCCTAAGACAATTGAGCCGCTCTCTGCAAAAAAAAAAAAAAAAAATCTATCTCACTCCAAACCTTCATGTATCTCACCGTACTGCAAACTATATTCGATTGTTTTACATTCCTATATGAGCCATTCCACGTCAGACCGGACAAAATAAATCAAAAAATGACCTCGATGTTACCGATTTCGCTATCATTTTTTTTACGGGTTCTATGGAACAAATAAATTGATGAAACAATTTTTTTTTTTTTTGCCCCTATTTTCCAAGTTACACGGGGGTGAAATTCAGGAAAAAGAGCCAAAAATCGAAAACATACTCCTCTTCAAACGGTCATATCTTTGATTGTATTCATCCTAGAGACTTCATCCAAGAACCATTTCAAAGCTATTGAATGACACTATTATAATATATTTATTTTATTTCGCGGTAACAAACAATTCTATTTGTCATAAACAAATATATTATTCAAACGTGATTTTCAACGCAAATACCAAGCGATAAAATTATCAAAAAAATATAAGCGTATTCCTTGATCAATTCTCTACAAAATCGTTAAGTCAATTTTATGGAGAACCGATGTAAACCATGTTAAAACGATTTATTTATAAGCGACGGCGCGCGCTGCCACCGAAAAACCGTACCCGAGCCGAGTCTTTCAGCGGCAGCGCGCGCCGTCGCTTATAAATAAATCGTTTTCACATGGTTTCCATCGTTTCTTCATGAAATTGACTTAACGATTTTGTAGAGAATTGATCAAGGAATACGCTCATATTTTTTTGAGAATGTTATCGCGTGGCATTTGCTTTGAAAATCACATTTGAATTATATATTTGTTTATAACAATTAGAATTGTTTGTTACCGCAGAATTAAATAAATATATAGAAATAGTGGCATTCAATAGCTTTGAAAATGGTTCTAGGAAGAAGTTTTTCGGATGAAAACAACCAAAGATATGACCGTGAACATGCCCACCGATGCTTTCTCATGCTAGCCACACGTACCTGAGCCGGGTTTTTGGGTGGCAGCGCGCGCCGTCGCTTATAAATAAATCGTTTTAACATGGTTTCCATCGGTTCTCCATAAAATTGACTTAACGATTTTGTAGAGAATTGATCAAGGAATACGCTCATATTTTTTTGATAATTTTATCGCTTGGTATTTGCGTTGAAAATCACGATTGAATAATATATTTATTTATAACAAAGAGAATTGTTTGTTATTGCGAAATTCAATAAATATATTATAATAGTGTCATTCAATAGCTTTGAAATGGTTCTTGGATGAAGTCTCTAGGATGAATACAATCAAAGATATGACCGTTTGAAGAGGAGTATGTTTTCGATTTTTAGCTCTTTTTCCTGAATTTCACCCCCGTGTAACTTGGAAAATAGGGGCCAAAAAAAAAAACAAAAAATTGTTTGATACATTTATTTGTTCCATAGAACCCGTAAAAAAATGATAGCGAAATCGGTAACATCGAGGTCAGAAAGCTGTCCGGTCTGACGTGGAATTGCTCATATGACTTTTGAGTACCCCACCTATGTAAAAAAAATTGGTTTCTTGTGAAATGCCTCCGCAAAATTGAAATACCAACCGTCGAATCTTTAATCGCCTATTTTCGACCAAAACTTAAGTCGACTTAAGATGTTGTTGCAGAGAACGGCTCAATTGTCAGAAATTTTCTGGAAGGGAGTTGTTATGTTACTTTTTATTTTTAAGACATACTCGGTATTAGGTAGATAATAGTATAATACATCTGTGAATGACGACACTTGGAGTGATTCAAGTTCTAATCATCAGAATTGTAATCTCTTACCACAAGTCAAATCAATGGAAGAACTCTCCGAAAGAAACACCACTGATACAATATATAAGAAGAAAACATTGTGCAATAATTTTTTATGCAAATATAACCCAGTACCACCACAAAATTCGGATGGGTCTGACCTAAAAGATGAAACCTACACGGTCTCATAGATTTTTTTACGCTGATTTCAAATCAGTTTCAAAAATTTCTCTAGGTGGTCTAGTTTTTGAGAAATAAAATGTTTAAGTCCAAAAAACTCGGTAAATTGGACAACTAGAAAAAATCATTAAAAGATCAATTTGAATGGAATTGCTCGCACAAAAAAACAGGGATTTCATAAAACTTCAATTTCAATAGTGGAATCGAAACCTTCTTAATTGTTGTAGTAGAAATGAGTAAAAAAAGTCTTAAAAACAGTTGGAACATTCGGAGTTTTTGAGTAATTTGAATCACCGGAAGTCGGCTTATGATTCAGTTTCTGTAATCACTTTGCTGCTAAATATTATTCAAGAGATTCAAATTTTCTAAAAACTCCGAATATTCTAACTTTTTTGTGATTCTTTTGACTCATTTCTACTACAAAAATTAAAAAGGTGTCGATTCCACTATTGAAATTAAAGTTTTATAAAATTCTCTATTTTTTGTGAAAGCAATTCCATTCAAATTGATTTTTTCATGAATTTTTCTACTTGTCCAATTTACCGAGTTTTTTGAACTTTAACATTTTTTTTCTCAAAAACTAAACCATCTAGGGAAATTTTTGAAACTGATTTGAAATCAGCGTAAAAAAAATCTATGAGACCGTGTAGATTTCATCTTTTAGATCAGACCCATCCAAATTTTGTTGTAATAATCAAAAAAATATGTTGTCTTATTTATCTGTCTCCGTCGTTTTCTTTTCGGAATTGAAAACAAAAAAAATCGCTGCTTCGTAGGCCCTATTAAAATCGTAGGCCCTAGGCACTGTGCCTAGAGTGCCTAATGGTAAATCCGGCCCTGACCAAACAGCTAGATTACCAATTGTGAAACGCTATCACCTGTCAAACAGCATATACCTAACCTAAAAATGATTCGTCCATTTGCTACCCTTGAACCTCGAAATTCTTTGAATTTCATACCTAAAATGTATGTAAAACTATTGAAAAAATCAATCTGATAAAGAAATTCTCAGTTTAACATTGTCTGGGCACAGAAAATTGAAGAAAAAACCACAAAAAGCAGCTGTTTCACTTCTAGTTGCATCGCTCTTCCGAGGCAACCTTTAGTGAAACGCGGCTTTTTTTATAGGAAAAACTGTAATTTATTCTATTTATCTGCTCTTCAACGATAAATAAAGTGTCACTGCTACCGTTGTTGGAGTTTTTCAGCACTTGATTGAAAGAAATTACGTGCTAGCTCTCTTTTCGATGCAGGGCGTCAGCACCCCGGCGACGGGTAGACGGAGGCTAAAGAACCCGCTCGTCGGAAGGGGAAACAGAAATATGACATTTTAAAATTCTTCCAAACGTTCTCGGCGAAAAAAAAATTTTCTTTCACTTTGTAAATATATTTCTCAACTAAAGTAATGAATTCCCCAAAAAAAAAGTTATTTATAGAATTTGCAGAAAGAGAAATAACTCCGCTGTTTCACTATTGGTTAGTGTTTCACTATTGGTGCGTTTACCTTACGTAGTATACATAGTATACAGGGTGAATTCCTATCGTCCGCCAACCAAAAGTCGAAATCGGCAATTGTTTGATACTAAGTGGACCAATCAAGGTCTACTATCTCCGAGCTGCATGTAAGTCATGATTGATGGTCTTCGAGAAGTACTTTACCAACTTTTTTGAATGCTGATTAGTCGAGGGTGATTATTGAAATAATTTCATCTGTGTTGGCTCTGCAGGCTCGGTAATATAATTTAATAATAATTCATTATCATTACAGAAAATTATACGATAGTTATGATAAATACTGCAGTTATTGAACAATATCATAGAGAATCGTTCGTATAAATGAATTTTTGAGGTTGGAGATATGACAGAATTGATAAAGCAAATAACACCAGTTTCAAAAGAAGTAGAAATTGTTCATTGAAGTTCTCAGATTAATTTAAATTTTTATACTATATTTTCGTTTAATAATAATAATATTATTAATAATAATTATTAATATTATTAATTAATAATAATAATAATATTTTCTATTTAATAATAATTCATTATCATTACAGAAAATTATACGATAGTTATGATAAATACTGCAGTTATTGAACAATATCATAGAGAATCGTTCGTATAAATGAATTTTTGAGGTCGGAGATATGAAAGAATTGATAAAGCAAATAACACCAGTTTCAAAAGAAGTAGAAATTGTTCATTGAAGTTCTCAGATTAATTTAAATTTTTATACTATATTTTCTTCAATCGTTGTCACGATTCTTGCGTTGTTATACTTTATGGAAAAGTTTTCGTTTGTCATTTTGCTCGTTCTCGTCGGGCACTTGAAAGTTCATGTTTGTTACGGGTGCAGCTTGCGGATTATAAGGATAAGGACTCGGCATTTGAGTTACTTTGATACCAGGCTTTGAACAGTCATCACAGAGCGAGCATTGCTATATCGTCGACTCCATCGGAAGTATATATAAATCGCAAGGAAAATGATTTTGATGACAATAACTGCCATCAGTGTGTTCCTCCAAGGATATCCATAATACACGTATTTTATACCCGTTCCCTCTGTTGTATATGCGGCATTGTCGTCATTGGAATCGTCAGCGTAATCCATGATTCAATATTTATATTTGGCAAAAAAATCTGCCTACAATCGTCCGGAATATCAATGCAGTATATTCCTGGTGCGCAAAACCTGTAGAAAGAAGAAAAACAAAACAAAAAACCTAATCGCATTAGTCGATTATAAAATTGTATAACTGGCAAGTTTTAAACTAATCGGAGGGAAAAATGTTTTTTGTCTGAATTTTAGTTCAAGAGAAATAAAAAGAAAAAAACCCGTCTGGGAATAACGGACACCCTATAGTATATCTATATGCTCCTACATCCGCAATATTGGTTGGATAACTCGCCTCAGGTGATATCATCTGATAACTGTATATATATACAACTATAAATATAGCAGCGGTGCATATATAGTGGAATCGGTTGAATGTGATCATAAACATACGGAAATATAAATTCGAATACCGATACAGGTATATTGTACACTGTTTCAGAGCAGCAGAGATAAACCTGATGTGATGTTGGCACATTCTTCGAACCGGTCAGTTTATACAAGTATGCGATATTTTGCATGTGTATACTCACAGATCACTTTACCAGATACGTACGTATGTGCAAGGCATGTAGATAAATCTGCGACACGGAAAAACCAAACGAAAACTATCCTCTTATATACAGCAGCCAAATACGAATCATTTCTAACACATATTAGACTTTTCGAATATATTTTATCGCATGGGTCTTAATAACATTTGAATAATAGTACATTATGCAACAAGGGAATAAAGTCGAATATTATTCCCGAAGGTGAGTTTACTGCCCGAACGGAATTCCCGCGGGTGGGTTTACTGCCTGAGCGAAGCGAGGGCAGTAATCACCCAAGGGAATTTCCGCGAGGGCAGTAAGCCTGAGGGAATGATGGACTTTATTCCAGTGTTACATATAGTACTTTATTCCCGGCTCAACTGTGGCCACTTTATTGACCTGAAGCGTGGGACCCACGAAAAAACGCTGAAATTGATCAAAAATCTATATAAATATGGAAAAAAGTTAAGTCAGGAAATGGAAAAAAAATTTGAAAAAAATCATTTTTCAAAAGTACTTTATTCCCGCAAAATTTACTTTATTCCCGCAAAATGTACTTTATTCCCGCAAATTTTACTTTATTCCCGCAAATTTTACTTTATTCCCGCAAAATTTACTTTATTCCCGCAAATTTACTTTATTCCCGCAAAATTTACTTTATTCCCGCAAAATTTACTTTATTCCCGCAAATTTACTTTATTCCCGCAAATTTTACTTTTTTCCCGCAAAAGTGAATTTGCGGGACAAAAAGTACAATGGGGAATCAAATGCCACTTTTGTCCCGCTTTTCAGGTCAATAAAGTGGCCATTACAGTTGAGCCGGGAATAAAACCTTTTAACACGTATCTTAAAGGCATGTGCGCACTACACGGCGGCGAACGGCGGCGAAACAAAGAAAATAATGGCTATCATCAACTTTTTTGTCAGGAAACATGATTACAACAATAATTTGTTGATGCTTTGGGTGATATAGCTACTGTTTTCTTCGATTCGCTGCCGTGTAGTACGCGCCGGCCTAATAGTTCGTGGGAAAACATTGCCAATACCGCGATTCTGGATCTTTGGGCGTTAGCTGTTAACATATAGCGCCCGACGTTAACTTTGAGCGCCTGTGCTATCGTTGCGCTTCCCCGCGAGTCCCCTTTCACCTCGGCTACCGCCTATATGGTTTGTCTCGGTTGGCGAATGCAAAGTCGGTAAGCAACTTGAACGTTTGTTATCCCGCACGGGAATATATATATATATATATATATTAGGGTGGTCGTTAAAAATTAAATTTCATCAGACGCCCCCTGAAAAGTTTCCTTTTCGTCTAAAAACATGCTGGCAATTTTTTTTTTTTTTTTTCTCATGAAAAGAACACTTTACGGCGAACACGCGCCGCAAGACGATCAAACATTTTTTTTTCAACCTCCAGTTTTTTGGAAATGCCTTACATAATGTGCAGATTTGACGAATAACCCATGGAAAAAAAAGATAAAAATTTGAAATGCACTCAGAAAAAGGTCTTGTTGACACAACCAAAATTTGGTTATATACGGTCAAAGAAATTTTTTTGTTCAGTCGACCAAAATTTGGCTGAGCGAACCAAAATTTTGTTGGGCTAACCAAAATTTTTGCGGATACTACTAAATTTCTTGTTAGCACAACAAAATTTTGGTTGACTGAACAAAAAAATTTCTTTGGACGTATAATAACCAAATTTTGGTTGTTTCAACAAGACCTTTTTCTCAGTGCCCTAATATATATATGCGAAAAATATATGCGACATATCGATGGCCTAAGTCTCAAATGTCGTAACCCACGTATGAAAAATTTTCCCAGAGAGAGTAAAAAATAGTCAAAAACGTAAAAAAAAAGTCCAAAGAGTCAAAAAAGTCAATTTCCTAAATTTTGTGGGTTACGACATTTGAGACTTAGGCCATCGATATTTGTTTTTTGCGCTAACATATATTTTTATAAGTTTGATATAAATGTCGGATATATGTCAACATAAATGTTGCGGCATCTATGTCAACACTATGTAAAACTCAATCAAACATATTTGTGAAAAAAAAGTATTTTTCCTCCGAGAATACAAAGTATTTTTGAGTGAGTATTCTTGCAGTAAGTACACGTATCCTTACTGGAGGGATACGGGTATTCTTCCCACAGCAATACCAAATATAATGCTGAGGCGAAAACCACACTGTATGTTATCATGGCAATCGTAATGGTGGCGCCATCATTTCCCTCCTTTATCGCAGTTTTGGCGATTGAAAGCAGGTGTTAGTTTGTGAATTGCCTAATCGTATCGTTGGAGATATCGCGTCCCTAATGCCATAAAGGCATACGCTGTATACGCTAGGCAAGTACAATTCCAGTACGCTACTAGTGTGTGTAAAATGTATGCATGTATACGACCGCCAGCGCCGCCTAACTTGTGTGGCAGGCAACTCTTGTGTGGAAATCGCATGCATGTATACGAACACACAAGCTTGTTTATACGAGTGTAGTAGTACTTGCCTAGCGTATATAGATGCTACCTAAGAGCCATAAAGGCATATAAATTTTTTTTATTCGCCCAATCGCTTCAGAATAACTTGAAATAAATTTTCTAAAAAAAAATAAAAAAACTAATGCCAAAAAGGCATATCTTTTGGGACATAGGCCTTTTTGGCATTAGGAAAACTGATTTTTTTTTTTTACTTTCTATGCGTTTTTCATGTTTTCAAAGCGATAGGCGAAGTTTGAAAAAACTATATGCCTTTTTAGCATTAGTACGCCATAAAGGCATATAACGAAGATATGCCTTTATGGCATTAGGGACGCGATATATTTTACGTGTTAATTAAAAAATAATATGGATTCTTGGGTACGCGAAAAGTTGCAAGAGTGGGACTTATCATCTCTGCAACAAACATTTATTATGCCAATAAAGTGAGGTTAAGTCCGTTGTATTTAGAATTTGGTATTATGCTCAGAGGGATACGAAATTTTGTTACAGTCAGTATACGTATTGCTGTGGGAAATAAACTTTGGTATTCTTACAACAAGAATACGAATTTCTCTACTGGAGGAAAAAGTTTTCTAGGTGGAAAAAAACTTTTTTTCCAGTGTGTATTTTGCGTACTTATATGTTATATATGCGACATAGATGTCGCATATATTTTTCGCATATAAATATTTTCGTGTGGGATCGACAATCAACAATTGAACTCAAGCAGAACTCGATTTTGTGACGACGCTAACTAACTAGCAATAGTACATTTCATTACGAGTAAGGAAAGGCTTTTTTGACGAAACGAGAGGTTTACGGCACGAACGGTTTACGCTGTAACGAGGTTCGTCAAAAAGCCTTTACGTACAAGTAACGATCATTATTTTTGATCAGGATTGCCGAGAAATCGCGACGAAGTTGCGATTTTGAGGTTAGAATGATGAAAATGGAATCACGGCTTTAGCCCAAAACGGATGGTTGACGTTACCGCGGACTCTAAAAACTCCCATTGGGAGCACTCGATCGGTAGGTAGCGTTATCACAGAGTCAAGATTTCCCCGTTTTCAGATGTTGATTGTCCAAACATATGATATTTGAAGAATATTCTTACTTTGTTTCTTCTTCCTGTATTCTTATTTCCGTTTTATTGGTCCCTCAAGTATTTCGAAAAATTTGTTTCCTCTCTGTTATTCCTTTTTAAAATGTGCAACAAATTATATGTCAGACCGCACTGGACTACGACCTAACTCTCTCTGCGCAGGAAATGAGAATGGCGGACCATGCTCTCTTGTCTACTCTTAAGGTGAAGTGAAACGTTTCAAGGCCACGGCCGGGTGCCTTGCACCACGGTAAAACAGAACTACCGAACGTTTGGTACCTCTGTCCACCGCTAGATTATTTGCAAATATACTGGCTGCAATTTCGATACAGGCTGTGATCTCGACTAAATGTAGATAAGGGTTGTGATCTCAACTGAATATCGGTTTTTTAGTTGTGAGCAACGGTGAATCGTCAATTCTCAGCCATTTCTCCATCAAATGACACGAGATTACGCTCAAAGTGTGTGGTTTTTCATTGCGGAGTGGTTAATTATCGGGAAAATGCGACTATCTACGGCAACAGTGAATAATCTCGCGATTTATGTGGTCGGTACGTCAATCTGTGAAAATTTTTGTCAAATTTTGGAAAAGTGAAATAATCAGCCACTTTCTGCCACAATTATGTGTAATCCCTCCAAGTTTCATCGCGATTGATTCAGTAGTTCCGAAGAATTCACGATTCCCGTTTTCAAGGTTCTGACAAACGTTTCACTTCACCTTAACTCTCGAGGATAAAGTTACAAACAACCTGGTATAGGATTCGGGGAACTGCGCATATAGCAATATGTAGACGGGAGCGCCTGGCTTAGGTTGAATGGACGAACGAGTACGAACGCGAGTATGAAAGAGAGAAAGAGAGAAGAAATGAAAGCACGACGTAACTGAGACAAAGAGCGCAAGGCGACTGCGAAAGAGATAGATAGATAGATGGATAGATAATTTATTATTGTCCATAACAATATTGGACAATATCACTATAATACATATGGGCAAGTCCACCAATTATCAACCAATGAACGGGACGTCAAAAAATTGATTTGTCTCAAATTTTTCCCTCTTGTAATGTGTACTTAGATCGAAAAGTTCACCAAGTCTGAATCCTCTAGCACTTACCGTTCGCGAGAAATGCCATATGGGCTATTCCGCGTCAACCGGATCAGTCATCTCTCAGATATTTTTTTAATTTTGCATGTCGATTGTCCTCGGGGAGTTAGATTTTTGTGCCAAAGGATTTTTCAATTAGTGCAAAATTCGTTGAGTTATTTGCATAAACAAATTCAAGCAAGGTTTTTTTCAAAAATTCATAACTCCGCCAAAAATGACACTAGACTCGATTTTTTTTTTAGTTTACGCGGAAAGAGTCATAAAATGTATAAAAAAATAAGTACTTCGAAAAAAGTTTGTTTATCCATTGTTTATTTAACAATTAAGTTTTCAAAGATTTTTAAAACAGTGAGCAACACGACCAAAAAAATTTTTTTTTAATTCTGACATGTTCCTTGAACTATACTACAACCTGTGAATTAATTCCAAAGATGTGTTTGTCTTCGTTTTCGAGAAAAAAATCATTGAAGGTGTCGATGCGCATGAAATTGCGGCGCGCCGAGTCTCTACGTAATGGCGGGCGGTCGGTTGCCGTCCACCGCTACTCCGCGGTGGCGTCGCAGCGTTAGTTTAGAATCATTTTCACGATGTAGGACATGATTGAAAAATCTGAAAAAAATACTGTACCCTCACAAGGCCTGCTCGAAGCGATAAGTGAAGTTTCAAGAATGTGTTTTTCACCGCTAATCTATTACAGAGATTCAAAATAACGGTCACATACCATGAGAGTGCACATAAATAATAATAATTACAAAACTTGCTACTTATTTTAGTACTTATAATCACCCCCGAAGATATGTGGAAGCTGCGAAATGAACGCACTTACAATTATATATTTTATACAAATAAATCGCTTATTCTATGGATACAATCTATTAATCTTTGATCAAACTGGGCATTAAACTTAGAAATGTGAGCAAAAGTTTTCGTCATAACTTACATGGCTATCTTAGCGCATAGATTTACGGGTAAATGACTCATCAGAGGAAGAGTAAACCCTACATTCTACAGTTTTATGTAATTTTTGCAAGTTTTGTAATTATTATTATTTATGTGCACTCTCATGGTATGTAACCGTTATTTTGAATCTCTGTAATAGATAAACGGTGAAAAACACATTCTTGAAACTTCACTTATCGCTTCGAGCAGGCTTTGTGAGGGTACAGTATTTTTTTCAGATTTTTCAATCATGTCCTACATCGTGAAAATGACTCTAAACTAACGCTGCGACGCCACCGCGGAGTAGCGGTGGACGGCAACCGGCCGCTCGCCATTACGTAGAGACTGGGCGCGCCGCGCCGCAATGTCATGCGCATCGACACCTTCAGTGATTTTTCACTCGAAAACGAAGACAAACACATCTCTGGAATTAATTCACAGGTTGTAGTATAGTTCAAGGAACATGTCAGAATTAAAAAAAAAATTTTTGGTCGTGTTGCTCACTGTTTTAAAAATCTTTGAAAACTTAATTGTTAAATAAACAATGGATGAACAAACTTTTTTTGAAGTACAGTACTACCTCGTTATAAGCGACTGTTAGGGCGGTTAGGGGAATAGGATTCCAAGAAATTTGTCGCTGAAGCGTTCCCCCACTACTCGAAATTCGTACATGTGTCAGTGTGTCGGTGAGCATCACCACTGGGTATACCTTACGTATACAGGTAGAGTGGGGGAAGCCATAAAACTCGCTCAAGCGGAACGAAGGGGAAATTCGCTTATAACGAGTTCGCTTATAATGAGGTAGTACTGTACTTATTTTTTTATACATTTTATGACTCTTTCCGCGTAAACTAAAAAAAAAAAAATCGAGTCTAGTGTCATTTTTGGCGGAGTTATGAATTTTTGAAAAAAACCTTGCTCGAATTTGTTTATGCAAATAACTCAACGAATTTTGCACTAATTGAAAAATCCTTTGGCACAAAAATCTAACTCCCCGAGGACAATCGACATGCAAAATTAAAAAAATATCTGAGAGATGACTGATCCGGTTGACGCGGAATAGTTTACCATTTCGACCTGATTGAGCTTTAAATGCGAATTGTTTTCGTATCGTTATCGGGATAAAAGAGTTGGAAAAATATAAGTCTCTTATGTGAAAAACTCTCACCTTTTCGAATATGTTATTTATTTCCGGATACATTCACGGAATCAGTCTCAAAAACACGATTTTCGTCAAAAAAACCGCTTTTTTCATGCGCCACCAAAATTGATCTTACATTTGAGTTTTTCACTTGAAAGCTGAGATTTTTTCAGTAAGAAACCCAAATTTTCAGAGTGGGACGGCCATGGGATCTCACGTGAGCTACGTTCAATTGATAAAGGTCTGATGATAATACTCTCTTTTTGAAATCCAACGGAATATTTTCATTTCTCTAACCGTGCACAATTCAAAATAATATAAATATCCCGTTGGATTTCAAAAAGAGAGTATTATCAGACCTTTATCAATTGAACGTGGCTCACGTGAGATCCCATGGCCGTCCCACTCTGAAAATTTGAGTTTCGTACTGAAAAAATCTCAGCTTTCACGTCAAAAACTCAAAAGTAAGATCAATTT
Source organism: Tenthredo mesomela (assembly GCA_943736025.1). NCBI lineage: Eukaryota > Metazoa > Arthropoda > Insecta > Hymenoptera > Tenthredinidae > Tenthredo > Tenthredo mesomela. The sequence goes on from OX031021.1 coordinate 8,306,847, forward strand.
TGGTGGCGCATGAAAAAAGCGGTTTTTTTTTAACGAAAATCGTGTTTTTGAGACTGATTCCGTGAATGTATCCGGAAATAAATAACATATTCGAAAAGGTGAGAGTTTTTCACATAAGAGATCTATATTTTTCCAATTCTTTTATCCCGATAACGATACGAAAACAATTCGCATTTAAAGCTCAATCAGGTCGAAATGGTAAACTTGTATATGGCATTTCTCGCGAACGGTAAGTCCTAGAGGGTTCAGACTTGGTGAACTTTTCGATCTTAGTACACACTACAAGAGGTAAAAATTTGAGACAAATCAATTTTTTGACGGACGTTCATTGGTTGATAATTGGTGGACTTGCCCATATATATTAGGGTGCTTTTTTTGAAACGACTATTTTTTTTTTTTTTTTTTGCAACTCCCCATTGAAAATCTTGTTGTAGACGTCGAAAGGGGAATTCTGTCCAATTTTTAGCTCTTAATTCCGATTCTAGTACTCGCGCACTCCTTTTTAAGTTTTTCCATGCTAAAAGCATGTGAACATTAGGACTTTTTCTTTAGTCGGGCACAACTCAGCCGCATTTCAATGGATTGTTCTCATCCAAGACTCATTTGACAGAGAATTTAGTGTTCTTCAAAAGTGCCCAAGATAGTTTGACTGACTTGAAAATATTGAACTTGACATTTTGTTGGAATTTTATATTTAAAAAAATCAAAGTCCTTATATCTTTTGAAATACTGGTTTGAGAGACTTTATGTGTTGGACTTTTTTGTAGAGAAATAAATTTCCTACAAAATTGTTACGAGGTTTTTTTCTCCAAGTCCAACTGCTTATTCGCCCACACCGAGAAAGAAGAATTATGTATAAAATCGACTTTGAAGGCTCACACAGGTTCAGCGGTTAAAACCACAGCCATACTACCAATGGCACTTTTGAAGAACACTAAATTCTCTGTAAAATGAATCTGAGATGAGAACAATCCATTGAAATGCGGCTGAGTTTTGCGCGGCGAAAGAAAAAGTCGTAATGTTTACATGCTTTTAGCATGGGAAAACTTAAAAAGAAAAGCGCGATTGCTGGAATTGGAATGAAGAGCTAAAAATTGGACAGGATTCCCTTTTCGACGTCTACAACAAGATTTTCAATGGGGAGTTGCAAAAAAAAAATAGTCGTTTCAAAAAAAGCACCCTAATATAATATACATAAGTTTACATACATAGGTAGTGATCAAAAGAAGAGAAAAACAGTAGATTACAAAGCAAGACAAAAGATCGTAAAGCTAACTTAAAAAAATAACTAAATCTAGCCTAGCAAGAGGATGCTCGAGAGAACTCCATGTCGAACAGGTACTGCCGAAGGGAATGCTTAAAACCCGAGTACGAACGGATACCGCGAAGGCCGGGAGCCCGCGTGGAAATCTGAATCCGGCACGTACCAGGTCCTGAACAGGCTGCCGTTTTCGTACGTAAGGCCCGGACACGGAAAGTTTATCAGGCCCTGATGGTGTTCTGTAACGCTCTCCACCATAAGAGCCCTATGTGACAGCCTTACAAGGCCCATATCTGGCAGCCTTACATGGCCCATATCTGGCAGCCTCACATGGCCCATATCTGGCAGCCTTACATGGCCCATATCTGGCAGCCTCACATGGCCCATATCTGGCAGCCTCACATGGCCCATATCTGGCAGCCTTACATGGCCCATATCTGGCAGCCTAACATGGCCTATATCTGGCAGCTTTACATGGCCCATATCTGGAAACCTTCTTCATGCCTTAACAATAATGCAGGCCCTGATCAGGGCCACATTGGTTTACCATTATATAGCGCGTAATTCATTTACGCAAAATTTATTGGGATAATAGGTTAAAAAAAAAAAAAAAAAAACTCTTCAAATATGAAGACAAAAATATATAATTTTTACGTCATTGTATTTGTAAAACTTTTGCAATATTGTCAAGGGTAAAAAAATGCAAAAAATTCATTTTTGCTAGTTGCGAAGGGTTCCGGATCGCGTGCGAGGTTGCAAATTCGTAAAAACATCACAATAAGTTGTTGAGTGAAAGATAACATCACAATAGCTGTTCTGGGCATTTGCAACCAAAATTGAAAACTTTTGGAATTTTTTCGAGACCAGGATGCTCGACAAAATGACCGCTGAAAAAAAAAGTTATAAATAAACATGTTCCGGTTAGCGAAAAAGGTTGCAAATTTATGCAACTGTTCGGGACATTATTCCGATGAATCTGTCAAGTTTGCAACACTTTTGGAATTTTCTTTGGCATTTTATAAACGAAAAACATTAATTTTTGATAAAAAAGGATGTTCCGTACCCAGAAATTGGTTGCAAATCTGATACGTGATGTAAAATAATGTGTTTAACACTACTTCAAGTTTGCAGAACTTTTGGAATTTTCTTGGTGAAAATATCGCGAAATACCATTTTTTCGAATTTTGACAATGTTCCGTAGTTTGAAAAAGGTTGTAAAATTTTATAGTTTGCTTTTATACCCTCCTTAACATTACATAAAAGTTTCGAAAGTTTTGGAATTATTGTGAATTAGTTGTCTCGAATGGCTGGCCTCCTAATAGCCCATATTCATACCACATCATTGTGGCATATACATACACTCAGCGACAAAATTAACGGGCCACTCAAGTTTATCGGAAAAAACACCGTTCTTCAAAACGGTATTACTTGATGACAAAATATTTGTAAAAAATGGTTAAGGGAGCATTTTACAGGTTGAAACGTCATCTTCGAGCTCGTTTCCGAAAATTTCACCTGCGATTGTTTTTCACCTGTTCGCGCAGGTTTGAATGAAGAGCTGAAAAATAAAGAAAAATCTGACATTTTCAAACTTGGCTGCGGGGGTGAAAAAAAATCGCTCAACACTTTCACGATAATGGTTGTGGAGACTCCGGTCTGCTCTTCGAAACTGTTCTCGAAATTTTTGTCTACGACTTTTTTTCACCAAGTTATTGAATTTTTAGTAAGTATAGACCGTTTTGGCGTTACCCAGGATGCACCACGAGGTACGTTCTTCAAGCACCCCATGTGTTTGTGTGTGTGTTGTGTATGTTTGTGTGTGCAAGCAGCGAACAGGACCCCCAGGTGCGTCACTTCCAAGGTAGTCAGGACTCCAAACCCTCGATGCACTGCCTGCGCTGCATGTGTTTGCTGTCTGTGTGCGTGTGTGAGTATGTGCGAGTGTGATTGGTGGTTTTCTTAAAATCTCTGGTTACCACCCCTCTTTTGGATCTTCGCATCCAACTGTTTGTGCATGTTGATGCACGCTCGAATTTTGATCTGAGGAATTGCGTTCCATGCTTCGACGAGCATTACCCTTAACTCATGAAGATTGGCTGGCTGTACATTAGATCGGTTTTTTTATAACTTTTTTTTTACCTCCCACAACCTTGAAAAAGTGAGTTTTGGGTGTAAAACGAAGCCTCGTGGAACCGGAGCCCGGTAGCTCAATTTTAAAAGGTTCCGCATTTGGTCTGAACTTTTCCCATTTGATTAACATAAGATTCTTGCTACACAAACACTCTCATAAAAATATCTCGAAAACTATGCAAGCTAGGAAGCTGCTCTTAGTCTCATTTGGTAGGTAATTGAATTCACTACGAAAAAAGTCTGATCTATTTCCGAGCTAGAAATTGATCTTGTACTCGTTACGGACGCATAAACTTGAGCTTTATTTGATTAATAAATTTTTCATAATTTTTTTTCAATTTTTAGATCTAACATAGATCAGACTTTTTTTGTAGTGAATCCAATTACCTACCAAATGAGATCAAGACCAAGTTTTCGAGATATTTTCATGCGAATGTTTGTGTAGCAAGAATCTTGTGTTAATCAAATGGGAACAGTTCAGACCGAATGTGGAACCTTTTAAATTGAGCTACCGAGCTCCGGTTCCACAAGACTTCGTTTTACACCTAAAACTCACTTTTTCAGGGTTGTAGGAGGTAAAAAAAAAAAAGCTCTAAGAAAACCGGTCTACTGTACATACGCACACAGACAGCAAACACATGAAGTACAGTGAGGGTTTGGAGTCATGAATACCTTGGAGGTGACGCACCTGGAGGTCCTGATCGCTGTCTGCACACGAAAACATACACAAACACACACACAAACACATGGGGTGCTTGAAGAACGTACTTTCATGTGGTGCATCCGGGGTAACGCCAAATTTTATGTAATATGTACGTGTTAGGACGCGTTTACCGGTGATGTTTTCCGGTCGGTAAGTCACATATTACCCAGTAGTGTGCTATTTGCGTGCAATGATCAAAATTTGCGTGAAATAATGATCATTTCACGCAAATCGATGTGACTGCCATTTACCGTTTCTAACACGTATACTGTAACATATCAAGCCGTCTCCGAATCAGATCGGCGCGCGCACCGGCAGCTCAACCGAACGAAGACCAGCATGACGTCATCGCAGGTATAAATTCGCCACTGTCAGGCTACTCACGAGCATTTGCGAGCATTAGCTGTTTTGTAAAATCATACCGGTGGTCTTCACTGGGTGATTATTTAGCGTCATTTTATTTTAGAGTCAAAATTCAAATGTAACGCCTATCGGACGGTTCATTTCAATACCATTTAAAACATAGCAACGGCCAATTGCGGCATATTTTTTTAGTAGAGTCAAAAACCTATTGCCTGTCGGAATAGTAGAAAAACAAATATAGAATAGAAAAACCACTGTAAATAGCGAGAAGACTAGTTTTATTATTCCTCTTGTATTCTTTTATTGTATAATTTTCTTGATTAAATTCATAAATCACTGGATGTTCATCTGACTAAAACTTTTCTACATAACCTAAAAATGTCATGATCTTCCTCTCAAAACAGCATTCTAGGTTTAGGTGCACTTGCATTAGTACTAATTTCTTAATTCGTATCCACTGCTAAGAACACAGCTCTCATCTCCGGAATATCAGGGACACCAGGTTCAGGTGCACTTGCATCGCCACTGATTTCTTAATTCGTATCCGCTGCTTAGAATACTCTTAACTCCGTATTTTCTGCTCTGTAAACCCTAAGTGGCGTACCGAGTCAGCTTAGCTTAGCTTTTCACCAGATTTGATCAGTTAACGCCGAAAAATATAAATTTATGCAACACCCCACGACCATCAGTCTATTTTCTTAAATTATAAATTAATTAAAAAGGCCCTAAACGTTGCAATACGTATTACAGTGGGACCCCGATCTTTTACGACCTCGATCTTCTACCATTCCCCTTAATTCTTGCCCCCACTCAATTCGGTTCGCCGAGGGGATTAGTGTCTGTGGGCGTGTTATTCCTACTACCGTTGTCCGACACGCCGGCGCTGCGGTACGCGTGGTATGTGTAACATAACCTAAGACGTCAGAAATTTTAAGGCTAATCATGTGGTTTCAGCCACGAAGCGTTTTCGCTACGCGCATGCTCCCATCATTCCGTACCCCCCCCCCCCCCCCCCCTACCCCTTGGCGTCTAAGCCACACCTCCTAGCTGAACCCTGATTATTTACCAGTCCTCTCCACAAGTGGTAGAAAATCGAGGCCCCACTGTACATGAAATAGTATACGATACTAGTGCAGCTGTTTGAGACTACACGAACTTACCACACTAGTATCGTTATATACTATTATGCACACGAAGCGTGCGCAAAATCGAACTTTACGCACAGGGTGTTGAAAAGAATTCTGCGCACGGGTGCGCAAATGTCTACTTTGGGTGCCTGTAGATGGTGGGTAAAGGAGGACTTTGGATGCATGTGTTAAGAAAAACACTATTTCAATGTACTTTGTGCGAGACTCTATTGAGTCTCTTGATACCGTTTGTAACGCCTGCAAGCCGACTTCAAGCCTATTTGATCGGCTCACAAACTAACCCAGCGGGTATTATCATTTATTAATAATTCGTTGTCATTACACAAAATTACACAATAGTCATAATAAATTCAGCATTTACTGAACAATACGATCGAAAATCATTGGTATGAACGAATTTTCAAGATTGGCGAAATAAAAGAATTAATAAAGCAAATAAAACTAGTTTGAGAAGAAGTAGAAATTGTTAGAAATAAACACAAGTGTACTCAATTGAAGTTCTTATTAATATAAATTTTCATGTTATCTCCTTTAATTGTATAGTCACGATTCTTACGTGGTTATACTTTATAAAAAAGTCTTTGTTTGTCATCTTTCTTGTTCCCGTTGAGCACTTGGAAGTCCATGTTTGTTGCCGCTGTTTGCAAATTATGAATATAAGAATTCGGCATTTGAGTTACTTCGACACCAGGATGAATAATGATCACAGGGCCAGCATTGATAACACGTCGTCTGTATCGGAAGTATGTGAAAATCGCGATGAGAATGATTTTGATGACAAAAACTGGGATCAGTATATACCCCCAAGGATATTCATCACGCACGGTATGTACGGCTGTTTCCGGCGTTGTATATGCGGTGCTGTTGTCGTTCAAATCGGTGACGTAATCCATGATTTAATTTTTATATTTGGCAAGAAATCTGCCTATAATCGTCCGGAATATGAACAAGTATATTCCTGATGCGTAAAACCTGTGGAAGAAAAAAACCAAATAGATAATCACATCAATCGATTATAAAATTGTATAATTTTTGTGAAAATTTTGGCATAAGCTACGACGTCGCGCGAAATAATTATAACAAACGATTAATGAGAGGACCCACACTGCATCAATACAGATATTTATTACGACTCGATATGTGGCCACAACGCTCATCGACCGATAGTGGTGTTGATGATTTATTAAAAATACGTCTTGACAAGGATTTGTTGAATAATTTCGAAAAATTTTACATCTTTTGCGTCAGCGAGTTCATAATTATGGATTAATGTTACGAAAACTCGAAATTCGCAGACTGAAAAGCTTGAAAATCGAAAAAGTGAAAAGTTCAACAATCGTATAGAATCGAAAAAAGATGCAAGACTCTGAAAACTCAAAAATTCCAGAAACTAAACGATGACAAAATTTCGAAAAATATGGAACTCGAAGGTCTTTGAATTCCGAATATTAAAGTTTTATAAATCAAAGAATTTTATTATTGAAACATTCGTCAATTCGAAGAATCATAGTTCTACACTTCATACAAGTTCATTGGAAGACAATCCCAGGATGATACATAATTAGTCTCTTAAGGGGTTACCCTACTGTTAGAACGGAAAAAATTTAACTTATTTTAAAATGTCTATAAAGAAAAAAGTAAAAGAGATATCGATTTCATTTTTTGCACTGATCTTTATCATGTACGAAATTTTCAAATTTTATTGTACATGTATATCAAAAACCAAAACCAAAAACGGTCTGTGTCGACCCCGGTAATGTGACGCGCAATTCACTGTAAAAAAAAAATGGAGCCAACGCACCTCGCTGGGATGGCCGCCATTTTGTTTTTTGATATATATATATATACAACAAAATTCGAAAATTTAGTACATAATAAAGAACCATGCAACAAATGGAATCGATGTCTCTTTTACTTTTTTCTTTGTAGACATTTAGAAAAAAGTTATATTTTTCCTGTTTTAACAGTAGGGTAACCCCTTAATTTCTGACATTCCCAATCGCGCTTTATGGTATTTAGATAATATTCTTACTTTGTTTATTCTTCCTGTATTCCGCTATTTCCTTTTTGTTGGTCCCTCAAGTATTTCGAAAAATCTGTTTACTCTCTGTTATTCCTTGCTGAAATTCGCCACAAATTATATTCAGACCGCACTGGACTATACGACGTGATCCTCTCTACGCAGGAGATGAGAATGACGGGACATGCTTTCTCTTCTTGACTTTTAAGGACGAAGCTGCAAATAACTTGGTATAGAATTCGAGGAACTGCGCATAGCAATGTGGAGTCTGCAGGCGCGGATACAAGGGGGGGGGGGGGGGGGGGGGGGGGGGGGGGGGCATAGAGGCGATGGCCCCCCCTCAAAATCTTAAGCTCAAGGGTGGTCGCTCGCGTATCAAGGCGCGAATGATTATAACGGTGACGAGATAAATCATAAATGAATATGACAAATATTTTTTGTTGGTTGAATTGTTGGTTTAAGGTGCTTCCCTATACCCAACTCCACAACATTGTAATAAACGCGTGCATACACAGTTGGAGATTTTTACATCTTTTACCTGTCCCAGAAAGTCCACAAAAATTCTACTGTCAATTCAACAGATCTCATTAATGTCACGCGTTTTTCGTAGTTTGATAGATATAAAAACTTTGACAGAAACGGGTTCTGTTAAACTTACATTCCTACCTTGTTATTTTTAACATAAGAACTAGTGACAGCAATTTTTGTCCACATTTTACAGAAATTATTTTCAACTGTGTAGAAGGTGCTATTAAACGGAATATCTCTGCCTGCGGGTAACCGAAATCAATGAAACAAAATATGTCGCGCAATTCTATGTGCGACTCCGAACATGTAGTACTGCCTAAAACATGTTCGTTTTACGCTAAAATAGAGAAGATATCTATGTTAAACGGTTTCCCATTGTTTTAAATATTGATTACCCTGCCAATCAGTAACGCCGGTGCTGAAAGTACGTTCTCCACCCTTCGCCTCTTGAAAACGTGGCTACGATCGCAAATGTCCGAGATTCATTTCACGGGTCTAGCGCTTCTGAATACACACACAGAAAAAACAGTTTATTTACAGTTAATAAGCGTAGTTTTGTATTTGAGCAATCGAATATTTATTTATACTAAACAAATATTAGATGATCCAAATAATATTGGGTTGAGTCAAACAACGACTTATATATATATACATTAGGGTGGTCCTTAAATGAGGTGTTTTTGAATTTTCACGCTCCCAAGGGTTCAAACGGATCCTTTTGACGAAAAAAAATTTGTCCTAAATTTTGAATGCTCTATCTCAATTTTAACATCCCGCGCACGACCGCCGAAGTATTTTTTTTTTTTTTAATTTCCCTACAAAAAACATGTATGACCCAACTTTATCAAGTCATTAACGTCGAAGTTTCAACATTCTGCGTCCTGCGTCGATTTCAACATTCTACGCAGTTCTTTTTTTTTCAAATTACATATAAAATATAAGTGATCGGGTCAACTGAATTGAAATTGAAAAAAAAAAAAAAATACTCCAGCGGTCGTGCGCCGGATGTTAAAATTGAGATAGAGCATTCAAAATTTAGGACAAATTTTTTTTTCTTCAAAAGGATCCGTTTGAACCCTTGGGAGCGTAACAATTCAAAAACACCCCATTTAAGGACCACCCTAATATACATACATGAGTTCACTCAAACCAATATCATTTGGATCATCGAATATTCGTTAATTATAAATAAATATTCAATTGCTCAAATACAAAACTTCGTTTATTAACTACAAATAAACTGTTTTCTCTGTGGCACAGAGAGATCCCGATCTACTTCGAAAGTGTTATTAACCGATATGCCAAAGGTGGCCACCGAAGAATTTTGATCGCCATTTAGAACGATGCAATAACAAACGAAAGAAACGAAATATATCAATATGCCAAATAAAGTATTATATGTATTAAATATTAAATAAAATATTATTATCAACAAAATGTTTTGTTATTGAAAAAAAAAGCCTTTCGAAGTCAGAATCCACCACTATACTCTAAGGTTCACCCCCCCCCCCTTCGCGCCCACCGCACCGCTCAAAATGCTGGTAATGTCGATCCCCCCCCCCCCCCCCCCCCCCCCCCCCCCCAAAATGAGAAACCTAGATCCGCCACTGGGAGTCTGGAGCCGAAGGTCCAGGCAATTCGACGGTTGGTACCGGCAGCTCCGCTAAAGCGAGGACGCGTGGCTTGGAGTGAGTAGACGAATGAGTGTGAGCGCGAGTATATGAAAGAGAGAAAGAGGTAAGGAATGAAACGACATGACTGAGACAAAGAGTGCAAGACGTATGGTTGAGAAAAAGACAGAATGGCTTTACGAGTGCTAGAGAGCCAAGGGCGGAGAGTAGTTAAAGATGAGTGGGTTGAAAATTAGCGAGCTAGTAGGGAACCAGTTTGCCTTGGACATATTTTTGCTTTTTATTCATTCAAAGATAACACACTGTTAGTCAAATCGCTAACAGCTAACTAAATCGAATGTTAATCCAACATGTCTCAGACACGTGATTATTTTTTGCAGTAATCAAAAATTACTACGAGTTCCATGTTTTTTACTCAGCACTTTGGAAAAAAAGTCGATTCAAGTCCGAGGTACAACATGGGGATGTACCTCGAACATATGTATGTAGGTTGTATCTACCCTCATGGATCACTTGAGCGGGGGGATCAACCTGTGCATTCAGTTGATCATGAGTTGAGTTCCGGTCGAACCCATTACACTAAGGGTATGCGGGTAGCTGAATTTGTCGGGTCGGGTCGGTCCGGGTACCCGCCCGCGTTTGGAACTCGGGTACTCGAATTTTCGGGTACCCGATTTTACCCGAGAACCCGATTTTACCCGAGTACCCGATTCTACCCGAGCACCCGATTTTACCCGAGTTCACCTTAACTTATACCGACAGTTTCACCGAAAACTCTCGGTATACTACTTACTATTACCTGGTTCTCCCGAATTTGATTTTCCGTATAGCGTATCTAACTATCTACCACCTAGGGTAAATGTACCAGTGAATGAACACGCACCAGTGAATGACCATTTTCACGCAAAGTATATCTGTATACAGTGATTTTAACATGGCTGTTCATTCACTGGTGACGTTCCTTAACTGTTCATTCACTGGTACATTTACCCTAGTACTTATATTTCATGCCCGACTCTTTGAGTATAGCAGGATCCGACTCCGGATTCGGGTACGCAACTTTATTCGGGCACCCGACTTTTATTCGGGTACCCGAGTTTCACCCGGGTACCCGGTTTTGACTCGGTTACAGCAATACCCGCCCGATATTCACCCGACCTCGATACCCGACTAAATCGGGTACCCGCACACCTTTACATTACACCATCAACCAAAACTGAACTCATGACCAACTCGTGACCAACTCGTGACCAACTGAGTGCACAGGTTGATCGCCCGATCAAATTTCGATCAAGTGGGAATCGAACGATCCGTGAGGGATACCTTAAAGTTTGGACACACACCTTAATCATTGTAACAAGCTACCTATTCAGACGTTTAATTGACAAAATTATTTCAGTCATTCATATTCTTCATTTATTGCAATACTTCGCGGAGATAAAAGAGAAAATTTGTTTTTGTTCAATTACATGATTATGTATGCTTGCAGGCTGCGTACATACTATTTAATATTCAAACATTGCCTAACGAGATCAATTCTTCGTCAATAAGAAACAAGTATTAGAAATTGAATGTATGCATGTGTATAAAAATAATAATAGGAAAATATATGAACAGAACAACATACAGGGTGAGTTTTCTCCGCACGGAGAGAAGGATATGCGAGAATCTGCCATATTTTGTATCTTCCCGGGTAGAAATTATTCCAGACTGTCCTAAATGATTGCAAGGCCCCTAAGTGGCAAGTTCCGTCGGTCCGGAATCTTTCATGGCCCTTCAACGTCTGACGAGACAATTTTTAAATTCCAGGCATTCACGGAAGGGCCCTGTAAAGCCCTGTCCAGACAGAAGTGCAGCTTCAATAAACCGAATTCGCGCGATTGCGAATGAAAAAATCTCGACCTATTCGAAATGCGATGAGAGAACCCGTGGATACTGATAGAAGAATTTCTTGACTGTTAATAAATACATTTATTTGGAAACAATTTTTTTATTTTTTTAAATATAATTAAATATTTTAGGACATTCAACAAATCAATTTTGTGTACAATAGATATTCATTTGTGAAAAATATACGTGTTCAACAGTTAACAGATATTTATTGAATCCAACAGTTTCGTGAAGACCGCTCATAAATACACGCCATAACCTCAAATACCAGTAAGAGGTTAAAATAGACGTACATCTCCAAACTGGTGTTATTCCATGATGTAATCATAATAATATTGAGTAAATTGTTTGTTTTTTTTTTTTTTTCCATGATCAGAGTGATATTGAGTCTACAGATAATAATTATCTTAAGTTCTAAAATCTTAATCAATTAAATTACTTTAAACGTTGATTATAACTAGCAAAAATTAGCAAACACCGAAAATCTGAACACCAGACACCGCATAGACACACTACAGCTTTTTTTGCAGTGCTTCATTATTAATTATTATGATTATTTGATTTTTTTGTAATGAAAGTATAAATATAATATTCGAGGTTATGAAGACTGTCAATCGTAGAATTTCTGCATTCACTTTTTGTTTTCCAGACGTCTGAATAAATATTTGTCAACTATATTAACAAATATTTATTAAGTATATGAGTTAATAAATCAATTATTAAATATGAATAAATCTTATTAAATGTTAACAAATCTTTCTATCAGTGTAGAAATTTGTTCGGTAAGGCCTTGACAACACAAAGGCCTCTGTCAGGATCAGTTGTGGGTTCCACAATAATAGATACCTATATCACTGCTTGATCGTCTTACCGGATTTGTAAAATGTGAAATATATCTGTACACTGACTCAGTGGCGTAACTAGACTTTACGGGCCCCAAATGCGAAAAAAATTGAAGCCCCCCTCCCCCCCCCCCCCCCCCCCCCCACTATTATCTATAAAAAGTGTGAATAGTGGGACCTTGGATCTGACCCCTGACCGAGGATAGTACGTACAGCCAGTGAACAACTAAACTAACATCGCAAGACGGTTCACAACTCACAACGAGTTCTGTAACAAGTCTCATTATGGATGATATATTTATCGGAAAAAAACTCTTCTTTCGTGTAGATAATTAAATTGTAGAATAGCGAGAATCGTATGGCAAAAGTCTACATTTATTTCAAATAAAACTTTGCACTAATCGCTATTCAAAAAAAAAAAACAATATGTAAAAAATGAGAGATTGACTGACCAAAAGGCAAAAGGTTGATGAATTCGGTTTATTCCAATATAAAATATTGTTAAATTCATATTCAACGTGAAAAGTTTTATAGTTCGAGTCGTTCGGGCTCAGCTGGGGCCCCCTTGAGACAGGGGCCCCTCGCGACCGCATAGGTTGCATTGGCATAGTTACGCCACTGTAACACTGTTAGAGAAAGAAAATGTTTCAGGAGATCCACTTAGATTTTTACGATCATTTCAACACTGTTTTTAGTTCATACGACAAAAGAATTTGACAAGCAGGAGAGTGTTAGGTCATATGCCATATATGGTAGTTTAGCGTAGTGGTTAGGGCGTGCGACTGGTAACCGAGCGGGGCGGGGATGATAAATGTGGCGGTTTTTTCCGTGGATTTATAATATAATTTCATCGATATGATAGGGTCAACTGACGAAAAAATATGTCAATTTCCTTGCCTTTTTTTTTCTCTACCATAATTACTTTTTAATTTCATTAGGGGCTACTACAAAAATTAGTAATAATAATACTTTCCAAAGCCGTGTGTGGGCCTTGGTAGGTTTCTCTGAACTTATCAGGAGGAACGCGCAAGGGCCTCGAAAGGCCCCCAGAACGGGGGCCATCAATGCATGAGAGTTACATGCCGGAATAGCTCTTGCTAGACTGTCCTGGAAGGCCCGGCAAAATAGACGTGGCAGTCTAGCGAGGGCCGTGAATGTCCCCTGGAATAATTCCTATGATTCTCAAACAGTATTCATTCAACATTCGGTTTTCGAAGCGGGATGAGCGAAGAAAGTTCTCCGTGATATCATTAGTGACATTGTCGGTGATTGTTGATAAGTATGATTATAATATTTAATTGTTTCGTAACAAGAATTTTCGTATACTAAAGTGCTTGCCAGTCAATTGGCGTAACATTTGCTATGCCTTAGATCCACTGTTCTTCAAAAATACGCTTTTGCAATATTCAAAGGTACGAAGATTATTGTGAGCAATTCCTTTCGGCTGGGGAGTATAAAATTAGGGAAGTAAGAATGCCAAGAAAGAGTTGCCAAGGATAACAAGAAGTTTCAACGATACTGGTCGTGTGAAACATTTGGAACAGGTTAAAGCATTTTCCATGTTTTACTATAACTAATGGCCGGTTTCACCAACATCGAATAACGTCTTATTCATAGACTAAATCTATTCCTCGAATAAAAGTCGAAAATACAATGTAAAATAGTATTTTGTTTTCAATGGATAAGAGTTTAATCTACGAATAAAGTTATTCTTCGTTGGTGAAACAGGCCACAAGACATCTAGCTGACTTTTGATTGCAAGATTTAGATTCCAAGAATTTTGAAAATAGATTGAGTGGCTAGTAAAGTTGATGTTTTATAAATAAATTACGCATTCGTACAGAGTCAACTGTATAAAAGTTTGGGAATTTCCGGCCCCTCAGCGATATACGCTGGGACGGAAAACGATTTTGTAAGTGACTTGCAGGTCGAGACAAATTATATTAACTTGGCAAGCCAAACAAAAGAAAACATTACCCAGAAGCAGGCGCGGCGAAACCACTATGGTAGGTGTGGAGCACTCCACACCTCAAAATTTGGTAGGTGTGGAATTCCACACCTCAGATATTTGCAGTTTCGGGAAATTAAATCTTGTTTTATTGACTTAAAAATCAAGTCATCGAAAGACAAAGAAAATGTATTGACTAACATGATGAGAATTGAAATTATAAGTGCGGATGGGCTTCCGATTAAGGGGACCAGTACAGCGACTTCGAGAAATTATCATAGTCCGAAATCAATTTATTTCATAACCAAAGTTCATTTCACATCAAAATATTTTTCTTTTTCAAAATCATGTGTCGTAAGGATTTTAGAGCACCGTTGGACCGATTCAGGTCATCGCTCATCATGTGAATGTAGGAATTTTAAAATAAAAAATTATCTCATAAGTTATGATCAATTTACCAAATTTGCAAAAATTATTATCACTCATTTCTTAAATAACTTGGCCAAAACGAGAAATTTTAAAAATTCCTACATTCGCATGATGAGAATTTGTTTTCTGAAGAAAATGAATCCAAGATGACCTGAATCGGTCCAACGGTGCTCTGAAATCCTTACGACCCATGATTTTAAAAAAGAAAAATATTTTGATGTGAAATGAACTTTGGTTATAAAATAAATTGATTTCGGACTATGATAATTTCTCGAAAAGTCGCTGTACTGGTCCCCTCAAAGTAGCTCATCAACTCTATGAAATTTAAAGATTTTTGAAAACTACAAAGAATTGCCGGGAAACATTATTAGCTTTTTTAAACTTAATTTTTGGCTCGATTTAATGACCGTTTTAGTTTTTCAAGAAATCAATTTTGAAAAATCAGGATTTGACCCAGCGTCTTATGTGAAAATCCACAACTTTGTTGTTACTTTGTTGTGAATGAAGATTAAAATCTGCATTTTGGCTCAAAATATGAAAAAAAATAACAAAAAATATCGACCCTTATTTCATGACGAATCACTGTACAGTTTCGTTCATATTAACAATAATTATCAGTAAAAATTGACGAGAAACGGGAACCGAAATCGATATGGCAACGTCTGCTCGATCAGCTGTTACTGAAAAATCTTATATTTTTTATATTGATGACCTATATAATTCATATTAACAATTTAGAAATAAAAACAATAATTTTTAGGAATTGTTTGATTTTTATACACTCAACGACTTTATAGCGGTATTTGATGAGCTACACGGAGAGAAATGTACAGTAAATGTTACTAGGCTTTCTGAAAAACATAGATGTGACGACTTTGCCAGCACGGTAAATATTACCATGCTGCCTGCTTCAGCGCGATCTATCGAGTATTCACATAACCTAAAACCGGGAAACATGGGACTAACAACACTAAAAATAGTAGAATTTACCATATGACATAGTGATATTTCCAACGTTTTGTTTTTCACGGACTGAATACTAGGTAGCAAGGTAATATTTACCCTGCTTTTCTACGTGCAAAGTAATATTGACTGTACATTTCTCTCCGTGTACCTTAATTAATCTTTGTGTATTAATATTCAAACATACGATTTACGAAGTATTCGCGCCATCTGTTCACGCGGCACGCAACGCGGACCTAACGTAAGCGCATTGCTGAGCCTACCTGACCTACACATTGAAAGGTCTCGAAAGGACCGTTTAAAAAAAAAATCGATTATTTTTCTTTCACTTCAAACAACCAAAAACTATACTTTGACATGAAAAAACAACCTACGTGAAGAATGGGCCATGTCCTTAAAGATTTAGAGGTGCCGCATCGGACTTTTGTATTTCTCCTTGACTTTGGACCAACCCCCTCCCCCCCTACTTCAACTCAGCTCCACACCTCGCAAATATACGTTCCGCCGCGCCTGCCCTTTTACTTTACCTTCAATTTATTTGTTACAATACTTTTTAGTATATTAGACTTATTTTATTCGATTATCTGTATTCAAATTATTATTATTAGAAATAATTAAAAATATTATTCAAAAATTATTGAAAGTATTATTTAATGTGTATTATAGTTAAGATATATTTTAAATATAATCAAAATATAGACAAAATATAGTCAAAATATATTTTAATTATAGTTAAGGGGGGGGTTTACCCAATCAGTTACCGATTTGTCTATTTTCTCCTAAACGGGGTAATCAATCGACTTGTCCTTTCGGCAGCCGATGTTTGATGAGTAATGAGTTCGAATTGGTACGTTTGATCGGATGAAATCGGGATTTTTTATTTTTTTTCGATCGAAAAGTGTTGGCGTGCCATTTATTGCGACTTATATCAAAGCCCATGCATCAAACATGTAAAATCGAGCTCTGTCGCCCGATTCTGTGAGGGATTCTGAACAGAACCATCCCAAAACATCTTTGTTTTCGACAACGATTCAGGAGACACTTGGATTCCACGTTTTTGTAATAATTTTTCCGATTGTCAGAGGCTGGGGGCGGCCATTGCCGCTACAGCTGCTGCAGCTGCTGATATAATGCGGTGGTCCCCAGAACACCCGTGAGATGTCACCGTAAAAGTATACTATACTATAGTAAAAGGATGAAGTTCAGATGGGCGCGTGGCGACATCTCACGGGCGTTCTGGGATCCACCGCGTTATATCAGCAGCTGTAGCGGCAATGGCCGCCCCCAGCCTCTGACAATCGCGAAAATTACCACAAAAACATGGAATCCAAGCGTCTCCTGAATCGTTGTCGAAAACAAAGATGTTTTGGGATGGTTCTGTTCAGAATCCCTCACAGAATCGGGCGACAGAGCTCGATTTTACATGTTTGATGCGTGGGCTTTGACATAAGTCGCAATAAATAGCACGCCAACACTTTTCGATCGAAAAAAAATAAAAAATCCCGATTTC
This sequence comes from Tenthredo mesomela, assembly GCA_943736025.1. Classification (NCBI taxonomy): domain Eukaryota; kingdom Metazoa; phylum Arthropoda; class Insecta; order Hymenoptera; family Tenthredinidae; genus Tenthredo; species Tenthredo mesomela. The sequence goes on from OX031021.1 coordinate 8,324,213, forward strand.
ATCCGATCAAACGTACCAGTTCGAACTCATTACTCGTCAAACATCGGCTGCCGAAAGGACAAGTCGATTGATTACCCCGTTTAGGAGAAAATAGACAAATCGGTAACTGATTGGGTAAACCCCCCCCCTTAAGATATAATTTCAATATATTTAAAATATGGTCAAAATATAGTCAAAATATATCTCGAGATATATTTTTTTGACGAAAAGTTACATATCACAAATATATTCATAATGTATCTCCCATATATATTGCATACATCATACCCCGGCACACTCATTAGTCGAAAGAGCTAAGCTGTTAATCCTATTAACCCGTTCACCGGCACTAATCCTTTTAACGCCATTTCTTGGATTTTGGTAGGTATGAGTGGGAATATGCAGGTAACGCAGTTGTTGCCGTCCCAAATAGACCGCACACCCCTTAGTTCCTTTTATTTCTCCTGAACGCTGCCCCTACCATCGCACTTCCAGGTAAGGACGAGTGACCGTTTTCAGGTAGACCGAGGGGATTTCGGGTCGCACTAATTGTCACTTAGAGCGGGGCCTGCTCCGAAGAGCACAGTGAGGCCGGGGTATGGCATACATCATACATGTATCTGCGATATATAATATGTATCTGAAATATATTTTAAATAGATGTTTGGTATATCGAAAAATATATTTGCACATATATTTTATTTCCATGTGGGTGAGGTTGCTGCACGAGCCGAAGGCGAGAATAGTATATTGTGCAACTGGGGGCGGGGGGGGGGGGGGGGGGGGGGGGGGGGGCACCCCCCCTAATTGCATACTGTATTTTTTAAAATAATCGGCACGAAATGGGCCTTCTTTGATGCGCGTCGACTTGTATCACAAAGGACTTATTTTAAGTGCCTGTAGATGGTGCGCATAAAGGAGGACTTTGGGTGCATGTGTTAAAAAAAACACTATTTCAATGTACTCGGCGCGAGACTCTATCGGGTATCTTGATGCCGCTCGAAACGCCTGCAAGCCCACTTTAAGCCTACTTGATCGGCTCAAAAACTAACCTAGCGGGTAATATCATTTATTAGTAATTCATTATCATTATACAATAGTCATAATAAATACTGCATTTACTGAACAATATGATCGAAAATCGTTTGTATAAATGAATTTTCAAGATTGGAGAAATAAAAGAATCAATTAAGCAAATAACACTATGGTTTGAGAAGAAGTAGAAATTTTTAGAAAAAAATAACACAAGTGTATCCGATTGAAGTTCTTATTCATTTGAATTTTTATATTATTTCTTTTAATCGTATAGTCACGATTCTTGCGTGGTTATACGTTTATAAAAAAGTCTTTGTTTGTCATCTTTCTGGTTCTCGTCGAGCACTTGGAAGTCCATGTTTGTTGCCGATGTTTGCCAATTATAAAGATAAGGATTCGACATTTGAGTTACTTTGATAGTAGGGTGAACAGTGATCACAGAACCAGCATTGATAACGCGTCGTCTGCATAGGAAGTGTATGAAGATCGCGAGGAGAATGATTGTCATGAGAATAACTGAGATCACTATAATAAGCCCCCAATAAGGATATTCATAATGCACGCTTAACATGGCCGTTTCCGGCGTTGGATATGCGGTGCTGTCGTCATTCGAATCGTCGGCGTAATCCATGATTTGATTTTCATATTTGGCAAGAAATCTGCCTATAATCGTCCGGAATATGAACGAGTATATTCCTGATGCGTAAAACCTGTGGAAAAAAAAACCAAATAGATAATCACATCAGTCGATTATAAAATTGTATAATTTTTGTGAAAAATTTGGCATAAACTACGACGTCGCGCGAAATAATTATAACAAACGATTAATGAGAGGACGCACACTGCATCAATACAGATTTATTACGACTCGATGTGGCCGCAACGTTCATCGACCGATAGTGGTGTTGATAATTTATTAAAAATACGTCTCGACAACGATTTGTTGAATAATTTTGAGAAAATTTACATTTTTTGCGTCAGCGAGTTTATTACTATGGATTAATGTTACGAAAATACCAAATTCGCAAATTGAAAAGCTTAAAAATTGAAAAAGTGAGTAGTTCAACAATCGTCGATAGAATCAAAAAAGATGCAAAACTCTGAAAATTCAAAGTTTCGAGGAACTAAACAATGACAAAATTCAAAAAAATATGGAACTCGAAGATCTTTAAATATACATATTAAAAAAAAAAAAAAAAATTATGCAATATTTTTTAGTTTTTTTTTTTTCTCTTCTTAAAAACCAATTGAGATTGAGGTCTGAAATTTTCAGGATCTTAGTATTTTAATAGTACAGAGGGGTGCAGATATGGCTCCGGTAAAAATTCATCATCGTGCCGTTTCAATGCAACGCAGCCAAGTCCGTGTTCAACGATGTTGAATTTTTACCGGAGCCATATCTGCACCCTTCTGTACCTACCTACTTATCCATGAAATATCAGCAAGATATTCGCAAAAGGCATTTTGACCCTGCGTATGCCCCTACCTAACGCCTTTGTCTGTATATTCTACACTGTTTCAAAGAAGCGTAAATAAACCTATGACGTTGGCACATTTTTCGAACCGTTCAGTTTGCACAAGCATGCGATATTCTGCATTTGTATTATACCTACGGATGACACATACTTATATGCATCGATAAATTCGCGATGCGGAAAAACCAAACGAAAACTATCTTCTTGTACAAATACAGCAGCGACATACGAATCATTTCAAATACATAGACTTTTTGAATACTGTATCTTATCGCATGGGTGTTTCAATAACATTTGAACTAAAAATTTTACACATCATAAAAATTCATTGGAAGACAGTCCCAGGATTCTCATTAGTCTCTCATAATTTCTTACATTCCTAATCGCGTTTCATGGTATTTAGATAATATTCTTACTTTGTTTTTTCTCCCTCTATTCCTATTTGCTTTTTATTGGTCCCTCAAGTATTTCGAAAAACTTGCTTTACTCTCTGTTATTCCTTTTCGAAATGTACAACAAATTATATATCAGACCGCACTGGACTACGACGTGACTCTTTCTGCGCAGGAAATGAGAGTCTCTGGCGGGACATGCGTTCTGGCCTTATAATTCTTGAGGATAAAGTCGCAAACAACTTGGTATAGGATTCGGGGAACTGCGCATGGCATTGTGGAGTCTGGGGCCGAAGGCCCATGCGCTTCAACGGTTAAAACCAATGAAGCTCTGGCACTACGGCGGAAACGCCTGGCTTGGAGTGAATACACGAATGAGGCGAGTATGGAAGAGTGAAGGAGAGGATGAATGAAAGCACGACGTGACTGAGATGAAGAGCACAAGACGTATGGTCGGAAAAGAGACGGAATGTGTTTACGAGTGCTAGAGAGCCGAGCTGGCAAAGGGTAGTTAAGGGCGAGTGAGTTGGAGATTAGCGAGCGAAGAGTGAGGACCCGTGCAAAAACTTTTGCCTTGAAATAGGCTTGCTAAACGCTTGCAGAACCATTGCTTCAAACGCTTGCAGAACTATTGCTTGAACGCTTGCAAATTGAAACAAAACTGTCAAGGGTTTTTCCAAGGGTTTTGAAAGGGTTCGTTCAAGGGTTTTTCATAGGTTGCCAATGGTTTTGAAAGGTTTCTTTCAAGGGTTTTTCATATGTTGCCAATCGTTTTGAAATGGTTCTTTCGAGGGTTTTTCATAGGTTGCCAATGGTTTTGAAAGGGTTCTTTCAAGGGTTTTGAATAGGTTGCCAATGGTTTTGAAATGGTTCTTTCAAGGGTTTTTCATAGGTTGCCAATGGTTTTGAAAGGGTTCTTTCAAGGGTTTTGAATAGGTTGCCAAAGGTTAAGAAAGGATTCTCCCAAGGGTTTTGAATAGGTTGCCAATGGTTTTGTATTTTTATGAAATAAAAAGTAATAATAGTAGAAGAAAAAATCAGTACGAAATGTGACATATTTTATCGTCAGTTGACCCAGCGTACGCATCCTATCGATGAAATTGCATTATACACCTACTGAAAAACCCGCCGCATTTTTCGTCCCCGCCGGGACTTGAACCCACGTCCGCTCGGTTACCAGTCGCACGCCCTAACCACTACGCTAAACTACCTTATGACATACGACCCAACACTCACCTACTTGTTTAGGGCCTACCAAAGTGTCAAGTTATTACTAGCGTGCCTTCCCAAATATACGTTGCAATATACTGTGATTGTCTTGTTCATTAGTCTATATAATGCCATAAGTACTATTATGATACAGGCCACAAGTATACAATGCCAACCTTTCCCCAAGGCTTCGTGAACTCTTGGTCCAAAAGCCAAACGTTGGCAAGCTCATCGCAAGGCTTCCGCAAGGGTCTTTCGAATCAAGGTGTTGCCAAGTGTTGAGATCAAGTGTTCGCCAAGGCCAATGCCAACCCTTCCTCAAGGCTTGGTGAACTCTTGGTCCAAAAGCCAAGCGTTAACAAGCTAACCGCAAGGGTATTTTGGGCCAAGGTGTTTCCAAGCGTTGAGATCAAGTGTTCGCAAAGGCCAATGCCAACCCTTCCTCAAGGCTTGGTGAACTCTTGGTTCAAAAGCCAGCTCATCGCAAAGCTTCCGCAAGGGTATTTCGAACGAAGGAATTGCCAAGTGTTGAAATCAAGTGTTCGCCAAGGCCAATGCCAACCCTTCTTCAAGGCCTGGTGAACTCTTGGTCCAAAAGCCAACTAATCGCAAGGCTTCCGCAAGGGTCTTTCGAACGAAGGAATTGCCAAGTGTTGAAATCAAGTGTTCGCCAAGGCTTGGTGAACTCTTGGTTTAAAAGCCAAGCGCTGGCAAACTAATCGCAAAGCTTTTTCAATGGTTTTTGGGCCGCTTCAAGGGTTTTTCAAGCTATACACAAGACTTAGGCAAGCTTTTCTATTTTGCACGGGGACGTGTATTTTAGAAGAATAATAAATTGTCAATAATGTGAAATATTTAAATAATGATGCCTGGCTTGTTTTCTAATTTCTTAATTTCCATACAAATATCCCACAACACTACAATAATGATGTTATGTAATACAGTCGGCTCTCGCATTAGGGCCGGCCATGGGGGTGTAGGGGAAGATAATTCCAAGAATTTCTGTTCCCCCACCAATACTTGGTGTGCAGTCACCGCGTTTACACCGAAAGAAATTTATTCTTATTTCTAGTATGGTAACATACTAATCGTATATACTAATGAAATCCTCTAAATGTTTAGTCTATTTTTATGTAGAATGCTAGAGTATTAGAATATCCTCTTAAAGTTAGTATGCCATCTATTAAGGTGTGACCACGTGATCAAAACTTGTCGCATTTTGCATATGGCCGCGTCCAGGTCCTGCATCGTGTCGTGCGTCGCGTTGTATTTGAGTGTGAGTGATCAAGTTATATTTTTCATTCGAAAAAATCGACGAAGTCGTGAAGTGGCTCATCAAAAACGATCCAGGCGAACTGGTCGAAACATTTGAACGTAAGTAAACCTAAAATTCTGAGTATAATAGTACATTTCATTACGAGTAACGAAAGGCTTTTTTGACGAAACGAGAGGTTTACGGCACGAGCCGAAGGCGAGACTGATCGTAGCGAGTACGAGTACGAGTACCTCGAGCGAGTACGAGACTCGCCTTCGGCTCGTGCCGTAAACCTCTCGTCAAAAAGCCTTTACGTACAAGTAATGATCATTATTTTTCATCAGGATTGCCGAGAAATCGCGACGAAGTCGCGATTTTGAGGCTAGAATGATGAAAAAGAATTTTTTCCAAATTACTGCTACGCTCTGAGAAAACGTTCTAGTGACTCAGTTTTTCTACAGTTGATTAGTGATATTTTGATACAAAGTTCATGATTTTTCCAGATTTTATGTCCTCCACTGAACATAAATTCAGTCCATCGAAGAAAAAGCAGTTGTCGAAGGGTACAGGCTGCTGCGTTGGATGAAATTTCTTCAACTTTAAACCAATAATATTCGATGAATTGTTTGAGACACAGAAATTTTTGATTGTAAGAATTTTTTTCCCACTTTCTGGAAAAAATGTTTTGAAACCAACACTTTTGTGCTATATAAATACTATATAAATATAAATATATTCCCTAAAATTGTTGAACATTTTTTTGTCTTTAATTTAATTAATTATCTCATAGTCTTGTATGATTGAAAAGTTTATAATATAAACAATAAATATACATAGTATATATTATAAAAATATAAAAAAATATTTGAATATAATATAGTATACATATATACATAAATATATTATACCAGGAATGTAAAATATGAATATAAAATGAAAATAAAGAGATTATTTTATAATTTCACTGATTCCTTTCCGAATATAACATACTAAACTTAGATTAGAGGATATTCTTAAAGCTAGTATATGTATTCACATTAGTATGTGTTTATTAAATTATTCTCCTCTAAAGATTAGAAAATATACTTACCGCCTATTTTAGACGGAAATATACTAAGTTTCAGTATATTATACTAACTTTGAGAATAAATTTCTTTCGGTGTAGCGTCGGACGCTCACAATAAAGCCGCGCGATAGATAGGAAATTTCTTGCAAACTGTTCATTTCTATTACCGGCCTTATTGCGAGCGTAGTCGACAAAAGCGCGGCGATAATACCGGCAGGTAGAGTAGTGGGGGAAGCTGCTGAATGCTGTTCAGAGGAAGTGGCCCTATTGCGAGTGGCCCTATTGTGAGAGCCGACTGTAATATCTTAAGGAACAATTTGTCGGTCGTCAATTTGTATTTCCTCTACCTCACGATTCGGATACCTATTCACATTCATTATAAGAATCTGAGGAATACGTTAGCTCAGCTAAGATTATTAGAGACAAAACAAAGCGAGTAAAGAAAAAGTAGACAAAATATATGCAATTTATACAAAAATTCCTTCCTCGCAGTACTTTGTATCAGTAAGGTGACAAATGGATGAAAAAATTACCGCGGAAAATACTGTCTTTATGCGTCTCGAACCACATGAGAAAAAACGTCAAGGTTGATAGCTTGTAAAAGCGGTTTTCGACAGATTTGGGTGAAATTTTACTGGTGAATAGCTTGACACAAGTTCTACAACATGAGACGAAGTTCATTGACTTTTACCGTATATTAGTGATGAAAAAAATGTTTGAAGTTTACATTATTTGCATACGTACCCGGGTAACAATTTGAAGTGGCAGCCGTATGGCCGCAACATGGCCAACCGACCAAGCCAATGTGGCCGCCATGTCAGCCGACCCCGGTTTTATCATGGCTAGTACCTGGCAACGACGACCAAACTATGTCGCTCCTTGATGGCAGCTAGGTGGATAAACAGCATGGTTTACTTATGATTTAGACCTGGAAGCGATATGGCCACGCTATCTCGCTGCCATGTGGAGGCCAACTAGTTGCCAGGTAACAATCCAACGCAGCAACCATACGGCCGCTACATGGCCAACCCACCTAACCAATGTGGTCACTATGTCGGCAGTGGTCAGTTTTATCATGGCTTTTACCTGGCAACGAAGACCAAACTATGTCGCTCCTTGATGGCAACTAGGTCGATAAACAATATGGTTCATTTATGGTTTTGACCTGGCAGCGACATGGCATCGCTTACTCGTTGCTATGTGTAGGCCATCTGGTTACTAGTAATTTTGATACCTCTCTGAAATATGAAAGCCATGAAGTAACCATGAAATTTCCCCAGCTAGCTGTCATGTGGCAGTCACCCTATTTTGGAACGAGCACCGCTGCTTGAGTTCTATTTTACTTTCAAGTATATATTTCATTTACACAGTATTCATTCCAAAAGAACTGTTATGAACTATACTACCGGATAGGCGGTATGAGTTGCTTGACTCGTAGGTGAATTATGATTGTGGTTGGCCGGCAACGGGTAGGTGTAGTCAAGCCAACGTTACTTTACTTGCGAGTGTTGCCGCTCATCTACCGGCATAGCAGGGTACTAAGGTAGGTGGCGACGCATTGTATAGACCAGGTAAATGCCAGGCTACCTTAAGGTGAAGTGAAACGTTTGTCAGAACCTCGAAAACGGGAATCGCGAATTCTCCGGAACTACTGAATCAATCGCGATGAAACTTTGAGGGATTACACATAATTGTGGCAGAAAGTGGCTGATTATTTCACTTTTCCAAAATTTGACAAAAATTTTCACAGATTGACGTACCGACCACATAAATTGCGAGATTATTCACTGTTGACGTAGATAATCGCATTTTCCCGATAATTAGCCACTCCGCAATTAAAAACCACACACTTTGAGCCTAATCCCATGTCATTTGATGGAGAAATGACTGAGAATTGACGATTCTCCGTTACTCATAATTAAAAAACCGACATTCAGTTGAGATCACAACCCGTATCGACATTTAGTCGAGATCACAGCCATGTATCGAAATTGCAGCCAGTATACTTGCAAATAATCTAGCGGTGGACAGAGGTACCAAACGTTCGGTAGTTCTGTTTTACCGCGGTGCAAGGCACCCGGCCGTGGCCTTGAAACGTTTCACTTCACCTTAAGACACAGCAGTACCAGGTTAGTCCACATGAAAGCCATATGACATCGCGAGGTGGCGGACAGGTAGTCGCCAGTTAACGCTAAGACACGGCAGTACCAGGTTTGCCCACATAAAAGCCATATGGCATCGCGAGGTGGCGGCCAGGTAGTCGCCAGCGGTCGCCAGTTAACGTTAAGACACAGCAGTACCAGGTTAGTCAGGTAGTTGCCAGTTAACGCTAAGACACGGCAGTACCAGGTTAGCCCACATGAAAGCCATATGACATCGCGAGGTGGCGGCCAGGTAGTCGCCAGCGGTCGCCAGCGGTCACCAGTTAACGTTAAGACACAGCAGTACCAAGTTAGCCCACATAAAAGCCATATGGCCTCGCGAGGTGGCGGCCAGGTAGTCGCCAGTTAACGCTAAGACACGGCAGTACCAGGTTTACCCACATAAAAGCCATATGGCATCGCGAGGTGGCGGCCAGGTAGTTGCCAGTTAACGCTAAGACACGGCAGTACCAGGTTAGCCCACATGAAAGCCATATGACATCGCGAGGTGGCGGCCAGGTAGTCGCCAGCGGTCACCAGTTAACGTTAAGACACAGCAGTACCAAGTTAGCCCACATAAAAGCCATATGGCCTCGCGAGGTGGCGGCCAGGTAGTCGCCAGCGGTCGCCAGCGGTCACCAGTTAACGTTAAGAGACAGCAGTACCAGGTTAGCCCACATAAAAGCCATATGGCCTCGCGAGGTGGTGGCCAGGTAGTCGCCAGTTAACGTCAAGATATGGCAATGCCAGGTTTGCCCACATAAAATCGATGTCGTGGCGCAAGGTGGCGGCCAGGATGGTGCAACATTGGTAGCCTAGCTTAGTTAGCCATATTATCGCCATGTGAAAAGGCCATGTTGAAACCATATAGCCGCCGCATGGTTATCGAACATTCACCTGCTATGTGGCTGGCCGACAGCATTGCCGTGCTCATGCCACATGGCATTAATGTGGCTTGTGGGCTGGCCATGTAAATTGTTACCCGGGTACATAGGGAAAATGCCAACTTTTTTCACTCTCACGTTTTTTATGATTCAACTAAGGTGAACGTCCCAGTTTTGGTCACCTTTAGGGTGCGCACGCCGGTTTTTCATTTTCCGTGGACGGGTTCCATTGTAATTCCAGAAAGTAACTGTTCTAATGTATGCAATGAAACCTTCTGAATACGATTAGTTCAGTATTTCCGTAAAATTGTCCGCATAAAGTATTGAAATTATCATTTTAATAATGCCGTGCGATTGTCCCAGTCTTGGTCACTCTCAAACGCCGAGGTCCCAGTTACGGTCACCTGGTAGCCCCAATCTCGGTCAGGCATGACCGAGTTTCGGTCACTCCGTTAGGCCTAGTTTCAGTCACGGCTGTGGGGGTTTTGGTCAGCACGTTAGTACCAGTTTCTGTCACGCATGTCCGAGATTCGGTCTCTCGGTAGGCTTAGTTTTGGTCATGTGCGTAGATAATTCCCGAAAGAACCCACCACGCCCATATAATTAATGGAGTAATTGAAAAAAAAAAAAAAAAAAATACAATAGTAAATAAACGAAGTCAAGCATCTTCAAACAAATCTATTGTATTTCGATGAAAATCTCAAAGTGAATAAAACAAGACGGATTAAGATACAATTATTATTCAATAATTTTCTTGTGCACTTTAGTCATGTTCGCCTTCTAGGATTTCCAATCGCTCTTTTTTTATTCGTTTCGCAGCCCGTGCTTCTTCTTGCTCCAATTTTTTCGCAGCTTTTTCCATGTCAAGCTCCTGTTTCTTAGCTATTCTTGCCGCTTTTGCTTTTTCTTGCTCTTCTTTTCTTCGCTCTGCTTTCTCTAGACGTTCTGCCTTTTTCGCTTCCTTAATCTCGATCAGTTTTCTTTTTTTCTCATCTTTTGCGTTCTGGGTTTAGCCCAGTCATTATGTACTTTCAACCTTGCAAAAATTCCGTTGTCGCTCTTCCTTGTTTTAACCGTTGAGGGGGGTCAATGGTAGTCTAAATTCAAAATGGCGACCAAATCCTGCTTTTGCATATGTCCGACATTTTGAATTTTATGAAAAATTGTTTTTCTTCAATAACTCTGCCATTTTCAATTCTAACGAAAAATTGCAAAGACTAAATTTGTAGGAAATTCAGTTACCTACAAGTTTTGTTACTGCATTTTTTTTATAAGAACGATATGTTTTGAATTAAACCTAAAAAAAAGCGGTGAAGTAAAACTATTGCATTATCTCGGTTATTTTTAACTTTAGGGCATAAATGAACAGGAACAAACTTGTTGAGAATTACATTTTCGACAGTTTTGGTCTCTCCCTTTTTTTTCGTACAGTCAATATTTCAGGTCGTACGCCAACGGCAAAGAAAAAGAGAACCGTCAAAATATTTTTTCACGAACTATTTGACAACTGAATGCCTCTGTGAAATGAAATACAATGGTACATTACGATACGAGTGCGATAAAACTTTTTTTCGTCAAGTATGGTACAAAATTTTACTTCATAAGGTCTGAAAATGGGGGTTTTATCACACTGAGTGAAGTAAATTATTTTTTTCAACTCAGTGTGCGAATTTCGATTTCTCATGTCTGTTGGTAATGTGCGAAGTGCCCGATTCACACACTGTGGTGCGCGGTGTGCCGAGTAGATACATTTGCACACTTAATGCGCGAATGTATCTGGAGTAGATACATTCGCGCACTGAGTGCGCAAATGTATCTGAAGTATATTATGCATTCGCGCACTGAGTGTAGAGAATGATTTACTCCGCACACTGTAAATAGTGTATCTGTAGAATATTGTCTAAAATACAGTACTCACGTTCTCAGCCCGTTTCCGGTTACTGATAAAATTATTTATATTTATATTTATTTTCGAAATCGAAATTCGCACACTATGAGTTGAAAAAAATAGTATACGACACACGTGCGCGTACGTGATCCTTGCACTCGTGTTTTTGTCACCCTCGCTTCGCTCGGGCGACAAGCTACACTCGTGCGAGAATCACGTACTTTGCGCACTTGTATCGTAATCTACTATTTTCACACTGCGTGCGCAAAGTTCGATTTTGTGCACGCTTCGCGTGCATAAAATTCAACTTAACGCGCATTGTGTTAAAAAATAAAGTTCGATACACGTGCGAAAGATGATTCTCGACTCGTGTGATTATCAACACTTTCACACTAGTATCGAAAAGTACTATTTTTCTTAACACATGCACCCAAAGTCCTCCTTTGCGCACCGTCTATGCGCACCCAAAGCAGACTTTTGCGCACCAGTGTGCAAAATATTTTGCCAAATATTTTGCACACTGGTACGCTAAAACCGGCTTGGGTGCCCGCAGACGGCACACAAACGAGGACTTTGCGTTGCATGTGTCGAGAAAAATGGTGTTTGATACGCGAGCCCAAGGCAGCAATATCGCTTACTCGTGTGAAGGCACCTCACTCGCTACCTCCGCGCCGGCTCATCTTCGGGCTCGTTCGGGCCTTCACACTCGTGCGCGAATTGCTGCTTTTGCGCTCTTGTATCGAAATATACTAATTTCATTTCACAGAGGCATTCAGTTGTCGAATGGTTCGCGAAAAAATATTTTGACGGTGCTCTTTTTCTTTGCCGTTGGCGTACGACCTGAGATATTGACTGTACGAAAAAAAAGGCTGAGACCAAAACTGTCGAAAATGTAATTCCCAGCAAGTTTGTTCATGTTCATTTATGCCCTAAAGTTGAAAATAAATGAGATAATTCAATAGTTTTACTTCGCCGATTTTTTCAGGTTTAATTCGAAAAATATCGATCTTATAAAAAAAATGCAGTAACTAAAGTTGTAGGTAACTGAATTTCCTGCAAATTTAGTCTCTGCAATTTTTCGTTGAAATTGAAAATGGCAGAGTTATTGAGAAAAAACAATTTTTCATAAAATTCAAAATATCGGACACAAGCAAAAGCAGGATTTGGTCGCTATTTTGAATTTAGACTACCATTGACCCCCTCAATGGTTAAAACAAGAAAGAGCGACAACGGAATTTTTGTTATTTCAAGGGGAATATTTGGACATAATGACTGGACTAGTTGCGATTCTGTAACTTTCCGCTAACTCGCTAACTTTTCGCTCTAAGACCGTTGGTTGGCTGAGGAGCGTCCAATCGGAGATCGTTACGGGCCGCAACGATCTCCGATTGGACAAAGTTAGCGAGTTAGCGAGTTAGCGAGTTAGCGGAAAGTTACAGAATCGCAACCCTGATATTCCATCCATTTGTCAGACGTTAATACCGATGGTACTTTTTCTTTCGCTACTTTGCCCTTGCCTTTTTTGGAAACCTCTTTCTTTCCAGGCCAAAACAGAGTAGTTTTGAATGGCGAGGGTATATTTGATGGAATGTGAGAATTTCTTTCCGGTTTTGGCGGTGGAGTGTTAGAAGAATCCAGATTCTTGTTCTCGAGTACTTTGGAGTTCGGAGTACGAACGACGTCTTCTCTCTCCGATTCTGCGACGTTATGATCGATCTGTGAATCCGGATTGATGTTCTCGAGCACTTCGGAGTTCGGAGTACGAACGACGTCGTCTTTCTCAGATATTGCAACGTTATGATCAATCTGTGAATTCGCATTGTTGTTCTCGAGTACTTCAGGGTCCGGAGTACGAACGACGTCTTCTTTCTCCGATTTTGCGACGTTATGATCGGCTTGCTGTTCTTGCATCGGTATCAACTCTCCGGTCGGGCTAATATCGTAGACAATAACGTCTCCGTATGTATCAGTGTAATCAGCGATCGTTGTATTCGCGATGATATCAACGGCGATTGTCGGAATATCATCAATCATTAAAGCGGAACTTGATTCCGTTTCCTCCTCGTTTCGTTCTTCATCGCGAATCTGTTTTTACATTAAAGTGAATATACAAATATAGTACATGCAGGGTGTGTACTGACCCTGGAAAACCGGGAAGTCAGGGAAAAGTCAGGGAAAAGTCAGGGAATTTTCCAATGACTGGAAAAGTCAGGGAACTTGAGAATTGTCTTAAAAAACCGGGAAATTTCCAGAAATGCGTTTGTGTTGCCTCACATAGTAATATAGATGGTAAAGTCGCGGGGAATTCTCTGTATCGCGAAATGTGTAGAGTTTGCGTTGCACTGCCGCATATTTATGTACCTGATATAAAAGTTTTATGAAGAAAATGTGAGTTAGTAGAAAATTAAAAAAACACTTCAAATCTGTCTATAATCGTTGCAGAAAGGATGACCGGGAAAGATGAAAGTTTTTTACTGAAAAACCTGGAAAAGTAAATTCGTAAAGCGGTGTCAAATGGAGACTTCAAAAATTGTACTGATCAATTCGTCGATGACTGTAATAAAATGAAATTAACGAAAAATGGATCGTTTAAATACCGAAACTGTATCGTCGTCAACACTGTTTATTTTGTTGGAAACGCTGTTTTTCGAGGTACTGTGACTCCCTACGCCAAACTTGATACTTCTCTTAACCTGCCGCCAGAAAGAAAACAGTCCTTCGAGTCTCGTTTCGCCATTCCATTTTGTCTCTTCTTCGACAGCTTGAAACCTTTGCAGGAGCGCTTTCCCTATATTAGCCTCGACACGTGCTAAGAATACCTGATCTTCATCACTATCATCTTCCGCCGTTTGCAGAACCGGCTCAGACTGTATCGATTTTTTGAAATACTTGTGGTAATTAATGCTGTTTGCTGAAAATGGATGAAGCCCTGTCTTCTCGAAGCCGTTCTTGAGAATTGTTCTGGAGTCTAGTGAGTCGACGGCACTCTGCAAGATACTCGCGAACATATCGCGTCTCATACGTTCGCCGTTATTTTCGAGTCTCCACTCGCTGACTACTTTCGCCCAAGCTGTTTTCAAAGGGTGAAAGAAGGCGACGTCGAGCGGTTGCAGAATATGCGTCGCATTTGGGTAGAGAGCCACTAGCTCTAGGGGAAAGCGGGGCAAGTTGGAGATGGGGGCAAGATGACGAAATTGTTGTTTCGCGAATATTTCAAAAGATGATGCCAGCTAAGTCATCAAGTAGTGTTAAACAAACCCCCACGCAGTAATAAAACTGGTGTAGACTTGCATGACAAAGTCATATGGCTTCTCACAGAGACATAGTGGTTTTTGGTCTGCGCGATGTAATATTTTGTGTTCGGAAAACGGTTTTACAGAACTACAGGTGAGCAAGATCGTACTTGTGAATTAATCCTTCATTTATGTAGGCATATAGATCCTACAGATCATAGGATTTCCAAACTGTCACCAATGTACTGGTTGAGGTTATTTTTTTTTGAAAATAGCGACACACGGGGCAAGTTGGTGGGGGCAAGTTGACGATCCACAACTTGCCCCTTTTTGCTATCCCTGCATATGGTAGGTATTTAGGCTATATGCAATTTCAGCTTATTGAATACATCAATGAATAAATCAATAAATTGGTATGAAAGAACCAAGTCTTGAAAGAGCCACCTCCATTTAATCATATAGTTTCTGCATGCAAGCGGCTCTTTCAAAACTTGGCTCTTTCATTCCACTTTTCCCCTACATAGACATAAAAAAATGTAACCGTATGTGTGTTTCCTTTCTGGATTTCAATGAACTGAAGTATTTTTTGACGAAAACAACATTTTTATAAGCCCATTGAACCGAAATCTAGCATTCGCCAACTTGCCCCGTGGTCGGGGCAAGTTGACGACTCTGCAACATTTTGGAAAAATCGAAATCACACAGTTTGTAAATAACCGAATTCAATGTCCATTTTTTTTGTAACAGCTAACATCTCATAGTTTGCGAAAATACCGAAAGATTTCAAATTTCACTCACGATTGATTAAAAAAACGCTTCCAAAGCTTAAGGTCTCCAACTTGCCCCGCTTTCCCCTATTTGATTCTTCTTGCAGAAGTCGCTTAGTGCCATCGTCAGGTGCGAAGAGTGTCCGTCCAAAAACAGTATAACTGGGAAAACGATAGCATTTTTCACCAACCACGGATAAAAAATGTTTGCGATGTATTCAAAAAACGTTTCCCCGGTCATCCACCCGTTGTCGGAGTGGCCAATGCTCCATCCTTTCGGCATGTTCGCAGCAATGGATCCAGGGATTCGTTTATACGAGAACACTACCATCGGTGACGCGATGTTTCCGTCCGCATTTCCACAGAAGAGCGTCGTTAGGCATTCCTTTTCATCGTTATTTATGAAATTATAAACCGTTTTGTCTCCTTTTTTGACGAGAACGGTGCTTCCTTTGGGACTCAAGAAGAATGCCGATTCGTCACAGTTGAAAACCCGAGAAGGATGAACGTCGAGGAGTTGCTTTGATTCAAGATATATTCGGACCTCTTCGAACCATGCTCTTAGCTTCTCCTCTGTTACTGCAGCTCTACAGCGCGTTAAATTCTGCGACATCCTTTCAGATAACTCTTTGTGGCGAGCTCGAAACGCCTCGTACCAATGGCGTCCAGGTCGATTGTCTTTGAACACCGTTTCCTTCTTCTCGTGATTTAACAGTAATCGAACACTGTCTAATAGTTGATGGCGTGATATGGGAAATCCATTCGCACTCATATACAATATCCATTGCACGAGATGATTTTCGTACTCTTCTCCGAGTATACACTCCGGGCCTCGATTTTGTATATGAGGAAGAGTAATGCCTCGATTTTTAGCAACCAATGTAGTCCTTGGTACATTATGCAACTTTGCTGCAGTGCTGACGGGCATTCCTTCGTTGATTGCTTGCAAGGCTGTCTGGAGCGTCGCATCGTCGTACGTTCGATAAGTTTTTCCTTTTGCCAACGATAGACTTTTGTCTTCTCCGCAGGACCCATGACCTCGTTTTCTCTTCATGCCCGAGGCGTTTTTTTCTCTATGCATTAATCTATCACTGTAGAAAAGTAATAATGAGTAACTCATATAGTTTAATTTATATTTGTAGGTTAACTGACATTGCATTTGGTTCAATACAACAAGTGACAGTAACTGCAACCCAACCCAATTCGCGGGACCCAGTTATGGTCTTCGCAATTTTCACACAATGGAAAATTGGACAGCAAGTTCTTACACATCAAATCGATAGCCCGATTAATTCCGAAGCTATTGATATAACTTTCTTACCGTTTTGCACTGATGATCCACGAATATCCGAGGATCTGGCCACTCTGTTCGTTAACGCTCGCCGACAACAACTGCTGCTGCTACGGGCTGATACGCACGTCATGACACTTGCGATTTAATTTACCCGTGAAAAATTTCATTAACTTACTCATAATTCGGAAAGAAATCAGCGGAAAAGTTTGCTCGTCAATATGCAATTTTTTTTTCATCAGTTCAACGAGAAAAACATTAATTATTAATAAAAAAGCATGTTTGGTGACCGAAACTGGGACGGTGACCAAAACTGGGACGTTTACCTTAGTCGACAAATTTCAATGAAAAACTAGTATGTTATGAATTGAAATTTAACGAACATTTTGAGACTAGAAACAAACGTATTTTGCGTGTAATAAGAAAGATATTGTTAGTTGAACTCAAGTCTCTTTTAGATATTTGAGTGTAAATCAAATGCTGATGTGATAGACGTGATAACAGCGCTCACGTAGCTCAAACGGACATTCACCTCGAAAATCGCGTTTAAAAAATACAATTGTTTATATATAGCAAATAAAAAATTGTTTTTGATGCAGTATGCGTAAAGTTCGTGAAATTCGTGTGTAAAGTGCCGAATTTCGGTGCGTAAAGTGGACTTTTATGCACACGTGTGTGTAAAGTGTTCGAGCATGTGTAAATTATTTGAAGTGTGTGTAAAGTTTTTAAAGTGTGTGTAAAGTGAAAAGTATTTCTTTGCGGAATAAGATTTTATACCAATGAAATTTTTCTGTCATGGAATATGCGTTCATTTAATAATACAAATTTACATTTAATTAATGTTACCGTCAACGTCCCAGTTACCGGACAGTTAAGGCTGACGTCCCAATGGCCGGACATCCATGCGAAATCGTATTTCTGTCTCTCTTGCACACACTTTCTGTCCGGTAACTGGGACCTGTCCGGCCATTGGGACGTTCACGGTATTCCATCATTATTACTACAATTTTTTTTTTAATGTAATGTTTATTAAGGGGGGCGGAGGAATCCACTTGAGTTATTCATCCTTTTCGGATTTTTAATACGTTGACTACTCTTCAGTATCAAATGAAAATTATTGTTTTTAGCCCTCGCATGCCCCACTGGGGTCTGAGAAACCCGAACAAAACTTCAAAAATCAAAATTTCTTCGCTTTTCTCGAGAAAAACCATTTTTTAAACGAGTATATCTCAGAAGTTCTCAACTTTTACGATTCGGTCAATGCATAGACAGATTCCTCGACTAATTGGCTATCGATTACAAAAAAATGCCATCGAAATACGACTATTTTTCTCGGAGTTATGATTGAAAATCTGAATGGGGTCCCACAAACCCGAGTGTGGCAAGTATGTCCCAAAAAAATAATTGTGGCATGCTAGGGTTAGTAGTTGGGGAGGCTTCGCCCTTTACGAACGAACGAAAATATACGAACTTTACGCATATTGTATCAAAATAGTATATTATTTCATGAACTGAAAATTGATAGCACAAAAGTACAATTCAAGAGCTTTAAAATGAGTTTTTGCTGACCTCTGTACGACTAAGGGAACCGGAGATATTAACGTTTGAAGGAGAGCGCGATTCCGATTTTTGGTGTTTTTTTCGAAAATTCAACCACTTGTAGCTTCTAAGCCTTTCGGATAAAAAAAAAAAATTGTTTCTTGCATTCATTTTACCCAGAGAACATGTAAAAAAAATGATGACAATTTTCAAGCACATGCGGTCAAAAAAGTGTCCCGCTTGACGTTGAATGACTCCTATACAGGATGTCCCAGAACTAAGTACACAAAATGGTAGGGGTAATAGAGGGGGTCGAGCTGCGTAAAAAAATGATAATGTATGATGTAAATTAAAATGATGTAAATTATCCTGAAGGAACATGTCGTCTCCGAAGTCGCGTTCACGAGATACGATCGGTTAAAAATTCTTCGTAAGCGTGGTCATATAGGCAACCGAGTGCACGGCAGGCATCGGGCATCGGGCTCCAACGCATTTCGAAATTATTGTTCGAGATCACCTCAACAATGGCTTTCTAAATCCGTGGTTGGTCGGGGTGGTCCGTTTCCTTGGCCTCCTAGGTCACCGGACTCGAATCCGTTGGATTTCGTAAAGTCTTGTGTACGAAACACCAGTCAATACGGAAGTAGAACTCGTTGCAAGAATTCAAGTGGCGGCTTATGACCCTCAGCAAATAGAACACATCTTTGCTTCAATGCGTCAGTGTTTGCGCTTTGGCGAGCTCGACTGTGGATTCAAGCAGAGGTCTTAACTTCGAGCATCTCTTGTAACGACTGGTTTTTGTGATGAAATATGATATTGGAAATACCTTCGTTTGTAACGAACTTAGTATCTAAGTGATTCAAAATGGAGCGCGCAATTCTTGACCTACGTTGTTACGCAACGAAATTAGATATTTGACTATACTTGTAAAAACCGCTTGACCGGACACCTGTTGTCAATCACTCTCTCGGCCGAGAACCATCGTAAAGAGCAGACGTGTCTACGTCCTCGTCAAATTATTTATTCAAATATAATAACTCAGTTTTCCGAAATGTTAACATAAATTGAACTACATATAATTCCAAGTCTAATAAGGAATCACAATACTGCCCGATATATATATATATATTGTAACGTAGTTTTTTTTAATAGGCGAGGAAAACCTAAATTTGACTCCGCTGCAATTCGGCACTCTTCCGTGTTAAGGTGCTTTCCTAGGCAATTCCACCAGTCCTGAAAACATCGTGAAAAAATGTGATATTAAACGGAATATCTCTGCCTGGGCACCGAAATCAATGAAACAAAATACGTCGCGCAATTCTATGTGCGACTCCGAACATGTACAGCCCAAAAAATGTTCGTTTTGCGCGAAAATAGAGAAGATATCCATGAAAAACGGTTTTAGAAACGTTTTTCATGGATATCTTCTCTATTTTCGCGCAAAACGAACATTTTTTGGGCTGTACATGTTCGGAGTCGCACATAGAATTGCGCGACGTATTTTGTTTCATTGATTTCAGTGCCCGGGCAGAGATATTCCGTTTAATATCACATTTTTTCACGATGTTTTCAGGACTGGTGGAATTGCCTAGGAAAGCACCTTAATAATTAAACTTACTGAATGTTGAGCGCAAGACGCTCCTGCGTCATTTCGATACGATACCATAAGACAAATTAAATAAAGCCAAAAATTTACGGAAATGCGACGAGCGATAACTCGACTTGCTCAGATAACAAAGCCTTAGATAGAGGGGCAGGGTACACCATAAAACAATATTATTTCATTGAGAATATTTGAGAGCACATCAATCAATTATTTATTAATTAAATTAGATAATTTAACGAGATCAGTACAGAATTATAAGTTTTATACGACAGTTTGTTACGATAAACTATTTATTCACGATAGAATTTACTTAATTACGATACGATTGACCCGAGGATGTGTCAGAGTTGACTCGATATAAAATTAATTATTTAGACTCCAGACTTGGTATCACAGAGCGATACATCGTACCCAAATGCAAAGTTATTCATAACCCATCCTTAAATCAACGTATTAAGCTTGAGATATTAAATTATGAAAATCAGTAACAAACTCTACAGATTCCCTATTAATTAATTAGCTACGCTTAGCTATCCGATTTACGATAATTCGAGATCTACTGCTAAATAGAGACCACACGGTCATTCGAAAGACGCGAATCACAAGTTCAACGATAACAGATTAATTCGGAATATTATTGGATCTTTAACTAAATTCTGACGATACTAGATCGATAGTGACGATACTAAATTATCCAAAAGATATTAATTTTACTGAACCGTACTTGATTTTACAGACGGTGATAAATTATATGACAGAATTGTACTTTACTTGATAAGTGACTCAATATTAACAGACTTAATTATAACAAAATTAACGATAACGAACTAAACTATAATAAACTATACAATAACGCGAGGCTAAGCCTACGCGGCTATCTTCGCTCAGGGTACTCCAGGAAAGGTAATTTTCTACAGTATTTCATGCACAATATTTTAACATACTAAATCAGCAACATAAGCCATACGAGAAGCGATAGGCAATTATCAATCGATAATAAGCAATAAATTATAGCCAAAAAGCACTAAAAGATCTACGTAACTCAGCCAGACTCGAGGTTGTTCGATAAATTAATAGACCAAAGACAAAGACGAGCCTCTTAGCTCAATAGACAAAAACGAGCTTCATAGCCCAATAACCAAATTAATTAACTCATACCATATGTGAATTTATCGGACCAGTCGAACCAAATTTTTAAGTCTTCTAACTGAAGCTCACCTCTATATAGAGCGTGCAATCTCCAGATAGACCGAAAAAAACGGAAGTGCATCATAATTATTTTTTCAAGTAAAAATTCCTTCAGCCCGGGTTTGAACCGGGTTCGACTGGTCCGATAAATTCACATATGGTATGAATTAATAGGTTTCGAACGATAGAGTCACTACACAATGAAATAAACACAGACCTGTGGACTAAGAGGTCAATGACAATAACATGAAATTCAAGTAAAGATTCCTTCAGTCCTTCAGTGGTCTAATTGGACAAGGCGTCGCAGTACAAATGCGGAGGTCCCGGTTCAAACCCGGGCTGAAGGAATTTTACTTGAAAAAATAATTATGATGCACTTCCGTTTTTTTTTCGGTCTATCTGGAGATTGCACGCTCTATATAGAGGTGAGCTTCAGTTAGAAGACTTAAAAATTTGGTTCGACTGGTCCGATAAATTCACATATGGTATGAATTAATAGGTTTCGAACGATAGAGTCACTACACAATGAAATAAACACAGACCTGTGGACTAAGAGGTCAATGACAATAACATGAAATTCAAGTAAAGATTCCTTCAGTCCTTCAGTGGTCTAATTGGACAAGGCGTCGCAGTACAAATGCGGAGGTCCCGGTTCAAACCCGGGCTGAAGGAATTTTTACTTGAAAAAATAATTATGATGCACTTCCGTTTTTTTCGGTCTATCTGGAGATTGCACGCTCTATATAGAGGTGAGCTTCAGTTAGAAGGCTTAAAAATTTGGTTCGACTGGTCCGATAAATTCACATATGGTATGAATTAATAGGTTTCGAACGATAGAGTCACTACACAATCAAATTAATTAACCATACTTTTATCAGAACGACCTCGTGCCTTCACAGAAAGAATCAAGACCTTACCTTAAGTTGCTCAATCAGATAACACAACACTATTTTATATGAACTTTAAGATATTCCACAATAATATAATAATACTCGAGAAAGATAGTTGATTCCCAATTCGATAGACTAGATATACGATAGTGATCTGGGTTCGATAGTCGAGACAGTACGATAGATGAGTGACGTAGAACGGAGCGAAGAATAGGCAGATTTGCGGTTGTACCCGCTTTATATAGGCCATATTTTCTACCGTCAACTCATCCCTCAGATCAGTGACATCACGTGTCATCTCGATATTCTAATTGGTCAGTGTAACGACAGTTTGACGAACGTAGCGTTGGAGAAATCTTTCCTACCCCTGCCGCAGCTAATACCCCTCCTATTACCGCCGTCCTTTTGAATCCCGGGTGCTGGACTCACTTGAAGTCTCGATCACCCGACTACCCGGTATTTCTCCTCGGTCCTGACTCTATTCGTCGATCCACAAGAAGGTTGGTGGTAGCATCGTGGTTAGCAACTGCAGTATGCCTAACTCACAAAGGCATTCGCTAGGTCGGAACGTCGATCCGGCGGTTTTCATGACCAACCACGGTCGCGATACCAGCTTCGGAGATAGTTGTCGATGATTAACTGCGCTGACTGATGACCATTAGGTGGGAGGTTGTGAGGATGCACTTGCACATGACCCTGTACGCCACCCTTGCATCGACAGTGCACTTTCTTGTAGGCGGTAGCTACTCCGGATGACGGGAGGATTTCGTCGTGCTCCTCGCACATCCCTGTACGCCGTCCATCCGATAGTTTGAGGTGGTAGTTTCTCCACTTGAGAGGAGGCGCTGACCTTGGGGTTTTTCTGGACCATCCATGGTTTGCACGCCGACAGACTCGTCCTTGACGATAGTGGGAGTTTCTGTACGTTCGTTAGTCATCGTTCTATCGGTAGTTCCCACGAAGACAGTCGTCTCGTGGAGTATCGAGCTCGAGATAACATATTTTACAAAAATTAAAAAGTGTTAGTTAATCCTAATTAATTTTCCCTAATTTTTCCTTTTCCTGGAGACCGCATCGCAATCTCGATAGTATCGCCATGTGACGAGGGATTATAAAATACCACGTCACAATATATATCATGCCACCGAAAGGAATAAATGAAGAAAACTACAATAAAACTTGAGTATCATACCATGCGGTCGCTCCGCCATTATATTATTTAATGTATTATTTATGCGCTAAGCACAATCATCTTTCCATGTTCTATGTAATTTCATGATATCGCATGTTCTGTCTGTGCTCGAAATAAGCGGTATCATTATTTTTATCAATACACGGATTTTTATATCCCTATAGAGTACTGTGCTGTCTGTTTTGTCCACGTTTTGTCGATCTAGTTCGTATAATTAATTTATATTGTGTTTCTATCAATTTCATTATTTAAACATAGTATAAAGAAAATTGTAACTTAATATTTTTGCAATCATTGACATTTTTTTTTTACATCTACACTGTTAGAAAAGTAGCGGTGTAAAACGGCCCGGTGTTCGTAGTCAAAAGATTCGGTGTTGATTATAACACGACTTCAGGGGTAAAAAGAACCCTGACCATGTGGTCGATCAAAAAACTGGTGTTACTTCTGACTTTGTGACTCAATTTATGAAACTTAACACCATTTGGAATCAAAGTCACACCGGAGGCAATATTTTTCAAGATGTACACCGTTGTGGGGCTCAGATTCAAAATTGTCATCGAGTGCGGTGTTACCTTGGCCCCACATGATTCAAATATGTACACCGTTTCAGGTGCAATCGAAATTGTCATTGACTTTGGTGTGAACTTGGAGTTGAACGGTGTTAGCACAAACCCTTAGCAGGGTGAAACAACGCTCAGTTAGCAGTTTTCATTCGGCCAACATGGCAGAAGTCCCGCTCGTGCAGGATCCACAGTCGTGGATTTGCAATTGCAACAAACTGAACAAGCGCAACCTATTTGCCATCAGTGTTTGAATTACGACGAGTAAAATTCATCGGTGAAACGAAATGGATAAAAGTGTATAAAAGTGGCAACGCAATTCAGTAAAAAGTATTAAAGTGTTCGTATTTATATCTATGTATTTATTTGCCGAAATCGACAAAGATGTGCACTATATCGAGTCTATCTTATTCATGTTAATTATTATTATTATCATATGTATGTGCAATGTAATGAGCAATGAGCAATGCGCGATGAATAAAATTTATATTGCGTAAATATCTCGACTTATTCATACATACATACAAACAAACCTAGTAACGAATAGTACTACTAACGGTGTATTATTCTAACACTTTTTGGTGTAGAGTATAAGGAATGATGCATTCTTATGACACCGTTCGGTGCATAGCACGATCTTTGTTTTAACACCGCTTGGTGTACATTACCCTCGCAGTTTTGACTTCGCCGTTTTTGCATTATTGAATGTTATTGGTGTCGGTTATAATCAACACTGTTCCGTGTTAAAACACACGAACCATCTCGGTGTTGAGCCACAGTGTCATCTATTAACACTGGGACTTTGACAACACGTGTTTACACCAAAATCGGTGTGGACTTCTATAGAATATGGAGCGGTGTTAAATCGGTGTCAATTTTGACACCACTTTTCTAACAGTGTACAAGATCTGTTTCTACAAATTTATCACCTACTGTTCATGTCAATGTTTTAAATGATCAATATGATTATATTCATTAAATATTGAAAATAATAGTCAACAAGATTAGTTTCTTACGTAGGAACATATTAAATAATCAATAAAACTTTTAATGTTTCCATGACCATTCTAGTATTTGGTTGAAATTTTATTTATTATTCCTCGTCTCCCATAATCGACAGTAAGCTGAAGTCTTAATGTAAAATAAAAACAGAAAAATATTAAGTAAGATAGGAGATAGTCTTACACGTTCGAAATTGTTAAATTTGAAAGCGTTATCCATTTCCATTGCACGTCCCCGTTGTTGTGCTTGGCGAAAATTCGATGTCAAGAGCGTTTTCGTTCGAAATTCGTAAATGTGAGGGAATGTACATTTCCTCCCGCCCGAGCGAGAGAAAAAGCACAGCGGAAGGGAATGTATATTGTATATATGCATTCGGCGCCCTCATTACGACTCGTGCTAAACGTCTCACCCTCGCTCGAAATGCCCCCCCCCCCCCCCCCCCCCCCCCCCCCCCCAGTTGCACAATATACTATTTCCCACCATGAGTGCACAAAAATTGCACAGAATTTGATGCCTAATGCTTAGTTTGTGGGTGCAGAAGAAAAAGAAAAATTTAAAAAAAGTCGCGAGCAAAGGTAAAGGGAAAGTATATAAAGCATATGACCATCTCTCCCGGCCTTACCGCGGGGAGAGATGGCCAGTCGTAAGTTTTTTTGAAACTGTTTTTTTTTTTTTTTAATGTAATATCGATCAAAAATTATATATGTCGTAATTTTATAATAAATATATCTTCAAAGTTCGCGGTCAAGCCGAAAATATTGTTTTAATCATCATAGTTTGCCAACCATAAGGTTCCAACAAAAATATGGCCATCTATCCCGGTCTTACCCTACGGATAAAAATGACTAAAATTCGAAATTGCAAACTAAAAGTTTGAAAATCGAAAAAGTGAAAAGTTCAACAATCGAAAAAATATGTGAAACTCTGAAAATGTCAAAATTCGGGGACTAAACGATGACGAAAAAAAAAAAAAAAAAAATGGAACTCGAAGATCTTTAAATTCCGAATAATAAAGTTTCATAAATCAAAGAATTTTAATATTGAAAAATTCGTCAATTCGGACTTTCGGAAAATCATAAGTTCTGACATAATATCTCTGAATTATTACTCATCGACGCGAATCGAAGATAAAAAAAAAAAAACAAAAAAAAAAAAAAAGATTGTCAAGAAACTTTATAGAAGACCAAATAATAATAATGATAAAAATCTAAACATTCCTTCAATTAGGGGAGAGTGTTGTACCTCGGACCAACGTGTACCTCGGTCCACATAGGCTACAGCGCCCCTCTGTGGATTTTTTCCGTTTACTTCAATGGATCTACTTTCGGGGAACCCCCGAATTGTGTTTTTTCCTGATAAGTTAAGTGTTCGGCGAATGAGTCGCGGTGTATCAAAAGAAAAGTGTTTTCGCAGGTAAGAAGTAACTTTTTCGTATCTTAGTTCGAAGGTGTGAAATGTATGTCATGATAGGCTGTACGACCCGCAATTAATCATTTCGTACTTTTGAAATGTCTTTGTTAAAACAGGCACAGTGTTGCTAAACTAAATATAACCTTTTAAAAATGGTGGCACTAGTTATTCCGAATGCCCGTTTGTTGTACCTCGGACCACTGTAGTGTCTTGTACCTCGGACCGGTCCAAGGTACAATATACCATAAGCCGGTGACATAGTAGTGCCTCACAATTAATAACACCCTGTTTCAACATATAATTGATTATTGAAATTTTTATCATTATCATTATTATTATTATTATTATCATTATTATTATTATTATCATTATTGTTATTATTATTATCATATGTACACACCATGTATTATATGTTATGTATTACCCTACCTATACACAATATTGTTACGGCCGTTAGTCCATCATGTCATTATTCTGTTAATCATTCATCTGAACGAATAAGAAAAAAAATATGCGTCGACTCAACAGACAGATGTACGTGGCAAACCAACCACAAGAAACAAAATGCACGGGAATAGATAAAGTTAAATTATGGAGGTTTTGTATTAGAAATTCATGAAAAATAAAAATGTTATGCAATATTATCATCACCTAGGTTGCACAGATTTCCGAAACACCAAAGTGAGTTGAATATAACCGTGAAAGATAACTGATCCAAGGTACAACATGATGTGGTCCATTGTACAATATGCTATGGTCCGAGGGACAACATGGTCATGTACCTCGGACCATGTGCTGTTCGTTCAAACTATGCAATATAGTATAATGCTGGGAAGAAGTTTCATTTATAAAACATAAAGGCTTAATACTCAAGACTCAAGACTATATTGTAGCACCATTTTTATGAGGTCCTGTTCGAAAGAAAAAAAGTTATGGAGACTTGAAAAAAACTGGTCCGAGGTACAACACTCTCCCCTAAACAAAATATTCGCACCACAAATGACACGCGAGTCTTTTTACTTGCAGTCTGATTATTCTTATCTTCCGGTGAACTTACATGTCACCGTGGTTTGAAAGATAAGTGATACTATTCAGTATTTTGTGTAAACGCTGCAGCCACTTGAAATTTCGATTCCGTTGCCAATTTTCGTCTACATAAATATTTAAGGCATAACTGGATGGACAGTCGGGTGAAAAAGTTAATCCAAAATGGGCAAATCTTGTATTTACAGGTCTCGATCGTATTAGTACATGTTTGGCCTCACAAAAAGCTAAATTAGTTATAAATTAACATTTATATAAGTGTTAATTTGCTATTTTTTAATATCAATTGAAGCGAAATCTTACGAAATTAGGGTTAAATTCGTAGATTTCAAAAATCCATAACTACTAAATTGTTTAGTGTAAAATTCTGAAATAATTAGTGTATCATTATTCTATCAAGAACTATCATTCAAAGAATTTTGGCGATTTTTGATTATCCATCGAGTTATTAGGGGTAAATTCGTAGATTTCAAAAATCGATAACTACTACTAAATTATTCAGTGTAAAATTCTGAAATAATTAATGTATCATTATTCTATCAAGCACTATATATTATTCATAAAATTTTAAAGAATTTTGGCGATTTTTGATTATCCATCCAGTTATACCTTAATGAGTCGTGATGTGTATTTTGGTAGTTTTTCAAATTTCTATTTTTCTTAGATTTTCATGTAGAGGAGTTTCCGAATAACTATACGAATCTCAAAGATCTCAACATTCCAACTGACGAGCTGGATGCAATAAAGGCGCATTGAGCAGATATGCCCGAAATTTCAATAATCCAAAAGTATATCATTTACAAGAATATTCCACACCTAACTCAACAGAGTCTTTCAAAAGAGGTGTTCTCGAAATTTCATTTCACCGGGTAAATCGATTGGTTCCAAATAAATAAAATAAAAGTTCTGCCAAAGGGTTTTTCTTAATTTTGTTTCTAATTGTAAGTTGTGCCGGTAAGCTCATTCTTTTTCCCATTTGAATAACATGGATTTTTAGTGTGAGTTTATAGTCATTATTTATTTCTAAGCCAGCTGAGAGTTTGAAAAATCTGATTAGCATACGGTAAGAAGGCTTTTGGGGTAAACTAGTCATATAAGCTCATAACAGCTGAGTTAGTACTATAAAATCAAGAACTTATGGTAATGTATAACAGTATAATTATTACCAAGAAGAAATGTAAGACTTTGCGTCAAACAATTATCAACTGTACGAGACCATCATCGGTGACCTTATTTGCGGCCTTTGATCATCGCTGTGGTATAAATGTAACAGATATCTTTTAATAATATGTTTAATATGTGATAAGACGTTTGTATACAACAAAGATTAAACCTAAATCTGTATGTAAATAGCTATCCGAGCACAGCGACAGAGCTGCACAAACCTTCGAGCAAAACACAAGCTAATTTACAAACTATCTGTGTTTCATATAAGTTATACTGTTGCAATAAGCGTGAAGATTCTCACTTTTCGTAATCACTCATTGAGTATTGGAATAAACAAATATTAAAGTCAGAAGACGTGAGTGTGAGAAATTATAGAATATACTAAATGCACGAGGGGTTAATCACTCTTGAAGTTCGGCGTGCTGCAATGTGATGAGAATTCTGTAAAGATTTGTAAAATCCCGTGAAGTTCGATGAAGTATCGTCAAATCTCATGGAATCCCATTGAGTATTTCAACATACCGATGAATTTGAGGGAAATCTTATGGATTCGTGTGTAGTCTATGAAGTTCTATGAGATTCGATATGAAGTTTTATGAAATCGCATGGGATCTGATGAAGTACCGTAGAATATTATGAAATCCCATTAATAGTGATTCTTTCAAGTCCTTAGAGTCATGTGTAATCCATGACGTCATATGAATTCTTATGAAGTTCAATGAAATCTGATGAAATCCTGTAAAATCATTTGAAGTCTATGAAGTCATAAATCACGAATCTCTGAAGTCCGGATGAAATCTGTGAAATAATTTGAAGTGTTGAAGTCCAGTGTACGCAATCATCGAAAGTGATTAGCCCCTCGACCGTTAATCATAATACAGCTGTATTGCATAAGTATAAATATACCCACGTCAGTTGTTTACTTCTCGGCAGAAAGAAAAATGCAGATTAAAAATAAGATCGTGTTATTGACCGGAGGAGCAAGTGGATTAGGTTTTGCCTATGCTAAAGAACTTCTGCGTAATGGAGCCGGAGTATGTTTGAACACGTCATTTATTATTTTATTTGAATATATATGAAGATGTCGACACTCATGATTCGTTGCATATAATATTGAACAACAATTGAATTTTTTTCTTAAATTATTTAATATTCAACAGCACGTCGCTATCCTGGACTTGCCAACCTCCAACGGCGAAGAAGCAGTGAGAAGTCTGACCATTGAGTTTGGAAAAGGCAGAACAAGTTTCGTCGTTTGCGACGTGACAAAGCCACAGGAATTGGAAGGTATGCCCATGATCCACACAGCACAGAACATTTCGGTTGTCATCAGAAATTACAAACTCGAAAAGCGTCATCAGATCTCGCAAAGTCAGTTTTATGAAACATGACTGTAATATATCTGAAACTTTATACTGCAACAAACATCTGATATGTTGTGAAAGTGGACACTTTCGCAACGTTGCAAAAATCTATCTGAAACGTTCTGTGTAGCGGAGGACCTTCGAGAAACAATCTCGTCTTTTCGTCCACTGCGATTATAATCACTACTTTCTACTTTTCTATTCCGTCTGCAGCTGGATTTAGGAAAACATTTGATGACTGTGGAGGATTGGATATCGTGATCAACAACGCTGGTATAATGAACGACGCGCAATGGGAGCTCATGATTAGCATCAACGTAGTACGTAACGCGTATAATACATGAAGAATCGTACCTCTACTGAACGTGTCTTGGATCTTGATATTTTCTGTCGAACTAATTTCCCTTGCACGTGTAGCTCGGGTTTTATTTCTCTGATAAGACTTACAAATTTCAAGTTACCCCGAAATGAGGATACAGTTGTTTTTATCAGTACTGCACATATGGCAAAGAAAAATTGGCCCGATTATCAATGTTAAGGTCTAAGAACAAGGTACTAGGTAATTATCCCTACTGAAAATTTCCAGATGGATTCATCTGGTCGTTCGAAATTCCTATGGATTCCGTTTGAAGTCTAGTGGATTCCTAGCAGAATCCAATGAATTCCATCTGAAACCTGCTGGATTTCCAACAAATTCCATAGGAATTTCGAACGACCAGGTGAATCCATCTGGAAATTTTCAGTAGGGATTCGTATCAACTGATTCCCTCAATCTAGAATTCCGTGGTCCGTGGAACTCTTCTGGGTCTTCAATATATGGGGAAAGACAGAGGTGGTAAGGGCGGAGTGATCGTGAACATTGCGTCCATCCTTGGCGTCACACCATTTGCTTCATTTCCCGTTTACGTCGGAACGAAACACGCCGTTATTGGATTGAGTCGATCTTTCGCAGTACGTAGAAGATATTGATTGCACACTCATAGATGCCCATGTTGCATCTTTAATCATAATTTTTCTCCACCCTGCAGATGCCCTACCACTACGAGAAGACGGGTATTCGAGTGCTGACGATGTGTCCAGGCATCACAGACACTGAATTGATTTCCACAGCCCCAGGAAAAATGCTGGACATCATC
Source organism: Tenthredo mesomela (assembly GCA_943736025.1). Lineage (NCBI taxonomy): Eukaryota > Metazoa > Arthropoda > Insecta > Hymenoptera > Tenthredinidae > Tenthredo > Tenthredo mesomela. The sequence goes on from OX031021.1 coordinate 8,354,929, forward strand.
GACCTGGAAGTTATCGCCGATGAAAACGCTAAGCTTTCTCCTCAAAAGTTTGTATTGCATTTTTTTTTAACATGCGTATAGATGCATCGCAAGATTCTACAGACAAAGGGGATATTAGTCACCTTAAAGTTACATCAATCCATTCATATGCAGGGTCGAAAGCGTCGCGCACAGCATGATGTACATCATCCGGTCAGCGCAGAACGGTAGCGTTTGGATAGCTGAGGGTGGAGAACCGGTCTACGAGATTTTGATCCCTGATCGTCTCACCATGAAAATACCTGCATGAATATATATACCATTGAGCTTGGCGACACTTTGCGAAATTTGATTGTGCGGTGATGGTGATCGAAAAATATAATTAGAATTTTGATGATCGAGTGAATAGGTAGGCTTGAGTATACGTATGCGCAGATCGATTTGTGCAGTGGATTTCAACTGGGACTCCAGTTTATTACCTTACATCTGTATACGTACGCCTAGCTTCATCTAAATAATTTTTGTATTGAAATAACATCTGTGTGTCAATAAAATTTCAGTCAAATGCGGATTGATCTTCGATATTCAACCCTTGTTAATCGACCAATCAAATCCATGGGACTGTAGATACGAAGCTGCAGTGTGGGATCTTTAAATTGTATTTTCCTCTAATATGTGAAGTAAAATAAACAGCAATATTATAATGTGCATAATTATAGTATTTTATATATTATATAAATACTCTATAAGCTGTGATATTATATCACATTTCTTGAATTTATGTAGAACTATAATTTTGGAATTTTCCATGCGTTACAGTTACAGGGTGATTGATTTCTGCTTTGAGGGATCTAGTAGACAAGAGAACGCTAAAATGGGTACAGAATTCTATGTATATATCTTCCCCATCGAGAGTGGTCGGACAATTTATACAATTCATGAGTTTTTCTTCATCAAGCTCATTTTCAACTCTCTATCACAGCTTATTGAGACAAATCAAAATTTGAGGGGACGGTTATCATATAGTAATCATTTGTCCATATATTTTATAATAGTATTTTGTTATACAAGTGCGGAACGTAGGCAATATCCGACGAGTGCCGTGCGCAGTCCGAGCCGTAATGACACGAGACAGATATTGCCTATGCGCACTTGTATCACATGATATTCTTTGTGACTCCCTGCGAAGAAAGTTTGATTTGAGAGACGGATTAATCAATCAACATGACCTCACATCGCTACTGTCCGCCGCCAAGACACAGTGCGCGAGAAAAGCACTAGTTCGTGAAGTAGCGGATTCGTGATGTGCGCATGCGCTAACTCTTCTTTTCTCCACTTTTTGGAAATAAGGTACTCGACGCACGCTACACGGGTCTTATGTCATATATAGGCCTGAGAGGGGAGCGGAAAATCGGGCTGGAGACAACTCATGAAACTTACTACTTCAAATAATAGAAATAACATATCGACCCCTTAGTGGTAAAACATGCTACCCGAGAATATACTGGGAAAACATGCTACCCCAGAATAAGCTGGGAAAACATGCTACCCGAAAATAAGCTGGGAAAACATGCTACCCGAAAATAAGCTGGGAAAACATGCTACCCGAGAATAAGCTGGGAAAACATGCTACCCCAGAATAAGCTGGGAAAACATGCTAGCCGAGAATGAGTTTCAAGAACATACTATCTCACGTCAGAAATTTTTTGGAACAAAATTTGGTTGGTAATACTGCTGCTCGTATAAAGACGAACAAAACGATCTTCATTCCAATTTTTATACAGAAAGTCTACACAGTCTAACTATTAACATTTGTTGACATACTCGATTGCGGATACTTGTTTTTTTTTTTTTTTCTCATGTCATATTTATTTGAAAGATCGTGAAGAATATAAAATGTTAATAACTTTATGTAGATATGTCAGAAATTGAAGTATATAGTATATGGGCCATTCCACGCCAACTCGACCTGGCGTGGACCCTCACCCTTTATGATTTCCTTTTTCTTCGAGTATGATGGAAGGGAAGCCCAGGTAGAAAATTATCTTGGCTAAGAAAGTTTCAGCCTAGCCGCTAGCCACATTTTATGTTGGCTTGCGAGACACGTTACCGCGATATTGGCTATAGACTGGCGCTAGCTATATTCGTAGTTTCGAGCTATAAGATATATTATGGCTAAATAAAATTAGATCACAGTTAGCTATACTTGAAATGCATTGTCGAGATTCGTTACTCTCTTTGTATTGTATCTAGCAGCGACCCATCCACGTGCGAGAGTCGCTGCTCTGAGTACAGCATAGACTGCTGCTAGCTAAACTTGATAGGTATTTTCGAGATTCGCTACTCTCTTTGTATTGTATCTAGCCGCGACCCATCCACGTGCGAGAGTCGCTGCTCTGAGGTTCAGCATAGACTGCTGCTAGCTAAACTTCATACGTATTCTCAAGATTTGTTATACTCTACACTGTGATTTTTGAGGGTACTTGTAACTAGTCGCAGCCTCTCTTTGAGTGAGACACGCTGTTGTGCAGAAAGTGAGGTTAGGCCCGCGCTGCTAATATGTTAGTTGTATTTTGGAAATTAATTATGAGAAAAAAATGTCTTTACATCGACTATAAGATAACTTTGTTCTGTTATACATACTTATAAAGCACATATGATATGAATAAAATTTATGTCACGAAGTTTTATTATTATTGCATGTTTCATATAAAATAACCTAATTTGCGATATCGCATAATTCTGTACGCGTTACGCTCATATTTTTTTCAACATTTTCCAGGCGTGATCTCGGTTTGACACTGATCAATCGTGATACTGATCGGTGAGATTGAAATGTCTTAGTTCTTAATTCAACACCGTGATCATAAGTTCCATCAAATAGGAAAATATGAGATATAGTACTAATAGGATAGTTTGGCGTAGTAGGTAGAGCGTGCGATTAGTAATTTAGCGATGCGAGCGGAATTAGGTTCAAATCCCGGTTAGGTCGAACAAATCGGATATCGAATAATCACACGTACGTAAGTTCATTGGTTTTTTTTTTTTTTCACGATTGTTTTGTTTTTCTGCAGTGTACCAATAATGATTAATCATATATTGATTTTTATTTCACGTATATTCAGACGAAACCCCTAAGCGAGCGCCAAACTGATTCGGTTATATTGGCATTAGCTACGTTGTGAAGGTTGGCCCAAGATAAGTCATTAAGCTTGCTGCTAGCTCGAATGAGCGTTACATACCGAGCTTGCACCAACATGATTCAATTATCTTGCGCCAAGATAAATAACTAGTACAACTAGCTAGCAGCTAGCTTCTGCCAAGACACGATTTCTACCTGGGATCTTGCGCCAAGATAAATAACTAGTACAACTAGCTAGCAGCTAGCTTCTGCCAAGACACGATTTCTACCTGGGAGGCAAAAAATAAAGGTCTCAATTTTTTCAGATTTTTTGAATCCCCGGTTCAAAAGCTGACTTATTTTCAAGCAGACATGTACTTGGGGATACATTAGTCTTGAGAAAAAATCCCATGAATGGAATTTTTGGAAGGAATGGCCCATATACTTCAATTTCTGATATATCTACATAAAGTTAATAACATTTTATATTCTTCACGATCTTTCGAATAAATATGACATGAGAAAAAAAAAAACAAGTATCCGCAATCGAGTATGTCAACAAATGTTTACAAATGATCGATAATAGTTAGACTGTGTAGACTTTCTGTATAAAAATTGGAATGAAGATCGTTTTCATCGTCTTTATGCGAGCCGCAGTGTTACCAACCAAATTTTGCTCCAAAAAATTTCTGACGTGAAATAGTATGTTCTTGAAACTCATTCTCGGCTAGCATGTTTTCCCAGCTTATTCTCGGCTAGCATGTTTTCCCAGCCTATTCTCGGGTAGCATGTTTTCCAAGCTTGTTCTGGGGTAGCATGTTTTCCCAGCTTATTTTCGGGTAGCATGTTTTCCCAGCTTATTCTCGGGTAGCATGTTTTCCCAGCATATTCTCGGGTAGCATGTTTTACCACTAAGAGGTCGAATATCTTAGCGCTACGAGCACCGATCGCATTTACTCTTGACTTAAATGGAGGGGATTTTGACCCTCAATCTGAACGTGAATCGTTGATCCCTGGGATACTACCGAATACGCTAGAATATATGAAACATCATCGTCCCACTCCACCGAAGTTGATTCACTGCGGTAAAGAGACTCGATCGAGTCGCGCCTCGGTTTTTTTTTTTTTTTTTTTCTTTTAAAATGCTTGGCACGAGACTCGACCGAGTCTCTTGATTAACAGTAACTTACGAGCATTTCATGGAAGGCTGTGTTGGACATATGGCGGCTTGTTATCTCGATTATTATTCAATTAACTATATCATATATTTATCGAAATAACCCTAGCGTAATCATGGCTTTGATAGTGACTTGATATGAGCATGTGTTACGCAACGTAACTCAGAATAATGATTATGATCAGAGAACTACAAAAATTTTGACAATCATTCTTCAGGAATGGATATAGAAAATTGTATTGATGACCGGAGGGACTATAACGGAATGGGATATGTCTGCGCCACAGAACTTTTACGAAATGGAACTGCGGTGAGTTTCAAATCTGGGAGACACTCATTGGAAATACTTTGATAAGTAAACGAAGACATTCTCATTACTGATGAGGATATTGTCGCCATTTCATAGCTAGAGTTCAGAAAAAGGATCGCGAACACGACCGTTGATGTTCATAAATAATACCTGTTGGGCTCATTCCGTCCTAGCCAAAGACAACATGTGGGAACATCAATTCGTGCAAAAATTCGAAAAATATAATATTCAATAATGGTTCAATTTTCGACCGACAGCACGTGGCGGTTCTGGATTCGGCAAACTCAAAGGGTGAAGAAGCGGTGAGTAAACTGAACAGGGAATTCGGACATGGGCGAGCAATCTTTGTCATCTGCGATGTGACCAAGCCTAAGGAATTGGAAAGTAACTCGCGCCACAATCAAAGGCAATAATGAACAATTCATGCCCTGAACATGCGGGTTTCGATATTCATCAATTTGATACCCGGAGCTAGATTCGCTAAGACCGTCAAGGGATTCTGTGGACTGGACATCGTGATCAACAACGCGCATATAATGATCGATCATCGATAGATCAATTACGTACTTACAATTACGTATTTTTGAGCATTTCAAAAATTGCTCATCAATTCTCATATAAGTGAGTGTATACTTCCCAGCAAGTTTCTGATGTTTTTCTTCGACGTTCTCTTTCACGTTGTGCTAAATATTAATAACACAGCTCAACAACAAAAAAATATATTTTTTTTTTTGTTGCTCTGATTTTTTCCGAATTTTTTGGCGAGCAAGTTACAGCACAGTAAACACAGAGCACATTAAAAAATTAAAAATCAATGTTCAAAATTTTTGTGTTAAATATTTAACAGTTTTTAGTGTCAATTTAACACAATACAATCAAATTGACACTAAAAAGTGTTAAATATTTAACAAAAATATTTTTAACACAAGACTTTATGTTAAAAATGACGCAAAAATTTTTACTGTGTAGAATTTGCGAATAAAGCCATGATTATATTAGATTGGCTCTAATTTGTATGTTATTTTAATATACAGAGCGATTCTGTGGATAATAACGCGCCTAACGGTAGGCTAACGGGAAACGCCTGAATTGAGCAGATCCAACATCGACGATTGGGTTTTATTTATTTTGTGGGAAATCGCAGAATCGCACTGTATAGTATAGGATGCGGGGCGAAGACATCGCGCAAGTCCACGGTAGCTACTGTTCCTCGAAATCAAACAAAACTAATATTCAATCAAATACGCCGCAATTTATGATTTCTAATATTTAAAGGCTGAATCCCAACCTTCGCGATACGATCCGCTGCGCTGCGCGGCGAATTTAATCTGTTGCACGTTCTCTTATGGAGTTGCACCCACTGTTCCGATGCAAACCGCCACGAATCGCTGCGAACTTTTTCGGTGGAATATTGGGTGCTTCATAACAAAACTTCATAAGAGAACACGAAGACGAATAAATTCGCCGCGCGGCACAGCGGATCGCAACGCAACGGTGGGATTCATCCTTACTCCAATTCGGCTCACACGTTGAAACGCGTTTAATCAGTGCGTCGACATCAAATCTTCCTGAGACCACTCAAATATCAAGGGCAACAAACCACTTTTAACCAGTGTAATTCAAGAAGTTTCTAATTTTATCACCTGATATACGATACGAGAATCTCCCACCCTGAGCCTTAATGTCATTTTCTTCCAAAATACGATAACGATGTAGATTAACAAGTCAACTCTCTTTTCGTTTCGGGAGGGATATCAATCCGTCGATTAGGTCGCAGCGAGCGTTTGGATTAACGGATTTGTTTCTGATCCCCACAGCAACCCTATCACTTCAAACGAACGGGAGTACGTCTACTATAACGATGCGCTCCAGCGTAACGGATACACAATCATTGTCCAAGAGCGCTCGACAGTCGCTGAACCTCATCAGGTCAGAAGACGTCACCGAAGAGATCGAACTGTTCGCTTCGCAAACGTTTGTATTACGTTTCGATTTAATATCTCTTACTGTATCCACAATCCTGTGTCATACTCGGAGCCAATATACTTGCAATATCGTTGAAATTATACCGCTCCAATCAAAATTGGCCATAATGACCCGGGTAACAATTTACATGGCCAGCCCACAAGCCACATTAATGCCATGTGGCATGAGCACGGCAATGCTGTCGGCCAGCCACATAGCAGGTGAATGTTCGATAACCATGCGGCGGCTATATGATTTCAACATGGCCTTTTCACATGGCGACAATATGGCTAACTAAGCTAGGCTACCAATGTTGCACCATCCTGGCCGCCACCTTGCGCCACGACATCGATTTTATGCGGGCAAACCTGGCACTGCCATATCTTGACGTTAACTGGCGACTACCTGGCCGCCACCTCGCGAGGCCATATGGCTTTTATGTGGGCTAACCTGGTACTGCTGTGTCTTAACGTTAACTGGTGACCGCTGGCGACCGCTAGCGACTACCTGGCCGCCACCTCGCGATGTCATATGGCTTTCATGTGGGCTAACCTGGTACTGCTGTGTCTTAACGTTAACTGGTGACCGCTGGCGACCGCTGGCGACTACCTGGCCGCCACCTCGCGATGCCATATGGCTTTTATGTGGGCAAACCTGGTACTGCCGTGTCTTAGCGTTAACTGGCGACTACCTGGCCGCCACCTCGCGAGGCCATATGGCTTTTATGTGGGCTAACCTGGTACTGCTGTGTCTTAACGTTAACTGGTGACCGCTGGCGACTACCTGGCCGCCACCTCGCGATGTCATATGGCTTTCATGTGGGCTAACCTGGTACTGCTGTATCTTAACGTTAACTGGTAACCGCTGGCGACCGCTGGCGACCACCTGGCCGCCACCTCGCGATGCCATATGGCTTCTCTGTGGGCCAACCTGGTACTGCTGTGTCTTAATGTTAACTGGCGACCGCTGGCGACTACCTGGCCGCCACCTCGCATTGCCATATAGCTTTTACGTGGGGCAAGCTGGCACGGCCATGTCTTAAGGTAGCCTGGCATTTACCTGACCTATACAATGCGTCGCCACCTACCTTAGTACCTTGCTATGCCGGTAGATGAGCGGCAACGCTCGCAAGTAAAGTAACGTTGGCTTGACTACACCTACCCGTTGCCGGCCGACCACAATCATAATTCACCTACGAGTCAAGCGACTCATACCGCCTACCCGGTAAGTATAGTTCATAACAGTTATTTTAGAATGAATACTGTGTAAATGAAATATATACTTAAAAGTAAAATAGAACTCAAGCAGCGGTGCTCGTTCCAAAATAGGGTGACTGCCACATGACAGCTAGCTGGGGAAATTTCGTGGTTACTTCATGGCTTTCATATTTCAGAGAGGTATCAAAATTACTGGCAACCAGATCGCCCACACATAGCAACGAGTAAGCGCTGCCATGTCGCTGCCAGGTCAAAACCATAAATGAACTATATTGTTTATCGACCTAGTTGCCATCAAGGAGCGACATAGTTTGGTCGTCGTTGCCAGGTAAAAGCCATGATAAAACTGACCACTGCCGACATAGCGGCCACATTGGTTAGGTGGGTTGGCCATGTAGCGGCCGTATGGTTGCTGCGTTGGATTGTTACCTGGCAACTAGTTGGCCTCCACATGGCAGCGAGATAGCGCCGCCATATCGCTGCCAGGTCGAAACCATGAGTAAACCATGCTGTTTATCCACCTAGCTGCCATCAAGGAGCGACATAGTTTGGTCGTCGTTGCCAGGTACTAGCCATGATAAAACCGGGGTCGGCTGACATGGCGGCCACATTGGCTTGGTCGGTTGGCCATGTAGCGGCCATACGGCTGCCACTTCAAATTGTTACCCGGGGATGTTTATCATTTTCGATTATATGCATCGCGGAGATCTTTTTGCGACTTATGATGAAACCACCGTATGATCATAACTGTCGCAATAATAATGAAGATAACTGCTAACTTTTTGTTATCTGTTCATTGGATTTGTTATCTTCTGCTCCAAATCTTGACAGGTTTGTTAAATTGGCTACGGCACAAGGAAATGGTTCAGTGACCGAGCGATAGCTTAGCTGAAAATATCATGACCGCAACAAGTAAGTAAATTTGTGAAACTGAGATACCTAATTTATTGAATTTATACTGTCCACAGATAAGTAGTAGAATGGATTGTAATTATTCAGTCATTCATGCATCTCTCCATGATGCATGAGCTAGAGAAACAATATTATGTGGGTACAGATACCAGAAGTAGGGGAGAGTGGGGACATCGCGGTCACCTAAGGAAAATCGTCCATATTTTTCACAAGATTAACCTTTTTTCCACGTTCAACCATTGAAGACTAATTTTAGCATCTCTAGTTTGTAATAGTACCATGAAAAAATGATTAAACGAATGAAGAATATGTTTTTGACACTAATTAAAAAAAGGTAGCTTTGACCGGAGTTACCCCACTGGCTGGGGTGATAGCAGTCAGCATGGAGGTCATACCAGTCGGGTTTAACTGCACACGTATTATCGTATAGGTATATGTCAAGACGCACTGTTTTTTTAATAAACTGTAATGACTGGAATAACTTACATTCCTTTTGTCTAATTTCTTTTGTCAGTTATTCTTTTTCTAATACGAGACATCTATAATGCAAACACTAAATCGTTGATACTCAATTAGATGCATGAAACCTCACCATAACCTACACATTTGTCATTAACAACTAAAACAGAGTTCACTGTATTTTAGAATATTATCAACGAACACACGTAATATTTGTGATTCGGAAAAGTATGACGAGAAATTTGAAACTACTGTCTCGTCGTTTCATATTATCTACTTCATCTACTTGTAAACAATTGACGTTACCTTGACTAGGATGGCCCATCGATGTATCTTAACCTCAATGGTAGATAACATAGTATAGTGTAGTTAGCAGGCGTGCCTGACTGTGGCGACCCCCAAGTTTTGACTGGTACGACCCCCTCCGCTCATCAGTTATAAAAATTACTTAATATTGATAACTTTATTGCGATAGATAACAAAAATTGGATGATTTCACAATAAAAATGTACCTACATTACGTTAATCCAAACAAAGTGTAAAATTTGTTACGTGTCATATCATGTATACCTTATGAGAGTATCGTGGTTTTTTAGATCGGAGACAGTGGAATATTTTCATCCTCAATTATTTATTATTTATCAAGGATATTACTATTTTAACACATTAATTTAGATGTAGTCTCCATATACTAAAGTATAGTGCTAAAGCCAATATTCATTGACTTGTATATTTATTAAAATCAGGGTGACCGGTGTTACCCACTGACCGGGATGTCCCCACTCTCCCCTATCTGTACATAGTTCGTTCAATCCATATATAACATAGATCATCCATAGAAAAGATTTGACGCGGTCATTTGTTGAAACGACAAATTGGTAGATTAATATATAGATTTGTAAAATGAAAAAAACTTCCCAGATGGCAATGTGCTGCTCAATTAATTGCTTAGAATTGCAGCATTTTTTCTCATATTGCTGTCATATTTTCAGCAACAAGTTGCGGGTATGTACAGGGTGATGCAAAATTTGCGCACTTGGTGCATAGCAGCGGATTCTTTGCACAAAATCGAGACGAAGGTTACCGAGGGGTTGACCACTCGTCGATTGACCGTACACTTGACTTCAAGACTGCAAGACTTCATGAAGTCAGCTGACTTCAACTGACTTCAACTGACTTTAACTGACTTCAAGAGAAACCTTAATGTGGGGGAAGTTTAGAGGCAGGGGGCGGGGCAGTTGCCCCCCTGCCCCCTGTATACGCCTTTGGCTACTTCCCTTTTTGGAGATAAGCTTAAGGTTCAAGAAGAAGACCAGACACTATCAACTTGTTCTCGGTAGGGTGGCGATGCGGAAAAGCCAGTCTTTACTAAAGCCGAACGCTGATTGGTTGGTTGGACTTTTTTGCATGGGTATCTGTAGTCTCGATGTATTGCAGGAAATCCGCTATTATGCACCGAGTGCGCGAATCTTGTGACACGCTGTATTGCTATATATGAGTGTATTTCGATCATACATGATCACAGTAACTTACGAACATTTCGTGAGGAGCTGTGTTATACATGAAGATTTGTTATCTGGGTTTCTCATCAAATCAAATTTATTTACGCAGCCTTGAATAAATATCATATATTCATTGATATATGTATAACTCTGGCGTGATCATGGATTTGACATATAGTGACTTAATGTGAACATGTGTTATGCAACGTAACTCAGAAATGAGTGTGATCGGAAAACTACAGAAATGTTGACAATCATTTTTTAGGAATGAACATACAAGAGAAAATTGCATTAGTGACCGGAGGGGCAAATGGATTAGGCTTCGCCTTCGTCACAGAACTCTTACGGAATGGAGCTGCGGTGAGTTTTCGAATTGGGAGACACTCGTTAGGGAGACCTTGACCGGTCATCGAAGATATTCTTATGGCTGATAAAGATATTGTCGAAATCCCATAGCCGGAGTTCAGAAAAAAAATTGTGAACACGATCATTGATGTTAATGAATAAATGCGGGGCTCATTCCGTCAAGGGCGCAGACCAGATTGTGTGAACATCAATTCACGCAAAAAATATAAAATTCAATAATGGTTAATCATTTCTCGACCCATAGCACGTGGCAGTTCTGGATTTGGCAAACTCAAAGGGTGAAGAAGCGGTGAGTAAACTGAACAGGGAATTCGGACAACGGCGAGCGATCTTTGTCATCTGCGATGTGACTAAGCCTCAGGAATTGGAAGGTAACTAGCGACACAATTAAGCACAATAATGAACAATTTATACGCCCTGAACATGGTTTTTGATATTTATCAATTTAATTCCCAAAGATGGATTCGCTGAGACTCTCAAGGAATTTGGTGGGCTGGATATCGTGATCAACAACGCTGGTATAGCGAACGAATCGAAGTGGGAAATGTTGATAAATGTGAACTTCGTAAGTCTGTGTGAAACGATAACCTGATAACCACATGCCTTTTTGAAAATTTCACAAAATACCCATCAATTCTAATACAATATTTTCGACCGAGTATCCGTAAAGTACGCCTTTTAATGAATGCCTCCTGAACCCTAGACCGCTGTGGTTCGTGGAACCCTCCTGGGTCTTCAGCACATGAGAAAAGACAGAGGTGGCAAGGGTGGAGTGATCGTGAACCTTTCGTCCATCCTTGGCGTCACACCATATGCTTCCCTTCCGATTTACGCGGCAACAAAACACGCCATTATTGGATTAAGTCGATCCTTCGCAGTACGTAGAAGATATTGAGTGCCCATTCATAGATGCCCATGTTGAAATCCAAAAATGTCATTCTGTAATACATCTTTCATCATAAGCTCTCTCCATCCTCCAGATGCCTTACCACTACGAGAAGACGGATGTCCGAGTGCTGACAATGTGTCCTGGTCTCACAGACACTGGAATAATTACTACGTTGGTAGGAAATTCGCTAGACTTCATTGACCCGGAATTTGTTGTTGCTGAATACCAAACTTATCCGTCACAAAAGTTCGTATTCTATCCCACTGGACAAGCGTCTGGCGAATATGCATCGCAAAGATCCTATTCTAGCAATTCGAGTCACGTTGAAGTTACGTCAATCCATTTTTTTTGCAGAATCGAACACGTGGCGCACAGCATGATGTCCATCATCCGGTCAGCGCAGAACGGTAGCGTTTGGGTAGCTGAGGGTGGAGAACCGGTCTACGAAATGTCGATCCCCGATCGCTTCTCCATGAAAATCTCCACATAAATATATACTACTGAATTTGGCGACACTTTGCGAAGTTAGATCGCGATGATGGCGATTGAAAACCTTAGTTTTGATGAACAAGTGAATAAGTCGGCGTAGGTATTCACGATAATGGATTTGTAGTTTGTACTACAGTGGATTGCAGTTGAGGACTATAATTTTTGTACCGAAATATTTTCTGTGTGTCAATAAAATTTCAGTCAAATGCGGATTGATCTTTGATATTCAACCCTTGTATAAACCGACCACTTGAATCCATGGGACTGTAGCTGCGAAACTTAAGTGGAATCCTAGTTTATAAATTGCAGGAGTCTGAAGGTTCTTAGTATGAGAGCTGTATGAAATTACATAAAAAAGACTTATGAAATTCTGGTGTACGAATCTCCCAAAATCGTCTTAGTTAGGATACATTCGATGTCGGCTTCCATGGGAATTTATGGGATTCCCGTGATGTCTTCTTCAGGAATCCTGAATCCCGGTTCTCCTCAGGATCCCGTGCGGAAATTGGAGATTGGTTAACGTTTTTGAAAAACGGCTGAGCGTTGGCCCAATATTAGTCACCCGAGGTATTGGCTTCGCAACCGCATCAACTTGGGCTTCAATCTGATGCAATATTGGCCACCGATATACAACGGTCGGCCATTGGCGTCCTAAATTGGTACAACGTTGGCTCCGGCCTGTGGACCGATGCATCGGTTGGCTGCCGGCTATTATATCGGTCGCACACTGGCCCAAACTGGGCTACCAATCAACTGGTTAGCCACCGAACTGACACATTGGTATACGACATTGGCTTCAAAGTGGTTATTGACGCAACGGCCAACCATCGGCTACTCCGATCCAACGTCGGCTCCGTAGTGGCAACCGATGCAACGGCCAGCCATCAGTTTGCCATTTCGATCCAACGTCAGTTCCAAAGCGGCGACCGATGCAATGGCCAACTATCGGCTTACCACTCCCGTGTAGAAATCATAGAACGGCAGCCACTTTTACGAATCGGGCCAGCGCTCTGCCAATATTGGCAATCTGATACACCGGTCTTGCATTGGTAGTTTGGTCCGGTCCTGCTCTGGTGCAATATCGAAACTTGGTGGAATGGTGGGGCAGCGGCGAGCTGTATCTGTCCAACATTGGTTCCAGAACGGCAACCATTGCAACGGTCCAGCATCGGTAAGCTATGTCTGTCCGATATTGGCTTCAAAATGGCAGTCATTGCAATGGTCAGACATCGGTAAGTTATGTCTATCCAATATTGGTTTCAGATCGGCAACCGATGGAACGGTTAGATATCGGCACACAATATCTATCCACAACCGCTTTTAGATTGGCCACCGATACACCGTTCGATCCTCGGCGCGCAATTACCTGTCCAATATTGGTTCTAGACGGAGCACCAATGCAACGGTTAACTCTAGGTGCCCACTATCCATCCGATATAGGTTTCAGATCGGCGACCGATGGAATGGTCGAACCTGCAATATCCATCCAATATAGGTTTCAGATCGGCACCCGCTACAACGACTGTACCACTGACTGATGGCGACTGACAATCAATCTCTCGGCCGAGAACCATCGTAAAGAGCAGACGTATCTACGTCGTTGTCAAGTTATTTATTCAAATCTAATAATAACAGTTTCTATAAAATGTTAACATAATAGTACATTATGTCACTAGGCCGATTAAGTATTTTCCGACGAATTTGAGTTTATAATCCGAGCCGAAGGCGAGGATTATGATGAAATTCGTCAGAAAATACTTTTTCGGCCGTATGGCATACAGAATTTTATGTGTCCAGGCCAAAAACCGCGTTTAAACCGAGCGAAGCGAGGTTAAAATCGCGGTTTTACGGCCTATGACACATAAATCAAATTAAATATAGTTCAAATTCTAATAATGAACTACAACACCTCACGTTATACATCGCTCATCGAAATAAATAAATGAAGACAAGTACACTAAAACTTAAGTATCAGACCATGCGGTCGCACCACCATTATCTTAATTAAAATATTATATTTATGCGCTAATCACAAGTCATATTTTATGTTCTATGTAATTTCATGATATCGCATGAAATGTTGTCCGTACTCGAAATAACCGATATCATTATTTTTCTTTTTACATGGGTGGAAGATTACTCGATAATATAATCAGTTTTACTGCCTAGAACAATACCGATATATTAGTCATCTTTTCAATTAGAACGCTGTCGTACGCGGAACATTGCTGGGTCTGCAGCAAGGGCGAGGGGGCAAAACGGGCACTTCGACAAAAATAGAATTTAGGGGCAAAACGGGCACCGTCTGAACTTTTTTGAAAACGACTTTTTTCAGTTTTTTGACATTACTTACACAAAAGAAAGTGTAAAAAATGGGTGAAATTGTTCATGTGCTGGATCTGATGAGGATGATAGTATATCCTTGAAATATAGAATTGCGCGATTATATAAATCATTTTCTTTCGGATTTCATTCATCTTTTTGCTTTCTTATGTTATTGTTGATCCAAAATACGTCGGAATATTATCAAAACTCAATCAAGACGAAATAATTGTTTTTAGACTTGGTTTGGACTTGGTTGCCCATTTTGTCTGGGCGGTGGCTGGACCTCATAAAGCTAGAAGACGTCACCAAAGAGATCGGACTGTTCGCTTTGAAAACGTTTGTACTTCGTTACGATTCAATTTCTCTTACTGTATTTACAGTCTTGTGTCATACTTGGAGCCAAAATACTTAAAATATCGTTAAAAACATATCGCTCCATTCAAAACTGGCCAGAATGATGTTATTATCATTTGCGATTATATGCATCAGGAAGACCTTTTGGCGACTTATGATTATATCACCATATTATCATAACTGGCGAAAAATAATGAAGATAAATGCTTATCTTTTCTTATCTAATCATTGAATTTGTAATCTTCTGCTCCTAATTTTGAAAGGTTGTTTAACAAATTGGCTGTGGCATGAGAGAAAGGTTCAGTGACCGAGCGATAGTTTAGCTGAAAATATCATAACCGCAACGAGTAAGTAAATTTGTGAAACTGAGATACCCAATTCGTTGAATTTATACTATGGAACAGATAAGTAGTAGAATGGATAGTAATTATTCAGTCATCCATGTATCTCTTCAGTAAGCATGAGCAAGAGAAAAAAAATCATGTGGGTACAGATACCAGAAGTATCTGTATACATAGTTCGTTCAATCTATATATTATATAGTATACCGGGAGGTTCTGTGGACGCGGAACGCTAGGGATACCAACCCAAAAAAAAGGGTGCTATTTCATGGGCAGTAAGCTGCAGCAGCAGTTTAGTAACTTACTACATGTTTCTAGTAAAATCAATAGAAATCACTGGAAATCTAGTCACTAGATTTCTAGTCCAGAAATCTAGTGACTAATAATCATTAGATTTTTAGTGTGACCGCTTATACAAACTATAGAGCATGGTAACCGTTACTATGCTGCATAGGAATATTCACTTGAAATTTCTCTCTGTGTACTAGAAACATCGAATAAGTTACTAAATTGATGCTGCAGCTCAGTGCCCATGAAATAGCACCCTCTTTGGGTTGGTATCCCTAGCGCTCCGCGTCCACAGAACCTCCCGGTAGAACATCCAATCCATGGAAAAAATTTGATGCGGTCATTCATTGAAACGACAAATTGGTGAATTAAGGGGGCATCCATTAATTACGTGAGGTGTTTAAGGGGGGGAGGGGGTCGAGCCGAATCTCACCCAATCTCACGTAGGGGCGAGGGGGGGGGGGGGGGGGGGGACTCGGCCAATATCACGTAATTTTTTTTCGCAAGAAACAGTGTAAAATTGCGAGAAAACTGGGTTAAATTAAGGTGGCTCAAGCACGAACACGTTCAGCTACAGAAAAAATAATTTTTTAGTACATAGTACATAAAGTACCCATCTTCACGTACGCGAAATCTCAGACCAGGTCAACGACTAGATAAGAAAGATATAAATTGTTGAAATTCGATTTTTTAACTCAGGGCTTATGGGAGAATCGCGCCGAAAGACTTGGGCCGGGTAATATCTCGATATTCACGCTAGGGATGTTGTCGAAAAACTAGAGGAATGTAGATTAGATCATGAGAATTACAAACACCGCAATGAAATATGGGGTTGACGACTTTTTTCAAAAGATATTACATGTTAAAGTGTCGGAAAATTCGTAGTTGAGAAAGATTTGGTAACCGCCTGAAGAACTGGCAGCCTCGCACACATCACCTGATCTGAATAACGCAAGAGCGCATGCGCGAGAATCGAACATCGCTAGTAGACCTAACCACTGAACTCTATATAATACTGGAACGAGCGCTACGGTAGTGGGGGGCGGTTGAACGCGTCAGACAGAGATAGTTGTGTTTGAAGTTGGTACGCACTTTTCGCACACAATATCTACTAACCGAGCACAAACATCGGTCGGCTAAGATTTTGACCGTCTGCAGTTGCCTGGCGGTCAACGTTTTTATACGAGATAGTCGCTGGAAGTCGCTATAAGTGCGACAAGAGCGTACCAACTCCAAGCACAACTATCTCTCTCTCACCGCCTCTCTCTTAAGGGATACATAGGCTGCGCTCGTTCCAGTATTATATAGAGTTCAGTGGACCTAACCTATCATTCGAAGCATCTGTCAGTGGCTGATTGCGACGTTGCCGTTCTTCTCTGTACAGTACCGTAACGTAAAATTACTCTTATTTTACGGTCTTTATTTAGCGATATAAACTAATAATTATGCACGTGAAATTATCAATAATTTGATTAGAAGTAGCTGTATTGTCAGAAAGATGCGTTTTAGGAAGAAAAAAGAGGGCCTTGCTTTAGCCCCCGCGAAAATCGGACCTTCGTGCTTGAGCCACCTTAAGTACTATCCAACGCAATCAAGGACAGATTAACGTATTTGCTCTAAAAATACGCATTTGAAAAATCTCACGTGAGATTAGGGGCAGGGGGAGGGGGTCGAGCCAAATCTCACGACATCTCACCGGGGGGGGGGGGGGGGGGGGGGGGGGGGATCGTCAAAATCACCTCACGTAATTTATGGACGCCCCTAATATAAATTTGCAAAATGAGAAAAACTTCCCAGATGGCAATGTGCTGCTCAATTATTTGCTACCAAAAAGCACTTCATGATTCCTCATTTTTTATGGCACAAGCACGTCTCGCTCTTGCTCGAAGAACTATATGATCGAAGAACTATATGAATGTTGACAATCATTTTTTAGGAATGAACATAGAAAAGAAAATTGTATTGGTGACCGGAGGGGCTAACGGAATTGGTTTCGCCTGCGTCACAGAACTTTTACGAAATGGAGCTGCGGTGAGTTTTGAAATTGGTAGACATACTCCTTAGGGAAACTTTGATAAGTCATCGAAGACAATTTCATGGCTGATGAAGATATTGTCGTGCTTCTATAGCCGAAGTTCAGGAAAAATATTGTGAACACGCTCGTTGATGTTAGTGAATAATGCCTGTGGGGCTCATTCCATCAATGCCACAAATCACAATGTGTGAACATTAATTCATGCGAAAAATATAAAACTGAATAATGGTTCAATTTTCGACCCCCAGCACGTAGCGGTTCTGGATTTAGCAAGCTCAACCGGTGAGGAGGCGGTAAGTAAACTGAACGGGGAATTCGGACAAGGGCGAGCGATCTTTGTCATCTGCGATGTGACCAAGCCTAAGGAATTGGAAGGTAAAGCCGGTGACACAGACTTTATGTGTCGGCTCACCTACGGAGATCGTAAGTAGGGGAGCCCAGAATGCTAAATGGAGATTTACTCGAGCGTCATAGAAACCTATTGGATTTGAAAGATTAGATGGTAGAAAGAAAAAAAGGTTATATAATGTATACCCTTTCAGCGGTGGGGGAAGCGTCTACAGGTTATCAAAAATGTAAAAAAAAACGTCACATGGAAATACTCAAGCGCGTCAGATATTAATAGTGTATACGCCCCACGTGTCTCTGATATTGGAAGTATGTTAATCTGCCGATTTGCATGGTGGGGGTACCTGTACGGAAGGGTTGAAAACGGGGAAAAAAAATTTGTTCGAGCGCGTCAGATATTCAGAGGGGATGTTGAGGTGGCTCAAGCACGAAAGTCCGATATTTGCGGAGGCTAAAGCAAGGCCCTCTTTTTTCCCCCTAAAACGCATCTTTGTGACAATACAGTTACTTCTAATCAAATTATTGATAATTTCAGGTACATAATTATTAGTTTATATTGCTAAATAAGGACCGTATTATAAGAGTAATTTTACGTTACGGTACTGTACAGAGATGTTCGATTCTCGCGCATGCGCTCTCGCGTTATTCAGATCAGGTGATTTGTGCGAGGCTGCCAGTTCTTCAGGCGGTTACCAAACCTTTCTCAACTACGAATTTTCCGACACTTCAACATTTAATATCTTTTGAAAAAAGTCGTCGACCCCATATTTTATTGCCGTGATTGTAATTCTCATGATCCAATTGATATTCGTCTAGTTTTTCGACAACATCCCTAGCGTGAATATCGAGATATTACCCGGCCCAAGTTTTTCGGCGCGATTCTCCCATAAGCCCTGTGTTAAAAAATCGAATTTTAACAATTTTTATCTCTCTTATCTAGTCGTTGACCTGGTCTGAGATTTCGCGCACGTGAAGATGGGTACTTTATGTACGATATACTAAAAAATTATTTTTTTCTGTAGCTGAACGTGTTCGTGCTTGAGCCACCTTAAGTGAACCCGAAAGAAGCCCCCATTCAAAAGACTGACGATTCGGACATGACGCAAGCTCATGGCGGCTTCTTCATAATGCAAAAAAAAAATCGCCATTTTGAAACACTCGAGTGCGTCAGATTTTTATACAGGCGATTCAGCTCGATGTCCTAGTCGTGTTGACTCATAATCTGACGAATTGCAAAAAAAAATTTGTAATTCAAAAAAAAATTTTTTTCTTTCTTATTACTAAATGTTACAAATAAAAAGCATGGAAAATAAAATGCAAATAAGAAAATCTATTTCTTTCAATTAAAATACAGAAAAAAGTGAAATGAAAAAAAAATTTGAAAATATATTTTTTTTAATCTTCATCTTCATCCGTGGAATTATCGTCGTACTGCAAGTCTGGTTCGATTTCTAGGGCATAAAATAAATAGAGAGGGCACTTCTATACAACCGAAAACTTTAAATAACATTAAGGTGGTTCTCCACCTACAGTCCCACCAAACGTGGGTTTCAGAACAGATTTTGAGTACTTCTTGATGGGGAAAAAATCTGAAAAAAATCAAGCATGTAGAAGATCTTCGGGAGATTGATTTTGCATAATAATAATTCAAAAAAGTTATTAACAAATTGATGGAAAAAAAAAAAACTGTTCAAGAAATTAGCCGATGACCCAACTTTTTTTTCATAAAAAACCCAATTTTCAAAGATTTAACAAAATTCTGAAAAAAATCATACGTATTCTCCACACAGCATCCAATATTGCAGCAATATTGCAGCAATATGAGCAATATTTCTACAATATTGGGTGCTGTGTGGGTCAGAAAAATTAAAAAATAATTTTCACCTAAAAAAAAAAAAGTTGGGTCATCGGCTAATTTCTTGAACAGTTTTTTTTCCATCAATTTGTTAATAACTTTTTTGAATTATTATCATGCGAAATCAATCTCCCGAAGATCTTCTACATGCTTGATTTGTTTCAGATTTTTTCCCTATCGAGAAATACTCAAAATCTGCTCTGGAACCCACGTTTGGTGGGACTGTAGGTGAAGAACCACCTTAAATCTTTTCCTGTTTCATCAAATCGTAAACAGTACGAGATCGAGAAAAAGTGAAAAGGAAATAGAGGCGCGGAGTGGGGAATACATGCTTCACTGCAGCTGCACGCACTAAACTCTTCTGACGTTTTGTGCTACTTCAGCTTGTGGAAATCGGCCGATTGTATTTTTTCCATTAATCTTGAATTATTGCCTTCAAAATAAAAAAAAATCGACCGCGCTCGAGAATGTCAAGGTAACGTCTTTTTTTTTTTGCAAGTTTGTGACTTTCCCACTCCCTTACGTCACGCTCAAATCGTCAGATTATTGAACTGCACACTTTTCAGCATGTAATTAACCCACCTTACCTCAATCTGACGCGCTCGAGTATTTCTAATGATCTATTTTTTTTTACTATTCCGATCGGCTGCCCTAGACGCGGGTTCCTATATTAAGGGCTCATATTTGGTGGAGGTACTCAACAGGGTGCAAGGTATCATATGTTAATCTGTCGCGCTCGAATGAATCCCAAAATCCCCTATTGGACTCCCCTACTACTGTAGGTGAGGCCGAACACGGGACACGAAGAGTCTGTGTCGCCGGCATAACTCGCGACACAATCAAACGCAATGATAAACAATTCATGCCCTGAACGTGGATTTTGATATTCATTAATTTAATGCCCGAAGATGGATTCGCCAAGACTGTCAAGGAATTTGGTGGGCTGGATGTCGTGATCAACAACGCTGGTATAGCGAACGAATCGCAGTGGGAAATGTTGATAAATATCAATTTCGTAAGTCTGTGTAAAATGATAACTACATGCCTTATTGAGCATTCCGAGGAATACCCACAATTGCAATACAATATTTCAACGTGAAGTGTTGAAATTCCGAATGTAATCCAGTAGTGCATAATAATCAAAGTAGCGTATGTGTATTCGCGATATTTTCAATTTTGTAATAATTCCTGATTTTCTTATCAGGTGGGCTCCATCGACCATCTATCTAATATACCCAATATAATATACATCTCGATAAACTGCCACCCATGTGATTTACAAGAATGAAAGTAGAATCGCAATTTCCCGAGGAATCCGCCACCTGATTAAATTTTGGTGAAATTCTTAATGAACATTGTGAGCCATCGAATGACTAACCACACATCATTCTGCTCTTTTTCATGCTCTTTAGATTGAGAGTATATTTCGCGAGAACTTTTTTTTGCGATGGAATATCCCATTCGTGTGTATTTTGATTTTCGTATTCGCACAAAATACCATACAGGTAATTAAACCTACTGAATGCCTCCTGAACCTTAGACCGCTGTGGTTCGTGGAACACTTCTGGGTCTTCAGCACATGAGAAAAGACACAGGTGGCAAGGGTGGAGTGATCGTGAACCTTGCGTCCATCGCTGGCGTCACACCATTAGCTTCGTTTCCGGTTTACGTCGGAACAAAACATGCCGTTATTGGATTAAGTCGATCTTTCGCAGTACGTAGAAGATATTGAGTACCCATTCATAGATGCTCAGGTTGAAATCCAACAATTTCATTCTGTAATACATGTTTCATCATAAGCTTTCTCCATACGGCAGATGCCTTACCACTACGAGAAGACCGGTGTTCGAGTGCTGACGATGTGTCCTGGTTTCACGGAGACTGAACTGGTTTCTACGGCGTTAAAAAAACCGATGAAGATCATTGACCTGGAATTTGCTGCTGAGGAAGCCAAATCTTTTGCCTTCCAAAAGTTCGTATTCTATTTCTCTGGACATGCGGATATGCATTGCAAAGTTCCTATACCTGACAGAAATTCGAGTCACGTTGAAGTTACCTCGATTCATTTCTCTGCAGGGTTGAAAGCGTCGCGCAGAGCATGATGTTCATCATCCGGTCAGCGCAAAACGGTAGCATTTGGATAGCTGAAGGTGGGGAACCGGTCTACGAAATTTCGATCCCCGATCGCTTCTCCATGAAAATCCCTGCATAAATATATAGCACTGAATTTGGCCATACTTTGCGGAGTCTGATCATGCGGTGATGACGATTGAAAACCTAATTATAATTTTAATGAACAAGTGAATAGGTTCGCTCAAGTATTTACGTATATTAAAATATTGAATATTGAGAAACGTACAGTGGATTGCAGCTGAGGCTTCAGTGTGTTACATTACTTATACATATGTACGCGTATTCATCTAAATAATTTTTTCATCCAAAAAATGTCTCCTGTGTATCAATATGAAAAAACAATTTTCTATGGGTTTAGTACAGTAATACGAGAATTTTTCACGATAACATTTTGAAATATTAACTTGAGTGAAAGAACACCATATCGCAACAAATGAATCTGAAGAAAAATCGAGAACAAAACTGATTTCAATGTTATAATAACCAATAAGTCGAATTTTTCAAAGTCTTCCGTCTATTCTACACCATTTGGCTAATTTTCTTGCAATTTTGAATTTTCGAAGTTTGATCGATAGAAGCGCCCCTAAGAAGCACAAACATAGTCGGGAATCAACAAAATCTTCATTCATTGTCCTTCAATTGTGGTCAAACTGAATTGTGCATGATCTGTGTGATCACGTTGGAATGCCATCATTACCGGCCCCAAAACTATTTTGACTGCGTTTTTCCAGTGCATATCGTTATAATAAGTACCACTGAAAAGGAGGTCCGTGTATCCTTTTGTTTTCAACCTCTGTACGAACGATCAAATAGCGAGTTGTAGCTAGTTCACATCTTTCGGGTTCCCTCCAGTCAGTTATGGCACTGTAAGTACTTACAATCGGTAAAAACAAATAGCTGAACAATCATGACGGATTAGGATCTACATAATTGCAACTCATTTGATTGTTTATGATCATCAACTGATGTGATATACTCGTACCTTATCTTTTGGTTGCGGTCCTTTATTTGGCGAACGCACGTATTCACTGATATACCAGAAGGCATCTTATACTCATATCTCATCTCAAGAAAATCTCCGTGTGTAGTACATCAAATGATTGGAAGATCGTGAATCTCAAGTGCATGCCCGCAACAGTTCGACAGATACGGTTTCTAGAGCGTTCAGAACGGAAAAAATTGTTTTCGATCAATTCCAGATTCAATATCTCAGAAACAACTCAGCCAAGTCCGTCAAGTTTGCGAAAGTACGGAAATTTAGTATGTGGATTGAGATCGCATGAATTTTGATCGAAATGTTAAGTGATTCAGAAGTATTTGCGCAACGTTTACGGATGTATAACTGGTCACTAGTTCGCTTCAGCGATAAGCATACCCAGATAACAAGTGTGCGACGCACGGAACCATCACAACGTGCGGCTCACGTCGTGCGGGCGAGAACGCGCCATTCTTGCTAGCACGAAGTGACGCCGCATATGTGCGAGCGTAATGAGTTACATCTAGCCATCACGCGTGCGAAGACATACAATCACGTGTGTCGTTGTTGTGCGAAGCACCGCGTGCGGGCACCATGATGTCAGTGTGCAATCATTCGATATGAGATGATCAATATTATTTTCATCATAAAACAGTTAGTAGGATTTACTCGATGTTTCAGAATTCGTGACAAATATTTTCTAAGATCAAACCTGATTGTCAAGATTGGGAGCAAAATTTGTTGAACCTTGGTGGCGAAATAATGTTTCTTATTCACTTTTTCTCGTATTTTTTTTCTCACTTGTCACTTCTGCAAAATACTGAGTGACGCTTGTACAAGATGCATTTTATTCTCTTCATTTTAAACTAATCAAGATGTATAAAGAATCAAATTCCCGAGTAAAAAAGATTATATAGAATTATATAGAATTTATACATAATTTAATATAGAATTTGTAAAGAATTATGTATAAAATTGTATAAAATTGTATAAAATTATCCACGGCCTTGGAAGACTTTTTAATTCGTTGAGGATTTTGATTCGCAAAAAGTGAAGAATGTTTAACCTTATGTAGGTAATAAGGATTTATTTTTGATGAAGAGTCGCGAGTAGAATTTTGAATTTTTTCGTGGAGTTTTATTATCCTCATTAATTTATAAAAATGATTATAATAAATCATTATTGTACAGAGTCAATTATTATATTATGGTTGAACAAAAAATTGATCCACTTAAATGTGTATTAGCTCTGAGTTCGACAGCTTGATCATAGGTTTCGACAAATAGGAAAATATGAAGCCCATTGCAACAAGGTAGTTTGGCGTAGTCGGTAGAGCGTCCGACTAGTGATATGAATGCGAGCGGACTTGGGTTCGAATCCCGGTGAGGTCGAAAGAATCGGATGACATTTTTCTTAGCGAACTAGTGATGTTTGTTGATCTACAAATATATGCGGATGGAGTTATAAAGTGTAGATCTGAATATTCACACTTGAGTAAGCTTTTTTGGTTTGTGCGACCCGCACAACGTGCGACGCATACGTATATCATATGTGGACACATCTGTATGGCCCACTGAGCGCATGCCGTGCGGTTCAACTCGCACGCGTGCCTACACTATGCGCGCACTGTGCGGACATTTTGTTATCTGGGTAATAACATTGTGCAGGACATAAGCAGTCCGCTTCTGTTCATTTCCGTAAATCTCGCACAACAAGTTGTTGTTAGTATTCATACGCATGCATTATGGATATGAATTCTCGAATGGCATTGATCCATAGTACTTTTTTTACACAAAAATTGTGCAAGCGCAATCTTGCGATTCGTCTTCGAAGTATTGTACGGAGAATTTTAGATGAGTTACGTTTAAGGTAGTACTGTCGCAAAACGATTTAGCGTACGGATATCGATGAAATTTAATATGCTCGTAGATGTTGGCCCAAAAGTAACTCAGTTAAATTTTTGTCAAGATTAGGAGCCCGAGAGAAAAGTTCTAAGCATTTCCATTTTCACGTGCTTAACACGTAGTCTTATGGAGTGTCACGCTTTTGGCAATTTCAAACTAAGATTGTGTAATGACTACCGTTCAGATTCGAATGAAATTGCACAGAATGATTGTTCAATATCTGCTGAACATTCCAGATGCTTCAAAACACAGTTTAGGAGCATGCGATAAGAAAGATAAGCAGTTGAAAATTGAAAACTGCGAATAGCTGGCAATGATGTATCGTATGTGGCAACGCCGTAAGGCGTAAAAGACGTTAGGACGCGTGCGGTCCAAAATGCTACGGGCTGGGGACATGAGTGAATCTTAACAAAGGTTCCATAATTCCGTTTTTTTTTTTTTTTTAATTTGACAAGTGATGTTGAATATGAACGAAAATCATGTTAATCTGCTTGAAGGTAGTGAAAACATCATGCGACGTTGCCACATCTAAATACCAACCGACTCAAATGAGAGCCAGAATGAACTTGACTAGCTATGTACCGACAGTACTACCTTAAGAAGCTATCCGCACTGAGAATGTGCATTAGGGTGGTTCAAAAAAGACCACATTTCTCAGATGTTGCTGCTCATTCGTGAATATGGTGTTTGTGATTTTGAAAAATTATTCCATTTTTTTGAGCTCTATAGGACAATATTTACTACTGCCTCAGTGAAGTTAAAATTTCGGAATTTTGCCATTTTTGGAAATTTCAAAGTTCTCAGATCAAAGTCCTCATCTGGCTACCTCTAGGTTCTCATTCAATGAGAATGTTGGTTCAGGATGAGACTCGTACGATGATATTTAGTACTTCTTCAGAGACATTAAAGATTTTTCACTATTTAGGGGTTTTCTTAGAGATTGGATCGCCAGGTGTTGCTCATGAGCACGGCCAAAGAGTTCGTGTTGGCGGGAAATTTTAAGATCGATAATATTACCACAGAAATATGTTCAGATCGTACACAATTTCAGATATGACTTGGTATACTAGACTGAAGTTGCTGACTAAATGTGGAACACGGAATTGGACCGTAAATATTTGAAATTGAGTCCTCAAAAGTGTGAGATAGAGTGCGCCACCGACAAAATAAAATATTTGCTATTAACAAGCGTGTTTTGCACAATTAGTAATCCAATCGGCGAAAAATGTTGAAATCTGAACCACTAACTTCAGCGCTTATCGTTAAGGACAACATTTATTGCTACATAAATCTATCCAGCTTTAATAACTAGGATTAGCAAGCCCATGAAAAACTGAATAGAATTGAATAAAGCGTCTAATTAAATTATTCCAATTTAACTAGAATTAATACGAAAATCAAGACTAAAATCAAGACGGAAAATAAGACTAAAATCAAGACAAAAATCAAGATAAAAATCAAGACAAAAATCAAGACAAAAATCAAGACAAAAATCAAGACAAAAATCAAGACAAAAAATAAGACAAAGAATAAGATAAAAATCAAGACAAAAAATACGATAAAAACCAAGACGAAAAATCAAGACGGAAAATAAGACAAAAATCAAGACAAAAATCAAGATAAAAATCAAGAAAAAAAATCAAGACAAAAATCAAGACAAAAATCAAGACAAAAATCAAGACAAAAATCAAGACAAAAAGCAAGACAAAAATCAAGACAAAAATCAAGACAAAAATCAAGACAAAAAATAAGACAAAGAATAGGATAAAAATCAAGACAAAAATCAAGACGGAAAATACGACAAAGAATAAGACAAAGAATAAGATAAAAATGAAGACAAAAAATAAGATACCAATCAAGATAAAAATCAAGACAAAAATGAAGACGAAAAATAATACAATAAATAAAATAAAAATCAATCAAGACATAAGATAAAAATCAAGACAAAAAATAAGATACCAATCAAGATAAAAATCAATACGAAAATCAATGGATACTTCCAATAGATAACGTAAATGGATCCTTCTTATTCACAACAAACAGAATGACGGCAAGGAAAACAGGAATACAATTATTAAGATTGCTATTTCTATACTGTCATTGACGATTTGATAACCTTACTGTATTTCTTCAAAATAAAGATAACAAATCTGTAGTAATAAAACGAATTTTTTATTTTCATTTATTTCTGTACAGCTTTTTTTTTTTTTTTTTATTTCTTTCTTACTTCAGTCTAGTATACCAAGTCATATCTGAAATTGTGTACGATCTGAACATATTTCTGTGGTAATATTATCGATCTTAAAATTTCCCGCCAACACGAACTCTTTGGCCTTGCTCATGAGACAGTCTTTTCTTACCATTGTTAGGAAGAAGTGCACGAAGTTTGCAGTCTGTGGGACCATTTTTACTACTATGCCTCATGATGCTCATTTTACTTGAAGGAAAGTCGCCCTCAGTGAGGCAGTAGTAAAAATGGTCCCGCAGACTGCGAACTGCTTGGATTTCTTCCTTATATTGGTAAGATGAAACTGTCTCATGAGCAGCAACTGGCGATCGAATCTCCGAAAAAACGCAAAATATTGAAAAAACTCCAATGTCTCCGAGGCAGTACTAAATATTATCGTGGGAGTCTCATCTTGAACCAACATGCTCATTGAATGAGAATCTCGAGGTAGCCAGATGAGCGCTTTGATCTGAGAACTTCGAAATTGCCAAAAATGGCAAAATTTCGAAATTTCAACTTCACTGAGGCAGTAGTAAATATTGTCCAATAGAGCTAAAAAAAATGGAATACTTTTTAAAAATCACAAACAACATATTCACGGATGAGCAGCAACATCTGAGAAATTAGGTCTTTTTTGAACCACCCTAATGTGCATGCATGCTCACGGAAGTTTATGGTGTATCCCCTTGAATCGGTACACGGAAAGATTAGAACCCGACTGGTTCGTGTTCTGCACCAGACTCAGTCGTGTGCAAGAAAAAAATGGAAGAAAAATAAGTTTGCACCAGACTGAGTCGTGTGCGCACACGACTCAGTCGGGTTCCACACCATAATCAATCGGGTGCTGCACCAGAATCCGTGCACAGTAACCAGTCTGGTGCCGCACACGAGTCATTCGTGTGCGCATACGAATGAGTAATGTTTCTAAAATATTTCAGCCAAAAATTTTATAGCACATGACTGACTAATGTTTGTCACACGATTGGTTCTGGTTTCGCACCGTAACCAGTCAGGTGCTGCACACGACTCAGTCTCACAAAGCTAACACAACACATCATACAAACAACCATGAAAAAATTCGTAATACTAATACACTTACCCGAGATTTTAAAGTCCTTACGAATATTCACTATAATTATATATATATAATTATTATATATATCTACATAAATAATTTAAAACTTATTAAAAGTTTATGTGACATGTCATATAGACGACATACGTGAATAACGTTGAGGTTAGGAGGTTATGCGCAGTAATCGCTCGTCTCAGACCAGACTGAGTCGTGTGCAGCACCTGACTGGTTACGGTGCGAAACCAGAACCAATCGTGTGACAAACATTAGTCAGTCATGTGCTATAAAATTTTTGGCTGAAATATTTCAGAAACATTACTCATTCGTATGCGCACACGAATGATTCGTGTGCGGCACCAGACTGGTTACTGTGCACGGATTCTGGTGCAGCACCCGATTGATTATGGTGTGGAACCCGACTGAGTCGTGTGCGCACACGACTCAGTCTGGTGCAAACCCATTTTTCTTCCATTTTTTTCTTGCACACGACTGAGTCTGGTGCAGAACACGAACCAGTCGGGTTCTAATCTTTCCGTGTAGAATCAGGCCATAAAGGCACGCCTAACGGTGTTATCAGATAATGATTATCCTGCCCCTCCACGCATGCCGAGTGTCGAACGCTGCTGCTAATCTTAACGGGCTGCTTCATAAATTGACTGGCCGAGATTACAGTTCAGTTACTAAGCGACAGCTCAACTGAAAAGATTATCACCGCAACGAGTAAGTAAATTTTGAAATTGAAGCCCACCATTTTCCGGAATTCTGAGCACAGAGGTCGTGAAATGTAGAGTGATGATTGAGTCATGTTTGAATTTTTGAGATGTAGATGCGATCCTAATATTCACATAAATTGGAAAAAAATATAAATCTTTCAAAGTTTACTAACTATGAATCAGAAAGAAACTGTTGTGTACGTATATACCGGAATAATTCATTCGTGGACAAGGAAAATTTGTCGCGGTAATTTCTTGAATCGACGGATTTGTAGATTGAAACTGATTTGGAAGAAAAAAAAACCCTCAGATAATAGCAACGTTCTGATAAATTAATTGATATGAGAAGGAAGCTTATGTTGCCTGACTTTTTATGGCACAAACGGATTCCACTACTGCTTACAAAGTGAATAATGAATATCACACGGAGTAGGATTCAGTGAAAACTGCTAATAATATGCAAGAAAGATATCAGAAACTCAAGTTTCTAATCATTCAAGCATTTACCACTCATTTGCGTGATCAACAGCATTCTTTCTCAGGTTGCTGTCATATTTTCAGCAACAAGTTGCGAGTATTATATCGGTATGAGCCTATTTCGAATTTAGATATTATTAGTATAACTTACGAACATTTCGTGAGGAGCTGTGTTAGACATGAGAATTGGTAATCTGTGTTATTATTGAATTAACTTTATTTAGGCAGCCTTGAATAAATATCATACATTAAACGGTATAATTCTGGCACAATCATGGATTTGATAGTGACTTGATGTAAGCATGTTAAATGAAACGTAACTCAGAAATGATTATGACCGGGGAGCTACGAAAATATTGACAATCATTTTTTAGGAATGAACATCGAAAAGAAAATTGTATTGGTGACCGGAGGGGCTAACGGCATTGGCTTCGCCTACGCCACAGAATTTTTACGAAATGGAGCTGCGGTGAGTTTTTAAATTAGAGGCCACTCGTTAGGGAAACCTTGATAAGTAATTAAAGACATTTTCATGGCTGATGAGGATATTGTCGCGATCCTATAGCCGGAGTTCAGAAGAAATATTATGAACACGATCGTTGATGCAATGAATAATGCCTGTGGGGTTTATTTCGTCCACAATGTGTGAACATTATTAATTCGTGTAGGGAAGATGAAATCCATTAATGGTTCAATTTAAAACCCCCAGCATGTGGCTGTTTTGGATTTGGCGAACTCGAACGGTGAAGAAGCGGTGAGTAAACTGAACGGGGAATTCGGACAAGGGCGAGCGATCTTTGTCATCTGCGATGTGACCAAGCCTAAGGAATTGGAAGGTAACTCGCAATACAATTAAATGCGTTAATGAACAATCCATGCCCTGAACATAAATTTACATATTAATCAATTTAACACCTGAAGATGGATTTGCTAAGACTGTCAAGGAATTCGGGGGTCTGGACATCGTGATCAACAACGCCGGTATAATGGACGATTCGCGGTGGGAGTTGATGATCGATATCAACTACGTACGTAGATCTATAATACTCAATAATAACCAGATGTCCAGTTGACAATTTCAAAAATTTCTCATCAATTCTCATATAGGTATATAAGTGAGTGTATACTGTCGAGAAAGTTTCTAATATTTTTTGTTCGACGTTATCTGTTACGCTGTGCCAAATGGTAATAATCCAAGAATTATTATTAAATTTTTTTATCTGGTACGATAGGAGAAGCTTTACCGCCCATCGATCCGGCCCTAAGATAAGATTCGACGCGATGAATTAAGAAATTTTTTAATAGATACGTGCGAATTTTTCGTTTACCTCTTCATCCATCGTATTTTGAAATATAACGTGTGGAACATGGGTGGAAGATTACTCGATAATATAATCAGGTCTATCGCCTAGAAAAATACTAATGTATTAGTCATCTCTTCAATTAGACCGCTGTGGTACGTGGAACATTGCTGGGTCTGCAGTACATGGGTAAAGACAAAGGCGGCAAAGGAGGTACCATTGTGAATATATCCTCACTCGTGGGAATTGTCCCAGTACCAATTTTCCCTATCTACAGTGGAACAAAACATGCCGTTGTTGGTCTCAGCCGATCGTTTGGGGTAAGATTTTTAATCAATCTATTGAAATCGTATTTAGAGCTGCCCAAGAGAATTCCTAATCACTCGATATCGGTGTAAATATTACCCGGCAAACACAACGTGTATTTGTTATATAACATCAAAACTATTTAGTAATATGACATATCGTCGGTGATAATGCAATACTGCGTAACTAACATTTGCAATACCGCGTAAGTACAAAAAAAAAAAAAAAAAAATGAGTTTGTGTGCATTCGATGTATTTTTTATTTCTACATCGAATGCACACCAAATCTCGTTTTTTTTTTTTTTTTTTTGTACTTACGCGGTATTGCAAATGTTAGTTACGCGGTATTGCATTATCACCGACGATATGTCATATCGAAGTTACGTAACATTGTTATACTGTGGTAATATAACAGATGATACATGGTAATAATATGAGTGTTATGTTTCTATAATATAACTTGAACTTGGCGCTGGGATCGCTTGTGTCAAAAATGAGAAGTATTTTGTCGCTCGAACTTTCGCCACGAGTTCCGAGTGATTACCCGCCTTCTTACCGTCATCGTGCAATATGCACATGTGTATCTTTAGTTTTGCGCTGCGATAGTTAGGTCTCATATAATTGCAATCATTCAAATTTCCATATTATTTGTTCGAAATTGCAGAAGAAGTTACAGTTGTTCTGAGAAGAATTCATGTATCAATTGTGACATTTCTTATTTTCACCGCATGCTCATGCAACATAACCTTAAACATAACACGTGTTATTAGAGGTTCACTGGCTGGCCTTTCATACGTCATTAAAATTGTTCAATTGTGATATATATTAGGGTAAGGTAATTCTTTACAAAAAATGTATTCTGAAGTATATCATACATATTCACATATTTCAAATAAATTTTGATACGTTTCGTAAAAATATTTGCAAATGATCAAAATAAGTCTGTGGCAGAGTTGTAAATAATGCATTAAATTTTTTAATGCATTGACATTTTCATTAACGATTAAATTTAATTTTTTAATGGAAAATATTTCCATTAACCATTAAATTTAATTTTTTAATGGAAAATATTTCCATTAACCATTAAATTTAATTTTTTAATGGAAAATATTTCCATTAACCATTAAATTCAATTTTTTAATCGAAAATATTTCCATTAACCATTAAATTTAATTTTTTAATGGAAAATATTTCCATTAACCATTAAATTTATTTTTCTAATGGAAACTTTTTCCATCAACTATTAAATTTAATTGTTCAATGGAAAATATCTCCATTAAAAAATTGAATTTCATCATTTGATGAGAAAAATTTTCATCAATTTTTGAATATTTTTTTCTATTCGGAAAAATTCTCATCAACTGCTGGAATTTTCTGAAATTACTTTGGATCACTTTTAATTTTTAAATAGACTTGGCGGGAAAGTAGAAAGCCATTCGCTGTGTGCATGACCGTGAGCGGCTCAGGGTTGTAAAATTTTTAATGGAAAATATTTCCATTAACTCATTGAATTTAATTTTTTAATGAAAACATTTTCCAATAAAAAAATGAATTTAATGGTGAGTGAAAATATTTCCCATTAAAAAATTAAATTTAATGGTTAATTGAAATATTTTTCATTAAAAAATTAAATTTAATGGTTAATGGAAATATTTTCCATTAAAAAATTAAATTTAATGGTTAATGGAAATATTTTCCATTAAAAAATTGAATTTAATGTTTAATGGAAATATTTTCCATTAAAAAAATTAAATTTAATGGTTAATGACAATATTTTCCATTAAAAAATTAAATTTAATGGTTAATGGAAATATTTTCCATTAAAAAATTAAATTTAATGGTTAATGGAAATAATTTCCATTAAAAAATTAAATTCAATGAGTTAATGAAAATATTTTCCATTAAAAATTTTACAACCCTGGTCTGTGGCGACACAATATTATTTCAGAGTTTCTCTCATTCTGATTTCTTCACTGGGTTGATTAAATTATGGACAACGAGCGAAATATTAAGTGGACTAGAAAATTCGTTGATTTTCAATGGTACGACAGTTCATTATAGAGCCACTAAGGTCATATCTGTTCCTTTTTCCTATTTAAAAAAAACTGGCGTACAGTTGAAAAATTGCACTTGCTGTGACAGCTATTCTTAATCCAAAACACGTTCACGTAACATTTTTACTACAGTTGCACGTTAGTTGCATAACTGTGAAATTATAGAAATATAACTCTTTTGTTACAGTTACAAGTACACTACATAACTGTAACATGACAAAAATATAATTTCCTTGTTACATGAATCTGTTCTTGAGTCAGAGCTAATAACTTACCTGCAACTCACATGCAACATCTGCGTTATATTGCACGTTATATTCGGTTATATTAATACAACGTTGCGGCAATATACCTGTGTTTGCTGGGTATAGACCACCCATAAAAACACACCGCAAAGCGATCTTAGCAGAACCTTGTTATTTTCTTCCAAAACGCGATGACGATGCGAATAAACAAGTCAACTTCCTTTCCGTTTCGGGAGGGATATCAATGCGTCGACTAGGTCGCAACGAGCGTTTGGATTAACGGCTTTGTTTCTGATCCCCACAGCAACCCTATCACTACGAAAAGACGGGGGTACGTCTACTAACGATGTGCCCTAGTGTGACGGATACACAATTAATATCCAAGAGCGCTGGACGGTCGCTGGACCTCGTCAAGCCAGAAGACGTCACCGAGGTGATCGACGAGTTCCCGACGCAAACGTTTGTATTCCGTTTCGATTCGTAGTCTTTGTCAAGTTCTTGGAAACACGATGATGCATTGTCTGAATGATACGATTTCCTTTCATCCCTTAGGGTCGACAGTGTGGCACAGGGTATGATGCACATCGTTCGTGTAGGAGAAAACGGCAGCGTCTGGTTCGTCGAGGGAGGTGAACCGATCTTCGAGGTTGAGGTTCCCGATGCACCAATAAGAAAAGGTGCAGCCAAAGGCCAACATTAGATTTATCTGATTCCTTTACACAATTTAATACATCAAGATAAATAAACTTACCTGATGAGTGAACGATCGTTATTAATCTCGATAAGTTTCCCCTATAAAACAGCGCAGTATTTAATTTCTTTCACCTTATATTGTAACGGATCAGGTGACCTAGGCCTGACCGTTAACAATTCGAACGTCGAACAATCCAGAACATTCGACGAGAGCGACAAGTCGCGTGACGTCATAGTCAGTATATAAGTTGAGACACAGCTCTCATCACCAGCAATCTTCGGCAAAGCGACCGGGTTGACTCACAGCACTCTTGCAGATCAGTCGCAATAGGCATAGCGCCTTGCGGACTTGTAGATTCACTCTAATATTATCTCGTTCTATCTGAAATCGCAAATTTCAACAGAAAATCAAATAAAATCCGAAAAATAAATAAAAGAAAATATCATAAAAGAAAATATATTATTTAATCAGAATATAGAAAATCAAATTATAAAGTAAAGTAACGGAATTTTCCTTCAAAAACGACGAACCTGTCAAACATCGCTTAGCGATCCAAATTAGTCTACAATATAGAAAGTTAGCAAGTAAGGAACACTGTAAATATAGGATAAGTATTTGGTAGCAACCGCTAGGTTTAGTAAAATAAAATAAATCGAATTTCTTGATTATTTAAAAAGTAAGTTACTCTATGCAGATCCCTTATCCGCTATTTCCAGGTCTTTCTTCATCGATAAAACTAACCAAAGCTAGATACAGCCTTAGTGTGTCTCTGACGCACTCAGGTCTGGCACAGCAGGTTCTATTGTTTAGAAAATTGGGAATAAACTAACTTTAACAAAATTAAAATCAAAAGGTTAGGTGGGTAAAGTGCAGCCTTAGCGCGTTTACGTGTTCAGGTCTGTGGGGAGGCGGCTTTAGTTGCACGGCGACTCAAGTCCGTAATAGGGAACATTAAATTATTGATTTAAAGGTCTAGAAAATAAAATTCGAGCAAAGAACTCACAATTACACTCGGTTCGCGATACCAGTGGTATCGCTCAAGAACCGAAACGTAACAATATATTGGCAATCTTGTGTTATATTCCCAACCCATATATCGTTGAAAAGATACCGCCTATTTCGAGACTAGCCATAGCAATGTTGATCGCTTTCGATTTTGTACATCGAGATCATCTTTTTACGATTATATGATTATATCACCGTATTATCGCCGATATAATGAAGATACCAGCTACTTATTGCATTAGGATCTGAGAATTTGCAGACGGCGACATCTCACGGGCATTCTGGGAACTCATATACTGGCATCTCCCAGCCGTTGACAATCGCTAATTACCACAAAATCGTAGAATACCTGCCACTTCTCCATTATTGTCGAAAACAAAGATGTTTCTGGATGGTTGTGTTCGGAATTCTATATAGAATCGGGCTCAGCAAGCCTTTTTCGCATTTTTTGATCCGTAGGCTTCGATATAAGTCGAATTAAGTGAGACGCCCACACTGTGCGATAAAATAGTCAATTTCACTTCGTGAGGTTTGAAAATGAGGGTTTTACACACGTGAAGCGTGTATTCTAATTAATTTCTAGTTACCTCTCTGTTTGACAGCTCACATAATACTCGATCAATCAATCGATCCTTTAATGGCTTATATCCCTTTCGGAAACACATGATAGCATGAATAAAATTGTATGTCAGGGTTGACGTGACTGTTGCTCGTTTATTCATTTGCGAGAGAGTCACGACTCTGTAGACTACAGCAGGCGTCGGCTCATCAGGTTTCTACCATTGAATTTTGTTAGAAGATGCGCGCTGCGCCAACTAGCGGTGCGCGGAGGTACCTCGGGTCGGGATCGAAAAACAGAGAGACCAAGATAATTCATAATGACCGAAATTCCGAAAATCGGATACCCGAATACTATTAATACTATTTGGCACTTGCCCCACCTTTTGCTGATGAGGGGATAAAGCCATGAAGGAGAAAGAAGAAAAAGAAGAAGAAGAAGAAGAAGAATACCATTACTGCGAACAGTCATCAATCCTAATTTAAATATTCCAAAAGACCATAAATTCCGAAGTACTTTTTCACAAGTCATGAAAATATGCGAAGCAGATTTATACCCAATAGCCTCCTTCCGAATTTGAAAATAGCGACGTAGTAAAATGCAGATTGTAGTAAAACAGAAAGTTCAGATTTTCGGACAGTCGTTACTTAGATCGAGCAAAATCCCGAAGGTCAATATACCAACACTGAAAGATCAGATGTGTCAAACTACAGAAACTGAAAATCAAAACTAAAATCCCGAAAAATCCACCGCAGAAATGCTCGATCATTTAATCACGCGCAGTGCTATAATTTTCATTGAATCGATATATTTTAACAGATACTTCTTGCAAAAAAATCTAGGCAAATATCTTTAAGTTACATACACGAGTCTGTCAAAAAAGTTTGGATCGAAAGAGTTTCGGTACAGCAAGGGATATTGTGTTTTATGCAAGTATCCATTTTCGGGATTCTGAACCTTCAGCAATTTGATCATTCGGTATTTTGACCACTTGCTTCTTTGGTCATTCTGTAATTTTATTTCGGTTTGTAATTTTTCGGAATTTTGACTCATCTGAAAATGTTTGACTTGCTTTTTCAAATTTGCCATTGCCATTTCCAAAATTGCTCATTAATTTTCAGTAGTAAAATCAGAAGACCTTCAAAATTATCGGATATTTCCCGATTGTTTTGTTGCGTAGCAAAACTTGGCCCGTTCGTTGATACGCAGGATCAAAACATGAGGGAAATAACCGATTCATTTTGAAGGTCAAGTGGTACTCGACGGATTATTTTTCGCATTCGGATTTGGCCAAGCAAAGAGTGGCAGGTTAGAAAAAATTAGAAATTATTAACGATGTTCTCTGACTTTTATCACGGTATTTGACAGTTATAAAAACATTTGCAAAGCTAGAGGTAAATTATCAAAAGCTATAGGTAAATTATCAGTATAATAACGAATTGGGATGTCCTTCACATAATCAAATACCGCGCTCTGATTGGCCAGAATCCGACTGCTAAAAATAATCATAATAAGTGAATGCGTATATTGCCCAGTAAGTTTCTAATATTTTTCTTCGACGTTCTTTTTCACGTTCTGCAAAATATCGATAATTCAAGAAGTTTCTAACACTTTCATTCGATACGATAGGAGAAGTTCCACAGCCCATTAATCTGCGCCGTAAGATAACATCCGACTCGATAAATTGGGAATTTTTTTTTAATACATGCGTGCGAATTTTTATCTACCTCTATATCCATCGGATTTCGAAATCTCACTTGTGGAACATGAGTGGAAGATTACTCGATAATATAATCAGGTCTATTGCCTAGAACGATACCGATGTATTGGTTGTCTCGTCAATTAGACCACTTGCATACGCGGAACATTGCTGGGTCTGCGGTAGGAGCGAGGGGGGCAAAACGGGCACCGTTTTGACTTTCTTGAAAACGACTTTTTTTCAGTTCTCTGACATTACGTATACAAAGAAAGTGCGAAAAATTGGTGGATTTTCTATTTTCTAAAGCACTGCTCCTTTAGAAAATGAAAAACAAAAAAAAAAAAAAAAAAAAGACTAGATCCAAAAAACGGAGTTCTGGCGGATAGCGCAAGTTCGTCGGTTCCTATCCGGCGTTTTAAGTAGTGTAGTAACACTGTGCAGGACATAAGCAGTCCGCTTCCGTCAATTTCCGTAAATCTTGCACAACAAGTTGTTGATAGTGTTCATATGCGGGCATTGTGGATATGAATTCTCGAATGTCACTAATCCATATTACTTTTTTTACACAAAACTGATAGCAAGCTTGTGCAATCACAATCTTGCGATTTATCTACGAATTATTGTATGAAGAATTTTAGATGAGTTACGTTGACGAAGATATCCGCACTGCCAATGTGCATGCATGCTATGCTCACGAGAATTTATGGTGTGAAATTCACTGAAATTAGTAGAATCACGCCACAATGTCACCTGACTAACAGTGTTATCAGATAATGATTAACCCATTAACGCCGGGGCGGACGTAAACGGACACTCGCGAAAAAAATGTATCTATTCCCGTCAAAAAAGGCTGAAAATGCTATCCACGGGGTAAAATTGTCCGCTCTCTTCGAATTTTACATTAGTTTTGAGCTACGACCCCCCTGGGGGGATGAAAACAGGGGGTGAAGAGGGGAAAATCACAAAAATAAAAAGTCAGCGGACAAAAGCATCTAAAAAGGCCGGAATTGCTGTCAGAAGTGGGTAGTAATACCCTACAGAGGGTAAATTTTATGTTTTTAGTACTCCTGGCGAGTGCAGAACCCCCCCGGGGGTGGAAATGGGGGGGGGGGGGGGGGGGGGGGGGTGAAAATTGCACGGTCACATAGGGAGAGCTTTGGACGGTGGGAAATAGTACTCGGGGGTTTTCGGGGTCGCTGATCCCATTTCCGGGGTCAGTTTCTACGTGTACACCCCCCTGGGGGTGGAAATGGGGGAGGCTGGGGTGAAAGTTGGCCGATCACATAGGAAGGGCTCTAGCGAATGGGAAATAGTAGTTGGGGGTTTTCGGGGTCGCTGATCCCATTCCCGGGGTCAGTTTCTACTTATGCGCCCCCCTGGGGGTGAGAATGGGGGGGGGGGGGGGAGGCTCGGGTGTGAGATTTGCATATTGTCACGGGACGAGGCTTGGACGCTGGAAAATGAGATTTCTCTGGGCACGCTCCAGGGCTGCTCATTCGATTCCTGGGTGAATTCCCAGGTGCGTGTCCTTCAGATGATGAAGCAAATACTGACTGATATCACTCTGCTCGGCAGACGGTTAGCGTTACCCGGACTACACCACGTGGAGGTCTTCTGCAAGTAATCCTTTGTTTTTTTTTTGTTTTTTTTTTTTAATTTTTAAATTTTTTTTTAATTTTTTTAATTTTTTTTATCTTTTTTTTTTACTTTTTTAAAATTTTTTTATGTTTCTTTTCTCGTATGTGTGCGTCTGTGTGTGAGTGAGTCCGTGTGTGTGTGGTAATTCCCAAAATGGAGGATTACTCTGAATCTGACGCGTGTTTTAGTCTATTGGTTGTGACTGTTGTGTAGGGGTGTGTGCTTCAGGGTTCTAGGTTGGTGGCTAGCTTCTTATGGAAATTCCCTTCGAAACATGTCACGCACATATATTTGGAACACTCCGTACAAAATCTTTTGGTGCGCACGGCACAACTATCGTTAGTGCATTTCCTCTTATTTGGTTTCACCTGACTCTCATGGTTCCATTCATGTGACTCATTATAACACCCTCGACATATAAACTCCTTGCAGTGAAAACAATACGTGTCGACTTTCTTACTACATGCGGAACAGGCTCTCCTCATTTCTGCGAGTTGAATTAGTTTGTGCTTTTCATATTCATTTTTGGCATTTACTGCGAGATAATGACCTGCAATTTCTGTAACGAAATCGTGGGTACTTTTCTTCTTTCCCTCAGTACACAGGTTATAGAGAACAGTGGCATTAGATATAGCGGTTTCGATCAGTCGCAAAAAAACTGCCCATGTCCAGCGTTTGCTTTTGATATTGATCCTCACATCACTGCAGTGTTGATCGTACAGATCCACTCCACCCATTGTCTTATTATAGAGCTTGAAAGCCCGAGGAAAAGCGATTGATTTTTTACCCTCACCAGTACCACTTTGACGATCCAAGTTTACCGTAGGGGAAACTCCCGCTGCCGTACTCAAAACCGAGACTACTTTTGAATCCTTGACCGAAATATAATGCATTTTACTTTGGGAATCATATTTGCACTCATATTCCCCTCGTGAACTCTTGTTTGTGAGAGAAACTGGCACCGTGACTTTCTTTTGCTCTTTTTTAACGGTTTTTTTACCTTGTTCGATCTTCACATTGTACACTCTATTTTGTCGAACGGTACCAGTTGCTTTCAGGCCTAGCTTTGCCAGATGCAATAATAAATCGGGACTCGTGAAAAAATTATCGAAGGTAACATGGTACTTTTCAAGCTGTTCCTTCGATTATTTTTAGCAGTCGGATTCTGGCCAATCAGAGCGCGGTATTTGATGATGTGAAGGACATCCCAATTCGTTATTATACTGATAATTTACCCATAGCTTTTGATAATTTACCTCTAGCTTTGCAAATGTTTTCATAACTGTCAAATACCGTGATAAAAGTCAGAGAACTTCGTGAATAATTTCTAATTTTCTCTAACCTGCCGCTCTGCTTGGCCAAATCCGAATGCGAAAAATAATCCGTCGAATACCACTCGACCTTCAAAATGAATCGGTTATTTCCCTCATGTTTTGATCCTGCGTGGCAACGAACGGGCCAAGTTTTGCACAAAAATCCCTCGCGCTGCGCGCTCGTGATTTTAGATCTGCAAAACTTAGCCCTCTCGATGCCACGCAGCAAAACAATCGGGAAATATCCGATAATTTTGAAGGTCTTGTGATATTACTACTGATAATTTTTTCAATAACTTATGGAGCAATTTCATCACAACTCTAGAACCAAGCGGACAGTTTCCCAATTTTTGATCACATTTGCCATCTTCCTTCCCGCAGTAAATATAAAAATCGAACAAAAAACCGGAAGATGACGCTATTGACCACAATTTCAAACCAAATCTTACTGGCTTATTCCTGATATACTGTTTGAATTTCAGTCTACCGTAAAATTTGACCATAGTCTCGTCGATGGAGCATTTTGACGAGAAAAAACCGTATCGCTGAAGATTTTTCCTGAAGATTTGAACCATTTTATCTACTCGCCAAACCTTGTTCTTTAGATCTTTGTCTGATTTCTTCGAAAATTTGATGAATCTTTTTATTTTCAAATAATCGTCCCTAGACAGGGCAGAAGCGATCACTTCGTGTCTGAGCAATTTATTCTTGGACCAAAAGTCGCGTTCTCTTTTCCGAGAATTTATGACACTGGCAATTAGAACACCAAGGAATTTATTGAAATTCCTAGGAGCTAATTTGTACCCATTTTCCAGTGTACAGTCAATAATGTGTGACTTGAGATCTTGAGAGAAGAACTTCTCGAATAATTGAACTGGCCTCATGCCCAGAATTTCTTGTTTTTGACTCGGTGATAAGAATATCTCCTCCTTTATATCTATAGGTTGAATATTATGCTCCCCTGGAACCCAGTCATAAACGTGACCAGGTTCTAGAAGCTTTTGCGAATCGTCGTATTTATCGAAAACATACTCATATGATCCACCTTCGATTTGATCAATATCAATATACCCATCATCATTAGAGTCTTCGGAATCCCCAGAAGCCACAGCAGTGGCGTCTTCAGTCCCAACGCTATCATTTACATTAGCGTCTGGAACGAAGACTAAATCGCCATTCTGATCATCGATTTCAGAGGAAGAATCATTTTCAAGATCCTCCAAGATATTGTGGAGATTAGTACGGTTGCGACGACTTGAGGGCATAATTTTTAGAAATAATTCACGAATTATCACTTAGTGTGATAGAACAAGTAGAAATTGCCTCAGGAAAGGTAATGTATTCCGATTGGTAATCGACTGATACTTGAATCCTTCGGCGTCAATTCCGTTTGTGAGAAAGGAGCGCCACCTAGTGGCAGAAGAAAATTGCGGACTTTGAGGGTAGTGAGACGATTCTTATTTCCCTTCTCGACACTATTTGGCCTGGTCCAGAGCCCATCCAACGCAATTGTCCATTTTCGCGCGCCCCCCCCCCCCCCCCCCCCCCCCCCCCCCCCCCCCCAACCACCCCCCTTTCCACCCCCGGGGGGATGCATAAGTAGAAACTGACCAGGCCAAATAGTGTCGAGAAGGGAAATAAGAATCGTCTCACT
The DNA here is from genome assembly GCA_943736025.1 of Tenthredo mesomela. Taxonomy (NCBI): domain Eukaryota; kingdom Metazoa; phylum Arthropoda; class Insecta; order Hymenoptera; family Tenthredinidae; genus Tenthredo; species Tenthredo mesomela. The sequence continues at coordinate 8,396,834 of OX031021.1, forward strand.
ACCCTCAAAGTCCGCAATTTTCTTCTGCCACTAGGTGGCGCTCCTTTCTCACAAACGGAATTGACGCCGAAGGATTCAAGTATCAGTCGATTACCAATCGGAATACATTACCTTTCCTGAGGCAATTTCTACTTGTTCTATCACACTAAGTGATAATTCGTGAATTATTTCTAAAAATTATGCCCTCAAGTCGTCGCAACCGTACTAATCTCCACAATATCTTGGAGGATCTTGAAAATGATTCTTCCTCTGAAATCGATGATCAGAATGGCGATTTAGTCTTCGTTCCAGACGCTAATGTAAATGATAGCGTTGGGACTGAAGACGCCACTGCTGTGGCTTCTGGGGATTCCGAAGACTCTAATGATGATGGGTATATTGATATTGATCAAATCGAAGGTGGATCATATGAGTATGTTTTCGATAAATACGACGATTCGCAAAAGCTTCTAGAACCTGGTCACGTTTATGACTGGGTTCCAGGGGAGCATAATATTCAACCTATAGATATAAAGGAGGAGATATTCTTATCACCGAGTCAAAAACAAGAAATTCTGGGCATGAGGCCAGTTCAATTATTCGAGAAGTTCTTCTCTCAAGATCTCAAGTCACACATTATTGACTGTACACTGGAAAATGGGTACAAATTAGCTCCTAGGAATTTCAATAAATTCCTTGGTGTTCTAATTGCCAGTGTCATAAATTCTCGGAAAAGAGAACGCGACTTTTGGTCCAAGAATAAATTGCTCAGACACGAAGTGATCGCTTCTGCCCTGTCTAGGGACGATTATTTGAAAATAAAAAGATTCATCAAATTTTCGAAGAAATCAGACAAAGATCTAAAGAACAAGGTTTGGCGAGTAGATAAAATGGTTCAAATCTTCAGGAAAAATCTTCAGCGATACGGTTTTTTCTCGTCAAAATGCTCCATCGACGAGACTATGGTCAAATTTTACGGTAGACTGAAATTCAAACAGTATATCAGGAATAAGCCAGTAAGATTTGGTTTGAAATTGTGGTCAATAGCGTCATCTTCCGGTTTTTTGTTCGATTTTTATATTTACTGCGGGAAGGAAGATGGCAAATGTGATCAAAAATTGGGAAACTGTCCGCTTGGTTCTAGAGTTGTGATGAAATTGCTCCATAAGTTATTGAAAAAATTATCAGTAGTAATATCACAAGACCTTCAAAATTATCGGATATTTCCCGATTGTTTTGCTGCGTGGCATCGAGAGGGCTAAGTTTTGCAGATCTAAAATCACGAGCGCGCAGCGCGAGGGATTTTTGTGCAAAACTTGGCCCGTTCGTTGCCACGCAGGATCAAAACATGAGGGAAATAACCGATTCATTTTGAAGGTCGAGTGGTATTCGACGGATTATTTTTCGCATTCGGATTTGGCCAAGCAGAGCGGCAGGTTAGAGAAAATTAGAAATTATTCACGAAGTTCTCTGACTTTTATCACGGTATTTGACAGTTATGAAAACATTTGCAAAGCTAGAGGTAAATTATCAAAAGCTATGGGTAAATTATCAGTATAATAACGAATTGGGATGTCCTTCACATCATCAAATACCGCGCTCTGATTGGCCAGAATCCGACTGCTAAAAATAATCGAAGGAACAGCTTGAAAAGTACCATGTTACCTTCGATAATTTTTTCACGAGTCCCGATTTATTATTGCATCTGGCAAAGCTAGGCCTGAAAGCAACTGGTACCGTTCGACAAAATAGAGTGTACAATGTGAAGATCGAACAAGGTAAAAAAACCGTTAAAAAAGAGCAAAAGAAAGTCACGGTGCCAGTTTCTCTCACAAACAAGAGTTCACGAGGGGAATATGAGTGCAAATATGATTCCCAAAGTAAAATGCATTATATTTCGGTCAAGGATTCAAAAGTAGTCTCGGTTTTGAGTACGGCAGCGGGAGTTTCCCCTACGGTAAACTTGGATCGTCAAAGTGGTACTGGTGAGGGTAAAAAATCAATCGCTTTTCCTCGGGCTTTCAAGCTCTATAATAAGACAATGGGTGGAGTGGATCTGTACGATCAACACTGCAGTGATGTGAGGATCAATATCAAAAGCAAACGCTGGACATGGGCAGTTTTTTTGCGACTGATCGAAACCGCTATATCTAATGCCACTGTTCTCTATAACCTGTGTACTGAGGGAAAGAAGAAAAGTACCCACGATTTCGTTACAGAAATTGCAGGTCATTATCTCGCAGTAAATGCCAAAAATGAATATGAAAAGCACAAACTAATTCAACTCGCAGAAATGAGGAGAGCCTGTTCCGCATGTAGTAAGAAAGTCGACACGTATTGTTTTCACTGCAAGGAGTTTATATGTCGAGGGTGTTATAATGAGTCACATGAATGGAACCATGAGAGTCAGGTGAAACCAAATAAGAGGAAATGCACTAACGATAGTTGTGCCGTGCGCACCAAAAGATTTTGTACGGAGTGTTCCAAATATATGTGCGTGACATGTTTCGAAGGGAATTTCCATAAGAAGCTAGCCACCAACCTAGAACCCTGAAGCACACACCCCTACACAACAGTCACAACCAATAGACTAAAACACGCGTCAGATTCAGAGTAATCCTCCATTTTGGGAATTACCACACACACACGGACTCACTCACACACAGACGCACACATACGAGAAAAGAAACATAAAAAAATTTTAAAAAAGTAAAAAAAAAAGATAAAAAAAATTAAAAAAATGAAAAAAAAATTTAAAAATTAAAAAAAAAAAACAAAAAAAAACAAAGGATTACTTGCAGAAGACCTCCACGTGGTGTAGTCCGGGTAACGCTAACCGTCTGCCGAGCAGAGTGATATCAGTCAGTATTTGCTTCATCATCTGAAGGACACGCACCTGGGAATTCACCCAGGAATCGAATGAGCAGCCCTGGAGCGTGCCCAGAGAAATCTCATTTTCCAGCGTCCAAGCCTCGTCCCGTGACAATATGCAAATCTCACACCCGAGCCTCCCCCCCCCCCCCCCCCCCCCCCCATTCTCACCCCCAGGGGGGCGCATAAGTAGAAACTGACCCCGGGAATGGGATCAGCGACCCCGAAAACCCCCAACTACTATTTCCCATTCGCTAGAGCCCTTCCTATGTGATCGGCCAACTTTCACCCCAGCCTCCCCCATTTCCACCCCCAGGGGGATGTACACGTAGAAACTGACCCCGGAAATGGGATCAGCGACCCCGAAAACCCCCGAGTACTATTTCCCACCGTCCAAAGCTCTCCCTATGTGACCGTGCAATTTCCCCCCCCCCCCCCCCCCCATTTCCACCCCCGGGGGGGTTCTGCACTCGCCAGGAGTACTAAAAACATAAAATTTACCCTCTGTAGGGTATTACTACCCACTTCTGACAGCAATTCCGGCCTTTTTAGATGCTTTTGTCCGCTGACTTTTTATTTTTGTGATTTTCCCCTCTTCACCCCCTGTTTTCATCCCCCCAGGGGGGTCGTAGCTCAAAACTAATGTAAAATTCGAAGAGAGCGGACAATTTTACCCCGTGGATAGCATTTTCAGCCTTTTTTGACGGGAATAGATACATTTTTTTCGCGAGTGTCCGTTTACGTCCGCCCCGGCGTTAATGGGTCTTGCTACTCTACGCATACTGAGTGTCAAACGCTGCTGCTAATCTTGACGGGCTGCTTCATGAATTGACTGGTCCAAAATACAGTTCAGTTACCGAGCAACAACTCAACTGAAAAGGTCGTCACCACAACGAGTAAGTAAATTTTGAAATTAAAGTTCACAATTTTCAGGCTGTCTGTGCACAGAGGTCGTAGAATTTAGAGTGAGGATTAAGTCTTAGGTGCGATCCTAATATGCACACGAATTAGAAAAACATATTCTTCCACAGTTTACTGACTATGGATCAGAAAGAAAATCTTGTATAGGTATGACACATACCTATGCTGTTACGGATTGCTGTTATACTTCCAGCAACAAATTGCGGGTATATTGCTATATGAGTCTATGTCGATCATAAATAATAACAGTAACTTACGAACATTCCGTGGTAAGCTGTGTTAGATACGAGGACTCGTTATCTGGGTGATTATTAAAATATTTATGTAGCGACAGTCTTGAGTAAATATCATATATTCATCTGTGTAATCCTGGCGTAGCCATGGATTTGATACTGACTTGATGTAAGCATGTGTAATGCAACGTAACTCAGAAATGATCATGATCGTAGAATTACAAAAATGTTGACAATTATTTTTTAGGAATGAACATAGAAAAGAAAATTGTATTGGTGACTGGAGGGGCTAACGGAATTGGTTTCGCCTGTGTCACAGAACTTTTACGAAATGGAGCTGCGGTGAGTTTTAAAATTGAGAGACACTCATTAGAGAAATTTTGATGAGTGATCGAAAAAATATTGTAGACACGATCGTTCATGTCAATGGATAATGCCTGTGGGGCTCATTCCGTCAATGGCAAAGGCCACAATGTGTGAGCATGAATCCGTGTGAAGAAAATAAAATCCAATAATGGTTCAATTTTCGACCCCCAGCACGTGGCGGTTCTGGATTTGACAAACTCAAACGGTGAAGAGGCGGTGAGTAAGCTGAACGGGGAATTCGGAAAAGGGCGAGTGATCTTTGTCATCTGCGATGTGACCAAGCCCAAGGAATTGGAAGGTAACTCGCGACACAATGAAACCCGATGATAAACAATTCATGCCCTGAACATGGGTTTTGATATCCATCAATTGAATGCTTGAAGATGGATTCGCCAGGACTGTCAAGGAATTTGGTGGGCTGGATATCGTGATCAATAACGCTGGTATACTAAACGATTTGCAGTGGGAAATGATGATAAATACCAACTTCGTAAGTCTGTGCAAAATGATAACCAGACGTCTTTTTGAGCATTACAAAGAATCATACTGATCAATTCTAATACAATATTTGAAGTTAAGGGGGGAAACACATAGAAACGATCAAAAATGACAAGGAATTTCGGGATTTTTTTCTGAAGTCAGTACTACACCAATCGTTTTCAACTTTGGAGGCTATTTTATTTGATATTCGAAGACTTGAAAAACATTTTTTTCAATGGAAAATAATTATTCATCAGCTGACTGCAACCAATTGTGGTTAAACGAATTTTTCCCGCGACGTCAAATTGCGGCAGCTGTAGTTTTTTTATTTTTCATCTGATTCAAAAATTTCAAAAACCATCAAATTCTGTATGAAAGTACGCTGTCGATAAACCTAAAAAAAGTTAAAAGTGTTGAATATTGTAAAAATGGCGGCACTCAGAAAAAAAAGATCGGATTCTCACCGAACATTTTTATGCGAAATGCATTTAAAAATTTTTTTTTTTCGAGATATTGGAGGTTTATCGACAAGGGTTTGCAATGACGTGTCTAAAAAAATTTGGTTGAAGTGAATCGGATGAATAGTTTTTTTTCTATCGCTGCCGCAGATTGCGAAAATGTAGTTTCGAGAAAATCGCGTTTAAAGTTTCGGGCAACGGAAAATCAAAGTCTGGTGTCTGGTACCTTATAGGTGTTTCAAGGCTATTCCGCTATTCCGGGACCATAAAGTGGACCTTCCTCGTAAATAAAAAAAAAAAAAAAAAAAAAAAAAAAAAAGAACGAGTGGGTCTCCCGGCGAGCGGCGTCATACCTACTCCGCGCGCGGTCGCTCAGTTCTCCGGCCATAACATCGAAAGTATTCATGATATCACAACGAAATTTTCAGAGAATATTCTTAAGATGTTGAACTATCGATTCGTGAAATGAAAAAAAAAAACTTTTTTGAAAAAATTTCTATGTGTTTCCCCCCTTAAAGTGCTGAGATTGAGCATCCAATACAGCAGTGCAGAATAATCAAATTTTGTAATGATTCCCGATTTTCTTATCACGTGGGCTTCATCGATCAAGAATCTAATAAACCTAATATAATATACGTCGCGATAAACTGCCATCCATGTCATTCACAAGAATAAAGGTAGAATAGCATTTTTCCCGACGAATCCGCCACCTGATTCAATTTTGTTGAAATTATTAATGAACATTGTAAGCCATCGAATAACCAACCTCACATCATTCTGCTCTTTTTCATGCTTTTCAAACTGAGAGTATATTCAACTAGAACTTTTTTGCGGTGGAGGGTCCCATATCTGTGTATTTTGATTTCCGTGCTCGCACAAAATACCATACAGGTAATTAAACCTAATGAATGCCTCCTGAACCTTAGACCGCTGTGGTTCGTGGAACCCTTCTGGGTCTTCAGCACATGAGAAAAGACACAGCTGGCAAGGGTGGAGTGATCGTGAACGTTGCGTCCATCGCTGGCGTCACACTATTTGCTTCCTTTCCAGTTTACACCGCAACAAAGCACGCCGTTATTGGATTGAGTCGATCCTTCGCAATATGTAGAAAATATTAGGTGCTCATTTGTAGATTATGCCCATGTTGAAATCCAAAAAATTCATTTTGTAATACATCTTTCATAACAAGCTTTCTCCATTCTGCAGATGCCCTACCACTACGAGAAAACGGGTGTTCGAGTGCTGACGATGTGTCCTGGTTTTACTAAGACTGAACTGGTTTCTACGGCGATAGGAAAATCGCTGAACATCATTGACCCGGAATTTGTTGCTGAGGAAGCCAAATCATTTTCCTTCCAAAAGTCCGTATTCTATCCCTCTGGACATGCGGATATACATTGCAAAGATCCTATACCTGGGTTGCGATTCTGTAACTTTCCGCTAACTCGCTAACTCGCTAACTCGCTAACTTCGTCTAATCGGAGATCGTTGCGGCCCGTAACGATCTCCGATTGGACGCTCCTCAGCCAACCAACGGTCTTAGAGCGAAAAGTTAGCGAGTTAGCGGAAAGTTACAGAATCGCAACCCTGATAGAAATTTGAGTCACGTTGAAGTTACCTCGATTCATTTCTCTGCAGGGTCGAAAGCGTCGCGCAGAGCATAATGTTCATCATCCAGTCAGCGCAGAACGGTAGCGTTTGGATAGCTGAAGGTGGGGAACCGGTCTACGAAATTTCGATCCCCGATCGCCTCTCCATGAAAATCCCTGCATAAATATATAGCACTGAATTTGGCGACACTTTGCGAGGTTTGATCGTGCTGTGATGACGATTGAAAACCTACATCGGGCCGTAAATTCGAGACACTTGGGTTTGACACACTATATCTAAGTGAGAAAAAATCGGGCAGCCTTCGGATATGAATCGCTTTCAAGCTTGTTCTATTCCCCGTTAGATCAGCCGTAGACCATTGTTGTATGAAAATCAAGAGGGAAGTTATCGTTCAATGTATGCAAAAAAAACGTAATTTTTACATAGTCTCTTTCGTAGCTTCACTTCAACTCATCGCCAGTCTTTCGAAATAGCCGGGAAAAATATTTTAAAAATCATGCTCACCCAGATAACAAAATGTCGGCACGATGAGTGATTATACGCGCTCACGCGTGCGGATTAATCCGCACAGCGTGAGCTCATATCACCACTCAGCTGTGTCATCAATTGCGATGAATAATGCACGCACGTCGTGATTGTTGCATGCGTGCCACACATATCGCTCGCACGCCGTGACGGTAAAATGAGGGTTGTTTTCATGGAATTTTCATGGAATGGTAGAAAAAAAAAAAACCACGCTATCTGACATATTTCATCGTCAGTTGATCCTACGTACGCATCCTATCGACGAAAATTCATTTTACATCCATTGAAAAAACCGCCGCATATTTCGTCTCCTCTGGGATTTGAACACACGTCCGCTCGGTTACCAGTCGCACGCCCTAACCACTACGCCGAACTACCGTATGGAATAAAATCCAACACTCTCCTACTTGTTCAGAGCCCATGAAAGTGTCAAGTTATTACTCGAAATATTATATGATCATATCGAAATTTCCGAGTCATCAAAATTTTGCATTTGCAGGACGAGATTGAATATTAGGGTGTCCGTTATTTCCCAAATTGACTTTTTTGGAATGTTTCGAGTATTGAAAAAAAAAAAAAAAATTAAGTAGCGTCACTCAGCATTTTGTGGGAGTGACAAATGAAAAAAAAAAAAAAAAAAAAAAAACGAGAAAAATTGAATAAAAAACATCATTTCGCATGAAAGAAACATCGAGTAAATCTTACGAACTGTTTTTTGATGAAAATGATATTGATCATTTCATATCGAAATATCGAATGATTGCACACTGACATCATTGTGCCCGCACGCTGTGCCGCGCACAACGGCGACACACGTGATTGTATGTCTTCGCACGCGTGACGTCTAGATGCGACTCATTGCGCTCGCACATGTGTTGGCGACACTTCGTGCTAGCAAGAATGGTGCGTTCTCGCCCGCACGACGTGAGCCGCACGTTGTGATGGTTCCGTGCGTCGCACGATTGTTATCTGGGCAATCTTTGAAGCTTCCTGAGTGCAATGACCTTTGAATTTTAGAGAAATTCCCAAAATTATGGTCACGGCAGTCCCAGACAGCACGGAATATTGTCCAATATTGTAGCAACATTGTAGCAACATTGCAGCAATATTGCAATGTTGCTACAATGTTGCTACAATATTGGGCAATATTCCGTGCTGTCTGGGGTGGAAAATATCCCAAGTGATGATCTCGGAGACGAGTAACAATAGAAGGTTCATCAATGCCTGAAAATTTAGGGAAAAATTATAGTAAGCAATTGCCATTGTGATTCAATATGTTCGATGTGTTGTTCAACAGTTATTTCTCCTGCAGCCATAAGCGCTGCGCGCGAGACACTGCCCCGAAAACTCAAAGCGGAATACTTTGCAATAACTGTTAAACAACACATCGCACATGAGTCATTCCACGTCAGACCGGACAAAATAAATCGAAAATTTCACTTGATGTCTCCGATTCTTTTTTGATTTTTTTTTACAGATTCTACGAGTCAAATGAATGCATCAAACCATTTTTCAAATTTTTTTATCTTCAATAGTTTCAGAGTTACAGGGGGTTGAATTTCGTCAAAAAGGGACAAAAAACGGAAACACGCTGTCTTTCAAATGCTCATATCTTCGGTTCTGTCCATTCTACAGACTTGATCCTATGTTCGTTTTGCAGCTCTTGGAACAGAATTTTATATTATATTTTTTAAATGTTGGTATAACGACAACGACTATTTGTTATAAACAATTATATTATTCAAATGCAATTTTCAAGGTGAGAACACGCTTTTAAAATTTTGAAAAAAATATGAGCGTGTTCCTTGGACAATTTCCTGAAAGATAGTTTCAGAATGGAACTCGGATGGAAAGCATTTTTAAACAGCGATTGCCGGTCTCGAAACGATTTTTACTGCGTTTTTCCATGGCATATTGTTATCATAAATACCCATGAAAATGAGGTCCGTGTAAATATTTTTTTAACGGCTTTACGAACAATCAAACAGCAAATTAAGCCCGTCCGAATCTTTCAGATTCACTTCAGTCAGTTATGGTATTGTGAGTACTCACAATCGGTGAAGAAAATATAGCTTGACGATAATAACGGATTAGCATCTATATAATTACAACTCATTCTATTGTTTATGATCATCAGGGCCTGGAAGTTGGGACCAACAATCAGACGTCAACAGAGAGCTAAAATGACGCAATAAACACGAGCAGAAAGACGAACGCGAGCAAGTTACGCGCATAGATTCATGTCATAGCCTGTAGGTGAAATGTCGGAACCAAAGTGAGGTTGGCTGCAAAACACGTGGATTGAAGCTGAAAACCCTGAAGTTGTCAACGAGATGATTATTTTTATTATTATTATTTTTTTTTATTTTCTTACTTGATTTTTATCTTATTTTTTGTCTTGATTTTTATTATCTTATTTCCTTACTTGAATTATAATATATCATTTTCTGTCACGATTTTTATCCTATTATTTGTCTCATTTTTTGTCTTAATTTTTATCTTATTTTCTGTATTGATCTTTATCTTATTTTTTGTATTGATTTCTGTCTTGATTTTTATTTTACTTTTTGTCTTGATTTTTGTCTTACTTTTTGTCTTGATTTTTGTCTTACTTTTTGTCTTGATTTTTGTCTTACTTTTTGTCTTGATTTTTATCTTACTTTTTGTCTTACATTTCCTTACTTGTTTTTTATTTTATTTTTTACCTAAGTCTAGTCTATTTTTTCAGTCTCACTCACGTGAAGAAGAAATGACAAAAATGAAATGAAAAATTTCGGATGTATATATTCGGGTAAAGCGAAGTGAAGGATGGTGCCAGCCCCCCCGGGGATAAAATTTTTAATCATCTCTTTGACAACTTCAGGGTTTACAGCTTCAATCCACGTGTTTTGCAGCCAACCTCACTTTGGTTCCGAAATTTCACCTACAGGCTATGACATGAATCTACCGCGAATATTCGGTGAATCTGAACGACCCCCTTCCTACGGGAAAACCAACACAGGCGCGCACTGCGTACGTGAGGCTCGGCGGGCGGCGCCAGGCGACCAGTGGTGCTCCTACCGAATCATCCGCGCCTTGATACTTAACCTAAAAAGCAACCATCACACTGAACACGGAAAAGAATGAACGCGAATAAAATGAATTCGCCTGATGTGAACATTTATTTTAAAAATTTATCAACGAATTTAAAATCAAATATCAATTAATTGGACTTAAGTCGGATTTAAGTATTGATTATCAGTGTCTAGAATCGATATTTGAGACGAAGTGGAACAGGTAAGTGGAGGGTGAATCATTGAAAACAACATTGTCAAAAATTGGTTTATTTATTGATTTATTCACTCATTCATTTATTTTCAGAACTCGATTTTATTCAAAACATCTGTTGGGAATACTAGTATTCAATCTCATGAAAATCAAAATTGATAAAGGAAATTCATCAGCGATTATTGGTTAATCAAGGGGTCCATTACTGTTGAACTATGGTGTACGCACAAACTTATCGGAGATTGAATGCTTGGGAATCGAAGAAGGGCTACCGATGAGCCACTGTCGAACGTAGTGACACTTTTACTCGAACCATTTTCATCTCTCAACGATTACTTCTATCGGAGAACCGAGTGCTGACACGTACCTCAGCGAGGATTCATAGCGTGCGGAGGGGCTTTGTCGCAAAAGTTTGTAGTGCGATGAGGCAGCGTACGAGGAGCTTCGTTCCAAGGGTTCGTAGCACAAGAACGATATTTATCGAACATTTCTTACTTGTCTGCCGAACATTCAACGTTCATGTTCCGTAGCAGGCGTAGGAGCTTCGTCGCAGATGTTCGTAGTGCGAGGAGGCAGCGAACGAGGAGCTTCGTTGCAAGGGTTCGTAGCACGTCGACGATATTTATCGAACAACTCTCACTCATCTAACGAGCATTCAACGTTCATGTCTCGTGGTAGGCAGAGGAGCTTCGTCCCAGATGTTCGTGTTGCGATGAGGTAACGTACGAAGAGCTACGTTGCAAGGGTTCGTAGCCCGTCGACGATATTCACCGAACATTTCTTGCTCGTCTAACGACCATTCAACGTTGCCTCGTCGCACTAGGATCATCTGCGACGAAGCTCCTTCGCCTGCTACGAGACATGAACGTTGAATGGTCGTTAGACGAGTAAGAAATGTTCGATGAATATCGTCCACGGGCTACAAACCCTTGCAACGAAGCTTCTCGTACGCTGCCTCGCGCACTACAAACTCCTGCGGCAAAGCCCCTTTGCACGCTATGAAGCCTCGCTGAGGTACGTGTCAACACTAGGTTCTCCGATAGAAGTAATCGTTGAGAGACAAAAATGGTTTGAGTAAAAGTGTACTACGTTCGACAGTAACTCATCGATAGCCTTTCTTCGATTCCCAAGCATTCAATCTCTGATAAGTTTGTGCGTACACCATAATTCAACAGCAATAGATCCCTCGATTAACCAATAATCGTTGATAAATTTCATTTTTCTATTTCAGACCTAAGGACGTGGCCTGTGGGTGGTAGCCTTATCTTCGATGACTCCATTCTCTGCATTGTACTCTGATCAAATGATTCATTATGTTATTATGAAACCAAAGTTGACACAAACACTGAAAACTTTCTCACGAATTCTTAATGTTCATTAGATGGAATACTTGTATTCCGAACAGACGTTTTGAATGAAATCGAGTTCTGAAAAATGAATAAATAAATAAATCAATAAATAAACCAATTATTGTCTTCAATATTTCACCCTCCACTCACCTGTTTCATTTCGTCTCAAACATCGATCCTAGACACTGATAATCAATACTGACACCCAATTAATTGATATTTGATTTTAAATTCGTTGATAAACTTTGAAAATAAATGTTCACATCAGGTGAATTCGTTTTATTCGCATTCATTCTTTTCCGTGTTCAGCGTGATGATTGCTTTTTAAGTTAAGTATTTATCGAGTTACCGCGGATGAGCTATAGTATTTATCGAATTAGCGCGGATGGGCTATGCGGAGTCGGCATAGTACGGAAGATTCGGTAGAAGCACCACTGGCCGCCTGGCCCCGCCCGCCGAGCCTCACGCACGCAGTGCGCGCCTGTGTTGGTTTTCCCGTAGGAAGGGGGTCGTTCAGATTCACCGAATATTCGCGGTATGTGCGTAACTTGCTCGCGTTCGTCTTTTTGCTTGTGTTTATTGCGTCATTTTAGCTCTCTGTTGACGTCTGATTGTTGGTCCCAACTTCCAGGCCCTGATGATCATCAACTGATGTGTTATAATGGTATCTTATCTTTCGGCTGCTGTCCTTCTTTCGGCGGGTGCACGTACTATAATCATTGATATACCGCAGTAGGCATCTAATATACCCATATCTCATCTTGGGAAAATTCCCATGTGTAGTTGATCAAACGATTGAAAGATCGTGAATTTCAAGTGCATTCCTGCAACAGTTCGACAGATATGGTTTCTGGACAGTTCAGAATGGAAAAAGTTGTTTTCTGTCCTCCGGCCGGAAAGCGTCAACTTTCGGGCCGCTGCGCTAAACGAAGTTGCCGCTTTCCGGCTGCGTCGAACAGAAAATTAGTATACACACCTTGGCCAGTAAATAAGAAAGCCTCAGATCACATGTTTGTCGACCTCAACTTCGCCTCGGCCGACAATCACATGTGATCTGAGACATTTCTCACTTTACTGGCCTAGGCGTGTAATCTACTATTTTTGGATCAATTCCAGATTCAATATCTCAGGAACAACTCAGCCAAGTTCGTCAAGCTTCCAAAAGTACGGAAATTCAGTATATAGATATACTGGAGATACCATGAATTCGCATCAGATATGTCGAATAGTTCCAAAGAATTCGCGCAACGTTTACAGATGTAGGTACATTTAGTCACTTATACGAATCTCCTAAAATCGTCTTGAGGTAGGTACATTCAATATTCTTTTTTACGGGAATTTATATGGGATATCTTTGATCTCTTCTACATGAATCTGGAATCCCGAATCTCTTCAGGATGCTGTCTCAACTTCCTTCGACATGGAATTGTAGATACGATTTCCACATCGATTTCCGGTTGAATTTTCTGAACGACGAACGTGTTTTTCTTGATACCGTTGATGCATAAAAAGTAATTTTTTCCTGGATTCTAACGATCATCACTATCTCGAGGACGTTGACTTTCAAAAGCGCGGGTTCTTCGGCTTCCGGTGCTAACGGAGTCGGGACTGGGCGGGCCTTTTGTAGAATCCTATAGCGTTATGAAATATCGGCCCGCCAAATACTACGGACGCCAAATTGAATTTTTTTATTTTCTCAATTTTGAAACATTCAATTTATTGAAATGTGGTTTTACCTTGACTTCAAAAACTTCGTTGAGTCTTAATAACACGATCGGCATAAATTGAGGGGCAAGTACTGGGCAATACGTGCAGGCAATTATGGTAGTATCTGATTTCCATACTTTTGTAAATGCATAATGAAAGAATTGTTGTAGGTGGATATTAAAAACTAATTTTTGTCGCGAGATAATTTACCGATTGTTGAGTGGCACGTCAATGTACTTTGCGGATTGTTTTTGCACCAGAGGTGCTTTTGGCGAGATAAAATTATACAATATTAATTACATCATACAGTGTGGAATTAAAACACTAAATTTTTCATATCTTATCAGTAGATAATATTAATACTCTGATACATTTCGATGGTTATATAATGAGGTAACTTCGTACGCATCTCACGATACTCTATATCTGGACAGCTAGAAAATTACATCGAGTAAGTAGACCAAAACTTCATACCCTGATTCATGAGAAACCACATCTGACTACAGCAATTTCGGGTACGATTAAACATGGTCGGAATAAATTATTCTATATATGGGGCATTACCAGTCAAATAACGGGATAATCGGCTGGGCCCCTTTCGATTTAGATCATAAATATTTTTTGGGTTCTTTCAGTCCCAGAATGGAACCGCGATTATTTTCAATTTTTTTTAATATTCCTTCGCGCCCCCGCACCCTCTAAGATTCCTATCTCGAACGGAATTGATGAAATTTTGTTTTGGTAGAGCGATATTAGAGAGTGCGGGACCGCAAAAAAAAAGTATAGAAGAAATTTAGAGAGAAAATGAGATTCCATTGTGGGCCTGAAGGGACCCAAAAAATATTCATGATCAAAATAGAAAGGAGTCGAGCCGATGATTCCGTGATTTGACTTGAAATGCCCGGTATATTTTAGGTTCATTAATGATCGTATAATATAGTGATATGTACCCATGTGAACCCATGTGTGGTCGAATTGAATCGGAGTCAGTAAGGCTAAGAATGAACACAATTGAAAGAAGATAATGATACCGGAATTTATCTTTTCAGAAATGCAAATAGAGAAGAAGTCTGTATTAGTGACTGGAGGAGCAAACGGAATAGGACTCGCCTATGCCACAGAATTTTTGAGAAATGGAGCTGTGAGTTTAAAAATGAAAGACTCTCATTATCAGGACTCTCTTATGAATAATTATACGCCCATAAAGGATTGATAAAAGTTATACTGTCATATCCCATAAATGCTGTAATTTGAAACAAAGATCGCGAGCGTGAGGACTTTTGATGGTCATTGCATGTGCATCTCATTCAGTCGGTGCAATATGCTGAAATGTGAACAATCGATCCGTATACAAAAAAAAAAAAAAAAAAAACGAGATATTTAATAACGGTTTAATTTTTTTCAACAGCACGTAGCTATTCTAGACCTGGCAAACTCAAATGGCGAAGAAAGAGCGAGCAAACTGAACGGCGAATTTGGAAAGGGGCGAGCAATCTTCCTCATCTGCGATGTGACGAAACCTCAGGAACTGGAAGGTAACTTGGGTTCCAATTTCACGCAATTACATTCGAGCTCCGAATATGAGCTTTAATATTTGTTTATTCAACACATTAATAGGTGCGTTCGCAAAGACTGTCAAGGAATTTGGCGGACTGGACATTGTGATCAACAACGCTGGTATAATGGACGATTCGCGATGGGAGCTCGCGATCAATATCAATTACGTAAGTTTTAACCATGCACAAATCACGTTCCTTTTTTTGCAATATATTGAGAGACCAAATTACCATTAATTCAAGCTCAATAACGACAGTATAGTAGACTCTAGATAAGTGGCCATCTCACGGGGCTAGAGGAGAGGAATATGGCCACTTACGAAGCGCGCTCCACCACGGCTGAGCAAGAGGGCCGCCAAGCGCAAATGGAGCAAACTGAGACAAAGTTTTTCGCGTCATGACTAGTAGATGGCGCTGAAAGCAACACTCACACTACGAAACTTTGTGTCAGTGACTTCGAACACATACGCAATCCCATACATATCGCGCGCGATGTTTTCTCGAACATAACCTCTCAAATATTATTCATCGTGAAGGTATCACTCGAACTAGGTAATTATTTGAGAAGGGGCTCAATCAATCAAGTCGAAGCAATTTTACAAAATTTGATTCGACTCGATTCATTGAGCCCCTACTTAAATAATTACCTAGTTCGAGTGATACCTTCACGATGAATGATATTTATGTACATATAAGAGGTTATGTTCGAGAAATCAA